>CM062818.1:39332264-40703972 GCA_031772625.1 Pinus tabuliformis
GAAGTTTCTTATTAAAAGAAGATAGAGACAAATTGCAGCAGGTGGTTTTCACCCACATTGGGTTTCCACCTTATATCTTGTGTTCTTGTGTGTGATTTTCTGCTCTGTTTTTTACTATGCTTGGTACTGTTATATGGTTCTGATGTACAGATTAAAGATCAAGATCTGATGAATTAGCTAAATTATAAGTCTGTAGGATATAAGCTAGTTTCCTTAACTACAATTACGTATATACACAAGTTTCATTAACTAAAGTAGCGTATACAAATCTGATTGTGAAAAGAAATATTATTGACTTGCTAGTACTGATTCACCCCCCCTCTCTCAGTATTATTTCCAACAATTGGTATCAGAGCCAGGTTCTTCAGAAAAAGCTTGATCGCTTGAAGGAAGATCTATCATCATGAGTAACTACGAAAGAGAGGCTTCCATTAGACCACCAATCTTTGATGGGAGCAACTTTGTCTATTGGAAGGTAAGAACCACAACCTATCTTCAATCTTTTGGAACAGATGTTTGGGAAAGCGTGGAAGGAGGATACACATTTCCATAAGCAATTCCTACAGATACAACAGGGAAAAAGTAGTATGAAACAAATGCCAAGGCTATCAATACTCTTTTGGGGAGTCTATCACAATTAGAATTTGTCAAGGTTATGCAACTCAAAACTGCCAAAGAAATATGGGACAAGATCATTCTAAGCTATGAAGGAGACGAGCAGGTAAAACATGCAAAACCACAATCTCTCAGAATTCAATATGAAACTCTCAGAATGCACAATGATGAAAGTATAGCTAATTATTTCTTACGTATAGATGAGATTGTTAATCGCATGAAAAACTTGGGTGAAGAGATAAAAGAAGTTACTTTAGTTGAAAATGTTTTAAGATCCTTGTCTTCTAAGTTTGAATCAAAATTTTCTGCCATAGAAGAAAAGCAGGATCTTCAGAGTATTACTATGTCACAGCTGCACGGAATCCTAACTAATTTTGAAATGAGAAAAGGGGGTCCATCAGATATGAGAGAAGCCACATTCAAAGCTTCAGGAAGAGGAGAACTCAATGAATCAGGACATACGTTAGAAGGAGAGGAAGAATCAAACTTTGTCAAGAACCTTCAACAGGGTTCTAGAAGATTCAGAGGTAAACTACCTTTCAATTGTTTTGCTTGTGGAAGAGTCGGTCATTATGCTGCCAAATGTCCTCACAAAGATAAGCTTGATAAAGGTAAGGAATCAGCAAAATGGAATAGAAAACAAAGTGTAAATAAGAAGAGCTACTATACACATGAAGAGAGCAATGGTTTATCAAATAGTGATGAAGATGAAAATAGTAATGATTATATACTTTTGATGGCTTTTGAAGATGATGATTTATTGGATGCTTTAGATGAAGATGGTCTTTATGAAGAAATTTCTAAACTTAAAATTTGTTTAGAAGAAAAGAATATGATTATAGATACTCTGACATTCCAACTTGCTGAAAGGGAAAAACACAATGAAAAATTAGAATGTGAAATTATGGGTCTAAGAAAAGATATTGAGAAAACAAAAGCTCTCAATATCAGATTTGCTAAAGGATCAGAAACTTTCGATGAAATTATCAAATTGCAGCATTCTCCTCTGATAAAGACAGGTCTTGGATATACTGAAGAAGCATCTCAAACACAGAAGCCGTCAACCTCCAAAAGCTATCTTGATGCAGCAAGGAGAAGTGAACAATTTGAAAATCATCAGCAAAGGCATAAAGAATATCACTAGGTAAATCGGGTTCAATCTACTTCAAGGATGAATAGAAGTTATGACCAACCATAGGTAAATCATACTCAATCTATTTCAAGAATGAATCACCAGGACAGTAGATTCAATAATCGCAGGAACTACTTTAATGGCCATTGTTTTTCATGTCATAAATTTGGACACAAATTTGCTCAATGTGTTGCCTACAAGACCATCATGAATAGAGAAGCACGAAATCAAAGGAATGTAACTGGGATCATGGAAAGGACCTACAATAACTTTTTTCCTCTTGAAAATGAAATAGAATTCTCTATTTGTAACAACTTCGGTCATGTAGATTTTGAATGCAGGAGCAAGTTTCGGCAAACATCTCAGAAGGAGCAAACTTCATTGGGTCCCAAAACATGGAGAAAGAAAGAACCACAAACAAAAAGATGTGGTATATCCTTGTATGCAAAAGGACAAGAAAATCAATGGTATATTGATAGTGGATGCTCGAAACACATGACAGGTGATAAAGAAAAACTTTAGTCATATAGTGCCTTAGAAAAGGAAAAGAAGGTCTCATTTGGAAATGACACTCCTGCTGTCATAAAAGGTAAAGGTTATATTCTCTTAAAAGAAAAGGTTAAAGCTGGGAATGTTATGTATGTTGATGGTCTTAAGCATAACCTATTGAGTGTCAGTCAAATGTGTGATCAAGGAAATGAGGTAGTATTTTGATCAAATGGATGTGTTGTTCATGAGCTTGATACAGGAGAAACAATGATCAAAGGCATAAGAACTCCAAATAATTTATACATACTCAAGGGAAGACAACAACGCTATCTAAGAAAAAATCATTAACAATGGCTATGGCACAGAAGATTGGGGCATCTAAGCTTCCCTCAAATAAGGAAAGCATCAAATTCCAGGCTGTTTGCGATCTTCCCGACATCAGAATTCCAGAAAATACAATATGCAAATAATGTCAATTTGGTAAGAAAACCAGAGCACACTTTCTTGAGAAGGAAGGATTAGCTACTAAGCCTCTTGAACTTGTCCATATTGATTTATGTGGTCCATCAAGGAAAAAGTCACCTTGTGGAGAAGAATACTTTACATTGTTCATTGACGACTTTTCTAGAATGTGTTCGATAGGACTTCTAAAGCATAAAGATGAAGCATTTGAAAATTTCAAAGCCTTCAAAGCTTTGGTTGAAAATGAATCAAATCGCAAAATCAAATGCCTTAGGTCTGACCGAGGAGGGGAATTTACCTCAGATGAATTCTTCGACTTCTGTGAAGAACATGGAATAAGAAGGGAATTCTCTACCACAAGGATTCCTCAACAAAATGGAGTGGTAGAAAGAATAAACAGAACTATTCAACAAATGGCTCATGCTATGCTAGATGAGTCTAGAACTCCTGCAACCTTCTGGGGTGAAGATGCATTTGCTGCCATCACTATTCTCAACGAAACAAACGTTCAGGTAAATAGCACTCAAACTCCACATGAACTTTGGTATGGTAAGACTCCTATTGTAAAATACTTCAAAGTTTTTGGAAGCAAATGTTACATCAAAAGGACTGATGAAAAACTTGGCAAGTTTGAACCTAGAGAAAATGAAGGCATTCTCCTTGGTTACTCTTCCCGAAGTAAAGGATACAAGTGTTATAATAAAAGACTAGGGAAAATTGTTGAAAGTATTGATGTTGTGGTTGATGAAGCAGGTGAAAATCCAAAGCAGGTAAAAACTGAAGAGTGGGAAGAAGATGAGGATTATCCTTCCACATCAAATCAGACTAATGCTGAAGAAGAATAAACCAATGAAGCACCAGAAGAACAGATAATGGTAGAAGAAAATACTCCATCCAGATATGTTCAGAAAAATCATCTAGAGACTCAAATTTTGGGACAGAAAGAGGCAGGTGTGCAGACAAGAGGAACTATTACAGAAGCTTCAAGCTATCTAGCATTGCTTTCCTCCATCGAACCACAAAATGTACATGAAGCATGTAAAGATGAATGTTGGGTCAAGGCCATGAATGAAGAGCTTGAGAAAATTGAAAAGAATATTACTTGGGAATTAGTTCCTAGGCCTCATGATAAGAATATCATTGGAACTAATTGGATATTCAAAAACAAGTTGAATGAAAATGGAAAAGTTATTAGAAACAAGGCTAGACTTTTTTGTAAAGGATATGCTCACCAAGAAGGTATAGACTTTGAAGAAACTTTTGCACCTATTGCTAGACATGAAGCCATAAGAATGTTCCTTGCTCTTCCTAGCTTTCAGAAGTTCAAAGTATATCAAATGGATGTGAAATCTGCCTTTCTTAATGGAGACCTAGGAGAAGAAGTATATATTGAGCAACCAGACGGATTCATCCTTGGAAATGATCCAAAACTTGTATGCAGACTCAGAAAGGCTCTATATGGTCTAAAACAAGCCCCAAGGGCCTAGTATTATTGTCTTGAAAAATACCTTCATCAACAAGTTTTTTCAAAAGGATTAGCTGATAACAATCTATATATAAAAATTGACAATGATAAATTGCTAATACTTGTTGTGTATGTTGATGATATCATTTTTGGTAGTAATGAAGAAGCCATGAGTCAAAACTTTGCTTTGGTAATGCAGAAAGAATTTGAAATGTCCCTGCTTGGTGAGCTCACATATTTTCTTGGTTTACAAGTTCAACAAAATAAAGATGGTATTTTCTATCACAAACCAAGTACCTCAAGCAGATATTGAAGAAATATGGCATGGAAGATTCTAAACCAGTATGTACCCCTATGGTAACACGATGTAGCCTCAGTGCAAATGATGAATCAGCAGCAGTACATCAACCAACCTTCAAATCCATGATTGGTAGTCTGGTCTATCTAACAGGTACCTGACCAGACATCATGCATGCAGTGGGAATAGTTGGAAGATTCCAAGCAAATCCAAAGGAAGCTCACCCTTAGGCAGTCAAAAGGATTTTCAAATATCTTCAAGGAACACAAAACTTTGGTTTATGGTATCCTAGAGATACAGATCTTACACTTAATGCATATACAGATGTAGATTGGGCAGGAAGCATGGATGCCAGAAAATGCACTAATGGTGGTGCATTCTTTATGGGTTCCAGATTAGTGTCTTGGTTCAGCAAGAAACAAAGTTCAATTGCATTATCTACAGCTGAAGCAGAATATGTGGCTACTGCATCTTGCTACACACAACTCCTTTGGATGATGCAAACATTGCAAGACATTCAAATCACATGTACTCCACCCATCTCCATTCTATGTGGTAATACAAGTGCAATCGGTATTTCAAAGAATCCTGTCATTCATTCCAAGACCAAGAACATACCTATCAAATATCATTTTCTCCGGGAACAAGTGTTTCAACAAAAGGTCAAATTAGAGTATGTTCCCTCCAAGGAACATGTTTTTGATATATTCACCAAACCATTGCCCAGAGAGACATTTGAATACCTCAGACAGAAGCTGGGAGTAGTTGATGCATCATATTGCCGTTGACACTTTTCTATTTTAGAGAACAGTGGATGTACGAGATTTTCATGAAGCGTATCCACGTACATACATCGGTTGCTGTGGATACAACTGCGTATATGTTGGTTTGAAGAATATTAGGTGGCCAGACTTAGGATGAAAAGATGATATGGGTTTGACAGTGATCATCTGGCACAGGTTCAGGGGGTGCATATACTTCTAATAATGCATTGTTGGCATTATCTTAGAAGATATTGGTACAAATTTCACAGATTCGGATGTAATAGGTGCAGAGGGAGATCATGGTTGCTGGTCTGGATGGTGATTGATAGATGCTACTGATGATAATTGTTGATAACTATCATAGTCTTGTCTTAGAAATTTTGTCTCTATATCTTTTATTATCAAGGTCATGTAACGACCTATTTTGGTTTCCCCACTATGCATGGGATGAATGATGTAATGTTCTTGTTTTGTCATGTATAAACATTTTGTATATCCCCACTTGGTTGGGTGGATGAGTCAATCTTGGTATATCCCCACTTGGTTGGGAGATGGATGTATGAGTCTTTGGTGATAGAAAGGTCATTTATGATGTATAGAGTCTTGTTCTTCTTGTAAGAACATCTTTTTGCAGACCTTGCTTACAGTCAGGGGGAGCATGGATAGCACACTTCAACAGATCAGAGAATTTAGCATGTACTCAGGGGGAGCATAACCCTTTGCCCTTGATGACAAAGGGGGAGAGTGACTTGGGGTTGCCATCAAGTCCAAAGGGGGAGATTGTTGGCATTATGACACAGGTTTGGCGCTATGACATAGGTGTTGTCCTTGATGGAAACTCACTCAGATGACAGACCACAGTTCAGGATGAAAAAATGAAGGAAAAATAGGTATACATAGGTTCCCTTGACTAAACCACCTATACATGTGGGTTCGCAGACCAAAAGGCACGTATGTGTATACACACACTTTCATGGAAGGAAAAGCACGTACATGTTGGAAAACTTGTTTTTGGTCTGTGGTATTTGGTCCTTGGTATTTTGACCCATGGTATTGGTCCAAGGTATCTTGTTCGAAGTGTTGACCCCAGGTATTTGGTCCAAGGTATTGATTCTAAGTGGTTTTGGACCATGGTATTGAGTAAGGCCCGAGAATATAAAAGGAGGAGGAGATCATTAGGCATGAGCACTCAAGCATTGAATATCTAATGTAGAGTAAGATCTAGAATACTAGTCATTGGGTTATGGTGCATAACTGGATCTGAATCAAGGAAGAATGCGAGCGCTTGAAGAAGGATAAGTTCGATTAATGGGTCAAGATCCTAAGGCTTGAAGAGAAGTATCTTTGTGTGGTTTTGATCTTTTATCTCAATAATTTGCGCATGTCGTAATCTATAAATCTAATGATCTGGGTATAACTGATGTCTGAATAGTTGTAAAGGTTAAAATCATCTTTTACAGATCTGTACACAGGTTCATTACAACAAGGGCGCATATACACGCTGGTTCGACATTTCAAAGCAACGTATACACAGGTTTGCCTTCATATAACAACGTATAAACGCAGGTTTGACACATTGAAGTAGCGTACGTCTCATAAAACATGTTTTAGCTACTTGTGGTTGCTGTTGCAGTGTTCTAGGTTCTGGCTTGGGTTCAAGTACTATTACTATATTCTGGTTACAACATTTAGAGAAGTGACTGTTTGATTCAGTTTTGTTTGGTGCAAGGGAGATTGATTGATGCAGATATATTTTTACGTTTGATTGATGCTTTTGATGTATCCAGTCTGAAAATTTATGAAATGTGGTCCTTGGAAGAAAAGAGAAGGTTGTAGCCTTCTATAGGTCAGCACCTACGTACAAATACATCAGCTAGTACAAGAGCTAAGGGGGTTGTAGCTCCATTCCAGGAGAAGCTGGAGAACGAGAGAAGGTTGTAGCCTTCTGCAGGTAGAAGTCTGCGTACTGGTATAAGACTGCACCAGTACAAAAATATTGTAAAAAGAAGTTTCTTATTAAAATAAGATAGAGACGAATTGCAGCAAGTGGTTTTTAACCACATTGGGCTTCCACCTTATATCTTGTGTTCTTGTGTGTGATTGTCTGCTCTATTTTTTTACTGTACCTGGTACTATTATATGGTTCTGATGCACATATTAAAGATAAACATTTGATGAATTAACTAAATTATAAGTCTGCAGGATATATGCTAGTTTCCTTAACTATAATTGTGTATATATGCAAGTTTCATTAACTGAAGTAGTGTATACAAATCTGATTGTGAAAAGAAATATTATTGACTTGCTAATACTGATTCAACCCCCCACCTCTTAGTATTATTTCCAACAATATATATATATATATATATATATATATATATATATATAAAGTCCTAACGATAACACATTGTCAATTTGCATCAATTAGACCATAGAAGTAAGAACCAAAGGTTGGGAGAGTAATATAATAATATTTCCACATTGATCAAACAAGTCAAGGTCAACAATTATATAGTTGTAAAATTTAAACTATTTACAAAGATAATAATTAAAAAAACAAATATGGTGTGGATGTTACAAGTGGTATCATAGCTGAAGGGTTTAACACTGTGGCATGGTTAAGGGAAAAAGAAGTGAAGAATCTTGTCAAAAGTACATTTAAGTAATTCCATTATATGAGTTAAATTATCAAATTACTAACAAATTTATGAGGCCACCCTTACCTACAAAGAACTCATATATTGTGCACTTAGGAGAACAAACAATTGTTTGGAAGATTTATATAATAACACATGATAATTAAGCAAATCATATCATGTCACTGTTGCATAATGAAAGAATTTCATGATATGGAAAGATGAGTAAGTGTATGCATAGACAGATAAGAAGATGTATACATGAGAAAACTAAGTTTAGTGACATTTCCTATACTATAGATATGTTTGAAAAGGAAGGTGGGGGTGTTGCATGGAAAATCACCCTGAAAATTTTGGGATTATTTGCATGATGGTTGTGTGTTAATAATTGCAAGGCCTGTTGGACCTCAGAACTACTCTCTCTTTGAAAAATTTTCTCACTTCTTTCTCTTGTTTTCCATAAAAGACAGATCCCCATCACTGATAAATGATAAATTTTGTCTCAAGGAAGACATTAAATGATTGACATTTATACTTTTATGTTTTTTCTATTTGAAATAAGTTTTTACAAATTAGCTACAAAATGCAGCTTATTTTGTAGCTAACCGTGTGTTCCATAGCTAATTCCATGGTTGAACAGGTTACAGGGGTCAAACAAAGAAATTGGCCACATGGGCATCTCTGGAATTGTCTCGACATGGAGCCTATCCTAGTCACCCAGCCCAGATAAAAAAAAAATCTAGCTCAAGACCATAGTCAAAGGTGGAGTCAAACGTATGAAACCTAGAAGCAATAGGACTCTTTGTCTATCCTTTCGTGGTTAATTAATAAATCCAACAGATCTGTTGAAGAATTAACTTGGATCAGCCACCTGTGGCAATGGTTCTGTTCAACCACCTTATTTGAATTCACGTCACCTGTAGTTGATCAAACATTTATGCAGATTGGTTGTAATATGTGTAGACCACCTGTAGCTAATTTTCCTCAAAAGACAGTTATGAATGTTTTCTTTAAATACCAGTTGTACAGAACTCAGAGAAGTTCGAAGTTTTTGGATGTATTAAGCTCAGACTTGCAGCTCTGTAATTTTGAACTTTTGTTCCTGTTTATAATATAAAGCCGTGTGTTGACCAATGATCGTTTGAAAGAGTATTTTCAACTAGTTAGCAGCACAACCCAATCAGTTGCAGAGGGCCCCTGCCCTGAAGGAGGTTTTCTTTTCATTTGTTTTCTTCTTTCTGTTTAGTTTTAAATTCTTCATTTGCTTTTAGCAGTGTTTATAACTTAGGTGGATTTCTTATAGTTTGATTCCTTTTAGTTTTAATCAGTAGCATAATGATAGAATTCAATTATGTAGCCTTGTTTCTCCAATCCATTTCATAAAGGAAACGACTTTGTTTCTAAACAAAGTAAGGTTGAAAGTAATGAGGATGCGTTGTTGATTAGTTTACTCACCATTTTTGTTATTTACTTCCTAGTTCAGGTTGTCAATGCACTGTAGTAGTGAATGTTTTGGTCACCATTTCAAGCTGATATCCATCCTAAACTAAATGGTTAAGAATTAACTTTACCTAAGGGTTGAAACCAATAAGTTACCTTCTGCATGTTTTTATTTAGTTTCTTTTCTAAATCATGAAGTACAAAAGTTGCTTGAATTCCATCTTAAGAAGGTTATCCTTCAAAATTAAAGGTTAAGGTAACTAGAAGTACTTCAGTTAATTTCATTCTTTGTATTTATTTCAACATGACTTACAACTTTACCTTGTAGTTTTAAGAATTATTCATGAATTAGGATTAGATGAGAAGATGGGATAAATGCTCTATTTTTTTTTTTTTTTCCTTCTTTTAACTTAGATTTTGACTAGCTTTTGAGCTCTTGGTTCACCTTTAAGAAATTTAGATTTGGTTTCTCATAGTTCAAATTGTACATCATTAGGGATCAAAGAACAGAAACCCACAAAACAATATAAAATACAAAACAACAAAGTAAGAAGGGTTAACTAGCACATACAGTGTACTACACTTCATCAGCTTACGAGCCTCGGTTGATAATTTATGCAAAGCAATTTAGGATATTAAATTGACTAAACATTTTGGCATCATTGCTGGGGAAGTGTAACTAGGTAACCTTATCTCTTACATTAAAAAAAATGATATGCATAGAGAAAGAGACTCTAGGGGTAGATTTATAGCTAGAGGCAGGAGTTCAATTCCTACAACACCACCTACTCCACCAAGAACAAGAAGAGATACACCTCCATCCCAAAATCATACTCCCAGCCATAGAACTCCTGAAATTCCAGGGGCAGAAATCCAATCAAAAGAATCTCCTACTTCATCTACCAAGTCAGTCCTAGAGGAGAAAAATCTTGGATCCCCAACAAGAGGAGTATCCTTTTTCACCTCTACTGGGGAGCACATTTTAGTTGAAGAATTAGGAATACCTGGTGAGGAAGAAGAAGTATAATCTCTCTCCCATATCCCATTAATAGAAGAACCAGAGGAGGAGAAAGTAACCTTGCAGGTTGAACCCTATACTGACCCTGAAGAAACTATAATGGCAGAAGAAGGAGAGGATGGAGAATTCACACTGTTTGGAGGAGGGGGTAGAGGAAATAATGGAGGAGGTAGAGGAAATAGGGAAATAGATAATTCTTTTGGATTCCCTATAGTGGATGAAGAAACAAATGCCACAATGAAAAATATCTCACCTTCTGTCCTCCCAAAATTCCATGGGTTAAAAAGTGAGGATCCTAAAATTTTTTTATTTGAGTTTGAAATCTTGTGCAGAACCTATGATTATCTAGAAGACTCTTAAAAACTTAAGTTGTTCCCTTCAACATTAAAAGGAGCTACTTTGAAGTGGTTCATGGGGTTAGTCACTTAGTCCATTAGAACATGGAGTGACATGAAAAAACTGTTTTTGGATAGGTATTTGGATTATTGCATGCCTACCAATCAAAAAGACAAAGTGTTAAAAATGATGCAAAGAGAGGATGAAAATTTAGAGGATTTGATTGAGAGATTCAACTATAATTTGAAAAGAGCGAAGATGGACAATTTAGATGAAGATACCTTAAAAGATCTTTTATTAAAAGCCATTAGAGATGAGTGGATAGATATCCTTAACATGATGGGTAAGGGAGATATCTCTCAACTCCCATTAAATGATATAGGAGAATTATGTGTTCATCTCTCAAGAGGGAAATCCAAAACTAGGAAAGGTCTAAGCGATCCTTCTCTTGTTAGAGTAAATAAATCTGCAACTGGATCAATGAGTAGGGAAGAAATTAGTAATATTCTTGATGCATTCAAAGCAAATAGTCTAGGGAGTCTTAGTGAGAAAATAGACACCCTTAAGTTGAAAGACAAGCAAAAAACCGAGGCTGATGCTTTAGCTATTTTCTGTCCAAAATGCAGAAAAAAACATGCTCTAAGAGAATTCCCTTTAGATGCAAAAATTATAGAGACTTGAATGATTTCCTCAGAGAATCATGAAACCAAGGGTTGTCATTCGATTCCAGGTCTTAAGGTTGTTTTTCAAGAAGAAACAGTTCCAAATTCAACAAAACCTCTTTGCTTTGTCTGTAGAAAACCTTGGCAGGGGCCGCAAAATTAGGGATTTAACAATCAAATGTATCTTCAACCCCCACCAAATTGGAATTCTTGGCAGAAACCTTGGCCTCAACCTCAATCTCAATCTCAACCTTGGGCACAAGGAGTACAAAATCCTTATGGGAGATTTTCTCAGTATTATCAATATCCTCCACCATATCAGAATTATCCTCCCCCACACATTCCACAACAAAATCAACAACCACAACTTCAAAATCAGAACCCTCAACTTTCATTACCATTTCCACAAAAAAATCTACAACAAAATCCACAACAAATTCCACAATAAATTCCACAACAAAACCAAAGTCCTCAACTCTTACTTCCATTTCAGCAGAGACCAAATCAGCTACCTGCCGAACCATTACCAAGCCCCAACAATAAAAATCCTCAGAATACTTACATGGTAGAAGGACAATAATATTCAACTTATATGATCACTCCTCTAGATCTCAATGATGTTCAACTAAGATTTGGTAGGATATTAGAAAATGAAAGACCTTCTGTAGTTATTCAGGAACAAGACAATTTTGAAGAAGATTCTCTATAGCCCAATAAAAGTTTTGAGGGAACATCTCTCCAAAACCAAAATACTAAAAATGAAAAATAGAAAGAACCAGTGAACTCGACTCCTATCATTGAGTAGCCAATATCTACTTCTGCACCTCCTTTTCCTAAAAGATTACAAGTTGATAGAGGAGTAGAAAAGCAGATCATGTTGCCTAATTATGATTTTCTAGATGAATTAAAAAATGTCTGTATCAAAATTCCTTTGTTACAAGCCATTAAGGAGATTCCAATCCTAACTAAAACAATAAAGGAGTTGAGCATAAAGAAACCAGGAAGAAAAGCAAAAGAAACAAAAATAATTCACCTGGTAGGAAAAATAACAAATATAATGATGGGAAAAATGGCCATACAAAAATATGTAGATCCAGGAAGTCCAATTGTGAAAACACATATCAATGGAGTTGAAATTCCAAATACATTGATTGATTTAGGGGCAGCAATAAACATCATGAGTAAAAAAACCATGGAATAGCTCAAGCTTCCTAATCTTCTTTACACCCCTACATTACTGAAATTGGTGGACAGATCTGTAATCAAACCAGATGGAGTGTTAGAAGATATTTCAGTATCCTTAGATTCTTGGGAATATCCTGTTGATTTTATGATCTTAGCCCCCAAGAACAATCTAGGAGGACATCCACTCATATTAGGAAGACCCTGGCTGGCCACAATTGATGCTTTCATTAGATGTAGATTTGGTGATATGTATATTTATGACGGGAATTCAACAAAGAAATTCACTCTATATCCTCCAGCAAGCACAATCACAGAAATATATGACAAAGAATGGATTGATGATGAAAATGACATTCAACCTCTCTTTTCTATTTCAGATATTAGTGAAGATAGTCAAATCTTAAATACAATCGGAAATTTTGAATCATCTCCAGAATATGAACATGATCAATTTCAAGAAAAATCCAATATTGAATATTTTTCATCTAGGC
Source organism: Pinus tabuliformis (assembly GCA_031772625.1). NCBI lineage: Eukaryota > Viridiplantae > Streptophyta > Pinopsida > Pinales > Pinaceae > Pinus > Pinus tabuliformis. The sequence goes on from CM062818.1 coordinate 39,345,258, forward strand.
AAATGTCTCTTTATTCCATGGAAGAATTTGGTAGCTCTAAAATTGAAATATTTCCACGGAGAACATTGAACATAAACAATAACTTGGAGAAATTACAACAGGAAAATCTAATCAAGACATTACAACAACATTCTGCTACATATGCATGGGAATATACTGATATGAAAGGAATTAGTCCTAAGATTTGTATACACCACATCTACATTGAGGAAAATTGTAGACCTATCAGACAACCTCAGAGAAGAATGAATCCAAATCTTAGGGAAATTGTGAAAGAAGAGCTGCAAAAACTACTGAATGTAAACTTCATTTACCCAATTTCAGACAGCCATTGGGTTTCCCCTTTAGTAATTGTGCCTAAAAAGAATGGTAAATGGAGGGTGTGCATTGATTACCGAGAATTGAATAAAGCTACCCTTAAAGATCATTTTCCTTTGCCCTTTATAGATCAAGTGTTAGATACATTAGCAGGTAAGAAGTATTTCTCATTCTTGGATGGTTTTAGTGGTTATAATCAGATTTAGGTGGCACCTGAAGATCAAGATAAAACCACATTTACTTGTCCATGGGGAACCTATGCTTACCAAGTACTTCCTTTTGGGTTATGTAATGCACCTGCAACATTCCAAAGAGTAGTACTAGGAATTTTTTCTGATCTAATACATGATTGTGTAGAGGTATATATGGATGATTTTACAGTCTATGGGAATATATGTGAAGAAGCTTTGGAAAATTTGGAAAGAGTTCTTAAAAGATGTAAGGAAGCAAACCTTTCAATAAGCCATGAAAAATGATTTATGATAGTTGAGTGCAGGAATTACACTTAAGCAAACTCCTCAACACTTAATTTGTCAACCCGGGAGATCCGTAAACTTAGAGACGAAGCATAGGAAATGCCAGAGATGGTATGAATCTTCCTAATATAAATCCCAACTTTCTTTGAAGGGAATATTGTAGAATCATATTAAAAAGAGAAAAAGGCAACTTGAACAATCAAAATAATCTAAGACTGGAACAAGGAAGAATGCATTTGCAAGAGGGAATTAAAGATAAAGGGCAATCACTCTAGATAATTATTGTTTAACTACTGAGTGTGTGTTTTTCTTTAGCAGAAACACTTAGCAGTCTCATCATATGGGCCCTTAAACCTACTCCTTTAGAGATTTCCTTCTTGCACTAATCTATCCTGCACTATCGCAGTCTGCTTGCACTAGTGCAGGAATAGAGATTTATGCAGAAGGTATAAATGGTGTCTTTACTAAAGGATTTTTACTTCCTGCAAGGGCTTGAACTTTTCCAGGTTCAAAGCACTCAGATCCTGTGGCAAGAAACTAGTTCTTACATTGGATCAGAGCTCCTTGCACTTAGCATTTAATTCTTAAAATGAGTGCTTAATTATTGCAAGTTCTATTATACTGTTAAATCAAACTGCACACATAAAAAGTGAATGTTTATGATCTTAACAGAGTGCAGGAATAAAGAAACAATCAATATACATTCATCTTGTCATGAGCATTTAATGAAAGAAAGAAGATTGCGGGAAGTAGACTAAGAAGGCTCGTTGCATCAAACCAACGTGTACTGGTACAAGTTCATTTCTCCTGCTTGGACCAGGTGGGGAAAACAAATCAAACAGAGTTGCAGAAAAGGAGATATCACACCAACGTGCACTGGTGCAGGGTTATTTCTCTAGCATGGACCAGGGGGAGGAAAACCAATCTGAAATCAAGTGCAAGAAAGGGAAGTTATCTACTTCACACAACAGATATGCTTTCACTCAGATAGGAATGCATGTGCTTAAAATTAAATCACACTTGACAATGTAAACACAAATTACAAGAAAACGGGAAATGGGGTAAACATGCTGGGTTGGCTAGCCCTAGCCAACTAGTGCATTTCCGCTTTAAATAAAAATGTTGCTCAGTGCCTTAATCAATTCATCATCTCAAATACATAAATGCAATTTGTGAAACATGAGGTGGAGCTCCCTTTTATTAATTCACCGAGACAAGTACATACATTAATACATCGTCTAGCCCAGATTCAAGCAATAACAAAATACAACAACCTGTTACTGCCTCTCTGGCTTTGTCTCTGTTCTCTTCTACTGTCCAAAAAATTCCCCTTAGTCCTATTTACATTCTACATTATATAGATCTTTGGCCAAAGGCCAAAATAGATCATTCAACCGATTACATAACCAAATGTAGAATTTAGCTTTTCGGCCTTCAAAATTAGACAATTAGCAAAACTGGTCATAGCCAATCTCCAACTTTCGTCCTTCACAGATTCGATCTTGGTTGCCTTTGGATTGATCTTGCTATTGTGGTTGAAGCTGCTCAAAACGAGGCGGTAATCAAGGAGGTTCGGATTTGCTGCAAGGATTCCTTGTGCTGGCAACAGTGCAAGATCTGATCCTGCACTAGGATCAACGGTCACGGTAAGTACTCTAACTACCAAATAAACATTAGAGATATCGATAAGTTACAAAGAGTGATTAAAAGTAAGAAATCATGTAATAAATGATTAATTAATGCTAAGTTAAATTAAAAGTATGAAAAATAAAGTTTATACGAAATATGTCACCGTGCTTGGACTGGTGCAAGATGAGGGTGTATAAAAGAGGTAAAACAATAGTAAATGGTTATGATTTAGGAAGGGGAAAATGGCAAAAAGAGAGAAAATTAGGGGGCTAACATCCTCCCATCCCTAAGTTGTTGTGTGTCCTCACACAACTCTTTACCTTTTCAAAAAACCTTCAAAACTTTGAGCATTCCAGCTCAATCCTGCTCTAACATACTGACATCAGCCTGCAATGTTTCAGGCTTCTTCTTTCTGATGTTCTTTAGTTTCTTTGTCACCTTTTTAAGTCGCTTGAAACATCACACAACTTGGTACATCCAAACTATAACTTCTCCTTTCTTTTTGTGGATCTCCACAGCTAATTCTTCTGTACTCTGTTCTTTATCCTCTTGCGCTTTAGCTATGAGTTGTTCCTAAGTTCTGCACTTGAAGCTCTAGTTCACTATCCGAGCATCAAGAGTCACTAAATTTTCTTCTTCTTCTGTCTCGACAAGGGCTATGTCTTCCTCAGGGACCTTAGTATCCCTCATGGTTACATTAAGAAATTCTTCTTCTTCTGGTTCTTTTTCTTGCACTAGTGCAGAAGGGGATTCAACGTCCTGTGGGGACTGTGGTTCTTCGCCTGCACCAGATTCTTCATTCTTTTTCCAGGGCCTTTTAATGAAATCGTCCAACAGAGTGTCATCTTCGATCTCTACAAATTTTTCTCCATCCGCAAGGATTGACAGGTTATCTTATTTGGGGGTCTGTGCCTGTATTGGTGGCGTAGGAGTGTCTTCAATAAGTGCACTAGCTGTCTTCTTATTTGGGGATGGGGCCCTTTCTTCTATTGATTTTTCAGGTCATTTCCTTTTTGCACTGGTGCAAGAAGGACTCCCCTTTACATTCTTACTCAGACCCTTACTTGTGCTGGTGGGGTCCTCTGTCTCCTTTCCAGCAACTGTCTTTTTATGTAGCTGTTTTAACAGTGCCTCCCAGGTCATGCCTTTAACTTCTAATTGTTTCTGGACCAAAATATTTATTAGGGTGTGGTGATATAACTTCTTGTCGACCCGATCTGCCCGTCTGTCCCGCATACCCTTAGCCATTTTTTCCAAGATCTTAAGCAAAAAATAGGGGAAATTAAGCCTCCACTGGACGTGCTGGGCAGCTTTGAAATGCTGCAACATCCTAAAATGGTACACAAAAGTGAGGGAGTACCTTCCCTCACAGGTTACAAATTTCTGTAGGATGAAAAGGAGGTCCCACCACTGTCCTAGTAGGGCACTGCATGGAACTCCTTCCTTCCAATCTACCTTCATCTTCTTGTCGACGATGAAATGCTGCCATCGCTTCCTTTCTAGTTTCTGATTTTTAAACCACTGCTCACCAGTATTTTCCAAGCCTGTCGCTGTTGCTATAAACTCTTCCGTAACCTCAAATTTTAGAGGCCCAATTTTTACTTAGCCATTTTTGAAACTTCTGGCAAACTATAATGACACTTCATTGTTGTGCCCGTTAAAATTTTGCAAGAATTGAAGAAAGCTCGAGTCTCGTAATAGTGCAAGACTATTGTGATACTCAGCAGTCTTTTCTACCCTATTGAGAGACGAAGGTTCACTTCGAACAGGCGGCATCGCTGCTTAACGGTTATGAACAGTCAATAATTTACATGCAACACCAGGAAAATTGGTTCCTATAGATAGGGATCCAACTGTCCACCATCCCTTCCATCTTATCACCCATTCATTCCACTGAAATAGCCGTGGATGTGTGACATCTTTGAGATCATGTCGAACTGGTACTTGCGGTGGCGTTTTAACGGCTAGGTGAGGTAATCATTATGAGTGAAGGACATCTAGGATTATGGCGGAAAGGGGAAATTATATCCAAGCAACGGTTAAACACTTCCACACTCCTTCATAATTCAAAAAAGAGAACTTAACATTCATTACAAAATGATCATGATTCTTAAATTCAAAACACCTTGTACTTTAAATAATTTTCTCCTAGTTAATATGATAGCACAAGTACTCATTGACTAAATGAAAGGAATTCTTATAAAATTTCATGATGACCACTTTCCTATGATGTATGCTATGAAAATAACAAATTTTACTATGTTTTTGATAGGGTGCATGCTTGCACCGCTTAAACTATGCTATTCTACTGGTACAATTCTGCTTGCATTATTATATAGGATGACATGCTTGCACTAGTGCAAGCATAATATCTAAAAAACAGAATAGGAAATTTAAGTAAAATATAGGCTGGACTTCCAACATGGCTTCCTCAACTTATACTAAAATTTTCTTCGCCCTTTATTGATGCTTCAGAGCATATCCTTTTGCTCTTTGTGCGTGAGATCCTGCAATGAATTCATGAGGGAACAAAGAAGTGGGAAAAGAGAAATTTCAGAATGGGAAGGAATTTTGTTACAGGGATTCCAGGAATAGTACCACAAGAGGGGATAAACAGAAGTGGGATAGGAAAAAAAAATTCAAGGGTAAAGTGGGGTTTTTACGAAACGGACAAGGTAAATTCAGAAGAATATGGGAAGGTTAATTATTCTGGGATTGAAGAAGAAAACTGAGGGAATATTACGAAAGTGGAATATGAAGAAAGGCAGAAAATTTTCTGGGAGGTTTGCCTATACTGGTGCAAGAAAAATAACTGTAGCGAAAATTAAGCGTTACTTGAATAAAAATATCCATGCTAATTACCCCAATTGTATAAAGGTTGGTTTTGCTGAACCTGCTTTTACTTGGTGGTCGCTAGCATATCTAAAGATCAAGCAACATTCTCTTTTTATTAGAAATTTTTGATCTTCCTGCCAGCAAGCTGGTTTTCAGGTTGATCCTTCTGCAATCATGTCAGCGAACTAATTTTCATAATTACAGGAAAATGTTTTTTCTTTACTTTTTAAAATTTTTGTGTTTTATTTTTTTTTTAAGAAGAAGAAGAATTCATGTTTTCAAAAGGTTGGTATTACCATTCACCACTACCATCCCGAATTGCTGTTGGACTTGCTGTGTAAAATCTTTCTTGGCAAGTGGCTGAAAATACTTCTTTAATCTGTGTCCATTTATCAAGAATACTGAATTTTGTCCATCAATAATTTTAACTTCTACTGCTCCATTCTCAAATACTCGGATCACTTCATAAGGTCCCATCCAACGTGTATGGAATTTCCCTTTAAAAATTTTAAATCTAGAATCATAAAGGAGCACCCAATCACCTGGTTGGAATTGCTTTTTCTGAATAGACTTGTCATGCCACCTTTTGCGTTGCTGCTAAATTAGTATGTTCTGCTGAACAACATCCCTACAAAATTCATCTAACTCATTTAATTGGAGAAGACGCTATTGTTGTGCCTCAGAGAGATCTAGTCCTAATTGAATTGCAGCTTTGAAAGTTTTGATCTAGAATTCAATTGCTATTTCTCCAAGTGGTTCTGTATGCCCACAAAGCTTCTAGTAACGTTTCAACCTAGTCTTTCCGATGCATATTTACTATCTTTATAAGAATGGATTCGATCACTTTGTTTGTGGATTTCACTTGGCCATTTGCTTGCGGGTGATACAGCGTGGATTTCCTATGTTGGATCTTGTATTGCTCCATCACACCCTGTACTAGATTAGAAATAAACTACGGACCATTGTCAGAAAAAAATTCTCTAGTCACACCAAATCTAGTAAAGATTTCAGTAAAAAGAAAATCAACAACAACTTTTTCTGTAGCAAACGAAGCAACTTTAGCTTCTACCCATTTTGTAGCAAAATCTGTACAAACCAAAATATGTTTTTTACTTAATGACATTGGATTTGTTGGCCCTATAAAATCAATAGCCCATTTATCAAACGGCTCAATCATAACTTAGGGGCATAAAGGAATTTTGTTGGTTTGATTAGGCTGGCCCATTCGTTGAAAGCTATCACATCACCTGACATACTGTTTTTGCATCCTTAAACAAGGAAGGCCAAAAGAAACCAGCACGGAATACTTTATATGCAGTCCGCTTATTAGCAAAGTGGTATCCACAAGGTTACTCATGAGCGAATTTCAATATGTCAAACACTTCCTCCTCTCTTACACACCTACAGATAATCAGGTCTGGACCATCGCAAAAGAGATCTCCTTGAATCCAGGAGTATGCAACACTTTTCTGAATAATATTCCGCTTTTCACGAGTGGACAAGTGGGGTGGTGTTTTCCCAGTAACCAAGTAATTATCAATGTAAGCAAACCATAGAGAATCTATTGACATAGCAAAAAGATGTTCATCCGGAAAATCATCATTAACAGGAGTTGCTTCTCTAGGATTATCTAATATAGAAAGAAAATCTGCTACAACCTTAGATTTTCCTGGTCTATCAATAATAACAATATTAAATTCCTGCAACAATTGTAACCACCTGGTCACTCTACTGCTAGTCAATGGTTTGTTCATCAAATATTTAATCGCGAAATGATCAGTATGTACAAATACTTCATATCCTGTAATATAGTCCCTGAACTTATTAATTGCAAAAAGTATAGCTAAAAACTCTTTCTCTGTAACTGTATAATTTAATTCAGTGGAAGACAAATTCTTACTAATATAATAAATAACATAGGATTGCTTATTTTCCTCTTGTCCTAAAGCTGCGCCAATAGCCAAATCTGAAGCATCAGAGGAAATGTGAAAAGGCAGGGACCAGTTAGGACCTCTCAAAACTGGTGCCTATACTAACTTTTCCTTCAATGTTTCAAAAGACTGTTGGCAAGTTGTGGTCCAAGAAAATTCACTATCCTTAGCTAGAAGTCGGAAAAGAGGGGCAACTATCTTAGAAAAATTTTCAATGAATCTTTTATAGTAACCAGCATGTCCTAAAAAACCTCTTACTTCCCTTTGAGTTTTGGGTGCAGGAAGATGCAGAATGATTTCAATCTTTGCCAGATCAACCTAGATACCTGTACCAGAAACCAAATGGTCAAGTACCACTCTTGATTTTCACATTAATCTACATTTATTGTCACTCAAGGTGAGATGGACTTCCTGACAATGAAGAAGTACTTTCTCCAGATTTTTGAGAGCTTCCTGAAAAGAATCACCAAACACAGAAAAGTCATCCATATAAATTTCTACAAATTCTAGATCAGTAAAAATGGCCAGGACTGCCCTTTGAAAGGTAGCCGGGACATTACATAAACCAAAGGGAAGCACTTTATAAGCAAATGTACCCCATGCACATGTAAAAGTAGTTTTATCATGATCTTCGGGTGCAATCTGTATCTGGTTATAGCCACTAAAGCCATCCAAAAATGAAAAGCATTTCTTTCTTGCAAGGGTATCAAGCACCCGGTCAATGAAAGGGAGAGGGAAATAATATTTAAGAGTGGCTTTGTTTAATTCTCGATAATCAATGCAAATACACCATCTTCCATCTTTATTAGGTACTAGCACCACTAACTGTTGGAAATAGGATAGATAAAACCGACATCCAAGAGTTTATGTACTTCTTCCTTCAAAATATCTCTTAGAGTTGGATTCATTCGCCTTTGGGGTTGTCGGACAGGTCGAGTTCCTTCTTGAATATAGATATGATGTGTACAAGTTTCAGGAGGAATACCCGTCATATCTTCATAGCCCTAAGCAAAGGCACGAAGATGGTTTTGCAACAAATTCACAAGCTACTCCTTCTGAGATGAGTCCAAATCTGAACTAATATGTAAGGATTTACCAGGGCTAATCTCAACAAGAGTAGTATCAGGCTTAGGAGTACTCAAGGGAGTGGTAAAATGCAGCAGTATAGAAGAATGAGAATCATGATTATCTTGAAAGTCTAGGATGAAAATCTGGCTCAATGGCTCAAAATTAGGCATAGTGTCTAGATTATTCAGGAAATCTTGAATCTCATCTTCTTGTGAAGACCCAGTATAATGATGGATAAGGGAAATGGGCTGAGTCTCCTCATCACTGCTTTGATCCAACCATAAAGTATCTCAAAGGTCCTGAATGGTTTTGGCAGGGGGGTATCAGGTAACTTTCTTCCTAGAATATCCATGCGAAATATACATATCATCAGAACAACATCCAAGATATGCATCGACTGTAGCAAGCCATGGTCGACCCAAGATCAAGGGATGTACTCCTACTGGGTTCTTTTGCTAAAGCACAATTAAATCAGTAGGATATTCCCAAGAATCTAATGAGATGATCACATCATCCAATACTCCTTCTGGCTTAGTTTTAGATCTATTTGCTAATTCAAGCACAGTGGGAGTAGGGCGAAGATGAGATAACCAAAGTTGATCCATGGTTTGCTTAGTCATGACATTAATGGCTTCCCCCAGGTTTATAAGAACATTAGAGACAAGGACATTACCAATCTGAACTGAGACAACAGGGTTTCCAGGATCAGTATATTTTTCCATAGACACACATCTTGTCATCAACTCTGTTGCTCTACCAACAAATTGAATGGTTTGGGGTTCCAATCTCTTCCTCCCGAGTTTCTTGAGACAGAGTTCCTTGATAATCTTGGTACAAATGGGGATCTCTTTGATGGATTGAAGCAAAGGTATCTTAATGAAAATATTCCAAAGCTTTGATGCCAAGCTAGTCTCAGAAATAGGCTCACTTCTTTCCATTACTAGCCTCTCTGGGAAGGGAGGCTGGTTGGAAAAACATGGCAAGGATTCAGAGGGTAAGGGCTGCTTAGTGACAACTTTCGGAGAATGGTTAAGAGTTTCCTCTTCTCCTTTATTTTCAACAATCACTATAGGTTGCTTCTGATTTTCTGATGTTATAGTCCTTCCCGATCTTAATTGAATATCATGAACCCCAACTGGAATAGACTGGTACTCGAATGGTAAAGGTGGGTTTGTTACATAGATCATTTGCACTACTTTATTATTGTTAGGATTGGGCATAGGTTGAGCAGGCAACTGAGGAGGTCGAAAAGGTGGAGGTAAAGGCAACGGTGGAGTAGACTGACTCGGAAGTTGAGGCATTGAATAAGGTGTATGCGTAGATGGATATGACTGCATAGGTGGCTAGTAGGAATATGGAGAATGAGTTGGCCCTCTCCAACCTTGTTTCCATGGTTGAGAAGGTTTCCCATGATGATATTGATTCCCATACTGCCACTGCTGATTAGTGTTAGGATAAGAATATGCATGTGAATTATAACCAAAATAGTGTGGAGAAAATTCAGGAGCCATACTTGCACCTACCTGAGGCCAATTCCTTCTTGCTCCCATAGCATACAAGTATTCAACTTCAGGCTGTCCCCCTGTAAATACAACTTTAAGTCTTGGTATAGAGGTACATTTTTATGTGACGTGGTCTTCTGCACAAATAACACACTTATTAGTTTCTTTCAAATTAAGAGGACACTCTTTAGGAGGATGCTTGTCTCTACATTTAGGACAGAAAATACATAATGACTCTTGTTCTTTCATGAGTTTTTGCTGAATTTTTAAAGAGTCCAACTGTTTGGTAATAGTATTCATTATATCAATTTTCATGTTTTCCATTTCATTTTCTAGTCCAATAATCATAGCATCAGTAGATTCAGTTTTTCTATTTCTATTTCGAGTTCCTCTACCAGATCTATACTGATTTCTTGAAAATTTCCTGTATAATTCACAAATTTGTTCAAAAGTTTGCTGAGGAATATCACCTTGTCCTAACAGATTTAAATTATTTCTAGCATTATCAGTAAGTCCTCTTAAGAACAAGGTTCTAATAGTATTGGGATCAAACTTAAGTTTCGACCTTTGTAAAATATACATAAACCTTTCCAGGTAATCTTCAAGAGTTTCGTCATCATCCTGCATGTCCCGAGTTTTGCAATATTCTTGCTATTTAGACAAAAACACTCTCTTCATCTGATCCCAAGAGGTTATAGTGTTTCCTCCTAACCCCATAAACCAGCGTCGAGCTGAGTCCTTGAGAGTAATAGGAAATAATCTTGGCTTCTGAGCCTCAGTTGAATAATCATAACTTCTACACAGAATATCAAACTCGAATAGAAAAGAGTCAGGATCTTCATGAACTTTACCATGGAAATGAGGGAGAGCTGATGGTGGAATATTCTTCATTTGCGCCACAATATTAGGGTCCACAATTGGAAACACAAAATTGGATTGTTCTCTACTTACCTAGTTTTCAGCAGTTCCTTCCACATGATCTTCATGGTCCACCATTGTTTCCCTTTTACTTGAACCGCTCTCAATAGGCTGAACCACACCTGAGCTGTTGTCACCAGAATCCAGGTGGACTGTTCCTGCATGATGGGTTTGAATTAGATTGGGCTTCCTGCTTACAGAAGGAGACCCAATATGAGAATTGTTTTCAGAATTCTTTCGGCCCTTAGTGGGATTCAAACCCTTACCTTTTCTAGGCATTCATTTCAAAAAAGAAAGAAAAATAACAAACAACTTCTAATAAAAATGCTGTCAGAAATCAATTAACACCAGTAAAATTCCTTCAAAGAAGCTTTTCCAAACAATACTTCAAAAAGAACGGAAAAATTACCTCTATTGTATAATTAGAAAATTCTTACCAAATCAAATTGCCTCCCTAGCAACAACGCCAAAATTTTGAGTGCAGGAATTGCACTTAAGCAAACTCCACAACACTTAATTTGTCAAACCGGGGGATCTGTAAACTTAGAGACGAAGCATAGGCAATGCCAGAGATGGTATGAATCTTCCTAATATAAATCCCTACTTTCTTTAAAGGAAAGATTGCAGAATCAAATTAAAAAGAGAAAAAGGCAACTTGAACCATCAAAATAATCTAAGACTGGAACAAGGAAGAATGCATTTGCAAGAGGGAATTAAAGATAAAGGGCAATCACTCTAGCTAATTATTGTTTAACTACTGAGTGTGTGTTTTTCTTTAGCAGAGACACTTAGCAGTCTCATCAGATGGGCCCTTAAACTTGCTCCTTTAGAGATTTCCTTCTTGCACTAATCTGTCCTGTACTATCGTAGTCTGCTTGCACTAGTGCAGGAACAGAGATTTATGCAGAAGGTATAAATGGTGTCTTTACTAAAGGCTTTTTACTTCCTGCAAGGGCTTGAACTTTTCCAGGTTCAAAGCACTCAGATCCCGTGGAAAGAAACTAGTTCTTGCACCAGATCAGAGCTTCCTGCACTTAGCATTTAATTCTTAAAATGAGTGCTTAATTATTGCAAGTGCTATTATACTGTTAAATCAAACTGCACACATAAAAAGTGAATGTTTATGATCTTAACGGAGTGCAGGAATAAAGAAACAATCAATATACATTCATCCCGTCATGAGCATTTAATGAAAGAAGGAATATTGTGGGAAGCAAACTAAGAAGGCTTGCTGCATCACGCCAACATGCACTGGTGCAAGTTCATTTCTCCTATTTGGACCAGGCGGGGAAAACCAATCAAATAGAGTTGCAGAAAAGGAGATATCACACCAACGTGCACTGGTGCAGGGTTATTTTTCCTTCTTGGACTAGGCAGAGGAAAACCAATCTGAAATCAAGTGCAGGAAAGGGAATTTATCTACTTCACACAATGGATCCGCTTTCACTTAGACAGGAATGCATGTGCTTAAAATTAAATCACACTTGACAATGTAAACACAAATTATAGGAGAATGAGAAATGGGGTAAACGTGTTGGGTTGGCTGGGCCCTAGCCAACTAGCGCATTTCCCCTTTAAATAAAAACGCTGCTCAGTTCCTTAATCAATTCATCAGCTCAAATACATAAAAACAATTTGTGAAACATGAGGCGGAGCTCCCTTTTATTAATTCACTGAGGCAAGTACATACATTAATACATTGTCCAGCCCAGATTTGGGCGATAAAAAAATACAACATGTTACCGCCTCTCTGGCTGTGTCTCTGTTCTCTTATACTATCCAAAAAATTCCCCTTAGTCATATTTACATTCTACATTATATAGATCTTTAGCCAAAGGCCAAAATAGATCATTCAATTGATTACATAACCAAACGCAGGATTTAGCTTTTTGGCCTTCAAAATTAGACAGTTAGCAAAACTGGCCGTAGCCAATCTCTAGCTTTCATCCTTCACAGACTCGATCTCAGCTGCCTTTGGATCGATCTTGTTGTCATGGTTGAAGCTGCTCAAAATGAGGCGGTGATCAAGGAGGTTCAGATCTGCTGCAAGGATTTGTTGTGTTGGCAACGGTGCAAGATCCGATCGTGGACTAGGATGAACGATCACGGTAAGTACTCTAACTACCAAATAAACATTGGAGATATCGATAAGTTACAAAGAGTGATTAAAAGTAAGAAATCATGTAATACATGTTTAATTAATGCTAAATTAAATTAAAAGTATGAAAAATAAAGTTTATACGAAATATGTCACCATGCTTGGATTGGTGCAAGATGAGGTGTATAAAAGAGGTAAAACAACGGTAAATGGTTATGATTTAGGAAGGGAAAAATGGAAAAAAGAGAGCAAATTAGGGGGCTAACAATGATGTTTACATAAGGTATTGTTTTAGGGCATCACATTTCAGGAGATGGGATTAAAGTTGATAAACCTAAAGTTGAAGTCATCTCTAAATTATCAATTCCAAATTTCCAAAAGGATGTTCGAAGTTTTCTAGGATTCATAGGATACTATACACGATTTATAGAAAATTTCACTAAAATAGCATCCCCACTCTTCAAATTACTCACCAAGGATTGTGAATTCAATTGGAATCCTGACTGCGAGTTAGCATTTGAGACTTTAAAAACAAAAATTTCTGAAGCACCCATTTTGAGAGGTCCAAATTGGAAACTACCTTTTCACATTTCAACAGATACTTCAGATATAGCTCTGGGAGCTGTATTAGGACAAAATGAAAGTTGAAAATAGCAACAAGAAATGCTAAAAATAGTACTGCTATAAATAGCAATTTCATCCAGTGTTGAACTTAGCTACAATGGATGAAAAGTGAAAGTGCTAAAAATAGCTTTTCTATAAATAAAATTTCGGGATACCTTCCTATTTTAGTCAGTCTGTAAACTATAATAGGAAGTAAAATTCGAATTTTATATTAACAACAGTTTGTAAATTAATTAATTAATTCATCTTGAGTTAATTAGTTAAGGAAAATCAAACTTGAAGTCTATGTGGGGACATGCAACAGTTTCTCCATTAATTGAGGAATTTATCCATCAGTTAAAGAGATAAGGATGATTTCTAATTTGAGTAGTAATTAGTTGGCTCAGTTAATTGAGTCAAGTCCAGTTAGATTGATTTAAACAGTTTTTTTTTTAAATTAAGTAAGTTCAGTTAGTTAATGCATGCTTGCATATAACTGCTACTCTTCAGATAACTGAATATTCTCTCATACATAACTCATGCATGTCAGTTCAGACAGAGACCCAGTTGAGATTAGATGGAGGCACAGTGTACTGTCAGTTGTTAAGATATTCCTTAGTGAATATTCCTTGCATGTAGAAGGATTTCTATCCAAGAGAATTGCGTTGTTAATTCTTCTTGTTCAATGAGTGTGATGAGGCCAATTCACACATGTTGCTTCACTGGACCCCAAGAAAAATTGCGGAAAGAAATAGGGGCTTGGAGGACTTGAGGAGGATATAGACTTGTCTATTGAGTCTATGAGCTTCATTGTTTTGATTACAGAGAGAGCATGAAAGCTTTTGAGCTGATTCTTTTTGTAACTTGGACAAGATTTCCAGTTGTATGATAATACAGAGTTAGGGTTTTAGGTTGGTGCTTTCCCCTAGTTATATCTTCTGTGTTAAGTGTGATTGATTTCTTCTTATCAGTTATATGTGTTCAATTGATCTTGCTCATATATAATTAAGCTTCCGCATAATTGTTTGTAGAAGTAGATCAAATATTTTGCTTTAGTATATTGCATTATTAGGTGATCTACATGTGGGAATTTCTACAAAGACTTGATTCCCTATGCCATCTACTATACAAGTAAGAATTTTGCTCCCACTGAGTTGAACTATATTGTAACTGAAAAGGAATTTTTAGCTGTTGTTCATGCAATCAACAAGTTCACACATTATATGATAGGCTATGAAACCTTTGTTCATATAGATCACTCTACAATTAGATATTTAATGAATAAACCTATTACGAATGGCAGAGTTACAAGATGGCTTTTACTCTTGTAATAATTCAATATCACCGTGCTAGATAGACCTAGAAAACAAAACACAGTTGCTGATTTCCTGTCCAGAATTCAAAATATCAAAGATGACACTCTGGTTGAAGATAAGTTTCCTGATGAATATCTTTTTGTAGTGAATATTCAAACTCCTTGGTTTGCAGATATTTATAATTACTTAGTCACAGGGAAATTACCTTCACATTTGTTTCCTAGAGAAAAAAGAAAAATCATTCAAATAAGTTCAAGATACTCATGGATCACTAATGAATTGTATAAAACAGGCCCAGATCTTATGATCAGAAGATGTGTTAGGGAAAATGAAATGCTTGAGATTCTTAAGGCATGTCAAGATGAGATGTGTGGTGGACACTTTGTTGACAAGAGGACAACCTATAAAATCCTTTCTTTAGGATATTATTGACCATCCATCTTTAAAGATGCCAAAGAATATGTCAGGAGGTGTGACAGCTGCCAGAGAGTAGGGAAACCTGCTCCTTCAAATGAAATGCCACTACAAATTCAGGTACTCATTGAACCTTTTGAAAAATGGGCCTTAGATTTTGTTGGGCCAATTAATCCTTGATCTAAGCAAAAGAAGTATATATTGGTATGCACTGATTATGTCACTAAATGGGTGGAGGCCAAAGCATTACCTTTTTTTAATGAAAAATCTGTAGTTAATTTTTTTTTGAGGACATCTGGTGTTCCAAGAGAAATTGTGACAGATCAAGGATCTCAATTTACATCTAAAATGGTGAAGGGTATTGTGGAAGATTACAAGATCAAACATAGGAAATCTACTCCCTATTATCCACAAGCAAATGGTCAAGTTGAATCTACAAATAAGGTGATTGAAGGAATTCTCACTAAGACTGTGCATCTACATAGAAGAGATTGGGCAGAAAGGCTTCCTAAAGCCTTATGGGTCTATAGAACTACATGGAGGAACACAACGGGATATACACCCTATGAACTTGTTTATGGGAAACAAGCCCTATTCCCTATAGAGTTTCAAATCAAAACCTTCAAGATGGCAGTCCAATTGGGATTGGATTTATCAGAAGCACAAAAACATAGATTGGAGAAACTCAATGAACTTGATGAAATCAGGCAAGATGCAGTCCAAAGAACCAGTATAGTCCAACAACAGAGGGCTAAATGGCATGATAAATATATTAAGGAGAAGAAGTTTCAAGCAGGAGATTAGGCACTGTTGTTTGATTCAAAGTTCAAAGATTTTCAAGGGAAGTTTCAAACTCATTGGCTTAGCCCATATGAGATTGAAGAAATCTTTAATAACAGAGCAGTAAAGATAAGGACAATAGATGGAAGCAAAATACCTCTTCTTGTGAATGGTCATTGGTTGAAGATATATCAAAAATCAGTTTCAAGAGAGGAGTTCATTAGGATTTTCCAGGATAACTCTAAAATGAATCTAGTGAAGAAGAATTCTTCTTCTCCACTAACTTAGTCTTTATTTTTTCTAAAAAAATAAAAAATAAAATAAAAAATTGTATGAGGTTGAAAACCAATCATTGATAGGCATCCTTATACATAAAATATAGGGTGAAAATCAGAGATTTCTGACATCCTATATTTTCCATTTCCTTTCTGTAATAAGTAGTGAAGAAAATATACATTCATTTATAGTTTAGAGTTTGCAAATTCATCATCTCATTCCATCTCATTATGTCTTCATTTTTTTCCTACAGTTCCACTTCATCTCACTGTCATATTTCATTGACATTTTATCTTCTTACAATTTTTTTTTTTCATTTTATCTTACATCTCATTCCATCTCACTGTCATAACTCATTTCCATTTTATTTTTACATCCATATTTCATAAGCCATCTTTCACTTTTCCTTCTTTTCACATTCTGTAGCCGATTCCATTCCGTAGCTAATATGATTCTGTAGCTACAACTTACTTATCATCTCTGGCACAATTGTACAACTTACAAATAAATCATGAATGCAGGGAAATTGAAGAATCAAGTTTTGGAGATCAACCATGCTCAAAGTACCTACAGATCAACACCAAAAGAATTATCAAGCAAAAGGTTAAGTTCTAAAGGTAAAATGCAAATTTATTTCAAAGAACAAGTCATAAACATAAGTCATGTATAATATGAATGATCATATGTCTCCTTAACAAGTCATCATTTGATTTGATTGCCACTTCATGATACCGCATCTTCGCCACATCTTCCACATTCAATACCAAACCGTCTATAATATTTCGTCATACCACACCTCCGCTACTCTATACTTAAACGGTCTCTAATAACTCCATCTGTTAACGGTCAAAACTACGATGTGACCAACGTATTCACGTCTCTCCAAACCCTCACCGTCTACTTATTCCATGCAAACCCATAGTTCTTTTTCACCATACCCGCAGTTAGTCCATTTCATAGACCAGGAGAGTAATTTTGAAGG
This sequence comes from Pinus tabuliformis, assembly GCA_031772625.1. Taxonomy (NCBI): domain Eukaryota; kingdom Viridiplantae; phylum Streptophyta; class Pinopsida; order Pinales; family Pinaceae; genus Pinus; species Pinus tabuliformis. Next base: position 39,362,404 of record CM062818.1, read on the forward strand.
TTAGGAAATTCTATGAAATAGAGACCATGGGACTCATTGTCAGGGCAGAGCCCGTAGGGGCAAATTTTATGGAAGGGTACCCACAACCCAAGGAGATGCTGCAAAAGAATAGATAGCTCAATTTCATTGAAAATTTTGATGGATATCACAAAATATTTTTCTAGATCATTCGATGGTATAGAAGTAGAGATTGGAGACATTAAGTTTGCAATAATAGAATCTTACATAGAAGAGGCTACATAACTGCCAAGACTTAGTGAGAGATGGTTCAAAAACAAATAATTTCATAGTGAATCATGGAAGGTAATCCTCAGGAAACCAGGTATGGATGTCACTGTGTTTAGAAAAGGAATTCCTATTTCAACACTTAAAAATAAATGGAGAAGCATGCTTTTGATATTAGAAAAATTTATTACCTGTGAGGGAAGATTCAGATGCATGTATGTTTATCATATACGTTTATTGATGAACTTCCTAGAAAATGGAAACATCAACCTCCCTTTCTTCCTTCTAATTAGTCAAAGGAGGATGGCTTCAAATGTACAAAAGAAAATAGAATTCATAGACACAACTATGTACCATCATGGGTTGGTAAAAATACTGGTTGAGTATCATTTGAAAATAATAGGAGATACTTGGGAAAACTTCTTGATAAGAAACTATTTCCAAGAGACACCAAAATCACCTGAAGAGGGTAATGTCAGAAGGAGTAAGAGGAAAAATACCAGTATGACCATTCAAAGCAAACACGATTCCTCCACACAGAAAAATGATGAAGAGCCAGTCTTTGAGATAGAGATTAGGGAATAGATCAAGCAAAAAGGAAAGATAAAAAAGAAAGCTGGTGGAATTACTGAGAACAAACCTGAATCTTCATTACAACAAGATGATGAACAACTAATCTTTGAAAAATTGACAGAGATTAGGAAACAAATCAAAAGGAAGGAAAAGATAGGAAAGGAGAAAAAGGGTAAAAAGGAGGAGAACATAAACCCCCTACAACTTAGAAGGAGCTCTAGACTCCGAGGTATGGTAGAGAAGGTATCATCAAAGGGAACATAATTTATAAATCTAGAAGAAGAAACCCTAGTACCATCTCTTGAAAATGTTCCATTTACATACAGTCCTCAAAAATCTCCTAAACAATATTTTGAAGGAATCCCTAGCAAAGGATCCCTAGACATAGACCCAGTGCAACAACAAATTTATGATTACATAGAATCACTGGAAAAGAAAAGTGCCTCAATGGATCCAAGATCCTCAGCCAATCCAGAACAACCTGTCAATCCATAAGAACCTCTGACTAACTCTCTGAAACAGGAAAACTATGAGTTAGAGATATTGAACAAGCATATCAAGAAAGAAAATGAAACCCTGAAGGAACAAAGAAAATTGGATAAAGCCATTCCTGATAATACAATACTGCACCTAGGGCTATGATACAAGAAGAATAGGAAGTTGAATAGGAAGAATAGAAACTTGAACAAAACAATCATCAACCTTAAATACATACTTCTCATGAAGAAACCCAAGATGACAGTCACTTCAAAGATGAGCAAGAGAAGAAAGTTAGATGTACTAGTAGAGGTATTTGAGCAGATGCAATAGGAAAGAAGAGTTCACAGTTTTGGAAAAATCGCATGGGGACATGCAATGATTTTGCAATGGGGGTATATTGGACCTCAGAATTACTCTCTCTTTAACAAATTTTCTCATTTCTTTCTCTTGTTTTCCATAAAAGACAGATCCCCACCACTGATAAATGATAGATTTTGTCTCAAGGAAGAAATTAAATGATTGACATGTTATACTTTTATGTTTTTGCTATTTGAAAGAAGTTTTTGAAAATTAGTACGGAACGTAGCCTATTCTGCAGCTAACCGTGTGTCCCGTAGCTACTTCCATGGTTGAACAGGTTACATGTGTCAAACAAAGAAACCAGCCACATGGGCATCTCTAGAATCGTCTCGACATGGATCCTATCCTAGTCACCCAGCCCAGATCGTCAAAAAAGCCAGCTTAAGACCATAGTCAAAGGTGGAGTCAAATGTATAAAACCCAGAAGCAATAGGAATCGTTGTCTACCCTTTCGTGGTTAATTAATAAATCCAACATATTTGTTGAAGAATTAACTCGTCAGCCACCTGTGTCAACAGTTCTATGCAACCACCTTATTCAAATTCAAGTCACCTGTAGCTGATCAAACATTTACGCAGATTGCTTGTAATACGTGTAGACCAATTGTATCTAATTTTCCTCAAAAGACAGTTATGAATGTTTTCTTTAAATACCAGTTGTATAGAACTGAGAGAAATTCGAAGTTTTTGGATGTATTAAGCTCAGACTTGCAGCTCTATAATTTTGAATTTTTGTTCATGTTTATAATATAAAGTTGTGTGTTGACCAATGATCGTTTGAAAGAGTATTTTCAACTAGTTAGCAGCTCAACCCAGTCAGTTGCAGAGGGCCCCTGCGCTGAAGGAGGTTTTCTTTTCATTTGTTTTCTTCTTTTTGTTCGGTTTTAAATTTTTCATTTTCTTTTAGTAGTGTTTATAACTTAGGTGGATTTCTTATAGTTTGATTCCTTTTAGTTTTAATCAGTAGCATAATGTTAGAATTCAATTATGTAGTCTTGTTTCTCCAATCCATTTCATAAAGGAAACGACTTTGTTTCTAAACAGATTAAGGTTGAAATTAATGAGGATGCATTGTTGATTAGTTTACTCACTGTTTTTGTTATTTACTTCCTAGTTCAGGTTGTCAATGCACTGTACTAGTGAATTTTTTGGTCACCATTTCAAGCTGATATCCATCCTAAACTAAATGGTTAAGCATTCACTTTACATAAGGGTTGAAACCAATCAGTTACCTTCTGCATGTTTAGTTAGTTTCTTTTCTAAATCATGAAGTACAAAAGTTTCTTGAATTCCATCTTAAGAAGGTTATCCTTCAAAATTAAAGGTTAAGGTAACTAGAAGTACTTCAGTTAATTTCATTCTCTGTATTTATTTCAACATGACTTACAACTTTACCTTCTAGTTTTAAGAGTTATTCATGACTTAGGATTAGATGAGAAGATGGGATAGATGTTATGTTTTTTTTTTTTCCTTCTTTTAACTTAGATTTTGACTAGCTTTTGAGCTCTTAGTTCACCTTTAAGAAATTTAGATTCGGTTTCTCATAGTTCAAATTGTACATCATTAGGGATCAAAGAAAAGAACCCCCAAAACAATGTAAAATACAAAACAACGAAGTAATAAGGGTTAACTAGCACATACAGTGCACTACACTTCATCAGCTTACGAGCCTCGGTTGATAATTTATGCAAAGCAATTTAGGATACTAGATTGACTAAACAAGACCCTTTTTCTTAATTTGCGCAAAAGATTATTTCAATATTTATAAGATTGATATTCATAAGAATTTTTTCAAATGATTCAGGTAAGAAAAATAGGTTAAAGGTACTACTCATGTCAAAGTAACATATAACTATAACACTAGATATATTGGAAAAGTAATTACTTGATAGGTATAAACTACTTCCTTGTACCTATATTGGATGTTAACCTAGAATCTTGCTGGGAGAGTGAATGAAGGAAATACTTGGTGAAATAAATAGACTTTTGAATCCTAACAAAATGGTAATCTTACACATGTATGGGAAGCAAGCTGAAAAGGGTAGAGACTATAGAAACATTGTGAAACATTCAAAATAATAAGTACATTGTATATTTTCAAAAATAAATATACACAAAATAAAGTGTATATAGAAATTAGAAAGGGAATAAAGGGATCAGGAACCTTGTAATACATAAAGACATAAAGCAAAATATGTGTATTGGTATACCCAAGGAAGTAGTCTAGGCATACATAATGACAACTTTATCAAATTTGAATGGAGAAAATTGAACACTTGGGAATATAAAAAATATGTAAAATATGAGGCATTGGGGTTATCTTAGGTAATTGGTTGGAAGGGTTGGAATCCTTTTCACCAAATTAAGCATTGGTAAGTGACATGGTAGGAATCGATAATGATGACAACAAAAGATACAAACCTATATGTTAACAATATAACTCAGGTATAAATAAGTTCAATGCAGTAATAATTGACTGACATGAGTAAGCTTGAATTTCGTGATTGATAAAAAAAATTGGTAAGGGAATTAATGAATTTTTCCACTATGAGTCTCTGGCACACGCCTTCAGTATGGAGGATTGTATTTAAATTATTACCACTTGATAATTCTTTAAAATTGTAAGGGTTCTGGTGTGCAATGAGATATTATAGCATTTTATAGCTATCATATTTTCGAGAAGAAATCCTTTTGACTTCTTAGAGTAAAAGAAATCGTAAAAATCAATCTTTTGATAATTGAAACTTTAGTATGGGTGACTATAAAAAAGGGAAATTTCTTCCAAACAAGTTTCACAAGAATGAGTCAATAAATGAGGTGCAAAACATGATCCATAAGTTCCCTTTACTTTAAACAATAAAAACCAAAATAGATAAATTACAAAAAAGGTGTATCAAGCAATTGAGGATTGTAGTAGAATCGTTGGGTAAAATTTATGTTTAAGAACCAGCAAAACGGAGATAAGTTGTCATAAAAACGATGGAAGAAGATTAGTCTTAGAAATAATAACGTAAGCAATATAATTGAGACTTTTAAGTTTGAAGTAACATGATAATAATGTCTGGCTTATTCCCAAAAACCAAATAAATATGGAAACACATCGGAACATTGTTGTTGATATCTAGAAATATATCAACTTTACATCAATTCAATAAGTATAAAGTAAGATTAGAGTCAATTTCAAGAATATGAAAATTTACTAGAAAAGGAATGCAATGGCCCCTAAAATATAGGAAATGAATCCAGATAGTTTTTTAAATTATTGTACCTTGTAGACGCAGAGGGCACAAGAATTTTGTGAGTTATAGACTTGCAATACTGAATCATAGAATGATTCGCTAAATGGTTTATTTTATAACCACCTCACAATTGGGAAGGTTAAGTATGATCGAAAACAAGATGACAAGAGAATTTTGATTGATTGAATTGAATTTTCCGATATCTGAATATTTGAGATGAGTTGATACAATAAGATGAATAGGAATAGATGCATGCTAAAATTTATGGGAAATTTAGTAGGACTACAAAAAATTATATATAAACACACACACACACACACAACAAGATCAAATGCTTTTTCTTTAAATTTTTTGGCCAATATCATAAGCTGAAAAGGAAAATATAAGAGAATATATATATATATATATATATATATATATATATATATATTAGGTACACACAACAAAGAAGTTCTAAGAGTCTATTGTCTTAACCTGGCTTGAAGAATGGATAGTGGATATAGGCAGAATGTGATCAGAAATTGGCAGGTAGTTGTGTAAGGTAACCAAAGAAAATGTGGCACATAATTTTACTAAAATTAAAGCTATGGTAAAGAGAATGTTGGTAGCATATTGGCACAATCATTACCTATGTTTGTTGTCAAGTGATGTGCTAACATGGAAGATGCAATGTGCCACCAGATAAGTACCTTAAGGAACTTTAATATGACTTTTATAGACATAAATGAAGTTTTAGAATGAACATATGCTTACAAAATCACTATGTCAAGATAACCACACTAACAAGATGTGATGAGGAAGCTAACAAGCATGAAAATGCAAGGGGAAAAAAACCTCGTAGCTAATGTACCTAAAACAAAAAAAGAAGGGGAACATGTAACCCCCAGACACCTTAGTGAATAATTTGTAGAATAGAGAGGGATGCAACCCCAAGAAGAGAATTATGAGAAACTCATAGGTGAGGCATGTTGGAAAAACATGGTTGCAAGACTTGGTGACATAATTTTCTTTATTCTTTTGTGAATTTAAGCATGCACGTACTATTTCTGGTTGTGCTCTTGGATTGTCATAGTGGTTTCTTTCAATATTGCCTTATGCTTTTGGCCTGGATGGTCTAATAAGAAAGATTATAAGGAGAAGAATAAAATAAGGAAACCAACTGAACTATAAAACCTTCATAAATATTTTTGCATGAAACAATCAGTGAACAATTAGTGTGGACATGTTTGGGTCCACTCGAGAAAATGAAAATGATAATAGTAATTTTCCTCGAACCTTGGTAGTTTCGTTATGCGACATCTTTTATATTATGAAATTTGATGTTTCCTAAAGGATAGATCATTGGTGGTGATTCATCATGGGGGCAAGGTAAGGAAATATTCTTAGAAAAGGAGATAATGGGATAATGGTAACATGTATAATTATTGAAGATTGGTATAATAAAACAATTCTCCTATTGGGATAAAATTATGGTTTATTAATGATTCCACAGGACCTTGTAGGTCAAATGTATTAAAATAACATGCTATTGAATGAAGTGAATAGCACGTGGTGTACAAATGTTTAAAAAAAAACTATAATTAATTAACATAGAGAGTAGGGAGAACCGCTATGACGACACAGGTAAACAATGTTGTGTATAAATTTCATCAATAACCTATAACACATGATGACAAAGGGCCAAAATTGAAGAAATGTTGCAAAGTGGACTCTTGGTTCGTGCTCAAAGGGAAATAGTAAAGAAACCTAGGATGGGCATAACTAAGTTCACTTAGAAAAAGTAGACAACAATATAGTTGCCTTGAACATGGAAAGAAGAGAAAGTTATTCTAAATCTCTACTTATATATGATTAATGCATATATAACATTTGAAATTAAACTAAAAGTGTAGTAATTCTACCCAATACAACAATGCACTAGTTGCAATCTATCATAAAACATAAGAACACCAAATGGTTTATGAAAATCTTAGTACCACTATATGAATAGTGTAAATAAAATTGGTACTTCCATGATCTAAAATTTATACTGGAACCACATCATGGGATCGTTGGCAATTGGCATAACCATTGGGTAAGTAAAAGGATTAATTGTTATTGTTGATGAACTGCAATGATGTTGCTAACTCTTATTGAGTACATGGTGCTAACCCTTGTGGGGTTTTGATGCACAACGTTGATGATCCTTGTTGGGTACATAAATAAAAACTAATGGTGCTTTTAATATATTTTTAAATGATTATGTGTGTGTGAGTGTGTGTTTCTTAAATAACGATTCATGGAAACTAATGAAAACTTTGATGATTGTGAATGTAGGTTGAACCTGACAAAGAGTTCCTGGTTGAACCTATGTGTATTCTTAATTAGAGAGAAATCATGCTACGGAAGTGAGATATCACATAGGTTAAAGTGCATTGAAGGCACTTTAGCATGGAAAAGGAAACCTAGGAAGATGAAATTTCATGTGTGAAGCATATTCCAACCTTTTTTGAAGGGCTAGAAGCAAACACCGAGGACAATGTTTTGCTTGAGGGTGGGAAGATGTAATACCCCTCAGTTAAAAGAAAATATTTAGTTTACTTTTATTCCAGTGACCTAGTGAGAAATTTTAATGTTTAAAGTTTATTTTAAAATTTTGTTATTAAGTTGTTTAAGGAAACCATGGAAATTGTGGGGAAAGACACTAAATGAAAAATTTTTCACTTACTAAAAAGTTAGAGGACAATTACTCCCTTCCCTAAAGATAAATCATCTCAGTTGGGAAAGGAAGCCAAGAGTGTATGAGAGGAAAACCTGATGCAACTAAGGGACATGGAAAGAAATTAGCATCTTGAACAAGATGTTGTTAGGGGAAGGCAAGGAACTTCCAGATAGGGTATTCTTGAGCTGGTTGGCCAGTGGAATCCCTAAATCAGACCTCTTGAGTTTGTGAGTTCCTAGGCTATATTGTTGAAGTCTGTGATGCCTTAGGACTAGCCTTGTTAGGTCATTGTCAAACAATTGTTCTAGAAGTGGAAAACTAGCTTGGGGGGAGAATTGGTAGTGATTACCATTCTCATTTGTTGGGAGGAGTGGTCTTATCCTTTGTGAATTTTCCTAGTAAGCCTAGACCTAAACAGATAATTATTATGTGTTGTTAAATTTTCTTTCGGAATATAAAATGTTATTTTAAATGAAAATAGTTTATGGAATATTTATAAACACTATGTGCTAATTTACAAGTAGTAACTTGTTATGAAGAATTGATGAATATGAATATGTGCAAAGACTCCATTGTAGTTACAATAACAATTTGTGATAGAAGAGTAGTAAAGTTTATGTTAAATAATTTGTATGGAAAGGCTTGGAACAAGTGAAGGAAAATGTTTATGGGTTGCAATTGAGAGTCAATATGTTCTTTCTGGGACTATATATATATATATATATATATATTTGTTAGCTCCCACCTAATAGACAAAAGTATATCTTGGGAACAATCTTCATTTTTGTATAAATACATATTTATACCTAAGTACTCCAGCAAGGTGGATAGCAAGTTCCAGATAAAACTGAATCTCGCTTACCTATTGGATTACCGATACTAGATAATAACCAAAAATGAAAAAAATAGTGAAACTAGATTTTAATAATTATTCCTAAATAATGTACAGAGAATAGAATAAGAACATTATAATGTAAATAAGGAAAGAGTTGTTCATTCTAGTTGTAAGTAGGTTAATTTATCCACTTAATTATGAAATGTAATAAAATTGAATTTTAAACAAGACTTAAGACAAATAAAAATTGAATTGTCGAAAAGAATCTATTTGAAATTGTAAGTACAACAATGAAGAAAATAAAACCCATTGCGGGGCTCCCCGAGTGGGATTCCATCATAGTCTTGAAGTTCATAGGTACCTTTTGAGAGGACCTTGGTAACGACATATGGACCAATCCACAATGTTTTAAGTGTACCTTCCCCCAAGAGGTTGTGCTTTTGATCATAAAGTAGAACGATATCACCTTCTTGGTAAGAACGAGGCTTGACATTTTTGTCATATTGAGCTTTGGGCCAATGCGACATCTTGACGAGTCTCATCTAACTGATTGAGAGATAGAAAACGCTCTTCTTCGATGGTGGTGTCGGGCAAGAGTTCAACAACTAGTTTCAGTGAAGGAATATGGCACTTGATAGGTAACATTGCTTCAATGCCATAAGCAAGTTGGAATGGTGTAAAGCCTCTAGCATTTTGACTGAAGTTCGATATGCCCACAACATAGGATATAAGATACAGTGCTAGTGGGTTTTGTGAGTGCCTACTAACTGACGGATCATGGTTTTTAGGACGACGTTGACAACTTCCACATGGCCATGAGCTTGGCGTCAGTAGGGGGAAGAATGTTCTTGCCTAAAACTGAGAAACGATGTTAAGTCAGACATCATGTGGTTCTGAAAGTGAGAACCATGGTCTGTAATGATCGTGCAGGGCATGCCAAAACAACAAATCACCTGATTAAACATGAATAATGTCTTGGTTTCTCCATCGGCCTTTAAAGTGGGGATGGCTTCTGCCCATTTCGTTAAGTAGTCCACAACGACAATAATGTAGTTGTGTCCATCAGAGGTGTTAGGATATTCCAACACATAGGAAATAGTTAAGTATAACTTGGTCTAGTGTAGAGTTAGGTAAAGTGTGTTTCTTTACTATGTACTTTTGTAACTTACAATCCGACGGTCACGATATGTTCTAGACATGAAGTGATCCAACGGTTCATTCTCTTGTCGATATTACCTGTTGGCATTATGAGACAAGTGTTGTCCTTGATGGAAAATCACACTGATGACAAATCATAGTGCAGAAGGATAGCACCAGGGAATTGATGATCAGACTACAAGTATGAAGAGAAAATATATACACGCTGGTTCACTATATACCAAGTCGCGTATACAAGTAGGTTCACTATATACCATGTCGCGTACACACAGGTTCGCTATATACCAAGTCGCGTGTACACGCAGGTTGGCTTCAGTAAAAGAGCGTGTATGTGGAAAACTTATCTTTGGTCCGTGACAGTTAGTCCTTGGAAGTTGTGCCTATGGTTTTGGACCATGGTGTCTCGACGGACGTGTCGATCACTAGTTTTGAAGTTGAAGGTATTGTGTTACTATGGTTTTGGCCCGTGGTATTGTGAAGGGCCTAAGGCTATATAAGTAGAAGATCATTAGGCAAAGGGAATGCATTGTGTGTCTGATGAAGTGAGAAGATCTAGTATTGCTGTTTATCTGTTCGGGACGCTTGGCAAGGGTCAGATCTAACAGCGAAGGCATAAGTAATTATTTCTAGATCTGCATGCGGGTTGCCTTTGGAGAAAGCGCGTATACACGCGGTTTTGGTACAGTGAAGTAGCGTATGCATAATAAGATTTGATATTTCAGGTTGCTGTTGATTCTGGTGGTTGTTGCAGAGTTCTGGGCTCTGGTTTGGGTTCTGTGTTCTTGATGACAGGGTTTCAGTGATTCAGTATTGGGTTGTTTAATGAATTATGATGCAAGTATAAGTTGATGATTGTATTGCAGTAATGTTTGTTTTGTACTCTTGGATCCAGTCTGAAAATTGATGAAACGTGGTCCCCGAAGGAAAGAAGGTTGTAGGGTCAGCACCTATGTACTATTGAATGGATCAGCTAGTACAAGAGCTGAGGGGGTTGTAGCTCCCTTCCAGAAGTAGTTGGAAAACGAGAGAGGGTTGTAGCCCTCTTCAGATTGTAGCCTGCGTACTGGTAAAGGACTGCACCAGTACATTGTAAAAGAAGTTTCTTATTAAAGAAGAAAGAGACAAATTGCAGCAGGTGGCTTTCACCCACATTGGGTTTCCACCTTATATCACGGTGTTCATGTGTGTGGCTCTTGTGTGATGTTCTGTTCTGTTATACTGCACCTGTTTACTGTTAATATGCTTAATAATGTTCTGATGCATTTACTGAAGATTAAGCTAACTGAATTATAAGATCTCTAGATATACGCTAGTTGCATTAGACACAGTAGCGTGTACACGCGGGTTCACTTAATTGAAGTATTGTATATGTTTCTGAGTATGAAATTGGAAAGGTTTTACCGATCTGATAATACTGATTCACCCCCCCCCCCTCTCAGAATTATTTCCAACAATTGGTATCAGAGCAGGTCCTTCAGAGGAAGCTTGATCGCTTGAAGGAAAAGATCCATCAGAATGGCTAATCCAGAAAGAGAGGCACACATCAGGCCACCAGTCTTTGACGGGAACAATTTTACTCACTGGAAGATAAGAACCATTGCATATCTACAATCACTTGGAGCAGAAATTTGGGGAATCGTAGAAGGAGGATACAAATTCCCATCAGCAACTCCTACAGATCCAGCAGAGAAAAAGCAATATGAGCTCAATGCCAAAGCTGTTACTGTCCTATTGAGTAGTTTGACACAATCAGAATTTATGAAGATCATGCATTTCAAATCAGCTAAGGAAATATGGGACAAAATCGTCACAAGCTACGAAGGAGATGATCAGGTAAAAAGAGCAAAGCTTCAAACTCACAGAATCCGGTATGAAACTCTTAAGATGCATAGTAATGAAAGCATAGCTAATTATTTCCTGCGTATGGATGAGATTGTGAATTGCATGAGGGATCTGGGTGAAGAATTTGAGGAAGTTGTCTTAGTTGAAAAGGTTTTGAGATCTCTGTCTGCTAAATTTGATTCTAAAGTATCTGCCATAGAAGAAAAGGAGAATGTGCAGAAAATCACCATGTCACAGCTTCACGGGATCTTAACTGCTTTTGAAATGCGACAAGAGGTACCACCAAAAGCCGCATTAGAAGTGTCAGAGGAAGAAGATGAGGTAAATTTTGTCAAGAATCTTGAACGGGGAACTGGACGGTTCAAAGGTAAGCTACCTTTCAAATGTTTTCTATGTGGTAGAGTTGGTCACTATGCTGCTAGATGCCCTCATAACAAAGGAAAGATATCTGAAGAAGATGGTAGAAGCTATTATACCCATATTACAAGTTCATTCAATGATAGTGAAGATATTAGAAGTCTCATGGCACATGAAAAGAAGAATGCTTCATCCAAAAATAGCAAAGATATTAAAAGTCTCATGGCACATGAAAAGAAGAATGCAGAAACTGAAGAAGTTACCAAATTAAATGAACAATTGGAGACAGTAACCAGGGTAAGGGAGCAATTGCAAGATGTAGTAAAGGATCAGAGAATAACTATTCAAAGGCTTGAATCAAAGATCCTCTCTCTAAAAGAAGATCTTAAAAAATCAAGAGAACAGAACAGAGAAGCTCTTGAAGATCAAGAACATGAAGTGATCAAACTAAAGCGACAAGTTGAAGAAGGAAGAAAAGATGAAGAAGACCTAAGGAATCAGTATCTGAAAAAGGAAGAACAACATCAAGTTGAGGTAAATATCTTGAAAGGTAAACTAGAAGAAAAGGATAAGCTTTTACGATTTCAAGATAGTACTAAAGTCTTGGATGATATTCTTAATAGCCAAAGGTCTCCTGCTATCAAAACTGGTCTTGGTTTTCATGAATATGTTGAAGGTGAATCTAGTTCACAAGGTGAGGCAAGAAATTCTAAGGAGAAATCTGAAATGCTCAACAAGGAACAACCAAGGAAAGAAATTCCTCAAGGAAGATCCTTTAATCCTAACTATGGACGTGATAGACGATTATCTCCTCCACTGAATAATGTTGAATGTCATGTATGTCATAATCTTGGACATGTTGCAGCCAGATGTAGAAGTAGAATGGTTCAAGACCATTACAAAAGATCATTGCATCCCAGGTATTTCAGAGGATATTGCTTTGCCTGCAATGCATATGGACACAAAGCAATTGATTGTGATAGAAGGAACATGAAATATGTAAGATGTTATACATGCAACAAATATGGACATAAAGCAAGGGAATGCAGGAGCAGATTTCAAAATTCAAAACAAGAGGACCATACATCATCACAGTTCCAGGAATTGAAGAAGACAGAGACAGAAAAGTGTGGCATAACTCAGTCAGCTGACATAACAGACACAGGGGAATTTGAAAGTGATGAATTTCAGTATTCCTTGCATACGCTGATATAATGAAGACAAGTCGCGTATATACACGAGTTACAGGCTGCAAAGTCGCGTATATGAAGAAATGGCAGCAGAACAGACCCAGGTTCAGTCATGGTTGGCTCAGGCTCAGGGGGAGCAGAACAGACTCAGAAAATGGTTGGCTCACACTCAGGGGGAGCATATACTTCAAATAATTCATTGTTGGCATTATGGTTAGAAGTTGCTGATGAAACTAAATGATACATCTTGTTGTTTGATCAAAGGAATAGTATTGCAGACTGATGCTTATGGTACAGATCTGAATGGTTGGTCTTAGAACCTGCATCTACTCAGGGGGAGCATGGATAGATTGGTACACTTTGGCATAAACAAAGGGGGAGCCAAATCAGAAACTTCAGCATGTACTCAGGGAGAGTATGGACAGCAGTATGGACAGCAGAAGGTATACCAAAGAAGAAAATATCTTGGTCCGCCCTTTGCCCTTGATGTCAAAGGGGGAGAGTGACTTGGTGTGGTGGTTGCCATCAAGTCCAAAGGGGGAGATTGTTGGCATTATGAGACAAGTGTTGTCCTTGATGGCAAATCACACTGATGACAAATCATAGTGCAGAAGGATAGCAGCAAGGAATTGATGATCAGACTACAAGTATGAAGAGAAAATATATACACGCTGGTTCACTATATACCAAGTCGCGTATACAAGTAGGTTCACTATATACCAAGTCGCGTATACGCAGGTTCGCTATATACCAAGTCGCGTGTACACGCAGGTTGGCTTCAGTAAAAGATCGTGTATGTGGAAAACTTATCTTTGGTCCGTGACGGTTAGTCCTTGGAAGTTGTGCCTATGGTTTTGGACCATGGTGTCTCGACGGACGTGTCAATCCCTAGTTTTGAAGTTGAAGGTATTGTGTTACTATGGTTTTGGCCCGTGGTATTGTGAAGGGCCTAAGGCTATATAAGTAGAAGATCATTAGGAAAAGGGCATGCATTGTGTGTCTGACGAAGTGAGAAGATCTGGTATTGCTGTTTATCTATTCGGGACGCTTGGCAAGGGTCGGATCTGACAGCGAAGGCATAAGTAATTATTTCTAGATCTGCACGCGGGTTGCCTTTGGAGAAAGCGCATATACACGCGGTTTTGGTACAGTGAAGTAGCGTATGCATAATAAGATTTGATATTTCAGGTTGCTGTTGATTCTGGTGGTTGTTGCAGAGTTCTGGGCTCTGGTTTGGGTTCTGTGTTCTTGATGACAGGGTTTCAGTGATTCAGTATTGGGTTGTTTAATGAATTATGATGCAAGTATAAGTTGATGATTGTATTGCAGTAATGTTTGTTTTGTACTCTTGGATCCAGTCTGAAAATTGATGAAACGTGGTCCCCGAAGGAAAGAAGGTTGTAGGGTCAGCACCTACGTACTAGTGAATGGATCAGCTAGTACAAGAGCTGAGGGGGTTGTAGCTCCCTTCCAGAAGTAGTTGGAAAATGAGAGAGGGTTGTAGCCCTCTGCAGGTTGTAGCCTGCGTACTGGTAAAGGACTGCACTAGTACATTGTAAAAGAAGTTTCTTATTAAAGAAGAAAGAGACAAATTGCAGCAGGTGGTTTTCACCCACATTGGGTTTCCACCTTATATCATGGTGTTCATGTGTGTGGCTCTTGTGTGATGTTCTGTTCTGTTATACTGCACCTGTTTACTGTTAATATGCTTAATAATGTTCTGATGCATTTACTGAAGATTAAGCTAACTGAATTATAAGATCTCTAGATATACGCTAGTTGCATTAGACACAGTAGCGTGTGCACGCGGGTTCACTTAATTGAAGTAGCGTATATGTTTCTGAGTATGAAATTGGAAAGGTTTTACTGATCTGATAATACTGATTCACCCCCCCCCTCTCAGTATTATTTCCAACATTACCGACACTTGATCTGTGGATTAACACCTAGTTGGTCCATGATCTCTATTTAAAGAGCATAGAGGGTCATTTGTAAGGTGACTGTTTATGAGAGAAGCTTATGTAAATTTTCTTTCTTTTACATTAATAAATTTCCTGAAGTGGCCGCATTGGCTCAGGCCGTGGAATATTTCTCTCTTTGAGGATTTTAACCACATCAAGAATACTGGTGTATTGATCTATGATCTATTTGTGTGCGGTGTCCATTGGTAGGAAATTACCCTGTAAATTCCTACATGGTATCAGAGTTATTTGAGGGTCACATCCATTGGTGATCCAAATTTAAAGCAGATACAACTGCATCCGACTATCATTTCCTAGATCTACTATTTTTTACCACTTCCGGGCCGAGAGGACTCTATTATGTTAGGAGCATCTGTTCCAGTGTGGAACTCCTTTCGTTTCATGCGAAAAGGTTTCTGGTAGCCCTAGCTACATCATTTTTAAAATCTGGAGGCAAAAAAGGGCTTTCTCAAGTAAGCACACACTAAAAAGATTCAGTGACTAAAAAAAAATAAACCCTTCCTCTTTTCCAAAAATTGTTACCTTTTAAATTAGCTCACTTGATCCAAAGTTAATTTATGAGAATAGAGGTCTTGGGTTCAAGTCTTTCTTTTTGTTGAGTTATTTTTTCAGAAAACACATGTAACTTATGTTTTAAAGTTACTTTATGTAAAAGTGTTCTCACCTATTATAAAAAGTGAGTCACTTACAATTACAAAGTCTCTTTATCTTTTATTTAAGTTACAATTTAGTGGGTAGCTCATAAAGTACCATTGATAAAGTGACTTTCACTTATTTATAAAAGTGGGTCACATAATTTTTTTTTAAAGTCAACTAACTAGATTAAGTTTGAAAAGAGGTTTTTTTTTTTTTTTTTTTTTTTTAATATAACATTATCATTCACTTCCGCACATTCACGTACTTAGTCGGCATCTTCAACAACTTTTCTTCAAAAAACCATAACTTCTTCATCCGGATTCCGTTTTCAGAGCCGTTTTTTTTAATGAGCCTAATTTTTTGAGATCTTTCCATTTGAACACTTAGTTTCAGCATCTACAACTAAAGTTTCTATTCAAATGGAAAGTTCATGCCAAGTTATTCTTGACAACACCACCTACTTCCAATGGGTGTCCTACATGGAGGATTTACCGAGAAGTAAAGCTATTTTTAGAATAGCCTCAGGCCAAGAGTCTAAACCTAAAGATGAAGGTAAGGCAGTAAGATGGGAAAATAAGCAAGATCAAGAACGTGGGTTGATAGGGATGTATATTTCTCCAAACCTTAGATTCCATATCGTAGAACTTGATACCCCTGATGAAGCAATGAAACAAATCAATAAAGTTTTTGGAATTAAAAATGAAATTAAAGCCTGTCAACTCGAAAATGAGTTGCTTACGTTGGACCCTAATAATTTTTCTTCCATTGAAGATTTTTGGTCCAAGTTCAAGACCCTTAGATTTCTCTTGGAAGGTGTTAAGGTTAAGAAAGAATATGGTAGCCTTATCTATTCCATTCTTACTAAGTTAGGACCAGCCTACTCTGTGTTTGTTTCCACCTTCCATTCTACTAGAGAAGCCTTTATTTCTCAAGGACAAGCCTACGAGTCCCCCTCTTTTGATGCCTTTTGTGATTATTTAATAAGAGAACAAGAAAAACCCTTACATCTTGGTATTCTTAATCTTGGAAACTCTTATAAGAAAGCCTTAGCCGCCCAACAACAACCATTCAAAGAATCATAAGAAGCAGCATCCTAAAAAGAATGGTCCTAAACCAACCAAGGGTCCTAAGTACTTTCAATCTCAAAATGAAAAATCAATTCAACAAAAATATAAGGCAAATAAAAACAAAGGGAAGAAGGTTGATAAACATTGAAACTTTTGTAATTGAGATGACCACTTAGGATCAAAATGCTTTAATAAGATTGAAGCCTTGGAAGCAACAATGAAGAATCATAACATCCATTTGGAGCACTCTTCAACTTCAACTTCATCTTCAGGAATAACACTTTCTGCATGTGGTTTTCAAGCATCTCAGTCTGGTTATACACTAAATGTATCTTCTTCTTCTCATTCTCATGAGTGGCTCATTGACTCTGGAGCTTCTCATCACATGGCCAAAAACAAAGCCATGTTTTCTTCTTTAAATGATTATAACACCAAAAATACATATGTTGGTGATGATAGATCTCTTAGTGTTGTAGGGACTGGAACTATTCATCTAGACAATGGTAAATTTAATGAGGTATTATGTGTTCCAACCTTATCCTGCACCCTTCTATCTGTATATCAAATAACTCATTTAGGTGAAGGCAAAATCATTGAATTTCACCTCATGATGTTGTAATTAGGGACCTAAGAGATCCTAGACAGATTTTAGCTACTGGCATAGTCGATGATTCTACAAGGTTGTATAATTTTAACGACTTTAGGTCATCAAATATTCCCTCACTATTTGAGCAAACTTTGGCATGAGTGATTTGGTCACTTAAACTATCACTCCCTTCAAAATCCATGTAAAGAAAATATGGTGACAGGTCTTCCTATGATATCCTGCAGAGATGGTATTTGTTCTGGATGTGTACTCGGAAAACATCATTGGGATAGTTTTGAAAATGTGCCTCTTGGCACGCCTCATCCCCTTTACAACTTGTGCATAGTGATTTATGTGGTCCACTTCCAGTTGTTTCATTCTCTGGCTACAAGTAATTCTTAACTTTCATTGATGATTTCTCCATACGCACTTGGGTATACTTCTTAAAACTCAAGAGTGAAGTATTTAACATGTTCTTGGACTTTAAGGCCTTTGTTGAGAAACAATCTAGACATCAAATTCTTAAGCTAAGATCTAATAATGACGGAGAATATGTTAACGAAAATTCATCAAACTTTGCACTGAGCATGGAATTAAAATGCAACATACTGTTCCATATAATCCACAACAAAATGGTGTAGATGAAAGGAAGAATCACACCTTAAAGGAAATGGCTAATTGTATGATTCAACCTAAAGGACTTAGTCTCAATTTTTGGGTAGAAGAAATTAACTATGCAAATTACATAGTAAATCGCACTCCTACTAAGGGTTTAAAGAATATCACTCAAGAAGAAGCATGGAGCTCAATTAAACCAGATGTAAGTCACTTTTGTGTTTTTGGAAGTGAAGCATGGGTCCATATTCCCGATGAGAAACATAAAGCCTTAGAACCTAAGAGTGAAAAATTTATTTTTGTTGGATATTCTGAAGATGTCAAAGGATATAGACTTCTTCCACCTATGTTGAAAAATGTTATCATTAGAAGAGATGTAAAGTTTGTTGAGAATACATCATCCTACGAGCCTAGTTCGACGGATGTGCCACCTCTCTCTATCCCTTTTACTTCTGAAAATATTTCTTCTTCAGATGATGACAACGAGGATGACAATCCTCCCCCACCTTCTCAGGATCCTCCTTGAGCTCCTTAGCTTCCAAAATGGGTCTGTGCTACTCGGTATACAGTAGGTGCTCTTGTAGGTGATCTTACAGATCATTGATGTACACATTCTCAGTTCGATAGAGCCTCTTCTTTACTGGCTGAAGCTTCAACGAATTATGATATTGACACCTTTGCAAAAGCTTCAGGCCATCTAGATTGGGATGTAACTATGAATAAATAATATCATTCATTATTGGCAAATGATACATGGGACCTTGTTCCTCTTCCAAAGGGATGAAAACTTGTTAGATGCAAATGGGTTTACAAAACCAAGTTTGGACCAGATGGAAAAGTTGATAAACATAAAGCTCGTTTTGTTGCTAAGGGTTTTTCACAAGTTGAAAGAATTGACTATACTAAAACTTTCTTCCCTGTTGCCAGAATGAACTCTATCTACCTTGTTCTTTCCCTTGCTGCCTCTTTCAAATGGGAAGTCCATCAGATGGATGTTAAATCTGCCTTCTTACATGGGGACTTGCATGAAGAAGTATATATGGAACAACCTACCAGCTTTATAAAAACAGACTGTAGCATTGTATGTTGGCTTAAGAAATCCCTTTATGGTCTCAAGCAAGCCCCTCGGGCTTCGTATGCCAAAATGGATAGCTTTCTTTTAGATATTGGTTTTTCTAGATGTCATTTTGACAATACTGTCTACACCAAGAAAGTGGGTAAGTCTCTTTTCATTCTTGTTATTTATGTTCATAATATTATCCTTACTGGTAGTGACCCCAACCTTATAAACCATGTGAAGTCCAACCTTAAAAAGGAGTTTGATATGACAGACTTAGGACACTTGCATTATTTTCTTGGTCTTCAAGTCTTGCAATCCAAGGAAGGTATTTACATTTCCTAGTCCAAGTATGCCTGTGATCTTCTATGCCACTTTCACATGGAAGATTGTAAGCCAACCCCTTCTCCCTTTCAGTCTAGAGCCAAAATTTCAGTCACTTGTACTTCCTCTGAAGATGATGCTACCTTGTACCGTCAGTTTGTAGGAAAAATTTTGTATCTGACCCATACCCGTCCTGATCTTTTCTTTGTTGTTGGCGTTATTGCTTATTTTATGCAAAACCCACATGAAATTAATTGGAAAGAAACTAAAATAATACTTTGTTATGTTCAAGGTACAGTTCAGTTTGGGATTCATTACAGTGCATAAGCATCTCCTTTATTGGTTGGTTTTAGTGATTCTGATTGGGTTTGTGATCCTGATGATCGGAAGTCTACTGCAGGTTATGTCTTCACTCTTGGTTCTGGACCTATTACATGGGCTTGCAAGAAACAAAGTGCCATTTATCTTTCTCCAGCAGAAGCAGAGTATCGTGGCACCGTAGAAGCTAGTAAGGAAGCCTTGTGGCTTCGTCAAATCCTGTCAGAGTTTGGCTTTCAGCAGCAACATCTGACTACACTTTGGTGTGATAATCAAAGTGCCATTAAAATATGCAAAGATCCAGTGCAACATCATCACAACAAACACATTGAAATACACATGCACTTCATCAGAAAGCTCATTCATGACCATGTTCTTGAAGTGCAATATTGTTCAACCGATGATCAAGTTGCATACATCTTTACAAAGGCTCTCACAGAGGCGAAGTTTAGTAAACTTCGATTTATGGTTGGAGTTCAGGAAGTTGTCACTAAGGGGGGATAGGCTCTAATGCCTCCTTCCTTCTCCTATTGTGTCATATTTTTACATCCTTCAATCCTATCCCAAGTTATTTTGAAGGGGGGATGTTAGGATATGCCGATACATAGGAAATAATTAAGTATAACTTGGTCTAGTGTAGATTTAGGTAAATTTTGTTTCTTTTCTATGTACTTTTGTAACCTACAATCCAACAGTCACGATATGTTCTAGACATGAAGTAATTCAATGGTTCATTCTCTCCTCGATATTGCCGACACTTGATCCGTGGGTTAACACCCGATTGGTCCATGATCTCTATTTAAAGAGCATGGAGGGTCATTCGTAAGATGACCATTCATGCGAGACGCTTATGTATATTTTCTTTATTTTACATTAGTAAATTGCCTGAAATGGTCGCATTGGCTCAGATTGTGGATTGTTTCCCTCTTTGAGGGTTTTAACCATGTCAAGAATGCTAGTGTATTGATCTGTGATCTGTTTGTGAGCGGTGTCCTTTGGCATTCTATCTGAGGAATTTACCATCTTAATTCCTACAAGAGGAAGGGGGTTGCATGTGACAAATTTGATGCCCCATTTGGCAAAGGG
This sequence comes from Pinus tabuliformis, assembly GCA_031772625.1. Classification (NCBI taxonomy): domain Eukaryota; kingdom Viridiplantae; phylum Streptophyta; class Pinopsida; order Pinales; family Pinaceae; genus Pinus; species Pinus tabuliformis. Next base: position 39,383,034 of record CM062818.1, read on the forward strand.
GCTATGGGTGTGTGCATTTTCTTGGTAAATATTTGAAAAGGGTGACACTGTTGGACTGCCTTAATACAATATTTAAACAAGGTCGGCCAATAGTATCCTGCACGTAGAATTTTCTGGGCAGTAGCCATGCTAGAAAGATGACCACCACATGCCCTAACATGGCAGTCATTTAAAACATGTTCCGCCTCTTCATGAGTGAGGTAACATTGAAAAACTATATTAGCGCCATGGTGATATAAAGTATCGTTCAACACTAAATAGTGTTGAGCTTGGTGGCGGATGCGACGACGGTTGCCTGACGATAGATCAAAGCGAAATCACTACGCTTGGAGGTAGACAAGGATGTCTCCATACCAAGGGTCAGTTGATTCGATCAGATAGACAGATTCATCCAAGAGAGGATCATGGGCTATCTCATTTGGATCGACTATGGGAAGATTCGACAATAATTCTGTAAAGACTAAGGATTTTTTCGCCTTGGCAGTGGCAAAAACCAAATCAAATTGCTAGAGGATAACAATCCATTTGGAATGTTTTAGTCCGATGACTTGACGAGACAAAATGTGTCTCATGGGATTCTCCAAAGTGATGACGGTAGTATGTCACAGTAGTATATAATGTCAGAAGTGATTGACAACAAAGACAACTACCAAGGATAGCTTTTCCACATGTGAATATCGGAGTTCGGGCCCAGCCAGGCCTTTCGAGATATAATAGATCAAATTATCACTAAGAACATTGTGGGTTTGAACCAACACCATGCCAATGGAGGATGGTGAGGCTGCTAGGTATAGGAGAAAGTCATGCAAATAGTTGGGACAACTAAGCAGTGGGGAAGATATAAGTGCCTCTTTCAAGGCATCAAATGATCGTTGGGATTTATCATACCACAAGTATGGTAATCCTTTATTTAGTAGGTGCATAAAGCCTTTATTGATCTTGACATAGTTCACAATGAATCGTCATAAGAAGTTTTCTTTCCCTTGAAAACGTTGGAGCTGTAAAATGGATTGTGGCATAGGAAATTGAGTAATTTCCTTTACCTTATCAGGATCAACCATAATCCCATGTTTGGAGAAAATGAAACCAAGCAGGCGTCCAGACTGGACAAAGAATACACATTTATGTGGATTCAGTCGTATGTTATAGAACCTTCACCTAAGAAAAATTGCTCGGAGATGAACTAGGTGTTGGGCTCACTTCTTGGAATGGGCTAGGAGGTCGTCCAAGTAAGCTTGAACAATGTTTCTGATATCATGGAATGCGTATCCATGGCCCATTGAAGGGTTGCTCCAACATTATTTAGACCAAATGGGATTTTTCTATATGCAAATATTCCCCAAGGGAAAATGAAGGCGGTTTTGTGTTGATCCGCAAGTTTTATGGCGATCTGGTTATAGCCTGAGAAACCATCCATAAAGTACAAGGACTCGCAACTGGCACAATCGTTGATTATCTTGTCAATGAATGAGGTCAGATAATTATCTTTTGGACACGCAATGTTCAAATCCCGGTAGGCGACACAGACCCGGATGGTACCATATTTTTTTATCTATAGGAACCAGATTGGAAACCCATTCCATTAAGGGAATGAGGTAAACAAAACCAACACGTAATAATTTTTCCACCTCAGTCTTGATGGCTGCAGTTTCGTGGGGGTGCGTTTGTTGGATTATTTGGCAGATAGGCCTGACATTGTCATAAACTTTGATCTCATGCTCGATGATAGATAGATCTATGTCAGACATTTCCTCATAAGCCCAAGAAAACACATCAAGGAATTCCTTGAAAAGGCAGGTGAAGCTTGCAATTTACTCAGGATTGCAATTGGATCCAATATGCATATTTTCCACGATGCCGGTCTTGATTGAGATATCAATGAGCATTGCCTTTGAAAGATTGCCCATGTTCCCTTTCGAATCCAAAGTTTGGATAATTTTATAACTCTAGGGAACAACCTCAGGTGGTTCAAAGGACAAGATTTGTATAGGGGCTGCATCTGAATCAGATATTGAAATACGATGTTGATAGTTTTCCCAAGGTCGCTCCTCTAAACACATGATCTCTTGAATAACTTCATTCGAAGGTAGGAATTAATTAAGGAGATCGTTAGAGGGAGAAGTTTTGTGAGAGGAGATGGTGCCATTAGTCTTGAACAAAGTGATAGGAGAATTAGATGTAGATTGAATGGCTTGATAGGCCAATTCAACTAGTGACAACGACATTTTTTCTCCATAAGAGTCAATGTCTGAAGGGGCCGAGAGGATCCAGGGATCGGTTGGGTCATGAGGAATAGTGGAGACCATAGAAACTATCTGTGGAACTGCACAAAGTATGAGAGGAAAGAAATCCATCAGGGAAGAACCCTTCAAAAGACTGGTACCAATACTGACATAAGAGTCATGTATGCCACCCACTAAAGGTACAATGCCGCTAGGCAACAAGGAGTAATCTGGGGTGGAGAAGGACAGTTGGTCCACTGTGACTATTCTTCCATCCAATGGAAATAGGATGATGTGGAAAACTGTAAACACAATGGCAATCATGGAATAAGTCTGATTGCAGCCCAAAAGTAGATTATAGTTGAGTTTTTCGATGTCACCGTTACCATTTTCCCACTCAAAATGATGGGGTAGTCGGAAAGGTAATATTTTGGGATGAATGTATGGCTGTCGAATGCTTTAATGGAATTTTATCGTAGAGAGAGGGTTGGAGAACCCAAGGCCAGCCAACATGAAGTAGACATGATGGAGGTTGAAGCCAACATGAAGTAGACATGACACATGTCAAAGTTCTATAAACACCTCGGCCTTTCGAAAAAATTGCACTTGAAATGAAAGCTGGTGGGAAAGGGGGGGTTTACATTTCTCCATGTCGAATATTGCTAGCATGGAATCCTGAGGGTCAAATGCACCAATGGCCGAAAGAAAAGATTTCCGTTGTGCTAGACAAGTTTGCAATACTTCGAGTGCAGACATAGTTGATGGTGCTTGCGCTAAGTATTCTACAATACTGTAGTTCTGGGCAGCACGTGCAGATGTATTATGTGTTGTGTGACGAAGTGCCCCTTTTGGGGGGCGAATTACAAGATCAGAAACAGGCCTTTCGATATGAAGATCGTTGGGCAGCTGTGGGTTTGAACTCGAGGCATTGTCTGTTGAAAAGTGTGCAACAAGAAATGCTTGTTGAGAATGCAACAAGATGATGGAGCTTAGTGAAAAGAGTCGCCTTCACTAAGTGGGCCCGCAGGAAAATTATGGCGCAAGTTCTATTTTTGATCACAGTGTGGGTGACCACAGTATGAGTGATCACAGTGTGGATGATCACAGTGTGGGTGATCACAGTATGAGTGATCACAGTGTGGGTGACCACAGTGTGAGTGATCACAGTGTGAGTGATCAAAGTCTATTTTTAGACTGGCTGTCAAAAATAGAAAATTCAAATATTATTGTCTCATAATAATATTTGGACTATAAACTTGATCTTATTCTCTTGGAGCACTTTAAGATGAGCTACGGATGTGGTACATACAGATCCCAGAGGGAAATACGTGGTTACCTATGGGATGACTAATATTTGCATGCAGGACTTCAGTTAGAACTCAAGTGAGTTGAGTTTAGTGGACTGGAGGTGCAGTTGATGGAGTTGTGTTCAGTTTAGCTTTGTTAAACTAGTTGTATTTAGTCTAATTGATCAATAGACTAGAGATGAGTTGGGTGAATTAGTTATTAATTAGTTCACAAGTTATTAACTCATAATGCAACTATACATCAGTTAACTCAGTTGCATGTCAGTGCATGTTTAGTTCAGCAGGGACAGGTGTTAGAGGATCAGATTGCTATCAGTTGTGACTATAGCTGTGCATGATGATTTGCACAATCAAAGGGATTGAGTATGCCAATGAATTGGCCAATATCAAGAATTGTAGCCTATGCTCACGTCCAACAGAGTGTGAGTGATTATTTGCAGGGAAAATACGAGTTTGGTAAGCCATTCTCATCAGTTCTTGAGCAGGTATTGAGCTGGAGTGGCAGGCAAGCAGTGGAATAGATTTGGAGATCAGATCTGAGCTGTATTGTGTGTAACAGGTGGAGCTGGTACTGGATTGCTTGTGATAAGCATTGTACTTTGTAATGTTACATGTTCTCAATCATTAATATACAGATAGTGTGGGGTTTTTAGCGAGATGCTTTCCCCGGGATACATACTATGTTAATGAGTTTGATTGATGCTTCTATGTGTGCTTGTGAATGTTTCTGCTTCTGTAAATTGATGATCAACGTAGAGAAGATTATGTATTATACATGTTCCGCTTATAATTGTATGATCAGGATAATCTCTGTGAATATGTGTTAAATTATTCAAAATTTCTACAGTGTCCTGAGCGTTAGCGACTAGAGCTTCATAAGTTTTGGCTCGCATTTGAAGATCAACCATTTCAAAGGTGTAAATGATCAATGATCTTTCACTAGAGGAAGGATGATTTGAACTGTCATTGCCCCCTTGCGGGGGTTGAGGAAAGTTTGCAATAAGATGTTGTTGTTGCTGAGTAGGGAAAGTCTTGTGTAGGATTGTGGGGGTCAGGTCAACGTCCTTTTGAGCAAGAAGATCTGTGGATTCTCGGAGACACGGACATCGATGTGTCATATGGTCTTCCACATAGATTTTGCAAGGTAACTTGAAAACTTTTTCCTTTCCACTGTCTGATGGTGCAACAAATTTCTTCTTGGGGTTGGATTGCGTGGCTGGCTGCTCTTCAGAAGGAGACGTCTTTTTCTTATTCTTCTTATTCTTGTTGCTGGGTTTTTGTGTAGAATGCAAAAATTTTATCGAAGCGGTAGGAAGAGCAATTGATTGGGTAGCGAGATCAACAGACAACTGGGCAATGTGCCCACTAATTTGTTTTACAATAGACCCAAAGGTAGTGTCGATAATACCATCAACATGCGCACCAAGTTGTTGAGTAACGAGAGCATTGGAAGTTCTGGGGGCATTGGGGGTTGTGTTGTATAATGTGCTAGACTACAAATAAATCAGATCTAAGTGTTGGGCATGACAAATGGATTGGTCTTCAGTGACTGCACCACCTAAGGTAATGTCCTTGGCGATTTGGGGAAGAAGATATTTACAAAACTAATCTGCTAATAGATAATCCGTAATGGGGGCTTTGACTAGCCTCCGCCCACGTCTCCATTCATGAATGTGATCAGAGATGTGGGTGGAGGTGCCTTGGAATAAGGTGGTAATGAGTTACGTCTCAGTTTCATAACAAATGGGCAACTGAAAGTGCTTGAAAAATTCCATCACCAAAGTGCCAAAGGTATTAACTGACGTGCGTGGTAACTCAATGTACCACTTGGCAACATTTCCAGTAAGGGTACGGGGGAAGAGCCAAAGCCAGATACTATCATCCACCATGGAGTTTGATACTCACCATAGATGATAGGTGGTGACATGTGTACTAGGATCATTCCGTTGTTTTCCTTCAAAATTCAGGATGTAGGAAGGTATTTTGTGTGGGATTGGGGGCCAATGTAAGTTATGGTAGATGGTTTCATTGGTCAGTTTTTATAGATTGGGGATGTTGAGCATTTACAAAAAAGGAAAAGTATTTTGTGCCCCCGAGTCTGACCAAGGAGATGATGGATGACTTGAGGGACCTTGCGGTCTGCCCAACTTATTGTTCCCAACATTATACATAGGGTTTGTTGGATAATAGTTTCCTTGTGGTGGAGGAACATTCATATAGTGTGGTTGTCCATATGGGATGTTAGGCTGGGGATATAAGCTTGATTTCCTCGGGACAAAAATTACCCCTTGACTTAATTGAGGTTGAGAATGGGGTGCCCAAATGGATTGAGCGAGACTGGGTTGAGGGATCCCGCCAACCATGTAGTTGGCTGTAGGCACATGACTGACACTGGGGTAGTGTACATTTGGAGGATTGATGTCAATTAATGACTATCCATCTTGTCCTATAAGCAGATGGGGAATGGTAATTCCCCCTGCCAGTATGTGCATGTTGGGAACATTTCCCCCTAGCATTTGAGCCTGGGGGTTTGAACTAAACAGAGGATTCCAACCAAAGGGATTACTGAAGGGACCTGTGCTAACAATGCTATTTGGAGCACTAGCCAAAGGTCCATGAGCATACAAAAAAGGGGAACAAACTAGTATGTACAGGGTTCTTCTCATGTTATGTGTAACTAAGTTGCTCAGACTTGGCATAGTTTGGATAGCGGGGTTACCAATCAGTTGTGTATTACTGACTATCGACTGGGGAAGTGAGGGTGGACCAAAGTTGTCCACAAAATCCCACGACCCATTAGTCGTCGAGGGAATGGTGGATGTAGGTACAGTTGAAGACATGGTAGGTACAGGTGCAACTTGAATCAATAGTGGTCCCAAAATATCAGTGATGGGAGGGTTATAAGGAGGTACAAATCCTTCAATGAAAAAGTCCTCTGTAGTATTTTGTCCTGGGATGTATTGTTTGATTTAGTGTTAGATATTGGAGACTGATTACTCGAAGAGGGGTGATCCGGATCACCGAGGCTCAGTGGATCTTCCAGAGTTAGCATTGGAAGACCTTTCTATCGCTGAGATTGATGGCGAGGGTATATTTTATAAAAAAAAATATAGTGATATTGATTATAGTCTCATTGATAACAAATCGACACCTAAAAAATAAAAAATGCTCTAAAATTCAATCAACAAGCAATCAGGGGATATGACTTTGTCTGATAACCATCGTTTGCTTGAGATGAAACCTAGTTTCACAATGGATAAAAGAGAGAGCTAACCAAATATACAGTTATGATTACTCTTGAGCTTCGCCTGAACCTCAAAATTAAGGGGCCAAGTACTCTTGTGAATACTAACACCCTCCCAAAAACCGAAGACATAGTAGGTTCATCTGTTTAGGTATCAAGGCATCCTGCCCCATCCAACTTATGTTTGTCCCTAAAAAGTATGGCCATTATGGTTACCTCAAATCATAGATGCTGCTGGAGGGGACATGGTCGTAGACAGTATGCTATCTGGGTAGGATACCTGAGTCCCCCACTTAGCTTCGATACTTATGAAGGGATCCCCAATACACAAAATACTCAATGGAGATGTAATCGAAGGTGGGCTACCTTCTCTCACATTCCATTGTTGTCTCACATTTAACTCCGCTTTGATTTTCCCTGTTTAACGACATTAGTCTCAGTTTTACAATCTTGGGCAGTTAACTCACAATTGCCTAGCCCAAGATCCTAGCCTAAACTAAAATGTGTGTATACTCAAAAAAGAGTTGTTGATTTCTTTTATTACGATATAAATTTAAAATTTACTTTATTAATGTCTTCGGAAGGGATGTAGACGTATGGAGTTTTGTGGGACTCTGACACAAACCATGCAGAAATTATTTCAATTTTAGTTCAATGAATGAGTTATTTCTACAAGGAGAGAATCATTTATACATCAATCAGCACCATGCATCCAGTGCAGTAAACACAAGCACAAATTTCAGACATGCAACGCTCTCTAACAACTAACCCAATATACAGATGCAAAATCTAACCAACTAAACAAAAAAACTTTAATTTTTTTTTTTTTTTTTTTAATTATATATATATATATATATATATATATATATATATTTTATTTATTTTTTATTTTCTTTTCATGAAAAACATAAGCACTTAAGTTATTTTCCTAAAAAGGAAAAAATGCTCAGAAAATAGGAAACCAAATAAAAGTGCACAACTGTAGATCCTTGAACAGACTATAGGCAACTTTCCCAACCCAAGAGTTCACATAACAAGCTATTGATCAAGATATTGGCTGACTAAGGCACTTCAGGAGAGGCCACAGAGAGTTAGTGACAGGACTAACTCTCTGTCTGCAAGCCATCAGAGCATTATAACTCTGTGGTTGCAATAATGGGGTACGTTAGGGGGGAATAAGCTATAAAATAAGTCTTTCAGGGTTAGATCAAAGGTTGAGCACAGTGAAGAGGGTGTTGAAGAGTCCTGAATGGTCAGAAAGGGAACCAAGAAGAATAGGAGGGTTTGGAAAGAAAGAGAGATCTGGGAACTTGGTAGGAGAAAACAGGAACTTAGTAGGAGAAAACTGGGAACTAAGTGTAGTCCCCATTGGAGCTGCCAATTCTACTATAAAGATTAATGCATAGGTGGTTGTGGCTGGAATACTCAAGGATCTTCCGGGATCCAAGGTAGATAGATCACATTAACTACAATTGGCACAAAGAAGCATATACATATCCATATTAATGCATGATATTCAAAGCAGGAGGGAAGATATTACCTCAGATCTTGATGCAGTTTTATTGGAGAACCCAATGTAGCAGAGTGGAAGACCCCTTTTCTAGCTCCTAGATCAACACCTACATATAAACAAGACAAGAAGTAATACTACAACTTATAAACTCTGATAATCAATACATTAATATATAAAGATATAAAATAACATGCATCTATGCTACTCATAAACTATGGCATTACATCAACATGTAACATAACACAATATAAACACCATAGAGTAGACAACACAACTACAGGTCTATATTATTAATAGGAAAGGATGATTACAACCATCTGGTGAATCAAGCTTCCCTTAATCCTCCAGCTCCTTTCTCTCTCTCTCTTCTTAACCTCTTGGTAAAAAACTATATCTCATACAAAGTTTCGACAATTAGTTGACAATCCTTTGACCTTTCGACCTCTTTCACAATGCCCCAAGCCTCCAATATATAGATGTTGAGAAGCTTATCCAACTCTCTCATGAGTTGTCTTTGGAAAAATTTAGGACGTTTCCTTGCTTTATAGTCTTTCCCCTTCTATTAGACTTTTTTTAGAAATGGCAATATCCTTAGACAGGTTGAAGGTAGATGTTTCCTGCTTTCCAAGCTGACATTTGAGTAAAAAGTGGGATATTAGTCATTCAACCCACTCATTTGGCCTCCAGAATCTCACAAAACTTGACTAACGTTGTCCCTAAGGCAACACGAGTAATTACCCTAGGGACTAACGCCCTTGGCTCATGCATGGCGAGCATTATAACTCTTCCTACTAGTTCCTGGGGAGCGTTACCTTGGCAAATAGGCATGTTAACTTGGTCTTGTCTTCAACCAAACTATCTTTATCCTCTGAGCTGATGAGGAGGTCATTTTCTTGTATAACATACCTTGTACAAGCGATTGAGAAGGTGAGGAACCTTGTACAGGTTGATGAATTGGATCTGGGGAGAACCAGACACTGTTGGAATGGGATTTAAAGGTTGGCTCTCATGTATTTTAGCTTGCTGAGGTGCTGACAAATAGGTAGGAATTTGTGATGAAGATGGTATAGTTTGAGGACTCAATAATCGATCCCAATATGAACCAGGTTGTATGGTTAAAGTAGGTTACCAAACACTGGAAGCCATTCCATGATGAGGAGGACTATAGCTAGGCAGATTACCATATTGGGGTATACCAACAAGAGGTTTCCCCCCTGCCATGGGAGGATGGGGTAATGGAGGTAACTGTGGTCCAAATGGAGGGTACCCAACATAAGGAGGGTTGGGTTGTTAAGGGTATATTTTCCCACTGATATAAGGGAAAAATTTCTTCTCTATTATAGGTGTAGATGGAGGAAGAGGAGAAGACTGTGTGGCATTCATAAGAGAAGTAACATACATTATTACCGAATTGGATGTCATGGGAGAGGTCCAAGGACTGGAATACACACTAGAAAAGGTACCAGATAACGACTGATAACCAGGTAGGATGGACTTATGACCATTAAAATGAGCTTCTGGTGATGTTACAAACATAGATGAGGATGTGATGCTTGATGTCTCAGCCATAGTGGCAAACACAGGCTGGGAGTTTGAATCAGTTCTAGTCATGGTTAACAATCCCAATGAAGATTTCCACGTGAAACTCGTGGGTAAGCCCAATGAATCAGGTAAAGGAGATTTTGTTTGAGGTTGGGATATGGAAGAGGGTTGGTTTGATAAAAATGAATTCCTTCCCAATGAAGAAAAGTAGAAGGACGAGGCTCTTCCTGAGGGATATCTTCAATAACTATAAGTCTGTATGGAAGAGGCTCACCATCATGCCTAAGATATATTGGTTCTATCTGAGACAAAGGAAGAAAGGAGGAAGGTCTCAAAGACTCAGGTAAAGATGGTTGAGGATCCTTAGGTTCAATAACCAAAGGAAACAAATTTTTTTAACTTAGGAAGGTCAGATTGAATGACCTCTGGTAACAAGTTTCAGGGACTTTTGTTTCAATTGTGTCAGTGGCACCGATAGGAACATATGTAATCTCAGGTTCATAACTCAAAGGGACAGATGATTCTTGCTGATCAATATTGGGAGGAGGGCCAGAAATAGTTCCCGATTCAGTAGTTTGCATTTTCTTATGTATAAGACGACGGTTAGGAGTAGCCTCTGGAGGAAGTGGAGGCTTATTTTGCATTCTACAAGAATGACGGGGAGAGGGATTTTGTTATTCCACGTTGGGAAATAAATTGTATTAACACAAAAAGAAATAAATAAAAAAGAGGGTAATCTAGGCATAAAGGATTACCAAGAAACAATGAACTACAATATACACCTTGCCGAAACAAGGACTTAACGCATGACAACCAATCTCCTTGAATGTTATGTTCGGTGTACCACAATATACAAAGCGACAAACTCGGTTACCTATGGATGGATAACAACCTATTGGGGACTCCCAAAATATATGCAATAGTATGGGGGAGTTCAGTCTGTAGTAGTATTTTCTAATGTGTAACTATTTGATGAGAGCATTCCCATATACTTTACATGCATGGAGCGCCACCAATATACTCAAAGGTATGTGGAGTACGGTCCTATACACTGACATACATGGAACAATATTTCAGCCCCGGGATGCAACGCTAGAAAACAACGAAAATCCTACGTTTAATGACACTGGAACATGTCTCTAGCCTAGAACTCTAAATGTTTTCATTAATGTTACAAATGCTCCTTAGGTTGATTCAATAAATTTTACTATTTATCTTTGATTACATTTCAATTTTAGGGCTCACCACGAATGTCACTTGAATATCCTAAAACGAAAATCTAGCATGAGAAAATAGAAATCCTTTCTCTTTCAATGAAAATCTAGCTAAGGAAGGGAAGAAACAAACAAGGCGCAAGATGAAATTTCCTTTTCGATGCAACTGTTCCTTTGCTAATGCGCATGAAAAGCCCTAAATGTTGATGCAATTTTTTTATTTTCACCACAGTTAATTTTCGAAATGGATAAAACTAAGATGCAAATTTTCAATTACTAATTCAATTACACTTTTTAGAATGAGGACAAGAACAACAATTCATCCAAGCAACCAACAACCAACGAAAATAATTTGCAAGCGAGCAAGTGATAAGAACAAAGAAAATTAAAAACCAATTCTTAACAAAGGTAAATAACACAAATGCAAACCAAATGGAGGCTTTAAAGAAACAACAAGACACTGAAGACTCAGGGAAGTTCAGTTGGAAGTAGGCTGACCAAAGATAGGCTCAAGAACCAATGCAAATTTCATGCAAAAATAGGGGCCAACGCTGGTGCAGAAGAGGCACCAGTGCATTGCAATGTTGGTATAGAGTGGGCTAGGTTGAGGTGCAATGCTCTGTCAAAGACACGTGGGGTGAGTTGGGTTTGGGAAAGAGGATCCCAATACAAAAATTACAAAAAAAGTTCAATGAAATCACTTCCTAGGTCTGTTCTTGGTTGGATGATACAACAAAGGTTTGTCAAGGAGGTAATCAAACAAAATGGACAAGGATACCACCAAGGGAATACTTTGTTCCCTAGTATGTTCACCAATTTGTTATACATGATTTACGATTGCGGACAAAAGTATCTCCCCTAGGTCAATGGCTAACCTAGAACAACAGAGAGACAAGGAACACCATTTTTTTCCTTATAGTAGAAAGATGATGGAGTGAAGCATATCTAGAATCCTTCGCACATTTCACTCCTTTAACTTGGAAGCTCCAATTCCATCTTTGAATGCCAAAATTAGAACCTTCACAGTTATATAACACAAACCAAGAAACTACGAGATCTATGCAGTATCATCTAAGTACTTCATTCAATAGATCAACATGGTATTGAAATATATGAATTAACAATATCACATATAGGGAAACAATTAATTCTTTGCATTAATATAAATGGAAGGAGATTACAACCATAAGTAGCAGTTGATCTTATAGAAGAGATCCTCCAAGTTGTTGACTTGGCCTTTTCTTGTCACAATATGCACCTCCAATCACCCTAAATGCGTGAAATGATGACCAGTCACTACAGTAGCATAAGGGCATAATCATTCTCCAAAAGCCAACCCCCAACCAAATAGAAGGCTGGGAATATATATAGAAGTAGGGTAAGTTGGGAAGTCTTATCCAATTACCAATCTAGGGTAAGAGATCCACCTTTGATAGAGGGATAGGATCAAAGGATAAGTGGTGAAAACTCCAAATTAGGGAAGGATATGATCTGAATGCTTTATCCAAGGTAAGTAGTTGAAACAACTTCTGGAAAATCCTAGAAGGGGAAGCTTCTAGAATCCCAATCATTCTCCCAGATTTCTAAAACCAATGCAGGTGCAAAGGGGAGCAACCTGCTAGTGAACACACCTCAGTAGGCTTACAAGGAGCGTTGGTACTCAAACTAGCTCAGATGAAGCAGTTTAGGGATGAAACTTTGGGGGATGAAGGGAACATGCTTAGGGATTTGTGCAAGATGGTGATAAGGGGGGATACAATGTTGATTGATCGCATTAGGAGGCCCACTAATCGAATGTGACAAAATTTCCTATAACGTAGTTCATCTTCACCTATTCCAGATTCCGCTCCTCCACATTCATAACCAAAAGTTGTCAAATGCCAACATTGTGACCAAGTTGGCCATGTGAAAGATCATTGTTTTGATATTGACCCATGCAAGCATTGTGGTCAACACACTCATTCTTCACACAGATGCTTCAAAAACAAACCTCTTGAAAGAACAAATATTCACCTTAGATGGATCTCTTCTTGGCAATGGGCTTCAACAACCAAGAAGATATTTCAGTCATATGTCAGAATTTCTTCTAGACTATTGAAAAGTCTTGTTGTTGAAAATAATGAGAGGGGGTTGAATTAATATTTCTTATCAATTATCACTTTTTAATCTTTTCAGAGAATTAGTTAATCTTTAGTTATTATTATTGTTCTTCTTCAGATGATCATAAACAATAATCAACGATAGACAACACCATACAAAAATGTAGAAAGATAAAACAAAGGACACAGATCATTTTAGTTGGAAAACCCCCTCTGGGTCAAAAACCACCGAACTCTTCTTTAGTAATTGTCTTCTCCCTATTAAAAGAAAATTGATTACATCAAGATTTCAGCTACAATTGAGGGAGGTTTCAACCCCCTGATTCACAAGAAACAACTTGTAGGACACTACTAAACCCTAATATCTTGTTGAAACCAGAAGGATGCCCCAACGCCCTATAGATCATACTACAATGATGAGTGCCCCAACACTCTGTTTACCAGTTGTTGTCGGAGAGGATGCTTCACTTCCCTGTTAGTTTATCAGCGACAAATGAATGGATGCCACAACGCCTTGTGTAAGCCGCAACTTGCCCTAGCACCAACCTGCCACCCTAAAGTGTTCTCATGCCACAAACTGAAGGTGACTCTAATCACCTAGAAGAGTCAGTAGATCACATTTCACAATTTTCACACTGGATCCCCTTGTGCTTTGAATCAATATAATAAATCTATAAAGAAGATGTTGTATATCTGTCAGATCTTGGTAGCCACTGACCACTGCACAAAGCTGCACATCAACTCATTGCTCAATTGCGCATCATTGTCACTGCTCAACTACACATCACTGAGTGTCACTACTCGCAAAGGTCACTATACATCATAACTGAACCACTGCACTTCTCAACATCAAGAGCTCACAAAACTAGCTACCACTACATGTCACTGTACTGAACTTCTCATGAATAAATAAGCATCAAAGCTCATATGCAGATAATGCATCACTCTGCCGCACTGTACCAAACTATTCATAATGCTGCAAACATGTGGTACTGCTATCAAATAATGGCACAAACCCAGGTGCCTCAGGTCATCCCTATGACCTACCTTCAAAGCTCTTAGGCTAGGCCCAAGTAGGGCTACCAACATATATGTTGGGTAGCGCAAGCCCTACAGAATGAGTATGGGGTGCGATGCCTAGAATTTTAGGTAATATTAGGATAAAAGACTCCACGGAAAGTGCGGAGCGCGAACTATAGGAGGTTGAGTCAAAGGGTATCCTGCCTGAAAATAATGTAAAGAAATAGTAATAGAGTCGGCCCGCGGAGGGATCGCAGGCCAAGGGAAAGTATAAATAGAGTGTGGCTCTATGAGGGAAAAATAGTTCTTTTGGAAGATGGAATGTAATGGGTTCTTAAAGGAAATATCTTGGAAGCGTTTGTAAGTTTGAGTCAGGGGAGTAGGATAGAAGGTAGAGGCTCTGCAACTGTGTGTGCAGAGGCCTGGAAAGTCTGCAGCTGTGTGTGCGGACCCCTGTAGCTGAGTGTGCAGGGTGGAACTGGATGTATTATTGAGGATTGGTAATAAAGATAAGTTTCTTCTGAATTTTGTGTTAATTGCGACTCTACTCTTTTATAATAAATGAACTGTTATGATCTCTACATTTGCTACTACTGAATACATGTGAACTGGGTTAATCTTGATGTGCGAAGTAACCAAAAAGTAATAAATGTTTGCTTAAAGACCGCGTTACCTAGATCAAAATAGTAATAAGGGATTCAATCTGTAATAAGCGCGATAAGGGTATTCCGATCCGCGCGGATCTGGCACAGCACAGGGTTGCAGGACAGTGCGCGAGGCCCAAACCACATCCAAGACATCCCCAGGGTGCGGAAACCTGGTTCCAACACCCTCCCCTGCTACCTCGGGTGAGACCTCAGTCTGCACTTCACGGATTGTTGCCGAAAGGGCTGGTAGCTGCGGGATTTGTTTGGCTAAATAATTCTTCTGAACCTGGGTCAGGCCCCAATAAGCCAACAATATATGTAATCACTGCTCCTCAGATAGTCAATGCCCTGGAGCCATTTTTGCCCAATGTAGTCATGTAAATCACGGTCCAATGAGGCTATCATAAACCAACTGCAATACTGTTACACAACTACTGTTATATGAGACCATCACATCTACATATGTTGATGTCACATCAATAGTTAATCAATGCTACCATGTAAATGCATCACATCACTAAGCGTGTTGCAACATGTTTGACAAGACAAGAGTCATGTTTACAGTCTCACTAATATGTCAAGTCAAAGTCAAGATATTATCTCAATGTTTAATCTAAGTGTCATTTTGTATGTGTCAGGTCAACGGATCATGTCAATACTACTGCTGCAACCTTTAGGAGACACTTGTCTAGATGTTGCACTCTTAGGAGACTTCTATACAAGTACTATTATCTACATAAGATCAATGTACTAGGTCTAAGTCTCCAACTCAAGTCATGGTCAATGTGTACAATCAATGTATTTAATCAAGTTAAGTAGACATATCAGGTCTATGCTACTGCCACATAAGGTTAATATATCATTTGTCAAGTTATGTTATCAATGTCAAAGTGAAATCACCAAAGCAATGGCACTGTTGTTATAAACCACAGGTGAATGCTGTAGGTGTCATTGTCAAGTCACTTAAACTTCAGGTTTGGAATGACTCAACGATAAGCTGCTGATCTCAAATAAGCACTGCAGATTCAAATCTTCACACCATAGACCATAAGTGTATTGGTGCACAGGGGTCAGTTCCAAATAAGAATAGATATGCATATATAAAGTATATATGTATGTTCAGAATTTTGCACTTCAAGGAGAACGTTGTTGTAGGATGATCATAGTGTCATAAAAAACATAATTCTTATTGTTGTACCAGTAGTTTAGTGCCCTTATTAGATCCGCACCTTGAATTTGTCTATGTAATTGATATCATTTTTATTTTTTTTGTTGACAGGACTCATGTAGCTGTATAAAGAAAAATCGTAGCTACTGTCTTTAATAGAAGTCACTTCATCCCTGAACCAAGCCTCAAAATTTGGATGTAAGAGCAGATTTACAATGCTTCTATAGAACCATTGGGCAGAATAATTTAAGTGGATCAAAACTGAAGTAAGGCTACAAGAACTCGTGAATTCTGGACCAAGGTTTGCAGCAAGATATATAGATTGATTTTTAGTGCCCTAAATTTACGTTGCTTCCTACGTTGAGTTCCCAAACAAATCTTAAGAATCAGACCCAATCAAAACAAAGGAAAAGAGCACCCAGAACTTCACTATCCTTTGAATAGAACACAAAACTTAAAGGAAAGATACCTGAACCCAAACCGAATTTCTGAATAGGAACACTGAGCCCTAATCCAATTCTCTCTTTTGCGTTATCTGCCTCAGGAGTCTGAAATATGCTTCTTCAGATACGCTAAAAATTACAGAGGTAATCATGATAATATGTGTGAAATTAATGTGCTAAGGAGGATGTATAAGGTTCTTTTTATAGAATGTGAGAGGGCTTCATATTTGACCGTTGGAGGAGACATTAGACACCTTTTCAGGGGCATAATTAGGTACATCTTTTTAGGATGTTTTAAACACTTTTTATTATTAATAAATTTAATTTAATTTAGTAATCATTAATAACTTGTTTATTAAACTCTAAGTAATTGTACACTAACCCTCTTTGGTGTGTTTTTTAGGTGACACATGAGTGTATTAAGTCAATGATTGATTTATTGTCTTTGGTTTTTGAAGTTATGTAACTTAGACGAGGTGATATTACAATGATAAACAATGTCATATGTTGATAACTGTAGGAGGAGGTGTCATGTCACTATCCCTTGGGGTTTTAGCCCAGAAACTATGGCCACTAATTTCATTTGTGAATTTCTCTCAAACTAGGAAGCCTCTCGGGGTGTACCACATATCAACAAAAACATCATTTTGAGGAGAACCTAATGACATAGATGTACGACCAAAACTTAATGATTTGACCTACCAAAAACCCTTGACAAAATCGGGGCACATCCTAAGTCCAGGGAACAAAAACCCTAGGACTTGGGGTTTTTAAACCATCCAACAATATAGCTGCCATATTTATGTAATCTGAAAATTACTAAGAAGCATTAATTAACCATTTGAAATCAATGATTGGTGTTTTTGGTCAAAGTCAAACCTAGTCAACTCCATGGGTTGACATCAATGACAACACCATCCAACACTTGCAATCGAGTTATCTTCTTCTTCTCTCCTTGTATATGAAAGGTGGGGAAGTGATGGTCATATACAAGTTTCAAATCAAAGATGCATCAAGCAATCCTGAGCCACAACCTGAACCTACCTCCTGAGCCTACAACCAGAGACAACCATACCCAGAATCAGAGTTTTAGCCATAGACACGGAAGCTTCTGAACATGCCTTTTGTTGGTGGAATTACATAAACCACCATATGCGGTATACCTCCCTTTTTCTAGGTTGAAGGTTTCCCTATCCAAAACATTAATGAGCACTTCTATTAGCAGAAGACTTCAACTTCTTTCCAGACTTGGAAGAGTTTATGGAATCGCACTAAGTGTTCCTTTAGTTTGTGGCCTTCCTTAAACCACCACATGATGTAGACCTTCCTTTTTCCCAGGTTGAAGGTTTCTCTCTCCAAAGCATTAGAGACACTTCCTCTAGTAGAATATTTCAGCTTCTTTCCAGATTTGGAAGAGTTCCGAGAACTGCACTAAGCGTTCCAATGTTGGTGGTCATCCTTAAACCACTGCTAGTTGAGACCTTGAGTTCTCCCACTTATACTTTCATTTCAGAGAGCTCATTCAGCATATTATTGTCATGCATTATTGTATTTTGTATTATAGCTCTCTTCTTGGACTCGTATATACCCCTTCGGATTAAGGGGGGAATGTTGGACACCTAATTCGCTAAGGGTTATGGTGCGGAAGTTGAACAATCAAAAGGATTCAAAGCGACCTTGGAATATGAATCCAAGAGTCACACCAATGTATTATAAATGTATATCATGTGAATAATAGATGCATTTAAGTCTTACCTTTCATATCTTGTCTTCGTCATGGTTATGTTTAACAAGAGCCATCCATGCCCAAGTCGGACCTTGCAGATGAGCCTATGGCACCCATGAATCCTTTGGATCCTCTTCCTTGTGATCCTCCCACAATGAAGAGACCTCTATGGATTCGTGATACATTATAGGATGTTGAGAGACACTTAGCCCCAAGAGGCACATTTAGAGATAGAAAGAAACCTTGCATATATCAAGGATATGTTGCTTTGATGAGTTGCATCATACAATCTAAACCTTGCAACTATGAAGAATCAGTGAAGGAACAAGTTTGGAGAGATGCCATGGCCTAATAATATTAGTCCATCATGAAGAATGATGATGTATGGGAGGTGGTTTTGAGACTTGAGGGGAAGTTTGCGGTTACTTCCACGTGGTTATACAAAATCAAACATGTAGTTGATGGTAGCATTGATATGTTCAAGGCTAGATTCATTGCTAGAGGGTTCTCTGAGAAAGAGGAAGAACATTATGATGAGATATTTGCACCTGTTTCCCAATATACTACCATCTGGTCCATCATTTCTCTTGTTTCTAATCAAGGTTTGAGTCTTCATCAGATGGATGTAAAGACATAATTTCTTCATGGCATACTTAAGGAAGAGGTGTATGTGGAACAACTAAAAGTCCTTGAGAAACATGATAGGGAAACCCATGTTTGCAGATTGAAGAAATCCCTCTATGGTTTGAAGCAAGCCATCAGGGCTTGGTATGCTCAAATTGATGGATACCTAAGGAAGTTAGGATTTACCAGAAGTAGTATCGATCTGAACCTATACTTTAAAGTTGTCTAAGGTATGTCGTTGATTTTGGTTTTATATGTTGATGACTTATTCTTGACAAGAGCAAAGCCTCTGATCATTCAATGTAAGAGGGAGCTTGCCTCTATGTTTGAGATGAAATAGGTTGGGTCAATGCTTTACTTCCTTGGCTTTGAGGTGTGGTAGAGACTTGGTGAGATTTTCCTTAGCCAAGGAAGATATGTTGACAAAATATTGGAGAGATTGGGATGGTGGATTGAAAATCTATTGTCGCATTGATGGTGACAAACTTTAAGAAATTATGTGGTGAAGTCACGAGACCAAATCTAGCAGATTCTTCTAGGTACTAGCAATTGATTGAGGCATTGATGTTTCTAGTCAACATAAGATAAAATTGTTGATTTTTGGGTAGCATTGGATGTGCTCTAGCTCCAAAATTTTGTGGAGGGGCTAGAACACATGAGATCTCCAAGACCCATTAATTGTTTGGAGAAATTCCACCTGAACTACATGTTATTCAAATAATTAATTATTTTTAATAGTGCCTAAGTTAAAACTTAGGAAATTAAAATAATTAAAGTGAATTAATGTAAATATGGGTGAGAAGCTTCTAAGTGACAAGGATCAATTCTAATTTAATCTTAGCCGTTGATTAGAGATTAGATCACGACCATTGATTTCTCAATAGGAAAAGTATAAAGGAAGGCTTGGGGTCATTTGGAGAACACACACAGTGAGAGCAACACTTGAGCTAGATTGAAATTCTGGGGCATGGTTTGCTAAGAATTTTAGAGTGTGATTCTAGTGCTGAGAGGGGCAGTTCAGCAGTGGGACTTTCGTCCAAGGTCGAGAATACATAGCAGAGATGTAGCACAGTTCTAGGGAGAGACAACACAGCTCCAGGAGGGTGATGCAAAGGCTGGAGGGTTGACGTAGTCACTTAGAGGCAGCGCTTGGGCTTCTATGAGGCAGATCGAGCATTAGTTCAAAAAATTGATTTCTGAGTCAGGAAGGCTCACTGGGAGGGTCACATAGCTCCAAGATGAGGTGACCCACTTCCAGTGCAGAGGTAAGAGCAACCATTGCTGTAATGCACTGGGGATAGCTCAGTCACCTATGGGGTTTGTTCATCCAGTCGCTGGATCCACCAAAATATATGTCTCCAGATAGAGGTACTTCTGTAGGGTTTATTCTCTATTGGGTGAGCTACATTTGGGACCCCATTTATATTCATAAATATACTTAATAATAAAACCCTCATATCTGCTGCACTGATTTTCCCACACTGGTTTTTTTCCGGGGACGTTTAGTCCAAAAATAAGTGTGTCTTTTGTGTGGTTGTCTCATTTTTTTTTTCAGTACTTGATCTGTATATTGGTGTAGGCTACAGTGTATTTGCATCAATATTTTCTAGATAATTATGAAAATAACTTGCTAAACTAAAGAACACAAGTAGGTAATTCAAATCAGTTTACTATAGTAGGATTTCTGATTTGTTGGATTCATAAATTTTCACACAAACATGTGTTTTGTTGTTAACACCTTAAGCCAGTTCATGGTGCAACCTTTGCATGCTCACTGGCTGGGCGCAAAACATGTGTTGAGATATCTACATGGGACAATCAACTATGGACTAAGATGTACCTTCGGCGATGAGTTGAGTCTACATGTATACACATATGAAGATTGGGTTGGGAGCGTAACTGGTAGGAAGAGAAAAATCTAGATGTTGTTTTAGCTTAGGATCTATCGTGATTTCCTATATGAGCATGAAGAAAAAATCTATCACTCTCAGTACAACAGAGGTAGAGTATATTGCAGCTAATATGGCTAGTTGCAAGGTAGTATGGTTGTGGAAACTCTTTGTAGATCTATTTGAGTAGGTGCTTGATATGACTGTGATATACTATGGCAATCAAAGCGGGATCTGATTTTCAAAGAGTCCAGTATTCCATGATAGGTTGAAGCACATCGAGAACAAGCACCACTTTATCAGAGATATGGTACTATAAGGAGTAGTGAGGCTCCAACACATCTCGACCGATGAGCAGGTTACAAAAATTCTCACCAAGCCATTGCTGAAAGCGAAGTTCATATTCTTCAGAGACCAACTTAGAGTACAGGATAATGCATCTCTCCCTGAGAGGGAACACTGTTGATCGAGAACACTGAGAATACGCCTTCCCCCATATTTATGACTATCCATGGAGTTTGTGAAAGGGGTTGTGCAACCAAACTCCTGGGTGATGATACTCCTTAAATCCATGGACTTGGCTAAGTACATACCCCAGTATGCATCCTACCCACAAGTCACCCTTATAAAGGGGTCATGGACTCGGTTAAGCTTGTTGGGATTGCCTCCCATCTTAGCCACATGGGAGAGGATACTTACAGTTTGGATGATCTTTACCAAGGTCACTTTATGACTACCATGGAATTGGTTGTGGTAAATTGATCTCCCCTAAGTATTGGATGCAGGTGTTGTACCACTTGATTACCGAGGATCAAGTTGGGTGAGGATTAGTTAGTGGAAAGAGGCTTTGGATGATCTTTACCAAGGTCATTTATGACTGTCATGGACTTGGTTGTGGTAATTAATCTCCCCTATTGTTGTGTGGACCATTCTTATTCTTCTTTGGATTGAGTCATCAATTGTTCAACTGAGATGAGATGAGACAAGATGAAAACAGACGATATGAACTTCTCCTATGATGAAACATGTCATCCGAGATGAGGCTTATGGTGCAACCAAGAATTCCTCCCTAGTTGAGACGGAGTGTTAAAATTGAAAGCTACAAGATGAATATGCTCAAGGAGAATCCCAAATACCCCAAGAAGGAACCACTCTTCTTCAAAAGAAATTTCAAAATTGGTCAAAGAAATTTATTATTTTGTGTTTGACAAGTCGGCCCAGTAAACATGACAAATCAACCACACATATGATAATTGGTCCTCCTATCACACATATAAATAGACGTTCATTAACCTCGCCTGGAGTCTCATCCAGAACATCACACATCATATTAAAGAGGTTCATACATCTCTAGAATTGCAAGAGACATTCCATATGTGTGAAGGAGAGAGAGAAGAACTTGATTTGCATTAACTTTTTTTATTTTGGGACAATGTTGGCCAATGTTAACTCTGTTTGACTTAGGATTGTTTGACCATTTTGTTTTTGGAAGATCGAATTGAGGGAAACTTTGACTGATTTTTTTGGGCACTTTAACAGAGGTTGACCATAGGGTTGATTAGGATTTGACCATAGGTAGACCATTGACTTTTATTGATTAGGGTAGATCATTGAATATTGTTAATTGTACCTCCATAAGGCTAAAATATTAAAGACTAGTATCTTTTCCCAGATTTGACTTTCTCTCTCGTAGTTGACTTATTTTGATTAGTTGATTTGGGTAGTAAAAGATTTTACTTTGAATGGTTAATGGTTGTACTATTTGGACTATGTATCTCATGATGAACATTGATTGACTAATATAAGAAGAAGAATTGATTAAAGGGTTTTCCCCGTTGTGGGGTTTTTTGCCTGCTCTTTGACCAAATCTCTATGTCTCATTGTGCTTGGTTATCTTCTATTGTGCATTTGCTATTATTCTATCGATAATTTTTTGATCTATTATTGGGGTGATTGAAATTTGAAGAAATTGATTATTTGGTCGATAAAGGAAGTAGAATAATTATCCTTAGGACAGGGGCGATTGATATCGCGGTAATCAACACAAACACATATCGTTCCCTTCTTTTTGGCAACAGAGACGATATTGGATACCCAATCCATCAATGGAATAGGATAAATGAAACATGCTTTCAAAAGCTTCTCTACTTCTTATTTGATAGCAACAACCTTTCGAGGGTGCACAGGGTGAAGCCGTTGCCAAATAGGCTTAACACCAGGATAAGTCGGAATCTCATGCACCACTATGGCTGGATCGATACCAGGCATTTCCTCGTATGACCAAGTGAATGTTGAAATATGGCAACAAGAATATTCCAATTTAATTTGTCCTTGAATTAAATTGTGAATTAAAATCGAATTTAGTCTTAACAGCTACTTGGAAATAATTAATTAATTTATTCAAAATTAATTAGTTGGAGAAATTCAAGTTAGAAGTCTTTCTGAAGTCATGCAAGAGTTATCCCTTAAATTAAGGAGATAAGATTGAGTTATATTTGAGTTGTAATTAGTTAACTCAGTTTACTGAGTTAAGTCTAGTTAAATTAGTTCCAAACTGTTTGAGAAACTAATAGAGAGTTAACAGTCAGTTGATGCATGCATGAACTCAACTAATGCTACTCCAATTAACTGAAGATTCTCTCATCAGAAACTCACGCATGTCTATTTTGAGAAAGACCCAGTTGAGATTAAATTCAAGGACATTGTACTATCAATTTCATGTGTTTTTTTATAAAGAAAACTCATGCATGTGGTCAAGGAATCATCCTTGAAGATTGCATAGTTTTGGAGGCTTGATCATCCACTTTGTAAGAGGAGAATCATCCACAGGGAATAGCGCAAGGAAATAGGAGCTTGGAGGGTAGAGAGGAAGGCTGGAGAGAAGCCAAGATTGCCTGTGAGCATCTATGAGGATTGTACTGAGAGCTGGCTAGCTGTGATAGCTAAGGCTTTGTATAATTCCTATGTATTTCCACCTGTATGATAATACAATAGTGTGGGGTTTTTAGCTGAGGCTTTCCCCAAAGAATTTTCATGTGTATTGTGCATTGATTATTCTTCTTTTGGTTATATTGTTCAGATCAATCTTTAAGCTTCCACAAATTGATAGTAGAAGTAGGTTATAGTATTATGCTTTGATTTATATTGCATTATCGGGTTAACCTACCATCTGATTTTCTACATGGTATCAAAGATGGATTTGTAGAAATTTTATATATAGTCTCAGAGCTGGATTTGTAGAAATTTTCTATAGGGTATCAAAGCTGTGAACAGTATACTGAGAAGAGAATTCGAAGTTTGAAGTTTGGGGTTGCAGGTGCAAATCGAATTCATATCATACTTCAAGGTTGGCCAATGGCATTCTATGGCTTGAGAATCGAGTATGCCTTGGAAGGTAGCTCGAATTACATAGCATGGAAATATAGAATGGAGGCCTTATTAGAAGACAATGGCTTGAAGGAATTCATTGATCAAGAAATCCCAAATCCAGCTTCAACTAATGCACAAGAGTTGGCTGAGTAGAAGAAGTGTGTGGCGAAGGCGAGACAGATCATCCTTGAGGGAGTTCGAGACCATATTGTCTCGAGTCTCCATGGGAAGGATACTCCATTTTCAATGTGGAAGACATTGAAGGACCTCTACCAGAACAGTAGCGACCAGAGGAAATTGGTTCTCAAGGATAAGCTTTGAAGACTCAAGATGGATAAGGGCGATACTATTTCCACATATCTGAACAAGCTCACCAATTACAAAGATGAGCTTAGCAGTGTGGGAATAACTACTGCCAATGATTATATGGTGAGCTGCGCTCTCCTTGGCATTTCAAGGAGTTGGAATAGCTACTAGGACTCTGTGAATGGAAGGGAGAAACTACCGGATTGGGAACGACTGTGGTCGGATCTTATGCAGGAGGAGATTAGGAGGAGCGCACGAGATGGTTCTTCATCCAAGAACGATGATGAAGAAAATCTATCCTTAGCAAGTAAGGCAAGGAAAGGGAAGGGGAAGGCTTCCCATTCCAAATCGAATTCTTCTCATCGAGGGAAGAAGGGTGACATGTCTAAAGTAAGATGCCTTAATTGTCACAATATGGGACATTATGCGACTAATTTCCCATCGAAGAAGTCCAAGAAGGGATCCTTGGAAGGATTGGAAGGTGAGGCATTAGCCTCTCAGTTCGAAATGGACTTTACCCTCATCGCATGCATGGTGTCATCAATGATGTGTTATGTCTGGTATCTTGACAGTGGAGCCTTATTCCACATGACTGGTGATAAAAATTTATTCAGTGCCTTGGAGGAGAAAGACCTCAAGACGCACATAGAGATGGGTGACGATGGAAGTTATAGTGTTTCAGGAGTGGGCATAGTTGCTTTTCAAAGGAATCATGGAGCTCCTTTCACCTTGACATATGTGATGTATGTGCCTGGACTGAAGAAGAACTTGGTATCGATCGCGATGTTGGAGGACAAAGGCTATGATGTTGTCTTCAATAAAGGAAAGGTGTTCTTAAGACACATAGCCATGAGTCAGACCAAGAGGATAGGGATTTGGGTGAAGAATCTTTATAAACTATAGGTAGATGATTGTGTAGCATTGATTACGAAAGCAGAATTGGTGCAAAGCCAAGACATTGGCAAATTGTGGCATAGGCGGTTGAGCCATTTGCATCATGGGGCTTTGAAGATAATGCAGCAGATATCTACAGGACTTCCCAAAGGTAAAGTTGAGCAAGTTGACACATGCAAAGGTTGTACCTTGGGAAAGTACACCAAGTCTTCCTTTCATGATCGAGACAGTCGAGCAGAGGCTATCTTAGAGTGAGTTCATACTGATGTGTATGGACCATTCTCGACAGCATCCATAGTGGAGCAAAGGTATTATGTGATTTTCATTGATGGATATTCTCATAAATGTTGGATTTATTTCATGCAGAAGAAGGACCAAACTTTCAAAAAGTTTTGTGAGTTCAAAGCTTTGGTCGAGAAAGAGCCAGGGAAGAAGATCAACGCCTTGAGAAGCGACAACGGTGGAGAATATGTCTCTCAAGAGTTTAAGGACTTCTGTGTAGCAGAAGGAATTAAATGAGAGTTGACGGAACCTCATAACACACAACAGATTGGGGTGGCCGAGAGGAATAATAGAAATATTATAGGGGCAGCACAGGAAATGCTGCATGACCAAGGCCTACCACTTCACTTGTGGGCTAAGGCATGCAACACAGTGGTCTATTTACATAATAGAAGCTTGCATTGCATACTTGGGATGTAGACACCAGAGGAAGCTTTCTCTGGTAAGAGACCAGATGTGGGTCACTTCAGGATCTTTGGCTCATCGGTATATTGCCATGTGAAAAAGGATGCATGGAAGATTCTTGAGCTGACAGTAGAGTTAGGGATATTTGTGGGGTACACTGATACACCTCACAACTATCGGGTGTACTTGCCTACCAGTCAGAGGACAGTGGTTCGCAGAGATCTCAAGTTTGATGAGCAGAAAGACATGAGAGTTTCCATTGAGAGGGAGCTCCAACTACAGGCCGTGGAGGAATTGTTGGTTCCTAAGGAGGAGGAGCCTTAGACTGATGCGAAGTAGCCGCATGCAGAGGTTCCAGGAGTGGAGACATCCACTCAAGCAGAGTCTTCCAGAGATGGACGGAAGCACACAAGAGAAGCTGACAAATTGTTGGAGGATGTGAGAGAGAATGTGGGAGCACCATCTTCTTAGTGCAGACAGAGGAGGTCACCTGAGAGGTACACTGGATACATGGCCCTTGTTGGGGAATGTGTTGAGACCGAGCCATCTTCCTTTAAGGAAGCAGTGCAGCAACCGATTTGGGTTGATGCTATGGTGGAGGAGTATGACTCCATAGTTCGTAATAGTGTTTGAGACGTGGTTTCGAGACCGGAGAACAAGTCAGTTGTGAGTTCCCATTGGCTTTACAAGGTAAAGCAAGTTGTTGATGGTAGTGTGGAGAAGCATAAGGCAAGATTTGTTACCCGTGGATTTTCACAGCTCAAGGGGATTGACTATGATGAGACTTTTACTCCTGTCGCAAGGTACTCATCTATCAGATCTATGTTGGCACTTTCAGCACAGATGGGTTGGAAGATCTATTAGATGGATGTGAAGACTGCATTCCTCAATGGCTAGGTTGAGGAAGAGGTGTACATAGAGTAGCTGGAATGTTTTGAGACCTTCGATCGTGAGTCACATGTGTGCCAACTCAAGAGAGAATTGTATGGGCTGAAGCAAGCACCTCGTGCTTGGTACACTAGGATAGACAACTACTTCACCAGGTTGGGCTTCACAAAGAGTGAAGCGGTTGCGAACTTGTACCACATCATGGTGAAAGGTAAGCTATTGATCATCGTACTTTATGTTGATGATCTCATATTGACAGGTGATGATCAGTTGATTGTGTGTTGCAAGGAGGAACTTGCAAGATAATTCGAGATAAAATACATGGGTCTCATGCATTACTTCCTTGGCATGGAAGTGCAGTAGAAGGATGGGGAGTTGTTTGTGTCTCAGGGCAAGTATGCCAACAAAATACTCAGGAGATTCCACATGGAGAAGTGCAAGCCCATGTTAACTCCTCTAGCTGATAACTGGAGGAAGGAGGATTCTACTACAGGAGAAGTAGTGGAGGCTACTGTGTACACGTAGCTTGTGGGTTCACTGATGTGCTTAGTGAACACATGACCAGATTTGTGCTATGCGGTGAACTAGCTGAGTCAAGCGATGGTTCAACTTACCAAGATGTTTTGGAAGGCGGCAAAGCATGTATTGAGATATCTCATAGGCACATCTCAATATGGATTATGGTATAGACAGACAAAGGGAGTGAAGTTACAGGGCTTCACTGATGCAGATTGGGTAGGGAATCCATTAGATTAGAAGAGCACATCAGGAGGGATTTTCAACCTTGGGTCAGCGACAGTTTCTTGGTACAGTAGGAAATAGGGGTCGGTTGCACTTAGCTCGACAGAGGAAGAATACATGGTTGCAAGTCAGGCAGCATGTGAGGCCATTCAGATGCGGAAAATCCTAGTTGGTTTGTTTGATTAGAGGATGGATCCAACTGTGATCTATTGCGATAATCAAAGCTGTATCAAACTCTCTGAGAATCCAGTATTTCATGATAGGTCCAAGCACATCGACATCTGGTATCATCATCTCAGATATTGTGTAGCGAGGAGGATCATGTTGCTGCAGTATATTTTGACAGAGGAGCAAGATGCTGACATTTTGACAAAGGCATCGTCAAAGAGTAAATTCCAGTTCCATAGGGACAGGATTGGGTGTCAGATAATCCCTTTCTTGTTGAGAGGGAGTGTTGAAATATGGCAACAACAATATTCCAATTTAATTTGTCCTTGAATTAAATTGTGAATTAAAACCAAATTTAGTCTTAACAGCTACTTGGAAATAATTAATTAATTTATTCAAAATTAATTAGTTGGAGAAATTCAAGTTAGAAGTCTTTCTAAAGTCATGCAAGATTTATCCCTTAAATTAAGGAGATAAGATTGAGTTATATTTGAGTTGTAATTAGTTAACTCAGTTTACAGAGTTAAGTCTAACTAAATTAGTTTCAAACTGTTTGAGGAACTAATAGAGAGTTAACAGTCAGTTGATGCATGCATGCACTCAACTAATGCTACTCCAATTAACTGAAGATTCCCTCATCAGAAACTCATGCATGTCTATTCTGAGAAAGACCTAGTTGAGATTAAAGTCAAGGATAGTGTACTGTCAGTTGCATGTTTTTTCTTATAAAGAAAACTCATGCATGCAGTCAAGGAATCATCCTTGAAGATTGCGCAGTTTTGGAGGCTTGATCATCCACTTGGTAGGAGATCATCCACTTGGTAATAGTAGAATCATCCACAAGGAACAACACAAGGAAATAGGAGCTTGGAGGGCAGAGAGGAAGGCTGGAGAGAAGCCAATATTGCCTGTGAGCATTTAGGAGGATTGTACTGAGAGCTGGCTAGCTGTGAGAGCTAAGGCTTTGTATAATTCCTATGTATTTCCACCTATATGATAATACAATAGTGTGGGGTTTTTATTTGAGGATTTCCCCAAAGTATTTTCATGTGTATTGTGCATTGGTTCTTCTTCTTCTGGTTATATTGTTCATCTCGATCTTTAAGCTTCCGCAAATTGATAGTAGAAGTAGTTTATAGTATTTTGCTTTGATTTATCTTGCATTATTGGGTTAACCTACCATCAGATTTTCTACATTGTATCAGAGCTGGATTTGTAGAAATTTTCTACTGTGAAAATGTCTCGGAATTCTTTAAAAAATTGAGTATAAATCATGACCTCATTTGGAGAACAGGAAAACCCAATATGAATGTTCTTGACGATTACTGGTTTAAAGGAAATGTCAAGAGGCATTGTAGCAGTGATGCTTCCCATATTAACCTCCAAAAAGTATTCATGTACTAGGATAGGTGTCTGAAGTGGAGGTGTAGGAAAATGAGAAACAAATGCTTCAAGACAGGAAGGCATCCCATCGAGGTTAGGAAGAAAAGAAGAACGATGATGTAGACTGTTCCATGGAATTTCATCCAAAGGCATGACCTCCATGATACTCTCATCAATGGGGAATGTCTTGTTCAAAGGATTCAGAGAATCCAAATAACCAAGCCACGGAGATGGCACGTAAGTGTCCAGGTCCATACTAAAGACAATATGACTTTCTAAAGTGGCCATCGAAGCTAAGACATTTTCTTGATAATTGATCAACAATGGACTTAAAGGAATAACATCACCAAATGAGTCAATTTGATCGTCACCAAATGAGTCAATTTGATCATCAGTAGGGATAATCCAAGGATCTATAAATCCCAGATCATATTGACTGAATGAAAATTCAAAGGTGGAAGAGAAAAAGTACCAATTAAAGCAGAGTCTCTAAAGAGACATGCTCCCACACTCTCGTAAGTAATCTCAGTATTTCCTGCATAAGGAATGTTGCCAGTTGATGAACTAGAAGAAAAGAAAGACAATTGATCAACTGTGACAATTTTTCCTTCATGAGGAAAATGAAGTACACGGAACAAAGAAGACACCACAAAAAACATGGCGTGAGTCTAGCTTTGCTTGAGAAGAAGGTTGTAGTTGAGATTGGCATCTACAACTTCTACTTCTAATTCAACAATCTTTCCTTCTAATGTAATTAGAAAGTGAGAATACCATGTGGTCGTTAACCTCTCCCATCAAAGGTTTCCAAGGTGTTCAAAGATTGGTTAAGAAGAGGAGAGCCAATGGCTTTCCAACACGAAACTGACATGATGTAGGTAGAAGCACCTTCATCAATAACCGTTCGATGGGTTGCCTTTCCTTTGATAAGGACCTGTATCATAAATGTAACCTGATGAGGAAGACGAGGCACATGATTCTTGAGATCAAAAGTAATCAGAAGGATTGATAGCACCTATAGCGGACAACAGTGACTTCCATTGCGTTGGACAGGATTGAAAAACCTCCAAGGAAAACATCGCCAAAGGTTCTTGAGCTAAATCCTCAACAATATTGTAATGTTGCGTAGCTCTAACATTCAGATTAAAAGATGACTTCCGAAGAACACCTTTGGGAGGTGGACGGATGACGGACTCACTAGCAGGGCACTCAATATGGAGCAGACCAGAACTGGACAGAATAGAAGTAGGAGTATCGATAGCTTCTTTCTCCGTCATCTGCTTAGACGTGGTTTGATAATCCTTAGTTCGAGTAATGATTGAGATAGGTGATGTACCTTGCATCATGAACACTTGGGAACCTGAGGAAGAAGAAGACTGAGGTTGGTCTACCAACTGGGTCTATTGTGAAGGACATAGTTCTTTTAAGACATTTGGAGTCCCTTTCAGCGAGCGACTAACTTTAGATCGTCAGGGAAAATCCTTAGTATAATGATCCTCCTCACAGATGAGGCAAGGATATTTCGTCATTCTTCGAGAAACATCATCAACATAATTCTTAGGAGGGTCCTATTTTGGGGCATCGGATTTTGCCTTACCTTTGCCCTTCTTTGTACCTTTGGAGGTATTATTTGTTGTGGTAGACTGGACAACATGTACCTCAAAGGTTTTACCAGGACTGGCTAAATTCTTGGAGGCATTATTGGAACCAGTGTTCGAGACAGATTTATGCTTCGAATAAGCTTTCATGGAAGTCTAAGACACGGAACCAATCGCACCATCAACAGGTAGTATATCTGGAGACTTCAATGCTATCAGATCTGATGATGGTCTCGAAGCATCAGGTAACATCTAGTACAAAGTGCCAGATTGTGAATAGACCAAGTCTAAATACTGGGCACGAGTGATAGATTTCTCTTTAGTAACACATCCACCCATGGCTATGTCCTTAGAAATTTTGATAACGAATATTTTTGTGAGCCATTCTGTTAACAACTCATCAATAATCTCAAACTTGATGAGGTGATGTCGACGTCTCCATTCATGGATATGATCGGAAATGTGGGCCGTGGTGTCTTGCTTAAGTGATGTAAGCAAATGAGTGTCAATTTCATAGCGAATTGGAAATTGGAAATGAGTGAGGAAAGCCATAGCAAGCTAGTTGAAGTCACCGTACGTACCTTGAGGCAATTCAATGTACCATTTAGCAACAGAACCTGTGAGAGTCCTTTGAAAGAGTCGAAGAAAGATAAAATCATCGGCATACTAATTGGAGGAGCACTAGAGGTGATATGTCATCACGTGGGCTTGTGGATCCTCTTTCGCTTTTCCCTCAAATTTGGGGCAATAGCTTGGAATTTTCGTCGAAATTGGAGGCCAGTAAGGCGAATGAAAAATGGGATCATTCATGAGCCTTAAGATAGTGGGCAGCTCCAACGTAGCCAAGAAACACAATTGCGTGTTAAACGACATATAGGACCTTTGAGGAGACTCAAACTACGGATTCATCCTTCATGGTAAGGATTTTTCCCCCAAAGTGGAGGATTTTGTCCATATGGAATCTGGTTTTGTCCCCACTGAGGGTTACCTTGCCCGTAAGGAGGATTCGATCCCAAGTAGATTTGATATTGCCCTACAATAGGTTGCTGATGAGCATTATATGTGGCATATGGGTTATAAGGTTGTTGAACCTCTTGACCCTGGATGTAAGGAGATTGACCCTGTTGATGCAGGGGTTGACCTTGACCTTGCAAAGGCTGACCTTGTTGATACACATATAAAGCTTGTTGCTGCCAAGGTTGACCTTATTGTTGCCAAGGCTGACTTTGATGCTGTAAAGGTGGACCTTGCAGCTGCAAGGGTTGGCCTTGCAAGGACAAAGGTTATGAGGACTTCTGAAAAAACTGAGTCTGTAGCTACAAAGGTTGTTGCGACTGTTGCAAAGGTTCCCCTTGTGGTTGGAGTAGTTGTCCTTGCTATTGTAGTGCTTGCCCTTTTTGCTACAAGGATTTCCCTTGCGGCTACGAAGGTTTCCCTTGTCCTTGTTTCTGTAAGGGTAGATGGATGATTCCTAGGGTTATACCCTGAGGATATTGATAGTTCTCGAATTGGATCTAGCCATATCCACTAGGAATAGCGGATTGACCAGGCTAAACATAAGGTCCAGCTTGAGGAATGTAAGGCGGATTAACTGAGGCTTGTGAACCATATGGGACGTAGGCCTTTTGGAATGGGACCTAAGCCATAAATGGCTATTGGTATTGAAAATTACTTGAACCAAAAGGACTAGAAGGGTTAAGAATACTGTCGTAAAAAGGTTGATTCATTCCAACCATGTGAGTTTGTAATCCACTCACACTAGTTGCGCCTGACATAAGAGGAATATTCATATCTTGCCCCCCAGATGGTGGCATAGCCTGTCCACTCGTTGGAGGGATAGAAGAAATTACCGAGACCTTTCCTGAGACAGTCGATTGAACCAGAAGAGTCGGTTGAAATGATGAAACAAGTTGAGATGGAATGGTAGGTTGAACCGGAATTGAAGTGACTGCAGTTTGTACAATCGATGGATAGGTCGTGTTCAAGATGAATGGACCTGATGTAGCCATAACATTGGAAGGCCATATGGGGTTCTGATACAATGACGAGGTATTAGGAGTACCAAAAACTAACTGAGCTAAAGTGGTATAACCATGTGGCAACATGGGTCCACTAGTCTCAGGATAGGAGAGAGACAGGACTCTTTCCGTATAAGGAAATCCTTCTGGAGGGAACTCATATCCCAGGTCATCATCTACATGAGGAGTATGGGTAGCGGAAACTTCTGAATGACCCAGAGAGGCGACTAGGATTTTTCCTTTTTTCCATAGATGGAAACAATTGGCGACGAGGAACTTCAGATGTACGAGGAGATAACTCCAAGGGAATACTAGGATGATCATACGGATTGTAAGGATGCTAAGGAGATATCACAACAGGATCGAACAATGGGTCTGGTGGATAGAAAACCAACCTTTGTGGACTGTCAAGAGTCTGTGGATTCTCGGGAGTCTGAATAGGATTATCAAAGGAATCTAGATCAGATTCTTGATATGACTAGGAATCTGATGGAGGCGGACGAGAAGAAAAAGGTTGGATACTCAAAACAATTCCAAGTTAAAAACCTTGATCCTCAAGTGAATGAGGAAGTTCCGGATGAACTCCTTGGGAGGACCCTTCAGTATTAGACAACGAAGGGGAACTATGAGATCGACTCAATGGTTCAGCCACAATAGCTTCCCCTCAACAACAAAAAAGGAAAGTAGAAAATTTCACTTAGGTCTTTAACAATCTTGAAATTAACAGCAAATTACTCAATTTGGTCTAAGAAGCAACTGCTTAGGATGACATGTTTACCATGGGCAGTTATATTTTAGAAACAAAAACATTTCCTTTTCATCTTTTAAGAGTCAAGAAAAGGGTGAAAAGTTGACTCCAGTTGCTTTTAATAGTTTTGTGAGCTTAAAAGCACAAGTTGCTCGATGATCTTTTCAAATTTAAAGATTCAGAAAAGATCAAATGACTACTTAGGTGAATCTAGGTAAAAAGAGTACCAAATAACCGTGAGCTGCAATATACACCTCAGTAAAGCTATCTATGTAGGGAAGAATATCACTCAAATTGTGCATCAAACCAAATGCAAAAATGCATCTATGACCATTCCAAATGCTAAATGAAAAAAATAAGAAATCTAATCTTTCATATGATAAGAAAATACAATTCCAAAACAAATCTTAAAGCAAAATTTCCTTAAGATATAATGGTGATTTTTTTCCTTTTTCAAAATGCAACTAAGGTAATCTAGTGCAAATTGAAAGAGAATGCAAGCAAACCAAGAAATATGAAAATATTTTTCACATCAATGACTTGAATGCAACTCAAAATGCTTCGAAAACTATGAAAAGAATAACACTTTCACTTTCACTTCGAAACACGAAAAACTTCAAAGCAAACACTTCCTTTTGATTCCAATGAGACAATCGATTTGTAATCTATTGTTTGTCAAATGAAGCTTAAGTAACTTTAACTATATCCACTAATGAAAATGACTTAAGGCACAAGAACCAAAAATTGATCTGCAAAGTATGTCTGAACATACAAAGACTCTATAACACAGGCAATTGATCTCTGATTTTTGATGGGAAGACCAATGAGTTGATGGAGATTGACGTAGAATACCTAGAACCCTAAAAGGATAATCAAAATTCAAGGACACTCAAGCCTATTAAAAAGACAATTGCAATCAGACAATGAAAGATTCAATGAAGAACACATTGGTAAATCACAGGGAGAAGGCAACTAGAACTGAAAATAATAGATAAAACCCTAAATTTATTAATTTTCTACAATCATCGCACCCGTCAGGAGTAAAGTAGCGATCATCAACACTGTAATTAGAAAAACTGTGATATCATCACAACTATCAGGGTCAAATCCACGATGGTCGATGAAAACAAAAAGTAAATCCAAAATCTTCAAAAGCAGCTCAAGTTAACAACCTTTAGGCATCTACTAGACAGTGACACTGACTACAAATGAGCAATGAAGTCTAAAAATCAATGCTTGATCAAACTCGTCAAAAGACAAGGTGAAGGAAGGGAAGGAAAGGGTCATAGTCTCCGGACATAGACAAATCCTCTAGCCTAATGAGTGGGTCTAACAAATGAAAAGACAATCAACTAGACATCTTCCTAGATTATACTTGAAAAGTAGAACAAGAGAGGTGGCCTACCCTACTCTGATGCTAATCTGATTTCCTTTGTTGAGATCCTCGAACCACTTGTGTCACAGACTTGTTCCTACTCCTTTCAACGCTTATGTACCTGCACAAGTGACAAGAGACAACAAAGAATACCAAAACCAATAGAAAATCCAATAATAACCTACTTCAATGATCAAGGAATGCCAAGCCAATACATACATGAACATATATATTTTAGGAAGATGAACCAGCAATTGTATTATTATTTAAAGAATAAAGGGAAGCTTACAACCATAGCCTAAATGTTGAAAGGCTCTCCTTGAGTGGTAATCCAAGTCCAAGCCAAGAAACTCTCCAAACACTCCTTCTCCAAGTCTAATGAATAGCCTCTAAGCTCAAGCTCAACATAGGGGTGCAAATGAACATAGATCAACCATTTCGAAATGGGAAAGGAGGAATTATAGGCTGGGAGAGGGAGTTAGGAATCCTCCAAAGATAGGATTAGGCCCAAATATCAAGGAGGTATAACATAGGGATGAGACCAAGAGGTCAAATTAGGAGGATTTGACCTCATCTATGCGAAACCACCTCCAGCTCGCCGCTCTGGAAGCTTCTAGATCATGAAGCTTCTCATCCTCTTTGGGAAAACTTCATTTTTGAGACCATCACAAGTATGACAGGAAACATAGCGATGCCATCACTGGCTTAACATGGTACAAAAGATGATCATTGTGTTTTTGAGCTTCATAAGGGCGATGACCCTCATTTTAGGGTTTCAAGAGCCATTTCTTCAAGGAAAGATACAGATATTTTCCAAGAAAAGTTATAGAAGGGATATGAACTTTATACATGGATGAGTATACTATATAATGATCATGTTTCGGGCACTTCAGGGTATGTCACAGGGAAGTGTAGGAGGCGTGACAAAATATTGTGTAATAAGGAGATAAGGAGGAACAACAGGGATGGCTCTTCAATAAATACTGATGATGAAGAGAATTGTGCCTTATTGATTAAGGTGAAGAAGGGGAAAGGGAAAGCTTCCCATTCCAAATCCAATTCTTATCATGGAGGTAAGAAGAAGTCCCCAGGAGGAGCGGCGGGTGAGGCTTTGGCCTCTCAATTCAAATTGGACGTTTCCTTCATTGCATGCATGGTGTCATAAATGATGGGAAGTGTATGGTACTTAGAAAGTGGAGTTTCATTCCACATGGCTGGCGATAAAGAGTTATTTAGTGACCTAGAGGAGAAATATATCCAAATGCATTTCAATATGGGGGGCAACAAGAAGTATAGTGTTACTGGATTGGGCACAATTAATTTTCAGAGGGAGCATGGGGCTCCACTCACCTTGAAGAATGTTATGTATGTGCCTAGGCTGAAGAAGAACTTGGTATCCATTGCCATGCTTGAGGATAGAGGCTATGATGTGATCTTCTCAAAAGGAAAGAAATTCCTTTGACACATAGCCACGGGTCAAGTGAAGATAGGGATTCAGGTGAAAAATCTCTATAAGTCATAGGTAGAGGAGTGTGTTGTTTTGAGCACAAAAGAAGAAAGGGTGCAGAGCCGAGACGTTGGCAATTTGTGTCATAGGCGATTGGGCCACTTGCATCATGGGGCTTTGAATATATTGCAACAGATCTCTACTGGTCTTCCCAAAGGTACGCTTGAGTAAGTTGATACATGCAAGGGGTGTACATTGGGAAAATACACAAAGGATTCCTTTCATGACAGAGATAGTTGAGCATAGGTTATTCTAGAGTGAGTCCATTCAGATGTGTGTGGACCATTATCTACAGCATCCACAGCCAAACACAAGTATAATGTTATATTTTTTGATGACTATTCTCATAAATTCTCGATATTTTTCATGCAGAAAAAGGATCAAACTTTCACAAAGTTTTGTGAGTTTAAAGAATTTGTGGAGAAAAATATCGGCAATAAGGTTAAATCTCTATGGAGTGATAATGGTGGTGAGTATGTCTCAAATGAGTTTAAGTACTTTTGTGCAGCGGGAGGGATTAAACGGTAGTTGGTGACACCCCATAACTCTCAGCAGAATGGTGTGGCCAAGAGGAAGAACAGAAGCATAGTAAGGGTAGCAAGGGTGATGTTGCATGATCAAGGCATACCACTACACTTGTGGTCTGAGGCATGCAACACAATGATTTATGTTCAAAACCATAGCCCACATCAGATACTTGAGATGAATACACCAGAGGAGGCTTATTCCGGTAAGAGGCCAGATGTTGGTCATTTTAGGATTTTTGGGTCATTGGTATATTTCCATGTGACCAAAGATGCATGAAAGAAGCTTGAGCTGACAATAGAGTTGGGGATATTTTGGGGGTACACTGATACACCTCACAACTATCGGGTGTACTTTCCAACCATCAAGATGACAGTGGTTCGCATGGATGTCAAATTCAATGAGGAGAAGGCCATGCTAGTTTTCTTGAGAGGGAGCTTGAGATACATGTGGATGAGGATATTTTAGCTCCTAAGATTGAGCCTCAGATTGATGTGAAGCATTCCCATGTAGAGAATCTAGGAGTGGAGACATTCTCTCAAACAGAGTCTTCCAAAGAGGGAAGAAAGTGCACGAAACAAGATGACACATTGTTGGATGATGCACGGGAGAATGTGGGAGCACCCACTTTTTAGTGCAGGTAGAGGAGGTCACTTGAGAGGTACACTAGATACATGGCCCTTATGGGCGAATGTGTTGTGAAAAAGTCATCTTCCTTTAAGGAATCAATGCAACAGCCAGTTTGGGATGATGCCATGGTGGAGGAGTATGACTCCATAGTTCGTAACAGTGTTTGGGATGTGATCCCAAGACTGGAGGACAAGTCAGTGGTGAGCTCTCTTTGGCTTTACAAGATAAAGCAAGCTGAATATGGTAGTGTGGAGAATCATAAGGCTAGATTTGTGGCCCATGGCTTTTCATAGGTAGAGGGGGTTGACTATAATGATACCTTTTCTCCTGTTGCAAGGTACTTGTCAATGAGATCTATATTGGAACTATTAGCATAGATGGGTTGGAAGATACATCAGATGGATGTGATGACAACCTTCCTTAATGGCATGATTTAGGAAGAGGTGTACATAGAGCAACCTGAAGTTTTTGAGACCTTCGGCCATGAGTCACATGTGTGATAGCTCAAGAGAGCATTGTATGGGCTGAAGCAAGAACCATGTGCTTAGTACACCAGGATAGATAGCTACTTCATTGGGTTGGGCTTCACAAAGAGTGAAGCAGATATGAACTTGTACCACATAGTGGTGGAAGGTAAATTGTTGATCATTGTACTTTATGTTGATGATCTCATATTGACAGGTGATGATGAGCTAATCAAGTCTTGCAAGGAGGACCTTGCAAGAGAGTTTGAGATGAAGGACATGGGGCTCATGCATTACTTTCTTGGCATGGAGGTATGGTAGGGAGTTGGGTAGTTGATTATATCTCATGGTAAGTATGCCAACGAGATACTCAGGAGATTCTGCATGGAGAGAAACAAACCCATGGAGACTTCTTTAGTAGGTAACTAGAGGAAGGAGGATGCTACTTCAGGGGAAGTAGTGAAAGCTATTGTTTACAAGAAACTTGTGGGTTCACTCATGTACTTGGTGAAAACACGACCGAATATATGCTATGCAGTTAACCAACTTAGTCAAGCGATGGTTAGGCCTACCAACCTATATTGGAAGGAAAAAATCATGTGTTGAGATACCTCAGGGGCACTTCTCAGTATGGATTATGGTACATATAGACATAGGCAGTGAACCTTCAAGGCTTCACCGATGCAGATTGGGTAGGGAGTCCATTCAACAGAAAGAGCACATCAAGAGGAATCTTCAGTATTGTGTCAACGACAATTTCTTGGTACAGTAAGAAATAGAGATTGGTTGCACTCAATTCGGCATAGGTAGAGTACATGGTTGTGAGTCATGCAACATGTGAGGCCATTTGGATGAGGAGGATCCTGGTTTGTTTCTTTTTTCAACAGATGGATCCAACCGTGATTTACTGCGATAATCAGAGATGTATCAAACTCTCTGAAAATCTAGTTTTTCATGATCGGTCCAAGCATATTGATATCTGATTTAATCATCTCAAAGATTGTGTATTGAGGTGGATTATGTTGTTAGAGTACATTCCAATGGAGGAGCAAGATGTTGGCATTTTGACAAAGGAATTGTCAATATGTAAATTTGAGTTTCACTGAGACACGACCGGGGTAACTGATAATCCATTTATTGTTGATAGGGAGTGTTGAGAAATGGAAACAAGAAATTCCAGTTTAATTTGTCCTTGAATTAAACTGAGAATTAAAATCGAATGCTATTCTCATAGCAACTTGTAAATAGTTAATTAAGTTTAATTAACTTAATTAGCTTAGGATTTTGAGTTGGAAGTCTTTTCTGTCATCATGTATATGTTCTCCCTAAGTTTTAGGGGTCCAATATGAGTTTAAATTGAGTTGGAAATTAGATCACTTCGTTTACTGAGTTAAGTTAAGTTAAATTAGTTCCAAACCGCTTGACGAATTAATAGAGAGTTAATAGTCAGTTGACGCACTAGTGCATCCACAAGTGTCACTCTAGTTAACTGAAGATTCTTCATTAGAAACTCATGCATGTCGATTTTGAGAAAGACCCAGTTGAGACTAGAGTGCAAGGACAGTGTAGTATTAGTTATATTATTTATTGGAGTGTAAATATCATGCATGCATCAGAGATTGATCCTATGTTTGAATTGCATAGTTTTGGGAGAATGAATTCCCTTTAAATATGGGTTATTCATCCTAGAAATTACGCAAGAGATTAGGGGCTTGGAGAGCTGTAGAATTCGCTAAGTGTTGGCCAAGAGCAGGCTTGTGAGCTGAGAGAGTTGAGCATACTTGTGTGAAATTGTCCTAGTGAGAACAAGCTTTGTATCTTCACTCATATTTATGATATATGCAATACAAATAGCAGGGTTTTGAGCAGTGGCTTTCCCCAGATACATCTTGTGTTATGTGTCATTGATTTATATTCTTCTTGTTCATATCGTTTTCATTGATCTATTGCCTTTCGCTGGTTGAAAGTAGAAGTAGATTCTTGTCTTATGCTTTAGTAAATTGCAGAGATTGTGAATCTACAAGATTTTCTACACAACAAACATGATGACTTCCTAACCATAAACAAATTGAAATGGAGATAATTGTGTGATAGACTTAGTAGTGGTTCTTTCTACCCACAAAGCATAATCCAAAATAGTATGCCAATTTCTTGGCTTATCATTAATGGTTTTCCAGAGGCTTTTGATTAGGTTTTTGTTATTTGACTCAACCTTCCCATTATCTTGCAGGTAATAGTTGGAGAAATTAGAATGCTTATTTCAATATTTTGTAAAAAATGAAGTGAAATTGACAGAGATAAATCTTGGCTTGTTATCTAAAATGATTTCTAGTGGTAAACCAAATCTAGAAAATATACTATTTTTGAGAAATTCAATTACTTGCTAATATTTTGCATTGTTCAAAGGAACTACTTGTGTCCATTTTGTAAACTAATATGTAACAATTAGAATGAAAATATGGTTAGCAGATGAAGGTGGGATGATAGGACCAATAAAATATAATCCTCAATTAGAGGAAGGGAAATATGGAATGATAGGATATAAAGGTAAAAAAAGTTCTCTTCTAGCAACTTTTGACATTCCTCGCAACTTCGAAAAGAAACTTATAGATGTCTCTAAAGACAGATGGCCAATAGAAACTAGCTCTAATAATTTTGTGTGTTGTGCATACCATTGTGCATACCATAAAAAGTGCATACAGGCAATGCTTGCAGTAGTTTGTTAGTTGCTCTATCATCTACACAACGTAAAAGGATCCCATCAAGAAGGGACATCTTTTCATATCTTGCAAAGTTAAATCCACATTGGCAAGTGGAAATTATCTTTCATGGTTGATTTATTGAATGCATGATAGTTCACACATAAATGAATGTCACCAGTTTTGTTTCAAACAAGGACTAAATTAGCCCCACTTTGAGTATTTAATAGGAAAAATAATATGAGCAACCAATATCTTCTCAATCTCTTTTCTAATTGTGGCCTGAAGAGTAGGATTAACCGGTCTCTTGATTTTCTTGAGGGGCTTGGCATTCTCCTTAATTGGAATGGTGTGTTGAATTATGCTAGGATCAAAACCATGTAAATCCTTGTAAGACTAGGCAAAGACATTGCTAAACTCATGAAAAAGTTTTAAGAACATTTTATTCCTCTAAACATTAGGCCCTAATTTGTAAAACGTTTGGTTCTTCAGGAGTCCCATTATTCACAAATATAGTCTCTCATGCATTTCTTTTCAACTCCTCCTTATTTCTTTCCTTATTGTTTGAGATATCATTGACAAAAATGAACTTTTGAGGGGAGAAATATCATTATGTTACTTATTGTCTTTGAGTGAAATAATTTCCTTCTTACTTGAGGCATGTTCTTGGATAAATGAGTAAATGCTCTCGTCATCTCGGAATACCTGCCAATCCTCTTCATTGTTTGGTAGATGATATTAATTTTCCACAATGTTCTATGTTGTTATAATCACTTTAAACAAGGTAGTAGCTCCATCTCAGCCCTCAACCCTGTGGTCCTGAAGAATTTTAACAATCCGCAATCCCTCAGAGCATTTATGCATGCTGGATCCTAAGATGCTTGGAATTCTTTGGCCTCATGGCCTTTCTCTTTCCACTCCAAGACCATATTATCCTGCAAAACAACATTTAAACACTTATTAATGCTTTTTACATGGATCAAAATCAACATTTTTTTGCTTAAAAGAGAGTTTTACATATCAAAAAATCGCTCTCGGCGCCATCACGCCTGTTTTTGTAAAAAATGTGATGGCATCGCGTGAGCCTTTAGGCTCAATTGCGACCATCACGGGGATGATGACCACATCCGTGATGGTCATCGACGACCTAAAATTTCAAAATCCTCCTTCTAACATAAAATCTATTGTTTAAATTGCATAAAAAAAGTAATGAAATG
Source organism: Pinus tabuliformis (assembly GCA_031772625.1). Taxonomy (NCBI): domain Eukaryota; kingdom Viridiplantae; phylum Streptophyta; class Pinopsida; order Pinales; family Pinaceae; genus Pinus; species Pinus tabuliformis. The sequence goes on from CM062818.1 coordinate 39,424,906, forward strand.
CAAGAGCAGGGATGAGGCTCTTAACTGTCGCAGACGGATCGTGAAATGGTACCCTGGATATCCCATAGTAGCCACTAGATAATCAAGAGAATTAGGGCACAAAAGCACTTTCAAAGGTTAGTTTGGTAAAATGGTAAAAAATGAAACTACTTTTACCTATTTATAAGTTTTGAAAGTCATTTTGTCAAATATTTTCATAATATTTTAATATTTTCTCTAGATATCAGTGATGGGTGTGTTTCTTGTGCAGTTACAGGTGCCTTCAATGTGAACAATGATTATTATTGACCGATTATGGGAGTTTTATTTTATCTCTTTTTCAGACTCATTAAATAAACGAAAAAGGAACCCCCCTGGAGTCATCTTTCAGCTCTTTTCTAACTCTCAAAAATTGAAAAGATTGTCGAGTAATTGTCATTTCGAACTTGTTAAATTAAATGAATCGATGTCACCTTAGTATACATTTACCCCTTTTCGAGCCAAGATTGACTATTTACAAAATAGGTACACCTTAGCTGACATGGTCAAGAGGTTCCCTTGGATATTTTTTTCTACCTTTTCGGGTTCGAGGGACAAATTACGAAAAGGAAAGTGATGGAGTTTTATTTTCCGTTTATTTTTCAAACTCTTTAAACATGAAAAAAATGTTGAGTTATTCTTACATCGAGCTCGTTAAAATTTTGTGACAAAATAATCGTCACCATGATGAGACCGAGCTTCTCCTTCCTAGCGCTCGTAAAACTTACTAGGATAGAATCATTCGAAGAATGAACCTATATGAAAAGCATATGCTATCGCCTTCAAGCTTGTGATAAAAAATAATTGGGGTACTCGCTAGAAATAGTGGGGAAAAATGAAGATGAGACATCCTTTGTATAGACAACATGTTGCTCTTGAACATGACACTCTTCTTCTCTCGTGTCGGGTTTGGGATCCTCATTTAGTCACTTGTCCTCTCGGGTTTGGGTAATCCATTTTTCCTCTCATTTGACTATTCCATGCTGTCATCATGACCTTTGGTCCCATGTTGAGTCAGATGTTGCCACACTCGGAGTCATGTCACCAATATGTTCAAGATAAGTCCAATCTACAGTTATTTACCTATACATTGTTTGAGTCATTGCTACAGTCCTAAAAATTATTCCACTTTATTCCTTGTTTCATGTCGATGATGGGGGATTCATCATTGCCCTCCATCGATGGGTCTCTTCCTATCGACTTCAACTCATTATCCAGGAAGTTGACTTAGGAACTCCCTTTTAGTACCTTAGAGTTGGCATGCCCTAATGGCCATTTCTTCGCATCTGATGACAGGTCTTCATTATTGGCTTTCGATCGAGTGATTCCATGAGTGTTTGACCTCAACTTCATTATCACATTCACAGATTGTACTATTGTACATTGAGAACCATTTTCATTATTGGTGGTTTCTCTCGTATTTTTTAACAGTCCACATCATTGGCTGGTAATCAGGTGGTTTTTCAGCATGTTCGATTTCAATGCATTTATTCACATGTTGGGATTCGTACATTGATCGGGTCGGGATGGAGCACAAGACGCTGAGTCTTGTCTATTATGACTCAGGTTGCATGGTTTTATATGGCATTCATGATTGTACACATGTTTCTACTATATGGATGGCTGTGACCATGCCGTGAGAATTTATATTTATGACGATCCTTGTTATCTGGATGGTTGTGCCCATACCATGGATCTTTTATCTAGTCTTGATCATCCGGATGGCTGCGTCCATGTCGTGGATTCATGTCTTGATCTTAGATATGTATATGTATATGCATCCTTGATTTGCAGGTCTCCTGACAGTGCATGTCCTCGTCCTTTGCCAAAAGCTCGTAAAGCATCTCAGCCATCACTCCTCGTTCTACCTTCATGCTTTAGGGGTTATCTGTTACACAATATTTTGTCACGCCTCCTAAATTTACCTGTGACATACCCTGAAGTTCCTAAAACATGATCATTATACAATATACTCATCTATGTATACAGTTCATATCCCTCCTTTAACTTCAATTGGAAAATATCTGGAGCTTTCCCTGAAGAAATGGCTCTTGAAACCCTAAAATGAGGGTCATCACCCTTATGAAGCTCAAAACCGCGATGATCGCTTGTTGTACCATGTTAAGCTAGTGATGGCATCGCTATATTCCCTTTCATACTCATAATGGTCTCAAAAAGGAAGTTTTCCTAAAGAGGATGAGAAAATTCGTGATCTAGAAGCTTCTAGAGCGGCGAGATGGAGGTGGTTTCGCATAGATGAGGTCGAATCCTCCTAATTTGACCTCTTGGTCTCATCCCTATGAGCTACCTCCTTGAGATGTGGGCCTAATCCTATCTTTGGAGGAGTCCTAACTCCCTCTCCCAGCCTATAAATTCCTCCTCTCCCATTCCCAAATGGTTGATCTATGTCCATTTTCACCCCTATGCTGAGCTTGTGCTTAGAGGCTATTCATTAGACTTGGAGAAGGAGTGTTTGGAGAGTTTCTTGGCTTGGACTTGGATTACCACTCAAGGAGAGCCTTTCAACATCAAGGCTATGGTTGTAAGATTCCCTTTATTCTTTAAATAATAATACAATTGTTGGTTCATATTCCCAAAATATATATGTTCATGTATGTATTGGCTTGGCATTCCTTGATCATCTAAGTAGGTTATTATTGGATTTGCTATTGGTTTTGGTATGCTTTGTTGTCTCTTGGTCACTTGTGCAGGTACATAAGTGCTAAAAGGAGCATGAGCAAGTTTGTGACACAAGCGGTTTGAGGATCTCAACAAAGGAAATCAGATTAGCATCAGAGCAAGGTAGGCCACCTCTCTTGTTCTACTTTTCAATTATAATCTAGGAAGATGTCTAGTTGATTGTATTTTCAGTTTCTAGACCCACTCAATGGGCTAGAGGGATCGTCTCTGTCCACAGAGAGGATTAACCTTGTCAACACACCTCCTACATCAAATCCGACCACAATTGTTCCCAATCTGGCAACTTCTCCAAACCATTGACAGAGTCCTGATAACTATGCCAACTATTTGGGAGTCATAGAAGAGAAATACTCACCATATCATCCTCGGAAACCTTGATTCCGACACTTCCAAGTTCATCACAACATTGAGTGAACTTGGTCAAGCATTTTGGAATCATTTCACCTTTCTCCATTTTGATTTTTTGAAGTTTTTCCTTCAATGCCAATTTCCTTTGGTCATGTTGTTTTGATACAAGTCCATCAATGTTTTCCACACAGCATATGTATTTTCCTTTCCATGGAGACTTAAGACAATGTGGTCTTGAAATCCCTCAGGGATTATCCACCTTGCCTTCGCCACACACTTCCTCCATTTAGCCAAATTTTGTGCATCTGATGCTGTTGTCTTAGGAATTTCTTGATCAACGAATTCCTTCAATCCATTATCCTCTAGCACAATCTCCATTTTGTCTTTCTAGGCTATAAAATTTGAGTTTCCTTCCAAGGCATACTTGAGCCGCAAATCATAGAACTCCATCTGTTGATCCTGAAGTATGTATTGCAAATTTCGAATTTCACTTGTAACCCAAAATTCAAAACTTCTAAATCTCCTCTAGTATAATGTTCTTAGCTTCGATACCATGTAGAAAATCCTATAGATTCACAAGCTCATGCAATTTACTAAAGCACGGGACAAGAATCTACTACTACTTTCAACCAACGGAAGCCAATAGATCAATGAAAACAATATGAACAACAAGAAGAAAAATCGATTGCACAAAACACAAGATGTATTTGGGGAAATCCACTGCTCAAAACCGTGCTATCTATATTGCATATATCAGAAATATGAGTGAAGATACAAAGCTTTTTCTCACTAGAACAATTCTGCACAAGTATGCTCAACTCTCTCAGCTCATAAGCTAGCTCTTGGCCAACACTTAGCCAATTCTATAGCTCTCCAAGCCCCTAATCTCTTGCGTAATTCCTAGGATGAATAACCCATATTTAAAGGGAATTCATGCTTCCAAAACTGTGCAATTCAAACATAGGATCAATCTCTGATGCATGCATGCTATTTACACTTGAGTAAATAATACAACTGATAGTACATTTTCCCTGCACTCTAGTCTCAACTAGGTCTTTCTTAGAATTGACATGCATGAGTTTCTGATGAGGGAATATTCAATTAACTAGAGTGAAACTTGTGGATGCACTAGTGTGCCAACTGACTGTTAACTCTCTATTAGTTCCTCAAATAGTTTGGAACTAATTTAACTTAACTTAACTCAGTAAATTGAGTGATCTAATTTCCAACTCAATTTAAATTCATATTGGACCCCTAAAATTTAGGGAGAACATATACATGATGATAGAAAGACTTCCAACTCAAAATTCCCAAACTAATTAAGTTAATTAAACTTAATTAACTATTTACAAGTTGCTATGAGAATTGAATTCGAATTTAATTCTCAGTTTAATTCAAGGACAAATTAAACTGGAATTTCTTGTTTCCATTTCTCAACACTCCCTCTCAACAAGAAAGGGATTATCAGTAACCCCGATCCTATCTCAGTGAAACTAGAATTTACATCTTGACAATTCCTTTATCAAAATGTCAACATCTTTTTCCTCCATTGGAATGTACTCTAACAACATAATCTGCCTCAATACACAACAGCTGAGATCATGATATCAGATATCAATATTCTTGGACCGATCATGAAAAAATGGATTTTCAGAGAGTTTGATAGAACTCTGATTATCGCAGCAAATCACGGTTGGATCCATCTGCTGACCAAACAAACCAACCAAGATCTTCCTCATCCAGATGGCCTCACATGTTTCTTGACTAGCCGACATGTACTTTGCCTCTATCGAACTGAGTGCAACCAATCTATGTTTCCTACTGTACCAAGAAACTGCCACTGACCCAATACTGAAGATCCCTCCTGGTGTGATCTTCCTGTCAGATGGACTCCCTACCCAATCTGCATTGATGAAGCCTTGAAGCTTCACTCCCTTTGTCTGTTTGTACCATAATCCATACTGAGAAGTGCCTTTGAGGTATCTCTACACATGATTTTCTACCTTCTAATATAGCTTGGTAGGACTAACCATCGCTTGACTAAGTTTTTTAACTACATAGCACATATTCGATTGTATGTTCACCAAGTACATGAGTGAACCCATAAGATTCCTGTAAACAGTAGCTTCCACTACTTCCCCTAAAGTAGCATCCTCCTTCATCTAGTTACCTGCTAGAGGAGTCTCCATGGGTTTGTTGCTCTCCATGTGGAATCTCCTGAGTATCTCATTGGCATACTTGCCCTGAGACACAAACAACTCCCCATCTCCCTACCATACTTCCATGCCAAGAAAGTAATGTATGAGCCCCATGTCCTTCATCTCAAACTCTCCTGCAAGGTCGTCCTTGCGAGACTTGATCAGCTGATCATCACCTGTCAGTATGAGATCATCAACATAAAGTACATTGATCAATTGTTTACCTTCCACCATTATGTGGTATAGGTCCACATATGCTTCACTCTCCATGAAGCCCAACTCGGTGAAGTAGCTATCTATCATGGTGTACCAAGCACATGGTGCTTGCTTCAGCCCATACAATGCTCTCTTGAGCTGGCACACATGTGACTCATGACCGAAGGTCTCAAAAACTTCAAGCTACTCTATGTACATCTCTTCCTCAATCATGCCATTAAGGAAGGTTGTCTTCACATCCATCTGATGTATCTTCCACCCATCTATGTTGATAGTTCCAATATATATCTGATTGACGAGTACCTTGAAACAGGAGAAAAGGTCTCATCATAGTCAACCCCCTCTACCTATGAAAAGCCATAGGCCACAAATATAGCCTTATTCTTCTCCACACTACCATCTACATATTTCTTTATCTTTTAAAGTCAACGGGATCTCACCACTTACTTGTCCTCTGGTCTCGGGACCACATTCAAACAATGTTACGAACTATGGAGTCATACTCCTCCACCATGGCATCAACCAAAACTGGCTGCTGCACTAATTCCTTAAAGGAAGATGAATTTGTCATAACACATTCACCCATAAGAGACATGTATCCAGTGTACCTCTCAGGTGACCTCCTTTGCCTGCACTTAGAAGTGGGTTCTCCCACATTCTCGCGTGCATCATCCAACAATCTTTCAACCTCTCTGATGCACTTTCTTCCCTCTGTGGAAGATTTTGTTTGAGTGGATGTCTCCACTCCTGGATTCTCTGCATGGGGCTTCTACACATCAATCAGAGGCTCATCAACCTTAGGAGCTAAAATATCCTCATCCACATGTAGCTTAAGCTCCCTGTCAAGGCAAACTAGCATGACCTTCTCCTCATCAAATTTGACATCCCTACGAACCACTGTCATCCTAATGGTTGACAAGTAAACCCGATATTTGTGAGGTGTGTTAGTGTACTCCAAAAATATCCCTAACTCTATTTTTGGCTTAAGCTTCTTTCATGCATCTTTGGTCACATGGAAATATATCGATGACCCAAAAATCCTGAAGTGACCAACATCTAGCCTCTTATCGGAATAAGCCTCCTCTAGTGTATTCATCTCAAGTATCTGATGTGGGCTACAGTTATGAAAATAAACCATTGTGTTGCATGCCTTAGCCCACAAGTGTAGTGGTAGGCCTTGATCATGCAAGATCACTCTTACTGCCCCTACTATGCTTATGTTTTTCCTCTCATCCACCCCATTTCGTTGAGGGTTATGGGGTGTCATTAACTTCCGTTTAATCCCTTCTACTGCACAAAAGTTATTAAACTCATTTGAGACATACTCACCACCGTTATCAATCCATAGAGCTTTAAAATTATTTCCTGGATCTTTCTCCACCAATGCTTTAAACTCAAAAAATTTTGTGAAAGTTTGATCTTTTTTCTGCATGAAAAATATCCATCATTTACAAGAATAGTCATAAAAAAATATAATATAATACTTGTGTTTGACCGTGGATGCTTTCGAGAATGGTCCACACACATCTAAATGGAATCATTCTTGAATAACCTCTGCTCGACTGTCTTTGTCGTGAAAGGAAGCATTTTTGTATTTTCCCAAAGTACACCCCTTGCATGTATCAAGTTACTCAAGTGTACCTTTGGGAAGACCGATAGAGATCTATTGCAATATCTTCAAAGCCCCATGATGCAAGTGGACCAATCGCCTGTGCCACAACTCACCAATGTCTTGGCTATGTACCCTTTCTACTTTTGTGCTCAAAGCAACACACTCATCTACCTCTGGCTTATAGATATTATTCACTCGAATCCCCATCTTCTTTACTTGACCCATGGCTATGTGTCGAAGGAATAAATTTCCTTTCAAGAATATCACAACATAGCCTCTATCCACTGTCTAAGTACCATACACTTCCAATCATTGATGACACCATGCATCCATTGAGGGAAAATTCCAATTCGAATTGAGAGGCCAAAGCCTTACCCACTACTCCTCCTGAGGACTTCTTCTTGGACTTCTTGAGTGGACAATTTGTATTAAAATGGCCTAGCTTATGACAATGAAAGAACTTAACTTTCATCATGTCTTTCTTCTTACCTCCATGATAAGATTCTAATTAGGAATGGGAAGCTTTCCCTTTCCCATTCTTCTCCTTAATCGCTAAGGCATAGTTCTCTTCATCATCAATCTTTGATGAAGAGTCGTCCATGGTGTTCCTCCTTATGTTCTCCTACATCAAATTCGACCACATTCGTTTCCAATCTGGAAACTTCTCCCTGACCTTTGATAGATTCCTGATAACTATGCCAACTCTTTGGGAGTCCTAGAAGAGCAAGAATCACCATATCATCCTCGACAACCTTGATTCCAACACTTCCAAGTTCATCACGACATTGAGTGAACTTGGTCAATTATTTTGGAATCATCTCGCCTTTCTCCATTTTGATTTTTTGAAGTTTGTCCTTCAATGCCAATTTCTTTGGTCACTGCTATTCTGATACAAGTCCAACAATGTTTTCCACACATCATACGCAGTTTCCTTGCCATGGAGACTCGAGACAATGTGGTATCAAACTCCCTCAAGGATTATCTGCCTCACCTTCACCACACACTTCTTCCATTCGGCTAAGTTTTATGCATTCGATGCTGTTGGATTAGGCATTTCTTGATAAACGAATTCTTTCAAGCCATTATCCTCTAGCAAATCTTTCGTTCTGTCCCTCCAACCTATAAAATATGAGTTGCCTTCCAAGGCATACTCGAGCCACAAATTGTAGAATGCCATTTGTCGATCCAGAAGTATGTATTGGAAATTTTGAATTTCAGTTGTAGCCCAAAATACAAAACTTTGAAATATCCTCTAGTATAATGTTCTCAACTCCGATACCATGCAGAAAATCCTGTAGATTCACAAGCTCATGCAATTTACTAAAGCACCGACAAGAATCTACTTATACTTTCAACCAACGGAAGCCAATAGATTGATGAAAACAATATGAACAAGGAGAAGATAAATAAATGGCACATAACACAAGATGTATCTGGGAAAATCCACTTCTCAAAACCATGCTATCTGTATTGCAAATATCAGAAATATGAGTGAAGATACAAAGCTTTTTCTCACTAGAACAATTCTGCACAAATATGCTCAACTCGCTTAGCTCACAAGCTAGCTCTTGGCCAACACTTAGCCAATTTTGCAGCTCTCCAAGCCCCTAATCTCTTGCGTAATTCCTAGGATGAATAGTTCGTATTTAAAGGGAATTCATGCTTCCAAAACTACACAATCCAAACATAGGATCAATATCTAATGCATGCATGATATTTACATTCCAGTAAATAATACAAATAATAGTATAATTCCCTGCACTCTATTCTCAACTGGGTCTTTCTCAGAATCGACATGCATGAGTTTTTGATGAGGAAATATTCAGTTAACTAGAGTGATACTTGTGTATGCACTAGTGCACCAACTAACTGTTAACTATCTATTAGTTCCTCAAACAGTTTGGAACTAATTTAACTGAAGTTAACTCATTAAATTGAGTGATATAATTTCCAACTCAATTTAAACTCATATTGGACCCCTAAAACTTAGGGAGAACAAATACATGACTACAGAAAGACTTCCAACTTGAAATTCCTAAGCTAATTAAGTTAATTAACCTTAATTAACTATTTACAAGTTGCTTTGAGAATAGAATTCGATTTTGATTCTCAGTTTAATTCAAGAACAAATTAAACTGGAATTTGTTGTTTCCATTTCTTAACATGTTGAACTTGAATTAAATTCTCTACATTTAGCATTATTGGCTGAAGAACTGAACTCCAATTATGTCCCTTAGCAGGTCCTTACTTTGTTGGATTTATAATAATGAAGATTTTTTTTACTTAAAGAATTTATAACACAGAAAATAAACTGTCAAGAAATATTTTGATAAAAAAACTTAAAGTCTTAGCTTTTAGGTTGGACAAAAAATTCTATTATGGGACTCCGTTCATGTTGAGAAAGTGAAACATTCAAAATTTCATAAATTATGGATATGGCCATTTATAATTGTAGCTAGAGTCAGAAGTAACTCTTATCTACTTAAAGATGACAATGACTGGCTCTTTTCCTACACTACCAACGGGTCACACCTCAAGCCCTATATTGATGTAGACAAAGGATGAAAATAATTGTTTCATGATATTTTATGTACATATAATTTTTCTTTCTCTTTTGTTGTTGTTGTTTTTATTTTTCTTTCTGCATTGGTTGGTTTCATTATTTTTTTGGATTACCTTTATTTTTACTAGTCATCTTTGGGTATAGCGTTTCTTTCCTTGAATCTGGACCATTTTTGATAAGATTGTTATAAGTTGTTAATTCTCAAATTTTGTACCAAAAAGACTTATCATCTAAATCTATTACATAGGAGAACCTACTGACTATATATTGGTACAAAAGAAGATGGTGCTACTAAACTTGGCATTTCCTCAATTTTTTATTTTTTTATTTTATTTTATTTTATTATTATTATTATTATTATTATTATTTATTTTTTTAATTTTTTTTTTTTGCATAAGAACATAACAGGTAATGTTTGATCCCATTTTCTCACATCCCATGCTTCCTTTCCCTATATGACAACTTGCCTAGCCTCTCTCACTACTCTAAGATTTTTCACCATATGATCTTGGAAATTATGAGTTCTGGCTTGTAACATACAACCCTCCCTGTGAAGCCACTAGATGTTGAGCCACTTTCATAAAAAAATGTACAAGTCATTGCACTTCATCATGACTCCTAAAAAGGCTTAAATAAAACTCTTTAAATAACTAAAATGTTAAGACTCAATAGGTTGGGTCCCTGGGAGAAATAAGAAGTATTCACATGGCATCATTCGATAATGTTACATTTCTATGTTAACACATGGTATTACAAGGAGTTGTATATTGTTATATATAATTTTATATCTATTTCAAATGTGGTTTGATGGTTTTTACTACACTAATAATACTGATATATGCATTGATAGCTTCATTATGGGCACTATTTCATCACAATTCCATGATTAGTCTTTGACATAATAAAAACAATGGATACTCCCTTCGTTGTGCAATTGTGCATTGCAACATGAGTACATGTCGAATGCATAAAACATGGTAATTTCTTGTCAAGGCCATGAATGATATAAAACGTTTGAGAGTATGATTGTCAAAGTTTGTTATTTAAATATTAAACTTAGCTATCTCATGACAAATGTTTTGACATAATCATGGATACCATAGTTGTCCATGGCATAAGCGCATGGTTATAAGGTTATGTTGAGGCCTCGAAAATCGCTGCAACAACATAGGGGAAACCACTCGGTCCGGACCTTAGTACAGCTCCTTTTCCGTTTGGAATAGTGGCTCCGACTGGGGATAATGGGACCAGTTTCCCAAAAATGGATAAAATGGGATGGATGAGCGACTTATAGATTATACTAATGATAAGCGAATAAATACAACTATCGGCATGAATATAATAACTATAATCTACCCCAGGGTTTTGTCGATCTCTAAAGTGTAGCGTTTGATGATCTAGGCTTTTCGACAAGCATATAGATGACTCTGTCTTCAAACATAGATATTAAATTGCTCAAGATTGCTGTGCATAAATAGTTACACAAAGCGATAACAACGAAATTACTACACTATCATTTATATCATTGTCACATACATGATTAAAAGAAATGCAAATCACAAAAACATCCAATAGTGGACTGAGATAGAGATTTACTGTTATAGCGCATGCATGTATTCAATAATAGCAAGAAGTAATAACACAGCAATTTATATAAGAGGAATGAATACAGATGCAGATAAAAGTACCATGTAAGCTGCTTAACACTCCCATATATTAATCGCTATGTCGCAGTCCTTCCTTCAACTCAGAAAGCATTCCAAACAACAAACAATAGTGCGCAATTGCATAAAACAACTTTCCCATTAAATTAAGAACCATTGGTCGAGTTTCACAAAAGAATATAGGCTGAAGCACAGTAGTGCAAACTTCAGCCTTTAAGTCTGTTACAAAATTTTACGACCCTTTCCAAAACAATGAAAGGGTCTATAAATACATAATCTAATTTAAATATCTACTTAAACAGAAATCCTACTAAGCTGGTATCAATAACTTTTGATCCTGTTTTGGCTGGCGATCTAGCAAGCGGGAGGGTGACTCATTAAGTCGGCTGCTTTCCTTTGAATCTGAGTTGATTAATCGCAAGCATTAGCTCAACTTCCGGAGGTTTGTTGAGGCGCGAACTGAGCTGTGCAGTGTAGGTGGCATCTTGGATATCGGGAATTATACACCCGATTGCGTCTGTAAGGCACTTTAGGGCAGATCTCTGTGTATGCGGCTTGATCAAAAAGAGCCAATATGCATCTAAGGATAAGGTTTTAACTCCAGTGATTAATCTCCCTTTTTCTTCTAACTCAGGGTAGCATGTTAGCTCTAATGCATTTGGAGTTGTCATCTTTCCCGGTGTACATTGAGAAATCATATTGGCCAGGTAAAGAGAGTTATTGACTAGATCCACTAGATTGCTGGCGGTTGTTTTACATCTTGAAGCCGCCCTTTCTGCCTTCATCACTTGAGTATGCCATTCTGTGAAAAGAATATCTTTCTGTGTTTCATTAATCCTGGGCAATTTTGCTGCTTTTCCCAAATCAGTATCTTGCCAGTCAAGATGTGCAGTAATGGCTTCGTCCGCTTGATCTAGTTCAGTCCTGGCCTTTTCTACCTGTTGATTTATCGTTGTAGTCAGCTCACATAGGGACTCAGCTTGATCCATCTGTTGACATAAGAGTCTGACCTGAGCTATCAACGCATTGTTTATCAATAATGCCTCTGTCTTAAACTCTTTTACCTGCGATGCACCTTTCATCTTTTCCAGCTGCGATGACATTTGAGCAATCTGCTCGTCTTTGGTCTTCATCATTTGGTCATTTGCCACTCTCAAATTATCCAATGCCTCCGACAATTCTTTCTGTTTCTGGATCGCACCCTGATCGATCCTTTGCCTTTCCGCTTGCAATTGTTGAGTCAACTGGTTGTTTTCTTGCTGTTGCGCCAGCAACTGTTCTTCAGCTTGGGCTGCCTTTTGCCTTGTTTCATCCAATTCTGCCTGTAATGCAAGGATTTCTTGGTCCTTATTCTTCAAGAGAAGGCTCACCTCCGATGCTTTGTCAATTGTTGCCGCCGAGTAAGCGCCTGCATACTGTGATAGCTTTGTTAAGTCATCGGAGGGATCCAATTCCTCCTTCCATACTACATTACCTGTGACCGTTTGTTCGGGGAAGATAGAAGGTTGATCAATCCTTCGTCTCTTCCTTGACCACCTTACAACTGCCCTGTGTTTTGGGCTGTAGAAAACATCCAATGGCAGAATATCTTCTATCTGTAGAATAACCTGGTCAGAGGGGTCTTTTGGAATAACTTCAACTTCTTTTGAACTTGGTGGGCCGCTGGTTCCACTTAGAACCTGAGGAGAGGTAACATCCTGAGTATCACTTGTCTTAGAGGTATCCCCATTTTTTGAACATTCCAATCCACTGATGATGGAGTGAAATTGCTGCCATTCTTGTAATAAATTGGGGTCTATAGTAGTGTCTACGTTGGTGGTTTGCTTTTGCTGCTCTTTCTCCTGCTCTTTCCTCTGCTGCTCCTCTTTTTCTCTCCTCTGTTTTTATTCCTGTTCCTTCTTTTGCTGTTCTTCTTGCTCCCTTTTCTGCCTATCTGCCAGTTCTTTCTTCCTTCTTTCTTCTTGTTCCATTTGTATTCTATGTTGTTTCTCGACTTGTTCTTTCTCTAGCCTTTTTGCTTGTTCTTTTCTCTGCTACTCCTCTTGTTGCTTCTTCTGCTACTCCTCCTATTCTTGAACAGGTCGGCTTGATGATGTTGCTGGGGATGTTGCCAGTAAATGCAGAGGCAGAGTTTGCAACCTCTGTTCTCTGAGTTTATTGAACTTAGTTAATCCCACATCATTATATCGCATCCTAGCGATTTCTTTAACATGACCAATTGTCTCAGCGGCAATGAATAAGTCATCAAACATATCCTTCTGATGCTCAAACCTTGTTAACTTGGCCTGCTCTAATGCATTGTAAGCAGTCTTTTTTGGGTCGTATGGTCTGTTTGGGATCGTGGCTAGCGTTAAAGACTGGAGCTTCATGGCTTCCTTTTCTGCATGTTTAAGATCATGCAGAGTATAAACGCCACATCTGAAGGGAAAAGATGTCCATCCTCTCTTCTTTTCTATTTTGAGAGTTTGTGTAGTACTCTCAGCCATGATCTGATATGCAATCTCCCTTGCTAGCAGCTTATCTGGAACATAAAGAGGAAGAACATGTGGGTCGGCTTTGCTGCCGAAAACTCTGATGTAGGTGAAATTTTCTTCTCCGAACCAACTTGCTACTGCTGGTAAATCGAAGGAAGCTTGATAGGAAATTTTTGAAATGGGCTTATCAAAAATGGAATAGTAAATGGGCACCATGAAACCATTACAGATTTGATACAGGTGGTCTTTATAAGAAGACTTCCACAATTTTTGATGATATATATGAATGGGTGAAGGGTCCTGTGCAGTCCACCTCCACCCGAGAACAGGAAATTCGGAATTGAAACAAAGGATATATGCACTATAGTAGAACGGGGGCATTTTCCTTTCTGAAACAACAGACTGAGACCTAAAATCACGAACAGCTACTGCTAATTTATCGGAAAGAATAGTAGCCCAATCCATAATCCAACTATTTACTGCTGCCTCCATTAAAGGAACCATTTCAATGGTAAAATTGGTAGAATCATGCAATCCCCATAGCCTACACATCATAATCCCCGCATAACAATAAGGAGAAGCTAAAGAATCAACAGAGTACCTACCGGAGGATTCGTGCTTGTGTTTGTTGGGATTTTGCCTCCAATCCTTGATAGGTTCAGATTCGATCTCGTTCTCGCTTGCAAACTTCTCCAAGAAGTCTTTGTTATATATTTTCTCAGGTTTAGGCAAATGATACATTTGCCTTAGGTCTTCTGGCTTGAATGACCCGAAAATCCTCCCATCTCTTGTATTAAAATTTCTGTCCAAAATGGGGATTTCTTCAATCGCCCATCGCACAACGTCAATATAAGGAAGAATTGGATCTCTGGCTACTATCCTGTGAAGGAAAGAGTCGGCCAAATCTTTGAGAGTTGCATCAGACTTCTTGAGTAAGTCCACACTAGCTTGCGACACTATCTTTTCTAGTTGCTCAGCTTCAATTAGGTTATAAGTGCCCTGCCAAGTCACTCTGGTGAGCCCCGTGGATGTGGTATCAGATATCAGTCCCTTCTTCTTATTTGCGGCCGCTTGTCCCGCAGATGGTGTTGCGGAAGCACCTGCAGTCTTCTTGGACTTCTTTCCCATCTTTTCTGGTCTAGCTTCTGTGAATGAATTCTGCACAAGGAGGCAATTGGGCGTAATACACAGAGATAGCAATGAAAAACTCTTTAAGTGATACAACACATATGAATAGATGCGTAACTAAAAGATTTAGCTTTTAAAATGGGCGCGTATACAATCTGTGAAAAGATTTTAAGACATGATCTTATTAATTAGCCGTTTTCGCTCCGTCATTCCTTAAATTCCCATTATATCGTTATTCGAGTGAACGATTCACTTAAGCATGCAATGGACGTTTTGGCGGTTGAGCGTGGATGAAGGATTGCGTGAGAGATCAAGCCTTTATTACAATTGAATTGTGCCATCCCATCACTTAACGACTCTTCGTTGAAAACCACGCTTTATCGGATTGCAATCGGGGATGTAATTAGTGTGCTTTAATGACGTGTATCGGATATCACCGATCACCGAATGCGATATCGCATCGGCGAAAAGCTTTGAGTGCAATAAGACTTGGGTGAGAATTGGCGCGATACCCGATTCCCGATTGCGCTTCGCATCGGGACAAGTCTTTGGGAACATCACAACTGTGGTAGCGTGTCGCCGATCGCCGAATGCGCATCGCGTTGGAACTATTGGCATGGAGCATTAAAACATGTACATGGAATTTCGCCGATCGCCAAATGCGCCGAATGCGCATCGGCGGAAAACTTTGGGGTGTTTAATTATAATTCATGTGTCATTGCGATATGCGATCTTGCGATCGCTTTATCGCAATGACAAATCATTACGTGATTTCCTTTAAGGGTTTACCCAAAAAGTTTTATAAAGTGCATTTATTCATTTTTTGGATTTGTTTGAATTATAATAGCATTGATACCAAATCAAATTTTAAAGGGACCCATTTCATATGTTAATGTTTATAAGTAAAAATGATGTGAAATGGGGGGGGTTGTTGTAGAGCACAACAATTGGCGATTCGCTGGAAGAACCAGTTATCTCTTTCAAAAATAGAAACACTTAAGCTTTAAAAAAAAAAATAGAGTTTCAATCAATGGGGAAATTTCTAATATAACTAGATTTCAATATATTTTGAGAAAAATGAAACTATTTTGTTGACTCCCTCTTTCTTAAAAAAAAAAAAAAAAACATTCTAAGCTTTGAAATCGGTCTTTATTGGTTTGTAACGATAAAATAGAATACCTTTCCAAATCAGCCTTTTATAGTAAACTCATCTGTCACAGGTAGAGCCTCTACTGCCAGCAAACATCTATAGTTTTGACAGGGATACCTTTTAACCATGTGATTGTCCACTGTCCCATCCAATTAAGAGTGTGATTAACAGAATGAATTCAAAACATTTTTTACATATTTTGTACCTCATTTCCTTTTTCTTTTCTGTCAATGATAAGATAAAAAGCCATTGTCCTGGTTTGGTGGCCAGCTGTTTGACAATGCCACTCACTGATAGCAGCTTAGCTGAACAAGCTGGCTCGTGATGAGACCCCTTGTCTTGAAATTTCAAGCCATTACCCTGTTTTGGTTTGCAGTATTGGTAATGTCAGATAAACTGTTTCTCGATGATCGTGGTAAGTAGGCTTGTACTAAGACCTCTTATCTTAAATATCTTATATTTTAGAATTACACTCTGAAAAATCATAAACTTTAGTGAATGGGATAAACAATCTTCTTCTTAAGAGCAATGGATGACAGAGTAAGAGTTGAGGATGCTGAGATTGGATTGATTCCTATCTTAGTATGGATAACCTTTAGAGACCAATTTGAAAAGCAGAAAATGATTTACAATATTTCTGTGATTTGAGAGGAGTTGACAAAAATTTGAATTATGTTTTCAGAATACAAAGACATCTAATTACTTAGAAATTATCCTTTTTGGTTAAAAGGTCTATCATTTTAAAAGCAAATGTTCCTGTTCATTCTGTGGGACAACTTTTTAAATACAGCAAAAGGTCAATGGGAGACATCTAACAATCTTATTTCCTAAAATCCTACAAACTATTAAAATCCTACTGAAATGAAAGGAGAAGGGGTTACCTCCTCAGTGAAAGAATTTCTTCAAGACAAGGCCATTAACAGGGAGAGAATCTCTCGAACCTGCTAAATCTTGCAATATAAAGGTTGAATGGCCTATCTTCTCACAGATCTGAAATGGTCCAAGCCACAACTTCTGGAACTTAGAGTGCTTACCCTTGTCCTCATGGGCTTTGTCCCATTTCAGAACTAAATCACCGACTTGGAACTGCTTTGAACCGGATGAGGCTGAATCAAAAGCTGCTTTGATGACTTGCTGGTGTTTGGCATGAGTAACCTTGGCTTTTTCTCTTTCCTCTTCTAATTTTAGGATCTGGTCATGTCTAAACTGAATAGAAGAGGAAGGAGTTTCTTCAATGAACTGCACTAGGGCTAAAGAAGGAAGAATAAGATTTTTGGGTAAGATTGCTTCTTTTGCATAAACAAGATTAAATGGAGAAGTTCCAATAGAAGCTTTATGTGTTATCCTATCAGCCCATAATGCGAATACTAAGGATTTGTGCCAATTCCTCTGATTTTGTTCGATGGTTCGCTTAATAATTTTAATCAAATTCTTATTAGTAGATTCTGCTAAACCATTTCCTTGGGGATAATAATTAGCAGAATATTTTAACTTAAATCCTCTTTTAATAGCGAAATCAAACATAGCATTGCCTGAAAAGTAAGATGCATTATAAAAAACAAGAGCGCTTGGGACACCAAACCTGGTAATGATGAATTGATCTATGAATTCAATGATTGCTTCAGAGTTTGCTGTCTTTAAAGGGATTGCCTCAACCCACTTTGTGAAGTAATCGGTAGCAGTAAGGATATACTTATGCTGTTTGGAAGATGCTGGAGTAATCTCCCCAATAATATCCAATCCCCATTGCTCAAATGGTTGTTCAATGTTGATTGGTTGCAATGGGAAAGCTGATTTACGTTGTCTTCCGCTAGCAGTTTGACAATTTAGACATTTCATTACATACTCGTGAGCATCTTTAAACAAAGTAGGCCAATAGTAACCAGCACGAATAATTTTGTGAGCTGTTGTGTCAGCTCCGAAATGTCCTCCTGCTGGTCCGTCATGTAGCTCCTGCAAAACCTTTTGGGCTTCAGGTTTTTCAAGGCATCTTAACAAGATAGAATCGTAATTCTGTCTAAAAAGCACGTCATCAATGATTGTAAAATTCTTTGCTTTTAATCTAATGGCCCTTTTGTTTTTGTAAGACAAATTCGGAGGTGCATAACCATTCTTTAGATAAAAGATTAAATCGGCATATTGAGATCCAGAATCAATAACACTTATCTGATTAATTTCTTGAGTTTGATCTGCATCTCTTGATTCTGGAATGTTGGATGCTCCCGCCAATATCCTGCAAAAACCTTGGCCCCTAACAATCTTTGCTGGCTTGATATCTAGGTCATATTCTTGAAGCGATGTGACCCAATTTGCCCTTTTTTCACCCAGCTCTTTCTGGATTAATAGTTGCCTAACTGCCGGGAAAGGAACTATTATTTTTGTATGGGTTTTTAAAAGAAAGGGTCTATAATGTTTGACCGCTTTAAATACAGCAAAGGCTTGTTTTTCTACATCGGAATAATTTAATTCGGCACCATGAAGATTTGAACTGAAGAATGATATTGGTGCCTCTAAATTGTGAGCATTTGGCTGCGTGAGAACTGCAGCATAAGATACATCGGACACAATGGTATACAATGTAAAATGATTAGAAAAATTTTGAGTATTCAAGGCTGGGGCATTGATTATTGATTGCTTGATAACATCAAAAGCTTGCTTTTCTTCTGATCCCCACTTGAAGACTGAATTCTTCTTGATCATTGTTTGAAGTGGTAATACAATTTGAGAAAAATCTGGAACAAATCGTTTAACAAAATTAATCTTGCCCAAAAATGATTGCACCGACTTTTTATTGTGTGGGAAAGGGATTTTAGAAATTTCCTTGATCCGATCAGGATCAATATAAATGCCATCTTTGGATACTATAAAGCCTAAGAGTTTTCCTTGATCAAGAGCAAAGAAAGACTTCTTTGGGTTCAAAGAAATACCATATCTTTTGCATCGCTGAAAGATTTGATTTAAGTCATGAAAATGATTATATCTCTTCTTAGAATATACAGTAATATCGTCTAGATAGATGACTATTGATCGATTAATAAACCATTTAAAGGCTATATCCATGGCTCTCTGGAATGTCGCTCCTGCATTTATGAGTCCAAAAGGCATTTTCTGATATGCGTATGTTCCCCATTTTGTTCTGAATGTGGTTTTTAGTTGGTCGTTAGGATGAACCAAAACTTGGTTATATCCTGAGAATCCATCAAGAAAGGACATCAATTCAGAGCCTGCTACTGATTGGAGGATTTGCTCCATAGTAGGTAATGGGAAATTATCTTTCAAGCTTGCTTTATTCAGGTTCCTGAAATCAATACAGATTCGAATGTCGCCATTTTTCTTTTTGACTGGCACCATATTAGAGACCCAGTTTGAATGTCGGACCGGAAAAATAATCTTGGCTTTCAAGAGCTTGTTGAGCTCCGACTTTATCTGGCTCTCCAAGTTTGGATGCATTTTTCTTAACTTTTGCTGAATGGGTTTCTGATCAGGAAGCATAGGAATGGTATGCTGGATAATAGATGTATCATATGCCTTTAAGTCATCATACTTCCAAGCAAAGACCTGTTTGTTTTTTCTTAACAATTTAATAAATGCTTCCTTTTCTTCCTGGGAAAGCCCTATTCCTAAGTTGATGTTTTGAGGAGCATCGTCAGTGCCTAGATTTATCAATTCAAACCTAAGGGTAGAACTTTGAAGCTTTGCATTAATTACAGGTTTAAACCTGTCTTTGATATCATAAAGGTCTTCAAGCTTCACTACTGGTTTAGGAATTGAATTTACTTGAGGCGTTTCTTTCATCTGTAGATCATGATCATCTTCCTCAATAACTTGATTTTCATAGGATTTTTCGGAAGTTAGAAACTGCAAGATATCTTCGTCATGGTTAAATACTCTCCAATTAGTGACATTGTCATGAATTGAAGGCCTAAAAAGTAATTCTACAGAAAATCTATCAAGGCTGTAGTCTTCAGAAGGTAGAAGCTTAGAAGCTACATTGGCTAGTAGGTCGGCTGCCGAATTTTGTGACCTAGGAATGGAAGAAATGTTGAATGCTGAAAAGTGTGAGGTAAGATCCTGTACTAGCGATTGATAATGCTTGAGGTGACTTGAAAGACAATGAATTGCATTCCTCACCTGTTTGAAAATGATTTCTGAATCGCCGAATACTTTTAGATATTTCACTTCAAGGCCGATTGCTTTATATAATCCCTGAACTAAAGCTTCATATTCGGCTGTGTTATTAGTGCACTCAAATTCTAACCTACAAGACAACATTGTCTTTTCTCCTTGCAGACTAACCAAAATGCAACCTGCTGCTGAGCCCTCGCTGGACTTGGAGCCATCAAAATATAAAGACCAAAATAAAGGAGTATCAACAATATTTACATTTTTCTCAGCATCATTAAAACATCTGGACTTATCAGTTTGTGAAAAATTTTCAATCTGAGATGTAAAATGATTGACTGAAAAAGGAGATGATTGGGCAACAAAGTTGCCAAAGAATGATTCTGACGAATAGTTCCCCAAAATGTTGTTGTTGAATGCCACAGGTTGGTTTTCTTGCTCAAATTCAGTAACTGTGTGGGTCATATGCTTCTCTCGATCGATCCTTATTTGATTTGGCTTTCCCTTGTAGGGAAGCCACATATGTGACCAATCTGTGGAAATATACCCATGCAGTTTTTCGGACCAATCTCTGCTCAAAATTAAACCATAGAATTCAGGTATGTCGGAAATTAAGATGTCAATCCTCTGTACAATCCTTGGATCGGCAGACAACCTGATGGTTACGGAATTAATTTCTCCCACAACCTGCACTTTGGTCCTGTCCAACTGTACAATATGAATGGCAGATTTCTGGGGTTCAATGTTCAACTTAGAGCAAACTGAAGCTGCATTATATTAGATGATGCCCCTGAATCAATTAAACAGTTGTGCAGGTTTCTATTATAAATCTCATAAGTCAGCAGGAAGGGTGGAGTGTGAGAATTTGATTTATCTCCAATTAGAACTGAATCGGTAGCTTCAATCATACCTGCAGGAGGCTGGCCTGAATCGTTGGCATCTCTTGCACTGGGAAGGGGAGTAGAGGGAACAGCATTTAATTCTTTAAGAAGTAATTTTTGTTGATGCTTTAATTTTCTAAGTTCAAACATGGTTATATTTGCCTTAGTTTTCTTCATGTCATCAACAATGTTATATTCCATTGAATCAGATACCACTAATGTCTTGGGTGTTGAAGGAGAATTAGAAGTTGAAGGCTGGTTTTGGGGAACTACTACAGGCGACTTCTTTGGGGGAACTTTTTCCTTTACTGTAGCAGCACCTGCGCTCCTCTTCTTTGAAGTTGCCTGGGCAGGTTCAGAAGTACTTTTACTTCTTGTAGTAACCGGAAAGGCTTCTTCTTCATTCTCGGTATCAGAGTTTGGGAGTATAAAATCCCACATTCCGTGGCATTCAGCTACTTCTTCTTCATCATCAGTTTGTGAGGTTGTTTCCTCTTCCTCTTCTTCTTGCTCTGAATCTGCGTTAGATATAACATTGGGCGGCTTTGTTTCAGTTCTCTTAAAAGTCCTAAATGGTCTTTTGTTTGAGGTTTCGGCCACCTGCTTCTTTATCTCGACCATTTCGTTAGACAACGTTTTAAGGACCTTTTGTAAACCTTCCATGTCATACGGGTCCTTTGGGGTTTTCTTCTTGGAATCTTCTTTAAATGAGACTTTTTTAGCTTTTCTATCTTCCAAAGCAGCTTTCTTTTCTAGAGCATTGATGCGCTTTTCAACAGCAAGTGCTTCTCTCATGTTTTCAGCTAAGGTAGGTTTCCCAGCCCTGTCCACAAAAATAGCTATGTTGGCAGGTAGGGCAGTAATATACCATTCGCTTCGGATTTGTTCACTTGGTTTAGAAGCGGTAGGGATTTTATTCAGGAGTTTATTAAATCTGGCATTAAAATCCTTTATTGGTTCCCTGTGCTCTATTCTCAGATTGGAGAGGTCGTTTATTAAAGTAGCTAAGGACCTATCATCTCCATATTTGGTAAGAAACTGCTCTTGGCATGTGTTCCAACTGGTAATTGAACCAGAAGGTAAGGAAAAATACCAGGATCCTGCTGATCCTTGTAAGGTGTAGGGGAAGAGTCTTACAACAACATCTTGCTTTTTCACTCCTTTTAAGTTAACTGCTAACATAAAATTGTTAATGTGTTCTTCAGCCTGGGTCCCGTCATCTGGATTAAATTTAGGCAGCCATTTTTCGGGAGCATCTGGTAGATCATGCAATGGTGCGAGCATGTTGACTGCACCTCGCCTAGTCCATGGGTCTGCCATTATGATAGCGACAGTGGTTGACACTACTGTTGGGATTCCAGATGTATGGGAAGGGATCAAAGATGAGGAGTGAATAGGTTGGGATATTGAGGCTTCTGATCCCTGATGAACGACAATTTGTAATGGGGGAGTGGATGGTTGACCTCGCAGAGGGGAAAATGCAATGGAGGACGTAGATGAGAGCTCTTCACTATCAGATCCTTCAGTAATTTTCTTCGCCCTTTTCCTTTTAGGTAAAGGAAACTCAGTGGGTTCAATACCGAGTTTTTTGCTCTGAAGTCTGGTGAGAGGGTGAGTGAGATTGAACTGCGAAGTTGTACTGCTTTCTGATACCTCAGACTTCTGTGGTGAAATCGAGAAGCTCTGAATTTTATGGATTAGAGACTGGACTTCAGGTGATTCAAGACTTAATTGTTCTATGATATGATGGGTCTGAGCAGTGGTAGTTGATTCCCCTTCTCCTTGTTTGGATACCGACGAACCAGTATGCAAATGGGAAGGTCGAGGGGATTCGGAGGGGGAAACACTCTTGGAATGGCTTATAGGTTTGGACTTATGTGCCATTCACAGTTGATGCCCTCCTTCTAGCGCCAATTATGTTGAGGCCTCGAAAATCGCTGCAACAACATAGGGGAAACCACCCGGTCCGGACCTTAGTACAACTCCTTTTCCGTTTGGAATAGTGGCTCCGACTGGGGATAATGGGACCAGTTTCCCAAAAATGGATAAAATGGGATGGATGAGCGACTTATAGATTATACTAATGATAAGCGAATAAATACAACTATCGGCATGAATATAATAACTATAATCTACCCCGGGGTTTTGTCGATCTCTAAAGTGTAGCGTTTGATGATCTAGGCTTTTAGACAGGCATATAGATGACTCTGTCTTCAAACATAGATATTAAATTGCTCAAGATTGCTGTGCATAAATAGTTACACAAAGCGATAACAACGAAATTACTACACTATCATTTATATCATTGTCACATACATGATTAAAAGAAATGCAAATCACAAAAACATCCAATAGTGGACTGAGATAGAGATTTGTTGTTATAGTGCATGCATGTATTCAATAATAGCAAGAAGTAATAACACAACAATTTATATAAGAGGAATGAATACAGATGCAGATAAAAGTACCATGTAAGCTGCTTAACACTCCCATATATTAATCGCTACGTCGCAGTCCTTCCTTCAACTCAGAAAGCATTCCAAACAACAGACAATAGTGCGCAATTGCATAAAACAACTTTCCCATTAAATTAAGAACCATTGGTCGAGTTTCACAAAAGAATATAGGCTGAAGCACAGTAGTGCAAACTTCAGCCTTTAAGTATGTTACAAAATTTTACGACCCTTTCCAAAACAATGAAAGGGTCTATAAATACATAATCTAATTTCAATATCTACTTAAACAGAAATCATACTAATATGGTATCAATAACATTTGATCCTGTTTTGGCTGGCGATCTGGCAAGCGGGAGGGTAACTCATTAAGTCGGTTGCTTTCCTTTGAATCTGAGTTGATTAATCGCAAGCATTGGCTCAACTTCCGGAGGTTTGTTGAGGCGCGAACTGAGCTGTGCAGCGTAGGTGGCATCTTGGATATCGGGAATTATACACCCGATTGCGTCTGTAAGGCACTTTAGGGCAGATCTCTGTGTATGCGGCTTGATCAAAAAGAGCCAATATGCATCTAAGGATAAGGTTTTAACTCCAGCGATTAATCTACCTTTTTCTTCTAACTCAGGGTAGCATGTTAGCTCTAATGCATTTGGAGTTGTCATCTTTCCCGGTGTACATTGAGAAATCACATTGGCCAGGTAAAGAGAGTTATTGACTAGATCCACTAGATTGCTGGCGGTTGTTTTACATCTTGAAGCCGCCCTTTCTGCCTTCATCACTTGAATATGCCATTCTGTGAAAATAATATCTTTCTGTGTTTCATTAATCCTGGGCAATTTTGCTGCTTTTCCCAAATCAATATCTTGCCAGTCGAGATGTGCAGTAATGGCTTCGTCCGCTTGATCTAGTTCAGTCTTGGCCTTTTCTACCTGTTGATTTATCGTTGTAGTCAGCTCACATAGGGACTCAGCTTGATCCATCTGTTGACATAAGAGTCTGACCTAAGCTATCAACGCATTGTTTATCAATAATGCCTCTATCTTAAACTCTTTTACCTGCGATGCACCTTTCATCTTTTCCAGCTGCGATGACATTTGAGCAATCTGCTCGTCTTTGGTCTTCATCATTTGGTCATTTGCCACTCTCAAATTATCCAATGCCTCCGACAATTCTTTCTGTTTCTGGATCGCACCCTGATCGATCCTTTGCCTTTCCGCTTGCAATTGTTGAGTCAACTGGTTGTTTTCTTGCTGTTGCGCCAGCAACTGTTCTTCAGCTTGGGCTGCCTTTTGCCTTGTTTCATCCAATTCTGCCTGTAATGCAAGGATTTCTTGGTCCTTATTCTTCAAAAGAAGGCTCACCTCCTATGCTTTGTCAATTTTTAGCGCCGAGTAAGCGCCTGCATACTGTGATAGCTTTGTTAAGTCATCGGAGGGATCCAATTCCTCCTTCCATACTACATTACCCGTGACCGTTTGTTCGGGGAAGATAGAAGGTTGATCAATCCTTCGTCTCTTCCTTGACCGCCTTACAACTGCCCTGTGTTTTGGGCTGTAGAAAACATCCAATGGCGGAATATCTTCTATCTGTAGAATAACCTGGTCAGATGGGTCTTTTGGAATAACTTCAACTTCTTTTGAACTTGGTGGGCCGCTGGTTCCACTTAGAACCTGAGGAGAGGTAACATCCTGAGTATCGCTTGTCTTAGAGGTATCCCGTTTTTTGAACATTCCAATCCACTAATGATGGAGTGAAATTGCTGCCATTCCTGTAATAAATTGGGGTCTATAGTAGTGTCTACATTGGTGGTTTGCTTCTGCTGCTCCTTCTCCTGCTCTTTCCTCTGCTGCTCCTCTTTTTCTCTCCTCTGTTTTTCTTCCTGTTCCTTCTTTTGCTGTTCTTCTTGCTCCCTTTTCTGCCTATCTGCCAGTTCTTTCTTCCTTCTTTCTTCTTGTTCCATTTGTATTCTATGTTGTTTCTCGGCTTGTTCTTTTTCTAGCCTTTCTGCTTGTTCTTTTCTCTGCTGCTCCTCTTGTTGCTTCTTCTGCTGCTCCTCCTGTTCTTGTACAGGTCAGCTTGATGATGTTGCTGGGGATGTTGCCAGTAAATGCAGAGGCAGAGTTTGCAACCTTTGTTCTGTGAGTTTATTGAACTCAGTTAATCCCACATCATTATATCGCATCCTAGCGATTTCTTTAACATGACCAATTGTCTCAGCGGCAATGAATAAGTCATCAAACATATCCTTCTGATGCTCAAACCTTGTTAACTTGGCCTGCTCTAATGCATTGTAAGCAGTCTTTTTTGGGTCGTATGGTCTGTTTGGGATCGTGGCTAGCGTTAAAGACTAGAGCTTCGTGGATTCCTTTTCTGCATGTTTAAGATCATGCAGAGTATAAACGCCACATCTGAAGGGAAAAGATGGCCATCCTCTCTTCTTTTCTATTTTGAGAGTCTGTGTAGTACTCTCAGCCATGATCTGATATGCAATCTCCCTTGCTAGCAGCTTGTCTGGAACATAAAGAGGAAGAACATGTGGGTCGGCTTTGCTGTCGAAAACTTTGATGTAGGTGAAATTTTTTTCTCCAAACCAACTTGCTACTGCTGGTAAATCGAAGGAAGCTTGATAGGAAATTTTTGAAATGGGCTTATCAAAAATGGAATAGTAAATGGGCACCATGAAACCATTACAGATTTGATACAGGTGGTCTTTATAAGAAGACTTCCACAATTTTTGATGATATATATGAATGGGTGAAGGGTCCTGTGCAGTCCACCTCCACCCGAGAACAGGAAATTCGGAATTGAAACAAAGGATATATGCACTATAGTAGAACGGGGGCATTTTCCTTTCTGAAACAACAGACTGAGACCTAAAATCACGAACAGCTACTGCTAATTTATCGGAAAGAATAGTAGCCCAATCCATAATCCAACTATTTACTGCTGCCTCCATTAAAGGAACCATTTCAATGGTAAAATTGGCAGAATCATGCAATCCCCATAGCCTACACATCATAATCCCCACATAACAATAAGGAGAAGCTAAAGAATCGACAGAGTACCTACTGGAGGATTTGTGCTTGTGTTTGTTGGGATTTTGCCTCCAATCCTTGATAGGTTCAGATTCGATCTCGTTCTCGCTTGCGAACTTCTCCAAGAAGTCTTTGTTATATATTTTCTCAGGTTCAGGCAAATGATACATTTGCCTTAGGTCTTCTGGCTTGAATGACCCGAAAATCCTCCCATCTCTTGTATTAAAAGTTCTGTCCAAAATGGGGATTTCTTCAATCGCCCATCGCACAATGTCAGTATAAGGAAGAATTTGATCTCTGGCCGCTATCCCGTGAAGGAAAGAGTCGGCCAAATCTTTGAGAGTTGCATCAGACTTCTTGAGTAAGTCCACACTAGCTTGTGACACTATCTTTTCTGGTTGCTCAGCTTCAATTAGGTTATAAGTGCCCTGCCAAGTCACTCTGGTGAGCCCCGTGCATGTGGTATCGGATATCAGTCCCTTCTTCTTATTTGCGGCCGCTTGTCCCGCAGATGGTGTTGCGGAAGCACCTGCAGTCTTCTTGGACTTCTTTCCCATCTTTTCTGGTCTAGCTTCTGTGAATGAATTCTGCACAAGGAGGCAATTGGGCGTAATACACAGAGATAGCAATGAAAAACTCTTTAAGTGATACATCACATATGAATAGATGCGTAACTAAAAGATTTAGCTTTTAAAATGGGCGCGTATACAATCTGTGAAAAGATTTTAAGACATGATCTTATTAATTAGCCGTTTTCGCTCCGTCATTCCTTAAATGCCCATTATATCGTTATTCGGGTGAACGATTCACTTAAGCATGCAATGGATGTTTTGGCGGTTGAGCGTGGATGAAGGATTGCGTGAGAGATCAAGCCTTTATTACAATTGAATTGTGCCATCCCATCACTTAACGACTCTTCGTTGAAAACCGCGCTTTATCGGATCGCAATCGGGGATGTAATTAGTGTGCTTTAATGGCGTGTATCGGATATCACCGATCACCGAATGCGATATCGCATCGGCGAAAAGCTTTGAGCGCAATAAGACTTGGGTGAGAATTGGCGCGATACCCGATTCCCGATTGCGCTTCGCATCGGGACAAGTCTTTGGGAACATCACAACTGTGGTAGCGTGTCGCCGATCGCCGAATGCGCATCGCGTTGGAACTATTGGCATGGAGCATTAAAACATGTACATGGAATATCGCCGATCGCCAAATGCGCCGAATGCGCATCGGCGGAAAACTTTCTGGTGTTTAATTATAATTCATGTGTCATTGCGATATGCGATCTTGCGATCGCTTTATCGCAATGACAAATCATTACGTGATTTCCTTTAAGGGTTTACCCAAAAAGTTTTATAAAGTGCATTTATTCATTTTTTGGATTTGTTTGAATTATAATAGCATTGATACCAAATCAAATTTTAAAGGGACCCATTTCATATGTTAATGTTTATAAGTAAAAATGATGTGAAATGGGGGGGTTGTTGTAGAGCACAACAGGTTACTACAAAGCCTATTAGATATGATGTGCCCCACCGATTCCTGTAACATATGCATAAGGTAGTGCAGGGTGTAAGTTATACTTGATGAAAGCATCCAATCATAAGGTAGAGACATCAAGAAAATGTGAAAGTATGGTTGTAATTTTTTTTTTATTCAAACTATTAAACATGACCTACCAACACTCTCAAAGTTGTTGACGGTGTAAACCATGTTGTCGTGAGAGCATGAGATACACACCACGTATAAGGAGTAAGCTAATAAAATGTGTTACGCCCTACCAACCGTTTGTGACACATATAAAAAGTTTTGGAACTGTGTTTTCATAGGCACTCACACCATGAATATTGAATGGGTTTGAAATGTTCATAGTGTAAATATCAAATTAATTTAGTGAAGTTGGAATATACTACATATACATGCCATCCCTGTGCTAATATTATACAAACCATATGGTAAGAAATGTGAGAGTTGGGAAAGTTATGAGATGTGATGTGCATTTAATTTGTCGTAGCCCAGGGAGCATATTGGGATTTACAACTGAGTAGAGGTAGTTGGTGTATGCTTTTGCTCTTGAGGAGAAACTTACCTCAAAGACTCTCTGAAACCCTAGTCTAGTGCTCACAACAACTGAAGGGAATTTTTGGCCACTGACTCTAGAGTAGATAAAGCATATTGGTCACAGCTACAAGAAGAATTTGGTCTCAACTCTCATGACAAAATGGTTCCTCACAAATTTTGGGTTTTTTTAGTCTGTTAAACATGGTACCAAGAGTTAATCCCAATTCATGGTTTTCCATTCCATTTTTTCTTTTGTCTTTTTATTGTCATGCATGCATGGGATTCAATGTTTTTGACCCAGATCCTTCAGTATGTAAACAACCTATTCTCCCTGAAGTAGAGGTTTCCCTTCTTTCATTTCCAATATATCCATGGTTCAAAATCCTCTCTCAGAGCCTAGGTTCGATTTGTATTATTTCAAAAAAAAATTATAATGTGTGTAGCCAAACCCACAATACCAATTTTTTTGGTACTAGATGTGTAAGTAATAATATAAATCTTACGGGCATAGTCTGCATCATGACACATAATCCTTCTATTTTATATGTGATATAACATAGTGTTGTGATTTTGTAATGTTATTCACACCCTGCCATCTTGGCAGACCATTGTGTAAATTCAAAGGGTGTTGTGATCCGATGAGTTTATTTTGTCCCACATATAATGTGCATATCTAGGTTGTGGCTAGAAGACAGGGCTGAGGCCCAACACATAGCCAACCCATGTTTAGTCTCCCAACACTAGGTGCATAATTGCTCATTCAGACAGTCCCTCCCACACCACCTAGCTTTACTATGCCATGTTGCTTGAAATTATGTCAAGCCACATCATCGCCCATTGTTGCAAATGCGAGGGAGGGTCTTGTCACCTTCTAGGTAATTTTTTACTCATGCAAAATATGTTAACCCCAACCATGATAAAAAGAAACAATGTGAAGCTCTATCCTACTCTTGACTGAATATCACTTCACGCAAGTTGACATAAATTTGTTTGATACACATACAATTCATAATGCACTCTGTTTGTGTGATGTCATCTTGATTTTTGTTATAATTAACTTGTACCATGTGGCTTCCCAACCTGTATTTCCAATTCTTAATTATGAATGCGTTTTTGTTTTATTACATATACAATATGAAGTTATATTTGAATTTTTCCCTTCAAATTTGGGTTCCATTTTTGGTATACACTATGGCTCTTTTGGTAACACGTCATGTAAATTCATAAAGGCTCTTTTGACATCTTGTGCTTACAATTTTATTTGACTTATACATAATATTCATAGAACTACTCATCACAACGCCTTTTAATATTTCATGTGCTCAATAAACTTGGAGTTCCACCCAGAAAAGTAAAAAATTTAGTTGCACAAAAAGCACACATACACACCATACTTACCATATGTCGCCTCCCACACTAAGACATTGTCCCCCACCTTCAACCATTTTCAAAATCATATCCAAAATGATTTTTTTCCCTTGTTGAGTAGTTTATGAAGTTTATATATAGTTTGCAAATTAGTTTGGGCAAGGCATCAACCCTCATTTCTCCCATGGGTAACTAAATCTACCTGCTTAAAGTGTTATTCTCAAATGGGTTTCTAACTTCAGTCATATATTTGTTAGAATACTTGTCTAGTCTTGTATATGAGTGCTCTTCCATGTTGATATCCATGGCCATCATTGTGCAACAACAACAAAAAACTCATAATGTCATTTTGTATTTACTTAGTTACAAATATTTTATGTATTTTATAGTACAGTCT
Organism: Pinus tabuliformis; assembly: GCA_031772625.1. Lineage (NCBI taxonomy): Eukaryota > Viridiplantae > Streptophyta > Pinopsida > Pinales > Pinaceae > Pinus > Pinus tabuliformis. The sequence continues at coordinate 39,455,297 of CM062818.1, forward strand.
GTGAGATATATAATACTTATTATGTTTTATATAAACCACTCATGTCTAGAAATATTTCACAATTTTTCCCACTTTATAAGCACACTCTTTGCACACAGTTTCATAATGTTTTTTTTTAAACATGCTACATGGGCACAAAAATTTATCCTATCATATTCATTCTATTAGCACATTGTTCATAACATTTTCTCTTGTCGTATGCATAAATAGTTTCCTCCCCCATGTTATATATATATATATATATATATATATATATATATATATATATATATATTATGTGTATGTAAAACACTTGAGCATATATGTGAGACATGATTTTAAATAGTCCTTTATTTTCTGATTATATATTCATGCTCAAGAACTAATTCCTTCATGATATATTTTCTTTTTCATAGTACACTATGAGTTTTGTTAGCAAAGGTTCTTGAGGTCACAAAAGGGGGAAAGCCAGAAGAACAAATATATCATGGAGGGAAAATGGAAACAAAAAAATCATATTTTTCATACACTTGAGGATTTCAATTAGTTGACTTAGACATGTCACTTATGCTTCGTAGGTCCTCACCCCCCCCATCCTACTCCATTTTCTTCACAAAATGCACTTCTTCCACATCCTAGCATCATGGAAATCGCAAAACCTTATGTATCTCAGCAACAACCAGCACATCATGATGGTTGGGATACCAACGCTATTAGGCCCACATTCGGCTTTGCACATTAGCATTATGTTTCTCATCAATCAGTTCACCTTGTGATCATTTCTCCTAAGGTACCCTATGTATCACCTCATCAACCCCTTGATTCTCATGCTTATCTTGCATTGGGAAATTTTCATATACCATCCATGCTTGTACATTCTCTTTCTGAGGCCACTTCATCACATACACATATTGACATTCTAATAAAAAAATGAGGGGGAAGGAGATAAATCTCCTTCCAAGTCATGCGTCTAGAGGTGCAAGGAGAAAAACAGAAGTAGGAGAAAAGACCATACATGGCTAGCCCTAGGAGACCCCTCGAGTTGAAATGAGTTATTTATTTGTCATGATGTCTTTTTAGTTTACTTTACTTGGACATATTTAGACTAAGACACATTATCATGTTTTTGATATAGCATATTATTTTTAGACTATGCTACATGTTTTTATATCATTATTGTTGATGGGAGACATAAAATTTATTCACATACTTGTTTAGATATGATGATGGATATTGGGATGATTCATATAGATGATTTCTATGGTGATTGTATTCTTCATCATGTCATGTTTATATATGCTTTGATTCATGGGGCTTACAAGGATTAATGGAAATATTTCATGTACATAATCAAGGGCCCCACTAATTAAAAATCAAAATTTCCCTCCATGCTTGGATGGGTTCCTGTTAGCTCTGCTGTAACTGTGGCCAAATTTAAGCTTGGCCGTATTGTTTATGCTCAAAAAGAAGCTCATGGCAATCATCTTCCTTCTTCTCCTTTACTCCACTTACTCTCTTTCCCCCCGCTGCTTTCGTTTTTCCTCTAAAACCCAACATAAATCCCTATTTCCTAAGGCCCCGAGCACAAAGCCTAAACCCTCATAAAGTTGTGTCCACATGACCCTGCGCTTCCATAACCCCATCATCACCTTTAAATCACAGCAGTCCACTCTTTCCACTGATCCGACGGCTCCTGTTGCGTCAAATAAAGTGAACCGTGCGATCAAATCCCCACCGTTCGATCACCTCCGCCACGATCAAATGGCCTTCGCTCTCCCCGCATCCACCAAGTGTTGGGACATTAACGCACAATGGAAAGTGGTTTCCTCTCTCCTCCACCACCAGGTGTCACACTCTGAATGAGATTGTGCACCATTATCCTTTTACTGCCCAACGTCCTACGGTGGTATGATCAATACCACTTACTGCCTGGTCCTCCGCCCTCGCTCGATTACCATCGCGCTCTTCTGTCGCCTGACAACTGTTGGATCTGTCCACTTGAAATCCAACAGCCCACGTTCACTCTGCCCCCAATTTTCCTGATAGCCCTTGCCAAGCCATCTTTGCCGTCTATCCGCCCGATCCGATGACCAATCTTACTCCTTCATCCGACTCGTCCACCAGCTATGCAGTCCGTGTCCCTTTACTGTTCTGTGCACCCAAAGGACAAAGGTGACCAGCCTTCCAATACTATTTACAGTTGCTACTCAACCACCATATTTAACAAACAGCATGGCCAAGGAAAAGGACAAAGCTCGAGCAGATAACTGCATTTAACAGTTATGGAACTTCATCCTATACGACACTCCACCTGCTCGAGAGGACATCAGAGCACCTGAGAAGATAGATTCGCCCACTAAAGCAAGAAAATGCACTTAGAAGCTCCATCAGGCAACTAAATGCGGTTGGTGGTCAATTATGACCCCTCCATACCTAGAATGGCCAAGTGCCTTTGTATTGAAACTCTATATATACCCAGAAACAAGATGTAATCAGGGTTGATGGTTGATGTTTTGATGTAAGGTTCAACTTCTGGAGACTGTAACTATTTTGACACTTGCAGCGTCTCGTCTTCATTTTTAGCTAATACAAGCTTCTTTTGTTGTTAATTGCTCACTTTTCATTCTTCTCCTGTTCCAAGCTATGCCTGATATGTTGTATTTCTGAGCTCTTGATGTTTAGCATTAGAGAAGCTGTCATCCTATCTCTGTGTTAAAGTCTTGTATGTATCAGTGAATGAGTTATTTAGGTTTCTTTTCACCTAGTGCCAAAGAGTTGTCATCCTGTCTATGCATTAGGGGATCAAATTTGCAGACTTCTTTACTGATTGCATCCAGCCATCACATGGTCTTGTGCATTTGCTAGTGTGGTCAGTATTATCCATATTCACCCAATCCTTAAACTATGAGTAATTGGTGGTCTAAAGCCTTGTAGTCTGAGGGTGTTCATGCATGTCTAGGGTTAATCAAAGTAGAAGTGGTTATCTGGCTTGGACAAGCATCATTCCTTCCATTCATCCAATGCAACAATAAGTTGAATTTATATGTTCCCAGGCATCTCTGAGCTACAACCTAGGAGAGTTTCTTGAGGTGATAACATAATTGGCACCATTTCCGGGGAGAGGAGATTGAAGCTCAGCTTCCCTGGGAAAATGACACAGCTCCAACTTTGATGATAGAAAAATTATGGACACATTTCTAGTTGTAATCATCTATTTGGCGACTCTACTGAAGGACCAACCTAGTGGCGACTCCACATTACAGTTCTGGCTCAGTTTGTGAGACATACTCAGAGAAATCCTCAGAAATCACCAGTTGACCCAGTGCTTGACCTTGAGAATATTGTCAAGTAGAGGAAAACATCATAGAAAGGAGCATCAGGATCAGGTAAGCCCAAAAAATATTATGTATCTCTACAAGAGAAGATTATAGCTGAGAATGTACAGTTTGAAGATATAAAGCCCAACATTGTTAGTGAAGAAATACCTGCAGAGATTCATAAAGCTCCTTGTTCATTCAGTTCCCCTTTGGATCTCAGTCCAAAGAAAATCTCCCATACAGTTCATCATATTCCTTTGTCTCTATCACCCATTTCACCGCTCCCTACCATTCAAACTGTCAATACTCTTCCACATGTCTCAGCCATGGTAGCCCAGCAAGCACCCACAAAGATGGAAAGAATCATAGCTGCTAGGTATGGACCCTTGGTCTTGTCTATTCCTTTGAATTCCATGCTTGCAGGAGAGTATCAGAAATACATGCCTAAGTTTACTGGTATAAAGGGAATAACAGCTGAAGAACACCTTAAATCTTGTTATAGTTATGCTGATAACCTAGATATTAGTGAAGATGATGTCTGGATGAGAGTATTTGTCCAAAGCCTTAATGGAGAGGCTAGAAAGTGGTTCAGAGAATTGAACCCTAGGTCTATAGCAGACATTGAAGTAATAGATGATATATTTCTGAAGCAGAACCCTAGGTCTATAGCAGACATTGAAGCAACAAATGATGTATTTATGAAGCATTGGGGATATAAAAAAGAGCTGCTATACTATCATACTTAGTTTGGAAACCTCAAGAGGGAGAATGGGGAATCATTGCCTGATTTTAATAAAAGATTCAATTGTATGTATAGTAAGATACTAGCTAAAGTAAAGCCTACCCCCACCTCTTCCAAACTCACCTATGCTAATGCTTTTGACTCTGATTTCTGCCTGCTTTTAAAAGAAAGAAGGTGTACCACTCTAGATGAAATGTAAGATGCAGTCTTAGAGGTGGAATCGAATATCATGGCTACAGAAAAGCTCAAAGGTCATGCTGATAGAAGGAGGCAAAGAGGTGAGCCTTCTTCTTGCTCTGCTTCATCTTCAGAACCTAAGTTGGACAAAATGACTAAAATGATAGAGTCATTGGCTGCTAAGATATCTAAGCTGAAGGTTGAGCAGAGCTCTGGGAAGGCAAGGCTTCCAAACACATTTGCTCCAAGAAACCCAAATCCATTCAGAAGAGCAAATGAACAATTGCAGATGATTCAGAGGAGAAAAGAAGCCACTGAAGAACAAAAGGTTAAAGCTCCCTTCTAAAACGTAGTCATGGAGGAGGAGCAGTTTGAAGAAGAGGATGAAATCCATTGCATGGAATATAAGGGCAGTGCTACCTTTTGACATTGGTTGCCTGTGAAGAATCATTACTACAGGGCCAAACTAGTCAAAGGTGGGACAGAGAGGCTGTTCTACAGAGTGATGAGCAACAAAGATACAATCTGAGGTCAAAAACAAACAATGTCAAGGAGAATCCTGCCCAAAGAGTTGTTGTCCCAACAGAGCAATAGAACATCAGACAAAAGAAGCCAACAGTTGATCCAGTCATCCTCAAAGCACTAGCTCAAGAGGGAAGAAGTCCTGACAAGTCCCCTTCCCCTTTCAGCTTTGAATCAAAAGTCCAGAAGTTAAAAATATCCGTACCTCTGATAGAACTTGTAAAGAGTGAAGTTTTTATAATACCTATCTTTGATGCCCTTGAGCTAAAAGCTTCACAAACCTCTCATGACTATGTAAATTTGCAAGATGATAAGCCCGCAGTTGTGCTTAGCCCAATGACTGAACCTACTGATAATAGCTCCCCATCATTCTATGTCTCCTTTCCCATTCATGACAAAACCCTCCATAACTGCCTGTTGGATACAGCCACAATCTGATGCCTAAAGCTGTCATGGAAGAGTTAGGCCTTGATATCACTAGACCATATCATGATCTATTTTCATTTGATTCAAGAAAGGTCAAATGTCTGGGATTAATCAAAGATTTAGCTATTACCCTAACTCAGCTACCCATGAAGAGCATGATGATGGATATTGTGGTAGCAGATGTTCCCCTTAGGTTTGGCATGCTGCTATCCAAAGGGTGGATTAAGAGACGAGGTGGGTCATTGTAGAATGATTTATCTTATGCCACTGTCCCAATTTTTGGACGGGAAAGCAGGAGATTGTACAGAGAAGCACAACTGAACTACATCATCAGTGATGAGAAGAATCCTTCTAATCATCCCATCTATGCCACGGATATCGATTTTGGAGCATGTATCCTCAAAATTGAAGAATCCCAGAAGGCTCCATTACAGCTCAAGAAATCAATAGTCCAGGTCGAGGGAGAGCAAGGAAGTTAGGTTTGGGAAATGTTCTTTGATGGAGCATGTTCTAGGGAGACTGTAGGAGCAAGGTTGGTGCTGATATCTCCAAAACAAGAAAGCACACATCTGTCTTTTAAGCTGGCTTTGCAAGTCACCAACAATATAGCAGAGTATGAGGCTATGATATTGGGTCTTAACGTAGCTAAAGATAGAGAAATCAGAAATATAAGGGTGTTTGGAGATGTTGATCTTATTATTCAGCAAGTGAACAAAACTTTTCAAGAAAAACATCCAAGGCTGAGAACATATAGAGATGAGGTATGGAGACTTAAATATTCTTTTGATAATTTTTGTATCTCATACATCCCTAGAGTCAAAAATCAGCTTGTTGATTCCCTTGCTATGTCTGCTAGCATGTTTATTCCTCCCATGCCTCCCAGACTAGTTAATGAAGTTCAGATGAAATATAGACCATCCTTGCCTAATAATGTCCATCATTGGAAAGTTTTTGAAGATGATGATGGAGTGAATAGGTTTCTGCAAGTCATTGATGAATTCTCTAAAATGCAAATTGATCAAGCAAATGAAGCCTTGGAAGAAAGTCCCCATCGCCAGCTTAGAAACAAAATTGGCAAAAATAGCATTGTCCAACTGCCCAACAATTACATACCTAAAGGCCTAGTTCCTCTAGAGAAGCTATTTGACTAGAATGATGTGCATTATAAGGCTTCCCAAAAAGAAGATCAGTCTGCAGTCTATAGGAATAACATAGAGAATCTAGAACATCCAAGATATATAAACCTGTCCACCCATCTACCTGTTGCCCAAAGTGTTGAGTACTGTAATTTAATGAGGCGGTTTGCTGATGTTTTTTCTTGGGAATATAGTGACCTAAAAACTTATGAAAAAAAGATCATCCAGCATAAGATCCCCCTATAAAAAGACACCATCCCTTTCAAGCAGAAGCTGAGACCCATAAACCCTTTGCTCCTCCCTCTGATAGAAAAGGAAATCAAGAAATTACTGGCTGCCAAAATCATAGTCCCTCTCAGATATTCAAAATGGGTAGCCAATTTGGTAGTGGTAAGGAAGAAAAGAGGAGAAATCAGGCTCTGCGTATATTTCAAAAACTTAAGCAAATGCTCTAGGAAAGATAATTATCCTCTAGCCAAGATGGAGCATTTGCTGTAGAAATTCTCGGGAGCCAAAGTAATTTCTTTCCTGGATGGATTTTCAGGGTATAATCAGGTTTCCGTGCATCCAGATGACCAGGAGAAGACTGCATTTACCACTCCTTGGGGCACTTTTATGTATTCCAAGATGCCTTTTGGGCTGATGAATTTTGGAGCCACCTTTCAGAGAGCTATGGATATAGCATTTGTGGGAGAGAAGGATAAGTTTGTCCTTATCTACCTTGATGATATAACAGTATACTCCAGCAGCCATCAAGACCATTTGCAACATTTGAAGAAAGTGTTTCTAAAATGCAGAAGGTTTGGGATCTCAGTCAATCCTAAAAAGTCACAATTTGCTTTAGAAGAAGGCAAGTTGTTAGGACATGTTGTTTCTATTGCAGGTGTCAGAATTGACCCAGAAAGAGTAAGGGCAATACAAACATTATCTGTCCCGAGATCAAAGAAGGATATCTAGTCCTTTCTGGGAAAGACAAAATTTGTAAGGAGGTTTATCCCAAATTTTGTAGAACTTGTAAAGCACATTACCTCCATGTTGAAAAATGGGTCAGAAATCAAATGGACTAATGCAGCAAGAAGATCCTTTGAATCCATTAAGAAAGCTATTATGGAAGCTCCTACTTTAATCAGCCCAGATTACAGCAAGGAGTTCCATATATTTTCGTTTGCCTCTGATGACACCCTTGCAGCAGTTTTGATGCAAGAAGATGAGGAAGGTTCAGAGCATCCAGTGGCATTTTTCAGCAAAACCTTAAGGGATGTTGAGCTGAGGTATGATATCATTGAAAAACAGGCATATGCCCTTATCAAATCTTTGAAAGCCTTCAGAATTTACATTCTACATTCCAAGGTAATTGCATATGTGCCCTCTGCTTCAGTTAAAGATGTCCTAACACAGCTAGATGTTGATGGAAGAAGGGCTAAATGGATTACAAAACTGATTGAATTCAACATAGAGCTAAAGCCCACCAAGATAGTCAGAGGTCAAGGCCCTGCCAGACTAATGGCTGAAGAAAATTGCAGAATGCTGGACATACATATCCTAAGCACAATTTTAGAAGATGCGCAGATAGAAGAGGAAAAGCTGAACCAGGGAAAAATCAGTCATTGGCAGAAATATAACTTCTTGTGAATGGTGCTCTGCAATGGCTCCATTATTTCTGAAGTTAGAAGTTCCTCCATGCCTTATTTCAAGCCAAGCTAGAACTATTAAGCTTAGGGATAGATATTGCATTCATGAAAATCTACTCTATTGGAGGGACCCCTCTGGAATTCTTTTGAGGTGTCTGGACAAAGAACAATCCATGAAGGTTATGCAATAGTTTCATTCCAGCATATGTGGTGGAAATCATTATTGGAAAACTACAGCCCATAAGATCCTCAGAGTTGGGTACTATTAGCCCACCTTGTTTTCTGATGTATTTTCATTTTTTAAATCTTGTGACAGGTGCTAAAGATTTGAAGGGAAGCTACAATTGAAGTCCCTGCCCTTAAAACCCATACATTCGAATGGCCCTTTTCAGTAGTGGGGCTTGGATTTCATTGGAGAAATCAATCCATATTCTAGTGGCCAACACAGATGGATCTTAGTGGCCACTAATTACTTCACTAAATGGATTAAGGCCATCCTTACCAGAAAGGTTGATCACCATATGGTCATGAAGTTCTTAACAGAGAATATCTTCACTAGGTTTGGCTTTCCATATAAATTAGTTACAGATAATGTATTAGCCTTCAGGGCAAAAGAATTGGTGGACATGTGTGACTCAATGGACATTAAGTTAGTTCATTCCACTCCATACTACCCTCAAGGAAATGGTCTAGCAAAATCCTCCAACAAGAGCCTGATAAGGATAATTAAAAAGTTGTTGGAAGATAACAAAAAGAATTGGGATTCTAAGCTCAAGTATGCACTGTGGGCCGACAGAGTGACCATAAAAAAATCCACAGGGAATTCTCCATTCAAGCTGGTATATGGCACTGAGGCTATATTCCCAATTCAGTTAACCCTCCCTGTGGCAAAGTTCTTGCAAGAAGAGCAGAATGAGGAAGAAGACATGGAAAAAAGAATCACTGATTTAGCAGAAGTACATCAGATCTGAGAACAGTTGGTTGAGAAGTCTGCAGCACATCAAAAGAGAATCAAGGAAGCCTTTGACAGGAAGGCAAAAATAGACAATTTTCAGGTTGGAGATTTGGTTCTTAAGTGGGATGCACTGAAGGAGAAGAAAGGAAACCATGGGAAGTTTGATGCTTTGTGGACTAGACCTTTTGTCATCACTCAGATCCAAAGGAACAATACTTTCATGCTGCAGAGCATGAAAGAAGAAACAGTTCTTGATGGCCCAGTTAATGGGCGATTTTTGAAAATTTATGTTGTTTAAGGCTTTCAGGCCTTAAAGTTGTAAATATGTTTTTTTAGTGTAAGCTCAAGTAGACTCCATGCCCAATGGAACACTAGGAAACTTTTCTAATCTATTTTTTGTAGGAGAGGCAATGGTCTACAGTTCTTGAGACTTCACAGGGAGGATCTCATCCCCAGAAGGAGCCAGTGTTAGCTCTGCTGTAACTGTGGTTTTTGAAGGCCAAATCTAAGCTTGGTTGTATTGTTTATGCTCAAAAAGAAGCTCATGGCAGTCATCTTCCTTCTTCTCCTTTACTCCACTTACTCTCTTTCACCCCCGCTGCCTCTGTTTTTCCTCTAAAACCCAACATAAATCCCTGTTTCCTCAGGCCTCGAGTGCAAAGCCTAAACCCTCATAAAGCCATCTCCACATGACCCTATGCTTCCATAACCCCATCATCACCTTTAAATCACAGTAGTCCACTCTTTCCGTTGATCCAACGGCTCCTGTCACGTCAAATAAAGTGAACTGCACGATCAAATCCCCATCGTCCAATCACCTCCGCCATGATTGGACGGTGTTTGCTCTCCCTGTGTCCATGAAATGTCGGGACGTTAACGCGCAATGGAAAGTGGTTTCCTCTCTCCTCCGCCGCCACACGTCACACTCTGAATGGGACCGCGCATCGTTGTCCTTTACCACCCAACATCCTACGGTGGTGCGATCAATACTGCTTACTGCCTGGTCCTCCATCCTCGCCCGATAACCATCGCACACTTCCGTCCCCCAATGACCGTTGGATCTATCCACTTGAAATCCAATGGCCCACATTCACTCTACCCCCGCTTTTCCCAATAGCCCCCGCCAAGCCATCTCTGTCGTCTATCCGCCTGATCTGACGGCCAATCTTACTCCTTCATCCGACTCATCCACCCACTATGCAGTCCGCGTCCCTTGACTGTTCCGTGCACCCGAAGGATGAAGGTGACTAGTCTTCCAATACTATTTGCAGTTTCTCCTCAACCACCATATTTAACAAACAGTATGGCTGAGGAGGAAAAGGACAGAGCTCGAGTAGATAATTGCATTTAACAATTATGGAACTTCATCCTATACGACACTCCACCTGCCCGAGAGTACAGCAAAGCACCTGAGAAGATCAGATTTGCCCACTAAAGCAAGCAAACGCACTTAGAAGCTCCAGCAGGCAACTAAATGCGGTTGGTGGTCAATTATGACCCCTCCATACCTAGAATGGCCAAATTCCTTTGTATTGAAACTCTATATATACCCAAAAACAAGATGTAATCAGGGTTGATGGTTGATGTTTTGATGTAAGGTTCAACTTCTGGAGACTGTAACTATTTTGACACTTGCAGCGTCTTGTCTTCATTTTTAGCTAATACAAGCTTCTTTTGCTGTTAATTGCTCACTTTTCATTCTTCTTCTGTTCCAAGCTGTGCCTGATATGCTGTATTTCTAAGCTCTTGATGTTTAGCATTAGAGAAGCTATCATCCTATCTCTGTGTTAAAGTCTTGTATGTATCAGTGAATGAGTTATTCAGGTTTCTTTTCACCTAGTGCCAGAGAGCTATCATCCTATCTATGCATTAGGGGATTAGATTTGCAGACTTCTTTACTGATTGCAGTCGGCCATCACATGGTCTTGTGCATCTGTTGGTGTTGTCAGTATTCTCCATATTCACCTAATCCTTAAACTGTGAGTAATGGGTGGTCTAAAGCCTTGTACTCTGAGGGTGTTCACGCATGTCTGGGGTTAAGCAAAGTAGAAGCTGTTATCTGACTTGGACAAGCATCATTCCTTCCATTCATCCAATACAACAATAAGTTGAATTTATATGTTCCCAAGCATCTCCGAGCTACAACCTAGGAGAGTTTCTTGGGATGATAATAGGTCCCCTAGGTTAGTTTTGGGGTTAAGATTACCCAAATTTTGATACATTTTTGTAATTAATGTAAAGTCTCCATGATTTTTCAATGTGGAGCTCATAGACAAGTAGGAGTAAAAGGGGTTTAGCCCCCTGTTTTATGTAAAGTTTAAGTCGGTTTTGAGATCCACCCATGGTTTGTGGACCATGGCATTGTATGAAAAAGGCTATAAATAGGTGTGCCTTAGAGAGTCTAAGGCAGGTTAGATATGTTTTTGAGGATGGATGAGAAGTGATAGAAAAGAGAAGTGGGTCAGATAGGAGAAGAAAGGATCTACAACTGAGTGCGCAAAGGCCTAGGTAGAGTCTGCAACTAAGTGCACAAACCCCTGCAACTGAGTGCACAGGGTATTTTTGAGTCTATAATCCTGAATTGAAGATCAATAAAGACAGTTTCCGAAGAACTCTTGCGTATTTTTGTTTACTTTTGTTCATGATATATGCTATCTATGAATGATGTGTTTCATGGAATATTGATTAAATGTTGCACAATTCTTTTGAATAAATGTTAATGACGTATGCAATGCATGTTTAATTATTTTTGCGAAGACTCTAGTGGATTCAATGATGTTTACTAATAACTTAAGTAAATTTGCATGAACCCTAGTTTAGGATTGTTCTCTGATGCACGTAAGTAAATATATCAATTGTTATAGGTCTGCAAAGAACAATCGTAGACCTTCGCGAAGGTCTAAAGGCCATTTTGATAGAGTTGCAGTAGTGTGACCTAAGAGTGTATCGATTTGCGTGAAGGTAGATTTGAGGAGTTGGAAGACATCACACTAGTATCTAGATGCAGAAACTTGGTTCTTGCATTCCCCCCATACTGTTTCGGGTGAGACTGCAGCCTACGCTACGTGGGTTGTTGCCGAAAGGGCTAGTAGTGTAGGTATTTGTTGGTTGGCACAACTAACTATAAACCTGGGTCAGGAGCCCCTAAGCCAACACTCCAACTACCCAAGGAGAATCTAAAACCAACAAAAAGGCACAAAAGAGAGGATGGAAAATAAAAGTGAGGAGAGATATGAATAAGTTTTAAAAGTCATCATTTTTTCTTTGATAAATTTATTCTAGAATACAAGAGCTTACTTATTTTGGAAACAACAAAAAACCTTCAAGGAGTGACGAGAAGAAAGTGAGCTCATAAATCTCTAGTACTTTTATTAAGGTTTTGTTTATTTCTTGCATTATTTTGTGTTGTTAGAAGGTATGATACTTATTATAGTAGAGCTAATTGGTGCACTTTTTGCAAAAAATATTTATTATCCAGTCTTATCGAAATAATCCAAGTTTCCTAACACATTATCTTACTATTTGTTTGGAATTTCGAATGTCCATGTATGAGTCTTTTTACATCTTAGACATTTTAGAATAGATTTCTAGTATAGATTTTCGCAGGAATTAGCCAAAACAGTGTGTTGTACTCATATGCTTATTAATAAAATCAATAGTTGACAACATATATCTTTTTGACATATTTCTCCAAAAAAAATTATGTTTTCAATTCTTATGAGTAGATTTTTCTTGCATTAGTGGCTAAAATTGTTAGTTAATCTATGTCATATTTCAATACATACAAGTGTGGTCTTATGGATGAAAGGGTATCGTTACAAAAATATTCCTGCAGTTTCTTTTTTTTTATCAAGTGAGAGTGGGATCTTCTATTAATCTAGAAAAAATACATAATTTACAAATAACAGCACCAGGTCTGTGAAATTAAACAAGCCGTTGGCCTGACCAAAATAAGAACTCGACTACAAAGGATCTGTAGACAACACCACCGTAAATCCATACTAGAACCTAGAAACTAGAAACTAGAAACCAGAAACCTTCTATCCAAACGATTGAGTAATAAAAACTTGTTGTGCAACCAAAGACTATTGTGCAACAAAATAACCTATTTGCCTTAGTTTAAGGGTCCCAACATTCTGAGGGCCCATAAAACTACCCCAAGGGACCTACCGTAACCTCCAGAAGTCTCGATGACCCAAAGAATGTGTGATACAACCTTCAAAGAATCAATGGTCAAGAGGTGTTATCGGGCCGCCTACATGCATTCCCTTTAACTCCACAACTGAGCCTAAAAATATACATAGGTCGTCCCTCTAAACTATTTCGGGTCTAAACGTGTAGATAACTAGTGAGCAGTTTATCTGCCCAAAATCCATAGGATCAAAGAGATCCAAAAAGGTCCTGACAACAATTTTGCATTTTAACTTCCCTTACAGACCCGAAACAAAAATAAGTCACTGCTGTAAAGGGTTTTAGGTCCTTTTGGAGAATTAACAATCATGCATATTACCGCCCAAAATCCATAGGATGTCTGTGATATTATCAACATTCCCACACATTAACTATGCCTACAGACCCCAAGAGATAAAAGGGCACCATTCTATGAATTTTGGGTCCGTTCATAGAGTTAGCCTGAATAAAGTTTCCAACCCAAAACCATAGTATTATGGAGTTTAGTGTACACTTTAGGCGGGTACCTATCATCCTACTCACTATTACCTTTTGTTTCTTCCCTGTGATAAACCTATTCTCTTCTGTTTCCATCCATCTTCCCTTTGCTTATTCCTCATGCTTTGAAAGCACGGCCTCTCTGTTGGTCAGGTAAATCCCCTCTGCGAACAGAGGCGATCCCACTAGCCTAAAACAGAACTAGCCACAATCAAACCACACTGCTACGCAAGTTCCTAGTTATGCATCAAAGGTGAATTAAGAAGACCAACCTGGAGTCCAACGCTATGATTGAAGCAGAGTTGATATTCCCACTCCCTCGCTCCAGCATATCATAAACGAACACCTGCACATGCAAAGGAAGAGACAGATACCAACATAACATCTACCAAGGCACAACTATATTTCAGTCAGAAAGGAAATAAATCAACACATCACCATAATAGACAATGAGATTGGAACTATAATAGCAGTCGCTCATTAATTAATAATAAACAGGAAAAGTTACAACCATGGTTCTGACGTTGAACCTCTCCTGGCTGGGCGAGTAACTATATGTGTCTTGCAATGCATCTCCTCTCTGGCAGCATAACCTCTCTAGCATTCACTAGCATCCCTCCAAGAACTCAAGAACTCAATATCTAGCACTCCATGGCTAATGACTATCACTTCTATCACTAGCTTGTCCAATGCATAAGGACAAGTTTATATAGATGAAGAAGGGAGGAGGATACGATGAACCAGGACACCTATTGTGGATTAACATTATCCCCAAAAGCCATTAAAGATGGAGATAGGATAGAGCTCGACATAAGACTGATTTTTTATCCTCAAAAAGCTCCATGTAATGAAGGAAACAACAGTTGGGTGTGCGTTAAGGCAAAAAGCATGAACAAACTTGGTTGGCGCGACTGTTGCTCTAAGACAGGGCGCCAATGGTCGCGCCCTCTTTTGAGGATCTCCATGATTGGCGCGGGTAAGATACTGTGGACCTGCGCCAATGGAAAAAGAGCATTTTTCAGGGACAATCTGTAGAAGGTGTCTTTAGGGAACATGAAGTACATACTCGGGGGAACATAATGCAAGTGTTTTTAGACTTTGTCACTTCTTATAACTCTCGGGATGAGTCCTCCAAGGTACGACAAGAGGAGTAATAGGGATGGTGACAAATTACTGTGTAACAGATGCCCCCTAAAGCATGAAGTCTGAGAGGTGGAGAGGGGTGAAATGCTTTACAAGAACACACAAGAGCACATAAGAACACATATAGTTACTGCCACCGAGGATCTGTATTAAGAGACATGACTGATAGTTCAATTACATGATGTACGTGGTATGGTCGCAGCCATCCATAAGAGAGTACATAAATAATCTAGATCCATAGTATGGACACAGCCATCTGGTTAGGATCAATGAATTGACTCAGGTATGGTCGCAGCCATCCAGTGAATGAGTCAAGTATCAAGAATCACGCCTGGATTACAACAGACACAATCCAGGGTCTTGCGCTCCATCTCGACCCAAACAAGAGTACAAGTTCAAGCATGTGAATATATGAGCTAAAGTCGAACATGCATGAACATCGTCTGATTACCAGTCAATAGTGGAAACTGTTAACAGACGCGAGAGGTACCACCAATAATGACAATGGTCCTCAAGGTACTATAGGTACAATCTACGGCGCGTGAATTAATGATCTGAAGTCGAACGCCCGTAGAATCATTCGATCGGAGGCCAATGATGAAAACCTCACGTCGAACACGAAGAACCTGCCATTGAGGCATGCAGGCTCCAAGGCACCGGAAAGGAGTCTCTAGATCAACTTCCTGGATAATGAGTTGAAGTCGACAGGAAGTGACCTTGATCGAAGGTGGGCCATAATGTTTCCCACATCATCGACACGAGACAGAGAGATGATGTTGTGAATCAAAATTGTATGAGCTATCAGAGGGAGGTTGTTTCTTTGCAGAGGTCAACTTCTCTTGAACATATCGGCGGCACTAGAGTGGAGTTGGCAGTATTTGACATCGATAGATCAGAGGTCATAGTGATGAGGAAATGAGCAAATGAGAGGTCAAATAGGATTACCCAATCCCACGGAGGCAAGTGAAAAATAAGATGAGATGTCCCCACCCAGACACGAAAGCAGAGGAGTGCCATGTTCAAGAGCGACATACTGCCGACACAACAATAATTATGGTTCCAAAATTTTCTTTTCCCCCCGCCATTTCTGGCGAGTACCCCAGTTATTTTTAACAAGATTGATGGGGATAGCATATGCTTGTGGTGTGACAAAATCCGACGTCATTAAGTTTTAACGAGTCTAACAAAGGAAGAACTCGGCGTATTTTCATGTTTAGAGAGTTTGAAAAGACAGCAGAAAAGGAAACTCCAAGGATGTCCTTTTTCATAAAGTTGTGTCTCTCGGGCCCGAAAAAGTATAAAATAATACCCGAAAGAACCGCCCGACCATTACGATCGAGGAGTACTTTTCATAATTAGTGATTTCGACCTGAAAAAGTAAAAAAGCGGTCAAAACCACGTCGGTTCGTAACCATTAATGAGTTTGAAATGACAAAAACCCAGTAATCTTTTTATGTTTTAACATTCGATAAAAAGGACTTAAAACAGCCGCCCCTTATTAACATTTAACGAGTCAACAGGAGCGACTCGACAATCTTTTCCTCTTTAAATGGTCAGAAAAGAGCTGAAAGCAGACCTCCATTTTTATTTTCTTTAATGAGTCAAAAAGGAAAAATACTCGGCAATCTTTTCATATTTTACGAGTCAGAAAAGAGCGTAAAGGCGACTCGTCCTGAAGGAACGAGTGGTATAAAAGGTAGCAACTAGTTCCGGTAATGGTGGAACCTACTCGAAACATGTAAAGGTTAAGAGGCTGGCTAATAAAACCACTCATCGCTGCGGTTCCTTCAGGAAAGGAGAAACAACCAAGTGAAAGCATATGATCGGCCAAAGAGATGGTGGCGATGGAATGAAACAACAAAGGCTCATCTAGTAGAATTTAGCAGATAAAAGGAAATCACGGGATGTAAATCAGGTATGGGTTCATTTTTACACAAGCTTGAACCATGGAGAACTTTGCTTGGATTCGGTTTCATGTTTACACAAGCTTGAAACGAAAAACTATGCTTGTTATAAATTTGCATGCCCCCAGCATGATAATGCAAATCGAGGTACATGCCCCCCAAGCTTCATGGCATTCACGGAGTGGATGGAATGAAGGTTCACTCTCGAGATTTGTGAAAGACTCGACTTGTATTTTACGAGATCTTAATCAAAAGACTCGATTTGGAAAGGGAGGTGTTTCATTTTTTAATGAGGTTGACACAGTAAAAGAACTATCCTCATAACCCTTGTTTCATTTTTTAATGAGCTTGACACGAGATCAGAACTATGCTCCGGACTCCTTGTTTCATTTTTTAGCGAGCTTGACACAAGACAAGGAACTGTGCTCCATCCGGACTTCATCATAACGAACAGGAAGTCGGGGCTTCCAAGAGTGCCTCTCCCGGTGGGAGGTCAACATCTCGGAAGTCAGGACCCAATGCCCCCAGGACACTATGCACGACGGCGGCATCGCTGGTTACAGGCATGGGATAGGTGGCCACGTAGTTGACCTGCGGTGGGGCAGATGCAACTGGTGGATAAACACCAGGAGGGGATGACGACTGCGCAGGGGGGACCCGTGGACTAACGAACGATAATTGATCGATAGTCACAATTCTTCCATCGTGTGGAAAGCAAACCACACGGAAAAGTGAAGAAATAAGGGCCCCCATGGCATAAACATAGTCACGGCCAAGGAGAATATTGAAGTCTAAAGCACCTTGGGTAACCCATACGTCTAGATAGACGGTCTTGCCTCCCAAATTAATAGGGAACTTTGGAAGGAGCCCTAATGGTTGGCTAGTTCTTCCGTTAAAAGCAGTCAGATTCGATGCTACGGGCACAAGCTGTGGGGAACCCAAAGCGCGCCAAATAGTGGCAAGCAGAAGACTAACAGATGCGCCCTCATCCAAGACAGTGCCAGGTATTGCCTTGTCATAGGCGTGTACCGTGACCCAAAAAGGCACATGAGATGGGAGGCGGAAGGTAGTCAAACGTCTCCAGTCGAAGGAAGCGACTGAACTACTTGGTGGGGGAATCATATGATTGCCCCCTTACTCAAGAGAGAGCGTAGTAGGACTCTCAGGTGTAGGGGTATTTCCAGATGTAGGAGAATCTGAGGAGACGAGAAGAACAGGAGAATGATGCTCTTCTGAAATAGAGTGGTCGGCGGGTGGTGAACTCGAGTCGACACTCTTTCCGACCAATGGTTGGTCTAGAACAGGCTTGGCAGAGCCAGATTCAGGAAGAGGAGGCTGGACAAGAGAGGAATCTTGGTTGATTTCTTTGTCAGCAAGGGAACGTTCTGCAGTTGCAGAAAGACGTTGATAACCAGTAGGAAGTTGGGTTGAGGGAACTGTAAGACTTTCCAATACAATAGAGGCTCTATCCATGAATGGACAAAGGTGAAGGGGATGATTGCCTTCACAAAGTTTACAAGGGATTCGAATCTTCTCCTTTCCCTTACTGTTTCCAGGTGGTAAGGTAACATCGCCATGATCTACAGAGGACGATTTAGGGCGGTCCGGATCATGAGACCATACTTCTAAAACCCTGGGAATGCTAGGACAATCGCAGAGAAGGTGTTCTTCCTTGCACAACTTACAAGGAAATTTGACCTTCCGCAGAGGAGCACAAGGTGGCTCGACTTGGGTTATACCTTTAACCTCTGGTTTAGGGGCCTTCTTCTTCTTCTTCCTCTTAGCCACATGGTTACTGGAATCCAGAGGTTCACCAGGCGAAGAAGAAGATGAGGATGCAGCAGTAGGCGAAGAAGAGGAAGGGTCCACCTTGGAATCAGCAAGACGTTGTTCGGGTGGAGGAGGTGGTGGTGGACCCGAACTGAACGGAGGAGCACTAGAGGGTATCTCAGGCTCCTTCCCGGTAGATGGCGGGTAATCTTTTGTTCGAGTACTGATATTGATGGGTATTGTTCCAGCCATAAACACTTGAGAACCAAAGGAAGAGGGAGGCTGAGATGGGTCAGCCACCATTTGAGTTTTTTGAGTGTGTTGGGTGGGAAAGGGCTCTTTGAGCACCGCAGGAGTCCCAGGGGTGCCTTTTAACAAACGACTAACTTCGGACCGCCTCGGGCAATCCTTGGTATAGTGATCCTCATCGCAGATAAAACAAGGATACTTGGGTTTGCGTTTAGTGCCGTCCTCGGGTTGAGGTTTTGGGGCTTCCTGTTTAGGTTGATCTAGCTTATTCTTCGGTTTCCCTTTCTTCTTTGCTTTCGAGGCTTTGTTTGCCGTGGTGGTTTGGACGACATTGACCTCGGAAGTAACATTCGAAGTGGGTATTACCTGGGAGGTGGGTTCATTCGGAGCAGAAGTTATCACACTCGAGACCACCGAGTTTGAAAACAACCATACGGGCAAACCGATGGTTAACCCAGGCAAAGACAAAGTTGTGATATATTGAACACCGACATTTCCAACAGAAGGAAATGGACGAGGGTTCCCATCAGGAGGAACACCTTGGCCGGTGGGTGCCTGGAAGGCTGCCATTGAACGAGAAATAATCCTACTCAAGCTAACGCAAACAAAATCTAATTGGGTAGATGTTACCGTGGCCAATATATTTTAAGACACTGAACTTAACCTTTTCATTTTTTAAGAGTCGAGAAAAGGATAAAATATGACTCCAGTCTCCTTCGAATATTTAATGAGCACGAAGTGACAAGATGCTCACAGGCACCTTTTCATTTAAGGACTCCGAAAAGGATCAAAAGTGACTGCTCTGGAATTCTAGGTAGAGGGTGTGCCAAACTTTTCGCAAAACCACAGAATACTTTTTAGGGTACGGGTGGTCAATCTTTGTGAATGCTATGTTCACTACATTGCGAATCGTAGGGCGGCTAACACGGCTTCCTATGGATAAAGGCTTTATTCCTATAGGGGTCTCCCAATATATACGCGACGGTACGTGGGAGCACAGTCTGTATTGGCACCTATCGTTTCACCGTGGAGGAATCACCCAACCACTCGACGATAAACTACCAGGTTTAAAGACGCCGGAACACGTCTCTAACCTAGACCTCTAGAGTATTTGCGTTATGTTCCAATGCGTTGTTATGTTCATTGAGTTTATTTTAAAGTTTATCTTCGATTATGTTTCAGTTTTTTGGTCCTACCGTATGTGATATCTCAAAAACTTCTTAAATGAAAACTATATGCCAAAATTATATCATTTGATTCGATGAATTCTATCTATAGGAGGGTTGAGATCTTTACACAAATGAAGTGATCACTCAACAAACAACAAAGATCCTAATGCAGCTAATAACAAGAAATGAAATTTTTCTTTTTCTTTTTAATAGCAACAAATAACAATAAATGCTAACTAATATGATGCAAAAGATTTTTTTGTTTTTCTTTCCTTTAAGATGGCATGATGCATTTAAACAAATCTTAAGAGATATGCACAATCCAAGTTCACTCAATGAAATAGAACCAATTCTGAAACACAAAAATGAACTATGCAAGCAAGGAAAAACACAAAGACTTTCACTGAACCATGTAATCTAAGTTCGAATGAAGTCAAGTGAAATCCAAAGAGGTTAGAAGTGAATCACTCAGAGTATAGAAGATCAAGCTTTAAAAAATCACTGGATAGGTGCAGAACACAACCAACAAGTTGACTGGATAATCAAGAGATCAAAACTTCCCACAGAAAGCTAGACATGCAAAGTCACTAGATATCCTAGGGCTGAGACGAAAATCAATAGAAATAACCAAACAGCTGAAGGATAAAGGCTAAGACTAGTCAAGCAGAGGTTCAACACACTTCCAGAGGCTGTAAGAGATATAAAAAGAGACTGAAAGAGCTTTCCACCCACACACAGGCAAAATTTACAGGGCTAGCGCAACTGTCAGCCTGCAACTTGCGCTACCACAGGATTGGCGCGAGTTGCCTTTGAGCAACATGCGCCAACTGGCGCGACTGTCAGAGTAATAACCGCGCCAATTAAGCTTGCCGGCTAGAAAAATAAATGATATGACCTCAGGTCGGGTTGACAGTGCTCAGATGGGTCAAACAGTAAAGAATAAACTCAAAACTGACTCAGGAAGCTCATTCACTCAAGCAAGCAGAAGAAAATTAACATGCAAGACAAATTCAAAATAGCTTCTCCCCAGCAGAGTCGCCAAATTGTTGGTCAGGTAAATCCCCTCTGCAGACAGATGCGATCCCACTAGCCTAAAATAGAACTAGCCACAATCAAACCATGCTGCTACGCAAGTTCCTAGTTATGCATCAAAGGTGAATTAAGAAGACCAACCTGGAGTCCAACGCTATGATTGAAGCAGAGTTGATATTCCCGCTCCCTCGCTCCAGCAGATCATAAAAAAACACCTGCACATGCAAAGGAAGAGACAGATACCAACATAACATCTACCAAGGCACAACTATATTTCAGTCAGAAAGGAAATAAATCAACACATCACCATAATAGACAATGAGATTGGAACTATAATAGCAGTCGCTCATTAATTAATAATAAACAGGAAAAGTTACAACCATAGTTCTGACGTTGAACCTCTCCTGGCTGGGCGAGTAACTATATGTGTCTTGCAATGCATCTCCTCTCCAGCAGCATAACCTCTCTAGCATTCACTAGCATCCCTCCAAGAACTCAAGAACTCAACATCTAGCACTCCATGGCTAATGACTATCACTTCTATCACTAGCTTGTCCAATGCATAAGGACAAGTTTATATAGATGAAGAAGGGAGGAGGATACGATGAACCGGGACACCTATTGTGGATTAACATTATCCCCAAAAGCCATTAAAGATGGAGATAGGATAGAGCTCGACATAAGACCGATTTTTTATCCTCAAAAAGCTCCATGTAATGAAGGAAACAACAGTCGGGTGTGCGTTAAGGCAAAAAGCATGACCAAACTTGGTTGGCGCGACTGTTGCTCTAAGACAGGGCACCAATGGTCGCGCCCTCTTTTGAGGATCTCCATGATTGGCGCGGGTAAGATACTGTGGACCTGCGCCAATGGAAAAAGAGCATTTTTCAGGGACAATCTGTAGAAGGTGTCTTCAGGGAACATGAAGTACATACTCAGGGGAACATAATGCAAGTGTTTTTAGACTTTGTCACTTCTTATAACTCCCGGGATGAGTCCTCCAAGGTATGACAAGAGGAGTAATAGGGATGGTGACAAATTACTGTGTAACACTCTCTATGGTAGCCTATCTGTGATAGTCTTCCCGCAATTTACCTGGGGGAGTCGACATCCAGTCATATCTTTTATTACTTTTGGTACAGAGTACTCCTTGATTTTCCAAAATATCCGCTACCCTATTGGATGTATGGTGCACATGAACAAAACTAAGGGTTCTTAGGGCTCTCAGGTGGGATTGGATACATCAATAGACTTGCAATAACCTCCAGTGTTTCGACACCTTTTCTGGTGTTGAGCCATGGCATATTTTCTTGACCTTATTAATTATCAATTTAGAGTCAACTTCAATGATGGTATTATGTAAATTTGAATCAATCAATATTTATAGGCATTGCTCAAGGGCCATGAGTTCTGCCATATTATGAGCAACCTTCCCCAAATGACTATGAAAGATGATTTTTATAAATCCCTGCTCATATCTTATCAGTCCACCATATCCAGTGACCCCAAGGTTTCCTTTAGAGGCTCCATCTATATTTCATTTCATAAAACCATGAGGAGGAGGTTGCCAGAAGTCCTTATCTACTATTATACGACTTACAGTCTTACTTATGCCCTAGGGGAGAAGCATCTGTAGGCCCAAATGTAAAAGTATTTGCGCATCCTGGTCTTGAGGTTGGATCTCAGGGGGTTTCTTTAGAAGTGTTCCTATAGTCTCTTGGAGCTGTCTAATGATCTGAGCTATGATGCTCTGGGATGAGCCAATTCTATTCTTGAAGATCCTATTGTTGCGTTCTTTCCAGACATCCCAGATTAGAAAGCCTGGAACCAAAGCCCAAGCTTTGTTGATTATTTCATTTTCAGAGAAGTTTCTCCTCCAATTCTTCAAAGTGCTAGTAATGCTACGATTGTCCCTATCCGTTTGTCTGAAGATTGAAGCCACCCAATTCCACAAGGTGGAGGTGAATGGGTAGAGGTTGAGTATGTGTTCCATTGTTTCTTCTTGTATTTCACATAACTGGCATCTAGATGGATCGACAACACCTCTTTTCTGAATGTTTTTCCAAGTCAAAATCTTTTTGTGGTGCACCAACCACATGAACAATTTGATTTTCATCCAGTTCTGGTTCTGCCATAGGTCTTTCCATACCTTACCTGGGTTTGGAAAGTCAAGCCCTAGGGCTATTCTCTTGGCCTCTTTGAGGTTGAAGTTGCCTTCATTATTTTTTCCCCATCTCAGTTGGTCTGATGATGTTGAAGTCAGAATATTTCTCTGTTCTAAGATAACTACAAGAGCTTCTGCTTGGGCTTTCAAAGGGGTAACTTCACTGTATACCAGGTTCTTCCATATTCTCCATTTTCCTTTGCTCTTATCCTGATCCCAGAAATTATTTACCCTGAGTAAGCCTTTATTGTCAGTGTCATTCTTGAGGTTGGCTAGTTCTTCTCTTAATAGGTTAGGTTCTTGTTGCCAGTTGTCCTCCCAAAACCAAGCTAAGTTTCCATCTCTGATCTCCCAGAAACTGTGTTTTTGAACAATGAATCTATTCTCCCAAGATTTGTTCCAAATGTGGGAGCCTTTAATAAGCCCAGAAATTCGAATGTGATCACTTTCTTGCTGGGTATTTGCATACTTTTTTTTCCAGACCTTGGCCCAAGGGGTTACCGATTCCTTTAGGAATCTCCACCATAGTTTTTCCCCCAAAACTTTTCTTAGAGTTTTGGGGTCATCAAGTCCCAAGCCTCCATGTGTCTTAGGTTTACAGATCTTATCCCAAGCTACCAAAGCCCATTTCTTTTTCTCTTCCCCTTTTCCCCAAAGAAAGTCCCTTTGGATATTTCTGATTTGTTGCACAACCCCTTTAAGAGCAGGAAGGGTTGAGAACATGAAGATAGGAACAGTTTGTAGGACGAATTTTTTTAACACTAGCTGTCTTGCTAAATTCAAAGACCTGTTTGTCCATTTCCAGATCTTGTCCTGGAGTTTATTAGTAACTGGCTCCCAAATTGCCTTGCTTAGAGGTTTGTCTGTTAGAGGTATTCCAAAATATTTGGAGGGTAGCTATTCTCTTTGAAAGCTGGGAATTCTGGTGAGGTTTCTCTGAATAGCAATGTCAATATTAAAAAAGAAAATCTTTGCTTTGGTAAGGCTTACCTATGTACCTGCCGCCATAGCAAATGCGTTCAAGATTTTCTTGAACTCTTTGGTTTCCTTGACAGTGGGTGTACCTTGCATCATGGTGTCACCTACAAATTCTTGATGAGTCAAGGCATCCCCCATTTGGCTAATTTTAAGACCTTGGATTTTTCCTTCTGCTTTGGCAGATTTTATCACATTACCTATACCTTCCATCATGAGAATGAAGAGGAAAGGGGAGATCAAATCTCCTTGTCTAAGGCATCTCAAAGGCCTAAAGGGTCTGGAAGGTGAGCCATTAATCAAGATGGAAAAACTAGAGGAGGTGATAAGGGCCATTACCCATCTTATCCAATTGTAGTCAAAGCCATATGCTAATAGTACTTCCCTTATGTATGCCCAACTTAGCTTATCATAAGCTTTCGCTAGATCAAGTTGTATGATCATACCTACCTGCTTATTTCTCTTGAGAGAGTGTACCACCTCATCAGCTCTAATGATGTTATTCAGAATTTTCCTTCCTTCCACATATCTAGTTTTCTCCTCAGACACAAGAGTTGGAAGAAGAGGCTTATGCCTGTTTGCAATGATTTTGGAAATAATTTTTTACACCACATTGCATAATGCTATGGGTCTAAACCTATCTAGGGTCATAGATTTTTCCTACTTTGGAATCAAAGTTATGAAAGAGGCATTAAGCATCCTCAAAACAATTTTGTTTTGCCTTGAATCCTCCACCACATCAAGGATATCTTGCTTAACTATTTCCAAACATGCTTTGAAGAAGTCTACATTGAACCCATTCAGGCCTGGAGCTTTTCCATTTTGCATCTCTTTGATGACTTCACTGACCTCCTCTTCAGTCACTGGCTTGTTAAGATTTTGATTGTCTTCTCTTGTCAAAAGCTTAGAAATGTGCTTTGTGAAGTAATTGATGAATTGTGATCTGTTTATGAGAGGCTCCTCTGCTATGCTTTGGAAATGTTGTACTAGATCTGATTCTATTTCTTTGTGGGTGCTGAGCTGTTTTCCTTGAGTGTCTCTGAGTTTTGAGATCTTGTTATGAGACCTATGATCCGTGGTAGACTTGTGAAAAAACTTTGTGTTTCTTTATCCTTCTTTTATCCATTGAACCCTTTATTTTTGTCTCCAGAAGATCTCCTCTTGCTTGCATATGCCTTCCCATTCCTATTGTAGAGAGTCAGCTTGTATTCTCCTTTCCTCGATAAAGCCATCCAAGATGAGGACCTGGTTAATTCCCTGTAGTTTCTGATCAACTACTTTTTTGGCTTTGAAGATATTGCCAAACTCATTTTTGTTCCAATATTTAAGCCTGAGTTTGATATGTTTCAATCTCTGATACAGAAGGAACATCTTAGTACCTTGAACATGCATATCTTCTATCCACCATTTTTCAATATTGTTGATGAAGTCAGGATGGGTAAGACAAATGTTTTCAAACCTGAAGGGTCTGTTTCTGGGAGTGCCTATAAGGGAGGCTTCAAGTTAGATACGCCAATGATCTGAGCTTCCAAAAGGGAGGATTATAGAAGACAAGTCAAGGCCTGTGAGGATGAGGTCCTCGGAGATTATGAATCTATCTAGTTTAGAGGAAACTTGAGAAGGCCCTCCCCTCTTATTATTCCAGGTGAAGGTACCATTTTTGTCTCCGTATCCACAAGCCTCATTTCGTTTAAGAAGCTCTGAAAGGCTATGGAGTCTTTGCCTAGTGTTATAGTCCCACATTTTTATTTTTATTTTTATGAAAGAGATCTGATCATATTATAGTCCCCTCCCATAATCCAATGGATAATCAGATATATTTCCCTAAGCTCCTTCAATGAGGTAAGCAGCCTGAGTTTGTCTTCAAGTTTTTGAGGACCATATACATTTGTGATCAAATATACTTCCTTATCACCCAATGGTTGGATCACCATCAATAGGTAGTTCCTGGATTCTTCAGCATATAGGATTCCAAGTTTCTGGGGGTTCCAAAGTGTGAGAATCCCTCCTACTACGTTATCTGCTTTAACTTCTAGATATTCACACTTGATCAACCATTTGCTATGTATCTCTCTTATTTTATCTATTGAGCATTTTGTTTCCTGGATAAACACCATATCTGGTTTTTCCTCTTTTATTTTGTTACTAAGATTTCTTTGTTTCCTTTTATTTCCTAGACCCCTAATATTCCATGTTGTAAGCTTCATTAAGAAATATTTGTAAATGAGTAACTAGTAAGGTCTTTCATCTTACCTGAGTTGATCATAAGTTTTCCACACTCTATCAGCAGCTCATTCTATCTTTTTCTTCCTCTTTTCCTACCTGGGTTCTTGGGACCGTGTCCCAATGTTGCCTCCATTGTTTTTACCCCTCCACTTTCCTGACTATCATGGTTTCTTTTGACCCCATAACCCTTTTCTTGAGATCTCCAAAGAAAGAGCTATTGTACTCTATTAAACTCCTCTTGTGGTAGAGACTCAACCCCTTTGGATTTACCCTTCTCCAGGAACTTTTCTAGATCGAGATTCTCCCTTTCAAGAATTTCCTACAGGTCATGGTCCTCCGTTCCAACTTTGCTTGGGGTCATCTCATGGTCCCTATCAAGTTCCATAGTGCTTGGAAGGTCCTCCTTTTGTTTATTATTTTAGGTGTATCCTCCATGCTATCATCTTTTACCTTTTCTGTAGGACTATCCTCCATTACCTGGATTGTCCCATTGTTCCCATCTTCTTCTTATAATATTTTGAAGTTGTTACGCCTTGGTTGCTGCTCCTCACTGATTTTCTTTTGGTTCTTTTTCCCTCATTTCTCTTTGCCTCCTGCCTTGGTAAATCCCTCAGTATCTTTGCCTATGCTGGTTTTAATATTTTTCTCCATCTTGTTCAATGGGTAGTCTCTAAAGAGGTGCTCGTGTTCATGAAATTTGCAGCATCTGAATGGGACATGTTCATAGTCCACCATCTACACCCATTCTTCATCATAAACTTCTAGAATGATTTCATCCAGAAGTGCTCCAGATAGGTCCATTTCTACGCATATTCGGTCAAAGAAGGTGTATTTCCTTCGCAGAGTTGCATCTGATATTTTTATAAAATGACCTAGTTTATTGCCTATGGCTTTTAAGGATTCTGGTAGCCAATAATCTAAAGGTAGGGAGTAGAGTCTTATCCGTACTAGCACTGATGTGAATGTCTCTCATTCCAGGATGAAATTCATCACCCATGGTCGCATATAGAGGCCTGTAACCGCGTAAAAATATGGTCCTCCTTCGAATACTCTGTCCTTGTCCTCTAAGTTCGTAAACACGACTATGAAGAAACCCTTGGACCCATGGTCAAGATTTAGTTCACCCTTAGGTTTCCAGTGGTTCTTTATCCAAGCATACAAATCCTTCTCCGTTGGCCATATTCCCATAAATTTGCATATTACTGCATAGGTCATCATGTGATCTCTGTGCAACTAAAGCGCTGAGTTGCTTAAAATAACCTGGGGTATGATGCTTGACCTAGGTTTGCAGATACCTATCATTTTCTTGCGCTCCGGTCTCTAACTGCCTCCCCCCATTCCCTTTACTTTTCTACCTTCCTCGTGATTCTCTTCTTTCTCCTGGTCCTGAGTTCTGATGTTTCCCTGTTTCTCAGTGTTAATCCTCCCCATCCCTGTCTCCATTGGCTTGTTGAATTGGTTGGAAACTACATGACTGTAGGAGGGAGTGGAACCCCCCTCCTCGTCCCTCCATGGTGACCAACTTTGAAACCATATTGTAAACCCTAGTTCAGCGTGCTTGATGTGGAGCTCCAAAACCCATTGTTCAATTTTCCATGTTAATGATGAGTATATATTTGTCTTCCTGTAGTTTCATTTATTAGTTTTTGGTCAATTTGTTCAAATTTTAATTTGTTTACTTTACATAAAGTACATTATTGTTTATAGGATGTCCTTTTCGTTTATTTATTTTCTATAAATAATTTTCTTTTATTTCATTGTACAAATCTATTATATATAATTTTATTGTAGTTTAATTCAGGATGATAAACCTCGGGCATAGCCCCATTATCTCACCTGCCCAATGACATTCCAGAAAGTTGGCAACGAAGCATAAGAAACTTCGTTCATTAACAAAATGTACTTTTAAATAATAACTATAAGTAGGTTGGGTCCCACTAGACTCTCTTTATATTACCACATAAACACACACATATAGGTATATGCATCATCATCAAAAGTTATGGATCATATCATAGTTACGCCTCTCGAATATAATATGCTCACATGTGATATTTAAGTATTCAAAAATAATATCGTATGTGTCATCGAATCAAATTGTAATATGTCAAATATCTAGAAAATAAATGCCACGAAAATACAAGTTCACTATATTTGAGGATGCATGTCTTTAAATGACACTTTTGTGTTCATCCTTTATCTTAATTGAATGAAACTTTGACTGAACAAAAGTAGACTCTAAAGAGTCAAATATTGGATTTTCTAGAGGTCTTTTCCTTCTATCTTCCTAGAAGAAAGGGAGGGGTTGACTGTCAAGTATAAGAAGAGATTGGGAAAAGGAAGAATTGGAGGGGATAAGGAGACCAGGTGCTAGTGAAATATAGTTGTTTCTTAAAATAGTAGGTCAATGTACAACACTAGAGGGAGGTTGAAATAAGTTGTTATCCCAAAAATATCACACAAATTGCTGAGGAGGCTTAGGAATGCCCATAATAGTGGGATAAGGCTGCAAATTGCTATTATTATGAAAAAATTAGAAACTTTGAATATGATGAATATATTTCAAATCAAGTAATCCACCTCAGATAATACCATAGAAAAATGTCAATCTATCTCTCTTTGCCACATTTTAAGATTCCCCTTGTTGTTAACAAGAAAAATTAGCTATATGAAAACTTAGAAAAGGAAATCAATTGGATTGATAATTTACTTTCAAAATTTAGGCAGGCCTTCACATAAAACTCTCTCTTTTCCACTGTAACTCCCTATCATTTGTCCTTGAAGAAAACAATTTGGTAGTTGAAATACCTTCTAACTATAATTTATTTATTATTTTCATGGAAGCGTAAATATGTTTAAAGGAAAAATGATTATCAATTGACTTTTAAATAGTAACTATAAGTAAGTGGAATCACATTGACTTTTAAATAGTAACTATAAGTAAGTGGAATCACATTGACTTTTATAGATATAGATATATGTAGGTTTACTCCTTAAACCCTAGTCCATTGCTTTCGACCTTGAGAAGTAACCAGTGGATGAATTAAGGGTTTGGGAAATACTACATGATGTTCCCCTTCCTTTTTGGAGTTAGGAGACTTTACGTCATCGTTGGTAACATTCTAGGGTACTTTTTTAGAGCAAATGAAGGTTGGAAAGTCAAAGAGGATCGTTGTGTGGTATGGATTCAAATAGATTAAACCTAAGGAAAGGATTGGTAATAGACATGTATCTCCTTATGGACGAGTGGGTGTGGAATCAGAGGGTCGATTATTGGAAATTACCATTCAGATACTATTAATATTGTGAAGCAAGGAATCTAATCAAGGATTCCACCAGTCGAGTTCCCCTTAGGCATGTTCCAGATTACTCCAGGTCTAAAAAAATTCAATGGTCAAAGCTATGCGATAAGTTAGACTAGATGTTCTCTTAGAGGCTCCCTCCTCAGCTAGGATTTCTTTAGGTGTACTCTCTCTGAGTAAGTCCTCTCCCCCTCCGAATGCCTTTGAATTTTTCCCCTACTCTATAGCCTCCTTCGATTATTGGGCCTTCCACAGGGTCTCTGTTAAATACCCTCATACCATTAATATGTTCTAATTATGTCCCTCTTTCCCCACCTATCTCGGAACACCCCTATCCCCCTGCTAAGGAAAATTCCCCCTGTCTTCCTTGCCTATGTCAAAAGATGAGAAAAAATGTTATGCTTTGTAGCCTTAAAAAATTTCCCAAGATATTCCCCTGCCTAGTGGTGAGCTTGCCTTGGACACTTCTATGTCAAATGCAGTGGGTAGGAAGTCTAATCTACATAAGGTGCAAGAGAAAGTGATGTTAGAGATTAAGAAAGGAAATTAAGCCTCCATAGTTAGGCCCTTAGATCAAATGTTGGCCCCTCGAAGGGTTCCCCATAATCAATCTCTCATTCAATGCAAGGGGCATAGGGTGTGCCTATAAAAAGCTTACCCTCAAGTAACTATTAGTCGTATATAATCCATATGTTATTATGATTCAAGAAAATATGTGAGTAGGATCCAAAGTCGTAATTTTCTTGAATATTTGTAAAAGGATTGGTCTTACAGCCACCCAGACTTAAAAGGATTTTTGGGGAGGGACTAGATGGAGTAGGGATTGTAAATCCCTAACCAAATCTCTTTTCCGTTTTCTAATTATGGTGAAATTGATATTCAAGTGATCCTTGTCTCATTACTAAATGTTTATGTTCCCTATTCTGATTGTGAATTGTATTGGGAAATTTTTTCGGCTATGGGAGCTTTTGAGGACCAACAGATAATTGTCGGAGGATACCTAAACTTCACTTTGGGCCTTCAGGGAGTATGGGGGCCTATTCCATGCCTAGACTTGTCACATAATTTCTTTTCTGATTTCATTATAAATAATCACCTATTGGATATGGAGCCAACTAAGATCACCCCATCCTGGATGAATGATTTCTTTAAAGGAAATGAGGTGTCTAAGTAGCTAGATCAATTTCTAATTTTTGAATCACTTATGGTTTATGGGATTTTATTCAAATCCACGGTGGGTGCTAAAGGAGTCTCGGACCACTACCCTATTTCATTACAAGTATATTCTAGGGATGATCCAAAATGGATCCCATTTCATTTTTTCCCCACTTGGATCGAGGAAGGGGAGTACCGCTAGTTGGTGGTAGGGAAATGACATCTTCTTAGTGTTGGAAAATGTAACTAGTTTCAATCTTCATAATTTTCATTTGACTCATGGCATAATGTAATTCTTATGTATCTATCAAAAGAAGAAAGAAAAATATTTTTGTAAAGCATGGGTTTCATGGTAAAGTCATTTTTCATTAAGTCAAGCATCCATTGAATGCTCCTAGGGTTTGTCATGAGTCAAAAATGCTTGTCATATTGTAAAAGACACATTCAAGAAATTGTATCAAGAAAAGGAAAAGTGTCTAGAAAGGATCTAAGACCAAGTCGGCCAGTCAAGGAGAAGTTGGCCTAGGGAGATTTTTTCAAGCCTCTTGGAAGGCTATAAAAAGGAGGCACTTTGACCTAGTTGAGATACGCTCAAGCATACATCTCTAATATTCAATCTGAATTTGGAAGAAGGGTGTGAATGCCTTGAAAAGCAATGAGAAGGAGAGAAAAACAAGGAAGAAGCTTTTGAAAATTTCGAAAGTAGGAAATTTGTCTTCTACTAGTCACACGTGCGAGTAACCTAGGGTTTCTAGGGTTATCTCTATCTTTCTATCCTTGGAGACCTTGTCTTGCATTGAAGAAAAATTGGTTGGTTGACTTGGCTCTAGGTGGGAGGCTTGGTCTAGGTTGTGGTCATGGAAGTCTCCTTTGAAATTGACTATATAAGAAGAAAAGTTATTTATGGGTTTTCCTCTTAGAGGGGTTTTTTCCTAGCTTGGAGCCTATATCTTGTGTTCATCTTTCTTGTGGTCTTCATGATTTTCAACTTTATTCGATGATAAGAACATAAGCATAATAATGAAGCAAAACATAATGTCACAAATCACTTTCATATAAGGAAAAATTAAATTGAATTTTTCCCTAATCGATTTTCCAACACTTAGGCCCTTAGCCACTTTATCCTATATGGAGAAATTTACAAGTAAATTGGCCTTAGTCAAGAAAGCCTCTAAGTTTGGTTTGAAAAATTAGTTTGAAGGAATTTAAAGGACATAGTGAAGCATAATTATCATTAATTGATGCCTTGAAGAAAGAAAACGGAAACACCTAGTAAGAAACTTGAAAGCTCTAGCATGACTCATGAAGAAGAGGAATAAATGCAACATGATATATCAAAATTACGAGACCAAGTGAAACAAATTTCACTCTCACAAAAAGTAACATAAGCTAAGATGGATGGTTTAAAGAAAGGCGTGGAAGCTAATATGGATGGCATGGAAGCTAAGATGGATGGTTTAGAAGTAAACATTGAATATTTGAAGAAATACATGGAAGGTTTGAAAGGAGGTTTGGCAAAGTTGCTACAAGAAATGCTTCCTAATGGCGAAAAGGTAGTAGAGGAAACTCATGATGAGAACAAAAGAAATGTTAGTCATGATTTCATAGACTCTAACATTGGATTGAAGACCCACCATATTCCAAAGATCAATATGAGGAAGTTTGATGGTAAGGATCCCGTAACATGGATACTACAGATGGAGCAATATTTCGATCTCCATAATGTGAAAAACACACAAAAGGTACACATTGCGACTTTATATTTGGAACCCAATCAATTTGTATGGTATCAATGGATTTTCTCTCGTAAACAAATTGCCACTTGGGCAATTTTTATGGAAGAAATGATATCACATTATGAGGATACAAAAAACAACACCCTTTTTAGCCAATTGATAAATCTCAAACAAAAAGGTTCAATGGTGGAGCACATTGAGGACTTCCAAAAATTGAATATAAGGGTAAAAAATATTCCAAAGGAGCATAGGATTGATGTCTTCATAGGGACATTAAAGGATAACATCCAACATAAGGTTCGCCTTTGGGAACCTGATTCATTGGAGAAGGCATTTAGGTTGTTAATAAAAATTGAAAGAAAAATTATGGCAACAAGTAAGCCTACCAATCAAAACTATAAAGATGGAAGTGTTGTTGCCCCTAGCCTTCCACAACCTGCAAGGTTGGCACCACAACAATTGGAAGAAAAAATAGCAAAAGGGCTTGTTACAATTGTGATAGAAAATAAACTAAAGGTCATAAGTGTGCTGAGAAGAAATTATTTTACATAGATTGTGAAGAGGAAGAAGAAAAGGAACAAGAAACATCAAAAGAAGACGATACACACCATGGACAAAGCCTATAGAAATAAGAAATGAAACCAACCATATCTTGTAATGCATTGGTTGGAATAACCACTCCTCAAACTATCAAGATAGAAGGACATATCAAGAAGAAAAAGGTAATAGTATTTATTGATTTGGGCAGTACCCATAATTTTATTCATTGTAAGATAGTGAAGGAATTGAATTTCTTCCTATATCCATCACAACAGTGTCAAGTGATGGTTGCAAATGGAAGAACCATAAATTTCTCTGGAAAGTACCATAATATCAAACTATCCATGGGAGAATATGTGTTGAATAGTCCAATGCTTTCCGTTCCAATGGGTGGTGCTGATGTTGTACTAGGAGTCCAATGGCTACAATATTTGGGTACGATAGCTTTTAATTTTCAAGAACTTTTCTTGAATTTTTTTTTAGAAGGAAAGGAAGCTTAATTAAGGGGTATTGCAGGGAAACCAAGAAAGATAATCATCTCTAACGGAATGAAAAAGCTCTTAAATAATGAACAACATGGCGTAATTGCATAATTATGTTTGCTAGAGGTTCCCACGTTGAAATCATCTATTTCTCCAGATCCCCAAAAAGCCTTAAAAAATAATTCCAAGGTATTTGAGACTCCCAAAGGCCTCCCACCTATTTGTGATCATGATCATGTTATTCATTTGATTCCAGGAAGTGTTTCTCCAAACATCAGGCCTTACAGATATCCCTATGCCCAAAAGAGTGAAATTGAACGTATGGTTGCAGAAATGCTAGAGGCTGGTATAATTCAACCTAGTCAAATTTCTCTCTCCTTCAGTAGTATTAGTGCACAAGAAGGATGGATCATGGCCCATGTGTCTAGATTATAGGGAGCTCAACAAGCTCACTATTAAAGATAAATTTCCCATTCCTGTCATTGATGAATTATTGGATGAATTTCATGGAGAAATTTACTTCACCAAGTTGGACCTTCGTTCAACATATCATCAAATCATAATGAAGGTTGAAGACATTATGAAAACAACATTTAGAACTCATGAGCGTCATTATGAATTTTTGGTCATGCTTTTTGGCCTTACCAATGCACCTTCTACATTTCAAGGTTTGATGAATTCCATTTTCAAACCCTTCCTTAGAAATTTTTTGTTAGTATTTTTTGATGATATACTAATCTACAACAAGTCTTGGAAGGGTCATGTTCAACATGTTGATAGAGTTCTCAAACTATTGGAGGAGAAACAATTATATGCACAAACCCTCCAAATGTTTCTTTGGAGTACAAGAGTTGGAATATTTGGGTCATATTGTGTCTCATGAAGGTGTTAAGGTAGACCCTATAAAAATTAAAGAAATTAAGGAAGGAAAATCCCCACATCCATAAAGCATCTGTGAGGATTTCTCGGGTTGACAGGGTATTATCACAAGTTTGTTAAGAATTATGGGAGAATAACAGAACCTTTAACAACATTACTGAAGAAAGATTCAATTTCTTGGACTCCAGAAGCAACGGAAGTCTTTGAACATCTTAAAGACGCAATATGCCAAGCACCGGTCTTAGCTACACCAGACTTCACAAAAACCTTTATTGTGGAATGTGATCCTCGGGAAATGGAATTAGTGTTGTTTTAATGCAAGAAGAAAGACCCACTATTTTTGAAAGTCGTCCAATCAAAGGAAAGTATTTACACAAAGCTATTTATGACAAGGAAATGTTGGCAATACTACATGCACTTAAGAAATGGTGACCTTACCTAATGGGAAGACACTTCAAGGTAAAAACAGATCATGATAGTCTTAAATGTTTCTTAAAACAAAGATTATCTTCAAAAGAGCAACAAAAATTGGTCACAAAGATGTTGGGTTATGACTTTGAAATCATCTACAAAAAAAGGAAGCAAAATGTTGTTGCAAGTGCAATCTCAAGAAAGGATGAGGATGTAGAAGCATTGCTTTGCGCCATTTCTATTACCCAACCAAATTGGATAGATGAAGCAAGGGATGAATGGAAGAATGACACAGAAGTGTGGGAACTCATTCAAAAGTTACAACAAGACCCCAGTACATCTGATACATTTAGCTGGAAAAATGATTCGTGATGGTTCAGAGATCGCTTATACCTCTATAATAATTCCCAAATCAAACAAAATATTCTTATGGAATTGCATGCCTCTCCCTTAGGAGGGCACTCGGGATTTTTAAAAACTTACCATGGGGTGAAGAAGGAATTTTTTTGGGATGGCCTTAAATCTGATATTCAAAATTTTGTGGCGGAATGTTTGGTTTGCCAAAAAAATAAAGTTGAGAACAATTAAGACCCCAGGTCTATTACAACCATTATCCATTCCAAGTCAACATTGGGAGGAGGTTTTAATGGATTTTATCACAGGTTTACCCAAGTTCGAAGGAAAGAGTTTCATCATGGTGGTAGTTGATAGACTTACCAAGTATGCACAATTTTGTGCATTATCTCATCCATTTAAAGCTAGTACAGTTGCTACTGCATTTATGGAAATAATTCAAAATCTACATGGAAACCCAAAGATTATTGTAAGTGACAGAGATCGCATTTTCACTGGAAATTTTTGGACAGAATTATTTTCTTATCTAGGTACTCAATTAGCTCATAGCTCATCTTATCATCCTCAATCTGATGGGAAAATTGAGATAATGAACAAATGTTTTGAAGGATATATTTGTTACTTTGTTTTTGATAAACAGATACAATGGGTCAAATGGTATCCTCTGGTTGAATGGTGGTATAACAATTTCTTCCATACTGTAGCAAAAATGACCCCATTTATGGCACTTTATGGATATCATCCACCGTCCATCAAATCATATTTAAGAGAAAATTCTAAGGTTCAAGTAGTGGAAGATCACATCGAGCATCAGCAACAATTTCTCCAACTCTCAAAGAATAACCTCACTTTGGCACAAAATAGAATGAAATAAGAGGTAGATCAACATCACAGTGAAATACGTTTTGATGTAGGTGATTGTGTATTTCTACAACTACAACCATACAAAAACATGTCCCTCAAGAAAGCTAAGAAGGATAATAAATTATTGCCAAAGTATTATGGTCCATCAAGGTGTTGCAAAAGATTGGTACTATGGCATACAAATTGGAGCTTCCTACAACTTCCCGAGTGCACCCAATTTTCCATGTTTCATGCTTAAAGAAGGTTATAGGTGACAAGCTCCCAGTTCAAACAATATTGCCAAAATTTGACGAGGAAGGAAAAATCATATTGGAACCTGAAGCAGTCACAAAAAAAGAACTCGACAGCTACGAAATCAACTAATTTCAGAGTATCTCATCAAGTGGAAGAACTTACCCCTAAAGATTCCACATGGGAGGATGAGAATTTTATACAGAAGCATCTAGAACTACTCAATCATTGAGGAAAACACTTTTATGAAGGAGAGGGGCATGTTAGGTCCCTATAATACTAGTGTATTCCCTTATTATTATTGTCATTGTAGCTCCTTATTTTTATTGTTTTACCCATGTTGTCCCCATATTGTTATTATTGTGCCCCATAGAAGCCCATTATTGTTATTGTTGTGCCCTTACATTATTATTGTTATGTCAGCTTTGACTATATTGTGACCCCTTAGACTCCTATATATAGAAAGGAGGTATTTTCATTTGTATCATCCAATAATTGTTCATTTGTGTAATGTAAAGGAGGCCCCCCCCCAAAGAGGATGGTTTTGAAGTCGTTGCTCTATCTTTTCTTCTATTTTGTGAGCTGGTTGCATAACATAAGCATAATAATGAAGTATAACATAATGTCACAAATCACTTTCATATAAGGAAAAAATCAATTAAATGTTTCCCTAATCAATTTTCCAACACTTAGGCCCTTAGCCGCTTTATCCTGTATGGAGAAATTTGCAAGTAATTTGGCCTCAATCAAGCAAGCCTCTCAGGATCGGGCCAAGGATTTTCTTTGGAGAAAACATATCAGATTGACAGAGGTAGAAGGTAGGATAGAAGAGGTATTCTTCACAATGGATCCAGATGTTATATCTTTTGAGCAGTAGGAGATGATGAAATCACTTGAATATGAGGGGCATGAACTATTGTTGGAGGAGGAGGAGGAGAGGTGAAAACTAAAAAGAGGGACCATGTGGTTATTGTTATAGACATTTTTGTGCCTTACATCTATAAGCATGAAATGTCCATAATCTAAGGGATCCAAAGTCCCTAAACATGTTGTTCCTACCCCTAGAGGAACAAGGCTAACAAACCACAGCAATTCACAGAAGTTCTCCACCAGAAACTGCTCAAAAACAAGTCAATTCAGGATCAATTCAGTGGCTCCACTAGCTGTCTACGCTGAAATGCAAAGTCAACACTGGCTACCTGCACTGTAGCGCAGGTAGAAGCACTACCAGGGTGCGCTGAGCGGGAATTGACAAATGGCAAGCTCATTCCAAGAGGTGTCAAGACCCAGGAAGCTTCTGGAATCTTCCTCAATGACACTTGCCTCAGTGAATTCGACTAGTGATGAGTAAGAGGTTCCCAATCTCCAAGTGGAAGCAAGAACCTCCAAGTGGAATCAAGAACTGACAGAGGGAGAGGACACTAGTCAGATCTCAAGCTACTCATCCTCTCTCCAAACATCTATATATGGATCTCTCCTCCATGAGATCTAGAGGTGGGAATTTTGTTATTGCAAAGAATTGCTGTTGGTTTGAGATTGGAATCATTGGGTGCTTAATGCTTTGAAGGGGGTGAAGATAGGAATTCTATTTGCTGGGAAGGAGATGTTGGATTGGAGCCCTATGGGTTGTATCTCTTCCTGAACCTTGTTATTCATCAATAAAGCTATCTTGGTTTCTCCTATATGCTGATGTATCTTTGATGTATGATTGCATTAGTATGTTTAGTTTATTTCTAATCCTGAACTAGTTATGAATATGAATCTATGTCTATGTGTAGTGTTCTCTTCTTGTGATCTTGCAGAGACTTGTTGAAGCTGGGCGAGCGAGAAGGCAAGTAGCTGGGAACTCTCAAAGAGAAGAGAAACAGGATCGAAGGACAAATGGAAGACACCGGTTAGTTCATCCATCTCTCTTCATTCTTAATTCATAAAGGAAGAATACTAGAATAACTGTCTTTGTTTGTTGCTAAGGCACTGTCACACCTTAGGTGGATAGGATCGTCCTGCATAGGAATTTTTCCCCACAACAAATTGGCGACTCCACTGGGGAGATCTGTTTAGTCATTTTATTTGTGTCTCTATCATTGTTTGTTTCATAGACTCAACAGCAACAATCGAACTGCATCTTCTATTCTCAGATGCAAAGTAGACAGCTGCTACTTTGATCCAATCACTGGATTTGTCTATGATCTGAACAATGGACTCACAAATGATTTGATGATCCTTTGTGATAG
The DNA here is from genome assembly GCA_031772625.1 of Pinus tabuliformis. Classification (NCBI taxonomy): domain Eukaryota; kingdom Viridiplantae; phylum Streptophyta; class Pinopsida; order Pinales; family Pinaceae; genus Pinus; species Pinus tabuliformis. The sequence continues at coordinate 39,493,670 of CM062818.1, forward strand.
ATCTTAGTACTCCCTCAAAGAATCTCTTTGATTATACCTTGCTTGTTGCTTTTATTTGGCCTGAAACCGTAGATTAATCAGCAAACTGTGACCCAGAATCCAGTGAGAAACTCTCGTTTCTCCTTCAGCGCAGACCCTGTGAAGAGGTTCTGCATTTCAACGCAGGTCCCGTGAAGGCTACCTGCGCTGAATGTCAAAACCCCTGTGTTGAGGGTGCGCTGATCCAGTTAGGCCTTGTGCAGTTGGGGTTCTCTGCTCTGTTTTGCCTTGTTTTGATCTCTGATTTTTGCAGCCTGTAACCAGCATAGGTACCAGTCTGATAACTCCTTTTCTCTGCTTAAATTCCGCCTCCTTTTGTACAAAAAGACTGTGAGTGTTTTTATGTGTTTGTGGCATCATTTGCAGTTTTCCTTTGCAAGAGCGAAATAGTCATCCCGTAGCCTTTGATTCATATCTGTTGATTGTGATCTTAGGAGAGAGTTCATTGGCTGTTTGCAGTTGATTATACATTTACTTTTGCTTTTGGTTTGAGCTTGTCTCTTTTAAGTGTCGAAACAAGTATTCATTTCGGAAATCATTAAGTGTTGTAATCTCTTCTACCCTCTCTGATTTCGAAAAAGTAAACTTGTTTGTATTTTTCATTTAAAATCAAATTCAAGTTGTACAAAAAGCTTTCTTTGTAGGCCTCAATACTAAGAAAGCGGAAAACAAACACCTGCATTGTGCATTTGCATCTTGATAGTTTGCATGTTTGATTTAGGAAAAGTGCATTAGAGTGTGTTGATTGCTCTTTGAGAAAAGTTGGTGTCTTTCTTTTCCCTTTGTAGCTAGGATTTTCATAGTTGAAAAGATATAAAGCTTGCTTATCATCTTTAGACTGCATTTAGGAATTGTATCATACATCTCGTGGTGATCCAGAAAGGCAAACTTCTAAAAAGATCAACTTAAAATAAATTGAATGAACTTAACAACGCTTTGCAACATAATGCACAACATAGAGGTCTAGGCTAGAGACGTGTTCCAGCGTCGTAAAGCCTGGTGACTGTCGATCTCGTTGATGGTGGGTGATTCCTTCTGAGGGACGATAGAGCCAGTGCGGATTGTGCTCCCACGTACCGTCGTGTATATATTGGGAGACTCCTATAGGAATATAACCTTTATCCATAGGAAGCTGTGTCGGCCGCCCTACTGATCACAATGCACTGAACACAACATTCAGGAATATCGACCGCCCGTACCTTAAAAAGTATTCTACTGTTTTGCGAAAAGTTTGGCACACCCTCTACCTAGAACTCCAGAGCAGTTCCTTTTGGCCTTTTTCAGACTCTATAACGGAAAAAGTCCATCCGAGCATTTGTCACTTCAGGCTCGTTAAAACATCGAAGGAGATTAGAGTCATCTTTAGCTTTTTCTCGACTCTTTAAAATTGAAAAAGCAAGTTGTGTCTAAGCGTCGTTAAAAATTTATTTTAAACGGAACAATCACCCTTTATTCCTGCGTTGATCTTTAGGTTGAAAAAATGGAGCCCACCAACCAAGGAATTCCCCTTGGCGGAAATCCTAGTCCCTTCTCCTCTTGGGGAGATGTTGGTGCGCCCCATATGGCCACATTGTCGCTTCCAGGACTGACAATTGGCTTGCCGGTCTGGCTCTTTTCAACCAATGTCGTTCAGAACACCACTATTCCTGAACAGTCGAGTCAACAGTTAGACCAGACCAAAGTTACCCACCAGCCTTCTACTTCATCTAATTCTTCCTCTCCTCCTTCCTCTTCGCTTGACGGAATTGGTAAAACAAAAAACCAAGTTCCTAAGGAGAAGAACGAAAAGAAGAAGAAAGAGAAGAAGAAGAAGGAGCCAAAAGCGACTGGGGGCAAACAAGTGTCGTCTGACAAAAATCCACACACAGCACTGACTAGGCCTAAATCGCCATGTGTCATATGCAAGGGAGACCACTTCCACAGAGATTTTCCCTGCATCCCTCGGATACTAAGGGACTGGTCTCCCCGTTTGCACAATTCGGTGGCGTCAACCTCTGATAGCCATGTTGACAGCACACCGTCAACTAGTGGAAGTGAAGCCCCAGGACAGAGAGGGAGAGCTAGATTTCCCTGCAAACTGTGCGAAGGCGACCATGCCATCCACCGTTGTCCCTTCTTAGACGAGGCTAAAAGAGTTTTGGAAGATCGCCCGATTTTACGAGCGCAACTTCCTCCTGGATATCAAAAACTCCTGCCAAGTCCTTCACTAGTTGAGAACCCGGCTGGCCCGCCCAGGTGGTCAGCCGAAGCACCTGTCATTGAAGATGAACCGTCTGGATCCATACCTGACGAAAGTCAAAAGGTTGAGGTGGCAGTTGACCCGGTTTTGCCTTCAGAGGCTCTATCTTCGAATGATACCATCATAGAGGAGAATAAAGACGACACCGTCCAAATTCTCTTCATCAACACAGACTCCGATGAACAAGGGGGCAATTTTCCCATTCCTTTATCGCAGGAAGGAACTTCGTCAGAGTCATACCCGGCCGTCTATTCGGTCCCACCACCAAGAAACCTAGTTGTCTCGTTTGACTGGAACCAACTAGGCAGACCCCGTTTGCCAGCAAGCATACCATTCAGAATTATCATCCAAATATACATAATGGTAATGGCTGGCACTATCATTGATGAGGGTAATCTGTGAGTATCCTTTCCTCTATTGCTTGGAAAGCGCTTGGTTCACCAGCGCTTTTGCCTGAAATGAGAAATCTGACAGGCTTTGATAAAGGAACCAATCGACCTTTAGGGATCCTCCCCAATGTGCCCATAACATTGAAAGGGAAGACCATTCAAATGAACGTGATGGTCGCTCAAGGACCCTTGGATTATAACCTACGCCTTGGATGAGACTATATATATTGCATGGGAGCCATCATCTCCTCACTCTTTAGAGTAATGTGTTTTCCGCACGAAGGAAGAGTGGTCAAGCTTGTGGACCAGCTTTCATTTCCTAGATCACGCATCGCAAATAGTCATATACCATCCCTAAATGGTCTCTTCACGCAAGAAATGTCTCAACCCACGGTCCGTCCTCCTGATGAGCGCGAGTAATCTGGGAGGATATGACTGGAACCCGGGGGCATGCGTCCTGGTCTGCTTCGGCAGGAAAACTTTGGGTATAGGGTAGGTTTCCGCGGGAGAATATGACTAGTCCGTACCCCGTCCGTGATTGGAAGAGGGGTTGTTCTAGAATAAGATTCTTTTGTCAAAGTTATGTGAGTTGGCGGGCATCGTCGCTCACCTTTGTCTATTTCGATAGACATCGCCGAGGAAGTGTTTTATTCGTGGCCGCGAATGGAGCAATCTTTGGGTAACTTGAAAGAGGTAGGCCTCTCTCGGTAAAACAATTATTTTGCCGGACTAAAGTAGGGGTAACCTTGAAACTCTGTTTTATACCTGGGGGCATGCAAACCTTTCGGAGTGCAAGCAAGGGGCGACTATCTATTTTTTAAATTTTTAGGTCCTCCCTTTAAACCTGTAGGTCTAACCCTTTAAACTCGTAGGATTAGTCGTTTCCGAACTTGCATAACGAAAGGATGCGGGGCATAGCTTTGGTAAGGCGCAAGCTCCATAAAAAATGGAATCTTACATGAGACATTCTTATCATATGACTGGATTGTTCGAGCAGTTTTAGCACACAGTTCATGCTCGTTAAAAAATAAACACAAGATCCGCGCAGTTTTAGCACATAGTTCATGCTCGTTAAAAAATAAACATAAGATCGAGCAAGTGTTTCCACCCGCGTTTAAGCTCGTTAAAAAATAAACTATCCCGGTAAATAACCACTGTGAATGTAACATTATCAGCCATTAAAGCCTTGGTCGTGTTTGCACCGTCACCTCCACTTTTCCATTGGCCGATCGTTCACCTCCATATGTTTGTTTACCCATTTTGAGGAACTGCTGCGAAGAGTGATTTCACTAGCCATCCTTGTGACACTGCCGTGATTGGAAAATTCCAACCTGTACCTGGAATCAGCTGCTAACCCGTTTTATCACTCGTTCCTAAAAAGACGAGTCTTCTTTAAGCTCTTTTCATCTGACTCGAAAAATATGAAAAGATTGCCGAGTCCTTGGCCTTCCAACTCGTTAAAGGGACAGGAAGTGCTATCCCTCCTCTAGATTTTAATCTTTTTGGACATGAGGGATTATTGCACAAAAAGATCGAGCGCTTGTTTTATTCGGCTCGTTAAAACTATCGAAAACTCATCCCTTCTGTATTGTTTTATACTTTTTCAGACCTAAGGGATTAGATGACGAAAAAGGACTTTTGGAGTTAACTTTATGTACCTTTTCAGACTCTCTAAAAATGAAAAGGACCGAGTTATCTTTGTCGTTAGACTCGTTAAAATCATTAAATAGCGACAAACTTGTCTTTAGACGAGAACGAGTTTCACTATCGCTACGCTCGTTAAAACATAGCGATGGGCTTGCCCGAAGGGCAGGTTATAGAACAAGCATATGTTATCCTCCTCAAGCTTGACAAAAATAAAGAGGTACTAGTCAGCAATGACTGGGGAAAAATTGGGAGAAACTCAAAAAAACTTTGATGGTAGAAGGTCGCTCTTGAACATGACACTTTTCCTCCGTACCACAATCGGGTTGGGTTGTTTCATTCACCGGTCACGTCACCATGGTCTCGCCATACCATCCATATTTGGGGTAATTCTACCGATCCATCGCATCAGTGTCGCCATATGTTCAAGAGAAGTCATTCAGAAAATTCAACCGTGTCCCATCCACTGCCGTACATTACCCTTCATCCTTTCATGACCGCCACCCTGAATCATATGTCACAGATCGTTTTCACCTCCATAAAAATCATTAGCTCCGTTCCGTGTCATTGATGTGGGATTCATTAAGGCCCTCCTTTGACGGATCGCTTCTTGTCGATATCAGCTCATTATCCAAGAAGTTGATCTAGGAACAACCCCTTCAGTACTTTGAAGCTTGCATGCCTCAATGGCAAGTTTCTCACTTCCGGCGACAGGTATACATCAATGACCTTCGACCGAAAGATTTTGTGTGGTGTTCGACGCCAAGTCATTTATTCACACCACGTGAATTGTACCGCAGTACCTTGAGGGTCATTATCATTATCGGTGATTCCTCTCGCGCTTGTTAACGGTTTACCTCATTGACCGGTAATCAAGCGATGTCTTTCCATGTTCGACTTCAGAACATTTCTCACATGGATCGACTTGTACTTAGAGTGAAGGTCGAACGAGTTTGAAGACCCCGGATCTAGTTTCATCCATTTGGGCTGCGATATATATTCAGGAAAGATAAAGACATTGACATGTACATCATTGCAGCAGATAATCATCCTATCCAAAGGATGATAATTGCATCAAAATTATCAGTCTACCATCAGACGATTGTCTGTTCTATGTACAGGAAAATGAATTTATAAAGCTGAGCATGGGAATGCCCGCCTCAGCTAGATCATGAAAGCATTATGAAAAGTAACGTATTGTATTGTATCTTATTACAGGTCTCCTCCCAGCATTGGATGAACTTCGGATCCTCCTGATAAAGCATTTCACCCGATAAACGGCCTCATACTTTAGGGGGCAACTATTATAGACATTTTTGTGCCTTACAGCTATAAGCATGAAATGTCCATAATCTAAGGGATCCAAAGTCCCTAAACATGTTTTTCCTACCCCTAGAGGAACAAGGCTAACAAACCACAGCAATTCACAGAAGTTCTCCACCAGAAACTGCTCAAAAACAAGTCAATTCAGGATCAATTCAGTGGCTCCACTAGCTGTCTACGCTGAAATGCAAAGTCAACACTGGCTACCTGCATTGCAACGCAGGTAGAAGCACTACCAGGGTGCGTTGAGTGGGAATTGACAAATGGCAAGCTCATTCCAAGAGGTGTCAAGACCCAGGAAGCTTCCAGAATCTTCCTCAATGACACTTGCCTCAGTGAATTCGACTAGTGATGAGTAAGAGGTTCCCAATCTCCAAGTGGAAGCAAGAACCTCCAAGTGGAATCAAGAACTGACAGAGGGAGAGGACACTAGTCAGATCTCAAGCTGACTCATCCTCTCTCCAAACATCTATATATGGATCTCTCCTCCATGAGATCTAGAGGCGGGAATTTTGTTATTGCAAAGAATTGTTGTTGGTTTGAGATTGGAATCATTGGGTGCTTAATGCTTTGAAGGGGGTGAAGATAGGAATTCCATTTGCTGGGAAGGAGATGTTGGATTGGAGCCCTCTGGGTTGTATCTCTTCCTAAACCTTGTTATTCATCAATAAAGTTATCTTGGTTTCTCCTATATGCTGATGTATCTTTGATGTATGATTGCATTAGTATGTTTAGTTTATTTCTAATCCTGAACTAGTTATGAATATGAATCTATGTCTTTGTGTAGTGTTCTCTTCTTGTGATCTTGCAGAGACCTGTTGAAGCTGGGTGAGCAAGAAGGCAAGTAGTTGGGAACTCTCAAAGAGAAGAGAAACAGGATCGAAGGACAAACGGAAGACACCGGTTAGTTTATCCATCTCTCTTCATTCTTAATTCATAAAGGAAGAATACTAGAATAGCTGTCTCTGTTTGTTGCTAAGGCACTGTCACACCTTAGGTGGATAGGATCGTCCTGCATAGGCATTTTTCCCCACAACAGTTATCAGTAGGGGATACTGATACAAGATTTTTCCACCACTTAACAAGTGGAAGAAAATAGGTCAATACAATCAGGTGTGTCTTGGACAAAACAACATCATTGTAGGCTCTTTCATAGATAAAACAAGGGGAGGGGGTTATATATTTTCAAAATTTCATAGGTTGTATCAAAATTTCCAAAGTTGTAATAGAGGAGATAAATGCCTCCTTGTCAGAGGAAGTTTTTGTGCAAGAATTCTTGGATGCTTTAATATCAATGCAAAGATCTAAGATTCTAGGTACATATGGTTTCCGTATTGAATTTTATGTAAGTTCCTATGATCTAATTAAAGAATATTCACTAAATATTGTGCATGAGTTGCAATCTTTAGGAAAAATTTTGACCTCCTTCATTCAATCTTTCTTTGTCTTATTCTAAACACATAAGAAGGGTCCTCTTTCATTTATTATAGACCTATCACCTATTGCAATCTTATATACAAGTTCATCCCTAAAATAATTGTAGGAAGAGTAAAGCCAATCGTAAGTTAATTTATTTCGGAAGAACGGTTTGGTTTTCTACATTGTAGAAACATATATGATGTGGTAGATGTTGCTTAAGAAATATTTCACTTGGTGCAAAGTGCTACTCAAAAGAAAAAAGTATGAATCTAGACCTATCTAAGGCTTATGACAAGGTAAACTAAATGTCTCTACATCTAGTTCTTAGTTAGATGGGGTTTGATATTAATTTCATCCACTGGATTATGGAATGCATCCAAAATGATTCCTTTGTGATTGTGATTAATGGCTTCCCTTCTCCATTTCTCAATGCATCAAGGGAAATCTATCAGGGATTTATTTTATTTCCCCTCCTATTTATGATCATAGCATACACTTTTAGCAGGTCAATGTGTACCATTCCCTTGTTCTAACCCTACTTATTGTATTGATGATTATGATTGTAATGCCAACATGGAAGGACCATAACTGGTTGGATATCTAGTTAAAAATATGATAACTATTATCAATTAATTAACACAAATAAAGGTTGGATAGCCTTATAAATCCTTGGTCTGAGGGAATATTTTTGCTTGCCTATTTTTCTTGGATAAATTACCCCTACCAACAAAATTAAATGATGAAATAACTAGTGGTGTATTGGTCGGTTATACCTATTGCATGTTATGAATAGGCCCATACTCACTCGAAGAGGAAAGAAGTGGAAATCCACCACCTAACACCTGGAAAATATGGGATTAGATAGAGGAACACATGGATATTTCATGTTGAGATGTGAATAAAAGGAATGGATGCACTTGCATAAATGAATATAAGAGGACTCAAGGGAAAAATGGTGTTAGGTCCCTACAATACTAGTGTGTTCCCCTTATTTTTATTAGGATATCCCCCTATTATTATCTTTTTGCCCATGTATCCCCCATATTGTTATTGTTGTTCCCCATAGGAGCCCACTATTGTTATTGTTGTGCCCTTACATTACTACTCTTATGTAGGCTCTGATTATATTGTGACCCCTTAGACTCCTATATATACCAAGGAGGTCTTATCATTTGAATCATCCAAGATTTGTTTATTTATGTAATGTAAAGAAGGTTCCTGATCCGAATTGGATCCTTAAAAATTCTCCAAGTTTTCATGACTGTTTCAAATTATGTCAAGCATCAAAATCTTATGGATATCGAGCTTATCAAAAATAACCTCTAAACAATGGAAATTTTTGGTCAGCACGGAACAACGAGGACCCTCGATTAAAGAACGCAGACTGTTGGCCCATGGTGACTCCGCACTGGCACAAATTGACAAACGAGAGGTCAAATCCAAAAACAAAGGCAGTTTAAAGCGCTAATCGCGTATCACAGGGTGTCCCCCTCAGTGAAGGAAAGCCCCCAAGCGCTCGGCCACGAGGAAAAGCATAAAACCGTATGGAAATCTCCGATTTCGTCAGAAGGTGGGTCCCATGCTAAAACTGACAGGATATATGAAGGGCTTCAAGCGGTAAGTGGGTTCGACCGAGTCTCGCCTAATGCCATACATTGGGCGACACGCGTCTAGTGGATGAGAGAGAAAACAACTCACATCGTGCGGGTAAAGGTCATGCTACTTACTCGCTCGATATGGACGGAGACTGTAGAATCTAGAGGCTCCAGATCAACGGTGGAGAAATGATCCGATGGATGACTGGATTTGACAGGGAAATAGGCTGAGACATATAAGATTTGAGGTCTGGCATGATCTATGAGCTGGCAGAGGAATCAGTTTTGCGGGCAATCTTGGAGCAACGAAAATAATGACCGTTCAAAGAGAACCGACACTCAGTTCATGAGAAAACAAATGGCCACCTCTCTGTCAATCATTACACAGTGATGATGACGCGGAGCAGGGGAATTCAAGTAGACATAGGTAGGAGATCCAGAGAGCTGGGAAGTGGAAACGAACAGTTAGGGAGTAGATTGGCTTTAAGCCACGAACAGACAAAGAGTAAGGCAGGCATAGAAAGAGAAATAGAAAGCAGAGAGGCAAGAAAGAAGTGAATTGCAGAGAACAGAGAAGTCGAGCTGACCTGCAGAGCAAAGGCAGCATCGAGAAGATAGAGACAGAGAGAGTCCAAGAGTCTATGAACTCTAGAGAAGGCTTGAGAGGTTCAAGTAACTCTTCTGTGTATACCTGTCGGGTATTGAGTACCAAATTGGACTCATACCACTAAGACTAGTTGAGGTCGAGATTCAGTAAGGGGAGTTTGTGTACTCTAGAGACTTGGGGGATCCAAGTACAATCCTACTGATCATCATCTGTTAAGTGAGACTCAAATTAAGCTCCTTATTGTAAAAACTCTGCTTTAAGACACAATAGAAAGGCCACCACTGAAGGCTGGACCAGGAGACGTAGCCTAGGAGGATTGGGTGAACTCCTTATTAAATTTGTTGTGTTTATGTGTTTTCTTACTGTGTTCTCTTACTGTTTCAGTGTCTATGTATTTCGCAATCTTATAGATTCGTTGCATAAAATAACATAGGCACGCCCCAGCACTTGAGTCTGTAATACCTTCATTCTTTCTCTTAGGTCATTTATGGGTGATTTCAGATCAGTTCCCCCTTGAAGAGAATAATTTTTAAGTCGTTTATCTATATTTTCTTTCAGCTGGTTGTAACATTTGGTATCAAAGCTTTGGATTCTAGGGTTTCGCTTCTTCAAATAGGAAATATTGGAATTTTCATTATAACTATTTTTTTCTATGAGGATTCAAAAGCTAAAATTTCAACCACATGGAGCCAAAATCTTTGTGAAATTTGTGTACAAATTCTAGATCTTGGTTTTCTATATTTTCATAAATCTGATCCAGGGAAGTTAGGGTTTTTGCAGGCTCCAAAATTCCATCGCAAACAGGTGACCTAAGGAAAATCATCATAACTTTCATTTCATGCAACAAATTTGAATTTTGTAAAAAGTGGATGAAATTGAATGGATGGTAGTTTATTATGTAGAAATTTCAGGGTTGAATGTTGAAACATTGACATGTGGCATCCCATACAACTTCACTCTACTAAACCATTCCATAATCAGGCCATCGCGGGAGATATGGAATAACTCTATATTGAAGAATCCAATATTGGTATGACTTGTGGAATTAGAAAGAATATCCATAAGGCTATTACAGGACCAAATTTTAGACCTTGGAAATCTGAAATTACAGAGATGCAACAATTGCAATATCAAGATCCAAAAAAAAACAAGAAAAAGGTGTGTATTTTTTAAATTTTTTCATAAATTTTGTTTGAAAAATCAGTTTGAAGTGATTCAAAGGGCATATTGAAGCATATATATATATATATATATATATATATATATATATATATATATAGAAGTAATTGGTTCTAAAATTCCTCCAAAACAAAAGAATTCTACACCCATTAATCCCTCGGAAAGCTCTACTATGGCACGACCAAGTGCAACAAATTTAGATCTTACAAAGAGAAACCAAAGATGAAATGGATGGTTTAAAAGCATACATGGAAGGTTTGAAAGAATACATGGAATGTTTGAAGGAAGTTTTGACAAATTTGTTGCAAGAAATGCTTCTTGGTGGTGACACGGTAATCCATGAAAATCATGATGAGGACAAAAGGAATATGAATTATTATTCTATAGACTCTAATGTGGGGTTTAAGAACTGCCACTTTCCAAAGATATATATGAGTAAGTTTGATGGCAAGGATCTGGTAACATGGATATTAGAGATGGAACAATATTTTGAACTAAATGATGTTAAACACACACAAAAGGTATGCATTACATATTTATATTTATAACCCAATCAATCCATATGGTATCGATGGATTTTTTCTCGTAACCCACTTGTCACTTGGTCAATTTTCACGGAGGAAATGATAGCACATTATGAGGATACAAAGAAAAACACCTTCTTTAGCCAATTGATAAATCTCAAACAAAAGGGTTCACTGGAGGAGCACATTTAGGACTTCCAAAAATTGACTATTAGGGTAACTGATATTCCAGAGGAGCATAGGACTAATGTATTCATAGGGAATTTGAAGGATAACATCCAACATGAGGTTCACCTTTGGGAACCTGATTCATTGGAGAAGGCATTCGGGGTGGAAAGAAAAGTTGAAAGAAACATTATGGAAACAGAGAAGTCTACCACTCACAACTGTAGCGATGGAAGTGTTGTTACTCCTAGCCTTCCACAACCTACAAGGTTGATGCCACAATAACTGGAGCTAAAAATAGAAAAAGGGTTATGTTACAGTTCCGATAGAAAATACACTAAAGGTCATAAGTGTGCTGAGAAGAAATTATGTTACATAGATTGTGAAGAGGAAGAAAAGGAACAAGAAACATCAAAAGAGGAGGATATACACCAAGAACCAACCCCAGAGAAATAATAAATGAATCCAACCATATCTTGCAATGCATTGACAGGAATTACCACTCTTCAAACTCTCAATATAGAAGGCTATATCAAGAAGAAAAAGGTAATAGTGTTGATTGATTCAGGTTGTACTCATAATTTTATTCATTATAAGATTGTCAAAGAATTGAATTGCTTCATATATCCAACACCTGAGTGTTAAGTGATGGTTGCAAATGGAGGAACTATAAATTTCTTTGGAAAGTGTCATAATATTAAGGTAACCATGGGGGAATATGTATTGAATAGTCAAATTATTTCTACTCCAATGGGTGGTGTTGATGTTGTACTAGGAGTCCAATGGTTACAAACTTTGGGGACAATATCTTTTAATTTTCAAGAACTTTTCTTGAAAAAATTTTGGGAAGGAAAGGAAGCTGAATTAAGGGGTATCATATGGAAATCATGAATATAATCAGCTCTAATGGCATGAAAAATATTTTGAAGAAAGAAAAATGAGGCATAATTGCACAATTATGCTCACTAGAGGTTCAAACACCAAAATCATCTATTTCTCGAGACCTCCAAAAAGTCTTAGACAATCATTCCAAAGTATTTGAAACTCTCAAAGGCCTCCCACCTATCTGTGATCATGATCATGCTATCCATTTGATTCTAGGAAGTGTTCCTCCAAACATCAGACCTTACAGATATCCCTATGCCCAAAAGAGTGAAATTGAACGTATGGTTGTAGAAATGCTAGAGGCTGGTATAATTCAACCTAGTAAAAGTTATTTATTTACTCCAATTTTATTGGTGTACAAGAAGGATGGATCATGGAATATGCGTCCATATTATAGGGAGCCCAACTAACTCACTATTAAAGATAAATTCCCATTCCTGTCATTGATGAATTCTTAGATGAATTACATGGAGCAATTTACTTCACCAAACTCGATCTTCGTTCAGGATATCATCAAATTAGAATCAAGACTGAAGACATTCTGAACACAACATTCAAAAATCATGAGGGTCATTATGATTTTTTGGTCATGCCTTTTGGTCTTACTAATGCACCTTTGACATTTCAAGGTTTGAGGAATTCCATTTTAAAAATCTTCCTTAGAAAATTTGTGTTAGTATTTTTTGATGATATACTAAACTACAACAAGTCTTGGAAGGATCATGTTCAACATGTTGACAGGGTGCTCAAATTATTGGAGGAGAAACAATTATATGCAAAAACCTCCAAATGTTTCTTTGTAGTACAAGAGGTGGAATATTTGGGTCATATTGTATCTCATGAGGGTGTTAAGGTAGACACTAACAAAATTAAATCCATTGAATGAAAAATTCCCACAACCATAAAGCATCTTTGAGGATTTCTCAGTTTTACAGGGTATTATCACAAGTTTGTTAAGAATTATGGGATAATAGAAACACCTCTAATAACATTACTGAAGAAAGATGCATTTTCTTGGACTCCAGAAGTGACTAAGGCCTTTAAAAATATTAAAGAGGCAATGTGCCAAGCATCAGTCTTAGCTACACCTGACTTCACAAAAACCTTTATTGTGGAATGTGATGCCCCAATAAATGGAATTGGTGTTGTTTTAATGCAAGAAGGAAGACCCATTGCTTTTCAAATTCATCCAATCAAAGGAAAGTATTTACACAAGCCTATTTATGAGAAGGAAATGTTGGCAATACTACATGCACTAAAGCAATGGATACCTTACCAAATGGGAAGACACTTCAAGGTAAAAATGGATCATGATAGGATTAAATACTTTTTGTAACAAATATTATCTTTAGAAGAGAAACAAAAATAGGTCACAAAGATGATGGTTTATGACTTTGAAATCATCTAGAAAAAAGAGAAGAAAAATGTTTTTACAGATGCACTCTCAAGAAATAATGAGGATGTGGAAGCATTGCTTTGTGCCATTTCTATTATCCAACCTAATTGGATAACTCAAGAAATGAATGAATGGAAGAATGACGAAGAGGTTTGGGCACTCATTCAACCTTTGCAGCAAAATCCTAGTACATCTAATACATTCATCTAGAAAAATGATTCATTATTGTACAAAGATTGCTTATATCTTTATAATAATTCCCAACTCAAGAAAAATATTCTTTTGGAATTTCACACCTCCCCCATAGGAGGGCACTTAGGATTTTCAAAACTTACCATAGGATCAAGAAGGAATTTTTTTGGGATGGCCTTAAATATGATATTTAGAAGTTTGTGGCAAAATGTTTAGTTTTCTAACAAAATAAAGTTGAGACAATTAAGAACCCGGATCTATTACAACCTTTAGCCATTCCAAGTCAGCGTTGGGAGGAGGTCTCAATGGATTTTATCAAAGGTTTACCCAATTCTGAAGGAAAGAGTGTCATCATGGTGGTAGTTGATAGAATTACCAAGTATGCATACTTTTTTACATTATCTCATCTTTTTAAAGCAAATACATTGCTACTGCATTTATGGAAACAATTAAAAAGCTACATGGAAACCCAAATATTATTGTAAGTGACATAGATCCCATTTTCATTGGAATTTTTTGGACGAAATTATTTTCTTGTCTTGGTACTCTACTAACTCATTGCCCATCTGATCATCCTCAATATGATGGGAAAACTGAGATAATGAACAAATGTTTGGAAGGATATATTCATTGCTTTGTATCGGATAAACAAACACAATGGGTCAAGTGGTTACATTTAGTTGAATGGTGGTATAACACTTCCTTCCATACTGAAGTAAAAATGACCCCATTTATGGAACTTTATGGATATCATCCACCATCCATCACATCATATTTAAGAAAAAATTATAAGGTTCAAGCAGTGGAAGATCACATCGAGCATCAACAACAAGTTCTCCAACTCTTAAAGGATATACTCACCTTGACACAGAATCGAATGAAACAACAAGAAAATCAGCGACTGGGTATTTTTACGACTACAACGATACAAAAAAAATGTCCCTCAAGCAAGCTAAGAAGGATAATAAAGTATCACCCAAGTACTATGGTCCTTAAAAGGTGTTGGAAAATATTGGTACTATGGCATACAAATTGGAGTTTCCTAAACCTTCCCGACTACACCCAGTTTTCCAAGTTTAATGCTTAAAAATGGTTATCGATGACAAGCTCCCAATTCAAACAGTGTTTCCAGAAATTGACAAAGAAGGAAAAATCATATTTGAGCCTGAAGCAGTCACAGAAACAAGAACCCGATAGATACAAAATCGATTAATTTCAAAATATATCATTAACTCGAATAACTCACCTATTGAATATTCCACATGGGACGATGAGAATTTTATACAGAAGCATCTGGAACTACTCAAGCGTTGAGGACAAAACTTTTTTGAAGGAGAGGGGCATGTTAGTTCCCTATAACACTACTGTATTCCCCTTATTGTTATTAGTGTAGCTCCCTATTGTTATTTTTGTGCCCATGTATCTCCCATGTTGTTATTGTTGTGCCCCATAGAAGCCCACTATTGTTATTGTTGTGCCCTTACATTATTATTGTTATCTAGGCTCTGATTATATTGTGACCCCTTAGACTCGTATATATACCAAGGAGGTATTATCATTTGAATCATCCAATAATTGTTCATTTATGTAATGTAAAGGAGGTTTCCCCCTCAAAGAGGATAATTTTTAAGTCATTAATCTATCTTTTTTATGAGTTGGTTGCATAACAAATGGAGGTGATGTGACTCATATGGGAAACACTCATGTTTTTGCATGGAAAAGAGGAGGTTCTTTAAGAGATATTTTAGAATCATTCTAGATCCTATATTGTTGACTTATACTAATTCTCTTTCTATTAGAAGGATTTCAATACTAATGTGAGGTGGCATGTGTAATGGTGGGATATGGTATAATTGATTGGGTACAAAACTGGAACTTATTATCGAGCTTTTAACTTGTAGTTGGTGCTTTGTAATATTGATCTTGTGATTTGTGACTCTAGGTGCCAATCCATCTGATTGTACTTGAGAACATGTTTTTCTAAGTCCACATGGGTTGTATGAAGTTCAGTGAATGAACAATCCACTGGTGTAAACTTCCCTTGTGCAAGCAATACCTTAGACCCTGGATCCAACTCGGGGGTGGTAAGCTACAAGAAATGTTGCAGTGTATTTAACCTATGGTTGGGAAGAGAGTGTAAATCCCTTCTTTAATTTCCAACCATCTCTGAATGATTTAGATAAATATTCTTGGATTGTACATGTTAGACCATAGGTTGTAATATGCCTTATTTGATTTATGATCAATGATTGTTCCTATGAAATTTATATAAGGATGCATACTTCATTGTTTATTCATGATTGACCAGCTAACTTGTGTATTTTTGGTGATTATGACTTGTTTGAGTTTTATGTTTGCAACTTTCTTAGTTATGTGCAGGTTATCTGATATGTCCCTGGTTGGTAAACTAAAAAATCGCTCATGACTAATATATGATATCATGAGTTTCAACCATATTTATATGTTTATAAGTTTAGGTAGCTTACTTCCATAACCATTATGGTGGGATACCTCATTAGGAGTGCAATTTATGTGTTGTATGCATGGAGTAGCTCTATCTCAAGATTTTTTTGAGATTTGTGTATGATTATGGAGTATGCTTTGCTTTATATGTCTGCATGGTGATTATTAAACTTATGGATCTATGTGTTTGTTGATATTCTCATGAATAATAAAGTTACTTGTTTGATTATACATGATTTCTTAATATGATTTAGCTAACCTGTTTTGTTGGGTGATTATTATAATCTAATATGTTGCAAATGACATGGATTAATACCTTGTTGAAGACTGCAAACTTATTCTTATGAGGGGGAAGTAATTGGATTAGTATATTTACTTGTACGTTTATCACATCATGAATAATGAACGATATTTGTATGATTTGTAAGTGAGATTATCAACTTTGTCCATGGAGGAATGTAACATTCATGTGTGTCTTTAATGAGATGTTATATATGGGTGTGTGTGTGTTCTCAGGGTTGTGAGTGGCTTGGAGGCCTCTGTGTTTGTTAATATATTCTTGTAGGCATGGCTATTTAGATGGATAGATATGAATGCCTAATGTTCTCAATGAAATATATTATAGTGGATGACTTATTTCACTGCATTACTGCATCTTGATTGATGAATCCATTCCATGTGCTTTGTTTTGCAGAATAACTTACATGATTTGTATTAGATAGGAGTTTTATCCCTATGAGAATTTTGAGGTACCAAATGATGCTTGACACTGAGGAAGGTTTGGTTAGTTTGTTGAAATCCTTAAGGTTTCAAGCCAAAGTTCCATAAAGAAACAAGTCTGCAGTCGAGGTCGAATAAACCTCATTAAATTTGTAAAGGAGTTAAGAAATTTAAAAAGAATGAAGAGATTTCTTAACCCACAAGAATGACTGCTAATCACCAAGTTAATCTACCGCTTAGTGAATTTCCTTAACATTAATTAGTGCTAAGTGAGACATGCCAAGTGCTAAATAATCCCTCTACGAAGATGGGTGTTGTTGACAGAAGGCACATGCCTGCAACGTGAACTCAATTTCGTTCATAAATGGTAAGTCACACGTTAGTGGAGGAACTCAAGATTGTATGGTTGGCCACCTGGTTCAGATGATGTGGGAAGGTAGCTAACATGGCACGCTATCAGTATGACACATGATAGTTGGAATGGACACTTTCGAAGGCTAAATCAATTGAATCTTCTTAACACATGATAGTGGATTTGTGGTGCCACATGGCTTGGGAATGCCATGTGGAGATATCATGGAGTCTACGTCCTAGGGTCACACCACTGTGAAGCCCGAATCCCTAACGAGGTTATACATTGGTATTAATAATTGTGGCATGGATTTGACAAAAGGCATGGTAGACGAAAGTTGTGGGATGAGAAATCCCCTTTACGTGACAATAAATCTCACATTACATTGCACCAGTTTGGAATAAGACCTACCTCACACTTTGGCATTGTGGCACTATGATGTCGTAGCATGGTGGAAGGACAAGAATATATTTGTCATAGGGAGCGGAGAAAGGAATTGACATATAATGGTGAATTCATGTTATGGGTGCCAAATTTGATCAAACATGACCCACCTTCATAATAGACCTTGAACATAGGGTTAATTTAAAGTAACACCTTCCACGTCCCTAGAATAACCCAGGGGGTGGGAGAGATTTTTACATGGTGGTTGACTCTAGCGAAAGGGTTCTTTTTGGAGGGGTAAAAATCTATGATTCAGTGGTGATTTCTCACCTCCTTTTTGTGGAAAATGTGTTTGCATGCTCCTCAGGATTTCACAGGGATATTATCTATTTGAAAAGCACCCTAGACATTTTTTGCAAGGTAATGGGTTGTGGCACAAGAAAAGGAAAATTTTCCCTTCTAAGTCAAAGCTATGGACGAAGGCTTAAAGTACATATGTTCTTTATAAATCCTAACAAATATTTCACAACATATTGGATGTGGATGGTTCAAAAAGTAGAAGGGTGTATTTAGGCGTGGTCAAATCATTTCCTGTCAAGGGGAGGGT
Organism: Pinus tabuliformis; assembly: GCA_031772625.1. NCBI lineage: Eukaryota > Viridiplantae > Streptophyta > Pinopsida > Pinales > Pinaceae > Pinus > Pinus tabuliformis. The sequence goes on from CM062818.1 coordinate 39,511,792, forward strand.
GTTTGGTTCTAGTTAAGGCCACCTTGGAAAGTATTCTAGTATACTAGAATTCTATAGCATTGATTCCAAAAGGAGTTCTAAACCGGATCCAAAAACATGAGTTAGATTTTTGTGGTGCTCGAGCTCATAAAGGATATGTGTTGACCAAGGGGAACATAATCATTGCCCCAAAGGACAGGGACTAAAGGAGATTCATCTCTTTGCAAAGGTGTTGGCTGGTAAGAATTTTTGGAGCTAGGGGAGTCATCCCTCTAGTTCGAAGTTATGCAATCTAAGTAATTTCCAAGTATGTCTATTGTGGGTTGGTTTAGAGTACCAAACAAATCCTCCACAGGATTGATAGTGTGAAAATATCTAGTCAGGGACTTCCCCCTAGTTGGTTAGTGGTTAGCTTGGCTCATGGGGAATGAAAGACTCGTCATAATTGGTAATGATCCCTACTATGGTGTTAGGAATAACTATAGGTTCTTATCCCATCTTCTTCATGAATTGAGTCTTTTGAACTTGCTATGTCCAGTTGATGCCATCTCACAACACCCATAAGCCAAAAGGTCAGGAAGGCTAGAAGACGGCTAGGGATCTAGGACTAACAATAGAAATGGATGATGAATGGGACATGTATGTTAATATTCTTGTTGAAAATCAGGTTTGAATTCAGGATAATTCTCTAGATTCGCTTTGCTAGACCAAGAACCCTCTCTTTGGAGATTTCATTGTGAAACTAGGGTACAATGCATGTTGTGAAGAAAATATTTTAGAAGAAATATCCTAGTGGTTGAAGGTATTATGGCGAGTCAGGGCACCATTGAAATATAATATTTTTTGCATGGATAGATATTAACAAAAAACTTCTCATTTGGGACAAGCTATAAAGAGAGGTTGGTCTGGTCTAGGCTACTACCCCCTGTGCAAGCTTCGAGAGGAGACATGTGATCATCTTTATGCACTGCAGTTACACTTTTCAAGTATGCAGATACCTTTGGAATGAATTTGTAATGTACTTTTTAAATTAGTTACAAAGGGAGGGCGTAGTGGCATATTTAACATCATAGGCTATAGTAATTTAAAAAGGGGGAAACTATTATTTAATGTTACTTAGGTAACATTAAATAAAAGTTAAATTTGCGGAAAATGGAGGGAAACTTTCTAATCACTTAAATTGATTTTAGTAGGGAAAGACCTAAAGATTATATATAAAAAGGAGAGAGGAGATTCATTATAATCATAATGGTTGGTTATCCTTTCTGATTTTGGCTTGAGGCTCTTGGATGGTTTTAAGACCCCTTTCTTTTATTGGTTATGGTTGTGAAAAATTCCACCCTAACCAATTCCTCTATCTTTCTTGCTACAAGATAGAATTTCGGTTGGAGGATTAACTTTATCAGGGAGTAAACCATTTTCCTGAGGTAAATAAGGGCTAGAATCTTAGTGGCTAAGGTGGCAAGGGCTAGGAATAATCCTACTGAAGTAGTGGGTCATCTTCCCAAGGTTAGCGATGGTTAGAAACAACCCTATTGAGGAAACAAGTCAACTTTCTAAGGAAATGAGGTAGATACCGAAGGGCAGGAAACTACTATCCTGATGCACCAAAGGGTTGTAAATTAATTTTTGAGGAAACAAAGGGTTTTAGGTTACTATATGAGATAATAAAGGATGATATCTACCTTTTTTTAGTCAATGAAGGGTTGTATCTAGCTTGTTGAGGCAGCAGGAGGCTAATACAAATCTTCCTGAGGTAATGAGAAGTTGAGGATTAACTTCTTATGGTAGAAGATGATCAAGAAGTTATTTTCATAGGATGTGGGTAGCAAAAGAGGTTAGAAACAAGAGGTTGCAAGGATTTAAGGGGTGTGATCTTGTGGCATCAAGGTTGATACAAATCCCTAACCTATGATGATTGGATACAATTTAGTAAGCTATATTTATGATGATATATGTGGATCTTTGTAAGTCTGTAATTTCTTGTTGAATCAACCTATGTTATAAATGGTTTCTTGTCGAATCAATTGATTACTTAAATCATTTACCATACTATTTGTGTATCTAATAAGAGCATCATTATTTCAAAGATTAATGAGTATTATAATGTTGCTATGAAATACAATTCTTTCATGTATTCATTGAAAGCCATAGCTCAAAATTACTCCCTAAGAGTAATTCCCCAAGAGGGACATTGTAGTGGCATTGGAGTTTTGCATCCTACCAGATTGTGAAAATATGATTGGTGGATGCATCCAAAGGATAGGGAAAACATTATAGTTAGGAAAAAGAAGGGTAACCACGATTTAGTCATGGAAGACAGGGAAACGTAGCCATTATAAATTATCCCCTTTGACATCTTCTGGGTGTTTAACCAATTTAATTTCCTTAAATTGTCAACATAAATTATTGACCAGGGCAGGTATACTGATGAAGCACAAGTGCACTATATGTGCTAGAAGTTAATTGATGTTGTTAAGATATCTATGTTCTTGTTAAAGTCTAAATTTAGAGTTAATATGAAGATGGTATTACTGATTATATTAAAGAATTGTGCCTTAAAGTTGTTAGCTACTTATCTTAGAAATTAGTTTCTATTGAATCAGTTTATGGATGGTTTAAGTGTGATTCTAAGCTTTACTCTTGTTAGACTGTTTTGGATTTTATCTCTGAATTTTATGCTGCAACCAAGCCTAAATTACTATGTGCTAAAGAGATCTATTCTATCATATTGTAAATGAATGATGTCTGGATTTAATTTTCAAGAAAATGATTGTGACTCTTTTACTCATTCAACTTCATCCAAACAAGTCATAAATCTAATAAACTAAAAAGCAACTATGCTATGAAAATGAAACAGTTGACTACACTAGGTAGAAAGCAAGGAAAATGATTAAACTGTACCAGATAAAAAGCAAATGAAATAACAGAATTAAGCTAGGTATAAAGCAAAGGGAATTTCTTATGCAGACAACGATTCAATTATGAATTCCATCATACTGCATTTCAAACACAGAACAGAGCATCTACAATAAAGCAATTAAGGAAATCTATGTGCAATTGGTTAAAGACCTGTACTGGTTGTAGGGGCCCTCCACGAAACAGTCGACAATCTCCAATCAATGTAGTATGGAAAACATAAACCAAGTCTATTACTCACAAACAAGTGTAACAAGATGTTCTTAAAGTTTACATGTATTGGCGTGCACCCAAAACACAGAGCAACCATTGCTTTTATAATACTTCTCTATATAATAGTATGAGAGTTTAAAGCCTATATATATATCTATTCTGATCCTACTAAATTAAACTATATCGCTAAATAATCGATTTTCTATATAGAAAAGAAAATCGATAAGATTTTGAGAAAACTTAGTCTCTGTCCCGGCAACAATATTACAGTTGAATTTGAGGTTGACCGTGTTGTCATGCGATCTTCTTGAAGGATTGGCCTGAGAGAATAAGAAAGAATCCATGAGGGAATCATTCCTCATCCATCTATATCTTCCTTGGCTGAGCTGGAGCATCTGAAACCTGTTAACAAAGGAGATGGCTACGGAAATCTAGACTAGCTGCAGAAACAGGACAATTTCGTAGCCAAATGCATACTTTAACTAAAAAATAAGGTATATAGACAAATATGAAGAAGAAGACATTTAAATGCTTACCTTTAACAAAACATGTTGTCTATTTCATTATTTAGGTGATAGGTATAGGGAAAAAGGAAGAAGTATAGGTAAAAAGGGTGTCAAGGTAAGATAGACCTTGGACTCTATAATGGGTGCTAGAAAAAGGGCAACAACAGATAGCTCAACATATGGCACAAGGGATGCAGTAGATGGATTAAATGATGGCATAATCGCAAAAAAATATGGCTCAATTTTTAGCTAGATTATGGAAAATCTTAATAATGTAGGTAATAATGCTACTAATCGATCTAATGGAGGCAACATGAGTTTAGAACAAGGAAGTAATAGCCATAACCTTAATCCCTTTAACATCTTTACACAAACAAACATAGGGGAAACCAATGGAAGGAAACTTAGATGTCTACAACCCCAGTTTCTAGATGGTTGGGAAGAAATAAACCCAAGACCTATACAAAAAATGAATATTTCTCATAGTATTTCTAGGAGTATGCATCACTAGGAGAGGATGTTCGAGAAACTATGAACTTTACAAAGTTCAGTAACATTAAGTACAAAAATAGGCACAGGGATCATAACAAGGGCACATAACAAAATAATGAGTTATGGTAGAAAGGTTGGAAAAATGTCCATCCCCTCTTTTGATGGGTTATCAAAGTTCTTAGCTAAGGTCTCAAGTACAAAAGTTAGAAACCTACTTCCAACTTAACCCAATGTTAGAAGTAGAGGCTATCAATTCACCCCTGTGAATTTGGAAGGATAATCTCACGAATGGTGGTACTACATATTAGTCACCCTAGGACATTCCACCATAACTTCTTATGTGGAATTCACACAAATATTGATAGATCAATTTGATAGGAAGGATCTAGAGACAAAATTCAAGGATCTATCACAATTAAAGCAGACTGGAAGACTTTATAGGTTGTTACCTCCTCTTGCTCAAGCTTTGGTTCACATTGAAATCAACCCATGTGAACTTTTTCATAGAATATTTGTTCATCTCCATTTCAAAATACTTCCAACTATAAGTTCAATAGTAGATGGAATCCCCAAACTGGAAAAATATCACAAAGGAGTATGTAAGGGATGTGCATTGGGTAAGAACACCAAGAGACCATTTGGAATTAGTGCTTCATGGTCAAAAGAAATATTGGATATTATTCACCGAATGCATATGGTCCTATGAATCCTAAATCACTTGGAGGTCATCTATATTATGTCACATTGGTAGATGATTGTTCAAGGAAAACTTGGGTTTACTTGATGAAATACAAAGATGAAGTATTTGCCAAATTTCAAGAATTCAAAGCTAAAGTAGAGAACCTTATAGAAAGAAGAATCAAGATATTAAGATCTGATAATGGAGGAGAATATACATCCAAGGAAATCATAGCTTTTTGTAAGGATTCTAGGATTAAGAGGGAGATGATAGTCCCATATAATCCCGAACAAAATGGACTTGCAGAACAAAAGAATCGGTCCATTGAAGAAAGTGTAAAAGCTACGCTACATGATCAATATTTACCAAAAATTCTGTGGGGTGAATCTATGAGTTGTATACATAAAAAATCAAAGTCTCCATGGCTCACTAGATAACAGAACTCCCGAAGAATTATTTACTGGAAAGAAAACAACCGTGGATCATCTCTGGATTTTTCGTTGTCCTATCTATATTCATATAACTTACGCCAAGAGAAAGAATTTGGTCCATCAGGCATGAATGGAACATTTTGTGGCTATAATAACTCTTCCAAGTCTTATGGGATCTACATAAAGGAAGGACAATGAATAGAATTCAGTCGAGATGTGATATTTGACGAAAGTATTGCATTCAAGAAATCAAAGGATCTCCCTATGGACCCTGAGGATGAAGAACGTCTAGTATTTGAAGAATAAGTCAATAGGGAAGAAGAAGAATCAAATCATGAAGATGAAGGTCCCAGTGAATCTATACAACCTGTGGTTATCCTTGAAACTAGAAAGATACCTAACTGGTTGAAGTCTACTTGATGTAGAAGGTCATGGAGCAGCTCAAGGCACATTCAAGGAAAGAAAAAGGCCCAAACAATATTCTGGGTATGCAGCCTACATGACAAAACTAATAGAAGCAGATCCATTCACTTTTGAAGAGGTTGAAAATCATCAAGAATGGAAGGACTCCATGAATGAAGAATGTCAATCTATAATGAAGAATGGAGTTTGATAGATCATACCTAGGCCTAAAGACAAATCTGTGATAACTTCCAAATGGATCTACAAGATCAAACATGTAGTAGATGGAAGTATTGATAAATATAAGGCAAGATTTGTGGCTAGGGACTTTTCTCAATGAGAAGTCATCGACTATGAAGAGACATTTTCTCTAATAGCAAGGTATACAATTATACGTTCATCAGTCTCTTTGGCAGCATCGATGGGATGGAAAAATCACCAAATGGATGTCAAGACTATTAGGAAGTCTATATAGAACAACCCTTTGGATTTTAAGTCAAGGAAAAAAAGGAATATGTTTGCATATTGAAGAAGGCATTACATAGCCTCAGAGTTTAGGCTTCACAAAGAGTTATGTTGATCCAAACCTTTATATTAAGGTTGTGAAGGGATAGTCAGTAATCATTCTTACATATGTGGATTATCTTCTCTTGACAGGTATAAAAGGTCGAATTGAAGAATGTAAGAAGCAACTAGCAGCAAATTTTGACATGAAGGATCCAGGGTTGATGCACTACTATTTGGGACTGTGAGTTTGGTAAGCACCTGATGAGATCTATCTTGGTCAAGGGAAGTATGTGATCAAGATGTTGAAGAGATTTGACATGATGGATTGCAAACTAATGACAACCCCGATGATCATATATTTTGAAATACTAAGGAGTTTTGAATCGAGACCTGTGGATAATTCCATGTTGAATAGGTTTGACATGATGGATTGAAAACCAATGACAACCCTAATGATCACAAATTTGAAAAGACTAAGGAGTTTTGAATCGATCCCTATGGATACTTCCAAGTATAGACAATTGATTGGCTCACTAATGTACTTGTTGAATACTCAACCATACATATGTTTTGCAATAAATGTTCTCAGTCAATTAAAAGTGGAGCTGACGCATGATCATTGGATAGCAACAAAACATATATTGAGATATTTGGAAGGAACCATCCACTGCTACCTGAAATATGATAGGAGGAATGATGTCCACTTGATTGGATATACAAATTCCAACTGGGGAGGTAGTGAGCAAGATGGAAGGAGCACTATAGGAGGATGTTTTAGTTTGGGATCCTCCATGATATCATGGATGGGTACAAAGAAAGATTCAGTTGCTTTCAGTAGTGTTGAGGCTAATGATATTGCAACCTGTGAAGTAAGCAGAGAAGTGATTTGGTTAAGGAAGTTTCTATCCAACCTATTTGAAGGACCTATGGGCCCTATAGTGATACATTATGATAACACTTGTTGTATACGATTTTCTGAAGACCCAGTGTTTCATGGAAAGACAAAGAATATCAACAACAAGTACCACTATATCCAGAAGCTAGTGTTGTCACTCCGTAATTTCCAAAGGGTGTGAGAGTAACCTAGAGGTAACCACAGAACCACTTTGGAAGCTGGGATCTAGCCCTTCCAACTTCAAAGAGGGATCTTTCTATATGATTTAGATTTTTTGGTTTGAGATATTATGCTAGTTATTGAGTTATGAGCTTGGTTTTTTCAAAGGTTTGGTTGAAACTGCAAGGAAATGCCATTGGGATTTGGAGTCAAAAAGTCTGGGGTGATCAAATACAAGAATGCTAGAACAAATGTAACAGGGCAAGGTAGGTAGAATATTGGATCTTTGGAGCTTTTGTGGAATGAAAGGGAGGAAAATATTTAAATTCAATTAAACATAGAGCATTTTAGAATGAATTATATATTTAATCTCAGTTTGAAAACACAGATATTGTTTATAAGCCATAATAGAGTGTATTCAAACAAATTCAGCCCTTAATCTTCTTTAAACAATAAAGATAGAAGGAACATATGGAAAACTATAAAAATAACAATTTTACAAGAGAGGAAACTTCACCAATTGCCTGCCACATGAATCCTAGAACAACTTTCTGTATTAATGAATGATCACTTTAGTACATGCACAACTTTACATCAAGGAACTGCTTTCTTCACATGAGTTCCAACCCCATTCTAAGTCTTATTACAACACATTTATAAAATCTATACTAAACTAACGTCAAATTCCAAAAAGGAATTGATTACAAAATAATATATAACAATTTCTAGGAAAAATATGAGTAATAAACTAAAAATAAATCAATCGCTAGAAAATTGCAGGAAGTATGGAACTGATGGAAAATATTCAGCCTTCAAATCTATTTAAATGTTGATCCTCTACCTTGGAATTTGGAAAGGTTGAAGAAGTCTTCACAAAACCTGCTAGTTTCCCTCTCAAATCTGATTAACGTTTCCACTTGTATCAACTAGTTGTCCCTTTGAATTCTATTTGTATCATTTTTTTGCCTTTCATCATCTTTTGAATATTTCATTATTGTCACAAAATATTTGGGAAGAAAATATTTTATAAATGTTTTTCAAATATTCCATAAATGAATTTCATATTTCTCTATTTTCATTAATTTACTAAATGAAATCCTCAAAATATCTCCTCAAATAATTGCATCCCGTAAATCCATCCATTATTTGAAATTATGTCTTGTTTTGAAATCTTTTAAATCCATGCTTTGTTTTTCCTTCTCATGGATTTTCAAAACTATGTGTTGTTTTGTCTTCTCATGGATTTCCAATAGAGTGTTGTTTATCCATGTGTTTTTGTTTTTACTTTTCCTCTTACCACTATAAAATATTTGGATAAATATTTATCCAAATCTTATGTTCCCATACATTTTTCATTCACAATTCATTTTCCTCATCTCTAAAATTGTTTTGGTTTTACTCCCATGGTTTTGATTTTAAAAAAATTAAAATTATTTTCAATTTCAAAATAATTTAAATATTCCTTTGTAGAAACATACAAGAAAATAAATGAACATAAGTGAATTTTCGCTCTGGTTTAATTACTTTTTTCAAATTTCATTTTTGTCGAGCCTCCTTTTACTTTCACCTGTAACCTCATTTCACACTTGTAACTCTCATTTTTACCTCGGTATTTTTCACCTCAGTCTTATTCTTACTTAGCCTAACATCCGTAAAGTCATTTTATAAATATATCACCCAAGCTTCAGAGGAATCCAAGCTCGAACTCCAAAGATATTCGATTAATGAATTCAATTAATCAAAAGGAACCATTGACCTTCCCGCCATACATCATAAGATTCAAAACAATATAATTAATGGTTTTCAAAGGGGGTAGGTAGTAAATGGTTTAGGAGGGGGGTCCAAAATTAAAAAGAGAGTGACATTAGTAAAAAGCGGTAAAGTGAAAAACATATTTTCGGACCCCCCTTTGTTAAATGTTGAAAATGCAGGGGCCCCCAAAATCCATCAATAACCATTGATTTATTTTGCACATATATTGAGGCATGAAATATGAGGGTGATTTAATAGTTAAGTTCAGGAGGGTACATAGTTTACTTTGACTTGTGACTTGACGTATATAATACGATTATGAAGTGGGAATTTAATGGATATGGTAATTTTAATGGCAATGTGGAAATGGAAAGAGATAAGGTGGAGTATAGGATAAGTTAAGATGAATATAGGTAATATATGAGAGAATGAGTGGGAGATGAGTGTAGTTTTATTTTATAAAATATTATTTTATTTAAAATATAAATCCAAAATAATATTTAAATATAATGATTTTATATACCAAATAAAATTAATTTAAACTTGAATAAACTTTGATGAGGGCAATTGAAAATTGGGTATAAAAGTCAATTTTGTTTATTTTGTCAGATCCTCATAAATGAGCTTGAAACTTTTCATATCAAACTAAGCATGTCCAGGGGATAAATTTTGCCAAAATTTATCATGTGCTAACATCGGCTCCAACTGGGGATGTTGGCCCCCCTAGCTCGAGTGTCTGACCATTCAGTAGTCATCACACCCCTCAGCCTGCAACTTGTGACATGTTCTGAAACTCAAACCTCTGTACAAACCGAAAATGATACTGAATATTGCAAACAGTAAACTAAATGCTAAAAAATATGCTTGCCCAATAAGCTTATTTATGTATAGACAATCATATTCTAACAACTGAGAACCAAATGCTTGAATTCAAGCAATGTAAAATCTCTAATATAACCAATCAAAAATTTGATCCAATACATGGGCTCCTTGACTGTGTTTAATAAGAATCAAAACTAGAACGTGCATGGGCACTGGAAACTTATTGTAAGCTTGATCTTCACAACAGAAACATAATTGGAACTCTGTAGTTAATAATTCTTCCATATAAACAATTATGGGATCATGAAAGACATGACTTATTGTTTCATTTTCAAAGTATTCTGCAAATTTATGGTCATGCTTGAGAAATTCATATATGCTTTCTTTAACATCATACAGTTCCAGTTGTGAGTCATCATAGCTATTCTCAAAACAATCCTCGACCTCAATATCAAAATGAAACACTACCACTTCTTGTTTTTGCTGACAAAGGTTCTAAAAAAAATGATTTTGACTTTGTAAATTGTGGCCTTGAATTTAAACTTCTAAGGCTTGAAGATCCTTCTCAATTTGTTTAGCAAACTCTACTAAAAATATGGTCTTGGCTTCAGAGCTACATTTGCATTTCTCTAGATAACTAGGAAAAAAATATGAGAAAGCCTCATCAATTTGATCATCGTCAAAATTACCCCAATATTCCTTGAAACCTTTAATAGAGATAGGGTATGCCACATACCATGTCAACATGTTTAACAAGCAACCCGATCAACATGTAGTGTAGTCGCCATGAGTGTTTTGCAATCTGGATTCTTTGAACAATGTAAAATTTGAAACGGGAACTAATATGGTTACCCAATTTTTTAAGGTAGCAAAAAAATCATCCGATTTTGAAAAACATTGATTCATAATACACTTTTTTTTTAGCATAGTTTTGACACTTTAAATTTTCTTGTGTATCAAATATAAATATTTGTTTTTAAATATTAGTGATTTTCATACTGATTTTGAAACGTATTGATGTAGAATCAACTCCTTTTTTTAGAGGGCTTATTTTTGACACTTTATATTTTCTAATGTATTAACTGTGAATATTTTTTTTAAATGTTACATTGTTTGACACTTTAAATTTTTTTATGTCCAATTGTTTTTAAAATGTTAATTACTTAACAAATTTTCTAGTTGTCTTATTTCTCTTTTTTTAAATGTTGATTACTTAAAAAAACAAATATATATATATATATATATATATATATATATATATATATATATATATATATATATATATATATATTTCAAAAGGTGGAAAAACCTATCAAACTCAGTTTCTCAAACCAACAGTGAGGACAGCCATCTCTGGCTGCTATCCGCGAATGTCAGTTGACACATCACTGTTATCAAGGAAAACCACGCCACCTGAAATAACCCGCTGGTGGTCCGTAAGGGAGCAGGCTTTCACTCCTGCCAGATGCCTCTGGATCTTGGGTCGTTAACCTGTTTCCTTACGTCCGAGGAAGACGATACAAAGACAAAAACTTAAAAAAAAAAAATAATAATAAATAAATAAATAAAATTATCTTGTAAACGATAAAAATTTGAAAAAAAAAACTATAAAAATAAATAAATAAAAATACAATCATTTTAAAAAACTATTAAAAAAACTAAAAAAAAATCAATTTTAAATAATTTAAAAACAAACTAACAAAATTTAAAAACTATTAATATTAAAATTAAATTAAAAAAAAAAAAAACAAAAAAAAAAAAAAAAACAAAACATAATTAATTACAAATTTTAGAACATTAATGATAAAATCTAAAAAAAAAATTAGAGGTGCTCAGAATCGGATTTCAGCCGCCCCCCACTAAAAAAAAATTGTATTAACAAAAAAAAAAAAAAATTGTTAATATATATATATATTAAGTGGGTGGGACTGAAATCTAATTCTAAGAATTGGATTTCGGCCTCTCCCACTTAAAAAAAATTATTCAAAAAAAAAAATTGTAAATACATTTTCTATTTTTTTTATAAGTGGGTAGAATCAGATTTCAGCCCCACCCAGGGGCCACCCTGGGTAGGACTAAAGTCCAACATCGGACTTTAACGCTGCCCATAGACCTGGGGGGCGGCCGTAGGCGAGCGGAGCTGCGTGTAGCTTCTCCCGACCAGGGTAGCACCCCCCGGGCCCCTGGGCGGGGTTGAAATCTAATTCTAAGAATCGGATTTCAGCCGCCCCGCACACTTAAAACAAAAAAAAAAAAATTGCTAAGTGGACGAAGCTATTCTGAGAATCGATTATGATTCTCATAATTGGATTTTAGTCCTGCCCACTTATATATATATATATATATATATATATATATATATATATATATATATATATTGGTTAATAATTTTATTTTTTGTAAGTGAGCGGGGCTGAAATCCAATTCTCAGAATCAAATTTTCCAAATTTATTTATTTATTTTTTTTACGGTTTTTTAACAATTTGTTTTTCTAAGATTTTAATATTAATGTTGTAAATTTTTAAATAATTATGTTTTTTTTTTTTTTTTTTTTTAATTGTTTTAATTTTTCACTTATTTTTCTTCTTCTTCTTCTTTCTAATTAAGTTTGTTTTTTTTATTTTTTTGTCTTTTGTTTTTTTTAATAAGTTTTTATAATTGTTGTATTTTTATAGTTTTTATAAAAAAAATATATATATATATATATATATATATATATATTACATTTTTTTTGAAAACATGTTTTTATTATTATTTATTTCTTTGCATTTTTTAAATTCTTAAATTCTTATTTTTATAGGTTTTTTTTGGGTTAATTGTGTGTGTGTTTTTTTTTAACCTTTTTGTTTTGTTTTTTGTTTTTTTTTTTTATTATTGTTATTATTTTATTTTTTTCCCGAGTCATGATAAAATATTTTATGCCATTTTTTCAAAATTTTGAAAATTTATCGTAAAAAAAAAAGAAAAACAGAAGTTATTTCAACATCAACACTTTTTGTTTTCAAGGTGTTTTTTGCACAATTTTTGCACAAAAAACTAGGTTTCTTTACCATTTTTAAAACCTGTTGAAACTTTACCCTCGAAAAAAAAGTGTTATTTTATCATCAACACTTTTCATTTTCGAGTTGATTTTTCATATTTTTGGGGGATTTTTTTGCTAGAGTTCCCGTTTTGAGTTTATAGTTCCCGTTTCAAAGTTTACATTGTTTTTTACAATGGAGTCTTTGGATCAAGTGAAACTTGATTGGAGTCACCAGGTGAATGATTCAGCCTTCTTGTGTTTATTCATTTTCCACCATCAACAATCAAATCTGAAACTTGATAGTCTTTTATGGGGAAGACAAAACCTTGAGGTTCCCTAGTATGGTCGCCAGAATGGAGGTCATTACGTAATTTCACAAGGATTTGAGAGAAACCCAAAGGTAGCCACAAAACTACTTTGGAAGTTGGGATCTAGCCCTTCCATCTTCAGAGAGGGATCTCTCTATATGATTTTGATTTTTTGTTTTGAGATATTAGGCTAGTTATTGAGTTCTGAGTTTGGTTTTTTCAAAGGTTTGGTTGAAACTGCAAGGAAAGGCAATTGGGAAATGGAATCAAAGACTCTGGGGTGATCAAATACAAGAATGCCATAACAGATGTAACATAGCAAGGTAGGCGGGCTATTGAATCTTTGGATCTTTTGTGGAATGAAAGGGAGGGAATGATTTATATTCAATTAAACATAAAGCATTTTAGAATGAATTATATGTTTAATCTCAGTTTGAAAACACATATATTGTATATAAACTAGAGCAGAGTGTATTTAAACAAATTCAACCCTTAATCTTCTTTAAACAATAAAGACAGAAAGAACATATGGAAAACTGGAAAAATAACAATTTTACAAGAGAGAAAACTTCACCAATTTCCTAACACATGAATCCTAGAACAACTTTTTTTATTAATGAAATGATCACTTCAGTACATACACAACATTCCATCAACGATCTATTTTCTTCACATAAGTTCCAACCCCATTCTAAGTCTTATTACAATGCATTTATAGAATTTATGCTAAACTAACTTCAGATTCCAAAAAGGAATAGATTACAAAATAATATCTAACAATTCCTCGAAAAAATCTGAGTAATAAACTAAAAATAAATCAATCACTGGAAAACTGCAAGAAGTCTAGAACTTCTGGAAAATATTCAGCCTTCAAATCTAGAAATAGATTTTTTAATGTTGATCATCTGCCTTAGAATCTGGAAAGGTTGAAGAAGTCTTCACAAAACCTGCTAGCTACCCTCTCAAATCTGATTAACTATGACACATGTATCAACTAGCTGTTCCTTTGAATTCTATTTTTGTCTTTCATCATCTTTTGAATAGTTCATTATTGTCACAAAATATTTGGGAAGGAAATATCTTATAAAAAAAATTCAAATATTCCATAAATGAATTTCATATTTCTCTATTTTCATGAATTTACTAAATGAAATCCTCAAAATATCTCCTCAAATAATTGCATCCTGTAAATCCATCCATTATTTGAAATTATGTCTTGTTTTGAAATCTTTTAAATCCATGCCTTGTTTTTCCTTCTCATGGATTTTCAAAACTATGTGTTGTTTTGCCTTCCCATGGATTTCCAAAACCATGTGTTGTTTATCCATGTGTTTTTGTTTTTACTTTGCCTTTTACCCTTGTAAAATATTTGGATAAATATTTATCCAAATCTTATGTTCCCGTACATTTTTCATTCATAATTTAGTTTCCTCCTTATCTCTCTAAAATTGTTCTTGGTTTTGCTCCTATGGTTTTGATTTTATACAGGAAAATAAATGAAAATAAGTGATTTTTTGCTCTGATTCAATTCCTTTTGTCAAATTTCATTATTGCTGAGCCTTCTTTTACTTTCATCTCTAACCTCATTTCGCACCTGTAAGTCTCATTTTTACCTCGGTCTTGTTCACCTCAGTCTTATTCTTACTTAGCCTGATATCCATAAGATCATTTTATAAATATATCAACCAAGCTTCAAAGGAATCCAAGCTCCAACCTAGATATATTTGATTAATCAACTCGATTAATCAAACAGAATGATTGACCTTCTTGCCATAAATCATAAGATTCAAAACAATACAATTAATGGCTTTTTTATGGGGGGGGGTAGGTAGTAATTGGTTTAGGAGGGGATACTTTCATCTCTAACCTCATTTCGCACCTGTAAGTCTCATTTTTACCTCGGTCTTGTTCACCTCAGTCTTATTCTTACTTAGCCTGATATCCATAAGATCATTTTATAAATATATCAACCAAGCTTCAAAGGAATCCAAGCTCCAACCCAGATATATTTGATTAATCAACTCAATTAATCAAACAGAATGATTGACCTTCTTGCCATAAATCATAAGATTCAAAACAATACAATTAATGGTTTTTTTTGGGGGGGGGGGGGGGGGGGGTAGGTAGTAATTGGTTTAGGAGGGGGGATCCGAAATTAACAAGAGGGTGACAGCTATAAAAAGCAGTAAAGTGAAAAACATATTTCGGCCCCCCGGGTTAAATATCGAAAAAGCAAGGGCCCCTTGAAATCCATCAATAATTATCGATTTATTTTTCACATATCTCGAAACATGAAATATTAGGGTGATTTAATAGTTAAGTGCGGGGTGGGGACACAATTTACTTTGACTTTATGGATTTGACTTCTGACTTAAGGTATATAATACGATTATGAAGTGGGAGTTTAATGGATATGGTAATTTTAATGGCAACATGGAAATGGAAAGAGATAAGGTGGAGTATAGGATAAGGTAAAGATGAATATAGGTAATATATGAGGCAAATATATGAGAGAATGAGTAGGAGATGAGTGTAGTTTTATTTTATAAAATACTATTTTATTTAAAATAAAAAACCAAAATAATAATTAAATATAATGATTTTATATCCCAAATAAAATTAATTTAAACTTCAATAAAACTTTGAAGAGGGCTATTGAAAATTGGGTCTAAAATCCAATTTTGTTTATTTTGTCAGGCCCTCATAAATGAGCTTGAAACTCTACATACCAAACTAAGCATGTCCAGGGCATAAATTTTGTTAAAATTTATCATGTGCTAACAACTAGTACAATATGTTGTGTTACAATTACAATATATCTCCACAGGTGAGTAGGTAGTTGACATATTGATAAAATATCTTCCTAATAAGAAGCTTGTGTATTTAGTAGACAAGCTTGGTTTGGTTGATGTATCCTCCTTAGTTGAGAGGGAGAGATAGGCACATTATTCTTGTCTTCACTTGCGAAGATAGAATGGAGGATTGGGTAAACATATGGCATCTGATACTCTTTGAGGATTAGGTAGAGCATCCAAGATAAGAGTATTCATGGACCGATATTATTTGAGGACTAGTTATCCAAGATAAGAATAGTCCAAAGAATGTCATACTCTGTGAACACCCCGATGTGGTATGTACCTTGAGAGACAATGATGAGGTTGTCTATAAATCATTGGTCTCGCTAAGAATTGTGCTATGATCTTGTGGAGAGATAATGTTGTTAGTCAAGGCCTTGCTATATGAAAATGTTGGTTGATATGATGTCAAACATATGGGTTACCAATCTGACTCTTCTTATGAGATCCCTTCATATTGAGAATGTCCATGTACCATTCATGAATACCTCCCTAGTTAAGAGGGAGTGTTGAAAAATGAGTAACTAGGTTCATTCTTCATAAATATATAATGTACTTTTGATGCTTGTAAATTGTAAAATGAAAGAAAATTATTATTATTGTTTTTTTAGCATGGGTTTCATGCCAAAATTCTCTTATTTTATAGGTCAAACACCCATTGAGTTCTTCTCGGAATTGTCCTAGGTCAAGAACTTAAAAGAGACATTGTCATAAGTTGAAGACCCCTTCAAGCACATTGTAACTTGTAAAGAAAATTATTTTTGTCCTTAAAAGTGTCAAAATACCCTCCAAAATCAAGTTGGCTCGGCAACTGGCAAGTCAGCTTAATTTGAGGAGCCATGCCCACCTTTGAGAAGCCTATATAAAGGAGGAAACTCGACCTCCTTGAAGCATATTCATATCTCTCTCATTCAAGAAAAGTTAGAAAAAGAAGAAGGCAATGAAGGAAGAGAACGAAGAAAACTTGGTTGTAGTTATTTCTCTCTCACGCATGAGAAGGAAGGATAGGGTTTTCCTCTACAAGTTCTATCTTGAAGAAGAGAAGGCAAGAAGGTCAAGTGAAGGTCACAAGAAGCCATATTCAAGCTCCAGAAGCCAAAGAAAGCTAAGCAAATTTCTAAGGAAGTATTGGGGGTCTAAAAGAAGCTCACATGTGTGGCAGAAACATCTATAATAGGGCCGGAAATTTTAGGTCTGCAATGGAGGCCGAAATTCTGCAGCTAGAGGTTGAAATTGTGCTACTGGAAGAGATTTGACTGGGTTTGACTTAGACAATGAAAGCACATCATCCGGAAAGGTTGGAATTAGTCTTGGAGGGTATTAGTCTTCGTATAAAGGTCTTGGAATTCGTCAATTCAAGAATCTATAAGGAAGAAAAGGGATTTGTAGGTTTTCCTCTCAACTCAAGAGGTTTTGGCCCTGGCTTGTAGCCTATATTTTGTGTTCTTGTTCTTCTTGTTTTGGTAGTTGTTTGATGATATGAAAATATAATAATAAGTAAAGAAGCTAATAAGTAACTTAAAGTAAAAATACATCACTAGCAGTTATCAAGTAAAGAGAAATCACTCTAATCTTAGCCCTCTAGATTTCTTAACGGTCTTTGACCTAAATCCTTATGTCTCTATTGAGTATGCTTTTCTTCTAATGTTCCTTACTATTTTGTTGCATTGTTTATGTTAGTGTTCTCTCTATATAATTTCTTATGATGATATGGGGTGAATGAAATGTTTGAAAAAGTATAAAAATGCAATTATCTACAACAAAGAACAATCTAGCCCTAAAATTAACATTTAGAATAATTTTCTAACTAACTAATCTAGTAGTCACAATTATGTTCTAGATAGAAATTGATTTGATGGTTCATCTTCTCCTTGGTATTAACAACACTTTATCTATGGTGTGAGAATGTGTTTCTAGATGTTGGACTTGTGTGGATATACCTTTTTTTTTTAACATGGTAGAGCACTGTGACCATAAATAAAGGAAATATCAATAAGAGTGTGCCTTAAATACAAAAGGCTACAATCTAACTAATTGTAGAAGGTGGAATCTACTTTGCATGTGTTATAGGTGATAAAGAAGTTGGAGAGTGTTTGGAGGCCTGTGTGGGAAATTTTACTATCGACGTTTCAGACTAAGTATCATAGCCCATCAAGATAGTTGTCATTAAGATGAGATAGGCTATAATGCTTACCATATTCTCCTATTGTGTCACCTTTGTAAATATTCAACCATATTCCAAGTTTTTCTTAAGGGGGGATGTTAGGATATTAGGAAAATTGTGTTTCTTTATTATGTTTTTGTAACTAACTAATATGATTGTCATGATCATTATGTTCTAGACATAAAGTGATTTGATAGTTCATCTTCTCCTTAGTATTAACAACACTTGATCCATGGATTAACACCATCTTGGTTCATGATATCTATTTAAATAGCATGGAGAGTCCTTTGTTGATGATTATTTCTATGAAAGATGCTCATGTAACATATTTCTTTTCATAGTAATATATTGCCTCAAGTATCCATGTTGGTTGAGATTGTGCACTATTTCCCTCTTTAAGGATTTTAACCACATAAAGCACTAGGGTAGTAATCGATGATTTGTGTGTAAGTGTTTGGCTTACGGTGCTCAATCATGTGAATGTACCTTGCTTTTTGAACAATGGAGGACGAGAAAAGGAAAAAACCAGCTATACATGGTAGTATGTAGGTTCGGTAATAAGTGTGTTCTAAAGGCTTGTAAAAGTATCAACGAAGGACAAGAAGTAATAACATTTTTGTTTGAAAGGGTTTGAGTGCACTTTGGGATTCCAAGGAGCATTATTTTTAATTGAGATACTAGATTTCTAAGTACATTTTGAATTTCATTGTGGAATAACTAAATACTAAATTAAAGATTTCCATTGCATTTTACCCACAAATTGATGGGAAGATACAACTAGTGAATAGGTTTTTGGTTCAAATTTTAGTTCATTTTGAAGGCTACAATTCTTTTGAAGGAATTGGATTGCTTTGGATGCTTGCTTGAGGAAGTTCAGAATTATGTTGCTTTCATGCTCCATCCTTATTTGTGTGGCTAATATGATTTTTCTTTAATTGATCCTCACTTTCTATCCTGGTGTTTGTGTGGCTGGTTTGATCAATTCGATTGATATTTGGCTTTTTTTATCACTCTATTTAACTGATTATTGGTTCCTTGATGCACTGACATAGCTGTTAGATTCTCCTGTCGTTGGTGTGTTTGCACTTTATTCTCCCTTGACAACTTCATGATAATTGATGCCTATTTTAATAAAAGGGGATCTCTAATTGTTGAGTGTATTATCCAAGATTTTAGAACTCCTTCCAAAATTCAACGGATCATTTACTTTTTCAAGATCATATCTAAAGGAAACAATCTCCCCTTCTAGTTTCTCACAATCTCCTTCCTTTTCTTCTAACTGGCTTGCTACCACGTCTTTTATTTTCCTTGCATTTTCTAATTGAGTTTTAAGGATGAAAACCATTTTATTTGTTTCATAAAGATCATTATCCTTATCTTCATACTCTTGCAATGACTCCCTCTGACTATTATTTATTATTGTGACTCTTTATCTCTTCGAGGACAACAAAGAGCTCACCTTGAAAATATTTCTTACTTCCAATTTCTTCTTCCACATTTATCTTCTCTTCCTAGTTATCTTTATTTTGTTCATTAATGTTTTGATAATTCAAGGCTAGAAAATCATCTTAACCATCATTTCCTTCATATTTTTCATATGGACATCTAGAGGTAAAATGACCTTCATTACCACAACTAAAACAAAGTGGAAGATTACATTTTTCTTTTCTAGTTACTTTTGAGATAGATTGCACTACATCTGATTTCCCATGGCCATGAGTAGGCATTCTTCTTGATCATCATCATATGCATCTTCATCACTATCTTCTATTGTTGATTTTAGGTAACAATGGTATGTTCTATGCTTGCAACAATTACTTCAATGTCCTTTAGTTATCCCAATGACAATTTTCTATTTAATTTCCAATAGCAATCACATTAGCCTTCACATTAACAATAATTGTAGATAGAACATGAATAGTAAATGAAAAAGACAAGAGAACACCATATTTAGCAAATGCCAAGGAAAAACCCCAAGATGGGGAAAACCCTTTGATCAATTCTTCTTATTACAAATATAAAATGTTCAGAAAAGATAGAGAGTATAATAAAGTCAAAATTGACTTGCCAATAGATGATCAAAACAACCCTATCAAAATCTGCAATTGTGTCCTAGTCAATAGTAGTCAAATCAGCCCTAACCAGAAAGTCAATGCTAGTCACCATAGCAGAAAACAGTCCGTTGTTGAGGTATAAAAGGTGTCTTTTGAACTCCTATTTATCCTACATTAATTATCAATCCAGGTACGATTTTTTATTTCGAGAATGTACTCAGTCTGAGGCAGGTAATTTATTTCAAGAGTAATGTTTTCTAATTTGCAGTACAGTGCTAAATACAAGAGTAAACGGATGCTTCAAATAAAATCTAATTGCAATCAAAAGAGACTTAATGCTCTGAAACTTAAATCATTCACTCATAAAACTACAGCAATTTATCAGTCAAGGATGCAGTAGCGATAACTCTTTCCTCTGTCAACTGATATAAATGAAATCAAATATAAACAAGATCCACAATCTGAGAACTTAGGCAATGATAGCCAATGTCCTTTACAGTTGTTGATCTTACACTCCACACTAAGAAATTAACTGGAAATGATAGATCACTAATGTTGCTAACAGAAACGTAGTAAAAATGCTCACTGCAAAATACTTAAAAGCAAAACCAAATACTTGCAGGAAAGAAATAACACCTATCTAGTATGAATGAACAACAATGCTAACTTAATAGAAATGAACAGAAATGCTAAATGGAAATGAACAACAACGCTATCTTAATGGAAATGAATAGTAATCTGTAATGAACGGCAGAGTTCGAAGTGAACAACGAAGCTTTATAGACAAAATGAATAGCATAACAATTTAAGTTGTAATGAATAGTAATCTTGTTATGGTGGAAGAAAATGGCAACGCGATCCAATTACGATTTCATGCATGAAACAATTTCAGGAAAATGTAAAGGAACGGGAATTTAGAAAGCAATGTGATTCAAAGCAATGAAAATTAAATCAAACCATCACACGACTGGAACTGTAAAATAATGGTACAGGTAGCAAGTGGATCCACCAGGGCTGGGCCCTTAGCCGCTAGTGAAGCACCGTCGGGCTAATTCAGTAGGAAGGAATGGAACAACAACTGACTTATATATTGATCATGTGAAAATGTTACAAACAATCGTACTCTGTTTTGATCAATGAGAGTCAATGATCAAGTAGCAATACAACAGTAAATTCTGCAAAATGATAATACATGCCCCCTGGGCTACAAGCGTTGTCCCTTTTTATAATGGCCAGGTGGATATATCAAGAGTACAGATAAGTTTTGAAGCAGCGATCCCTCAGGATCAAAGGATCCTGAGGGATTTGCTCTATCTTTGATTTCCAGTTTATCATTTTGTCTTCTTGCACTGATGTCGCGCTTTCCCTTTCTTCTCCTGGACTATGCGCTCTGATATTGATCTCCTTGTCTAGATACAGCTTCCTGGGGAAGGGACAATAGTTGCTTCTGCTTTGTCTTTTCCTCCCGAATAGTGGTTTTCCATTTCCTTCATTTTTTGTATAGAAAAAGACAATAATCAATTATTTTGTATCAATCACAAATCTCCTTAATTCTACCTTAATTCTTTAACAAATTACCATTTTAGAATGTAAAGGAGTTATGATTCAAAGAAAAATATTAAAGAAATAAATGGCGAATACATACCTTTTCCATTTCTCAACACACCCCCCTTCTTACCCTTTTTCATGCCCTCGTGAAAACCATGTAATTTACATGCAAGGCAATTAGGGAATAGGCTAGAGAGGGATTTTCGTGAAGTGGTCTAAAAACATGATGTGTAGCTAAAACTTCAAAAATGTGCCTTGTCTGCCCCTTAGGTAATTCATAGATGGCCTTATATTCTGCTGCAGGATACCAAATAATAGGGCTTCGAAATCTACAACCTAGCTAATACAGTCCTTCCCTCAAGATGAGGTTACTATATGTGATCAGGCGGTCAGCAACTAACTTAAATTTTTTGTAATTGAATGGCTCCCTGTCCTGAACATTCTGATTGGAAGTCTTCCATCAGAGTTTAGCTGCTGCTACAGTATGGTCTTTGATAGACAGGAAATATTATACCCCTTGCTAGATAATATCTTTGTGGATGGGTCCCAATGTCTGGATCACACCCTCTTTTTTCATTAGGATTTTATGCTTAGTCCACAGTTGTAATGGGTTTTTCGGTTCACCCCTAACCCAAAGGTCTAACCCGTTTTCTTGTCTCTGAAAGGTGTTATGGGCCTTGAGCCACTTTAACTGGTTGGAAGCAAACGAAATGAATGCTTGAAACTGGATATCTCCCACAAAAGGACTGGGATTCTTCTCCATTTCCTCTTCCAAGATAAAATTATGCAAATAAAAGTCACAGAGTAAACGCTAAATTTTGACTCCACAGTGTTTACAACAATTTATAAAATCATCAACAGTTTTCAATTCTATAGGTTTCCTTGCCTTAACAACTTTAATTTTTAATTGCAAATATCTTTCTAATAAAAACAAAGCATAATTTTTGGAAGGGGCCCTACATGCTAGGACATTTGTATATAGAGAACAAAGAATATCCATTTGACTCCTGACTGTGTTTAGTCTATTTGTTACCTTTTCGACTTTTTCCTCTACCCTCCGACATTTATCGAAGGCTTCTTCCTTTGCTGCATTGATGTCCCTTAATTGCTACTGTAACTCTTGGTATTTCTTCTTAGGAACAATCTCTTCTTCGAGCTTTTCTATAGTCTGTTGAGCCTGTGCCAGATCCTCTTGGAGTTTTACTACCCTAGGGTCATTTTCCGTTGAAACACTTTTGGGTTGAAGATCTACCTAGATCTTCTTATTGCAACATCTGGTTCCTACAGTCTGTGTCCCTTCATCATAAACTGTCTGGTTGGTCATGACGCTAGAGGACAATGCCTCTATCTGGACGTCCTTATTAAAGAATGGTGTATCTTCCATTTGGGCCGCTATGTCTGTAACAACCACATGTTGTTCCTTGCTGTCCTGAATGGATATGGGCTCAGCTTGAGTCCCCGTGGCCTTTATTTTATGGGGTTTCATTCGGGTGGCTGCATCTCTTGTTCTTGGGGTTCTTTTTGAGATTTTCCCCATTTTTAGGGCCCTTATCTGCTGTCTGAGTTGTTTTACTACATTTAGTAGCCTTTGCTATTCCTTTCACAGCCTCTTGATTTCATTCATCATCTTCTTCTTTTTGTTTGGAGGAACAACTGTTTCCTTGACTGGACTTGGCTACTCAGCTAGTTTTTGTTCTTCAGGGACTGTGCCCTTGCCCTGGCTTGTTTCCATATTTTCTGTTTGGAACACTTCTTCAGTGTTCTCGTCATCCTGATTAGGTTCCTCAGGGGAGGTAACCCTGGTTTGATCTGCCACTTCCCGAGTGACTTCCACTTCTTCTTCTTCCTCGTCATTCATCTCCTTGGATGCACTCTTACTATGAGTAGAGTGTTCTTGTGATTGTGCTTATTCTTCTTCCTTTTCAT
This sequence comes from Pinus tabuliformis, assembly GCA_031772625.1. Lineage (NCBI taxonomy): Eukaryota > Viridiplantae > Streptophyta > Pinopsida > Pinales > Pinaceae > Pinus > Pinus tabuliformis. Next base: position 39,535,425 of record CM062818.1, read on the forward strand.
TCATCTCCTCAGATGCACTCTTACTATGAGTAGAGTGTTCCTGTGATTGCCCTGCCTCAATATTGAGGTTGAGTGGGCTCTGGGGTTGAATATACTCACCCATATTGGCCAAAATTTGGGCCAATTCACCTTCCTGCAATGGACTTTGTAGTGGACTTGCACCAGAGAGCTCAGTTTCTTCCTCCAATTTCTCTTCCAATTCTTCTTCCATGTTTTCCCCTCCTTCGAGTTGTGGGGGTTGCTTATCCTCAGAACCCTATATTTCTAAGGGTTTCTTACAGTTATCTTGGAGATTTCCCAACATTCTCCTGCTTCTCCTCAATCTGGAGGGCTGTCTGTGTTTCTGTGGTCTAGTTGATGTGCTGGTGGTTCTTTTTCTTTTTAGGGCTGGTAAGGCCAATCCCCCGTCTATTGAAAATACCAATTCTTCCCAACTAGTCTACTGCTGAGCAAGACTATAACTGACTATTAATCGAATTAGATCATGACGACTTACTACCATTTCTATATGACGTGATTTCCTTATGCTTCGAGCAACATCATGCAATAAAAAATTTAAATATGTAAGCAAATTTACAACACATTTCTATCTTAATACTGTTAATAATTTGAGATGGCGTGGCCTTACCACATCCTTTCTCCCATTGCATGTGATGTAGCTTTGCACTATTCTGGCTAATTCTTCTCATGGTTCTCCTAGGGTTGCAAGCATGACTCCTTTTCCTTTGACGGTAAGGTTCTGTTCTTCGTCGAAAAATATCACTATGGCCTCTTGAAGTCTCACTTTTTTCTGGGTCCATATTGGTCCAATAGCTAGTAGTCCAGATACTTCAGCAATTACCACATCTGTTACTGTTATTTCCCTTCCCCTAACCATGGAACGATCTTCCTGCAAATTCTGCAGAAATTCGATGGCCACCGTTTCATGGGACTGTTGTAGTCGGGTAAGGTAGGCAATCCATCCTGCTCTCTCTAGAATTTCTCGTGCAGCGTCAGAAATTATTAGCACCTGCGGTTCGCTGCGTATTGATCTGCCTCCCATTTCGTCTAAGCTTAGCACACTGTTAATTTTTACAGAGAAAAACACAGAAATGACAATGGAACAGCAAAGTTGTGCATATTGGAAAATATCAATACCGTTAAACTTGCTATTTCCGAGATCTGATGGAGTCATAGTACTTCCAAATAGGGAATTGACACATATGCTGGTGTATTTTGGAGGTCACCCGCACCCCCCTGAAATATGATAGGTCGTCCTTGACCAGCAAATGGAGGAGCAGCGTACTGGACGGCAATCGTATAGTAAAAAAAAGGAACGACGTATATATCCATGACATGATTGCAAAAAGTAGCGAATTACTGAAATCGAGGCTTATGATGAAAATCATGAATAGATATGGAAATGCTATGAAATGATGTGAAAAATAGGGAAGAGGACAACTATCATACATAAAAAATGCTTATGCGGTCATTATCCACTTTAACCATTATGATTGATTTTCAAACAATATTTCATGTGTAAGAGGTTTGAAAGGGTTTTAAAACATAATCTCATTTGAAATCAAGATAAAGATATAAGAAAAGGGTTTATAATGACTATTGATGTGTGAGAAATATGACTTCAATACCATCAACAAAGCTCTGTTGCCCACAGGTGTTCATAACCTTGACAAAGTTGCTTTTTCACCCTTGGAACCATAATCCTTTATGTATGCCTAGGAAAGTGCTTTGTGATGTCAGAATGGAGGTCATTGTGCTGGCTTGGTAACCAGATGAATCACAATGCCATTCACTAGGAAGGAGTGAAAGGTGGGCAGGCCAGCTCGTGATGAGACCTCCTGTTCCAAGGACTTTTTTTTATATTTCTGATGTGCCTCTTGGATCATATCCTTGGTGTGGTGGCCATAGTGGGAATGCCACTTCACTACTTCCTTATGATCATGGTAGGCTGGATCTTGATGAGACCCCCTATCCTTCATCTTCCAAATCATAGAATTGTTAGTAATCATATAGATATTTATTTTTCTTCTTTTTTTCTTTTTATATAGCACTTTCCTATTTATATACAAAGGATGGCTCAGCACTCCTTAAGAGTGGGGATGGTGGAAGAAGTCTGAACATCTCAATAGAGGAAAATATGCCCTTATTCTTATTCAATAATAATGATCAAAGAGAATTATGAAGATTAGGGAAGAACCAACATGATAAAAGTAATCAATCAAATTAGTTTTAGTGAAAATAAAGACAACAAAGTGATATAAATAGTTGTGTTCTTTCCTCTTTTTTCTTATCGATACAAAGCAATTTCTCTAAAGATAACAATTTTTATTTGGTTTTTTGATTTCAGTATCCTCTAGTTTTGTATCCTTGCATAAATTGATATATGTGCCTTGAAGGGATCTTGAATAGTGAACCATCATTCACAAAAATTCTCTAAATGATGTTCTTTAATAAGCACACATACAAAAAAATGCACTCAAAAAGTGATGTTCCTTAGATGGAACAATTATTGTTCCTTAAGAGGAACAGCAAAAAGAACATCTGCACACAAAACTGCGGTTCCTTTAAGAGGAATAACAAACAAAGGAAAAGATACACTCAAAATTGTTTTTCCCTAAGAGGACCAGCAGCTGTTCCTTAAGCGGAACAGCAAATAAAGCAAGCGAGAAATAAAATATCGATCCTTCGGTGGAACAACCTAAGAACATTCCAAATCGAAATTGTTGTTCCTTCAGAAGGAATGGAAGAAAATAAATAAAAAATGTGAAGGGGGCTGTTCCTTTAAAAGGAACAACAAAAACAATCTGGCAGAAGTGTTGTTCCTTTAAGAGGAACAACAAAAACAATCTGGCGGAAGTGTTGTTCCTTTAAGAGGAACAGCAAAAATAATCTGGTGGAAGTGTTGTTCCTTTAAGAGGAACAACAAAAATGCAAGCGGGAGTGTTGTTCCTTAAGAGGAATGGTTATTGTTCCTTAAAAGGGATGGCAGTTGTTCCTTTAAAAGGGATAGCAAAAGTAAGCACACAGAAGTGTTGTTCCTTTAAAAGGAACAACGAAAATAAACACGCAAATGCGTTGTTCCTTTAAGAGGAACAACAGCTGTTCCTTTAAAAGGAACAGCAAAAATAAACTCGCAAATGTGTTGTTCCTAAAGAGGAATGGTAAGAGGAACAACTACTATTCCTTTAAGAGGAACAGTAGCTGCTCCTTTAAAAGGAACAACAAAAATAAACATGGGTGCAGAAATGTTGTTCCTTCATAGGAACAATAGTTGTTCCCTTGAAAAGAACAGCAAAAATTGTGAAATACACAGAAATGTTGTTCCTAAAGAGGAACAGTTGTTGTTCCTTTAGAGGAAAAGCAGTTGTTCCTTTAAAAGGAATAGAAAACAAATGTAAGCACTCAAAATTTATGTTCCTTAAGAGGAACGGTTGTTGTTCGTTAAGAGGAACAACATGAAAAATACAGGTACGCAAAATTGTTGTTCCCTAAGAGGAACAACAGTAACAATCTGTAAAAAAAAAACAGTTTATACAGGAAAAATTAAAGAGAAAAAGTTATATACAAAATTCAGATACAAAAGAATTATTCAATGACCTACTACTGAGGAGGGGTTATCTTCCTCAGCAAGAATATGCATAGTGGAATCTTCCCATAATTTCTGGTAAAAGGATTCCCGAGTGAGCAGTTTGTGGTAAAGTCACACTCGATGACTGTTTGCTTTGAACAAATGTCCAGATCCATCAATGGTAGTCAATGTAATGGTGCCATTTTCATGCACTTTCTGTATCTCATTAGCTCCAAGCCATTGTGTCTGGAGTTTTCCTAGGAAATCCTGAAACCTGGAACCGTATAGGAGTGCCCAATCTCCTTCGTCAAGGATTTTCTTTTTGATAAGGGCGTCGTGCCATTTTGCTCTCTGTTGTTGAATTAATGCAATGCGTTGAAGAGCCAAGAGCCTAATTTCATCTAGCTCGTTGATTTGTTGTAATTTGCTAGTCTGGGCTTCATTTAAATTGAAACCCACCTCCTGTGCCGTTATTAATGTTTGTATTTTGAATTCTATTGGAAAGATGGATTCTTTTCCAAATACTAGTTGATATGGTGAATGGCTAGTGGTATTTCTCCACGTTTTTCGGTGTGCCCACAAGGCCTCTGGCAATCTTGAAGCCCAATCATGCTTGTGTGATGCAACTGTTTTTTTCAGTATTGCTTCTATCACTTTCTTCGTGCTCTCTACTTGGCCATTTTCCTGTGGGTGATACGGGGTGTTAATTTTGTGCCGAATGTGGTAATTTTTTAATGTTGCAGCAATTTTATTACCTACAAATTGTGGTCCTCCATCCATGATTATATCCCTCGAGAGGCCATATCGCACAAATATTTGGAAAAGGAATTGTATTACAGAATCCTCTGTAGCTCTTGGAAGTGCCTCTGCTTCCACCCATTTGGTAACATACTCTGTTGCTACTAGAATGTGTGTTTTCTAATTTGATGACGAGTTAATCAGACCAATAAAATCAAGCGCCCAACACTCAAATGGCTTGATTACTAACTGTGGATTTAAAGGCATTTCATCGGATTGTCTAGGGTGTCCTGCTCTTTGGCAACTATCACAAGCTTGAACAAATTTCTTAGCATCTTTAACGATTTTAGGCTAGTAATAGCCTGTTTGTAAAACCTTGTGACCAGTCCTGTGGTCTGTGAAATGTCCGCCACACAGTCCGTCATGGAAAGCTTTCAGAATGTAAAATATTTTGTCTTCGGGGACACATCTTCTGATGTGCATATCTGCCCCTGTATGAAATAGGTAGCTCCCAATCCAAGAGAATCAGGTACTGCGTTGTACTATCTGTTTCCATTCATTGGGCATTAAATTCTTGGGTAATTTACCTACTGCTAAATAATTTACAACATCAACATACCATGGTGTCCTGGTAGTAACAACAAACAATTGCTCATCTGGGAATTGATCTTCGACGGCTACTGCGTCCGCTGGCTTTAGCATTTGTAAGGGAAAATCAGCGACAAGATTCTCTTTTCCAGGTCGATCCTTTATTGTGATGTCAAATTCCTGCAATAAAATCAACCATCTTGTTACTCTACCATTTGTAATAGTTTTATTTGCTAAGTATTTTATGGCAGAGTGATCTGTATATAAAACTACAGGATACCCAGTTATATAATGTCTAAACTTATTTACAGCATGTATTACAGCTAAAAACTCTTTTTCAATTACAGTATAGTTTAGTTCAGCAGGAGATAGATTATTGCTAATATAATAAATTTCATATGGCTTTTTATCTTCTTCCTGCCCAAGGACTGCTCCAATAGTTGTGTCTGAAGCATCAGATGAAATTTGGAATGGAAAATCCCAATTTGGGCCCCTTAGCACTGGGGCTATCAATACAAGCTTTTTCAGATCCTCGAAAGCATGGTCACACTTATCTGTCCAAATAAAATCAAAATTCCTAGTTAGTGTGTATAGAGGTGTAGCTATTTGAGAAAAATTCTCTATGAATCTCCTATAATAACTAGAAACCCCCAGAAAACTGCATACCTTTGTTTGTTTGGTAGGAGTAGGTATTAACAAAATTATCTAAATTTTAGCCGGATCTACCTGTATTCCAGCTGTTGAGATATAATGACCTAGGATGAGTCCCTTGGTCATCATCATATGACACTTTTCATGGCTCAAGCAAAGCCTGGTGGAAATACATCTTTGTAGCACCTTTTCCAATGTGTCTAGTGTTGGCTCAAAATCATCTCCATACGGTGTGAAATCATCCATATATACTTTGAGCCCTTCATTTATTAAATCTGAAAAGATGTTGAGGATGGCCCTATGAAATGTGGCAGGGGCATTGCATAGGCGAAAGGGTAGGATTCTGTAAGCAAATGTTCCCCAAGGACAGGTAAAATTAGTTTTATCCTGGTCTTCTGGGGAAATCTGAATCTGATTGTATCCACTAAAGCCATCTAGGAAAGAAAAGGATTCTTTCCTACTAATGTGTCTAATACCTGGTCAATGAATGGAAGGGGAAAGTGGTCTTTCTGAGTTGCTTTGTTTAATTCTCTGTAGTCTACACGTATCCTCCACTTTCCATTCTTCTTTAGCACCACTACTAGTGGAGAGACCCACTTGCTGTCAAATATTGGGTAAATAAAGTTTACATCTAAAAGTTTTTGTAATTCAGCTTTCACAATATCCTTAAGATGAGGGTTTAGTCTCTGTTTGGGTTGGCGAATGGGTCTAACATCCTTTTCCGTATAAATGTGGTGCGTACATAGCTGGGGATCAATTCCTTTCATGTCTGGGTAATCCCATGCAAAAGCTTCCTTGTATTTTCTCAGTAGTTGGACTGGCTTTTCTTCTTGTTCAGGAGTCAGGTTTTTGTTAATGTTCAAGGTTTTTCCTGGCTCAATCTCTATACTTTTGCTATTTGAAATAGAGGTAGTAGGTATTGATTGATCATGAGTGTCTTTGAGGGGATCTTCTTCTAGTTCGTTATCAAATGTCGCCTCTATCATGTGACATTGTACATGGGATCTGGTTTCTGGTTGGTTAATGAAATTGTTAATGATGTCGTCTTCTGTTTGGTCTTTCAATTCAAGGGCATCTTTTATGGTTAAAGGAAATCTAATGTTTTCTGTGAGATATGATACAGGTTGTTTGTTAGTTTTCATTATTGTTAGGCTTGGCTGGGCTGGAGGGTATAAAGCTAAATTCTTGACATTACTCCCTCTAGTTATAGTCATATTGCCTTGTCGGAAACCAATGTAAGCATCAACAGTTGCTAACAAAGGTCTACCTAAGATTAAAGGGTGTCCATCTAGCCGGTTTTTGGGATTAATTATTAGAAAGTCTGCAGGGTATTCCCAGGAGTCTACAAAGACCATTACATCATGTAGTGTGCCTTTTGGTCTGACTACTGATTAGTCAGCAAACTCCAATAAGGTTGTGGTTGGATCTAATGATGTAATACCAAGCTTTTGACAAGTGGTGGTTGTTAGGATATTGATTGCAGCTCCTAAATCAACTAAGGAATTTGGAAAGGAGTGTCCATTGATTTTCATCGTAACTATAGGATTCCCTGGGTCCTCATATTTTATGGGTGCCTCTCTTCCTGATAGTAAGTCAGATAGGGTGCCGACTACTTGGATGGTTGGGTTAGTTGTTATTCTCCTCTTTGGCTTTTTTATACATAACTCTTTGATGGTTTTTGTGTAGATTGGGATATCTTGGATAGCCTGGAGGAGTGGGATCTTTATACATAAATTTCTTAGTTCTCCCAGAAGATCAAAATCAGGATGTTCTATTGGGCACGGTATGATTAGTCGTTCTGGGAATGGAGGAGAAGAAGTGGTTGCTTGGTCGTGAGTTTTTTGTCTAACCACATCCTCTACTTGTAGTGGTTGTTCTAAAGGTAACGGATTTTCAACTTGAGAATTTTTATCTCCCTCAATTTCTATTATGCGCCCAGACCTTAATTGAGGGTCGTTGCACTCACTTAACTCAGTTTCTAGTTCTAGTGCTTTGATTATTTGAACAAATTGAACCAGTCTATTATTAGGGTTCGGGCTGGGTTGGGCTAGGAGTTGCAATCTTAAGTTGGTCTGGGGATTTTGTTTCAATGTATATGGTGCTGGCAGTGTAGGCTGAGGGAGAGGAATCGTTCCAGTTAGCTGATTTATCGGTCTTTGCCAGTTCGACTGCTAGGTTTGACTCTGCGAGGTGGAGGGTGACCATTGTGTTAGATATGCATTATTTTACCAAAATGGTGGACAGTAAGGGAAGTTTGGCCAATTGGTTTGGTTTGTTTGATTTGGCCATGGTGATGTAGGAAATGGCCACTATGACTAGCTGGGGAAAGATCGTTGATTTTGCCACATTCCATTATATTGTTGAGAATTATACTGAGGAGACTAAAAAGAAGAGGATGGATCACTGGGTATACCTGTTTGTCGTGGCTGCCATTGACAGCATTGATTGAGTAGGTACATTAGTTCTGATTCTTCTTCCACCTCCTTGTAGACTGCTTTCAGGCCTGGGAGTGAGGGACAGTTTTCTGTGGAGTGGTCTTTTGTGCAAATGGCGCAGACTTGGACTATATCTAGTGGGCACTCTTTATGGCTCTGTTTCTTTTAACATCGAGGGTAGAATATTTCCAAATTTTGCTCTGCTTTTGCTTGCTTTTGTTTCGCCTGCATAATGTCGAGCTGTGTTGTCAGAGTCCCTAGAATATTGGTTTTGAAGTCTTCCAGTAGATTCCCAATTTCTGCGCGGGTTACACCTCCACCGGAGATTTTGTTGTCCCTTGTGATTATGTCACGTTCTGTCTGTTTTAGCCTTGTACTACCTCTCGAACTCCTGATACATAAATCAATAATGTTAGCAAAACTTTCTTGCTATATGTCACCTTTTCCCATAATGTTTAATGTTTCAACCCATTGTTCCTTCATCCCTTTAATTAATGTAGTTTTTAACACATTGTCAGGTAAGGGTAAAGATGCATAAGGAGATCTCTGAAGATTGTATTGAAAGCGTTCTACATATTCCTCTGATGTTTCATTAGGTCTCACTATCATTTGAAATATTTCATCCTTTAATTCTCTAGACCTACAATAATCCTGATATTTCTTTAGAAAAGCACCTTTCATCTGATCCCAATCATTTATAACACCTCCACCTAACCCCATAAACCATCGTAAAGCTGCTCCTTTTAATGTGGAGGGAAATAATTTTAGCTTTTGGGGATCGGTGGTATAGTCATACCCCCAACATAATACATTGAATTCAAACAGAAATGCATCTGGATCTTCCGATGTTAGGCCATGGAATGTAGGAATATGCTGGAGAGGAATGGCCTTCATAGGTGCATTAACTGCAATATCTACAATGGGATATTGCAATGTGGAGGTTTGGGGTGTTTGCTGGTTCTGGGCCATTTGATCAAATATGTGCCAATATCCTTCTGGGATTTCTAGGGAGTTATTCCTAGGCTGACTAGGAGTAGGAATGGCCTTAACAACACTTCCTTGGTATGGGATAATGAGTGTTCCTTGCTGAACTATTATCTGGGGGGATTTTGGCTCTTCAGGTTCTTCAGCTTTTTTTGGATGATCTTGACAGTACTTCCCTTATCTGGGCTACTTAGCATTTGAACTACTCCAAGAGGGGATCTTGGTTCTTCTATTTCCCTTGTCTCTCCTCCTCCTTCACAGAGATTACTAAAGTTCCCTTCTTGTAAAGAAATTGGGCGAGAATTCTCAATTTCTTGAAAATCTTGCTCAGTTTCTTCTGTTTGGCTATGTACCTCAACAAAGGCTACAGATGGTGATTCTGTGGCCCGAAGGGAGCTAGTAGGTTGTCTAGAAGCAACTTTTCTAGGGCCTATTGATGGCTAAGATTCTGCTTTCTTGATGATATCATCTATAAAGGTCGATTGGCCAAGGGTCACCGGTCCCTTAGCTTTATCAAGTTTGGGTAGCGGTTTTGGATTCTTTTAAGGCTTTTTCTGCTTAGTCATGCACACAACTCAAATACTTATTTCTACCCAAAGTAATCAACAAATCTGCAGGAAAGCGGGCGGGGGAGCAAGGCTGTTACATGCTCCGTATGCAGGTTCTTACCTTCCATTTTTAATACCCAATTCTCTCCTAGCAGGCACTTTATCAAATGCACACTACTCTTCTAAAAAGAAACAAATGGCTACACTCTCCCCGACAGCGGCGCCAAAATGTTGAGGTATAAAAGGTGTCTTTTGAACTCCTATTTATCCTACATTAATTTTCAATCCATGTACGATTTTTTATTTCAAGAGTGTACTTAATCTGAGGCGGGCAATTTAATTGAAGAGTAATGTTTTCTAATTTGTAGTACAGTGCTAAATACAAGATTAAATGGATGCTTGAAATAAAATCTAATTGCAATTAAAAGAGACTTAATGCTCTGAAACTTAAATCATTCACTCAGAAAACTACAACAATTTTTCAGTCAAGGATGCAGTAGTGATAACTCTTTCCTCTGTCAACTAATATAAATGAAATCAAATATAAACAAGATCCACAATCTGAGAACTTAGGCAACGATAGCCAATGTCCTTTACAGTTGTTGATCTTACACTCCACACTAAGCAATTAACTAGAAATGATAGATCACTAATGCTGCTAACAGAAATGTAGTAAAAATGCTCACTGCAAAATACTTAAAAGAAAAACCAAATACTTGTAGGAAAGAAATAACACCTATCTAGTATGAATGAACAACAATGCTAACTTAATAGAAATGAACAGCAACGCTATCTTAATGGAAATGAACAGCAATGCTAACTTAATAGAAATGAACAACAACGTTAAATGGAAATGAACAACAATCTGTAATGAATAGCAGAGTCCGAAGTGAACAACAAAGCTTTATAACCAGAATGAACAACATAAAAATTTAAGTTGTAATGAATAGTAATCTTGTTATGGTGGAAGAAAATGGAAACGCGATCCAATTACGATTTCATGCACGAAACGATTTCAGGAAAATGTAAAGGAACAGGAATTTAGAAAGCAATACGATTCAAAGCAATGAAAAGTAAATCAAACCATCACACAACTGGAACTGTAAAATAATGGTACAGGTAGCAAGTGGATCCACCAGGGCCGGGCCCTTAGCCGCTAGTGAAGCACCATCGGGCTAATTCAGTAGGAAGTAATGGAACAACAACTGACTTATATATTGATCATGTGAAAATGTTACAAACAATCATACTCTGTTTTGATCAACGAGAGTCGTGATCAAGTAGCAATACAACAGTAAATTATGTAAAATGATAATACATGCCCCCTGGGCTACAAGCATTGTCCCTTTTTATAATGGCTAGGTGGATATATCAAGAGTACATATAAGTTTTGAAGCAGTGATCCCTCCCTCAGGATCAAAGGATCCTGAGGGATTCGCTCTATCTTTGATTTCCAGTTTATCGTTTTGTCTTCTTGCACTGATGTCGCGCTTTCCCTTTCTTCTCCTGGACTATGCGCTCTGATCTTGATCTCCTTGTCTGGATATGGCTTCCTAGGGAAGGGACAGCAGTTGCTTCTACTTTGTCTTTTCCTCCTGAATAGTGGTTTTCCATTTCCTTCATTTTCTGTATAGAAAAAGACAATAATTAGTTATTTTGTATCAATCACAAATCTCCTTAATTCTACCATAATTCTTTAACAGATTACCATTTTAGAATGTAAAGGAGTTATGATTCAAAGGAAAAGATTAATGAAATAAATGGTGAATACATACCTTTTCCACTGCTCAACATCTGCAATGTAGCTCAGTCAAGCCCAGTCAAACTCACCCTTCTTTGTTGTTCAAAGTCAAACCAAAATAGTCATTAAAACAATGGTGAAACTCAATCAATGTGAATTCAACCCTCTGTTAAAACAGGCATGCAGTCAATGCAGGTCAAACAACCCAAAAAATCTCAGTTTCTATGCCAATGAATGTGGCATGCCCAAACAGAAAGTTTCCCACCAAAATCTCAATCAAACTCAGTCAAATAACCCTTGGTCAACGCAGGTCAAACCCTGCATTAGTTTTGAAATTCGTCCTCTTTCAACCACACGTGTGAGAGAAGAAGAGTTTCTCTTGCAATTTTTATGACCCAATTAGACGAGGAGAGATAAATGATGAGTCGTGATGATGTCAAATGAGGTTGGAGGTCTCTCTTATTTATACATGTCGTTGAGGGTAAAGATACATTTCCATTGGGCTTCATGAGCCTACATGATGATGTGGTCGACCTCTACAATTTTCACATGTGTGGGCTTGACCTCAAAAACATATTTCTCCTTGTCCAAATTTGATGATCTTAAGGTTGATTTTGGTCCTCTCGAAAAGAGGAATTCAATGCAATAGTCATCTCCATCAAATGAGTTGTCCATAGTGAAATTTGTCCCTAGTTGTCAATTTTAACACTCCCTCACAACTAGGGATAATTCCACTTACCAATCCATCCATCATCATGTCATCCTCTCATCATGATCCATCTTTGCATCTCGTCTCAACTTTGTTGATCACTGATATAGATAATGAAGAAGAATTAATCGATAGTGAGTCACAAGACCTTACCACTCTCCACTGACAAAAGTCATTCCACATAACCAGGGGTAGAACCCCAATCAGACTTGATCCCAAGTGATCAAGTTGTTGAAGATCATGCATCCTATATATAGGGAGTACGATAGTACATGATGCATTCATCCGTAGCGCTATGGTCCCTATCCACTTTTCCTAACTCATTATTCAGATGAGAGGTACTTCCCATGAGCCCCAGACTACATGGGTAGGATGTATGTTAGGGCATCTGTGGGAGAAGGTGACCACTCATCCTTCTCATATTCCATAGTAGAAGGTGAACCAGTCATCCTATGCATATATCATCAACTATAGGGGAATGTGAACCACTCACCCTATGCCCTCATATATCATCATGGGGTATCATAGGGGAAGGTGAACCACTCACCCTATACGCAGTGTACCTATAGGGGAAGGTGAACCACTCACCCTATACGCAATGTACCTATAGGGGAAGGTGAACCACTCACCCTATGGTCACGCATAGCTCCAAGAAGTACCCCAAGCCCTCAAGAGCTTCTATATCTCAACATCAAACTCAAGTGGGACCCTCATAGGAGGGTCCTTCCCCTACTCCAAGTCTCTCTTGGAAGGCTAAGAATTTTACCTTCACCAAGGGCATCTTGAGGATGTCAGCAACCTTCTCATCAATTCTGATGTGTTGGAGCCTTATTGCTCCCTATTTTACCATATCCCAGATAAAGTGGTACCCGATATCATTGTGCTTGGAGCAGTCATGGAACACGAGATTCTTTGAAAGGCGAATCCCACTCTATTTATCACAATAGATAACAGTGGTATCCAGCACATGCTCAAATAGCTCACTGAAGAGCTTCCTCAACCAAATAGATTCACAATAGGTCATACTAAGCTCTGCAATATATTTGGCCTCAGCAGTTCTTAGAGAAACCAATTTCTTGTTCCTGTTCATCCAAGAAATCGAAGCAGATCCCAATAAGAAGAAACATCATGGCGTGCTCTTTTTATCCACCACATTATCAGCCCAATTAGCATCAGAATATCCATGTAGCCTCAAATTCTCAGCAGCATATCTCAGCTCATAGTTGATTGTGCCACGGATATATCGCAAGAGATTCTTAGCAGCAATCCAATGTATGTGATGAGGCTCAACCATAGATTGACTCAAAGTGTTCACAGTGAAGCATATGTCCGTGTTGAGAAATCTATAAGGTAATGATTAGAGTGATTTATCTTTCTTTGATAATTGTGTGTGATGCATTTTGGCTTATCTTAATTATTAGCTTACTTTCTTATTATTATGTTTGTGTATCATCAAACAACTACCAAAACAAGAAGAATAAGAACACATAATATAGGCTGCAATCAAGGGCCAAAACTTCTCCACTTGAGAGGAAAACCTACAAACCTCTTCTCTTCTTTATAGATTTTTTCAATTGACGAATTCTAAGACCTTTAGACCAATACCAATACCCTCCAAGACCAATTTCAGCCTTTATGGATGACGTGTTTTCCTTGTCCAAATCAAACCCAGTCAAATCTCTTCCAATAGCACAACTTTGACCCCCAACTACAAAATTTTGGCCTCTACTGAAGACTTGAAATTTTTAGCCCTGCCACCTGAGCTTCATTTCGCCTCCCAAAGCTTCCTCAAACCTTCACTTGGATTTATCTTACTTATGAAGCTTGAGGATGGATTCTTGTGACCTTCCCTTGACCTTCTTTCTTTCTCTTCTTCAAGATCAAACTTGTAGAAGAAAAGCCCTAGATCTACTACAGAAACCCTAACCTTCCTTTGCACGTGTGAGAGAGAAATAGCCCAAAAAACGTATCCTTCGTCCTCTTCCTTCTTCATTGTATTTTTCTTCTTCTTCATTTGCTTGAATAAGTGAGTGATGAATGTGCTTCAAGGAGGTCAAGTTTCATACTTTATATAGGCTTCTCAAGGTGGACATGGCTCGCCAGCTGCCAGGCCAACCTGGTATTGAAAGGTATTTTTACACTTTTAAGGACAAAAAAAAATTCTTTGCAATTTACAATGTGCCCAAAGGGGTCTTCAACTTATGACAATGACTCTTTTGACTTCTTGACCTTGGGAAAACCCTAGAAGCACTAAATGAGTGCTTACACTATAAAATAAAAGACCTTGAGCATGAAACCCATGCTCCAAAAATAATAATAATATTTTTCCTTTCATTTTACAATTTACAAGAATCAAAATTACATTTCATATTTATGAAGACCGAACCTAGTTACACATTTTTCAACACTCCCTCTTAACTAGGGAGGTATTCATAAATGGTACATGGACATTCTCAATCTAAAGAGATCTCATAAGAAGAGTTTGATTGGTAACCCATCTGTTTAGCATCATATCAACCTGCATTGTCACATAACAAGGCCTTGACTAACAACTCTATCTCTTCACAAGATCAGAACACAATTCTTGGTGAGACCAATGATTTATAGACACCATCACCATTGTCTCTCAAGGTACATACCCCAACCGAGTGTTCATAGAGTATGACCTTCCTTGGACTATTCTTATCTTGGATAGCTAGTCCTCAAAGAATATCGGTCCACGACTATTCTTCTCTTGGATGCCCTACTTCATCCTCAAAGAGTATCAGATGTCAGATGCTTGCCCAATCCTCCATTCTATCTTCCCAAGTGAAGACAAGAACGTGTGCCTATCTCTCCCTCTCAACTAGGGAGGATACATTAACCAAACCAAGCTTGTCTCTCAAATATACAAGCTTCTTATAAGGAATATATTGTTTCAATATGTTAGCTACCTTCTCATTGGTGGAGATGTTGGAAATAACACTGAGCGGGGGGGGTGAATCAGTATTAGCAAGTCAATAATTTTTCATTTCCATAATCAGATTCATATACGTCACTTCAGTTAATGGAACTTGCGTGTATATGCAACTGTGTTTAAGGAAACTACCGTATATCTTGCAAACTTATGATTTAGTTAATTCATCATATGTTGATCTTTAATCAGTGCATCAGAACCATATAAACAGTAACCAGGTGTAGTAAAAACAAAATAGACAATCACACACATGAACACAAGATATAAGGTGGAAAACCAATGTGGGTGAAAACCACATGCTGCAATCGTCTCTTATTATTTTTAATAATAAGAAACTTATTTTTATAATTTTTGTACTGGTGCAGTCTTATACCAGTATGCGGGCTTCTACCTACAGAAGGCTACAACCTTTTCTCATTCTCCATCTTCTCCTAGAAGGGAGCTACAACCCCCTTGTCCTTGTACTAGCTGATATGTTTACTAGTATGTAGGTGCCGGCCTACGGAAGGCTACACCCTTCTCTTTTCTTCCAGGGACCACATTTCATAAATTTTCACACTATATCCATCAATAACATCATTAAATATATCTACATCAACCAATCTCCTTTGCACCAACCACAACTGAATCAATCAATCACTTTTTCAACCCTTCAATCTGATCTTTCAAAATGCTGTAACCAAAATACAGTAACCAGAACCCAAGCCAAAACCCAAAACACTGCAACAGCAAACAGAAGTAGCAAAAACATATTTTATAAGGTATACACTACTTCCATGTGTCGAACCTGCGTGCATACGCTCTTTTCTCAAGGCGAACCTGCGTACAAATCTGCAAATCAAATTTAAGATGTATATGTTGTTTTGATATGTAGAACCAACGTGTATACATGCCTTTTCTAAAGTGAACCTATGTACAGATCTGTAAATGATGATTTAAACATTACAACAATTCCAGACTTCAGTTATACCCAGATCATCATATTTACAGACTACAACATGCGCCAGTTATTTAGATAAATGATCAAACCACATAAAGATACTTCACTTCAAGCCTTAAGATCTTGACCCATCATTAGATCTTATCCTTCATCAAGCGCTAAGGTTCATCCTTGGTTCAGATCCAGCTATGCACCATAACCCAATAACCTATATACTAGATCTTGCTCTTCATCAGATATTCAATACTTGAGTGCTTTGGCCTAATGATCTTCCCCTTCTTGTATATTCTTAGGTCTTACTCAATACCATGGACCAAAACCACTTAGGACAATTTCCTTAGACCCAATACCTGGGGTCAATACCTCAGACCAGATACCTTGGACGAATACCATGGATCAAAATACCATGGACCAAATACCTTGGACCAAACTTTGTTTCCAAGATATACGCCCCTTTCATTCTGTGAAAGTGTGTGTGTATGTATACGTGACTTGTACATAGTGAACCCGCGTGTATACGCGGCTTGGACAAGGGTGAACCTGCGTATACCTCTCTTTCTTCATTCTGATCTAAACTTTGTGTTGTTAACCTGCTGAACTGTGATCTGTCATCTGAGTGAGTTGCCATCAAGGACAACACCTGTGTCATAATGCCAACAATCTCCCCCTTTGGACTTGATGGCAACCCCAAGTCACTCTCCCCCTTTGTCATCAAGGGCAAAGGGTTATGCTCCCCCTGAGTACATGCTTAATTTTTTGATATGTTGAAGAGTGTTGATTGAGCTCCATGATTGATTCCATGCTCCCCCTGAATATAAGCAAGGTATACAAAAAGATGTTCTAAAAGAATAACATGACTCTATACATACATCATAAATGACCTTCCTATCACCAATGACTCATACATACATCCATCTCCCAACCAAGTGGGGATATACCAATTGTTTATACATGTCAAAACAAGAAACATTACATCATCCATCCCATGCATAGTGGGGTAACAAATTAGGTCGTTTCATGACCTTTTCATTAAAATATATACATGACATATATAACAGAGACCAAATATCTTAAACAAGACTATGATAGTCCTCAGCAAATATCATTAGCAACATCAATCAATCAGCATCTAGACCAGCAACCGTGTTCTCCCCTTGAACCTGTTCCACCTGAATCAAAAAACAATTGTGTGAATCTGTACCAATATATTCTAATATAATGCCAAAAATGCATTATTAGAAGCATATGCTCCCCCTGAACCTGTGTCAGATCTTATTATTTCATATAATAGAAGAGTTATCAAGGCATCATTATCAATCAGATATACATCGAGTTATCAACCACTTATGAGAGCCAACATATTTCCACATGTCATCCACAAACTATAACCATCATCAAGTAGAGCAGATAATTCACTGAACCATATTAGACCCCTTTCTTCCTGAGTCTGGCCCACTACTTTTCTTCAAACCAACATATACGCAACTGTATCCACAGAAACCACCGTATGTACAGGACTATGCTTCATGACCTCGCGTATAACCACCTTTCTCTGAAACAAATATGATTTAACAGTAGGATGATGCATCAACTACTCCTAGCTTCTGTCTGAGATATTCAAATGTCTCTCTGGGCATTGGTTTGGTGAATATATCAACAACCTGTTCTTTGGAGGGAACATACTCCAATTTGACCTTTTATTCAAGCACTTGTTCACGTAAAAAATAATATTTGATGGGCATGTGCTTGGTCTTGGAATGCATGACTAGATTCTTCGAAATATTGATGGCACTTGTATTGTCACATAGAATGGAGATGGGTGGAGTACATGTGATCTGAATGTCTTGCAATGTTTGCATCATCCAAAGGAATTGTGTGCAACAAGATGCAGCAAACACATATTCTGCTTCAGCTATAGATAATGCAATTGAACTTTGTTTCTTGCTGAACCAAGACACTAATCTAGAACCCATATAGAATGCACCACCACTAGTGCTTTTTCTATCATCAATGCTTCCTGCCCAATCTGCATCTGTATATGCATGAAGTGTAAGATCTGTATCTCTAGGATACCATACACCAAAATTCTGTGTTCCTTGAAGATATTTGAAAATATTTTTGACTGCCTGAAGGTGTGATTCCTTTGGATTTGCGTGGAATCTTCCAACTATTCCTACTGCATGCATGATGTCTAGTCGGGTACCTATTAGATAAAGCAGATTTCCAATCATGGATCTGTAAGTTGGTTGATGTACTACTGTTGATTCATCATTTGATCTGAGACTACATCCTGTTACTATTGGGGTACATACTGGTTTAGAATCTTCCATGCCGTATTTTTGCAAGATCTGTTTGAGATATTTGGTTTGTGACAGAAAAATACCATCTTTATTTTGTTGGACTTGTAGACCAAGAAAATATGTAAGCTCACCAAGCAGGGACATTTCAAATTCTTGATTCATTACCGAAGAAAAATTCTAACTCATGGCTTCTTCATTGCTACCAAAAATTATATCATCAACATACACAACAAGTATTAGCTTTTTATTATTGTCAATCTTTGTATATAGATTGCTATCAACTGATCCCTTTGAAAAACCTTGTTGATGGAGATATTTGTCAAGACGGTAATACCATGCCCTTGGAGCTTGTTTTATACCATAGAGAACCTTTCTAAGTCTTCATACAAGTTTTGCATCATTTCCAAGAATGAATCCGTCTGGTTGCTCAATATAGAATTCTTCTTCTAAGTCTCCATTAAGAAAGGCAGATTTTACATCCATTTGGGATACTTTGAATTTCTGAAAACTAGAAAGAGCAAGGAACATTCTTATGGCTTCAAGTCTAGCAACAGGGGCAAAAGTTTCTTCAAAATCTATACCTTCTTGTTGAGCATATCCTTTATAAACAAGTTTGGCCTTGTTTCTAATAACTTCTCCATTTTCATTCAGCTTGTTTTTGAATATCCATTTAGTTTCGATGATATTCTTATCACGAGGTCTAGGAACTAATTCCCAAGTATTATCCTTTTCAATTTGCTCAAGTTCTTCATTCATGGCCTTGACCCAACATTCATCTTTGCATGCTTCATTTACATTTTGAGGTTTGGTGGAGGATAGCAATGCTAGATAGCTTGAAGATTTTGTAATAGTTCTTCTTGTCTTCACACCTGCCTCTTTCTATCCCAAAATTTGAGTCTCTAGATGATTTTTATGAACACACCTGGATGGAGTCTTTTCTTCTATCGCTATCTCTTCTTCTGGTGCTTCATTGGTTTCTTCTTCAGAATTAGTCTGATTTGATGTGGGAGGATAATCCTCATCTTCTTCATAATCTTTGGTTTTTATTTGTTTTGGATTTTTGGGTGCTTCATCAACCACAACATCAATACTTTCAATAATTTTCCCAAGTCTTTTATTATAACATTTATATCCTTTACTTCGGGAAGAGTAACCAAGGAGGATACCTTCATTTGCTCTGGGTTCAAACTTACCAAGTTTTTCATCAGTCCTTTTGATGTAACATTTTCTTCCAAAAACTTTGAAGTATTTTACAGTAGGAGTCTTACCACACCAAAGTTCATGTGGAGTTTGAGTGTTGTTTACCCAAAAAATTTCTTGGTTGAGAATAGTGATGGCAGCGAATGCAGCTTCACCCCAGAAGGTTGCAGGAGTTCCAGATTCATCTAGTATAGCACGAGCCATTTGTTGAATAGTTCTGTTCATCCTTTCTACCACTCCATTTTACTGAGGATTCCTTGTAGTGGATCATTGCCTTTTTATTCCATGTTCTTCACAAAATTCAAAGAATTCATCCAAGGTAAATTCCCCTCCTTAATCAACTCTGAGGCATTTGATTTTGCGATCTGATTAATTTTCAGCCAAAGCTTTGAAGGCTTTGAACTTTTCAAATGCTTCATCTTTATGCTTTATAAGTCCTATCCAACACATTCTAGAAAAATCATCAATGAACAATATAAAGTATTCTTCTCCACGAGGTGACTTTTTCCTTAATGGTCCACATAAATTAGTATGAACAAGTTCAAGAGGCTTACTAGTTGATCCTTCCTTTTAAGGGAAGTGCAATCTAGTTTGCTTACCAAATTAACATGATTTTCATATTGTATTTTCTGGAATTTTGATATCAGGTAGATCACGAATATTCTAGAATCTGCATGCTTTTCTTATTTGAGAGAAGCTTAGATGCCCCAATCTTCTGTGCCATAGCCAGTGTTCATCATTTTTGCTTAGATATCATTGTTTTTGTCCTCCTTTGAGTATGTATAAGTTGTTTGGAGTTCTTATACCTTTGATCATGGTTTCTCCTATATCAAGCTCATGAACAACACATCCATTTGATCAAAATACTACTTCATTTCCTTGATCACACATTTGACTGACACTCAACAGGTTATGCTTTAGACCATCAACATACATAACATTCCCAGCTTTAACTTTTTCTTTTAAGAGAACAGAGCCTTTACCTTTTATGACAGTAGGAGTGTCATTTCCAAATGAGACCTTCTTTTCCTTTTCTAAGGCATTATATGAATGAAGTTTTTCTTTGTCACCTGTCATGTGTTTTGAGCATCCACTGTCGATGTACCACTGATTTTCTTGTCCTTCTGCATACAAGGCTATACCACATCTTTCTGTTTGTGGTTCTTTCTTTCTCCATATTTTGGGACTTAATGGAGTTTGCTCCTTCTAAGATGTTTGCCAAAATTTAATCCTGCATTCAGATTCTTCATGACCGAAGTTGTTGTAGATAAAGCATTCTATTTCATTTTCAAGAAGAGAAAGGTTATTGTAGGACCTTTTCATGATCCCTGTCACATTCCTTTGATTTCGTGCTTCTCTAGTCATGATGGTCTTGTAGGCAACACATTGAGTAGCTTTGTGTCCAAATTTATGACATGAAAAACATTGGCCATTAAAGAAGTTCCTGCAATTATCGAATCTACTGACTTGGTGATGGTAGTTTCTATTGATATTCATTCTTGAAGCAGATTGAGTATGATTTACCCGAGGTTGGTTGTAGCTTCTATTCATCCTTGAAGTAAATCAAGCCTGATTTACCTGGTGATCTACTTTATGCTTTTGCTGACGATTGTCAAACTGTTTACTGCTCTTTGCTGCATCAAGATAGCTTTTAGTGGAGGTTGACAACTTCTGTGCTTGAGATGCTTCTTCAGTATATCCAAGACCTGTCTTTATCAGAGGAGAACGCTGCACTTTGATAATTTCATTTAAGGTTTCTAATCCTTTAGCAAATCTAAGATTGAGAGCTTTTGTTTTCTCAATATCCTTTCTTAGACCCACAATTTCACATTCTAATTTTTCATTGTGTTTTTCTCTTTCAGCAAGTTGGAATGTCAAAGTATCTATAATCATATTCTTTTCTTCTAAACAGATTTTGAGTTTAGAGATTTCTTCATAAAGGTCATCTTCATCTAAAGCATCCAATAAATCATCATCTTCAAAAGCCATCAGAAGTCTATAGTCATTACTATTTTCATCTTCATCACTAATTGATAAACCATCGCTATCTTCATGCGTATAGTAGCTCTTCTTACTTATACTTTGTTTTCTATTCCATTTTGCAGATTCCTTACCTTTATCAAACTTATCTTTATGAGGAAATTTGGTAGCATAATGACCGACTCTTCCACAAGAAAAACATTTGAAAGGTAGTTTATCTCTGAATCTTCCAGAACCTCGTTGAAGGTTCTTGACAAAGTTTTCTTCTTCTCCTCATTCTAAAATATGTCATAATTCATTGAGTTCTTCTTTTGCCGAAGCTTTAAATGTGGCTTCTCTCATATTTGATGGACCTCCTTTTCTCATCTCGAAAGCAGTTAATATTCCGTGCAGCTGTGTCATAGTAATAGTCTGAAGATACTGCTTTTCTTCTATGGCAGATACTTTTGATTCAAACTTAGCAGACAAGGATCTTAAAACATTTTCAACTAAAGTAACTTCTTTTATCTCTTCACCCAAATTCTTCATGCAATTAACAATCTCATATAAACGTAAGAAGTAACTAGTTATACTTTCATCATTGTGCATTTTGAGAGTTTCGTATTGAATTCTGAGAGTTTGCAATTTTGCATGTTTTACCGAAGAGTCTCCTTCATAGCTTAGAACGATTTTGTCCCATATTTCTTTGGCGGATTTGAGCTGCATAACTTTGACAGATTTTGATTATGACAGACTTCCCAATAATGTATTGACAGCCTTGGCATTGGTTTCATATTGCTTTTTACTTGTCGCATCTGTAGGAATCGCTGATGGAAATGTATATCCCCCTTCCATGATTTCCCAGACATCTGTTCCAAGAGATTGAAGATAGGCTATGGTTCTTACCTTCCAATAAATGAAGTTGCTTCCATCAAAGATTCATGGTCTTATGGATCCCTCTCTTTCTTGATTACTCATGATGATGGATCTTCCTTCAAGCGATCAAGCTTCTTCTGAAGGACCTGCTCTGATACCAATTGTTGGATATAATACTGAGAGGGGGGTGGTGAATCAGTATTAGCAAGTCAATAATTTTTCCCGTAATCAAATTCATATATGTCACTTCAGGTAATGGAACTCGCGTGTATACGCAACTCTGTTTAAGCAAACTAGCATATATCCTGCAAACTTATGATTCAGTTAATTCATCATATGTTGATCTTTAATCAGTGCATCAGAACCATATAAACAGTAATCAAGTGCAGTAAAAATAGAACAGACAATCACACACATGAACACAAGATATAAGGTGGAAACCCAATGTGGGTGAAAACCACCTGTTGCAATCGTCTCTATCTTATTTTTAATAATAAGAAACTTCTTTTTACAATTTTTTTATTGGTGCAATATTATACTAGTACGGAGGCTTCTACCTGCAGAAGGATACAACCTTCTCTCATTCTCCATCTTCTCCTGGAAGGGAGCTACAATCCCCTTGCTCTTGTACTAGCTAATATGTTTACTAGTATGTAGGTGTCGGCCTACAGAAGGCTACAACCTTCTCTTTTCTTCCAGGGACCACGTTTCATAAATTTTCAGACTGGATCCATCAATAACATCATCAAATATATCTACATCAACCAATATCCTTTGCACCAACCACAACTGAATCAATCAATCACTTTTTCAACCCTTCAATCTGATCTTTCAGAATGTTGTAACCAGAATACAGTAACCAGAACCCAAGCCAGAACCTAGAACACTACAACAGCAAACAGAAGCAACTAAAACATATTTTATAAGGTATATGCTACTTCCATGTGTCGAACCTGCGTGCATACACTCTTTTCTCAAGGCGAACCTGCATACAGATCTGCAAATCAAATTTAAGATGTATACATTGTTTTGATACATAGAACCAGCGTGTATACGTGCCTTTTATAAAGTGAACTTGCGTACAGATCTGTAAATGATGATTTAAACATTACAACAATTCCAGACTTTAGTTATACCCAGATCATCATATTTACAGACTACAACATGCACCAGTTATTCAGATAAATGATCAAACCACATAAAGATACTTCACTTCAAGCCTTAAGATCTTATCCTTCATCAAGCACTAAGTTTCATCCTTGGTTCAGATCCAGCTATGCACCATAACCTAATAACCTGTATACTAGATCTTGCTCTTCATCAGATATTCAATACTTGAGTGCCTTGGCCTAATGATCTTCCCCTCCTTTTATAGTCTTAGGCCTTACTCAATACCATGGACCAAAACCACTTAGGACCAATACCTTGGACCCAATACCTGGGGTCAATACCTCAGACCAAATACCTTGGACCAATACCATGGATCAAAATACCATGGACCAAATTCCTTGGACCAAACTTCGTTTTCCAAGATATGCGCGCCTTTCATTCTGTGAAAGTGCGTGTGTATGTATACGCGACTTGTACATAGTGAACCTGTGTGTATATGCGGCTTGGCCAATGGTGAACCTGTGTATACCTCTCTTTCTTCATTCTAATCTGAACTTTGTGTTGTTAACCTACTAAACTATGATTTGTCATCTGAGTGAGTTGCCATCAAGGACAACACTTGTGTCATAATTCCAACAGGAGATATATTGTAGTTGTAGCACACCATCTTGACATACTAGCTTTTGAATGTAGTGATACTTGTTGTTGATATTCTTTGTCTTTCCATGAAGCACTGGTTCTTTAGAAAATCATACACAATTGGTGTTATCATAATGTATCACTATAGGGTCCATAGGTCCTTCAAATAGGTTAGATAGCAGCTTCCTCAACCATACCGCTTCTCTGATTACTTCACAGGTTGCAATATACTCAACCTCTGCACTACTCAAAGCAATTGTATCTTGCTTTCTGGTCATCCATGAGATCATGGTGAATCCCAAACTGAAGCATCCTCTTGTAGTGCTCCTTCCATCTTGTTCACTACCTCCCTAGTCAGAATTTGTATATCCAATCAAGTGGACATCATTCCTCCTATCATATTCTAGGCAGGTAGTGGATGGTTCTTTGCAAATATCTCAGTGTATGTTTTGTTTCTATCCAATGATCATGATTCGGCTCCACTTGGAATTGACATGGAGTATCTACTACAAAACATATGTTTGGTCGAGTATTCACCAAGTACATTAGTGAGCCAATCAATTATCTATACTGGGAAGGATCCACAGGGATCAATTTGAAACTCCTTAGTCTTTTAAAATTTGTGATTATCAAGGTTGTTATTGGTTTGCAATTCATCATGTCAAACCTCTTCAACATATTGACCACATAATTTCCTTGACCTAGATAGATTTCATCAGGTCCTTGCCAAACTTCAAATCCCAAGTGGTAGTGCATCAGCCCTAGATCCTTTACATCAAATTTTGTTGCTAATTTCTTCTTACATTCTTCAATTTGACCTTCTACACCTATCAAGAGAAGATCATCCACATACAGAAGAATGATAAACTGTTCTCCCTTTACAACCTTTACATAAATGTTTGGATCAGCAAAACTTTCTGTGAAGCCTAATCTTTGTAGGTATTCATCTATCCTAGCATACCATGCCCTTGGTGCTTGCTTGAGGCCATATAATGTCTTCTTCAATCTGCAAACATATTCCTTTTTGTCTTTAACTGAAAATCCCAAGGGTTGTTCTATATATAATTCTTCATCAATTGTGCCATTCAAAAATGCAGTCTCGACATCCATTTGGTGGACGTTCCATCCCATCGATGCTACCAAAGAGACCAATGAACGTATAGTTTTGTACCTTGTGTTTGAAGCAAATGTATCTTTATATTCGATGCCTTCTTGTTGAGAGAAGCCCTTAGCCACAAATCTTGCCTTATATTTATCAATACTTCCATATGTTGAATGTTTGATCTTGTAGATCCATTTGGAAGTTACCATAGATTTGTCTTCAAGCCTAGGTACGATTTCCCAAACTCCATTCTTCAGTATAGATTGATATTCTTTATTTATGGCATCCTTCCATTCTGGGTGATTGACAACTTCTACGAAAGTGGATGGCTCTACTTCTATTAGTTTTTTCATGTAGGTTGCATACCTAGAATATCGTCTGGGCTTCTTTCTTTCCCTGAATGTGCTTTGAGCTACTCCATGACCTTCTGCAGCAAGTAGTGTAGACTTCAACCAGTTAGATCTCTTCCTAGTTTTAGGGATAACCACAGGTTGAATAGGTTCACTAGGACCTTCATCTTCATGATTTAATGTAAAAATCTCTGTTTTCCCACCCCGGTTTTCAGTTTCTCCTTATTTCTCCCATGTAGTTAAATGCCCATTCCCATAACCATACATTTAACAGACTGAAAAAAATAAATATTTCTGAAAACACAAATTCTGGAAATTTTTCAGAATGCTGGAAATTGCAGAATTAAAAATCAGCAATCAAAAACAGCCATTAAAACACTGATATTTTTGGTCAACTTGACCCTGGAAAACCCCCTACAACTCTTGGGGAAAACCAGTTTGAGAGCTCTTCTTTATTTCTGAAAATTGCCTTTTAACAGTGAGAATTATTCAGCAAAAAATCAGCAAGCAAATTTACAACTTATCTCATTTCCCGTGCCTCACAGCAATCTGGAAATTACAGAAAACAGGACAGCAATAAATGTTGTATGGCCTCCGTTTTGTGTGCAGACAAATCAGCAAACTGCTCCTCGATTTTTGTGCAAAAATCTGCCTTTCACTATGTGCTGAATCAGCTGTACAAATCTGCTCAACTGCTGCCTTGGAATGTGTGCCAAGCTGCTGTCTCCTTCTCCTCCCTGCTCAGAAATCTCTCTTGCTCTCTTGCTCTCCTTCTCCCAATCTGCTCATGAAAGAATGAATGACCTTTTCCTCCTTTTCCTCCTTTAATATAACTCCAAATGACTTTTGGGTGATCTCTAAATCCAATGGCTGAAATAGATTTAGATCAATGGTTGAGATTAAATGCTCATTTAAATCTCACTTTCTATTTTTTAATTCACCCCACTTTAATAAAGACCCACTTAGTCATTTATTTCCAAAGTCACTTTTCCTTTCTAATTTTTCATTGACTTTATAAAATTCACTTTAAAATTAGACTTAATAACTTTATCACTTAAAGTCACTTTTAAATTAGATTTAACTTTATAAAATTATAAAGTCACTTTAGGAGAAAAATTAAATTCTTTTGGACACTTTTCCCTAGGCCAAAGATCAAAGCCTAAGGGAACCACCTATCCTCCGGTACCAAATTTCAACACTCCCTCTTACCGAGGAAGGTGTTCCTCACCACACCCATCTTGTCTCTGAAGTAGACATGCTTGCCCTGTGGTAAGGCTTTGGTAAGGATATCTGCAACCTGCTCATCAGTGGAAATATACTCAAGTTTCACAACTCACTTCTGAACATAGTCTCTAATGAAATGATATTTGATCCCGATATGCTTTGACCTATCATGAAATACTGGATTCTCCGTGAGTTTAATGCAACTCTGATTATCACAGTAAATCACTGAAGGTCTCAACGGCTGACCAAATAAGCCAAACAACATCTTGCGAAGCCAGATGGCCTCACAACTAGCTAGACTGGCTGCCATATACTCTGCTTCCGCTGAACTCAGTGCTACTGACTGTTGCTTCCGGTTGAACCATGACACTACTGCTAAACCCAACCCAAAACAACACCCTGAAGTGCTCTTCCTATCAGAAGCACAACCGGCCCAATCAGAATTAGTGTACCCTGCCAATCTCACTCCATCTCCCTGCCTGTAGTCCAGACCATAATCCACTGTCCCCTGCAAGTACCGCAAAATGTGTTTTGCAGCCACCCAGTGAACCTTCCTAGGCTCACACATAAACTGACTCATCATGTTGACTGCAAAACAGATATCTGGTCTAATGTTGACCAAATACATCAAGGAACCAATCAGCTACCTGTACAATGTGGGATCCACCAACTCGGAATCTGAAGCATGAAGCTTCTTCCAATTGGTGATCATCGGTGTCGACATGGGTCTACAATCCTCCATGTGGAATCTGCTAAGGATGTCCACAATATACTTCCCCTGCCCCAGGAAGAAATGCCCCTCCTCCTGCCACACCTCCAAACCCAAAAAGTAATGCATCAAGCCGATGTCCTTCATCACAAACTCTGTCGCAAGATCTCTCTTGCAATGCTCTATGAGTCTCTCTGCACCTGTAATGATCAAGTCATCCACATACAGCACCAGAATGAGAGGATCCTCACCAATCACAATAAAGTAAAGGTTCGGATCTGCCTCACTCTTTGTGAATCCCATCCCCTGCAAGTATGTATCTATCTTGGAGTACCAAGCTCTGGGAGCTTGCTTCAGGCCATAAAGGGCCTTCTTCAGTCTGCACACATGGGAATCTTCCCATGCACCTCAAAGCCCTATGGTTGCTCAATGTACACCTCCTCCTGTATGAAGCCATTGAGAAATGCGGTCTTCACATCCATCTGGTGGATCTTCCAACCCATCTCTGCTGCTATCGATATAATGGAGCGGATCGAAGTATATCGAGCCACGGGAGCGAAGGTCTCCTCATAATCAACTCCCTCTACCTGGGAGAACCCTCTAGCCACAAACCTTGCTTTTAATTTCTCAATGTTGCCATCTGCAGCATGCTTTACCTTGTAAAGCCATCTGGAAGTAACCACGGATTTGCCCTCAGGCCTCGGCACCACCTCCCAAACATCATTCTTCATGATAGAAGAATACTCCTCCTGCATGGCCTCTCTCTAGACCTGCTGGCTAGCTACCTCCTCATAGCTAGAAGGCTCAAAGTCAAGGATGTTGGTAACCATCGCCATATAGCTACAAAACCTCTCAGGTGGTCTACTCTCTCTGACCGGCCTCTTCGGCTCAGCAACAGATGTGGCATCTCTCAAGGTGTCCTGAAGCCACTTGGGCTTCCTCTTCCCTGAGCGCACTTCTCCCACTCGAGAATGAAACTCCTCCTCATCATCGTCAGTAGCCTGAACTCCTGACTGTCTGTTTGCTGTCCTCATGCCTGCACCTGAACCTGTAGAAGCTGAGGTACCGTCTGAACTGTCCATCAATGGACTCCCTAGTGAACTGCTCTGTGAACTGCTCTGCATGCTGCTCGGAGTACCACCCCTCTGGCTCGGCGAGCCACTGCTCACTGATGGACCTGACATCCTCATAGATGTACCTCCGGATCCTCCTGATCCCTGCCCACTGGATCCCTGTGACTGACTCAAATGCTGCTGAGGGTCTGGCTGATCCAGATACTCTAACTCCCGTGACCTCCTAAAGGCCCTGTCCTCCGCACAATAGTCAACAAACTCTCCAAGGGTGTACTCTCCTCCATTGTCAGACCTCAAGGACTTGATCTTTCGACCTGTCTGAGTCTCCACAAGAGCTCTGAACTCCTGAAACCACTTGAAGACCTCACTCTTGGTCTTCAAAAAATAAATCCAGGTCCTCCTGGAGTGATCATCAATGAATAAGACATAGTACTCATATCCACTCAAGGAAACATGAGACATCCGACCGCTCACATCAGAATGAATCAAATCAAGTATCCCGTCGCTCTGCTGTCACTGTTGGGAAAAGGGGATTTGGCAAACTTGCCCATCGCACAACCTCTGCAAGTATCAAAGTGATCAGTACTGAAATCTGGCACACCTGTAGTGATCTCCCGCAATGTCCTCAAGGCTCCATGATACATATGTCCCATCCTGCGGTGCCAAATCTCACACAGCTCAGAACTGCTAGCTCTGCTGTCGGTACTACTGCTCAATGCCAAAAGGGGTTTGAATGCAAACTTGTACACCTTTGCATGGCGTACACCTATCACTCTAGCTGAATCAGCTGGAGTGCCCCTGGGATACATCAACACCTGTCCTCCCCTGAACAGTACCTCATATCCTCTGTCCTCCAAAGCTGAGACGGATATGAGGTTCTTCCTCATCCCTGGCACATAAAGAACCTCTGACACCTTCAAGGGAGGTTTGGACTCCCTCTGAAATGTCACTGTCCCCACCCCGACTGCTCTAACAACTCTGTCATCACTGAGTACTACCTCAATATCAGTGCCACTCTCTGAAAGCTCTGAGAAGTACTCACGGACTCCTGTCATATGACGTGAAGCCCCACTGTCCACATACCAGATACCTGAAGATGCTCCGCTAATCGAGGGAAAAGCATGCTCCCTCTGAACCTGTGTGGCAGGTGATCCTGCACTAGAGGACTCACACGTAGTGAACGCAAACTCCCAGTCAAAATGACCTGCAAAGTCCTCAATCTCTGCTGAAGCTACCATGTCCTGGTTCTTCCCCTTCTTCTTCTTCTTCTCCAGACACACAACTGCATAATGTCTCATATTTTGACAATTCCAACACTTCACCTTGGAATAGTCCTTCTGTGTGTTCCCCTGTTTACCTTTACCTTTGCCTTTGCCCCCACCACTGCTTGTGGAAGCCTGCTTCTTCCCTTTGCCTTTCTTGCCTCCTGCCACCAGTGCTACATCCTCATCCTGCTCAACTGGCTTGGCTGCCCCAAGCTGACCTTTCTTGATCTCTATCTGAATGCAATCATCCCAAAACCTCTCCCATGTGGGAAGGGTCTCACGTGCACAAACTCCATCAGCAAAGTTCAACCATGAATGAGGGAGGCCATTCACTGCAATCCGCACCAACTCAGTGGGTGGAATGGCCTCTCCAATCGCTGCCAACTCATCTCTCACATTAGTAATATTTGTGAGATATCTAGCTGCACTATCATTACCCATCTTAATGTTCTTCAGCTTCTCCTTCAGGACCATCTTCCGGTTCTCATTAGTACTCTGGTAGAGATTGGACAATGTTGTCCACATCTCATGGGCATTGCTCTTTCCTCTCACATGAGGAATGCAATGGTCTTTGATTCCGTCTAGAATCAGCCTCTTACCCTTATTGTTCTTCTTTTTATACTCAGCCAACTAAGTAACATCAGTGGGCACAACAACAGGGTTCTGTGCGGTATGCACCATGATATCCCAGACTTCTGTCTCCTCAAATATACTTTGCATTCTCTCCTTCCAAACACTGTAATTTGTATGCCCATCCAACCTATCCTCCACCCTCAATCCCAATGACATCCTGCTGTCCTAAAACTGAAAAATAGCACTGTTGTAGTAAAGATAAAACTGATGTTTATGAAAAAATCAGCTTGCTGGAATTTTCTGAGTGAAAAATCAGCAACTGTAATTTTTCCTTTTGCTGTCCCAAACTGCCCTTCAGCACTCAAGCTCTGATACCATGTAAAAATCTCTATTTTCCCACCCCGGTTTTCAGTTTCTCCTTATTTCTCCCATGTAGTTAAATGCCCATTCCCATAACCATACATTTAATAGACTGAAAAAAATAAAATATTGCTGAAAACACAAATTCTGGAAATTTTTCAGAATGCTGGAAATTGCAGAATTAAAAATCAGCAATCAAAAACAGCCATTAAAACACATTAAAACACTGATATTTTTGGTCAACTTGACCCTGGAAAAACCCCCTACAACTCTTGGGGAAAACCAGTTTGAGAGCTCTTCTTTATTTCTGAAAATTGCCTTTTTACAGTGAGAATTATTCAGCAAAAAATCAGCAAGCAAATTTACAACTTATCTCATTTCCCGTGCCTCACAGCAATCTGGAAATTACAGCAAACAGGACAGCATTAAATGCTGTACGACCTTCGTTTTGTGTGCAGAAAAATCAGCAAACTGCTCCTCGATTTTTGTGCAAAAATCTGCCTTTCACTATGTGATGAATCAGTTGTACAAATCTGCTCAATTGTTGCCTTGGAATGTGTGCCAAGCTGCTGTCTCCTTCTCCTCCCTGCTCAGAAATCTCTCTTGCTCTCTTGCTCTCCTTCTCCCAATCTGCTCATGAAAGAATGAATGACCTTTTCCTCCTTTTCCTCCTTTAATATAACTCCAAGTGACTTTTGGGTGATCTCTAAATCCAATGGCTGAAATAGATTTAGATCAATGGTTGAGATTAAATGCTCATTTAAATCTCACTTTCTATTTTTTAATTCACCCCACTTTAATAAAGACCCACTTAGTCATTTATTTCCAAAGTCACTTTTCCTTTCTAATTTTTCATTGACTTTATAAAAGTCACTTTAAAATTAGACTTAGTAACTTTATCACTTAAAGTCACTTTTAAATTAGATTTAACTTTATAAAATTATAAAGTCACTTTAGGAGAAAAATTAAATTCTTTTGGACACTTTTCCCTAGGCCAAATATCAAAGCCTAAGGGAACCACCTGTCCTCCGGTACCAAATTTCAACATTTAATTCTTCTTTTTCCCTGGTAACTTCTCCAAATACTGGAATTTCTTTATCATCAGGGTCCATAGGGAGATACTTTGATATCTTGAATGCAATACTTTCATAAAATATCACATGTCAACTAACTTCTATTTGGTGTCCTTCCTTTATGTAGATCCTATAGGCCTTGGAAGAGTTACTGTAGCCAAAAATTGTTCCCTTCATTCCTAATGGATCCAGCTTCTTTCTCTTGTCGTTAGGTATATGAATATAGATAGGACAACAAAAAATTTAGAGATGATCCATGGTTGGTTTCTTTCCAGTGAATACTTCTTCAGGAGTTCTATTATCTAGTGACCTGTGGAGACTTCAATTTTTTATGTATACAAATATCTCCTTAGCTTCACCCCACAAAAATTTTGGAAAATCTTGATCATGTAGCATAGCTTTTACACTTTCTTCAATGGACCAATTCTTTCGTTTTGCGACTTCATTTTGTTCGAGGTTATATGGGACTATCAGTTCCCTCTTAATCCCAGAATCCTTACAGAACTCCATGATTTCCTTCGATGTATATTCTCCTCCATTATCGGATCTTAATATCTTGATTCTTCTTTTTATAAGGTTCTCTACTTCATCTTTTAATTCTTGAAATTTGGTAAATACTTCATCCTTGGATTTCATCAAGTAAACCGAAGTTTTCCTTGAATGATCATCTACAAATGTGACATAATATAGATGACCTCCAAGTGATTTAGGATTCATAGGACCATAGACATCAGAATGAATAAGATCCAATATTTCTTTTGACCATGAAGCATTACTTCTAAATGGTCCCTTAGTGTTCTTACCCAATGCACATCCCCTGCACATTTCTTCATGATCTTCTTTCAGTTCAGGATTTTCATATACTACTGAACTTAGAGTTGGAAGGATTTTGAAATGGATATGACCAAATCTTCTCTGCCAAATTTCACTTGGGCTGATTTCAATGTGAACCAAAGCTTGAGGAAGAAGAGATATCAACCTATAAGGTCTTCCTTCATGAGTGCCAATCACTATAGCATTTTCTCTGCTTGTGTTTTTACTCCATACTACAACTTTTCCATCAATGAAAGCCACTCTATCACCTTTATATTCTAGAGTTGAAATGGATAGTAAGTTCTTATGCAAACCTGGAACAAATTGGATGTTGTTGAGATGTATTTCCTCCATTCACCATCTCTATTGAGGTTGATACAATTCCTCTTACGGGATAACTCTTATTATGTCCAAGTTATATAGAGTAAGAAGAATTTCCTTTTGACAATGTCTTTAGTTGCTTGTGATGATCGGTCCTGTGTCTTGATGCTCTATTGTTGATCACCCAAATGTTCTCATCTTGAAATATGTCAATGAGTGTTGAGAAGAGTCCTTCATCCTTTGTCTTGCTCACTTACTTCTTTGGAGTAAATAGAAGATTCCATTATTCCTTGATACCTTTCTTGAGATGGCTTGCTACCTTTGAACACTTCTTGAGAAACTTCTTCAATGTAGTACAGATCTTCATAATGCCCTTAGCCAACCTAAGTTCGGATACCATGTTGATAAATCTATAGGGAAATTATTAGAGTGATTTATCTTTCTTTGATAACTGCTTGTGATATCTTTTTATGTATCTTACTTAATATATTCTTTCCTTATTATTATGTTTTTGTATCATCAAACAGCTACCAAAACAAGAATACAAAATATAGGTTGCAAGTAAGGGCCAAAAATTCTCCACTTGAGAGGAAAACCCACAAATCTCTTCTCTTCCATGTAGATTCTTCTATTGACGAATTCCAAGACCTTTAGACAAATACCAACACCAAAACCAAGTCCATCCTTTTTGGATGATGTGATTTCCTTTTCCAAGTCAAACCCAGTCAAATCTCTTCCATTAGCACAACTTTGACCCCCAACTGCAAAATTTTGGCCTCTACTGCAGACCTGAAATTTTTGGCCCTCTGCAATTGTTGTTGCCACATGTGTGAGCTTCATTTAGCCTCCCAAGGCTTCCTCATACCTTCTCTTGGCTTTATCTTACTTCTGAAGCTTGAGGATGGCTTCTTGTGACCTATGTTTGACCTTCTTTCCTTCCCTTCTTCAAGATCAAACTTGTAGAATAAAAATGCTAGATCTTTTGCAGAAACCCTAGCCTTCCTTTGCACACGTGAGAATGAAATATCCCAAAGACAAGTCTACTTCGCCCTCTTCCTTCTTCAATGCCTTCTTCTTCGTCCTCCTTTGCTTGAATGAATGAGTGATGAATGTGCTTCAAGGAGGTCGAGTTTCCTCCTTTATATAGGCTTCTAAAGGTGGATGTGGCTCCTCATTTTTGGCCAACTTGTCAGCTGCCAGACCGACTTGGTCCTGAAGGGTATTTGGACACTTTTAAGGATAAAAATAATTTTCTTTACAAATTATTAGGTCCCTATACTACTAGCGTAGCCCCTTATTTTTATTGTTATTGTTGTGCCTATGTATTCCCCGTATTGTTATTATTGTGCCCCATAGAAGCCCACTATTTTTATTGTTGTGCCCTTACATTATTATTGTTATGTAGGCTCTGATTATATTGTGACCCCTTATAATCCTATATATAGAAAGGAGGTCTTGTCATTTGTATCATTCAAGAATTGTTCATTTATGTGATGTAAAGGAGGTTTCCCCCTCGAAGAGGCTAATTTTGAAGTCGTTGATCTATATCTTTTTTTATCTAGTTACATAAAATTTTATACAAAAGCATCTAGAACTACTCAAACGTTGAGGACAACACTTTTTTGAAGGAGAGGGGCATGTTAGGCCCCTATACTACTAGTGTACCCCCTTATTGTTATTGTTAGTGTAGCCCCCTTATTGTTATTTTTGTGCCCATGTGGTCCCCATATTGTTATTATTGTGTCCCATAGAAGTCCACTATTGTTATTGTTGTGCCCTTACATAATTATTGGTATGCAGGCTTTGATTATATTGTGACCCCTTAGACTCCTATATATATAAAGGAGATCTTTTCATTTGTATCATTAAAGAATTTTTCATTTATGTGATGTAAAGGAGGTTGCCCCCTCGAAGAGGCTAATTTTGAAGTCATTGATCTGTCTCATTTTTTATCTGGTTACATAACAATGGTTACAATGTGCCCGAAGGGGTCTTCAAATTATGGCAGTGACTCTTTTGACTTCTTGACCTAGGACAAACCCTAGAAGAACTCAATAGGTGTTTGACCTATAAAATAAAAGACCTCGAGCATGAAACCCATGCTCCAAAAATAATAATAATAATTTTCCTTTCATTTTACAATTTACAAGGATCAAAAGTATATTTCATATTTATGAAGACCAAACCTAGTTACACATTTTTCAATAGTCTAGTTTGGAGTATACTAAGAACACAGGGCCCCCACAAGTTGTCTATATTCATAAGGGTTTTCCAATTCGGGACCAACAGTACTTCCACATAGCTTCTTGAAGTTGAGTTCCATTAGAGTAGATACAGGTTTGTAATCCACCATCCCACATCTCTCTAGCAACTTCACAATGTATTTTCCTTGAGAAAGGAAATTCTTGCATGGCTTTTGCTAGACCTCCAGGCCTAATAAGTAATGCATTAGTCCTAGGTTCATCATCTAGAACTTGGAAGTCAACTCCCTCTTGCATTGATAAATGAGAGGGTCTGCACCGGTCAAAAAGTGATCATCAACTTAAAGGACCAAAATAAGAGGCGTGTCTTTTTCAACCATGAAGTATAGGTTTGGATCAACATAGCTACTTTTAAATCTCAACTTCATAAGATAAATATCAATCCTTTTGTACCAAACCCTAGGGTATTTCTTCGACACATAGAGGGCTTTCTTCAGCCAGAAGAAATGTGTCCTCCTATCTTGTACTTCAAACCATTGTAGTTGTTCCAAGTAGACTTCCTCCTTAAGCGAGTCATGCAAGAAAGTAATTTTAATGTCCATTTGATGCAGGCTCTGTTTGTAGGTTTTAACCCCATACAAAAATTACCTGCATACGAATTCTAGAACACAGAAAATAAACAATGCAAGAGCATAACATATAAACACATATACACAGAGATTTCCCTGGATCCCAAAACTGAGACTACCAGCTTGATTTATCATTATGCTCCTTTCAATGTTATAATACATATTTATACATGCCGAAGCATCCAATACCATGGACCGAAAAACCATCGCGTCCAATACCATGAACTGAAAACCATCGCATCCAAAAAACATGTGTGAAAATCATGCACAAAACCATAGGTGGGTCTGCCCAACCTAACATAGGGTCCAAAACCAAACTTTTCTGGGGTGCTGCCCCAAACCCCATAAAGTGGGGTTACGGGTACACCTCAAACCCCCTATGACCCCCGCCAGGCTACACAATCGGCGCAACAAAGGGGGGCTCTGCCCCTGTTCTAACCCCCCAGTTAACTACGTGGGCTAGTCGTGGAAAGAATATAACACAACCCAACATTCTCCCATTTGTTGTTTTCTTTCCACAAGGGGCCACAAGAGAGCTTAATCATTTTACCAGCCCTGAAATGCCCATTGTCTCTCTACACCAAGAGAACTTCTTAGAGCTCACATATTTTGTCAATGCATCTGCAGTATTCTTCAAAGTGTCCACCTTTACCAACAACACCTTTTTGTCTTCTATCATATCCCTCACAAAGTGATACTGAACATCAATGTGCTTTGTCTTTGAATGATATGCGGGGTTCTTTTCCAAGAAAATTGAACTTTGGTTGTCACAGTCTATCCTTATAGCTCCCTGTCCTAACCTCATACTTGAACACAATCTCTGCAACCAAATTGCTTCCTTCCTTGCATGAGTGGCTGCCATGTATTCTGCCTCTATAGTTGATAGTGCCACTATAGATTATTTCTTACTCATCCAACTAACTACACCTCCAAATAGGTTAAACACATACCCACTTGTAGATCTTCTCTAATCCAGATCTCTAGCCCAGTCTGCATCAACAAAGCCATGAATATCCAACATTATTTCCAATCCTGATCTTCCTTGGTAGCACAAACCATAATCATTGGTGCCATGCAAATACCTAAAAATCCACTTCACTACTGTCCAGTGCTCCTTCCCTAGTTTTTACATAAACTTGCTCAATACTCCCACTGCATGTGCAATGTCTGGTCTAGTACAGACCATTGAATACATCAAGCTACTAACTACACTTGCATATGGAACACGGGACATGTCCTCTTCCTCTTCTTGTGTCTTGGGACACTGTTCAGCAGATAACCTCACACCTACAGGAATAGGAACCTTCACCAGTTTACTATCCTGCATATTAAACCTCTGCAGTATTGTCTCGACATACTTCCTCTAGTTTAACTAGAGCTTCCTCTTCGCCCGATCTCTTTTAATTTCCATGCCCAAAATATAGTTTGTAGCACCAAGATCTTTCATGTCGAATTTGGAGGACAAATGGGTCTTCAAATCCTAGATAATTTCTTTGTCATTTCCAAACAGCAACATATCACCCACATACTAGACCAGATAAATAACACAGTCACCAATTAATTTAAAATACACACAGTGATCTTTTTTGCTTCTAGTGAAGCCAAGTCCCCGTATAAATGTATCAAATTTCTTATACCACATCCTTGGTGACTGTTTTAACCCATACAGAGACTTCTTTAACTTGCATACCAGTTCTTTCTTACCCTTCACCACAAAGCCTTCAGGTTGCTTCATGTATATTTCCTCTTCCAGCTCCCCATGAAGAAATGTTTTCTTCACATCCATCTGTTATACCTCAAAATCAAAAGCAGCAACAACAGATAAAAGTAATCTAATAGAAGTCACCTTGGCTACAGAAGAAAAAATATCACCAAAATCAATTCCCGACACCTGGGAATAACCTTTTGCTACCAACCGAGCTTTGTATTTCTCCACCTTTCCTTCTGCATTTGTCTTCTTCTTGAACACTCATTTGCTGCCAATGGGATTCCTTCCAGCCGGCAACTCCACCAGATCCCAAGCCTCATTTTTGTGCAAAGATGTCATTTCATCAACTATGGCCTCTTTCCAGAGTTTTCCATCCTCTGAATCTACTGCTTCCTTCACAGTTCTGGGATCATCATCAGTAATAGATAAAGAAAAATTTGAATAGAAAGTAGATGGACTATACCTTTCTGGCTACCTTCTTTCTTGAACTGATCTTCTCACACCCGGAGTTTGTGGCTCTTCATCTTTTGATTCCACCTCTGATGTAGAGTCTGATTCTTCCTCCTTAAGTTCAAACTCTATCTTCTCAGGTTCCTTTGGCTGGAATTCATCTTTAATAACATATTTTACCTCTCTGAACACCACATCTCAGCTATACACAACCTTCCGTGTGACTGGGTTCCAAAGCTTATAACCCTTTAAATCATCTTTATGCCCAATAAAGATGCACTTTTCAGACTTACTATCCAACTTGGTTCGTTTCTCCTTTGGAACATGTACATATGCATCACATCCAAATACCCTCAGATGTGAAAGAGAGGGTTTCTTACTAGTCCATACCTCTTGTGGAGTCTTATCCTCCAACGTTGATGAAGGTGACCTGTTGACCAGGTTTTGTGGCCAGAAACAACCCCCCTTCTTATTTAGTGTTAGTAATAAAACTAAATAAGTGGGAACCCTTATTCAAAAAACTTTAAAAAATCGATTAAAGCTTGTATTTCCTTTTAATAAAACTTACTATCATAAACTTAGAAGAATACCATCAAACATCTAAAAAGACTTAAGTTTTTTTATAAGTTAGAAGGAAATCACTCCTTAAAAGCACGTCGCATCGCAAAATGGGTAAAGGATACCTTCTCACAAGCGGAATTCTAAAAATGCAAAATCGCGATGCGAAATCACGCAAGAAAAACCCTCATCGCATCGCATGCCTTAAACCTCACCTACGCTAAAGTGCCTTAAAACGCCAATATGCGATGGTGCACCTCGCGAATCGCATTTTGCAGAAAACACATTAATGGATGCTTGCCACATGTAAAGGATTTGTGATATTGCGATATTACAATCTGCGATACTGCAATCTGCGATATTGCGAAGCAAATCGCAAAATCGCCTTATCACAGATCTGCACAGCCCGTTGTTCAAGAAAAGCTTTTTCCATAAACTGAGGCCTGGTTATGCGCATTTATGTTAATTAACAAGTTAGTTGGCAATCATTAATGAAATATGGTTTTGATCTTATCGAGGAGCCAGTTCATGTAAGGTGATATCTTTTATATGTTTTCCGCATTTAAAGCTTTCTTGTCACCTTTTCTTATCATCATTCTCACCTCATTTGTAAACTCCAGAAGTGAAGAACTGAGAAGTATACAGAGAAGAGTTCAAGATATTATGGGAAAGAAGGGTAAAGCCCCCAATACTGAAGACAAAGAGATGACTCACTTGTACACAGACACCACCTGCAACAAAGACGCCGGTATCACTACTTGGGAAGGCATGTATATTTTACTTGAGGAAGAAGATCCCAAGGTAATGGAGGTGATGGCCACTACAGGCTCACATGGGTCTTCTGAGGCGTCTATTACAGATCTAGAATGTTCATTATTGCACAAGATAGCGGCAAGACCCAAAATTCTCCCATATACGGACATGGTTAAATGGATACTAGATAATGCTGATATCACAAACCAACAATTCAAGATTCAGGGTCAAGGACTCATTGGCTCTTTCACTACACAAGATTTGAAGCTCATGTATCATTTACCAAAGCCACAGGCAACTTATAACAAATAGTTCATAGAAAAGTTTGCTAAAGAAAATAAAGATCTAGCAGAATGCACCAAGGATTGGTCAAAAAGGGATGAACCACTAAAAAAGGATAAGCACGGTATGTATAGTACTGGTTCTCTCACCTCCCCATATTTCTTTGTTGCTGCTATGCTCTGTAGACTTTTTGGAACTCCATAATTTAACAAATTTTCATCCGAATGGCTACCATTATTGGATGCCACCATTAATGCTACTATTATGGATTGGGCTAAGATTTTGTCTGACAGTTTAGCCACAGCCATTTTTAGTTACCGGTCTAAAAGGACTATCTCTCAGGGAATTTATCCCCCTTTCTACTTATCTGCATATGTGATGGATGCAATATGTTATATTTCCAAGTTTCCTCTAATGGGTTAGAAATGGACTACTCAAGATCCCTTACCCGTTCATATTTATCACAAAGAACTGTGGGATTCCAAGTTCACTCCTTATTTCTACAATATTTGTCATGGAATCATGTTGCCTCTGTTCAAAATGTTGTATGATAAAAATGCTCCAAGATTTTCTCCTGAAGCAGACGTCAATATGCTCCCTGTGGCGAGATGGTTCGGAGAGTAACTTTTCACATATGTCAGGGTATTCGGAAGTCTCGCTTCCCCTCATGTCTTACCTTTATATGTTCTTGACAAACTAATGGTACGGGAGATTGCTTATCAGACCTGCGGAGAAGGAGGTATGAGTAAAGAGTTGAAGGAAAAGAAGAAGGCCATTTGGCCACAATTTCCTGTGGCCTGTGGGGCCTTTTCATTATTTGATCTAGGCCATGCGTTCAAAGAAGTAAACAACATGTCATGTCTACGATTGTTCAAATTTCCAGGAAGGTCGTTCAACCCTTATGATATTTTTAAGAATTTCACTACTGCAGTCAAAATAAAGGTGTTTTCTAAAGTATATGACCTTTTTGATGATATGTTCCAACAGAAAAGTACACTTAGAGAATTTTTTCATTCTGCCCAAATGCGATTCCCTCCAACACAATTTAAGGAATTCAAAATATATAGAGAGAGGAGATTAGCTAATATCCCTTTGAATAAATTACGCTTGGAACCTGTAAGGGAACCAACTCCCAGCATCAGTCTCAGTGGAAGTTCAGGAACAGACAGATCTAAATCTAAGTCCGGGAGAGAAACGTTAGAACACTCCAAGAGGTCTGAGAGTGACCATAATAAAAGTGAAGGGTCAGTAAGGGATAATGCCCAGTCTAAAGAACTCTCAGAAACAACAGGGTTTGATCTCTCAACAGGTATATCCTCCACCCCTCATCGTCTAGCCACCATCAGTCAGAACTGAGTTGGATAAAGAATGGGAAACATTCAATGACTTAATCAATATTGAGGGACAGAGCACAAAAACACCTGAAAGTAATGTACAGATGGTGAATGATATAGTCACAGGAACAACCAGCGATGTCCCAGAAATGGAGCATATTCCCATTACCCCATCCTCTGAACTTATGCTCAAAATAGAGGAAATTCCCCCTCTTGATGTATTCTACATCCCACAGCATAAGGCTGTGGTGAGAAGACAAAGAAAGAAAAATGAAATTGGAAAGTGTGCTCTCTCATGATGCAGAACAATTAGACATCCTTTGGCAAGATCCTATCACTGATCCTACTGAAAATCTCACTGAATTATCTCAGATCGCAGGAGCATATGCTACTGCGACCATTGATAAAGCATCTGAAGTACAAAAAATACTGAAAGAAAAAGAATATCAAATACAAGCTTTGCAACAATAGCTACAACAAGCCAATGCAAACAGTGAAGCACAAAAATAGCTTGAAAAGCTACAGCGGGACTTTCAACAGATGCAGATAGGATACCAGAATAGTTTGGTCGAAAGAGAAAAACAGTTGTAGGTTATACAAGATATGCACAAGGATGATCCTAAGCTTATAGAATTCGTTACAGAATCCATTTCCTTAAATGATCAACTGCTACAAAAACAAGAAATATTGTGCCAAAAAATATCACAGTGGAGCTATTATTGTGAAATAAGCGACAGGATTACTAATTAGGTCGTGGACTTGCAACAGGACTACGATCTAATTGACAGAAGAGTTAATGAATATTTGGCTTGGCAAGAAACATAGGAAGGGAAAAAGGCAGGTGCACCAATAATCAATGACACTCACAAAGAAATTATCTTTAATAAATGGGATGCACAGATCAGGAAAGCAGAGCAAGTGGCAGAAGAAGCAGCCATAGTAGCAAATAATGTCATTGAATGCATCAATGAAAATTTACGCAGGGAAAATCTAATCTCAGAGACCACTCCAGGATATCTACCAAATGTGCAGCGTCTTCAAACAAGATGGAAATAGAAGGCTCAAGAAAAGGCAGAGTCAATCCAAAGGTTAACCAAGTTGAATTGGGATTCTTACTAGGCGTACTTGGTAAAACCACATAGCCAGTGCATGACTCTCAAATGTGTCATCAATTCTGCTGAGAAGATGGCGCCAGCTCTTACTGATTTCGTTTTAGCAGTACAGCTAAAATCGGAAGTCGGCCACCCAACTCTCCTCAAGCAAATGTTGAACGCTTGGGACTTCAAGGAGCAGATACATAAATAGTTAGTTAGTAGTTTTAGTTTTAGTTTTAGATTCAGT
The DNA here is from genome assembly GCA_031772625.1 of Pinus tabuliformis. Classification (NCBI taxonomy): domain Eukaryota; kingdom Viridiplantae; phylum Streptophyta; class Pinopsida; order Pinales; family Pinaceae; genus Pinus; species Pinus tabuliformis. Next base: position 39,577,486 of record CM062818.1, read on the forward strand.
TTTTGTTTTATTTTTTCTTTATTTTTTCCTGAAATGAGAACGGTCATTTAAACCGCATCCTAGATTTTTGTAATAAGTTATTTTTAGAATTAGTTAGTAGTATTTAAACCCTTCTCGTGCATTTAGAGAAGGGTCCAGAAATTTATCAAAAACTTGTCCTCAGAACATGCACTTTTTCACATTCCGAGGAGGTTTTGATGAATGAATGGAACATGATTTATTTATATCTGCGTTTAATATCTACTATTGATGTTGCACTTATGTACTCTTAGTGGATGTTGGATTAAGAAGAAATAGATCATTATTGCTGGAGCTCATGAGTAGAAATTGTTATAAATGGTACTTTTATCTCTTAAATGTTTCTGCTTATGTGTTATGGTAATATTCATGTTCAGTTATTTATATATGAATTCTTAAATGCTTGAGTTATCATTTGGCACTCTTGTATGGTGATAGCTATTTATTTATGCTTAGTATATGAGTAGCTTACTATGCGATATGTTTTTCACAATTGTTTCATCTAACTTTTTATATGAAATGGTTTATCTTTATTGAATTCTTTTCTCATAGTAGTTGAATGATCTTTATTACCAACTGTCATTTGAAATCAGTTTAGATCGCATAAAGGAAAGATTACATCTCGGATTAATTTAGAATTAGATATTTTTGTTTATTAGATTACAATTTCATGTTGATAGATTAGATTTAGAATAAATAAAGCATTTTAATTAGAAATCAATAGTTAAGAAATATCAATTCTCAACACACACACACATATTGGGAAACTGGTCCCATATCCCCAGTCGGACCCACTATACCAAACAGAAAAGGAGCTGCTAACCAAGTTCCGGACCAGGTGAGTATCCCCCTTGTTGTAGGCACAATTTTCAGGGCTTCAACATATTTGGCGCTAGAAGGAGGGTCTGAACTGTGAATGGAAAGTAAGTCTAAATCTAAATACCATTCTGAGAGTAAATCGCGCTCACCATCTCCCCTGACTTCTCCATCGCACTTAGAATCTTTAAATCTTGAGCCAGAAGTCGAAAGAACAACAACCACTACCACAAACCCTGATATTTCAGAGAAATATACTATTGAACCTCCTGAAGTTGAATCTTTGATTCATAAACTTCAACGATTTTCAATATCACCTCAAAGATATGATAAATCTCAAGGCAGTGTGACTTCGCAATATAATCCTGCTCATCCTCTCACCAGATTAAAGAGTGAAAAGTTTGGTATTGAGCCAACTAAGTTACCTCTACCTACAAGGAAGAGAGCCAAGAAATCACCTAAAGGGTCTGATAGTGAGACTCTTTCATCATCATCATCCATCTCAACTTCCCCACCGCGAAGTCAACCATGCACTCCTCCACTTCAAATCATCGTCCATCAGACCACTTGATCTTCCACGTCTCCTTCTCAAACATCAAGAATTGTAATATCCTCATCTTCCCAACTGCAAGGATCATGTTCTGTGCTTTCCTCTATTAGTAGTTCAGCGATGGCCCAAATGCCATGGAATAACCCAGGGGCAGTCTTAATGCTTACGCCCTTGAATCAAATATCGGCCCATCCTGAAAAATGGCTGCCTAAGTTTAATCCTGAAGCAGGCATGCTAGTAGAAGAACACCATAAATAATTTTATGTTATCCATAAATTTCAACGGGGTCACTAATGAATATGATGTCGTTCGGATTTTCCCTTACACGTTGCAAGGAGCAGCTGGATCATGGTATTTCTCATTACCATCCAGGTCTATTACTAGTTGGGACATCTTCCAAGAACAATTCTTGACTAAGTTTGGTGATGTCAGGTCCACTGCAACATTAATCAATGACCTGTCTAACCTTAGAGTTGAGTCAAAGGAACCTATCAAAGATTTTATCTTGTGTTTTAATAAACTATTGAAAAAAATTCTTACTGCTTCTAAACCCAGCGAAGAAGTGAAAAGTGAATGGTATATCTCTACCTTACCATCAAACATAGCAATCTTTGTGGATAGAGCTAACAAAAAAACTTTAGCTGACAATGTGAAGGAAGTAATAGCAGTAGAGAAATGTATCATAGCTCTAGAAAAGAAGAACGTCGTTGAAGAATGTAAATCCAAAAAGGTTTCTTCCAAAGAAGATCCAAAGAAAAAACAGCCCAAAGACCCATTTGATTTAGAAGGATTGAAAAAATTTTTGAAGACCATGTCTAACGAAATGGTTGATATAAAGAAACAAGTAGCAAAGACTTCTTCTAAAAATCCTTATAAGCCTTATAGAAGAAATCCTTCGACTAATTCAAAGCCTCCTAATGCTATTACAAGTGCTGAATCAGAAGAAGAAGAAGAGGAAATTACTACCGACGTACCTACCGATGAAGAAGAAGTTGTAGAATTACAAGCTATGTGGGATTTCATCCTCCCCGATGAAGAGGATCAAATCGCCAGTTATTACTCGAAGTAGAAATCAACTCGATCCTCCTCAATCTACTCCAAATCCAAAGAGTGCAAGCTCAATGCCAAAGGATAAAATCGCAACCAAGAAAACGACATCCAAAGCGACTCAAACAATCCCATTACAAACAGATTCACCAACTCCATCTAAAACATTGATTGTTTCGGATGAAATGGAGTATAACATCATAGAAGACATGAAGAAGACTAGGGCCAACATCACTATTTATGAATTGAGCAAGTTAAAACATCAGCAAAAGCTCCTTTTGAAAGAATTGCATGTAGTATCAGATGCACCATTACTCGTCATTGTAATCTCGCAAGCTTCCCATGAGATGGAAAGACCTCCAAATACTGTGATTAACAAATTTGATCCAAATGACATCGCTCTAATTGGAGGAAGGTCAATATCTCATACTCCGCCATTTCTTCTTACTTATGAAATTTTCAATAAAAAATTTCATAATTGTTTAGTGGATTTAGGAGCCTCATCCAATATTTTACCTAAATAAATTTATGCAAAGTTGAACGTTCAACCTCAAAAATCTGTTGTCTGCAGAGTGCAGCTGGACCGATCACAAGTTGAATTGATCGGTGAATTAAATCAGGTTACCATAAGGCTGTCATCTAATCCAAAGGTATGTCAAGTTATCGATATTTTAGTTGCAGACATTCCAGAATTCTATGGTTTAATTCTTAGCAGGGATTGGTCAGAAAATATTCATGGATATTTTGCAACTGATTGGTCGCATATGTGGCTCCCTTATAATGGTAAGCCAAATTAGATAAAGGTTGAGCGAGAAAGACATCAGAAATACATAGTAACAGAATTGGAAGGAGTAAACGAACCGGTAGCATATAGCAATAATATAATTGGCAACTATTTTGTTGATTCTTTCCTAGGAAATTTCAATGCTCACACTTCACCTTACTTAGAACATTTTTTTTTATCTCAAGTAGAAAATTTTTCTCATACAGATAGTTCTAAATGTATTAATTTTATAGATAATCCTGTAAATAAATATTTATTTTGGAAGTTATTTTTTTACAGTTCTAAGTCTAATGAAGGAGCAGGAGCAGGATGCGTATTAGTTAGCCCAGAAGGAAACAAAACTATGCTAACTTGTAGACTCGAGTTCGATTGCACCAATAATACGGCAGAATACAAGGCTTTAGTCCAAGGATTATACAAAGCAATCGGATTGAACATCAAGTATCTACAAGTCTTCGGAGATTCTGAAATTGTTATCAGACAGGTACAGAATACTATACATTGTCTATCAGGTCATTTAAAGCATTACCAATCTTTAGTACAAGATCTGACTGAACATTTTATAGCATTTAATATTTCATCAATTCCTAGAATCCAGAATGCTAGTGCCGACCTCTTAGCAAACGTGGCTTCCAAGCTCATTCCTTCAGAAGACTTTAGCCCCGATAGATTTTCAATCAAATTAATCTTTAGACCCTCGATTCTTGATAACATTACAAATTGGAGAATTTTCAACGATGATCCTAATATTGTAAGCTTCCTCACCTTTGAGGGATCTTATACTAATCAGATAATTGATGAGGACCAGCATGACAGACAATTGCAACAAGATAGCATTAATAATGCTATGCCAAAGTCAGTAGTCAAATTAGAAGGTCTGTATGATTTATAAAATCGATTCAAAAGATCTACCAATTCAAAGCTTCAAAGTTCAACTCTGAACTATGAATTAGTGAATCTAGGAACTGATACCAAGCCACAGAATATCAACCTAGGCCTTGGCCTGCCTCCTGAAGAAAAACTAGCGTATGTTCATCTCTTGAAACAATACAAAAGTGTCTTTGCTTGAAACTACGATGAACTTAAAAATTATGACACTTCTATCATCCAGCATACTATCCCAATGATAAATGATGAAAAACATGCCCAGCAGAAACTGAGAAAGATACATCCTAATTTAGAAAACCAAATCAAATATGAGCTTAATAAGCTATTGAAAGCCAAAATCATTTTTCCCGTATGACATTCTCAATGGGTTTCCAATATGGTTCCCGTTAGAAAAAATAACGAAGACATTAGAATTTGCATTGACTTTCGAAATCTGAACAAAGCCTACCAAAAAGATAATTTTCCTTTGCCTCCTATGGAGAAAATATTGCAGGCAGTTGCAGGATCAGAATTAGTGTCCTTCTTGGATGGTTTCTCCGGCTGTAACCAAGTTTTGGTCCATCCCGATGATCAATTAAAAACCACATTCAGAACCAAATGGGGTACTTACGCCTATCAAAAGATGTATTTTGTTCTGATTAATGCTGGTGCCACATTTCAAAGGGCCATGGACATCGCATTTAAAGGATTAGTAAATAAATCAGTAGTAATCTACCTAGATGATATAATTATATATTCAAAAAAGCGAGGCAATCATATCAAAGATTTAAAACAGATCTTCCAATGGTGTAAAAGGTACGAAATTTCGCTTAACCCGAAAAAATCCTATTTTGCTTTAAGTGAAGAAAAACTTCTTGGGTTCATAGTGTCAAAATCTGGAATCCATATCGATCCTGACAGAATCAAGGAGATTTCTGAAATACCTTTGCCTCACAACAAGAAAGCTATGCATTCTTTCCTTGGCCAGATTAACTTTGTAAAGAGATTTGTTCCAGATTTTTCAAGAATTGTATCTCCTTTACAGGAAATGATTAAAAAAAACTCAAACTTCAAATGGGGCCAAGACGAATATGAGGCATTTAATTTGATCAAACAAGCAATTGATAATGCTCCATCTTTAGCAACTCCCAATTTTTCTGATCCTTTTATTTTATATACATTTTCATCTGATAAATCATACGCTGCGATACTCACTCAACCAAATCAAGACAAGGCAAAAGCCCCAATTGCTTTTTTCAGTTCAAATCTACAAGGGGCTGAGTTAAATTATTCAGACGTAGAGAAACAAGCATTTGTTGTTTTCAAAGTGATAAAATATTTCATACCCTTTTTACTTAAAACCCATACAAAGATCATAGTACCGTTTCCAGCGGTAAGAAATCTTTTAGTACAGAAAGATGTGGGTGAGAAAAGAGCCAATTGGGTTACCACATTACAAGAATATGACATTGAGATTAAACCAGCAAATATTGTTAAAGGTCAAGGCTTTTGCAAAATGCTGGCTGGAGCATCGCTTATTTCCGAAACAACATCTACAGAGATAAAAATGTGCGAGGTAAGCCTAAACGATGTTGATTCATTATACGTTGATATCATATTCTATCTAGAGAATGGATATTCTCCTTCAAACCTTGATTATACAAAGAAAAGAGCCTTAAGGTTGAAGGTTAAGCAATATCAGCTCGTGAACGATGTACTTTTTAGGATGAATTATGATTCTGTTCTCCTTAGATGTCTTGAGAAATCTGTAGCTGAAAAAGTTTTGCAGGAACTCCACGATGGACCAGCAGGTGGACATTATGCTGGTGATACTACTGCACATAAAATCCTCTGCGCAGGCTATTACTGGCCCACATTATTCAAAGATGTGCATAGCTATGTAAGAAAGTGTCAATTTTGTCAAAATACTGCTAGAAGACAAAAGAAGCCATCATTACCTTTGCATCCAGTCAATATTGAATAGCCTTTTGATCAATGGGGATTGGATATAATAGGTGAGATCGTTTCAAACTCTTCTAAACAGTATGGGTATATCCTTACAGCTACAGACTATTTTACTAAATGGGTAGAAGCAATTCCTCTCAAGACAGCTAATGCTGAACACATCATTGAATTTATAGATCAGTTCATAATCACCAGGTTTGGTTTACCCTCTGCTTTAATGTTTGATAATGCATCGTATTTTTCTGGCAATACTATGACTGAATTTTCACTCAAAAGAGGTTTTAAGCTTAAGTACTCTGCCAATTATTACCCACAAGGGAATGGGTTAGTTGAATCTACGAACAAAAACTTGATTAGGATCATTAAGTGAACCATTGACCAAAGTCATAAAAATTGGCACAAGTCTTTAATATATGCTTTATGGGCGGACCGAATAACACAGAAAGTTTCTATTGGCACTTCTCCCTTTAATTTAGTTTATGGGAAAGAAGTGGTTCTTCCAACTCATCTAGCAATTCCCTCTTTGGCCTTAGTTCAATATATTGATGAAACACCTTCTTCCTTACAACTAAGGCAGTTACAAATCCTTAAGCTAGAAGAGCAAAGAGAACAGGCTAAAATAACTCATGCTCATCACCAAGCATTAGTAAAAGCTTCTTTTGACTCAAACATGATGTCTAGAAAAGACTTTCAGATAGGGGATCTAGTTTTAAAATGGAACAAGGCTCACGAAGAAAAGGGAAAACATACGAATTTTCAATGAATGTGGCTTGGACCTTTCCAAATTTCATAAATCATAGGTCCATCTACCTTTATGTTACAGAATTTAACAGGAAAAAGAAAATCTTTACCCGTTAACGGGTAGATCCTCAAAAAATACTTTCCATACGAGATCGTTCTTCTATTTTTGTATATTAGTTTTTCTTTACTTTCATAATAAAACCATTTGTAAACAGTTACATTTGCAATTCACAAAAAGGACAAGTATTTCTTTTAGATTTTGTGTTTTTTGCTTGCATAAATAGAAATAATCTAGAAAGTCGGTCATTATTATTGAAAGATACACTCAAAAAAAATTATAAGCCTGAATATGATACTAGTTTCAACCTTGTAAATTTTGATAAAAAGCTACCTTTAGTGGGAATTTGTTTTATATCAGTCCAATGAAAGGCATCAATAACAAAACAAAGATTCTCTGTAGAAAAGCCCTTTCCAAAACTCTACCATTGTCGTCCAGAGCTATTCTTAAGGAAACAATGACTTCCTCCCCACTTAAGGAATCACAAGCTTCAAGGAATAATCCAATGATATACTTTAAAACTTAAAGAATAAGAGGTCTCCTCACGAGCCGACTTATCATGATCATAGATATTATAAATTGTTGACTTCACCAAAACTACGTACCACAACAGGGCAATGACTCAAGATTGTTGCAATCAAAAAACAAGGGGTCTCATCACAAGCCAGCTTGTTCAGAAAAGCTATAAATCAAGTGAGTGGCACTGTCATAATTTGGCTATCAAACCAAGGCATTGTTCTTTAAGTATTAAAAGAAAATGAAAATAATAAGTGTAGATATGGATTTCTCTTTGAAAATTGTATATTTCTCCAAGTGGGATACAGGATCATTACTGGGTAACAGGTAACCCTGTCGAAGCTATAAACGTCTGCTGGCAGCAGTGGCTCTACCTACAACAAATGAGCATATTTAAAACTGATTTACAGAGAAGGATTTGTTTTTATCTTTATAAACCAAGTAGTGACTGATGTAAATACAATGACTAGCTCCAGGAAGTAAATAAACAAAGTTGACATAGACAAAACAAACTATCATTGACGGCTGAAAAGCATAGTGTATTTTATCTTTCTATAATAAAGTTTGATTTTCTAGAACAATTTATGTTTTGGAAGATTAGGAAATTCAAAAGAAAAACAGAGATAACTGGTTCTTCCAATTGATTTGCCAATTGTTGTGGCCAGCAACAACCCCCCTTCTTCTTTAGTGTTAGTAATAAAACTAAATAAGAGGGGACCCTTATTCAAAAAACTTAAAAAAATCGATTAAAGCTTGTATTTCCTTTCAATAAAACTTACTATCATAAACTTAGAAGAATACCATCAAACATCTAAAAAGACTTGAGTTTTATGATAAGTTATAAGGAAATCACTCCTTAAAAGCATGTCCCATCGCAAAAAGCGTAAAGGATACCTTCTCACAAGTGGAATTCTAAAAATGCGAAATAGAAATGCGAAATCACGCATGAAAAACCCTCATCGCATCGCATGCCTTAAACCTCACCTACGCTGAAGTGCCTTAAAACGGCGATATGCGATGGCGCATCTCAAGAATCGCATTTCGCAGAAAACACATTAACAGATGCTTGTCGCACGTAAAGGATTTGCGATATTACGATATTGCGATATTACGATCTGCGATACTGCGATCTGCGATATTGTGAAGCAAATCGCAAAATCGCCTTATCGCAGATCTGCACGGCCCATTGTTCGAGAAAAGATTTTTCCATAAACCGAAACCTGGTTATGCGCATTTATGTTAATTAACGAGTTAGTTGGAAATCATTAATGAAATATGGTTTTGATCTTATCAAGGAGCCAGTTCACGTAAGGTGATATCTTTTATATGTTTTCCACATTTAAAGCTTTCCCGTCACCTTTTCTTATCATCGTTCTCACCTCATTTGTAAACTGTAGGAGCGAAGAACTGAGAAGTATACAGAGCAGAGTTCAAGATATTATGGGAAAGAAGGGTAAAGCCCCCAGTACTGAAGATAAAGAGATGACTCCCTTGTACACAGACACCACCTGCAACAAAGACGTCGGTATCACTACTTGGGAAGGCATGTATAGTTTACTTGAGGAAGAAGATCCCAAGGTAATGGAGGTAACGGCCACTGCAGGCTCAAACGGGTCTTCTGAGGCATCTATTACAGATCTAGCATGTTCATTCTTGCACAGGATAGCAGCGAGACCCAAAATTCTCCCATATACAGACATGGTTAAATGGATACTAGATAATGTTGATATCACAAACCGACAATTCAAGACTCAGGGTCAAGGACTCATTGGCTCTTCCACTACACAAGATCTGAATGTTGGGTCCCTATAATACTAGTGATTACCCAATTACTATTGTAGTTATACCCCTTATTTATATTGTTGTGCCCCTATTACCCCCATATTGTTATTTTTGTGCCCCATAGAATCCCTCTATTGTTATTTTTGTGGCTTTATATTATTATTGTTAGGTCAGTTGGATTATATTGTGACTCCTTAGACTCCTATATATAGAAAGGAGGTTTTGTCATTTGAATCATCCAAGAATTGTTCATTTATGTAATGTAAAGGAGGTTGCCCCCTCGAAGAGGCTGAATTCTAAGGCGTTGATCTATCTTTTCTATCTTTTCTTGAGCTGGTTTCATAACATTTGGTATCAGAGCTTTGGATTCTAGGGTTTCGCTGCTCCAAACAGGTCATCGTGGAATTTTCGCTATAACTTTTTTCTGTGATGTTTCAGAAGTCGCAAAAAAAAACCCATTTGAGAAGAAATCGCATTGAACCTTGGGTCCGCATTTTAGATATTTTCGTGCGATATTTGTGGAGATATGATCTAAGGAAGTTGGTATTTGTTCAGACTCCTAAATTACATTCAAAACAGGTGACCTGGGGAAAATCATCATAAATTTCTCTCTGGGAATCAGATTGAAATTTTGTAAGAAGGTACAGAAAGAGGACGGATTGTAGTTTCTTTTATATCATTTTTAGAACCAAATATCAAAAATTGTACACGTGGAACTTCATACAAGTTCGCTCTTCTGGAAAGGTCTATAATCAGGTCATCTTGGGCGATTGTGCATAACTCTTTCTTGAAGAATCCAATTTGGATCAGACTGGTGGCATTGGAAAGAGGACATAGAGAGCTACTACAGGTCACAAATTCAAAACTAGATGATTGGAAAGTACAGAGATGCATCAGAGGCAATATCGAGCTCCTACAAAGTGAAAAAAGGTGTGTAGATTTTTTTAAATTTTTGTTTGAAATTTTATTTTGAAGGAATTCAAAGAGCATAGTAGAGTATTATTATTGATAACTGATGCCCTGAGGAAAGAAAATTCAAACACCTAGTAAGGAACCTGAAAACTCTAGCATGACTCATGAAGAAGAGGAAGAAATGCTACATGATATATCAAAATTACAAGAACAAGTGCAACAAATGTCACGCTCACAAAAGTTAACAGAAGCTAAGATAAATGGCATGGAAGCTAAGATGAATGGCATGGAAGCTAAGATGGACAATTTGAAGATAGATTTGAACACAAATTTGAAGACAGGCATGGCATATTTGAAGACAGATTTGACAAATTTTCTACAAGAAATACTGACTAATGGTGAAAAGGTAGTAAAGGAAACTCATGATGAGAACAAAAGAAATGTTAATCATGATTCCATAGATGCTAATGTTGGATCGAAGAATCACCATATTCCAAAAATCGATATGAGGAAGTTTGATGGCAAGGATCCCGCCACATGGATATTACAGATGGAGCAATTCTTCGATCTCAATAATGTGCAAAACACACAAAAGGTACGTATGGCAACTGTATATTTGGAACCAAATCAGTTTGTATGGTATCAATGGCTTTGTTCTCGTAAACAATTTATCACTTGGGCAATTTTTACGGAAGAATTGATAGCACATTATGAGGATACAAAAAGCAACACTTTTTTTAGCCAATTGATAAGTCTCAAACAAAAGGGTTCAATAATGGAGCACATTGAGGAGTTCCAAAAATTGAACATAAGGGTAAAAGATATTCCAGAGGAGCATAGGATTGATGTGTTCATAGGGTCTTTAAAGGATAATATCCAACATGATGTTGCCTTTGGGAACCTGATTCATTAGAGAAGGCATTCAGGTTAGCAAGAAAAATGGAAAGCAAAATTATGGCAACTAGGAAGCATACCACTCACAACTATAAAGACGGAAGTGTTGTTGCCCCTAGTCTTCCACAACCTACAAGGTTGACACCACAACAATTGGAAGAAAAAAGAGAAAAAGGGCTTTGTTACAATTGTGATAGCAAATACACAAAAGGTCATAAGTGTGCTGAGAAGAAATTATTCTACATAGATTGTGAAGAGGAAGAAGAAAAGGAGCAAGAAAGGTCAAAAGAAGAGGATATACTCCAGGAACAAAGCCTAGATGAAGAACAAATAAATCCGACCATATCTTGTAATGCATTGGCGGGAATTACCACTCCTCAAACCATCAAGATAGAAGGACAAATCAAGAAGAAAAAGGTAATAGTGTTGATTGATTCAGGAAGCACCCACAATTTTATTCATTGTAGGGTAGCAAAAGAATTGAATTGCTTCCTATATCCAGCACCAGAGTGTCAAGTGATGATTGCAAATGGAGGAACAATAAATTGCTCTGGAAAGTGCCATAATATCAAGCTATCCATGGGAGAATATGTATTGACTAGCCCAATGCTTTCCATTCCAATGGGAGGTGTTGATGTTGTACTAGGAGTCCAATGGCTACAATCCTTGGGTACAATAGCTTTTAATTTTCAAGAACTTTTCATCAAATTTTCTACAGAAGGAAAGGAAGTTGAATTAAGGGGTATTGCAGGGAAACCAGGAAAGATAATCAGCTCTAATGGCATGACAAAGCTTCTAAAAAAGGAGCAAAGAGGTGTAATTGCACAATTATGTTCGCTAGATGTTTCCACATTGGAATCATCTATTTCTCCAGATCTCCAAAAAGTCCTGGACAATCATTCCAAGGTATTTGAGACTCCCAAAGGTCTCCCACCTATGCGTGATCATGATCATGCTATTCATCTGATTCCAGGAAGTGTTCCTCCAAACATCAGGCCGTACAGATATCCCTATGTCCAAAAAAGTGAAATTGAACGTATGGTTGCAGAAATGCTAGAGGCTGGTATAATTCAACCGAGTCAAAGTTCTTTCTCAGCTCCAGTAGTATTGGTGCACAAGAAGGATGGATCATGGCGCATGTGTCCGGATTATAGGGAGCTCAACAAGCTCACTATTAAAGATAAGTTCCCCATTCCTGTCATTGATGAATTACTGGATGAATTGCATGGATCAATTTACTTCACCAAGTTGGATCTTCGTTCGGGATATCATCAAATCAGAATGAAGATTGAAGACATTCCGAAAACGGCATTTAGAACTCATGAGGGTCATTATGAATTTTTGGTCATGCCTTTTGGCCTTACCAATGCACCTTCAACATTTCAAGGTTTGATGAATTCAATTTTCAAACCATTCCTTAGAAAATTTGTGTTAGTATTTTTTGATGATATACTAATCTACAACAAGTCTTGGAAGGATCATGTTGAACATGTTGACAGGGTGCTACAACTATTGGAGGAGAAACAATTATATGCAAAAAGATCCAAATGTTTCTTTGGAGTCCAGGAGGTGGAATATTTGGGTCATATTGTATCTCATGAAGGAGTTAAGGTAGACCCTAGCAAAATTAAAGCCATTAAGGAATGGAAAATCCCCACATCCATAAAGCATCTGCGAGGATTTCTTGGGTTGACAGGGTATTATCGCAAGTTTGTTAAGAATTATGGGAGAATAGCAGCACCTCTAACAACATTATTGAAGAAAGATTCATTTTCATGGACTCCGGAAGCAACAAAGGCCTTTGAACATCTTAAAGAGGCAATGTGCCAAGCACCGGTCTTAGCTACACCAGACTTCACAAAAACCTTTATTGTGGAATGTGATGCTTCAGGAAATGGAATTGGTGTTGTTCTAATGCAAGATGAAAGACCCATTGCTTTTGAAAGTCGTCCAATCAAGGGAAAGTTTTTAAGAAAAGCTATTTATGAGAAGGAAATGTTGGCAATACTCCATGCACTTAAGAAATGGCGACCCTACCTAATGGGAAGACACTTCAAGGTAAAAACGATCATGATAGCCTTAAATACTTTTTAGAACAAAGATTATCCTCTGAAGAGCAACAAAAGTGGGTCACAAAGATGTTGGGTTATGACTTTGAAATCATCTACAAAAAAGGGAAGCAAAATGTGGTGGCAGATGCACTCTCAAGAAAGGATGAGGATGTGGAAGCATTGTTGTGTGCCATTTCTATTATCCAACCAGATTGGATAAACGAAGCAAGGGAGGAATGGAAGAATGACGAAGAAGTGTGGGCACTTATTCGAAAGCTACAACAAGATTCCAGTACTTCTGATACATTTAGCTGGCAAAATGATTCGTTATGGTACAAAGATCGCTTATACCTCTGTAAGAATTCCCAGCTAAAACAAAAGATTCTTATGGAATTGCACACTTCTCCCTTAGGAGGGCACTCAGGATTTTTAAAAACTTACCACAGGGTTAAGAAGGAATTTTTTTGGGATGGCCTTAAATCAGATATTCAAAAGTTTGTGGCGGAATGTTTGGTTTGCCAACAAAATAAAGTTGAAACAATTAAGACACCGGGTCTATAACAACCTTTATCCATTCCAAGCCAACATTGGGAGGAGGTTTCAATGGATTTTATCACAGGTTTACCCAAGTCTGAGGGAAAGAGTGTCATCATGGTGGTAGTTGACAGACTTACCAAGTATGCACACTTTTGTGCATTATCACATCCATTTAAAGCCAGTACAGTTTCTACTGCATTTATGGAAACAGTTCAAAAGCTACATGGAAACCCAAAGATTATTGTAAGTGACAGAGATCCCATTTTCACTGGAAATTTTTGGACAGAATTATTTTCTTGTCTTGGTACTCAGTTAGCTCATAGCTCATCTTATCATCCTCAATCTGATGGGCAAACTGAGATAGTAAACAAATGTTTGGAAGGATATCTTCGTTGCTTTGTATCTGATAAACAGACACAATGGGTCAAATGGTTGCCTCTGGCTGAATGGTGGTATAACACTTCCTTCCATACAGCAACAAAAATGACCCCATTTATGGCACTTTATGGGTATCAACCACCATCCATCACATCATATTTAAGAGAAAATTCTAAGGTTCAGGCAGTGGAACATCACATCGAACATCAACAACAAGTCCTCCAACTCTTAAAGGATAACCTCGTGTTGGCACAAAATAGAATGAAACAACAGGCAGATCAACATCGCAGTGAAAGAAGTTTTGATGTAGGTGATTGGGTATTCCTACGGCTACAACCATATAAGAAAATGTCCCTAAAGCAAGCTAAGAAGGATAATAAATTATCACCAAAGTATTATGGTCCGTACAAGGTGTTGCAAAAGATTGGTACTATGGCATACAAATTGGAGCTTCCTGCAGCTTCTCGATTGCACCCAGTTTTCCATGTTTCATGTTTAAAGAAGGTTATAGGCAACAAGCTCCCAATTCAAACAATATTGCCAGAACTTGACGAGGAAGGAAAAATTATATTGGAACCGGAAGCAGTCACAGAAACAAGAACTCGACAGCTACGAAATCAATCAATTTCAGAGTATCTTATCAAGTGGAAGAAATTATCCGCTGAAGATTCCACATGGGAGGATGAGAATTTTATGTAGAAGTATCCAGAACTACTCAAGCATTGAGGACAACACTTTTTTGAAGGAGAGGGGCATGTTGGGTCCCTATAATACTAGTGATTACCCAATTACTATTGTAGTTATACCCCTTATTTATATTGTTGTGCCCCTATTACCCCCATATTGTTATTTTTGTGCCCCATAGAATCCCTCTATTGTTATTTTTGTGGCTTTATATTATTATTGTTAGGTCGGCTGGATTATATTGTGACACCTTAGACTCCTATATATAGAAAGGAGGTTTTGTCATTTGAATCATCGAAGAATTGTTCATTTATGTAATGTAAAGGAGGTTTCCCCCTCGAAGAGGCTGAATTCTAAGGCGTTCATCTATCTTTTCTATCTTCTTGAGTTGGTTTCATAAAATTGAAGCTCATGTATCATTTACCAGAGCCACAGGCGACTTATAACAAATAGTTCATAGAAAATTTCACCAAAGAAAATGAAGATCTAGCAGAATGCACCAAGGACTGGTCAAAAAGGGATGAACCACTAAAAAAGGATAAGCACGGTATGTATAGTACTGGTTCTCTCACCTCCCCATATTGCTTTGCTACTGCTATGCTCTGTAGAATTTTTGGAAGGCCAGACATTAACAAATTTTCATCCGAATGGCTACCATTATTGGATGCCACCATTAATGCTACTATTATGGATTGGGCTAAGATTTTGTCTGACAATTTAGCCACAACCATTTTTAGTTACCGGTCTAAAAGGACTATCTCTCAGAGAATTTATCCCCCTTTCTACTTATCTGCATATGTGATGGATGAAATCTATTATATTTCCAAGTTTCCTCTGATGGGTTGGAAATGAACTACTCAAGAACCCTTACCCATTCATATTTATCACAAAGAACTGTGGGATTCCAAGTTCACTCCTTATTTCTACAATATTTGTCATGGAATCATGTTGCCTCTGTACAACATGTTGTATTATAAAGACGCTCCAATATTTTCTCCCAAAGCAGAGGTCGATATGCTCCCTGTTGCGAGGTGGTTCGGAGAAGAACTTTTCACATATGTCAGGGTATTCGGAAGTCTCACTTCCCCTCATGTCTTACCTTTATATGTTCCTAACAAACTACTGGCACGAGAGATTGCTTATCAGACCTACGGAGAAGGAGGTATGAGTAAAGAGTAGAAGGAAAATAAGAAGGCCATTTGGCCACAATTTCCTGTGGCCTGTGGGGCCTTTTCATTATTTGATCTAGGCCATGCATTCAAACAAGTAAACAACATGTCATGTCTACGATTGTTCAAATTTCCAGGAAGGTTGTTCGACCCTTATGATATTGTTAAGAATTTCACTACTGCAGTCAAAATAAAGGCGTCTTCTAAAGTAGATGACCTTTTTGATGATATGTTCCAACCGAAAAGTACACTTAAAGAAGTTTTGCATTCTACCCAAATGCGATTTCCTCCAGCAGAATCTCAAGAATTAAAAATATATAGAGAGAGGAGATTAGCTAATATCCCTTTGGATAAATTATGCTTGGAACCTGTAAGGGAACCAACTCCTAGCATTAGTCTCAGTGGAAGTTCAGGAATAGACAGGTCTAAATCCAAGTCTAGGAGAGAAACGTCATAACACTCCAAGAGGTCCAAGAGTGACCATAATAAAAGTGAAGGGTCAGTAAGGGATACTGCCCAGTCTAAAGAGCTCCCAGAACAACAGGCTTTGATCTCTCAATAGGTATATCCTCCCCCTCTCATCGTCTAGCCACCATCAGTCAGAACTGAGTTGGATAAAGAATGGGAGACATTCAATGGCTTAATCAATATTGAGGGACAGAGCACAAAAACACCTAAAAGTAATGTACAGACGGTGAATGATATAGTCACAAGAACAACCAGCAATGTCCCAGAAATGGAACATATTCCCATTACCCCATCCTTTGAACTTATGCTCAAAATAGAGGAAATTCCCCCTCTTGACGTATTCTATAGCCCACAGCATAAGGCTATTGTGAGAAGACAAATAAAGAAAAGTAAATTGGAAAGTGTGCTCTCTCGTGATGCAGAACAATTAGACATCCTTTGGCAAGATCCTACCGCTGATCCTACTGAAAATCTCACTAAATTATCTCAGATCACAAGAGCATATACTTCTCCGACCATTGATAAAGCATCTGAAGTACAGCAAATACTGAAAGAAAAAGAAGATCAAATACAAGCTTTGTAGCAACAGCTACAACAAGCCAATGCAAACAGCGAAGCACAGAAACAGCTTGAAAAGCTACACCAGGACTTTCAACAAATGCAGATAGGATAACAGAACAGTTTGGCCGAAAGAGAAAAACATTTTCAAGTTATACAAGATATGCACAAGGATGATCCTAAGCTTACAGAATTCATTACAGAATCCATTTCCTTAAATGATCAACTGCTACAGCAACAAGAAATATTGTGCCAAAAAATATCACGGTGGAGCTCTTATTGCGAAATAAGCGACGAGATTACTAATCAGGTCGTGGACTTGCAACATGACTATGATCTAATTGACAGAAGAGTTACTGAATATTTGGCTTGGCAAGAAATAGAGGAATGGAAAAAGGCAGGTACACGAATAATCAATGACACCCACAAAGAAATGCTCTTTAATAAATGGTATGCAAAGATCAGGAAAGCAGAGCAAGCAGTAGAAGAAGCAACCACAGTAGCAAATAATGTCATTGACTGCATCAATGAAAATTTACACAGGGCAAATCTAATCTTAGAGACCACTCCAGGATATCTACCAAATGTGCAGCGTCTACAAACAAGATGGAGACAGAAGGCTCAAGAAAAGGCAGAGTCAATCCAAAGGTTAACCAAGTTGAATTGGGATTCTTACTAGGCATACTTGGTAAAACCACACAGCAATGCATGACTCTTAAATGTGTCATCAATTCTGCCGAGAAGATGGCACCAGCTCTTACCAATTCTGTTTTCGCAGGACAGCTAAAATCGAAAGTCAGCCACCCAACTCTCCTCAAGCAAATGCTGAACGCTTGGGACTTCAAGGAGCAAATACATAAATAGTTAGTTAGTAGTTTTAGTTTTAGATTCAGTTTTAGTTTTAGTTTTGCTTTATTTTTTCTAGAAATGAGGACAGTCATTTAAACCGCATCCTACATTTTTGTAATAAATTATTTTTAGAATTAGTTAGTGGTATTTAAACCCTTCTCATGCATTTAGAGAAGGGTCCAGAAATTTATCAAAAACTTGTCCTCAGAACATGCACTTTTGCAGCCTCCGAGGAGGTTTTGATGAATGAATGGAACAGGATTTTTGATATCTGCGTTTAATATCTACTACTGATGTTGCAGTTCTGTACTCTTAGTGGATGTTGTATTAAGAAGAAATAGATCATTATTGTTGGAGCTATTGAGTCGAACTAGTTATAAATAGTACTTTTATCTCTTAACTGTTTCTGCTGATGTGTTATGGTGATATTCATGTTCAATTATTTATATATGAATTCTTAAATGCTTGAGTTATCATTTGGCACTTTTGTACGATGATAGCTATTTATTTATGCTTAATATATGAGTAGCTTACTATGCAATATGTTTTTCACAACTGTTTCATCTAACTTTTTATATGAAATGGTTTATCTTTATTGAATTCTTTTCTCATAGCAGTTGAATGATCTTTATTACCAACTGTCATTCGAAATCATTTTAGATCGCATAAAGGAAAGACTACATCCCGGGTAAGTTTAGAATTAGATATTTTTGTTTATTAGATTACAATTGCATGTTGATAGATTAGATTTATAATAAAGAAAGCATTTTACTTAGAAATCAATAGTTAAAAAATATCAATTCTCAAGACACACACACATATTGAGAAACTGGTCCCATATCTCCAGTCGACCCACTATGCCAAATGGAAAAGGAGTTGCTAACCAAGGTCCGGACCGGGTGGGTATCCCCCTTGTTGTAGACCCGATTTTCTGGGCTTCAACATATTTGGCGCTAGAAGGAGGGCTTGAACTGTGAATGGAAAGTAAGTATAAATCTAAATACCATTCTGAGAGTAAATCGCCCTCACCATCTCCCCCAACTTCTCCATCGCACTTAGAATCTTTAAATCTTGAGCCAAAAGTCGAAAGAACAACAACCACTACCACAAACCCTGATATTTCAGAGAAATCTACTATTGAACCTCCTGAAGTTGAATCTTTGATTCATAAACTTCAACGACTTTCAATATCACCTCAAAGATATGATAAATCTCAAGTCAGTGTGACTTCGCAATATAATCCTACTCATCCTCTCACCATATTAAAGAGTGAAAAGTTTGGTATTGAGCCAACTGAGTTACCTCTACCTACAAGGAAGAGAGTCAGGAAATCACCTAAAGGGTCTGATAGTGAGACTCTTTCTTCATCATCATCCATCTCAACTTCCCCACCATGAAGTCAACCATCCACTCCACTTCAAATCATCGTCCATCAAACCACTAGAACTTCCACATCTCCTTCTCAAACATCAGCAACTGTAATATCCTCATCTTCCCAACTGCAAGGATCATCTTCTGTGCTTTCCTTTGTTAGCAGTTCAATGATGGCCCAAATTCCATGGAATATCCCAGGGGCAGTCTTAATGCCTACGCCCTTGAGTCAAATACCGACCCATCTTGAAAAATGGCTAAGTTTAATCCTGAAGCAGGCATGCTAGCAGAAGAACACATAAATAATTTTATGTTATCCATAAATCTCAACGAGGTCACTAATCAAGATGATGTTGTTCGGCTTTTCCCTTACACATTGCAAGGAGCAGCTAGATCATGGTATTTCTCATTACCATCCGGCTCTATTACTAGTTGGGACATCTTCCAAGAAAAATTCTTGACTAAGTTTGGTGATGACAGGTTCACTGCAACATTAATCAATGACTTGTCTAACCTTAGAGCTGAGTCAAAGGAACCTATCAAAGATTTTAACTCACATTTTAATAAACTATTGAACAAAATTCCTACTGCTTCTAAACCTAGCGAAGAAGTGTGAAGTGAATGGTATATCTCTGCCTTACCATCAAACATAGCAATCTTTGTGGATAGAGCTAACAAAACAACTTTAGCTGACAATGTGAAGGAAGTAATAGCAGTAGAGAAACGTATCATCGCTCTAGAAAAGAAAAACAGCATTGAAGAATGTAAATCCAAAAAAGTTTCTTTCAAAGAAGATCCAAAGAAAAAACAGCCCAAAGACCCATTTGATTTAGAAGGATTGCAAAAAATTTTGAAGACCATGTCTAACGAAATGGTTGATATAAAGAAACAAGTAGCAGAGACTTCTTCTAAAAATCCTTATAAGCCTTATAGAAGAAATCCTTAGATTGATTCAAAGCCTCCTAATGCTATTACAAGTGTTGAATCAAAAGATGAAGAAGAAGAAATTACTACCGACGTACCTACCGATGATGAAGAAGTTGTTGAATTACAAGGTATGTGGGATTTCATCCTCCCGATGAAGAGGATCAATAGGCATCGCTAGTTAGTACTCGAAATAGAAATCAACTCGATCCTCCTCGATCTACTCCAAAGCCAAAGAGCGCAAGCTCAACGCCGAAGGATAAAGTCGCAGCCAAGAAAATGACATCCAAAGCGACTCAAACAAGCCCAGTCCAAACAAATTCACCAACTCCATCTAAAACATTGAGTGTTTCGGATGAAATGGAGTATAACATCATAGAAGACATGAAGAATACTAGGGCCAACATCACTTTTTATGAATTGAGCAAGTTAAAACATCAGCAAAAGCTCCTTTTGAAATAATTGCACACAGTACCAGTTGCACCATTGCCCTCCATTGTAATCTCGCAAGCTTCCCATGAGATGGGAAGACCTCCAAATACTGTGATTAACAAAGTTGATCCAAATGACATCGCTCTAATTGGAGGAAGGTCAAGATCTCATACTCCACCATTTCTTCTTACTTATGAAATTTACAATACAAATTTGCATAATTGTTTAGTGGATTCAGGAGCCTCACCCAATATTTTACCTAAATCAATTTGTGCAAAGTTGAACGTTCAACCTCAAAAATCTGTTGTGCGCATAGTGCAGTTGGACCGATCGCAAGTTGAAGTGATCGGCAAATTAAATCAGGTTACCATAAGGTTTTCATCTAATCCAAAGGTATGTCAAGTTATCGATATTTTAGTTGTAGACATTCCAGAATTCTATGGCTTAATTCTTAGTAGGGATTGGTCAGAAAAGCTTCATGGATATTTTGCAACTGATTGGTCGCATATGTGGCTCCCTTACAATGGTAAGCCAAAGCAGATAAAGGTTGAGTGAGAAAGACATCAGAAATACATAGTAACAGAATTGGAAGGAGTAAACGAACCGGTAGCATATAGAAATAATATAATTGGCAAATATTCTGTTAATTCTTTCCTAGGAAATTTCAATGCTCACACTTCACCTTACTTAGAACATTCTGTTTTGTCTCAAGTAGAAATTTTTTCTCATACAGATAGTTATAAATGTATTAATTTTATAGATAATCTTGTAAATAAATCTTTATTTTGGAAGTTATTTTTTGACGGTTCTAAGTCTAATGAAGGAGCAGGAGCAGGATGCATATTAGTTAGCCCAGAAGGAAAAAAAACTATGCTAACTTGTAGACTCGAGTTTGATTGCACCAATAATACGGCAGAATATGAGGCTTTAGTCCAAGGATTATACAAAGCAATCGGATTGAACATAAAGTATCTACAAGTCTTCGGAGATTCTGAAATTGTTATCAGACAGGTACGGAATCCTATATATTGTCTATCAGGCCATTTAAAGCATTACCAATCTTTAGTACAAGATCTGACTGAACATTTTATAGCATTTAATATTTCATCAATTCCTAGAATCCAGAATGCTAGTGCCGACCTCTTAGCAAACGTTGCCTCCAAGCTCATTCCCTCAGAAGACTTTAGCCCCGATAGAATTTCAATCAAATTAATGTTTAGACCCTCGATTCCTGATAACATTACAAATTGCAGAATTTTCAACGATGATCCTGATATTGTAAGCTTCCTCACCTCTGAGGGTTCTTATACTAATCAAATAATTGATGAGGACCAACATGACAGACAATTCCAACAAGATAGCACTAATAATGTTATGCCAAAATCAGTAGTCAAATTAGAAGATCTATATGATTTAAAAGATCGATTCAAAATATCTACCAATTCAAAGCTTCAAAGTTCAACTCTGAACTATGAATTAGTGAATCTAGGAACTGATACCAAGCCACAGAATATCAACCTAGGCCTTGGCCTGGCTCCTGAAGAAAAACTAGCGTATGTTCGTCTCTTGAAACAATACAAAAGTGTCTTTTCTTGGAACTACGATGAACTTAAAACTTATGACACTTCTATCATCCAACATACTATCCCAATGATAAACGATGAAAAACCTGTCCAGCAGAAACTGAGAAAGATACATCCTAATTTAGAAAACCAGATCAAATTTGAGCTTAATAAGCTATTGAAAGCCAAAATCATTTTTCTCGTACGAAATTCTCAATGGGTTTCCAATATGGTTCCCATTAGAAAAACGAACAGAGACATTAGAATTTGCATTGACTTTAGAAATCTGAACAAAGCCTTCCAAAAAGATAATTTTCCTTTGCCTCCTATGGAGAAAATATTACAGGCAGTTGCAGGTGTTATAGCTCCAAATCTCACTCTTATGATCTGTGATGCTGCACTCATGGCCTAGGGCAACCCCTCCTTCCAGACCTGGTCCTAAAATTTAAAACACAGTGTTTTATCCCTTATACGCGACATTGCCCTGAGTTAAACGCGTGTTCACGCGGGTCTGTGTATACCCAACCCGCGTGTATGTATTAAAACACTTAAAAAAATAAATAATTCCTTATTTTCGGGCGGAGATCGCGGGTTTTACCTGCTGATCACCTGTTAGTGCCCGTGGCCCAACTGTTCCCAACCAACTCCTAACTAAAAAACTACTTTGGAGATGGTATAAAAAGACATCAAAGGGAAGGCCTAAGGGAGAGAGAAAAGAGAGCAAGATTATTATGCTGAGATTTTCCCCTTAGACTAGGTCTGAAGTCCTTGGTGCCTTCTGCACTTCCCCCATTTTGCATAGGAAACCCTTGTTTCCATGTGTATTGGTGATCATTCATCCTTTATATCACCATTGAGTAAGACTTGGAAGGAGCTCTTGTTGGAGGCTTGAGGCTGGAACGAATCCGGGAGGAAGCTTTGCTTGGAGCCTGCTGAAGGTGTTTCAGGTGAAATCTTTTCGTTATATGTACTTTACTTGCCTTGATATAAAGAAACACGTCTTGGTTCCCGAAACAATCTTTCTTTATGCTTATGTGATTCTTGTCTTGAATTCTTATGCAAGTAGTTACTTAAAGATTTTTATAACTAACTTTATAGCATGAAGATGGTTTGTGTATAAGTATTTGTCCATGTACTGTTGTGTTCTTTGATTTGCTTGTTTTACAAGTCAAAGGAGAAGAAGGGAACTCCAAGAAGGGTTTGGACCCTAAAGGCCTTCTCGAACGTAGGACCTTAGGTACGTACCCTCAACATTAGAATTTGCTTACAGTAAAGATAATGGCTGTGTGTGTGTGTTTCTTTGAATAAGCAATTGTCAGTCTGGTAGAGTCTCAACCCAAAGGACCTTAGGGGTACTTTCCCCTCAACCAGAATTGGCGACTCCACTGGGGACAACACTCTTGTTGTTCCTAGTTTGGGTATTCTTCAAGCCAATCAAGGCTCAGCCCCTCTGTTTGCTGGCTCTGACTGTCTGATCTGTTCTTGAACTCTAAGCTTTTCCAGTTTTTTCAGTCTGTGTTTTTTTATTTTTCTTTAAAATCTTCAGATACGCTGTTTTTCCGGATTACAGAAGCATATATACGCAAGTTGAACTAAGTGAACCCGCGTATACGCAGGTTTCCTCAGTTACAGTCGCGTGTACATGCATTCTGCACATCACTGCAGGCATGTATATTACATAATTTTCAAGATTTATAAATTTTCTTTTTGCTGAATGTTTGTCTGGTGGTTTGGGTCAGTTTGAAGCAGTCATTTTCCAGTAATAGTCCTCTGTTTAACAAGGGGCATCTTGTTCTAAACTCTCTCTAGTTATAAGGAGTATTAGTCTTGTTTTCGTTGATTGCAAGCGTCATTATTTTTTGACATACAAGATTTCTGGTTAAGAATCTTGACTGCTCTGTTTTGGTAGAGTAGGAAGATTGGATTCAATCTTTGTGTTCATTTTGTTTTGGTGACCCTTTTGTTTGCTTAACGAAACCATTTTTGTGACCATTTGCTCCTTAGTTTCGGGAAAATTGTTTGTTACCATTTTCTTGAAACTTGTCTTTTGATCTTTTGGACTTTCATTGCTGCTTTTGATTGTCATGAGCGATTTCAAACGCATTTATTTTTGTTGGGTTTTCATCATTTGAAAGGTGTCAATTCACAAAAGTGTTTGGTTGCCTATTCATCAATCATTGGTGTCAGTATTTTTGAGAGCATTCTTTGAAAAAGACTTCTTGGCTTCATTGAAAGAAAATCTTTTGAAAGTTTTGAGTTTCGCTTTCTTAAACTTGCTTTTCATTTGATTTCCTTTTTTGCGAAGTGAAAGTGCTTTGTGTTTATCTTAGAACTTGTTTTTATTGTTTGGACGAAATGATTGGTAACACATCATCTTCTATCTAAGAATTTTAGTGGCAAGACAAATTTGATAAGGCAGCAACTTTCCTTCTTTGTTTTTAGAGTAGTCTTTAAATCTTGCATCCACATATAGTTCTTGCATTAGGATAGATTTGTATCTCTTTTTAGGCATATATAGTTTTGTTAGTTTTTGTGAGTGTGGAGTCTGAAAAGAAAAGGAATTGCTCTTCATCGAAAACAAAAAAGTGCATGTGCATGTGGCTAAGTTTTATTAATTTCTTTTGCGTCCATAAAAACACCACAAGTTTCATCTCCATTACCCTGTGACTTAAAGAACAGCCTAATAAAATCAAGCGCTAATTAAAATCCACTAGAACTTTTTGTTTTAGTCAGTTACACCAACAAGTTTAGGATTTTAGGGCCTTGGATTAGGCGAGTGGAGAGTTAACTCTCCAAGGCCACATAAAACGTCAAACATAAGAGTCTGAATAACGAGAGAAAATCCAATACCGTTAGGAAGACCAGGAAAGCTCCGGATCTAGGAGTTAAGCACGAGGGTTTGTGAAGACAGGGAAGAGAGATACCCCCTCTCCTACTTGTCCGAACTTACCTCACGACTGTTCTGCCTGGCTTCTGCGACGAGTTGGTACCCATAGTTGCCTCTCCCAGGTATCTACATAGGTGGTTGCGGAGGGGAATCCCGTGGCACCTGAGGTTGACGTTGTATCACTCTCGACAGTACTACTGGAGGGCACCCTTGCGAAGCTTGGGGGCTTGCACCGGCGCAGGCTGTTGTTAGGAGGTCAGCGTAACTTCCTCTGATACCTTCGCTGATAGAACTGGGCCCTCATCATCCCTGACTATCTTCAGAAGGCCCCATATTTCACTTTCTCGTATTTTGATGTCCGGTCCTAATCACCCGGAGCGGAAATACTTGGAAGTTGTTTGACTGGCTGTGTCTTTAGGGACTTTATAGTGTGTGCTCTGTGCTCCTAGTTGGCCTAGCTTTCAATTTTTTGAGTCTTTAGTTAGATAATAACAAAAAATTCAAAGTGGCTGACCGATCTCCTAGACGGTCTCGAAGACTTCGTGGTCTTTCGCTGCCAAGTTTAGAGCCTTCTTCGAGAAGGCACAGAGGGAATACCACCGGTGGGCTTCATCCTACGCCGGTTGACGCATCGGAGGTTGATCCTCCTAGCGGGGGCATTAGTGCCCAAGCAAGGCCTGGTACTTCTGAACAAGAGAGGGATAATCTAGTCCTTTCTCGAGTTCTTTTTCAAGCGGAGAATAACGTAGAGGTAGAAGAATTCTCAGAGTCGTTAGGGGCTCCGAATTCTCCCCTACCATTTAGTCATCTAGCCGTATTGCAATACGTTGGGACTCCGTCACATATACCATCAAGTCCAGGTTACGCTACGCGCTTACCATTCATGAACACTACTGGAAGCATGGCTTCTACGAGTGCTACGACTATGCAAACCCCTACATCGGTGCAAGGGGGAGGAACCATTTCCATCCCCTCCACTTCCTTGTTTGGATCTTTTGCGAGCACATCTCTACTTGGTTCTACCTCCATTCCGTCCACGAGTGGAAATGCCCAAACCAATGCTTTTGGTACTGGACTCTTCTATTTTGGCATCCAATCACAGGGTATTCCATCGGTTCCGTTTAGTGCTGCTACGTCCATGATGGGCGGATCGGCTTCATTCCAGGGTTTTCCTTTTGGAAGTGGTCATATACCACATTCCAACCCGACGGTAGGATCCATGCCTTTTTCTTCTATAGGACAAAGTAGCAATCCTTTCCAAGGTTGGAATAACCCTGGGGTTAGTAGCGCGGGAACTGGGAATCCGTTTATCGGCCAACAAGGGAATAGGCCGTACACCACGGTTAGTTCGTTTCAAAGTATTCCTCCCCTTGCTTCGGCTTGGAATCCATATCAGGGGTTATCAACTCCTTACCATTCTTTAGGAGGAAACTTTGCGGGTTATGGAGGTTATACGGCAGGAGTTGGTCAAACTCCGAATTTTGCTGGACCACAAGGCTTGCCTTTTGGTTCAGCCGGTTCTACTAGTCACTTCGGGCAGCCTGGTGCCTCCCAAATTCCAGGACAATCTTTTCAAAGCTTTGGGAGTTCTACCCAGTCTGGGTGGAATCCCCTAGGTCCTCCTAGGCTTCCGTTTTTGGCAACGTTAAACTTGCCAGATCTCACAAAGTTAACAAATGACCCAATCAGGTATAATCCGGCCTGGCCTCCGGTCCCAACCAAACTCCCTTCGGACATTCCAAAATTCGAAGGGAAGAGTGGTGAGGACCCGGGCAACCACGTAACCACATTCCATCTGTGGTGCTCATCCAACTCCCTCATCGATGATTCGATTAGGTTGAGACTCTTTCAGCGCACCTTGACTGGTAATGCGGCCAAGTGGTATATAAAGTTGCCAGGGGGCAGCTTTACATCGTTCGCCGACTTAGCCAATATTTTCTTAAATCACTTCCAGTTGCCTGTCCGCTATGATGTCGGAACTGAACTTCTGGCCACCTTTCGTCAGGATAAGGCTACTCACATTTCCGATCACATTCAGGAATGGAGACGGAGAAAGAGGCTCATTAAAGCCGAAATTCCCCCGGAATACCGTCTCGAGTGGTTTTTGAAGTCTTTACAACCCGAGATCTCCAAGGATGTCTCCATGTCTAGGGTCTATTCTGAGGAGCAAGCCATTTTTAGGGCCCAGCAATTAGAATTGATCTACTCTCAGTCCGGGATCCTACAAAAGCACTTGCCAGATGCTCCTAGATCTAAGGTTGATTTAGCTAAGCCGAAGCCAGGTCCGCACGCGGACGGTATCGTTGGGTCAGTAGGCACAACTACAGTGAACTTGTTGAATCAATTGCAGCAGTTGTCTTTGCAAATTGCTTCTAACAACCAAGTCACATTGTCTAATCCTCCCGCTTCCCAAACTTCTTCAATTAATTCCGTCCAATCCGATAACCCCAAAGGAAATCAAAATTCCAATGGGAAAAAGAAAGGACGTGGTAAGAAAAAGAACTCGGATGGGAAACCCGATGCAAATAAATCCGGTAACAATGCTGGCGGTGGTAAAGGTGAGTCGAGAAAGAAAGTTAAGTTTCCTTGCAAGTTATGCAAAGGATACCATCTAACTCATCTTTGCCCTAGGATTGAAGATGCTCAGCGCTTGTTAGGACAGCAAGGGACTTCTAGTTCGCAAGCTGTGTTAACTAACCTGTTTCCCCAAGGGCAGCAACTTCTTGCTGGCGCGAGTTCGAATCCTGGGACCTCCTCAGGGGGCAACCAAGAAGGGGACAAGTCGTCAAATGTTTTCATGATGGGTGCTCACGCTAATGTGACCACACGGTCACGCGATTATGGTGAAGGTGAAAATTATAAGGGTAAATCAGTTCCCGAAACTAACAACCCACTTCATATTGAGTGACCTTCTGTTGAGACTATACCTCAGGTGCCGAAAGGTTCCGCTAAACGCGCGACTATCAACCCTAATATTAGGGCAGCCCATAATTACTCCATTGTTGAGGATCTGGCCCAGAGTCCATGTGCTATGTTCGCGTTAGAGGTTCTCCAGTCATGTCCTGCTCAACGAAGTTCCTTGCTATCGGCAATAGGGGCAGTGGATCCAAGTAACTCCTTAGCTCTCACTTTTGATATGAGTAATGTCAAAAAGAGACTTCCTCATCACATGGCTTTTCAGATAAAGTCTACCTACCAGAAAACGAATATTTTTCGGACGGTTGTAGATGAGGGAGCTTCCACGTGTGTCATGTCTATGTCATGTTGGAAGGCCATTGGATCACCGTCGGTTGTTCCTTCACCCACCCTATTGACAGCATTTGATGGTCATTCTCATAGGCCATACGGGATTATCCCGGCTTTTCCTGTATGTGTTGGAGGAAAGGTCATTAATATTGAAGTAGAGGTCATAGATGCTAACCTAGACTATAATCTCCTCTTAGGAAGGAACTGGGTATACGAGATGGATGCCGTGGTTTCGACTCTGTTTCGTGTCATTTGCTTTCCTCATGAGGGGAAAATCATTAAGGTTGACCAATTGGACTATTGTCCAGTTGATCCTCAAGCAAACTCTGACTCTACTATTCCTTTAGTGGGTAACCCCCGTCCGCCTACCGAGAGTCTAGGAGTCGGGATGTACTCTTCATTGATGGGTACGTTTAATCTTCCCCCTCCTACAGCTGGTATAGATACAATTTCATCCTCTAGGGATCCTTTATGGAGGGAGTTTGTCCAAACTCCTTATTTTTCGAATCCTGGAACCTTAGCTTCATCTGTGACCACATCAGGTGACGACGAGGTGGGTGGAATAGAATCTCTTATATTTGCAGTAGAGCTTAGATATGAATCTATAGATAACTCTGCAGATAACTATTCTACTTCTTCCTCAGGGAAGGAGATAGATGGTGATGTGGCTCATTTTCGGACCCTTGATTCCACCTCTGCATCGGATTGCTCGGATATTGTTTTTCCATCGGATGAAGCGATATTCGAAGCAATGACGGCCGTAGATCGACCTTTGGAAGATTTACATCGTCGGTTACACTTTTATGCCCCTGTGCGTGAAGTCAAATCTCGGTCCTCCAGTTTGACTAGTGATGTTTGTACGGTCCCTTTGGCTCCAACACATTCATTTGCCGAAGAGAGTATATTGATTGGTTCGATCATCGTACCTATAAACATCCCTAGGAGTCAGTGGGCGGAGCCTCCTGATGGGCTCTACCCAAAGAAGTACTTTGCTTAGTTTTGGCCAGGCAATGGCTTCTTTGTACTTTATGTATATATTTATACATATATCGTCGAGCGTTTTCTGATATCAGTGCTTTTTGGTCTGCTGTGGCAGGTGCTGATGGATGATTTGGTCTATTTTGGGTTCGCCGATGGTGCTAGTCGACACACCCGGAATCTTGCTTCCATAGCTTGGGTACTTTATTATCCAACTGGTCAATTGATGGTATCGAGAGGCATGTGTATCGGTCCTGCTTCAAACAATATGGCCGAGTATACAGCTATTATCAATTTATTATCCGAGGCAATCTCTTATGGGATCGACTCGTTGGTAGTATATCTTGATTCTCAATTGATAGTGTCTCAATTAAATAACATTTATTGGGTTAGGGATCCTTTATTATATCTCCAATATTTAAGGGTGAGGTTGTTGCAAAGATCATTTATTTACATTAATTATTTGCACATTCCAAGATCTCAAAATTGGTTAGCTGATTCTATCGCTAATCAAGCATTAGACTGGCATATCAATCATTCATCATCATAAAATCATACATCAAAAAGTCAAACTGTGTATATATATATATATATATATATATATATATCATAAAACGCCTCGAGTGTACATATGTGTGTCCAAAAATATACAAAATTGGGACTCAAATGCCCATAATCATGTCAGGCATATCTAATGCCTCGGCTCAGGATGAGCGTCTAAGTATGTCACTATAGCGTTGGCCACGCGCCGAAAGACGCGAACCCAGTCACGTGGCATGCCAACCACATGACGCTGCATATCCGGAGGAAGGTCCTCTATCTCGGCCATCGGTACTCGGCAACTCAGTCTCGCCAAGTGTTGTTGGACGTTGTTCAGGGTCCGTTCCGTATCTGCAGCCGCCTCTCCGGCTCCTCGGCCACGCCGTCCATGCCACGGGAATCCATCTGGTCGTACAGGCCCAATGTCTGGAACATGATTGTCATATTAGTCATTTGAATCTCATCAAAAAATATTTTTCAAAATTCATCATTTGAAAAATCCAAAAAAATCATAAAATAATAAAAAATTCTTACCGATCTCGCCCCATGCTGCATCCGGTGGTAACACTAGGTCAGGATCTCCTCGGAAATCCAGCCCAGCATAGGGGTAGTCATCCACGGCAATGATCTGCTGCTCCCACCAGGTAAAGAAGTCATCATCAAATGCATTCCTTGGGACTTCCCCACCCCCCAGACGTTTCATCAAGTCAGCCCACCGGCCCATGCGTGGATCACGTGGACTACTGATGGCAACTGCTACCCTGGGGCGGAGTGTGGGAACCTTCTCGAAGAAGAAAGTGCACAAGATGGTTCTGAACCCAAAGTTCTTGGTCTGTCCCCTCCTGATAGAAGTGAGTTGTTCCTTCATGTTGGCAAGAAGAGGAGTACACCAGTCAAACACAGTAGTGAGACAGTCCACTGCCACGCTCATGGTTACCCATGACGCTTGATGTAGTGAGGATGATCCGTTCACTCGAGCTATGGTGAACAAGATTATCCTGAGTGACAAACTCGCCACATGTGGGATAGAGATCTGGCTCCCGACCTTCCGATGACCCGGGCAGTAAATCTGTACATAGTCATCTACACTGAGGCTATTCCGTGTCCTGCCCCGGGAATGTACTACCTCTCCCCTTCGGGAAAGGCCCGTGATAAAATATATGTCTTCCACTTCTATCCTGAGTGGCATCTGATCAATCACAAATGCTTCCTCATCGACATCCCAATAATCAATGAGCCTCTCGAGCAGACGCGTGTTTGCTTTCATATTTGGCAATTTGAAGAATTTAAGCAACCCGCATCCCCGTAGGGCATCTAATGCCTCATCATTGCCCATAACTTCATTATCCACGGCTGAGTGCTCTCTTTCACGCCATGTGATAGTCATCCTGGAAGAAAAAATCATTTTCATCCGTTAGTTTTGTTTATAAAATTAGTTCGTTGCGCACACGCGGGTTCATATATACACAGTCGCGTGTAGGGCCGTCGTATACGCGAGTTCAATATTGCCAACCCGCGTGTACGCCGCGAAGGAATTTTTTGCAAAAATCCAACGGTAAAACATCAACTAAAATTCCTAAAAACTATCACAATTAATTGCAAGACAAGTTTAAGGCTTACCTGGAAGTTTTCGGCAAGTTTGAACGGTTGAATTGGTCACAGGGAAGTTTGCTCCTTTTGCTCCACAATTTTTGCTCTCCAAGTCAAATGGTGAAAATGGTGAGTCAAAAATGCCTTTTATAAGTTTTGAAAATGCAAAATTTTTTCAAAATTTTATTTTATTTTGCCTCATGTGACTTTTGACTTGGGAGCTTGGAATGTTGAGTTTGGTTTGTTTTTCAGGACATTTTGGACATTTTTCGACAGTTCGAGACGGTTCCATGACCGCTGACCCGTCATGGCAGGTATCGTGTTTTCACTGGCATATAGGTTAGGGACACCATTTTTCCATTGCAGTATGCATACTAGCCTTCATATGACCGATACATCTGCCGTAGGGTCCACCCCATCGTGTTATGGTTCGTAAGCCATTTTCACTCGCCGATTATTTAAGTCATGACACGATGGTAGAGCCATCCCTTTACATGGGCATCGTAGTTAGCACCTCACTGACATTTGTTGCCCATGCTGCTTCGTTTTGAGTAGGCTCGGGAGTCCTCTGTAGTCCCGCCATGACTTATGTGTTGAAGACTCATTCCCCTTTGCTTCTTCACTTCGTTCTGGCCTTATACCCTAGAGGCTCCTATGTGTGTTGAGTTGTACTTCTGCATTGCATGTTGACCATTTGCACCTTTTGGCCTAGAGCTGGCTTCACTTGGACTCGTGTTTAAGCAAAATTTTGACCATGACATCTGCAAAATCAACCTTGCATACCTTTGAATTCTGCAGCTTGACATCCCCAGATCCGTGGAAAGAACATACCTCTGAGTGTCACTGACCAGTTTTCACCTCCCTGCATTGAGCATAGGAACGTTCCCTTCCCAGGAACTAGATCATCTGTTTCACCGACACTCGTTCTTTCCACTGTACCATAGCATTCTTTTATTCTTTTTCCGGCTTAACAAAAAAATTAAATATTCCAAAAAAGAGCGGGAACAGGGACATTATTTCCATTTATTGTTGGCAACTAGAGTCAGTCGTGTCGCCCTTGAACAAAGCACTCAAAACAAAGTCTCCTCCGCATGGGTGGGATTTAGTTTGACTTAGGTATGCCATAACCTTGTTATTGAGTCAGTTCTCCCCCGATTCGTTATCTCTTCCAATCATATGGAGGGTTCGTTCGTGCCTCCTGCATGGCGAACTTATACAGAGTCATCATATGCTGCCACATAGTCACATTGAGTCGTGCTTTTGTTCAAGGGAAGTTAGCCTGAGTCGGCCTCTCTGCGGTGTCTCTTGACTCATTTTTCAGTCGGCCATCCCTGGTTGTCAGTATCATGTCTATCATCACATCAGCTATATTGGTCCTTTACTCGTGCCGGTTTGAGAAGGTCCCCATTGACTTCTTGCTGGCGGGTCTTGTCCTTATCGACGATGACACCTTGCTCTGAGGACAGGCCTAGAGCTGCACCCTGGCCCTATTTTCATTATTGATAGGTCACCTTGTGCTCAGCATCAATCAGTATCATGGGTCTTTGACTGAGTGGTTTCCCTTGTGTTCGACATCAGCACACATTATCACACATTGGGATTCGTGCAGTACCTTGGTTTCCATTTGACCCTATTGGTGGATACCTCGCCTCTGTGTCAGCTTTCATTATTGGTTGGTTCAGAGGGTTTCTGCTGTGCGCTAGCCACATCTTGTGTACGCCGGAAACGTACTTCGGTTGGGTTACTACATCTTTTTCGTTTGATTCCTTCCACATTATTGGCCTACGGGTTACACTCACGCTAGATTGATGGAGGATGCCTTAATGCCTTCCTTCTAGCGGATCTTTCCCTATCGACTCCGACTCATTACTCTGGGGCAAAGATCTAGAGTCCATTTGGCAATACCTTGGGGTTTGCAGTCATTAGTGGCAGATCCTTCGCTATCGACAGTGGGAAACCATCATTGTCTCCTGATCGATAGATTCTTACAGGTGTTCGACTTCAGCTCATCTATTCACACTTGTTAGATTGTACTGGGTACCTTGACGCTCATTATCATTATCGGTGAGTAATGTCGCATTTTTTAACGGTATACATCAATGACCGGTAATCAAACGATTTCTCACATGGTCGACTTCAGATCATTTATTCCCATGGCGTAGAAATGTACCACGGCGGTCGGTGAAGACCTCAGGTTGTATCAGCGTTCATTGGTTCACTTGACAGTTGCTCCTGTTGCTGCTAGTTGATACCACTCCACTTTATATGTTGCAGTCAGTCATGGCGACATTCTATATGCTGGCACCTGAGTTTGCAGTGTAGTACCATCCTATTCCATCATGTTCAGTTGGTACCTTTTGGGATCAGTCTTTGATATCATTGATCCATTGCATCTTTCAGCATCATTGACAGTCTTATATGTGATATTCAGACATGTACTTGCTCCTTATGATTAGATGATCCATTATGTATCTTCCAGTCATTTATACTTGTATACTTAGTGGATCCGCTTGTACTTGATATGCGGACATGCTTTACTTTTTCTGAGCATGGGTATGCCCGCCTCAGACAGTGTTTCTTTCTGATCTCCTTTTGGTGGCTTGGCAGGCTGAATTATGTTGAAGTCCTCCTCAGGTTTCTCAACACTGAACAGACTTCCTTTCCATGTACTTACATAATATATTTCGGCCATCATGTTCCCCTTCTGACCTCATATATTAGGGAGCATCTGTTATAGCTCCAAATCTCACTCTTATGATTTTTGATGTTGCACTCATGGCCTAGGGCAACCCCTCCTTCCAGACCTGGTCCTAAAATTTAAAAAACAGTGTTTTATCCCTTATACGCGACATTGCCCTAAGTTAAACGTGTGTACACGCGGGTCTGTGTATACCCAACCCGCGTGTATGTATTAAAACACTTAAAAAAATAAATAATTCCTTATTTTCGAGCGGAGATCGCGGGTTTTACCTGCTGATCACCTGTTAGTGCCCGTGGCCCAACTGTTCCCAACCAACTCCTAACTAAAAAACTACTATGGAGATGGCATAAAAAGACATCAAAGGGAAGGCCTAAGGGAGAGAGAAAAGAGAGCAAGATTATTATGTTGAGATTTTCCCCTTAGACCAGGTCTAAAGTCCTTGGTGCCTTCTGCACTTCCCCCATTTTGCATAGGAAACCCTTGTTTCCATGTGTATTGGTTATCATTCATCCTTTATATCACCATTGAGTAAGACTTGGAAGGAGCTCTTGTTGGAGGCTTGAGGCTGGAACAAATCCGGGAGGAAGCTTTGCTTGGAGCCTGCTGAAGGTGTTTCAGGTGAAATCTTTCCGTTATATGTACTTTACTTGCCTTGATATAAAGAAACGCGTCTTGGTTCCCGAAACAATATTTCTTTATGCTTATGAGATTCTTGTCTTGAATTCTTATGCAAGTAGTTACTTAAAGATTTTTATAACTAACTTTATAGCATGAAGATGGTTTGTGTATAAGTATTTGTCCATGTACTATTGTGTTCTTTGATTTGTTTTTTTTACAGGTCAAAGGAGAAGAAGGGAACTCCAAGAAGGGTTTGGACCCTAAAGGCCTTCTCGAACGTAGGACCTTAGGTACGTACCCTCAACATTAGAATTTGCTTACAGTAAAGATAATGGCTGTGTGTGTGTTTCTTTGAATAAGAAATTTTCAGTTTGGTAGAGTCTCAACCCAAAGGACCCTAGGGGTACTTTCCCCTCAACCAGCAGGAACAGAATTAATGTCCTTCTTGGATGGTTTCTCCAGCTATAACCAAGTTTTGGTCCATCCCGATGATCAATTAAAACCACATTCATAACCAAATGGGGTACTTACGCCTATCAAAAGATGCCTTTTGTTCTAAATAATGCTAGTGCCACATTCCAAAGAGCCATGGACATCACATTTAAAGGATTAGTAAATAATCGGTAGTAATCTACCTAGATGATATAATTATATATTCAAAAAAGCGAGGCAATCATATCAAATATTTAAAACAGATCTTCCAACGGTGTAAAAGGTACGGAATTTTGCTTAACCCAAAAAAATCCTTTTTTGCATGAAGTGAATGAAAACTTCTTGGGTTCATAGTGTCAAAATTTGGAATCCATATCGATCCTTACAGAATCAAGGAGATTTCCGAAATACCTTTGCCTCACAACAAGAAAGATATGCAATCTTTCCTTGGCCAGATTAACTTTGTAAATATATTTGTTCCATATTTTTCAAGAATCGTATCTCCTTTACAGGCAATGATTAAAAAAAACACAAACTTCAAATGGGGCCAAGACAAATATGAAGCCTTTAATTTGATCAAACAAGCAATTGATAACACTCCATCTTTAGCAACTCCCAATTTTTTCGATCCTTTTCTTCTATATACATTTGCATATGATAAATCATACGCTGCGATACTCACTCAACCAAATCAATACAAGGCAACAGCCCCACTTTCTTTTTCAATTCAAATCTACAAGGGGCTGAGTTAAATTATTTAGATGTAGAGAAACAAGCATTTGTTGTTTTCAAAGCGATAAAATATTTCAGACCCTTTTTACTTAAAACCCATACATAGATCATAGTACCGTTTCCAACGGTAAGAAATCTTTTAGTATAGAAAGATGTGGGTGAGAAAAGATCTAATTGGGTTACCGCATTACAAGAATATGACATTGAGATTAAACCAGCAAATATTGTTAAAGGTCAAGGCTTTTGCAAAATGCTGGCTGGAGCATCGCTTATTTCCGAAATACCATCTACAGAGATACAAATGTGTGAGGTAAGCCTAAACGATGTTGATTCATTATACGCTGATATCATATTCTATCTAAAGAACAGATATGCTCCTTCAAACCTCGATTATACAAAGAAAAGAGCTTTAAGGTTGAAGGCTAAGAAATATCAGCTCGTGAATGATGTACTTTTTAGGATGAATTATGATTATGTTCTCCTTAGATGTCTTGAGAAATCTGAAGCTAGAATGGTTTTGCAGGAACTCCACGATGGACCAGAAGGTG
The DNA here is from genome assembly GCA_031772625.1 of Pinus tabuliformis. Classification (NCBI taxonomy): domain Eukaryota; kingdom Viridiplantae; phylum Streptophyta; class Pinopsida; order Pinales; family Pinaceae; genus Pinus; species Pinus tabuliformis. The sequence continues at coordinate 39,613,691 of CM062818.1, forward strand.
GACATTACGCTGGTGATACTACAGCACATAAAATCCTCCGCGCAGGCTATTACTGGCCCACATTATTCAAAAATGTGCATAGCTATGTAAGAAAGTGTCAAGTTTGTCAAACTGCTGCTAGAAGACAAAAGAAGCCATCATTACCTTTGCAGCCAGTCAACATTGAACAGCCTTTTGATCAATGGGCTTTGGATATAATAGGTGAGATCATTCCGCACTCTTCTAAATGGCATGGGTATATCCTTACAGCTACAGACTATTTTACTAAATGGGTAGAAGCAGTTCCTCTCAAGACAGCTAATGCCGAACACATCATTGAATTTATAGATCAGTTCATAATCACCAGGTTTGGTTTACCCTCTTCTTTAATGTTTGATAATGCATCGTATTTTTCTAGCAATACTATGACTGAATTTTCACTCAAAAGAGGTTTTAAGCTTAAGTACTCTGCCAATTATTACCCACAGGGGAATGGGTTAGCTAAATCTACGAACAAAAACTTGATTAGGATCATTAAGTGAACCATTGACCAAAGTCATAAAAATTGGCACAAGTCTTTAATATATGCTTTATGGGCGGACCGAATAACACAGAAAGCCTCTATTGGCACTTCTCCCTTTAATTTAGTTTATGGGAAAGAAGTGGTTCTTCCAACTCATCTAGCAATTCCCTCTTTGGCCTTAGTTCAATATATTGATGAAACACCAACTTCTTCCTTACAACTAAGGCAGTTACAAATCCTTAAGCTAGAAGAGCAAAGAGAGCAGGCTAAAATAACTCATGCTCATCACCAAGCATTAGTAAAAGCTTCTTTTGACTCAAACATGATGTCCAGAAAAGACTTTCAGATAGGGGATCTAGTTTTAAAATGGGACAAGGCTCACGAAGAAAAGGGCAAACATACGAAGTTTCAACGAATGTGGCTTGGACCTTTCCAAATTGCAGAAATCATAGGCCCATCTACCTTTATGTTACAGGATTTAATAGGAAAAAGAGAATCTTTACCCGTTAACGGGCAGATCCTCAAAAAATACTTTCCATACGAGATCGTTCTTCTATTTTTGTAGATTAGTTTTTCTTTACTTTCATAATAAAACCAGTTGTAAATGGTTACATTTGGAATTCATGAAAAGGATAAGTATTTCTTTTAGATTTTTTTTTTCACTTGTATAAATAAAAATAATCTAGAAAGTTGGTCACTGTTATTGAAAGTTACAGTCAAAAAAAGCTATAAGCTTGAATATGATACTAGTTTCAACCTTGTAAATTTTGATAAAAAGCTACCTTTAGTGGGAATTTGTTTTATATCATTCCAATGAAAGGCATCAATAACAAAACAAAGATTCTCTGTAGAAAAGATCTTTCCAAAAACTCTACCATTGTCGTCTAGAGCTATTCTTAAGGAAACAATGACTTCCTCCCCACTTAAGGAATCACAAGCTTCAGGGAATAATCCAATGATATACTTTAAAACTTAAAGAATAAGAGGTCTCATCACGAGCCGACTTATCATGATCATAGATATTATAACTTGCTGACTTTTCCAAAACTGCATACCATAATAGGGTAATGACTCAATATTGTTGCAATCAAAAGACAAGGGGTCTCATCACGAGCCAGCTTGTTCAGAAAAGCTATAAATCAAGTGAGTGGCACTGTCATAATTTGGCTATCAAACCAAGGCATTGTTCTTTAAGGATTAAAAGAAAATGAAAACAATAAGTGTACATATGGATTTCTCTTTGAAAATTGTATATTTCTCCAAGTGGGATACAGGATCATTGTTGGGTAACAGGTAATCCTGTTGAGGCTATAAACACCTGCTGGCAGCAATGGATCTACCTATGACAAATGAGCATATTTAAAACTGATTTACAGAGAAGGCTTTGTTTTTATCCTTATAAACCAAGTAGTGACCGATGTAAATACAATGACTAGCTCCAGGAAGTAAATAAACAAAGTTGACATAGACAAAACAAACTATCATTGACGGCTAAAAAGCATACTGTATTTTATCTTTCCATAATAAAGTTTGATTTTCTAGAACAATTTATGTTTTGTAAGATTAGGAAATTCAAAAGAAAAGTAGAGATAGTTGGTTCTTCCAAGTGAATCGCCAATTGTTGTGGCCAGCAACAACCCCCCTTCTTATTTAGTGTTAGTAATAAAACTAAATAAGTGGGGACCCTTATTCAAACAACTTAAAAAAATCGATTAAATCTTGTATTTCCTTTTTAAAAACTTACTATCATAAACTTAGAAGAATACCATCAAACATCTAAAAAGACTTAAGTTTTATGGAAATTTAGAAGGAAATAAATCCTTAAAAGCACGTCGCATCGCAAAAAGGGTTTAAAAGGATACCTTCTCACAAGAGGAATTCTAAAAATGTGAAATCACGATGCGAAATCATGCATGAAAAACCCTCATCGCACCACATGCCTTAAACCTCACCTACGCTAAAGTGCCTTAAAACATCGATATGCGATGGCGCATCTCGCGAATTGTATTTTGCAAAAAACACATTAACGGATGCTTGCCGCACATAAAGGATTTCCGATATTGTGATATTACGATCTGCGATACTACGATCTACGATATTGCGAAGCAAATCACAAAATCGCCTTATCGCAGATCTGCACGGCCCGTTTGTTACAGGGAAAAGTGTCTACACAGAACTGCTTATCCCACTAAGGTGTGATAGCTACCTTAGAAACAAACAAAGTAAAGCTACTTTCATTTTTCCTTTATGAAGTATAGATGAGAGAAGAACAAAGAAGACCAACCTCTGTCTTGCACTAATCTCCTAGTTCGATTCCTCTCTCTCTTGATAGTCTTTTGCTACTTGTTCCCTTGCACGCCCAGCTTCACCAAGTACCTATAAGATCACAGTAGCATAGCACTATACAAGAACATGGATCTATAATCATAAACAATCTAGGATCAGATGTAAATTGACCATACAAATGCAGCAAACATGAATGACACAAGAGTATGGAGGAAAACTTGAATAGCTTTTATTGATAAACAAGAAAGAGCCAAGGGGAGTTACAACCATTTGTTCTAACCCAGCATCATCCTCTCAGCAAGGAAGCCCCTCTTCACCTCATACAAAGCTTAGATCACCCAACAATCTGATGTTGTCTCAAGAAACCAACAGCAATTCCTTACAATATGAAAAATTCCAGTCTCTGGATCTCTAGGATGAGGGATCCATATATAGATATCTGTAAGGGAGATGAGTCAGCTTGTGATTTGATTAGTGTCTCCCCTCTGATAGTTCTTGCTTCCACTTGGAGATTGATGATCTCTTACTCATCCTTGGTTGAATTCAGAGAGGCAAGTGTCACAGGAGAAGTTTCTGGAAGTTTCCATGCCTCTCCACCTCACGGAATGACACTTCCATTTGTCACTTCTCGCCCATCGCACCCCATAGAAGGGATTTTTGAAATGCAACGCACCCACACAGTGTGTTTAGGTGAGATGCAACGCACTTTGCCTATGGAGCAGCTGAAATGATCCTGTTTTGACCAGTTCTGAGCAGTTTTTCATGGAGAACTTCTAGGAGAAGCTATAATAAGTTGACCTTGTTCCTTTAGGGGTTAGAACAACACTTTTAGGGACTTAGGAGCCCTTGGTTTATGGACATTTCATGCTTGGGGTTGTAGTGCCCAAAAATGTCTATAACAGTTGCCCCCTAAAGCATGAGGTCGTTAATCTTTTGATGTCGAGTGAAATTCTTTATTATGAGGATCCGAAGTTCTTTCAAGCTGGGAGGAGACTTGTAATAAGATACAATACAATACATTATCTTCATAATATTTTCATGATCTAACTAAGGTGGGCATTCTCATGCTCAGCTTTATAAATTCATTTTCATGTACATAGGACAGACAATCGTCTCAGTGTAGACTGATGATTTTGGTAGAGCCATCATCCCTTTGATTGGATGATTATCTGTGCAGCAATGATGTACATTTGATGTCTTTATTTCCCTGAATATATATCGTAGCCCGGATGGATGAAACTAGATCCGGGGTCTTCAATCTTTTCCGATCTTCACTCGAAGTACAAGTCTATCCATGTGAGAGGTGTTCTGGAGTCGAACATGGAAAGACATCGCCTGATTACTAGCCAATGATGTAAGCTGTTAACAGGCGCGAGAGGAATCGCCGATAATGATAATGACCCTCAAGGTACTGTAGTACAATTCACGTGGTGTGAATAAAGGACTTGGCATCGAACACCATGCAAAATATTTCGGTCGAAGGCCATTGATGTAAACCTGTCGCCGGAAGTGAGAAACTTGCCATCGAGGCATGCAAGCTTCAAAGTACTGAACGGGGTGTTCCTAGATCGACTTCTTGGATAATAAGCTGATGTCAACAAGAATCGACCTGTCACAGGAGGACCTTAATGAATCCCACATCAATGACACGGAACGGAGCAAATTATTTTAATGGAGGTGAAAACGATCTGATGACATACGGTTCAGGGTGGCGATCATGAAAGAATGGAGTATGAATGTATTGTAGCGGGTGAGACACAGGTGAATTCTTTGAATGACTTCTCTTGAACATATCGGCGACACTGACATGATGGATTGGTAGCATTACCTTAAATGTGGATGGTGTGATGGGACCATGGCGATGTGACCGGTGAATGAAAAAACCCAAACCGACTTGGATGTGGAGTGAAAGTTTCATGTTCAAGAGCGACTTGCTACCAACAAAGTTTCTTCAAGTTTTCTTCCCAATTTTCCCCAGTCATTGCTGACCAGTACCTCTTTATTTTTTTCAAGCTTGAGGAGGATAACATATGCTTGTTCTATAATTTTCCCTTCGGGCAAACCCATCGCTATGTTTTAACGAGCCTAGCGATAGTGAAACTCGTTCTTGTCTACTATGGACAAGTTTGTCGCTATTAAGTTTTAACAAGTTTAACGACAAAGATAACTCGGTCCTTTTCAATTTTAGAGAGTCTAAAAAGGAATGTAAAGGAAACTCCAAAATTCCTTTTTCGTCATCTAATCCCTTAAGTCCGAAAAAGTATAAAAAAATACAGAAGGGATGAATTTTCGATACTTTTAACGAGCCAAACAAAACAAGCGCTCGATCTTTTTGTGTAATAATCCCTCACGTCCAAAAAGATTAAAATTTAGAGGAGGGATAGCACTCCCGGTCCCTTTAACGAGCTGGAGAGGCCAATGGCTCGGAAAGCTTTTCATATTTTACGAGTCAGTTGAAAAGAGCTTAAAGGAGACTTGTCTTTTGAGGAACGAGTGATAAAATTTGGTAGCAGTTGATTCCAGGTAAGGTTTGGAATGTTCCAATCACGGCAGTGTTACAAGGATGGCTAGTGAGATCACTCTTCGCAACTGTTCCTCAAAAGGGGTAAACAATCAAATGGAGGTGAATGATAGGCCAATACAGAGTGGAGGTGATGATGAGAACACGACCAAGGCTTTTAAAGGCTGAAATACTACATTCACGATGGTTATTTACCGGGAAATAGTTCATTTTTTAATGAGATTAAATGCAAGGGGAAACATTTGCTCATGGCTTATGTTTATTTTTTAACGAGCTTGAACTATGTGCTAAAACTGCTCGATTAATCCAGTCGTATAATAAGATTGTCCCATTAAAACGGCAATTTTTAGAGTTTTTCCCCACATCCTTTCTTTATGCAAGTTAGGAAATGACCAATCCTATGAGTTTAAAGGGTTAGAGGACCTACAAATTTAAAAAAATAAATAGTCACTCTTCGCTTGCATGCCCCCAGGTATAAAATAAAATTTCAAGGCCACCTTTTGTTCAAACTAACAAAACATTTGTTTTATCAGGAAAGGTATACCTCTTTCAGGTTACCCAAAGATTGTTCTATTCATAGTGCAAACAAAACACTTCTTCGACGATGTCTACCGAAATAGACAAAGGTGAGTGGAGGAGGCTACTCCACTCATGTAACTTTTGACAAAAGAATCTTGTTCCAGAATAACTCCCTCTTCCAATCACGGACAGGAGTACAGACCAGTCATGTATCTCTCGCGGAAACCTACCCTATACCCGAAGTTCTCCTGCCGAAGCAGACCAGGGTGCATGCCCCCTAGGTTGAAGTCATGTCCCCCGAATCACTCGCGCTCATCAGGTGGGCGGACTGGGGATTGATGAGACATTCCCTGTATGAAAAGACCATTTAGGGATGGTATATGAATATATGCTATGCGTGATCCGGGAAATGAAAGCTGGTCCACGAGCTTGACCACTCTTCCTTCGTGCGGAAAACACATTACTCTAAAGGGTGAGGAGACAATGGCTCCCATGCAATAAATATAGTCTCGTCCAAGGAGTAGATTATAATCCAGGGGTCCTTGAACTACCATTACGTTCATGTGAACAATTTTTCCTCTCAATGTTATGGGCACATTAGGAAGGGTCCCTAACAGTCGGCTGGTTCCTTTGTCAAAGCCTGTTAGATTTCTCATCTCAGGCAAAAGCGATGGCGAACCAAGCGCTTTCCAAGCAGTCGAGGAAAGGATACTCACAGAAGCCCCTTCATCTATGATGGTACCAGCCATAACCATTATATATACTTGAGCAATAATTCGGAATGGTACACTAGCCGGTAAACGGGGTCTTCCTAGTTGATTCCAGTCGAAGGAAACAACTAGGTTGCTTGGAGGTGGGACCGAATAGATGGCCGGGTACGACTCTGACGAACTTCCTTCCAGTGGTAAAGGAACGGGTAAATTTCCCCCATGTTCATCGGAGTCTGTGCTTACGAAAATAATTTGTACAGTGTCATCCTTATTCTCTTCTGTGATTGTATCATCTGAAGATGGAACCTCTGAAGGAAAGACCGGGTCAACTTCCGCCTCGACCTTTTAACTTTTGTTTGCTATGGGTTCAGATGGTTTGTCTTCAATGACAGATGCTTCGTCCGACCACTTGGGCGGGTCAGTCGGCTTTTCAACTAGTGACAGACTCGGCAAGAGTTTTTTATATCCAAGAGGAAGTCGTAACGGTGAAACTGGACGATCGTCCAAAAATCTTTTAGGCTCGTCTAAGAAGGGACAACGGTGGACGGCATGGTCGCCTTCGTACAGTTTACAAGGAAATCTACATTTTCCTTTTTGTCCTCGGGCTTCACTTTCACTAGTCGACGGTGTGCTTTCAACATGATCATCAGAGGTTGACGACACCGGGTTGTGCAAACGAGGAGACCAGTCCCTTAAGATCTGAGGGATGCAAGGACAATCTCTATGATAGTGGTCTCCTTTGCAAATGACACATGGCGATTTAGGCCTGGTCGGTGTAGTGTGTGGATTTTCGCTAGACGACACTTGGTTGACCCCTTTCGCTTTTGGCTCCTTCTTCTTCTTCTCTTTCTTCTTCTTTTCCTTCTTCTTCTCAGGTACTTGATTTTTGGTTTTACCAACCACATCAAGCGAAGAAGAAGGAGGAGAGGAAGAATTGGAGGAAGTAGAAGGTTGGTGGGTAACTCTGGATTCGTCTAGTTGCTGACTCGATTGTTCAGGAATTGTGGTGTTCTGAACGACAGAGGTTGAGAAGAGCCATACGGGAAAGTCGATTGTCAATCCTGGAAGCGACAATGTGGCCATATGGGGTGCACCAACATCTCCCCAAGAGGAGAAGGGACTAGGATTTCCTCCAAGGGGAATTCCTTGGTTGGTGGGTTCCATTTTCTCAACCCAAGATCAACGTAGGAAAGGGTGATGATTATTCCGTTTAAAATAAATTTTAGATGCTTTGACACAACTTGTTTTTTCAATTTTTAAGAGTCGAGAAAAAACAAAAGATGACTCTAGTCGCCTTCGATTTTTAATGAGCCTGAAGTGACAAGTGCTCAGATGGACCTTTTCCGTTAAGGAGTCTGAAAAGGAACGAAAGGGACTGCTCTGGAAATCTAGGTAGAGGGATTACCAAACCAATCGCAAAACTACAGAATACTTTTTACGGTACAACAGTCAATCTTCCCGAATGCTGTGTTCAGTGCATTGCAATCGATAGGGCGGCAGACACGGCTTCTTATGGATAAAGGATTAAGCCTATTGTGGTCCCCCAAAATATACTCGACGGTAGGTAGGAGCACAAGTCCGTACTGGCACTTATCGTCTCAAAGTGGAGGAATCACCCAACCATCAGTGAGAACAACAATTACCAGGCCTTACGATGCCAGAATACATCTCTAGCCTAGACTTCTAAATGTTGTGTGTTAGGTTCCAAAGCATTGTTAGATTCATTGAATTTATTTTATAGTTGATCTTGTTTATGAAGTTTTCCTTTCAGGTTCACCGCGAGATGTAGATGTGTAATTCCTAAAATGAAATCTAAGATGATAAACAGTCTTTTATCTTCTTTGTGCAATGAAAATCATAGCTGCTAAGGAAAGAGAGACAGTGTTCTTTCACAGAGAGCAAAGAGCACACTCTAAATGCACTTTCCTAAATCAAACCAATCAAACAGTCTAAATGCAAATGCACATGCATGTATTTCTTTTAAACTTTTTTAGTATGTGAATGGAAAATGAAAGCTAATGCACAAATCTGAATTACTTTTCAAGTGACAATTATCAACAAGTTTCTTTTCGAAATCAAAAATGGAGGAAATCGCAACATTTTACGATTTAGAAATGAATACTTGCTTTCGACACTTAGAAAAATTATAAATTCAGACCAAATACAATAGTAACAGGATAATCGACTATCTACAGCAAGCAAACTCTTTCCTATGACTGAAAACGACACTTGCGACGCTTTCAATTCAAAGGACAACAGTACGATTATGTTACTGTTGCAAAGGAGAACTGAAAATGACTCAACAAATACACAAAAACATTTACAGTTCTTTCGTACAAAAGAGGCGGAATAACAGCAAGGAAAAGGGGTTTGAAATAGAGATATACTGATCACAGGCAGCAAAATTCATGAATAGAACTGGAAAGAATGAATCACAGGAACCAAAACTGGACAATGCCTAGTCTGATCAGCGCACTTATAATACAGGGAATTTGAAATGCAACGCACCTACTACACTCGGGAACTGCGCTGAATTTCAGATTCACAGAACAGTACTTGCACTGGGCCAGAGACGATACTTGGCTTGGGTTCCGGGTCACAGTTTGTAGTTCAGTTCATGGGTTTTGGCTGAGCAAATGGTAATCAGTAATGCAAAAATCAGGGGTAGATCTAAGAGCTATCACAAGGGCAATCAGAGAGTTTGTAAATCAGTTGTTTAATTTATAAACAAATCCCAGAGATTGACTGAAGCAGCATTTATCTACTTTGCAAATGCAGTTCGAAAGCTACCTGGCTCGACTTTAGACTCCATCTGTAAGTTTATAAAATAGACAACAAGGAAGATAAACAAACAAACTAATTCGTCCCCAGCGGAGTCACCATTTTGTTACAGGGAAAAGTGTCTACACAAAACTGTTTATCCCACTAAGGTGTGATAGATACCTTAGAAACAAACAAAGTAAAGCTACTTTCATTTTTCCTTTATGAAGTATAGATGAGAGAAGAACAAAGAAGACCAACCTCTGTCTTGCACTAATCTCCTAGTTTGATTCCTCTCTCTCTTGATAGTCTTTTGCTACTTGTTCCCTTGCACGCCCAGCTTCACCAAGTACCTGTAAGATCACAGTAGCATAGCACTATACAAGAACATGGATCTATAATCATAAAAAATCTAGGATCAGATGTAAATTGACCATACAAATGCAGCAAACATGAATGACACAAGAGTATGGAGGAAAACTTGAATAGCTTTTATTGATAAACAAGAAAGAGCCAAGGGGAGTTACAACCAGTTGTTCTGACCCAGCATCTTCCTCTCAGCAAGGAAGCCCCTCTTCACCTCATACAAAGCTTAGATCATCCAACAATCTGATGTTGTCTCAAGAAACCAACAACAATTCCTTATAATATGCAAAATTCCAGCCTCTGGATCTCTGGGATGAGGGATCCATATATAGATATTTGTAAGGGAGATGAGTCAGCTTGTGATTTGATTAGTGTCTTCCCTCTGATAGTTCTTGCTTCCACTTGGAGATTGATGATATCTTACTCATCCTTGGTCGAATTCAGAGAGGCAAGTGTCACAGGAGAAGTTTCTGGAAGTTTCCATGCCTCTCCACCTCGTGTAATGACATTGCCATTTGTCACTTCTCGCCCATCGCACCCTATAGAAGGGCTTTTTGAAATGCAACGCACCCAAATAGTGTGTTTAGGTGAGATGCAACGCACTTTGCCTATGGAGCAGCTGAAATGATCCTGTTTTGACCAGTTCTGAGTAGTTTTTCATGGAGAACTTCTGGGAGAAGTCGTAATCAGTTGACCTTGTTCCTTTAGGGGTTAGAACAACACTTTTAGGGACTTAGGAGCCCTTAGTTTATGGACATTTCATGCTTGGGGTTGTAGTGCCCAAAAATGTCTATAACACCATTGTTCGAGAAAATCTTTTTCCATAAACTGAGGCCTAGTTATGCGCATTTATGTTAATTAACGAGTTCGTTGGCAATCATTAATGAAATATGGTTTTGATCTTATCGAGGAGCTAGTTCACGTAAGGTGATATCTTTTATATGTTTTCCACATTTAAAGCTTTCCCATCACCTTTTCTTATCATCGTTCTCACCTCATTTGTAAACTGTAGAAGCGAAGAACTGAGAAGCATACAGAGTAGAGTTCAAGATATTATGGGAAAGAAGGGTAAAGCCCCTAGTATTGAAGATAAAGAGATGACTCCCTTGTACACAGACACCACCTGCAACAAAGACGCCGGTATCACTACTTGGGAAGGCATGTATAGTTTACTTGAGGAAGAAGATCCCAAGGTAATGGTGGTAACAGACACTGCAGGCTCACATAGGTCTTCTGAGGCATCTATTACAGATCTAGCATGTTCATTCTTGCATAGGATAGCGACAAGACCCAAAATTCTCCCGTATATGGACATGGTTAAATGGATACTAGATAATGCTAATATCACAAACCGACAATTCAAGACTCAGGGTCAAGGACTCATTGGCTCTTTCACTACACAAGATCTGAAGCTCATGTATCATTTACCAAAGCCACAGGCGACTTATAACAAATAGTTCATAGAAAATTTCTCTAAAGAAAATGAAGATCTAGCAGAATGCACCAAGGACTGTTCAAAAAGGGATGAACCACTAAAAAAGGATAAGCACGATATGTATAGTGTTAGAAAATTATATATTATGGAGCAATGGAACACATAAAATATTGCAGAAATATAAACACAGAAAACGCACAAAACAAGAGAGACACAGATATACGTGGTTCACCCAGTTTGGGCTACGTCCACCTCGAACAGCCAGTCCTTCCTTTTTATTATCCAGCAAAATGAAGAGACACAACCTACAGCAAATCCGCTATAATATCCTCTGTTTTATCTCACAGTCTCACCTCTCTATTTCTCACTCACAAAATACACATCTATCACACAGCCTCAAATACAATACCCTCATACAAAGAGAGGGGTTGCCTTCTAGGGCAAAAAACCCTAAACTAAACATAATTTCTACCGTCAGATCATCCGCCTAATGAACGGCCCAGATTGACTAGAAATTACTATACTTTTACAAGGCAATTTTACAGTTGTTTTTAGCTTCGGGGGCGCTGCCCCCGAAACGCCCCGCCAGCGGGGGGCTCCCAAAGGTCGCAGCCACCCCCCACTGGACCCCCCCTGCAGCGAATATTTTACGGGCGGCGTTACCGCCCCCATTTCGAACTGGGGTCCTATGTGGCGATACCTTTGAATATAGAAGATAATCAGGCTCCACACCCAACATATAGTATTGGTTCTCTCACCTCCCCATATTGCTTTGTTGTTGCTATGCTCTGTAGACTTTTTGGAAGGCCAGACATGAACAAATTTTCATCCGAATGGCTACCATTATTTGATGCCGCCATTAATGCTACTATTATGGATTGGGCTAAGATTTTGTCTAACAATTTAGCCATAGCCATTTTTAGTTACCGGTTTAAAAGGACTATCTCTTAGACAATTTATCCCCCTTTCTACTTATTTGCATATGTGATGGATGCAATCTGTTATATTTCCAAGTTTCCTCTAATGGGTTGGAAATGAACTACTCAAGATCCTTTACCCATTCATATTTATCACAAAGAACTGTGGGTTTCCAAGTTCACTCCTTATTTCTACAAGATTTGTCATGGAATCATGCTATCTCTGTACAAAATGTTGTATGATAAAGACGCTCCAAGATTTTCCCTCGAAGAAGAGGTCGATATGCTCCCTATCGTGAGGTGGTTTAGAGAAGAACTTTTCACATATGTCAGGGTATTCGGAATTCTTGCTTCCCCTCATGTCTTACCTTTATATGTTCCTGACAAACTACTTGCACGGGAGATTGCTTATCAGACCTGCGGAGAAGGAGGTATGAGTAAAGAGTTGAAGGAAAAGAAGAAGGCCATTTGGCCACAATTTCTTGTGGCCTGTGGGGCCTTTTCATTATTTGATCTAGGCCATGCATTCAAAGAAGTAAACAACATGTCATGTCTACGATTGTTCAAATTTCCAGGAAGGTCGTTCGACCCTTATGATATTGTTAAGAATTTCACTACTGCAGTCAAAATAAAGGTGTTTTCTAAAGTAGATGACCTTTTTGATGATATGTTCCAACAGAAAAGTACACTTAAAGAAGTTTTGCATTCTACCCAAATGTGATTCCCTCCAGCAGAATTTCAAGAATTCAAAATATACAGAGAGAGGAGATTAGCTAATATCCCTTTGGATAAATTACGCTTGGAACCTGTAAGGGAACCAACTCCCAGCATCAGTGTCAGTGGAAGTTCAGGAACAGACAGGTATAAATCTAAGTCTGGGAGAGAAATGTTAGAACACTCCAAGAGGTCTGAGAGTGACCATAATAAAAGTGAAGGGTCAGTAAGGGATATTGCCCAGTCTAAAGAGCTCCCAGAACAATAGGCTTTGATCTCTCAACAGGTATATCCTCCCACTCTCATCGTCCAGCCACCATCAGTCAGAACTAAGTTGGATAAAGAATGGGATACATTCAATGACTTAATCAATATTGAGGGATAGATAAGAAAAACACCTGAAAGTAATGTATAGACGGTGAATGATATAGTCACGGGAACAACCAGAAATGTCCCAGAAATGGAACATATTCCCATTACCCCATCCTCTGAACTTATGCTCAAAATAGAGGAAATTCCCCCTCTTGATGTACTCTACAGCTCGCAGCATAAGGTTGTGGTGAGAAGACAAAGAAAGAAAAGGAAATTGGAAAGTGTGCTCTTTCATGATGCACAACAATTAGACATCCTTTGGAAAGATCCTACCACTGATCCTACTGAAAATCTCACTAAATTATCTCAAATCACAGGAGAATATGCTTTTGTGACCATTGATAAAGCATCTGAAGTATAGCAAATACTGGAAGAAAAAGAAGATCAAATACAAGCTTTGCAGCAACAGCTACAACAAGCCAATGCAAACAGTGAAGCACAGAAACAGCTTGAAAAGCTACAACAGGACTTTCAACAGATGCAGATAGGATACCAGAACAGTTTGGCCGAAAGAGAAAAATAGTTGCAGGTTATACAAGAGATGCACAATGATGATCCTAAGCTTACAGAATTCGTTACAGAATCCATTTCCTTAAATGATCAACTGCTACAGCAACAAGAAATATTGTGCCAAAAAATATCATAGTGGAGCTCTTATTGCGAAATAAGCGACGGGATTACTAATCAGGTCGTGGACTTGCGACATGACTATGATCTAATTGACAGAAGAGTTATTGAATATTTGGCTTGGTAGGAAACAGAGGAAGGGAAAAAGGCAGGTGCACCAATAATCAATGACACCCACAAAGAAATGCTCTTTAATAAATGGGATGCACAGATCAAGAAAGAAGAGCAAGCGGCAAAAGAAGCAACCACAGTAGCAAATAATGTCATTGACTGCATCAATGAAAATTTACACAGGGAAAATCTAATCTCAGAGACCACTCCAAGATATCTACCAAATGTGTAGCATCTACAAACAAGCTAGAGACAGAAGGCTCAAGAAAAGGCAGAGTCAATCCAAAGGTTAACCAAGTTGAATTGGGACTCTTACTGGGTGTACTTGGTAAAACCACACAGCTAGTGCATGACTCTCAAATGTGTCATCAATTCTACCGAGAAGATGGCACCAGCTCTTACCGATTCCGTTTTCGCAGGACAGCTAAAATCGAAAGTTAGCCACCCAACTCTCCTCAAGCAAATGTTGAACGCTTGCGACTTCAAGGAGCATATACATAGATAGTTAGTTACTATTTTTAGTTTTAGTTTTGCTTTATTTTTTCCTGAAATGAGGACGGTCATTTAAACCGCATCCAACATTTTTGTAATAAATTATTTTTAGAATTAGTTAGTAGTATTTAAAGCCTTCTCATGCATTTAGAGAAGGGTCTAGAAATTTATCAAAAACTTGTCCTCAAAACATGCACTTTTGCACCCTCCGAGGAGGTTTTGATAAATGAATGGAACAGGATTTATTGATATCTACGTTTAATGTCTACTACTGATGTTGCACTTCTGTACTCTTAGTGGATGTTGGATTAAGAAGAAATAGATCATTATTGCTAGAGCTCATGAGTAGAACTAGTTATAAATGGTACTTTTGTCTCTTAATTGTTTCTGCTTATGTGTTATGGTGATATTCATGTTCAGTTATTTATATATGAATGCTTAAATGCTTGAGTTATCATTTGGCACTTTTGTATAGTGATAGCTATTTATTTATGCTTAGTATATGAGTAGCTTACTATGTGATATGTTTTCCACAACTGTTTCATCTAACTTTTTATATGAAATGGTTTATCTTTATTGAATTCTTTTCTCATAGCAATTGAATGATCTTTATTACCAACTGTCATTTGAAATCATTTTAGATCACATAAACGAGATATTACATCCCGGGTTAGTTTAGAATTAGATATTTCTGTTTATTAGATTACAATTGCATGTTGATAGATTAGATTTAGAATAAAGAAAGCATTTTACTTAGAAATCATTAGTTAAGAAATATCAATTCTCAACACACACACACACATATTGGGAAACTGTGTTGGACACCTAATCCTAAATGGGTTAGTGTGGAAGCCGAATAGACCAAAGCAGTCCAAGAGACCTTGGGATCTGAAACCCAAGAGTCACGTATTGTACTATAAATGTATATCTCATGTTAATAAAAAACGTATTGCATGTTTTATCTTTCATATCTCTCTTGCTATCCATGTGTGTTTAACATGGTATCGGAGCCATGATGTGTGGCCTGTGTAGTTTTCTTCCTCAGGGTTTATCCTTTAGTTAAAAAATGAGATGTTGTTATTCCCTGAACAACCGGCCTAATCTGCTTTGAATAGTGCTGGCCTAGTCTTCATTACCTGTAACGCTCCATTAATTCTGCCTACCTGTTCTTCTGAATACAATAATCGCTCTCTGACTGTCATATACGTTTAAAAAAAGAGCATCATTACACCTGCGCCTCTACTGCCTGAAAATTCACCTGATTATTCTCACCTGCATTACTGAATGTGTTTGAATAGCCATTAAACTTGAACGCCTCTGTCATTCTGCCACAACTGCGCTGCCCTGAATTTCACTATGTCTGCCCTGAAGAGCCCAGACGGTTAACGCACAAGCTGGGTGCCGTGGCGATCACATAATCATTCAATATATTTGCAGTTTGATTTTTGTATATATGCAGTCGTCTGTATATTCATATGTGCAGGCAGTGTCAATTGACGAAGTTTAATGATTCTTAATTGTTGAAATGACGGTACGTGGGTCAAACTTGGGTTAAGAGTAGAACCCAGCAGTTTAATTGCCCATGTCCCCATGTATATCTGAAGAATAATCCATTCTGAAAGAATAATTAATCAGAGCTGAGCTTTTGGCTTGAGAGCGAAGCAAGATCGAGTTGTTCTTTCTCTTCTGTGTGAGTGCAATCAATGGAGTAATTTACATTTGTCTAGCTTGATAAGTGTTGTTTCAAAGCGTTGTTTTGTCAATTGCCAAAGCGCTGTTTTACACCAGTTTCAGAGTTGATTGGACAGAGGATGAATATGAGCGCACGCAAGTAAGGATGCTTCTCATACAACGGGAAGCTGCACCAACGGTTTTGGTTGCCATAGCTAAAATTTTATGAACGTCGGAGTACTTCCAGTGGACTATATTTCTCTCACCCTGATTTTTGGAGTGGTCTGAACAAGAGAATACTGAGGACCTGGTCTTTCACAACAAGGTGCTTGACTCGGATGCCTTGAATGGAAATAGCAAGCCAACGAGAAGTAACATTTGGAAGACGGCACCCAAAGATTTGAGCTGCCGGTATCAAATATGACCGTAAAAGTCTGAGCTGGAGTTCCAATTCCAATCTCTCTGAAGTACTGAGCGTCCAAGTAATTCTTCAAAGGAACATAAACGCCCTCTGCCAAAGCCTATATGTGCTCAACCGTTGCACAATTTCGAATTATGTTTCATTCATAGTCTTGACATAACAATCAGGCTGTAATTTTACCTACGTTCTACACCTTGTCTGTGCTCATTTTCTTGGTCAATTTCAGGCCCTACTTGATGACCTCTACTCAAATTTGCGCTCAAATACTTGTCAGATACACTTGTATGACCATCTATTGGAGTGTTCTCCTCTGCACAACCCTCACACAATTGATTCTCAATTGAATATAACATATTCTCTGTGGTTTATCCTCTCGCTCAATTGGTACTGCACAAGTTTTGACTCTCGCTCAAATGGTCATCGATTGATCTCGTCACAATATGATTGGGCACTTCCATATGGCATGATACGTCTCGTTGTATGGTATGGCTCGTCGCACATTTTATATGCACCCTCTATCACTGGTCTGTCTCGACTCTCTGTAAAGTATGCATCCTCTGCAATCATAATATAATGTTGTCTTGACTCTCAATATTTCTGCAAAATGGCACAATGGCTTTGATATAACAGTGGCACAATAGTCTCGGCATAATAGTGCCTCAGTAGTCTCGGAAGAGCTCAGTGGCAGAGTGTTCTCGGCTCTCAGTGCATAAGTATAGTTATCAATCCTCTACATCACCGTATTGTATAATGGCATCTCGGTAGGGATTTGTTTGCTGGTTAAAATGATGATTTTATGCTTTGAATATGAGTTGGAATACGGTGGTATGTTGTCTGCGAGTCCGTTTTGGTGTAGGTATGGTTACAATGTTATTTGAGCCATTTCCATGTGTGTTTAATAATTTGTATCTTCTGAAAGACGACTAAGAAGTTCCCCAGTTCGTGTGACATCAAAGAATGCGATCTCTTGGTTAATAAGATGTCGAAATAAATCTTTTCTCAGTCGAGCAACAACACGCTCACTTGATGATGCAAACCACCATCCACGCAGTGCAGTAGCAAATGAACCAATTAAGATTATAAGAAGAATTTCCACAAGAGTGTTTTTGATGGTATTAAAAGCATCTGCTTTCTCTTCTTCCGTTCTCAAATCTCTGCTGACAATATCAATAATCTTGCCGCCATATTTTGGAACTAAAATATTTGTTGTGGATGCAATGAAAAGTGCCACAGTTGCAATAGTCTGCTCATTAAGCCACCAGCGCTTGCCCTGCGTTTTTCTTTAATCTGCAGGATTTTCTTTGTGTAGCTTGAAGATATTTAGCAGCTGATAGTTTTGCAGCAGTCGAGGGATTTCTTCAAAATATTAGAGGATTCAATATAGAAGGACTCGGTGATATTTGTATAATTTTCATAGTTTCAAGATATCTCTGGTTGGTTTTTTCCCTTTAAGCTACAGGGCTTTCTTGTGTAACTTGAAGATATTTAGCAGCTGACATTTTTCTGTGGGATTTTGGAGGATTTTTAAGGTGTAGAAAAATGGCTAAGCTTGAAAGAATATTAGAGTTATTGAGAACTCTAATTGTATCCACTACTGACAGCGCAATAATAATCAATAAATACATTATTGCTGACATTCAAAAATGTATACAAAATGCACAAGAAAAGATAGAGTTTTTGCAGCTTGAGACAAAGCTACAGCAGGAAGAACTACAGCAATGGAGTCATCATTCTGAACCTGTTTCTATTCAGAAGATTGAAACAGACTCCCATAAACAGCAAGTCAATAATGTTACAGTTCATTCAAATAAAGCAGCAGTTGTAAATGTAGATGCAGAAACTCAGTCTGCACTTCCCAAGCCCATCATCAGACCTTGGGAACAGCTTGTCCACAACAAGCACAGAACTGGTCTTGGATATGATAAGGACTTGTCCTTTCATATTCCCGACTACGCCAAGCCCATTCAGTTTTAGAGTGCTGGATTTATTCATGACAGTTCACCTGCTCCTCATGACAGTTCACCTCCAGTTGTTCCAGATTCTACTCCTCTTCCTCCACAGCAACAACAACAACAGATTGTAATATGCCAACACTGTGACCGAGTTGGCCATCTGAAAGATCACTGTTTTGATCTTCATCCATGTAAGCACTGTCATAAAACCAACCATTCTTCACACAAATGCTTCAGAAACAAACGTCCTGCAAGAACAAAGATTCATCTTGGATGGATCGCTTGTTGGCAATGGGCATCAACAGCCAAGAAGATATTCCAAACACATGTCAGAACTTGTTCCAGAATATTGAACAGTCTTGCAGTTGAGTTTTCTCCATCATCTCACCTTGTATCTGACAGGGGGGGAAATGATGGTCATCCACAAGCTTCAAAGTCACATCAAGCGAACCTGAGCCACAACCTGCCACACCAGTTTCAGAGTTGTAGCCAGCGACAAAGATGCCTGTGAACATGCCTTCAGTTGGCAATCTGGGACACTTCCTCTAGCAGAAGACTTCAGCTTCTTGCCAGTTTCGGAAGAATTCCAAGAACACAATTGAGAACACTTCCTCTAGCAAAAGACTCCAACTTCTTGCCAGTTTTGGAAGAGTTCCAGGAATTGCATTAAGCATTCCAGAGTTGTTGGTTATCCTTAAACCATCACAGGTTGAGACTTCCCCTTTCAGGTTGAAGTTTTACCTTTTATGCGGGGTGAGACCTCCCTTTTATGGTTGAAGGTTTCCCTCTTTAAAATAATAGGATCACTTCCTCTAGCAGAAAACTTCAGTTTCTTGCCAGTTTTGGAAGAGTTCCGGGAACTGCACTAAGCGTTCCAGTGTTGGTGGTCATCCTTAAACCACTGCCCTTTATACCAACATTTCATAGAGAACATTCAGCCTAGTGCTGCCATGCATTTTTTGCACATTTTGTATTACAGCTCTCTTCTTGGACTCATACATAACCCTTCGAATTAAGGGGGGGAATGTTGGACACCTAATCATAAATGGGTTAGTGTGGAAGCCGAATAGACCAAAGCAGTCCAAGAGACCTTGGGATCTGAAACCCAAGAGTCACGTATTATACTATAAATGTATATCTCATGTTAATAAAAAATGTATTGCATGTTTTATCTTTCATATCTCTCTTGTTGTCCATGTGTGTTTAACAAACTGGTCCCATATCCCCAATCGGACCCACTATACCAAATGGAAAAGGAGCTGCTAACCAAGGTCTGGACCGGGTGGGTATCCCCCCTTGTTGTAGACCTGATTTTTGGGGCTTCAACACCAGGTAACATGCAGTATCCACCACCTTTGCCCAGAATTCCTGTCCTAACCCGACACCACTAGGCATGCTTCTTTCCCTTTCCATCAACGTCTTATTCATTCTTTCTTCAACTCCATTTCGCTGAGGTGTATATGGAGTAGTCTTCTGTCATGCTATACCACACTTCTTACATAATTCTTTAAATTCCTTGCTGCAAAACTCTCCACCATTATCTGTCCTTAGCACATTTATCTTCTTCTCTGTCTGATTTTCCACGAGAGCCTTAAATTCTCTAAACCTGTCAAAGGCTTCAGATTTCTTCTTAAGGAAATATATCCATGTATTCCTTGAGAAGTCATCCATAAATGATACATCGTACACAAACTTACCCAGTGATGGAACTTTCATAGGTCCAAACACATCATTGTGCACAAGTTCTAATATATGTTTTGCCCTCTTACTACCAGAGGGGAAATTCACCTGATTCTGCTTCCCATATACACAATTTTCACAGAAATCAAAATCCAGAAAGTTATTACTCATACCTTCTACCATACCTTGACCATGAAGTATTTGAAGGCCCTTCTCTCCAATATGTCCAAGCCTTTGATGCCACAACATGGTCTTCTCTCCAGAGACCACTAGATTTTCTGCTCCACTTTCAGGAACCATAGAACAGTTGCACCCATAAATAACAGTGCTACCTTGCAGCTTGTACAGAGTTCCAATTCGAACTCCCCGCATCAATACCAGTGCTCCACAAACCATTTTGCAGGTATCCTTCTCAAACACTATTTTTACACCTGCATCATCTAGCTTGCTTACAGAAATCAGATTTCTGGCCAATGTAGGAATATGCATAACACCCAGAAGTGTTCTAACCCTTCCACCTTGCAACTTCAACTTTACTTTTCCGTGACAAATGATTCTAGCCTTCCTATCATCTCCTAAGAAGACATCACCACCATCGTATTTCTCATACTCGCAAAACCACTCTCTATGGGGAGTGAAGTGAAAGAATGCACCTGAGCCAATCAACCATGCCGCATGATCTACATGTGTACTTGAAAAAGCCAAGTACAGATCCCAACCTTCATCTGAGGTGGTTTTTGCCTCTGTAGAAGGAGCATCATCAGATCCCTTTCCTTTATCGGGAGCGTTAGATTTACAGTCCCTTTTATAGTGCCCTTCCTTTCCTCATTTCCAGCACACCACCTTTACAGGTTTTCCTAGAGATTTAGATCTCCCTCTAGATTTAGATCTCCCACTCGATGACTTATTTTTATTTACGTTCTGGGACCGTCCTCGTATAGACAAGGCATCACCATTCTGGCTCTCCATATTTTTCCATCTCATCTCCTCCGTCAGTAAGGATGAGACTGTTTCAACAAACTGCAAGGCAGTTACATTGCTATCTATTGCAATAACCAGACTATCCCACAAATCTAGTAGAGAACACAACAAACTGATGCACTTATCTTCATCTGATATTTTAATATCAACAAATGCTAACTGACTTACCACAGTATTAAATGCGTTCAGATGCTCTGTCACCGACTCTCCATCTTTCATCCTCAAGTTATATAACTTTTTCTGCACGAACAGTTTATTCACTAGCAACTTAGCTTGGTACAAAATCCCTAACTTGTCCCACAAATCCTTCGTCGTAGCTTCCCCTGATACATTCAACAATATTGAATCTAAGACACACAATCGTATTGTGCTCTTTGCATTTCGATCCAACTACTTCCATTCTTCATCGGAAACTCCCATTGGTTTAGTACCTGGATCTACCACGATCCACTAATCTTTATCCACCAACAGATCCTCCATCTTGAGTTTTCACAACTCAAAACTCTGACCATTAAATTTCTCAATCTCTATCTTTCCACTGCTCGCCATCTTCTTTCACCACCAGAATCGATCTCACAGATCTCCCACTGAACAGGATCTACCACAGGCCCGAACGAAACCCCTTAGCAACAAAGGCGTCCCCTTGAAGCCAAAACTGCTATGATACCAAATGTAGGTTTTAACCCCATACAGAAATTATTCGCATACGAATTCTAGAACACAGAAAATAAACAATGTGAGAGCATAACACATAAAACACATATACACAGAGATTTCCCCTGGATCCCAAAACTGGGACTACCAGCTTGATTTTTCATTATGTTCCTTTCAATGTTATAATACATATTTATACATGTCGAAGCATCCAATACCATTTACCGAAAAACCATCGCGTCCAATACCATGGACTGAAAACCATTGCATCCAAAAAACATGTGCGAAAATCATGCACAAAACCATAGGTGGGTCCGCCCAACCTAACATAGGGTCCAAAACCAAAATTTTCCGAGGTGCTGCCCTAGACCCCATAAAGTCGGGTTACAGGTACACCTCAAACCCCCTGTGACCCCCCCCCCACTACACAATTGGCACAACGAAGGGGGGCTCCGCCCCCCCTCTAACCTCTTGGTTAACTACATGGGCTAGTCGTGGAAAGAATATAACAAAACCCAACACTGCTACCCACCACCTGTGGGTAGTATGTATAGGGAGAAATTTTTCTCCTAGATGGTCCTCATCTAGAAGCTAGCAGCCCCTTGCAGCCACCACATAGCTCGATGAGCCATTTTCTCCACCACCTAAGTCAGCCATGTGGACTATTCCCTCACCCATTTGTTATGAATGTATGTTTTAAGGTCGGCCTCCTGACCCCAAACATATGAATTTTCATTGGTTTAGATGAGTAATTTTGTTTACTTTTCAAAGAAACTTTTGGGCATGGATCGGTGGGGGGATTCGGTGGAAAGAGTGGGCTAGGTTTGTGCTCTTGACTCCTCCGCTTGATTTGGTGTTTAGCCTTGTATCCTATTCATGTTGGATCTCCTTTACTAGCCACTAACTTTGGAGTTGGCACTACATGAGAAATCATGATTTTGGTCGTGTGGTCTCGCTTCTCGGCATCATAGACATCACTCCTTCCTACTCATTTTGACCCCATTCATCATTTTTCCAATCAGACCCACATGTGTCCACTAGGTCCACATAGGGTTACTTCCCTCTCCTCTTCCCCACACCTTGGTCGAGCCTAGAACGATGCACTAGAGGTTGATGCAGCTAAAAAGAAATGAAAAGGCGTAATTTGGCCACTCTCAACAGGAAATGTACCACAAGATCCAAAATATGGTCAGGACATACAAGTATAGCACGTGGGAAAAAGCCAAACGTAAGCTCTACCCCTCATATATGTCCATCATCCTGGTTCCTATGGGCCTTAGATGAGAGCCCCTCCACATTAAGGAACTTGTCAATATCCCAACCCATGGTGGGCAATGAAATGCCCAGCCTTAAAAGGGGTACCTACTGCTATATACTAAACACATCATGCTCTCATCCACTGGAGCCCCGAGCAGTTATGAAGAAAAATAAATAAATAGAATACGACACATGAAGAAGGGTGGAACAACAAAGTATTGGGTAACTTATGTCCCATGATTTCTCCCTCCTACACTCATATACCCAAGTGTGGGCTTCCCTCATTATAGATACCCTTTGTCCCATGACATGTGGCCTTGATCACTCCCTTGTCCCCCACTCTATTCCATTATTATATCACTTGCCACCTTCCACTTAATGGATGTACCATGGGCATATCACCCCTGATGATGGATCCCACTTGGGATTTGAAACGTTGGTGTAAAAATGTTCATACTGTGGATTCTCCGATCACTGATTCAAAAGACACCTAATAGGGTCTTTGGCTAACCCCCTTATTGAGTTTGGAGACACTTGTACATGCCAAAGCCAACTATGAAAGGGCATGCCACCATGAAGTGCC
Organism: Pinus tabuliformis; assembly: GCA_031772625.1. Classification (NCBI taxonomy): domain Eukaryota; kingdom Viridiplantae; phylum Streptophyta; class Pinopsida; order Pinales; family Pinaceae; genus Pinus; species Pinus tabuliformis. Next base: position 39,637,222 of record CM062818.1, read on the forward strand.
TCATTTATCCCATGATAAACCCTTTTACTCGATTATTCTAATGATTTGTTGTATTCGAGTGCAAGAGGACGCATTGGATCTTATGCAGGACTGCAAGTGGGCTCCCATTTGGGGCTTTCTCTCCCTATATGGGGTCCTATCCCTCTAGAGGGCCACATGGGCACTTGTAGGGTGAGCATTGAGAGTCGTGGGCCTCAACCATAGTATAGACTACTTTGTGGATCCCCATCATTGATCATTTATTGCTTGTGTTCCACCTTTTGGATGAGGATGATGCAGCTGGTTCACTATGCCCAATCGGCCCCACACTTGCACCATACACTTGGTAGATGTTCCAGGTTCCATAGGATGTCTCCTGCTGTAGAGGGAAGCCTTATGTCATCATCCTAACCCTTACATATAGTCTACAGGCATTTTTGATCCACTTGGAGACCCATGAGGATGTCCCTGTACCCCCATACCCACTTGGGAGCACCACATGTTCTTGCTTGGAAAACAAGGGTCCAACTCCTTTTCCACTATGTTAGGAGTCCATTTTCACACATTGGCACCCCATGGACTTCATTAGGCCTCCTCAAAGGCCCAATGACTCACTATATTGATCATTCTGCCCTCTTGCGAGGCTTATTCTTATGTTATTGGGCTATCTTGGTGGTCTTGTCACCAAGGAATGTTATTGTAGCACGTGATTTTATTATTTGGGGTTTAATTAGGCCAAATCAGATAAATGGAACTCATTAGAGATTATATAAATAGATGAGAGGCAAATCATTCTATCATCATCACTTGGATTTGGTTTTAGTAGCTACTTGTGAACTTCACATCCCCTTATGGAGGATGAGTTTGGATTACATTGATGAATTTTGATGTTTAGATCTATTTCTCTTGCCTTGGAGCTTCATTTATAGCATAATTTGATGATTGGATATATTCATTTGCACATTTAAGTAACATTTTTTCATGCTTATTCTTGTTATTTACTTTGTCACAAGAATGATGTTGGGATTTTCGTTATACAAGTCTAAAATTTGTTGCTTCTTTATAGGAAATTGTGGAAATTTTGATCTTTTATAGCGTTGCATCATTGTATGGACCATGTATGAATGGGTGAATGTTCCTAGAGAATATTTTTGTTAAATACATCTTGATAAGTCATTAATTATTTCAAATCGAAGTATAAAGTCCTTGAGTGGCTACTCTCATGCCCGAATGCCATGTGAAGTTACTTGAAGGCCTCCTTGATTGGGTAAATTCTTTCCAGACAACATTTTCTCTATGACTCCATCTCTCCCAAAGGATAAGGCACTAATCCTTCCATAAGTGATCACTTTCAAAGCATATTTTCCTCACCTCTCCTTCTCTAGGCCTAACTTCTATAGGTTATCTAGGGCATGACTTATCTCACATTGTAGCCATAAAAAAAAAATGATATCTTGTCCATAATTGTGATGGGGTTTCCTCTATAGGCCCTCCAAATTTCAAGAAATTCTGATAGTGGGATCTTGAGATATAGCAAGCCCTAGCTCAAAGATTATCTCTTGCCCTATGTTTCCCTTGGCTAGTGTCCTCATTAGGATCATTGCATTCAATTCCCAGATAACATTTGTCCTTTGATCCTACTGTCTTCAATAATTAGGTAAATACCTCCCTTGGTGAACCAACTCCACTTCATTGACCTAATTTGGGGTCCACTTGGCCCTTTGTGGTCCTGCAACTTGTTAACTTTGATTCTACAAAGATCACATAGAATCCAAGTCGTCACAAGGATTTTTGGGTCTAGGAAATTATTTGATAAGGTATATTCCAAAACCCTAGCCTTGAGAATCCCCTTAACCCTTCCTCGAGAGCCTTTCACCTTTCTTCTCAAGCAAGCAACCCACATAATCGAGCCTCTCTTGTGAATAGGCCTTAAGAATCATTATTTTTCCAATCATTGATCCATTCTTCCTAGTGATTCTCCTTACACTGAGACTCCTCCCATCGGTGAAATTTTGTAAAGATCAAGGAGCCTTAGCTGAGGTAACGGTGGGCTATTGCTCCATTGTTTCCCTCATCCTATTAGTTTCTCTATAGGATCCCTTCCTAGGACCCTACTAGTTTGAGCAGTAACATTTTTGCGTCATTGTCGGGGAGGAAGCATGTATACCTCCCTAGTGAATCATTCAGGAACTGGTTCATTGATGACAATCCAAAAATTCCTTTGGTGAGTCCATTCATTCTTCGCTCCCCTAGTTTACTTGAACGTGATGACATTCCTCCTTTAACTAGGGCTGCTGCAAAAAGGGGAGAATGAATGCCATCACCTGTTAGAACTACCCTTCTCCCTGAATTTGAAAAGTTCAGTGATCAAGCCCCCCAAGATGGCAATAGATTCTAACACTGAACCAAACCAATACCAACCCAATATGACAAGAAGTGACAGGGGTTTGGTTAGTGTCTTTTCCCCTTTAAAATTGAGTAATAACCCCAAGTAGTTACTAGAGAAGTACAATAACTGGCTACCCAATTTCAAGGGTGATGCTACCATACGTTTCTATGATCATTTTGAAGAATTCTATTGGAACAATTCCCCTAGAATGATATTTGATGAAGATAGGATCTATTGGAAATACTTAGAGGGGGGTGAATTAGTATTTCTTAGAAATTACCACTTTTTAGTCCTTTTTAAAGCATTAATTAATCTTCGGCTACTATTAATGTTATTCTTCAACAATTATAAACAATAATCAGCAGTAGACAACACCATACAACAATTCATGAATATAAAACAATAGACATGGATTTTTTTAGGTGGAAAACCCCCTCTGGGTCAAAAACAACCGAACACTTCTCTAGTAATTGTCTTCTTCTCTCTTTAAAAGAAATATTAATTACATCACGATTTCAGGTACAACTGAGGGATATGTCAACCCTCTAATTCACAGGACACAACTTGTAGGACGCTGCTAAACCCTAATATCCTGCTGCAACCAAAAGGACGCCCCAACGCCCTATAGATTAGGCCACAACCTTATGAGTGCCTCAACGCTCTGTTTACTAGCTGATGTAGGAAAGGATGATTCATTACCTTCTTAGTTTATCATCCATAATTGAATGGATGCCACAATGCCTTGTGCAATCCACAACTTGCCCTAGCACCATCTTGTTTCCCCAAAGTGTTCCATGGCCACAAGCTGAAGGTGAATCCAATCACCTACCTTGCACCACCTATAGGTTTTAACCCCGTACAGAAATTACTTGCATATGAATTCTAAAACACATAAAATAAACAATGCGAGATCATAACACATAAAACACATATACACAGAGATTTTCCCCTAGATCTCAAAATGGGACTACCAGCTTGATTTTTCATTATATTCCTTTCAATGTTACAATACATATTTATACATGTCGAAGCATCCAATACCATGGACCAAAAAACCATCGCGTCCAATACCATGGACCGAAAACCATCGCGTCCAAAAAACATGTGCGAAAATCATGCACAAAACCATAGGTGGGTCCACCCAAACTAAAATAGGGTCCAAAACCAAAATTTTCTAGGGCGCTGCCCTAGACCCCATAAAGTGGGGTTACGGGTACACCTCAAACCCCCTGTGACCCCCCTCGCTACACAATCGGTGCAATGAAGGGGGGCTCCGCCGCCCCTCTAACCCCTCAATTAACTACGTGGGCTAGTCGTGGAAAGAATATAACACAACCCAACATTCTCCCACTTGTTGTTTTCTTTCCACAGGGAGCCACAAGAGAGCTTAGTCATTTTTCTAGCCCTGAAATGCCCATTGTCTCTCTACACCAAGAGAACTTCTCAGAGCTCATAGATTTTGCCAATGCATCTGTAGTATTCTTCATAGTGTCCACCTTTACCAGCAACACCTTTTTGTCTTCTATCATATCCCTCACAAAGTGATATTGAACATCAATTTGCTTTGTCTTTGAATGATATGGGGGGTTCTTTGCCAAGAAAATTGCACTTTCGCTGTCACAGTCTATCCGTATAGCTTCCTGTACTAACCCCATACTTGAACACAATCTCTGTAACCAAACTGCTTCCTTGCTTGCATGAGTCGCTGCCATGTATTCTGCCTCTGTAGTTGATAGTGCCACTACAGATTGTTTCTTACTCTTCCAACTGACTGCACCTCTAAATAGGTTAAACACATACCCACTTGTAGATCTTCTCTGATCCAGATCTCCAGCCCAGCCTACATCAACAAAGCCACAAATATCCAACACTCTATCCAATCATGGTCTTCCTTGGTAGCACAAACCATAATTACTAGTGCCACGCAAATATCTGAAACCCCGCTTCACTGCTGTCCAGTGCTCCTTCCTTGGTTTTGACATAAATCTTCTCAATACTCCCACTGCATGTGCAATGTCTGGTCTAGTACAGACCATTGCATACATCTGGCTACCGACTACACTTGCATATGGAACACGGGACATGTCCTCTTCCTCTTCTTGTGCCTTGGGACACTGTTCAACAGATAACCTCACACCTACAGGAATAGGAACCTTCACCAGTTTACTATCTTTCATATTAAACCTCCGCAATATTGTCTCGACATACTTCCTCTGGTTTAACCAAGCTTCGTCTTTGTCCGATCTCTTTTAATTTCCATGCCAAAGATATAGTTTGCAGCACCAAGATCTTTCATGTCGAATTTGGAGGACAAATGGGTCTTCAAATCCTAGATAATTACTTTGTCATTTCCAACCAGCAACATATCATCCACATACAAGACCAGATATAGTCACCAATTAATTTAAAATACACACAGTGATTTGCTTTGCTTCTGGTGAAGCCAAGTCCCCGTATAAATGTATCAAATTTCTGATACCACATCCTTGGTGACTGTTTTAACCCATATAGAGACTTCTTTAACTTGCATACTAGTTCTTTCTTACCCTTCACCGCAAAGCCTTCAAGTTGCTTCATGTATATTTCCTCTTCTAGATCCCCGTGAAGAAATGTTGTCTTCACATCCATCTATTCTACCTCAAAATCAAAAGCAATAACAACAAATAAAATTAATCTAATAGAAGTTACCTTGGAAACAGGAGAAAAAATATCACCAAAATCAATTCCTGGCACCTAGGAATAACCTTTTGCTACCAACCGAGCTTTGTATTTCTCCAACTTTCCTTCTACATTTGTCTTCTTCTTAAACACCCATTTGTTGCCAATGGGTTTCCTTACAGCTAGAAACTCAACCAGATCCCAAGCCTCATTTTTTTGCAAAGATTCTATTTCATCAACCATGGCCTCTTTCTCTAGTTTTCCATCCTCTAAATCCATTACTTCCTTCATAGATCTGGGATCATCATCAGTAACAGACAAAGCAAAATTTGAACAGAAAGCAGATGTACTATACCTTTCTAGATGCCTTCTTTCTCAAACTGATCTTCTCACACCCGGAGTTTGTGGCTCTTCATCTTCTGATTCCTCCTCTGTTGTAGAGTCTAATTCTTCCTCCTTAAGCTCAAACTCTATCTTCTCAGGTTCCTTTGGTTGGACTTCATGTTTAATAACATATTTTATCTCTCTGAACACCACATCTCGGTTGTACACAACCTTCTGTGTGACTGGGTTCCAAAGCTTATAACCCTTTAAACCATCCTTATACCCAATAAAGATGCACTTTTCATATTTACTATCCACTTTGGTTCGTTTCTCCTTTGGAACATGTACATATACATCACATCCAAAAACCCTCAGATGTAAAAGAGAGTGTTTCTTACCAGTTCATACCTCTTGTGGAGTCTTATCCTCCAACGCTAATGAAGGTGACCTGTTGACCAGGTAACATGCAGTATTGTTGGGTCCCTATAATACTAGTGATTACCCCATTACTATTGTAGTTATACCCCTTATTAATATTGTTGTGCCCCTTTTACCCCCATATTGTTATTACTGCGCCCCATAGAATCACTCTATTGTTATTTTTGTGGCTTTATATTATTATTGTTAGGTCGGCTAGGTTATATTGTGACTCCTTAGACTCCTATATATAGAAAGGAGGTTTTGTCATTTGAATCATCCAAGAATTGTTCATTTATGTAATGTAAAGGAGGTTTCCCCTTGAAGAGGCTGAATTCTAAGGCGTTGATCTATCTTTTCTATCTTTTCTTGAGTTGGTTTCATAACATTTGGTATCAGAGCTTTGGATTCTAGGGTTTCGCTGCTCCAAACAGGTCATCGTGGAATTTTCACTATAACTTTTTTCTGTGACATTTCAGAAGCTAAAAAAAAACCCATTTGAGAAGACATCGCATTGAATCTCAGGTCCAAATTTCAGAGCTTTTTGCGCTATATTTGTGGAGATATGATTTGAGGAAGTTGGTCTTTTTGCAGACTCCTGAATTACATTCCAAACAGGTGACCTGGGGAAAATCATCATAACTTTCTCCCTAAGCATTGGATTGAAATTTCGTAAGAAGGTGCAGAAAGAGGACGGACTTTAGTTTCTTGTATATATTTTTCAGAGCCAAAGGACGAAACAGTGACTCTTGGCACATCGTACAAGTTCGCTCTACTGAACTAGTATATAATCAGGTCACTGTGAGAGATTTCACATAACTCTTCCTTGGAGATTCCAAATTGGATCAGACTGGTGGCATTGGAAAGAGGACACAGAGGGCTACCATAGGCTACAATTTCATAACTGGATGATCTGAAAATATAGAGATACATCAAAGGCAATATCGAGCTCCTACAAAGTGAAAAAAAAAAAAAAAGGTGTGTAGATTCTTTTAAATTTTTTGCTTAAGAGTGGTTTGAAAATTTATTTTGAATGAATTCAAAGGGCTAAGAGAGCATTATTATCGATAACTGATGCCCCGAGGAAAGAAAATGCAAACACCTAGTAAGGAACTTGAAAGCTCTAGCATGACTCATGAAGAAGAAGAAGAAATGCTATATGATATATCAAAATTACAAGAACAAGTGCAACAAGTGTCACTTGCACAAAAAGCAACAGAATCTAAGATGGATGGTTTAAGGAAAGATGTAGAAGCTAGGATGGATGGTTTAAAGAAAGGTGTATAAGCTAAGATGGATTGTTTAAAGAAAGGCGTAGAAGCTAAGATGGACGGCATGGAAGCTAAGGTGAATGGCATGGACGCTAAAATTGATGGCATGGATGATAAGATGGAAGAATTGAAGATAAATATGAATAAGTTGCTACAAGAAATGGTCACTAATGGTGAAAGGGTACTAAAGAAAACTCATGATGAGAAAAAAAGAAATGTTAATCATGATTCCATAGACTCTAATGTTGGATCGAAGACTCACCATATTCCAAAAATCGATATGAGGAAGTTTGATGGCAAGGATCCCGCCACATGGATATTATAGATGGAGCAATTCTTCGATCTCAATAATGTGCAAAACACACAAAAGGTACGTATGGCAACTTTATATTTGGAACCAAATCAGTTTGTATGGTATCAATGGCTTTGCTCTCGTAAACAATTTATCACTTGGGCAATTTTTACGGAAGAATTGATAGCACATTATGAGGATACAAAAAGCAACACTTTTTTTAGCCAATTGATAAGTCTCAAACAAAAGGGTTCAATAATGGAGCACATTGAGGAGTTCCAAAAATTGAACATAAGGGTAAAAGATATTCCAGAGGAGCATAGGATTGATGTGTTCATAGGGTCTTTAAAGGATAATATCCAACATGATGTTCGCCTTTGGAACCTGATTCATTAGAGAAGGCATTCAGGTTAGCAAGAAAAATGGAAAGCAAAATTATGGCAACCAGGAAGCATACCACTCACAACTATAAAGATGGAAGTGTTGTTGCCCCTAGTCTTCCACAACCTATAAGGTTGACACCACAACAATTGGAAGAAAAAAGAGCAAAAGGGCTTTGTTACAGTTGTGATAGCAAATACACTAAAGGTCATAAGTGTGCTGAGAAGAAATTATTCTACATAGATTGTGAAGAGGAAGAAGAAAAGGAGCAAGAAAGGTCAAAAGAAAAGGATATACTCCAGGAACAAAGCCTAGATGAAGAACAAATAAATCCGACCATATCTTGTAATGCATTGGCAGGAATTACCACTCCTCAAACCATCAAGATAGAAGGACAAATCAAGAAGAAAAAGGTAATAGTGTTGATTGATTCAGGAAGCACCCACAATTTTATTCATTGTAAGGTAGCAAAAGAATTGAATTGCTTCCTATATCCAGCACCAGAGTGTCAAGTGATGATTGCAAATGGAGGAACAATAAATTGCTCTGGAAAGTGCCATAATATCAAGCTATCCATGGGAGAATATGTATTGACTAGCCCAATGCTTTCCATTCCAATGGGAGGTGTTGATGTTGTACTAGGAGTCCAATGGCTACAATCCTTGGGTACAATAGCTTTTAATTTTCAAGAACTTTTCATCAAATTTTCTACGGAAGGAAAGGAAGTTGAATTAAGGGGTATTGCAGGGAAACCAGGAAAGATAATCAGCTCTAATGGTATGACAAAGCTTCTAAAAAAGGAGCAAAGAGGTGTAATTGCACAATTATGTTCGCTAGATGTTTCCACATCGGAATCATCTATTTCTCCAGATCTCCAAAAAGTCCTGGACAATCATTCCAAGGTATTTGAGACTCCCAAAGGTCTCCCACCTATGCGTGATCATGATCATGCTATTCATCTGATTCCAGGAAGTGTTCCTCCAAACATCAGGCCGTACAGATATCCCTATGTCCAAAAGAGTGAAATTGAACGTATGGTTGCAGAAATGCTAGAGGCTGGTATAATTCAACCGAGTCAAAGTTCTTTCTCAGCTCCAGTAGTATTGGTGCACAAGAAGGATGGATCATGGCGCATGTGTCCGGATTATAGGGAGCTCAACAAGCTCACTATTAAAGATAAGTTCCCCATTCCTGTCATTGATGAATTACTGGATGAATTGCATGGATCAATTTACTTCACCAAGTTGGATCTTCGTTTAGGATATCATCAAATCAGAATGAAGACTGAAGACATTCCGAAAACAGCATTTAGAACTCATGAGGGTCATTATGAATTTTTGGTCATGCCTTTTGGCCTTACCAATGCACCTTCAACATTTCAAGGTTTGATGAATTCAATTTTCAAACCATTCCTTAGAAAATTTGTGTTAGTATTTTTTGATGATATACTAATCTACAGCAAGTCTTGGAAGGATCATGTTGAACATGTTGACAGGGTGCTACAACTATTGGAGGAGAAACAATTATATGCAAAAAGATCCAAATGTTTCTTTGGAGTCCAAGAGGTGGAATATTTGGGTCATATTGTATCTCATGAAGGAGTTAAGGTAGACCCTAGAAAAATTAAAGCCATTAAGGAATGGAAAATCCCCACATCCATAAAGCATCTACGAGGATTTCTTGGGTTGACAGGGTATTATCGCAAGTTTGTTAAGAATTATGGGAGAATAGCAGCACCTCTAACAACATTATTGAAGAAAGATGCATTTTCATGGACTCCTGAAGCAACAAAGGCCTTTGAACATCTTAAAGAGGCAATGTGCCAAGCACCGGTCTTAGCTACACTGGACTTCACAAAAACCTTTATTGTGGAATGTGATGCTTCAGGAAATGGAATTGGTGTTGTTCTAATGCAAGATGAAAGACCCATTGCTTTTGAAAGTCGTCCAATCAAGGGAAAGTTTTTAAGAAAAGCTATTTATGAGAAGAAATGTTGGCAATACTCCATGCACTTAAGAAATGGCGACCCTACCTAATGGGAAGACACTTCAAGGTAAAAACGGATCATGATAGCCTTAAATACTTTTTAGAACAAAGATTATCCTCTGAAGAGCAACAAAAGTGGGTCACAAAGATGTTGGGTTATGACTTTGAAATCATCTACAAAAAAGGGAAGCAAAATGTGGTGGCAGATGCACTCTCAAGAAAGGATGAGGATGTGGAAGCATTGTTGTGTGCCATTTCTATTATCCAACCAGATTGGATAAACGAAGCAAGGGAGGAATGGAAGAATGACGAAGAAGTGTGGGCACTTATTCGAAAGTTACAACAAGATTCCAGTACATCTGATACATTTAGCTGGCAAAATGATTCGTTATGGTACAAAGATCGCTTATACCTCTGTAAGAATTCCCAGCTAAAACAAAAGATTCTTATGGAATTGCACACTTCTCCCTTAGGAGGGCACTCAGGATTTTTAAAAACTTACCACAGGGTTAAGAAGGAATTTTTTTGGGATGGCCTTAAATCAGATATTCAAAAGTTTGTGGCGGAATGTTTGGTTTGCCAACAAAATAAAGTTGAAACAATTAAGACATCGGGTCTATTACAACCTTTATCCATTCCAAGCCAACGTTGGGAGGAGGTTTCAATGGATTTTATCACAGGTTTACCCAAGTCTGAGGGAAAGAGTGTCATCATGGTGGTAGTTGATAGACTTACCAAGTATGCACACTTTTGTGCATTATCACATCCATTTAAAGCCAGTACAGTTTCTACTGCATTTATGGAAACAATTCAAAAGCTACATGGAAACCCAAAGATTATTGTAAGTGACAGAGATCCCATTTTCACTAGAAATTTTTGGACAAAATTATTTTCTTGTCTTGGTACTCAGTTAGCTCATAGCTCATCTTATCATCCTCAATCTGATGGGAAAACTGAGATAGTAAACAAATGTTTGGAAGGATATCTTCATTGCTTTGTATCTGATAAACAGACACAATGGGTCAAATGGTTGCCTCTGGCTGAATGGTGGTATAACACTTCCTTCCATACAACAACAAAAATGACCCCATTTATGGCACTTTATGGGTATCAACCACCATCCATCACATCATATTTAAGAGAAAATTCTAAGGTTCAGGCAGTGGAACATCACATCGAACATCAACAACAAGTCCTCCAACTCTTAAAGGATAACCTTGTGTTGGCACAAAATAGAATGAAACAACAAGCAGATCAACATCGCAGTGAAAGAAGTTTTGATGTAGGTGATTGGGTATTCCTACGGCTACAACCATATAAGCAAATGTCACTCAAGCAAGCTAAGAAGGATAATAAATTATCACCAAAGTATTATGGTCCGTACAAGGTGTTGCAAAAGATTGGTACTATGGCATACAAATTGGAGCTTCCTACAGCTTCTCGATTGCACCCAGTTTTCCATGTTTCATGTTTAAAGAAGGTTATAGGTGACAAGCTCCCAGTTCAAACAATATTGCTAGAACTTGACGAGGAAGGAAAAATTATATTGGAACCAGAAGCAGTCACAAAAACAAGAACTCGACAGCTACGAAATTGATCAATTTCGGAGTATCTTATCAAGTGGAAAAACTTATCCGTTGAAGATTCCACATGGGAGGATGAGAATTTTATGCAGAAGTATCCAGAACTACTCAAGCGTTGAGGACAACACTTTTTTGAAGGAGAGGGGCATGTTGGGTCCCTATAATACTAGTGATTACCCCATTACTATTGTAGTTATACCCCTTATTAATATTGTTGTGCCCCTATTGCCCCCATATTGTTATTACTGTGCCCCATAGAACCCCTCTATTGTTATTTGTGTGGCTTTATATTATTATTGTTAGGTCAGCTGGGTTATATTGTGACTCCTTAGACTACTATATATAGAAAGGAGGTTTTTTCATTTGAATCATCCAAGAATTGTTCATTTATGTAATGTAAAGGAGGTCTCCCCCTCGAAGAGGCTGAATTCTAAGGCGTTGATCTATCTTTTATATCTTTTCTTGAGCTGGTTTCATAACAAGTATCCACCGCCTCTACCCAGAATTCTTGTCCTAACCTGGCACCACTGAGCATGCTTCTTTCCCTTTCCATCAACGTCTTATTCATTCTTTCTGCAACTCCATTTTGCTGAGGTGTATATGGAGTAGTCTTTTGTAGTGTTATACCACACTTCTTACAGAATTCTTCAAATTCCTTGTTTCAAAACTCTCCACCATTATCTGTCCTCAATACCTTTATCTTCTTCTCTGTCTGATTTTCCACAAGAGCCTTAAATTCTTTAAACCTGTCAAAGGCTTCAGATTTCCTCTTAAGGAAATATATCCATGTATTCCTTGAGAATTCATCTATAAATGATACATAGTACATAGACTTACCTAGTGATGGAACCTTCACAGGTCCAAACACATCATTGTGCACAAGTTCTAATATATGTTTTGCCCTCTTACTACTAGAGGGGAAACTCACCCGATTCTACTTCCCATATACATAATTTTCACAGAAATAAAAATCCAGAGAGCAATTACTCATACCTTCTGCCATGCCTTTACCATGAAGTATTCGAAGGCCCTTCTCTCCAATATGTCCAAGCCTTTGATGCCACAACATGGTCTTCTCTCCAGAGACCACTAGATTTTCTACTCCACTTTCAGGAACCACAGGATTGTTGCACCCATCAACAATAGTGCTACCTTGTAGCTTATACAGAGTTCCAATCCGAACTCTCCACATCAATACTAATGCTCCCCGAACCATCTTATAGGTATCCTTCTCAAACACTGTTTTTACACATTCATCATCCAACTTGCTTATAGAAATCGGATTTCTAGCCAGTGCAGGAATATGCAAAACACCTGGAAGTGTTCTAACCCTTCCACCTTACAACTTCAACTTTACTTTTCTGCGACCAATGATTCTAGCCTTCCTATCATCCCCTAAGAAGACATCACCACCATCGTATTTCTCATACTTCAGACCCACTCTCTATGGGGAGTGAAGTGAAAGGATGCACCTGAGTCAATCAACCATGCCTCATGATCTACATGTGTACTTGAAGAATCCAAGTATACATCCCCACCTTCATCTGAGGTGGTTTTCGCCTCTGCAGAAGGAGCATCATTAGATCCCTTTCCTTTATCAAGAGCTTTAGATTTATAGTCCCTTTTGTAGTGCCCTTCCTTTCCGCATTTCCATCACACCACCTTTATAGGTTTTCCTGGAGATTTAGATCTCCCTCTAGATTTAGATCTCCCACTTGATGACTTATTTTTGTTTCTATTTTGGGACCATCCTTGTATAGACAAAACATCACCATTCTAGCTCTCCATATTTTTCCATCTCATCTCCTCTGTCAGCAAGGATGAGACTATTTCATCAAACTGCAAGGCAGTTGCATTACTACCTATTGCAATAACCAAACTATCCCATGAATCTGGTAGAAAACACAAAAAACGGATGCACTTATCTTCATCTGAAATTTTAATATCAACGGATGCTAACAGACTTACCACAGTGTTAAATGCATTCAGATGCTCTGTCACCGAGTCTCCATCTTTCATCCTCAGGTTATATAGATTTTTCCACAGGAACAGTTTATTCACCAAAGACTTAGATTGGTACAAAGTCCCTAACTTGTCCCACAAAGCCTTCGCCGTAGATTCCCCTGATACATTCAGCAATGCTGAATCTGAGACACACAATCGTATTGTGCTCTTTTCCTTCCAACCCAACTTCTTCCATTCTTCATCGGACACTCTCGTTGGTTTAGTACCTAGATCTACCGTGATCCACTAATATTTATCCACCAACATATCCTCCATCTTAAGTTTCCACAACTCAAAACTCTGACCATTAAACTTCTCGATCTCTATCTTTCCACTGCTCGCCATCTTCTTTCACCACCAAAATCGATCTCGCAGATCTCCCACTGAATAGGGTCTACCACAGGCCCGAGAAAAACCCCTCAGCAATAAAGGCGTCCCCTTGAAGCCAAAATAGCTCTGATACCAAATGTAGGTTTTAACCTCGTACATAAATTACCTGCATGCGAATTCTAAAACACATAAAATAAACAATGCGAGAGCATAACACATAAAACACATATACACAGAGATTTTCCCTTGGATCCAAAACCAGGACTACCAGTTTGATTTTTCATTATATTCCTTTCAATGTTACAATACATATTTATACATGCCGAAGCATCCAATACCATGGACCGAAAAACCATTACGTCCAAAAAACATGTGCGAAAATCATGCACAAAACCATAGGTGGGTCTGCCCAACCTAACATAGGGTCCAAAACCAAAATTTTCCAGGGCGTTGCCCCAGACCCCATAAAGTGGGGTTACGGGTACGCCTCAAACCCCCCCTACTACAAAATCAGCGTAATGAAGGGGGGCTCCGCCCCCACTCTAACCCCTCAATTAACTATGTGGCCTAGTCGTTGAAGGAATATAACACAACCCAACACCACCCTACCACCCTAATCAATAGGCAGACCACGTTTCACAATTTTCACTAGATCCCCCTGTGCCCTCAATCAATATATGAACATATTAACAAGAGAATGTTTCTCTGCTCAAAATGAATATCCTGTGAAATCCTGCAACCTCACTATTGATCACATTGTATAATCCTATTCAACCTTATCGCTGCATAAAGTTTCTCATCAAAATCCTCACTGGTAACATTGTCAAGTCAACTAACCACTGCACAAGTTGACCATTGTAAAACCTGTTATCACTGATCATTGCCACTACTCAACTGCACATCATTGTCACTACTTGACTGTATTGCTCACGCATGAATAAGTATCCAATCTCATATGCAAGAAATCGCATCATTGACCCAAACTACTTGTACTATAGCAAATGTTGAACCCAAGCATTTGATAATGGCATACTCCAAGATGCCTTAGGTCATACCTATGACCTGCTACCAGTGCTCTCAATCTCTACCCATGGAGAGCTACCAACATATGTCTTTTCCCTGTTATTGACCACTACTCATATATTGTTGTCCATTTTCACGTCAATAAGTTGTACAAAAGGTCATTATGTGTGTGTCAAATCACTAGGTATGTCAAGTCACTAAAAGGTATATAAGTCTATGTCAAGTTCATGTATTAGTATAAGATTACTGAAATCTATAGATTAGGTCAAGTTTGTATCACTTATACTCCTACCAAGTATCAATGTCAAGTCTCAACATTATACGGAGTGACTAACTGATATCAATGTATATACAATCAATGTTAGACAACGTTCAATACTACTGGCATCATTTTAAATATCATAGATTACACTATCAATCATGTCATTGATACACTGTCTATAGGTTAGGTTTATATGTTTTATATGTTAATATGTCAAGTTATTCACATTATGTCACTGTCACATCACATGTAATTGTCACCAAGAGAGATATTTTCAAATTACAGCTAATCAACTCTATAGATTAGGTCTACTAAAAATGTATATATTAAAGTCCTCAAGACTACTGTATTATAAAAAAAATTATTATTGTCTCAACATCCTAAATGAACTAGGAACACTTCCAGATCTTTGAACCACTTGTCATGTACTAATATCATTGTTTTACAAGGTTAGATAGAGTAAGTGTTGTGTCACTATCAAGACTGTTGTGCACTATGTATTAGATCACTAATTTGATAGATACTAAGTCAATTTTTTACTGTTACAATAGGACAGTCACAAGGATATTGTTATTTTCAAATCTACACGTCAAGGATGAATGCCATACAACAGAAATTTTGACATCAAAAGTCTTTCCTACCATATAGGTTATTAACATGGTCTTTCAGTCTCACTATCTTGCAACATAGGAAACTTGCCTCATCACTGTCAATAGATTCACTGTTTTGCAAGGTCACACAAGGTAAGTATTATGGCATAATGATTATTTGTTACTGTTTTTTGGTTCAAAATTTCAATGAGAGGTTTGTCAACAAGGTTCCAAATCAATCATTGGATTAGTGCATTTGATTTATGATACTCAAACATTGAACCCCTTACAGCCATTGTCTTATGGTGAGAAACAATGTCATATATTGACAATTGTAGGATGATAAAACTTCCTATACACTGTTGTTCAAATTATTGTTGCCAAGCATTATCATCATTTTTTTCCAAGTTATAGTTAAATGTCACTGTCTAAGTATTGTCATATAATAACGAGAAACGTGCTCAAAACAATATTGGAAGCAAGCTAATAATGGCTCCAAATGTAGTTCCTTTCTTTGCTTGATTCTTGACAGTCACAAATCTAAATTATACTGTAAAATTAAGAGCATAGGAGAGTTATGTTATCTCTGGAATTTGATGCACAGAAGTCTTGTTGCCTTTTAGAGGCCTGTTTACTCCAACATAATTCTATGTTCAGAGAAATGTCAGGTTCAAGCACAAACATCAACCAAGGTGCCACAAGTTTTATAGGATTTAGAAATCAAACCTATCTGCATGGAGCTGAGACCTATAGATATGAAGGTTTATCATACAGTTTCATTTGCAATGGAGGCTACACAAGCCCAATTACTTAGACGTTAAACTTTCTAGGCGTTTGGTGAATGAATTAGGACTTCAGGACGAATACCGCAGCTCAGTTAGGATATATTAACAAGCCCTTAGTTTTCTTTAACAAACAAATGATATCCTCTCGGCAACTTCAAGATGTTATGCCCTAGAGGTATGGCCGGGGTATTTGAGGTTTTGTTTTCTATGCAAAAGAGTTCTCACCATACATGAACTAGATGCAAGTTAATAAGTGTCAACAAGGTTGTATCTTCTACTAGTCTTTCCTCAGTTAGGTCGAACTAGTCTCTTCCACATGAGGTTGAAAATATTAGAGCTATATAGCACATTATATGTTGAGTAATGATATGTTTTGAGGATAATATAGGGTCTTCTCTTATAGTTTTTTATTAGGCTTATTAAGGACTATCCTAAAACTATTCATTGGAGAAATCTTAAATTCTTTTAGTTGTTTATTATTTACACAATCATGGTTAATTAATTCTATTAACCCCTAGTTAGAAGTAATGTTTCCCTTTTGGTGTAAGGTTTTAGGCTTTTCAATAGGATGTGGAGGTATTTATGGGTACATGCATTTGTAATATGCTCCCTAAGATGTTCCTTCCATAAAATATGATAAGGAACCCTCATGCTAAATTTAGGATGCCCATAGCCAATGAAAATATGCCAAGTCACCACCCCTTGGGGTTTTAACCAAGGAACTGGAGTCCCTAACTTCAAATGGGAATATCTCTTAAATCGGGAGGACTTATGTGGTGTACCACCGAAAAGATCTCGATGAGGAGAATCCAATGACATGGATCTCCAAGTCAAATTCAATATTTTGACACTTCAAAATCCCTCGACAAATTCAAGGTAAATCCTCAGTCTAGTGAACCTGTTGTGGTCACAACCACCACCCTATTAAAACATGCTCTGGTAGCTCTGGTAGAAAATTTGAATGGGTCCCCTGGAAGTTTGATCTTTCACTTCTCCGAATGATCTGTTTTTATCTCATGGATTTTAACTCTATGCCGAGTCAAATCTTCAATTCATAAAGGTCAAAACCCCCCTTGAATAAATCTCTGTTGCATGATTCATTCGTGACCCAGTCTAGCCATTCATTCATATCCTTCATCGAGACTCTTTCAATCCTCATAAACCTTCATGGTGCCCTATGCCCACACATGTGATCACCCCCACTCTCTACCCCTCAAAACCTTCCATCGCATCGTTATTTCTATTATAACACTTGTGTGATAGAAATACTTTGCAAGCATATGCATAACTTACCCTTTTCACACTTCCAAGGTCTTTACACATCTCTCGATGCATGCCTCCATCGCATATCGCTTTTTGCATTGGAAAAGGCTAAAGGTTCATCTCCCAAGAATAACTGCGATGTGATCAAGTCAACCGATCGCATCGCATATCCTAATCGGCAGAACTCTACATTCATACATAAGGCGTGATGCGAACAGTGGACCCGCCAGGATTATCAAGCATAATACATTATATTTTCGGGTCCACTTCCCCAATCGCATACCACAATCGGCGGAACCCAAGGTTTATGTATAAGGCACACCACGATATGGCAGACCCATCGATATTATTAAGTGCATCATATATATTTTTAGGTCCGGAGCCTATCACTAATCGCAATTGACAGTCGGCAAAAGTGAAGCCCATGCGATATGTGAAGCGGCGATGAGCAGACCTAGTGACAATTATATGCCAGGGTGCACAATATTTGAAGTCTAGCCTTATGGTTCGACCGTCGGTTTTCCTGTGTTTTCCCGTGTTTTTCGATAAAGTGTTGTGGTCCGAGTTTTCAAAGGAAAGTCTTATATGGCGGATCCGCCGGCATTATCAGCTATGGCAAATATATATTTCAATTCCGTTTCCCCCAATCCCAAATCGCATTTGGCAGAGTCCAACGCTTATACATAAGGTGTGATACATATGGCGGACTCGACGATAACTATAGATCTGGGTGTATAAGATTTGAAGTCTGGCCTTATGGTCCAGTCGTGGGTTTTCCCGTGTTTTCCTGTGTATTCGATAAAATTTTGTGGCCCCGGTTTTCAAAGGAAAATCCGATAGGAGTGATGTTGCATCTAATTGCCCGTTGCGATGTGCGATTGCGACTCAATCACAGCACAGCCTTGGCTGAACCAAGGGCTGATTCTTTCACACTCACTCCTTTTGATTTCATTATGCCTTATCATTTTATAAAGTTTTAATGATGGCAAGAGTTGTTCTTAGGTGTTTCTACCATATGTTTCATAATCATAAAACTAATGTTAATTATCTCTGCAGGCGAGGAGTAAATGACGCATGAGTGGATCTGAAGAGTTCATATATGCGGGTGTGTTTTGTTCAAAGATCCGGACTCAGGCATTCTCAGTCAGGTTTCCACGCGTTGCCAGTGTATTCCAAAAATGAAGTTGTCCTGGGTTTCATCATGAAGAAATGACACGCAGTCATTCTCATTTTCATCAGCATCTATTCATTTCCCCAAGGAATGAAGTGCTCCAGGATTTATGCCCTTTACGTCTCAGCGGTTACACAGACTGTTCTACATCTGTACATTCTAATTTGTATATTGAAAATAAAAGGGGAGGTGAAAAGTTGAAGGGAGACCGAGGGTCATTTCCTTCTGCATAAGTATTACCTCCAGAGATGGGTGAAGGACTTTTTTTGGGCAGAATAGCTTTTTATTTATTGTGAATAAAGAAGATTGTCTGGTCAAGAAAGAGCCTTTTTCAAATTCATTTGCCTCCCCTTTCATGTGTTTAGAATCAGGATGTTGTTGCTCGCATAAATATAAATGTGATTTGTTTTGTGCATATTGATAATAGACAACTCGTGCCTAGTCTTGGATATTCAAATATGATTTGTTACCATGGTTAATTCATGAGCGATTGCTTATTCGAGACCTTGTTAAACATCAGTTGCGAGTTTTATTTGTATGGAAAGGAATGTGTATTCCTGTATAAGTAATTAGATTGCAATTAAGATTTAACATAGCCTTTTTCATCTATGAACCAGTAATTGATTCATGAGAACTTGGAATTTATATATGATGTTTAACTTCCTTTTGTTATGTTCTTGTAGGATAGATTAGAATAGTTAGGACTAGCATAAGTAGTTAGAATTAGTGTAGATAGGATTTGATACATATAGGTTAGTTGTTTCGTTTGTTGATTTAATTGAAGTCTTCCTCCAAGAAGCAATCTTTCAACACATATAACAATTTACGGGATCCTCTAAAACCCGTCAGAACTAGCCATTCCAAATGAAAGCAGATCTGATTGGGGTCTACAATTGGGTTAGTTCCCCTTGTTGGCATAGCGAACATTCGCCACGTCAACAAATTGGCGCTAGAAGGAGGGCCTGAACCACCGTCCACAGCTTTTTATGATTTCATCTATAAATGTCATGCATGGATTCAAAAAGATTAATGCATGGATTGTAAAGGTCGAAAAGATCCTTCCTCCCATTTGGAAAAGCCTCATTTCGAAGAAACAGAGATCCCTCTAAGTCCCATGCTTGGGTCACCCGAAGAAGAGACACTGTGGGAGTATTATGTCAGTCAGGAACAACTAGTCAGAGTACTTACTTGGGCTTATGCTCATTGCCTCTCTCAACTCCCCATCTTTCACTCTTTACCTCCGGCAACTAAAAAAAAGCCAAGGATCTGTTCCATAAATGAAGAGACATTTACAGCCCCATCTCTTGAAGATATTGTGCTAGAGTCCTTGCAAAGTATCGACACTCCTTGGGAAGAAATTCCTGAGGATCCACTCTCTGAAGGTAATCCCTAGCCCGATTCAGGAAATCCTAATAAAGAACGCCTTGAAGAAACCTTCAACTAGAACCTCCCTATCCATAATATGGCTAACGTTCCTCTTCCAGGTGGGAATTAGCTTCAACCGAGTGGGAACCAACTCCCACCTCCTCCAGGAGCACTCCCTCCCTAGCTCGCTCAGGATGCCATAGTGGTACCTGGGCAATATCATCCCTTACCCAAGAATGCAGAAAGAGTACTGCCTAAATTCGACCCTGAGCAGGCAGACACCGCTGATAACCATGTTCACTCTTTCTTCCTATCATGTGCATGTTGGGGGTAGCCAATGAAGATATAGTATGTCTCCTATTCCCTTTACTCTGATTGGTGAAGCCTCCACATGGTAATTTAGCTTGAGAACAGGATTGATCACCTCGTGGGCTGCCTTTCAATAGGCCTTTTTAGACAAGTATGGCGATGAAAAAACACCTGCAGCCTTAGTTTTAGAACTATCCCGTTTGAAAATTGAAACCAAAGAAAAGGTTAAGGATTTTAACATCCGGTTCAACACTTTGTTCAACAGAATCTCGACTAACACTAGACCTACTGAGGATGTGCTCATGGAATTCTACATCACTGCTCTCCCTGTCCCTAATGCAATGTGGGTCAAAAGGAGTAACGCACAAACCTTACAGGGTGCTATCGATGAAACAGTAAAAGTCGAGAATGAAATAAACAGTCTCACAGCATGCCATCATACAACTGGAGAAAATAAAGCCTCTCAAGAATCCAAGTATAATAATGGGAGTGATAACAAAGGGGCTGAAATCAAAGAAAAGGATACCATAGATGTGGCAGGTTTGCATCGGATCATTAAGAAGTTGACAAACACAATCATTGATATGAAAAGGAATTCTGGAGAGATTACAAGCGGGAATGGAGGAGATTATAACAACAGAAAAGATTTCAAACCTTTCTATCATAAGAAGACAGACGGTGGTCATGATGAGCTTGCACTGCCTGATCCACCCAATGAAGGGAATTTAAATATGGAATAGTTGGCTCTTAGCGGGTCGCTCCTTAACAACGAAGAACCTATAGTGGAGCTGGAGCCATAACAAGAAAATGAGGAAGAATACCAAGTAGAAGAGCCCTTGGACGAAGAATCTCAAATCAATGTACTATGGAATTTCTATACAAATGATAACGATGACGACGAAGGAGATACTACGGCAAAAATACACACTAATGAAATCCACACATGAAGTAAGGGGCCACTTGTGAGTGTGATGAAGCCTATAGACCAGACAAAGAAAGATGTTCGCCCTTTGAAGGCATCCGCTCCCAAAGTTCCTGTTGAGAAGGGTAGACCTAGTGGTGACTCCAAGAGTACTCTAGTTGTGAACTGTCCATAGAAAGATAATACATATCTAACTGCAACGAAGGTGACTCAAAATGGTAAAATCCCACCTAAGAGTGGAAAAACATGTATGTTTACTCTACCCTACCCTGTTTATAACATTGATTACAATATTGTGGATGATCTTAAGAAATCCCGAGCTCATATCACATACTTCGATTTGCTAAAATTAACGCAGCAAAAAGATCTGCTCTTGAAAGCTATGAATGAACAGAATTGCAAATCTCCCACCAATCCAAGTAGTCAAACAAAAACTTCGATGTCCAAACCCGTTAGTACCTCCAGTACATCCCAAACCCCATCAGCTATGGAAGCCACTCTGTCCAAAATGAATCGAACCCCCCAAGATGTCAGTGCGGCCATGATAGGAAGGAAATAAAAATCCATGACTCCCCCTTTCCTTATCACATTTGAAATCTTCAACATGAACGTACACAATTGCTTGGTAGACTCAGGTGCCTCATCCACTCTGATGCCTTACGCTTTTGATAAAAGAATTCATGCTATACCCGAGAAAATTGGAACTCGAATTATGCAATTGGACAGGATAAATGTGAAAGTAATTGGGGAATTGAAAGATGTGTTGATTTGGATGGCTACCAAACCACAGTATGCACAAGTCATTGACATAGTGGTAGTCGACATACTTGAGGCATATGGAATGCTACTTAGTAGGGGTTGGTCAACAAATCTGAATGGGTATTTCTCAACTGATTGGTCCCATCTCTTGTTGCCTCAGAATGGAAAATGTGACATGCTGAGAGTTGATCGAGAAAGACACATGAAGTATGTAGTGACAGAACTAAATGACCCCAATGAACCTATAATGTTTACCAACTCTATCCTTGGGAATTATAGTTTCGATGTTTGTGCCATTGAAACCTATTTCGAAGAATTCCATGCAAAGACAGTTGAAGAAACTTCAATAAACACATGGTTAGAAGCTCTCCCCCATAGTCCGACTGATGAGCTAGCTTGTAATATGGTAGATGATAGGGCCAATTTCGTAGAAGGTAGTTCATTTGATATAACATCAGATTCTATGTTTTGGACACTCTATTTTGATGGCTCTAACTGCCTAGAATGTGTAGGTGTTGGGATCATTCTCATTAACCCACAAGGGCACCAACATTCGATGGCCAGCCGGTTGGAGTTCGCGTGCACCAACAACATGGCAGAATACAAAGGCTTGCTACAGGGCTTGAAAAAAGCCATTGATGTGAAGGTGAGAAATATTAAAGCTTTTGGTGACTCACAGATAACTGTGGACCAGGTAAGGAAAAGGATACATTGCAATTCACCACACCTAGTAAGATACCAACATGAGGTATGGAGCTTAATTGATAGTTTTGACTCTTTGAATATCATACACATCCCTCGATGGAAAAACCAAGATGTCGATATGATGACTGGTATGGCTACAAAAAATTTTCCTGATCTTAGATTAAACAAGAATAAATATTATGTTGAATTGATTTTCAGACCATCCGTACCTGATAACATCTCAAATTGGCAGGCATTCGAAGGTGATGAGAAAATCCTTGAGCTCCTGCATTGTGAGAAGACATTCAAAAATGCACTCATTGATGAAAGAGATCATGGCAGGCTTATGAATGAGAGTAAAGACGAGGTAATATCTTCCATGAGGAAATTTACTATCAACAGGTTTGGCATCCCTGACACTCTCATGTTTGATAACGCTTCTTATTTTTCATCACTAAAGTTGACCGAATTTGCTATCGATAAATCAATTCGCATAAGATATGCATCAAGCTATTACCCCCAGGGAAATGGAGTTGCAGAGTCCTCAAATAAAAACCTCATCTGCGTAATCCGTACATCTGTCGCTGACAACCAGAGGAATTGGCACAACGCTCTAACAAATTCCCTCTGGGCTGATAGGGTCACCCCAAAGGGTAAGCACACGAAATTCCAACACTTATGGCTGGGCCCGTTCCAAGTTGAGGAAAAAATTGGTCAGGGAACTTACAGATTGAAAACTTTACAGGGAGACACTGAGAAACTCCTTGTTAATGGCCAACATCTTAATAGATACTTCCAGTAGCCACCACATGGTGGTTACCTCCTGAGTAGGTTAGGATTCATTTTATTTTGTTGTTAGCTTAGTTACATTTTCGTCCTGTCCTTTCTTGTTTTACGCAAAGTTTATTTTCCTTTTGAATTTCAGTCCTTTTCAGCCAATTGATTTCGGTCCTTCAGTCTCGTCTTCACTTTTATAACTCTCTTCAGATTTCCCTCATTCACCACCTTCAGCTTTTTGCCTCCCTCATTAACCTGCTGATGAGTCTGCCAATCCTAAATTCATCATTACCTTGCAAATCAAGCAAACTTGCAATGAGCCTATGAGAACTGGAAAATCAACGGTGGAATTCAAATCAGAGCCACTCATTGGCATCTTTTGGGAACTAGGTAGGATCTG
The DNA here is from genome assembly GCA_031772625.1 of Pinus tabuliformis. Classification (NCBI taxonomy): domain Eukaryota; kingdom Viridiplantae; phylum Streptophyta; class Pinopsida; order Pinales; family Pinaceae; genus Pinus; species Pinus tabuliformis. The sequence goes on from CM062818.1 coordinate 39,661,146, forward strand.
TTGATAACCTGGATACCGAAGCATGTAGGGGCATCTTTATAAAATGAAAAATGTGTAACCACAGATGGACTGGCATGGTGGAACACTGCATTTTTAAAATCCCATCCAGACCTAGCCTATACTTATCTATAGGATTTACAGTCATTCTCCATTGGTTCTGTCCACCACACTAAGTTTTCCAATACCTGTCATATACAAATAAACCTCCTTTCATGGGCTAAGCTCGTTTTCATATATCCTGTGGAAAATTTAATTGTTCTCTAGTCCTTATGCCTGAAACTAGAAGGACTTATGTAAAAGAAAATGAAATGTTGAGTCCTTGTGCCAATCTGGAGGGACAGGTTGTTTGGGAAGCCGGTTAGAGCAGGGACTGTTGCTAGACTTAGAGTACCGATTAACACAGCAAGCCCAACCTTGCTTAAGCGGTTTAAAAATATGGCACGATCCATGACTACGCCCCATTCAATCACACAAAAGTATAGCACTAAAATTCTTACAGAAAGTGCAGATAAACATGTCTACATCAAGTTTGATGAGCGATAAAGAGCTGAAGTACACACCTAAATAGGTATTAACAGACCGGTGATGGCCCCGAAAGGATCTTGAAAGTATAAAATAGGTAAAGGAAGGTCAATAAATCCCATAATGTGACCATTGGAGAGTGCCTGTCAAAACCCTATCAATAAGTGGAAGCTATTTGTCTTTATCCCTCCTGAAGCAATTAATCTTGAAGTAGAACCCATGCCTATCCATCTATACAGTTTGCATTTCAAGTTTTTCTTAACACCCTAATGTTCTATTGATCCAAGGTTTATTTGGAAATAGAGATAACTGGTTTGCCCAGCGGTTCGCCATTTGTTGTGGCCACAACCACCACCCTATTAAAACATGCTCTGGTAGCTCTGGTAGCAAATTTGAATGGGTACCCTAGAAGTTTAATCTTTCACTTCTCTGAATGATCTATTTTTATCTCAGGGATTTTAACTCTGTGCCGAGTCAAATATTCAATTCTTAATGGTAAAAACCCCCCTTGAATAAATCTTTGTTGCATGATTCATTCATGACCCAGTCTATCCCTTCATTCATATCCTTCATCAAGACTCTTTCAATCCTCATAAACCTTCATGGTACCCTATGCCCACACATTTGATCACTCCCACTCTCTACCCCTCAAAACCTTCCATCGCATCGTTATTTCTATTATAACACTTGTGTGATAGAAATACTTTGCAAGCATATGCATAACTTACCCTTTTCGCACTTCCTCGGTCTTTACACATCTCTCGATGCATGCCTCCATCGCATATCTCTTTTCACATTGGCAAAGGCTAAAGGTCCATCTCCCATGAATAACTGCGATGCAATCAAGTCAACCGATCGCATCGCATATCGCAATCGGTGGAACTCTACATTCATACATAAGGCGTGATGCGAACAGCGGACCCGCTAGGATTATCAAGCATAATACATTATGTTTTCAGGTCCACTTCCCCAATCGCATATCTCAATCGGCGGAACCCAAGGTTTATGTATAAGGCACACCACGATATGGCAGACCTGCCGATATTATTAAGCACATCATATATATTTTTGGGTCTGGAGCCTATTGCTAATCACAATTGGCAGTTGGTGAAAGTGAAGCCCATGCGATATGCGAAGGTGCGATGAGCAGACCCAGCGACAATTATACGCCTGGGTGCATAATATTTGAAGTCCGGCCTTATGGTCCACCTGCGGGTTTTCCCATGTTTTCCTGTGTTTTCAATAAAGTGTTGTGGTCCGGGTTTTCAAAGGAAAGTCTTATATGGCAGATCCACCAGCATTATCAACCGCGGCACATATATATTTCGGGTCCATTTCCCCCAACTGCAAATTGTAGTCGGCAGAGTCCAGTGCTAACACATAAGGTGCGATACCATATGGCAGACCCGACGATAACTATAGATCCGGGTGTATAAGATTTGAAGTCCAGCCTTATGGTCCGGCCACAGGTTTTCCCATGTTTTCCTGTGTATTCGATAAAATGTTGTGGCCCGGTTTTCAAAGGAAAATCCAATAGGAGTGATGTTGCATCTGATTTCCCGTTGCGATGTGTGATTACGACTCGATCGCAGTACAACCTTGGCTGAACCAAGGGCCAATTCTTTCACACTAACTCCTTTTGATTTCGTTACACCTTATCATATTATAAAGTTTAAATGATGGCAAGAGTTGTTCTTATGCATTTCTACCATATGTTTCATAATCATAAAGCTAATGTTAATTATCTCTACAGGCAAGGATTAAAGGATGCATGAGCGGATCCGAAGAGTTCATATATGCAGGTGTGTTTTGTTCAAAGATCCGGCCTCAGGCATTCTCGGTCGGGTTTCCACGTGTTGTTGGTGTATTCCGAAAATTAAGTTGTCCTTGGTTTCATCATGAAGAAATGACACGCAGTCATTCTCCTTTTCATCGGCATCTATTCATTTCCCCAGGAAATGAAGCACTCCACGAGTTATGCCGTTTACGTGTCAGCAGTTACACCGACTATTCTACGTTTGTACATTCTGATTTGTATATTGAAAAGAAAAGGGGAGGTGAAAAGTTGAAGGGAGACTGAGGGTCATTTCCTTCTGCATAAGTATTACCTCCAGAGATGGGTGAAGGACTTCTTTTGAGTAGAACAGCTTTTGATTTATTGTGAATAAAGAAGATTGTTTGGTCGAGAAAGAGCCTTTTTCATATTCATTTTCCTCCCCTTTCATGTGTTTAGAATTAGGATGTTGTTGCTGGCATAAATATAAATGTGATTTGTTTTGTGCATTGATAAAAGACAACTCGTGACTAGTCTTGGATATTCAAATATGACTTGTTACCATGGTTAATTCATGAGCGATTGCTGATTCGAGACCTTGTTAAACATTAGTTGCAAGTTTTATTTGTATGGAAAAGAATGTGTATTTTTGTATAAGTAATTAGATTGAAATTAAGATTTAACACAACCTTGTTCATCTGTGAACCAATAATTGATTCATTAGAACTTGGAATTTATATATGATGTTTAACTTCTTTTTTTTATGTTCTTGCAGGATATATTAGAATAGTTAGGACTAGCATAAGTAGTTAGAATTAGTGTAGATAGGATTTGATACATATATGTTAGCTATTTTGTTTATTGATTTATTTGAAGTCTTCCTCCAAGAAGCCATCTTTCAACACATATAACAGTTTACAGGATCCTCTAAAACCCGTCAGAACTAGCCATTCCAAACAAAAGCAGATCTGATTGGGATCTACAATCAGGGTAGTTCCCCTTGTTGGCATAGCAAACAATCACCACGTCAACAGAACCCAAACCCTAGGGCTTGGGTTTTTAACCATCCAACAGTGGAGCTGCCAACTTGATTTAATCCGACAATTATTAAAAAATTTCCATTAACCATTTGACATCAATGATTGGTGTTTTTAGTTAAATTCAAATGTAGTCAACTCCATGGATTGAAATCAATGACAAACCATCCAACAGGATCATGATGCCTTTCACATTATCCCTCGAAGGGAAAGCTAGGGAATGGTACCTAAGTCTTCCCCCAAGGTGCATAGATGATTTCAACCAACTTGAGGATGTGTTCATGAGGAGGTGGTCATGTGATGCTCAAGGGATCTTCAACATTGATAAATTTTACAAAATAAGTAGGGGAAGGGAAGACATCAAATAGTTCATCCAAAAATTCGATAAGGTAGTTACGGATATTCTCGATCATTTGAGGCCACCTGATGCCAGTATACTTGACAGATTTATCAAGGTTGCAGGTGGCCACCTTACATACGCATTGAGGGAAAAGAAACCGAAGACCTTATATGAGGCTAAAGAATTGGTCATGAAAGTTGAACAAAATATTTGAATTTCAAAAATGGATGTAGATGACCACCCTAAAGCTAAGGTTGAGGTCAAAAAGGGAAAGTCCAAAGATCAACATGAAGAAACCCTTTTAGTGATTCTTAAGAAAATGGAAAAACTTTCCAAAGAAATGAACTCACGAAATAGGCTCTACATGATCAAGCTCACTGCCTTGGAAAGGGCCCAAAAATCAAGTTATATCCCTAAACGAAAACCTTTCCCTAGAAAGAAAAATGACCCTGAAGATAAGTCAATCTCATCTCAAGTCCCCAAAAATTTGTCCCCAACCAACATTGTGGAATAAGATTCATCTTCTGAGGATGAGAAAAGTGATGAGGATGAGAGTGATGATGAATAATTCAACGAGCAGGACAACATTGTGGAATCTGAAACCTTCAATATTTTTCTTGGAGGTTCATACACCCATCCTCCCGTTAGTGAGGTGACCCTCAAAGAAGATAAAACCAAGACAATCCTCAATTCCGATAATAATGGAGTATTCAAGGGTGTCCAATATTCAAGGAAGAACAACACAGAGAACCCCAAAACCTCTAAGGAAACTGACAAGAATGAGTTAATTCCTAAGAAAGTCTCTCATAACGAACCCCTCTCAAAAGATCCCCCTAAGAAGGATCCTCCAAATAAATCCAATCCCAAAAAAGATCCTCAAAAGAAAGAAACCACCAAAAGGGATAAATGTAAAAAGGTCGAACTTGATATTGATATGAATATTGTTAGTGGAAATATGACCATAAAAGTTCCGTTGAAGGAGATTTTGAAGCTTCCCTGACAAAAATGGCAAGTCAAGAAATCCCTGGGCTTTGAAGAAGAAGAGTTACCCGAAGCATTGCAAAATATTTTCCTTCCCAATCCAAACCCAGGGCATGAGCCATTCTTACTCACCTTAGTTATTAATGGCCTTATATTACATAACTGCATGTTAGATTTAGGGGCTTCCGCAAACATCATGCCACTAAAAGTCATGAAGAAATTGAATCTTTATCACTCAAAGACATAAATATGTGTGTGGTTGCAACTCCCAACCTATTGAAATAAAAGGCCTCATAAAATATCTTAAGGTCTCTTTGGCTATGAATCCCGATATATCATTGCTTATGGATGTTGTGGTTATAAATATCCCTGATGTGTGGGGAATTTTATTATCAATAAAATGGGGAGCCATTGTGGGTAGTCAAATCCAAATGGGCTTGTCATATGTCACCATTCCACAATCTGATGGGACCCCCTTCATTCTTTATAGAGAGCCTATTAGAGTCATTATTTGCATGTTGCCATCAATGATCAAAACTCTTCTTTTATATCATATTAGGGTCCCATTTTGAAATTTTTGTCATTTAACCTAAGTCCTCATTTAAAAATTTACTAATGGATGGTAGCATATGTAAGAATCCCTACTCTCTCTCAAAATCAATATTTGTTGGCCCACCTTCATGTGTCTTACTGAGCATACATTGACTATAAAGGCTCATTTCATCATGTTTTTTGTCAGCCATGTCCACCTAGAGTCTTCTCATTCAAGGTCCCATTAGGTCTTTAGGTTTCATTTTTTCAAGCTCCAATAAAACATCATTTCACTGCATAAGGTCAGCAAAAGTATGAGAGTGAAAAAAATAATATCCCTTTTCAATTAAAGAGGATTTGCAAGCATGTAACCATGGTTGCCAAAATTCTGATTTGTCACTCCTATCAAGGGTTATATATATATGATAGGTTGATCACTTGATTAAGGAATAATGTTTTACATACATTGTTATATTTCCTTTTATGTTTATGTATGACAGATTGATCACTGGATTGGGGAACAATGTATTATATAGTTATATTTCCTCTTATATGTGGCATCATTGATTATCTGTATTAGATGGTTTTGATTAAATAAAACGTTATACATATGTTTCTCTGTTTGTATCTAATTTATGAAGCAAGTGTATGACATGGATGGTGATCCAATATTGCCACATATACCCATGGATTCTCATGGTTATGCGGAAAAGATGGTTAATTATGATTTATGGATGATACATGATTTGTGTGATTATATATGTCTAATATTGTATTAAGCAGGATGTGGTAGGGTACCTAGTCATTTTCCAATAAGGATTTTCAATTATGAATGACTGTGGAAGTCATTTCTTCAAAACCAAAATGACTATGGAAGCCATGCATTCTGGGTAAAATGTGATTAAGTTAATTTCATTATGAAATTCATTCGATTCCTTTGATCTATGAGATTGTAATGTGTACAGGTCTTGGACAAGGCCTTATCTGGGAACCATAGATGGGTAAAAGCTCACAATCAGTACCATAAGGAGAAACGCAAAGTTTCAAAGCACAGTAGATGAGAGGGCATGGAAATTAGGGTGTGGAGTCCTAAATCCAAGAAAGATAAAGACGTGGAGTCTTGTATATTTAGGGTGTGGAGTCCTGAATATTTAAAAAGATCAAGTTGTGGAAGCTTGGATCTTTGGAGTAGATCAAGGTGCGGAGTCCTCAATCTACTAAGGCATGGAGATGCATGAAATAGGGGTGCGGAATCCCTATTCTCCAGAATAAAAATACCACTCATGGATGAATTTCCTTAAATAAAATTTCATTCTCACAATTCTGGAATGACTTTCTAAAAATAGAAAGTCATGTCCAACATCTCAAGCATGACTTTCCAAAAATAGTAAATCACTTTACATAAATTGGTAATCAAGCGGAGTTGAAGAAAAACAAATTAACTTATCATTAATCAATCCTAATAGTTCAATCTTGATTGAATCCTCAATATTATTAATATTATTATTATCTTTTACGAGACTATGATATTATTATTAAAAAGGAATTACAAGTCAATTTTATCTCCTCAATCAATTCACACATCTCCTTCATGACTCTCTCTCTCTCTCTCTCTCTCTCTCTTTTAAATAATTCATTATACTCTATTTTATGCATTCATCAAAGAATGACATATTCATTTTCACTCATTAAAAATATGTCATAAAATATTCCTCTTACGCTCTCTTTAATGCATATGTTACACTCTCCTTAACTAAGGCATGCATACCTCTCCTTAATGGCATAAGTTACACTCCTCTAAATGGAATCCAATGCATGCACATTACTCCTCCTTCATTACAAGAATTCGTTGCTCCTCCTATATATGAGTCTCATGTATTCTCACTTGGGGATGAGGAGGCCAAGAGTGGAAGAGACTTGAGGAAAATAGTGAGAGGGAGAGATATGGAGAGTAGCCATTTGCTTCCATAATAAATCTGAAATTATTGTTAAAATCCTAAGATATCTAGCTATTGAGGTTGGCCATGAGTGGTATTGAGAGGAAGTGAAAATTTGCTTCCTTAGTTTTCCTTTCAAATCTCTCTACTATTGTCTTTTGGTACTGCTTGTGAGTTTTTTCAGCTCAGGGGTTCCAGGGTGAGAAGTTCTTCCTGGATATGGTTGGGAGGAAAACCAGGTGGTTCACAATGAGTTGGCAAGGATATTGGAGCTGGAGCATACTCCCATTTTTTGAGTTGTATAAATTCACTGCTAAGTATGTTGACAACATTATATTGTATTTCTTTTTGTAGTTCATTACATGGTTTTTCTTATTTGGTTGTTGACTGAAACTTAGATGTATATGAGATGTTGCACACTAAATGTTGAAGGAATTTTGCAATAATTGTAGTTTATTTTATGTAAGTTTTTTTTGTACAGTTTCATTGCAAGTTGATTTACATCATGTCTTAATGGTTGAAGCATTCAGGCTTCCATGAGTTTTATGAAAACATGTTAATAGCATAAATTTGGGTTTTCTTTCTCTTTTTACAGTTGTAGATAAGTTTTCAGAGTATATGTTTGACAAAAGGGATAAATGAGATAGTATGAATTTGTTTTTGGTTGTGGTTTTAAATAATCACATTTCTGGGCATTTCTTTTTCGATTTATTTTTATTTTAACTTCAGGGGGTATGTGTACCATATGGCCATGTCACCCCTACCTTGATTTCAAAAACCAGAGTTTCAGAATCCGGTTCTGTAACCTTCTATATTTTACAGATTTGTTGCTGCTACCTGGTGGTTTGTCTTGCTGCTTTTTTTTTGTAGCTGTGATTTACCTGGTAATCTCTTTTTATTAAATTAGTCTATTATATAAACTTGGACCTATTATTTTAAAGTATCAATGGTTAATACATTGATATTTTAATAAAATTGTGACTGCTTGTTTGATAGTTTAATAGTTAGCAGCTTGTTTTATGACTGCTAACCATTGTTCAAAATTCCCAATGGCTATAGCTACATCGCTGCGAGCTATTTGTAAAAATTCTTAAATATTTATAGTCATTATGTGTCAAAATTTTTATATATGCAGCAATCAAGATGGATGACAGTTCTGCTTATGTATTAGGTTCACGTCTTGGCATTACTAAAAAAAAAAGAAATTATGTAATCTTAGATTCATGTTAGTTAATTTTGGTGAATCGCTTTAAGGGTTATGGTTGTAAGTTTTTGACAGAATGCCTCAATGGCTGTACATTTCATGCTTGCAAACTGTTTGACATAATGCTTCAATGGTTGTAGCTAATTACTTCTATGAATTGTCTATAAAAATGACTAAGCAAATTTAGGATTTGAAACCAAGGTGTTTTTGGAGATACCTCAAAGAATAAGCATGATAATTCCATTGAATTAAAAATCCATGGAAGGAAAATTGGTTAGGTGAAAAGACGTAATTGTTAGCTCACATATGAATTCATAATAATTGGAAGCCACTCCTTTAGAAGTTGAATTATCTTGTTTTTCTTCCCATTGTTTTACCAAAGCATTCATAGGCATATTATCTAGAACAAAATCAAATTAGTCACTCTTAAACACTCTTAATTGCAATAGAATGAACAATTAGCTTATTGGAAATTGTGGTTTGTAAATATTGATATTATTTATCCCACTAAAGACTCTATCATTTAAATGTGATTTTAAGACTTATGGTTGTAAGTTTTGGATCTTGAGGAATCGTTACCCTGTAACCTTAATGAGAAGCTTAATATTACCATGGGTTAGTTAGTTAGTAGAAATTAATATGTAGTGTAAAGAATACCAATAAAAATAAAAATAAAAATATAGATATATAACCTTGCATTAACTTTTACGTCTTAAAAACTTAAACTTAAATCACATTTTGAGTCAGCCTTAGTATAATACTGATGGTTGGTAAGGTGGGACCTTACACCCCCTTCATTATTTATAAAAACATGTTAGAGTCAGTATTTGAATACTGACATCAGTGATCAAAACTCCTCTTTTATATCATATTAGGGTCCCATTTTTTAAATTTTTGTCATTTCACCTAGGTCCTCACTGATGGCAGCCATACGTCAATATCCCTACTCTCTCTCAAAATCAATATTTTTTGGCCCACCTTCATGTGTCTTACTGAGCATACATTGACTATAAAGGCTCATTTCATCATTTTTTGTGTCAATCAAGTCCACCTGGAGTCTTCTCATTCAAGGTCCCATTAGGTCTTTAGGTTTCATTTTTTTCAAGGTCCAATAAAACATCATTTCACCGCATAAGGTCAGCAAAAGTATGAGAGTGAACAAAATAATATCCCTTTTCAGTTAAAGAGGATTTGCAAGCATGTAACCATGGTTGCCAAAATTCTAATTTTGATTTCAAGTAAGAATTTCATTCAAGTTTGTAATTTTATTCCAAAAACAGAGATGTAATTTTATTTTTTATATTTATGTAATTTTATGTCATTATATGTAATAAGTAACTTTTCCCTAGCTATCAACTCAGTTCCAAAATGCCAAAGGACCAAAAGTCAAAGGTCAAAGTATTCCCAATGTATATCAAATGATCAATTTGTCAAAGAAAAGTCAAGTGTAAAGGTATAGGTTCCAAGAGTAAAGTGAATGATAAAAGGAAGGAAGGAAGTGGGTCCCAAGGCCCAAAAAATCAAATTTCATGAAGTATAAAAGACACCAAGACATCAAAAGCAAATCCATTTTCACTCTCAAACGTCGAGCTCACACTCCCTTGGCTAAAAAGGTTGGTTTTGTAGGTTCAAAGGTGAAAAATTTCTTGGTGCTACGCTTAGGAAGAAGGTGTTGCACATAGAAGATGGGCGTTGCACTTAGAGATTTGGGCACTACGTTTTTTAACACTGGCATTGCGCTTCTGGGTAAGGCACTGCGCCTTTTCCCAGTGACCCTGCAAATCACCAAAATACCTTCAAATCCTCTCAAAAGCTAAACAAGGCTTTGTTTCCTCCTCTACCAAGTAAGTAACCCTATTTTCTAACCATTTTCACATCCAAGCAAAATTTCCTTTTAGTTTTTTCATTCCTAAGCAAAATTGGCCCTTGGGCAAGGGACAAAACCCTAAATTCATTCCTATCCTAAAATTTTCTGCCCACAGACCCTACAACACCTTCCTACATCATTGTTAAACCCATCTCTACCCTTACACTATCTCTTCCTAGTCCCTAAACACTTTTCCCATAAAACCTTAAGACCTAGGTTTCTAAAATCCCTAGGCAACCTCTACCATAAACCTGTAAATTAATTCGCATTCCCAACTCCCTTCACATTTTCACCTCTCACAGTTCCATAACCCACCACCTCATCTCCCCAAATTTTTATAGCCCTATCCCTATTCCCTAGACCTATTTCCACTTCCCATTCCCACCTACCTTATCACTAGGGTCTCTTGAAAAAACACTATGGAGGAAGACACAGACTATATGGAAGAGGAGGATACACAAGAAGAAGAGGATAGAGAATAGAGAAGGCCACGCAAAGGACGTAGAATCCTAAGGCTAGAGCCCACTAGCATAAATGAACTCATGGCTTCACAAATGGCAGTCTCATGTTTTCAGTATGTGGGCTGCTTTGATTTTTGCAAAATGATTTGATGAGTTTAGAATCACCCTCTTTTGACCTGACTATTTGTATCAAACCTTAAAGATAATCAAGTAACCCTAGCAGGAGTGACCTTCACTTTATCTACTTATATCATCGTTTTTTCCACAGGGATTCCAAACATGGGTGAGAGGTGGTTTAAATCAAAGGATTTGGAGTATTAGTATTATGAACCATTTATCAAACCACTATACAAGAATGAGAGGAGGAGGGTGTTCCCTTTCAACTACCTACTTAATAGGTATGCCCCCATGATGAAAATCATCATGAAGTACTTCTCTTGTGAAGGTAGGTTCTCTAGGCTCTATACCTACCATATCAAACTGCTTATGTACTTCACAAGGGTCAAATTCCTCAATATCCCATACTATCTGTTTAGAAGTATATATAAAATTGTCTCCATTATGCAGAAGAGAGATTATGACCAGCATATGAATAGCCTTTTCTATCACTCATTGATCAAGATCATTGTACTTCATCACCTTGATCAGTTGCATATTTCATGGGACAATTTCATTGCCAATGACATTTTCACTACTCTACAAGCTCCACATACTAAAGGTATGCCTTCTTCATCTCATCCCATTGATCATCATGTTGAAGCCATACCTTCTCCATCTCAACCCACTACTTCTATTCCTCCATCTGATCAGCCACCCTCAATATCAATGACATCATCACCATTTCATGATCATGCAGGGTCACCTAGCAGAGATGAGGTCATCAAGGCTAAGAGCACAGATGTGAGCACATTGGCACATACTTATCGAAGAGGCCACAGGGAGGTGTTTTCCCTACAAATTGTGGGAGGGACCTTTCCTTCTTCATCAACAAAGTAGGTACACAAAGGTAAAGAAAATATGACAGAGGTAGAGATCCAACAGCAAGAGGAGGACCTCCATGAAATAGAACAGGATTTTGACTTGGTTGACCTAGGTGAACATGATGACAGTGAGAGCATGAGCATTGTCATCAAAGAGAAAGATGCACTCATCGGGGAGCTCTGGATCAACTTGTAGAGGGAAAAATACATCATCTCATATTATGAGCAGGAAAATAAGTAGCATGAGGCCAAACATGAGGTCATGGAGAATAAGTTCATTAAAGCGGAGAGGGAAGCAATGAAAATCAATGAATTCCTAGAAGAGGCGTATGAAAGGCATGGTGAGCCTGAAGAAGAGCAAGAAACTAGAAAAAGACCTAGAACTAGAGGGTTGAAAAGAGCTCTAGAACTAGAGAAGAAAAAGGAAGCTGAGCTTGCTAATGAGCTCACATTGAATGAGAAATTTGCCATCTTGGTCAATGAAAACAGGGAGAATTGGATTAATAAGGTCAATCAGCATCTAGAGAAGCTCCTAAACGAATCTAACCAGCAAAATGGAATTCATAAGAAGATGGCAAAACACTATGCCAATAGAGAAAGCATTGCCAGGGCAAAACTCAAAGCTGCAAAGGAGAAAATTGAAGCCCTAACCAAGAAAAAGGAGGAAGATAAACTTGAAATCCTTGTTGAGGCATCACTCATGGCCTAACACACATCATCAAAATTCCTCAGACTAAATTTTGGAAAATTTTGAGCAATTTTTGAAAATTTTGAAGTTTTTTTCATTTTGGGCAATTTGTGCACCAATCACACTGCCAAAAGCATAGCACCCTAGGCGCTGCACTTTTCCTAGGGACCTCCAAATGAAAAATGGACACCACCATTGGATTCAGAAGGCCAAATACAGTCAGGAAAACCACTTTGCTAAGATTTTTTGGGTCAATTGGGCAGTCAAAAGGTCAAAAAAAACCCAAAAAATCATGTTTCTGCCTTGTTTTGGAGGCTGGCACTGCGCTTTTGACAAGTCTTGGGAGAATCAACTTTTGGAGGGTCAAAACTTGACCATTTTGGAAACTAAGGGTAGATCTAGAAACTAGACAAGACAGGATTTCCAATGAGCTATCCTGCGCTCAATTTGGACACTGGTAACCCCCTCAAAAGTGGAGTTGAAGTTGGCACTGTGCTTAGGACAGTGGCGTTGCGCTTTTAACACAAATTTTCTGAGTTTCTTCATTTTGTAAATTTTCTCAATTTTGACAGTTTCACCTTGAAAAATCATATTTTTACCCATGTAATTGATGGATGTAAATGTAATAATGATGTTTTTACTGTTACCTAGGGTAAATACATTAGGTGAAAACTCTTTTGGTGATGTAATGAATCAATTTCCAAAAAGTGAGGGATGAGTCATTTTGACCACCCTACACTCTAGCTATCAGTTTAGTTTTTGGTGGAATTGCTCCTCCTCTCATGGATTCAACCCCTGAGGCTGGGAGGAGTTTTTTTGAGGCCTGTATCATGTACTTTTTCAGTCATTCTATACGTTGGACTCCATTGGATGTTGTACTAGTATTTCAGACTTTGGCATGGAATATATTAGATGAGTTGCAGCTATTTTGGTGGGATTCTTGTGGCATGGTATTTTGATATTGTTTCTTCTTTAGTTACATGTGTGTGAATGTTTTGTATCTTCCATGATCCATTTCACTTCTAAATATATTTGATTTTCAAGGTGTGATAAGCAGAATTCATCTTCTATGTTATGTTTTGGGAAAATCATCATAATTTGTTTCATTTCCTCAATTTAAAAAGAATACATTATTTCCATGTTCTTTTTAGCATCTCATCAGTCTAAACCATTCCATTAATATACTACAAAGTGTTAAATTACTTGCCTATCTTTCCCCATCAGATGTCTGCAATTCTGATTCTCTCTTTCCCTGACCTAGTTCACTCTCTGACCTAATTCACTCATCCAGTGACTACCCCAATCAAATCAAATTCAAAACCCTGAGCTACTATATCTAGCCTAAAACCCTAATCCATCCAACCCTTTTGGGTTGTGATCCTTTGGAGAGATCCATCTCTGGCTTGGTAGGGCTAAATACCAAATCAAAGGATTGGTCTATGGTTACCTCAGTTGGACTCTTCCTCAGCCTTGGAGATCTGGAGGAGTGATAACATACTGGCGTCGTTGTCGAGGAACGAAAGGTTCATTTTCCCTAGGTGTACAACTAGTTTTCATTGGAATTTGGTCCTCTGGATGATGGGACTAAGTTTCATAAAGGCTGATTCCATAATGGCAGTGTCAAGAGTGTAGAGCTGGCTTCAAGGAGACAAACAAGACAAAATTCTGCATCCTGATCCAATTGATTCAGTGGAAGATATTCATAGCTTGTGCAAAAGTGAAGAAGGTTACAAATCACAAGTTCAATCAGATTTCATTCCATTGGTAAGATTTCAATCGTTACCAATTCAAATTTCTCTATTGGAGACTTTCCTTCACTGTGAAATTTGAATATATCTTTGTTCCTCTCAAAGTCTCAGGTTTTTTACTTCACATAGACTTTGACCCTGTTAAGATACTGGCTCCAAAAAGATATACCAGGTCAAACCTTGAGCCAAATCCTCCTTCTCCAGTTGATGATCTTGAAATATTGTTAAGAAAGCCTAAAGTACCTTTCCCCGAGACTGAAAACATAAAATTGGAAAGGACCGCCTCCTTGCTAGATCAGATACTTAGTATTGAGGATATTCCTTTTGACATTAAATTTGAGCTATCCCTATTTCGTTCAAAGTCTGAGTCTTGTCCTACAGAGGAAGTATTTGATCCCATAAAGTTTGATTCATACCTACCAGCCTCAAAGTCTTTGTTTAGTCAACCTTCTGCTACATCACAATCTTCAAAACTTGAGCACGAGGTTTGGTCTAATTTTGAGAAACTTCAAAGCCTAGCGGATCAATTGCAAATTACTGCAGAAAAAAATATATATTCAGTATCAGCCTAAAAGCTTATCTTCTTCCATACCCCCTATTGCACCTCCGAAAACAATCATATTTGCACCTCCATCTTCATCCCAACCAACTCAACCCATTGTAGTTCCCATTCACCATTCCCCAGCAGTCATGGCAAGATTTTCACCCTTAGTATTACTTGGTCAGTTGGCAGCTTTACCTTAGACCTATGGCTAGAGACTTCCTCTTTTTTATGGCAGCCCGGGAGTCACAGCATAGCAACATATTGACAAAATGGCTGATCTCATTGACTTAGAGGAGGTTGATGATGACGATATGAAAATGAGACTAATGGCTCAAAATTTATCTGGAGATGTGAAAAATGGTTCCGTGGTTTTGCAGCGGGCTCCATTGATACTCCTCAGAGCTTAAACGATTTGTTCTTATCCAGATGGCATGAAAAGAAAAATCCATTGCAGATCTTGGTCGAATACAACACATTGAAAAGGAATCCTAACGAGACGGTTCAGGAGTTCACTATAAGGTTTAATCAGATCTATAATTCCATTCTAGATAACATGAAACCTCCACCTGATTTGGCACTTCAACATTACCTGGATGCCTTTGATCTAGAGATGGCTTATCAACTAAGGGAAAGAGATCCTGCAACTCTGGAAGAAATGCAGAATAATGCAGTAAGTGTGGAAGCGAACTTGATGATTAAAAAGTCTCAATTAAAACATGAGAAACTAGAAAAGAAAGTAACCATCAAAGAAGAACCTTCTTCTTCCACCAATCTTAAACTAGATGCACTGATCAAAACCATGGAGAGGATGGCCGACTGAATGATAAATTCAGATAGACCTCAGGAGCCACAAGTTAGAAATTTGAACTTTAGAAACCAGCAGCAACCTCAATACAAGAGAAAACAAAGAGAGCATAAATCTTCTGAAGCATCGACATCTCAGCAGCCAATTTGGACACCCTTGTAGCAGAATTATGCTCAAGGAGAGTTTGATATGAAACAAAATTGATTGTTGAGGAAAATCACTTCTTTAGGGAAGATTACCATCCCATTTTCTTGACTAAAAATGAGAAGTATGTCAAGGAGATGGAGGATCCTAAGGATGAAGACTACATACTAGCGAACGACAATGCATTGGAAACTCAATCCGATGATTATCAAAGAGGATACTTGAATGCACTCAACTCTTAGCAGAAGCAATCTTCCTTGAGAAATAGAGATGTTCTGATCACTCCCATTCAAAAAAGGGCATCGTAGCAAAAGGATACTCAACCAAAAACAAATACTCAAGGTAATCAAAGCAAAGGTAAAGAGCTGGAAGAAGCTAACCAAAGGAAATTTAATCAACCTTCTACAAGCAATCCGAACAAGGACCATGACAGTCAGAAGAAGGATCAGACACCAAGATATCTGCCTGAGAAAAGAGACATCATCCAAAAAGAGGTAGACAAATCCAGCTCATTCAATTTAGAAATTGAAATTTCAAAGTTTAAAGTGTCAATCCCGCTTACTGAACTTCTCAAAAATAGCCATTACAAGTCTGATATAGTTAAAATGTTGAAAGCTGACCCTATGTCTGACATGGTTAATGTTGAAGATGACTAGCCCGAATTGATTTTTGGTCCAACCAAATATGGTCAATCAGAAGATAGTGAGGTTCCTCCATTTTACCTGAGTTTAAGAATCCATCAGTCCATTCTTCATAACTCCATGCCTGACACCGAAGCCTCCCATAAGTTGATGCCCAAGGCCATCATGGAAAGGTTGGGTCTAGATATAACTCGTGAATACCATGACTTGTACTCTTTTGATTCCGGTAAGGTCCGTTGTCTTTGTCTAATAAAAGATTTGGTAGTATCCCTAGACCAAATCTAGACAAAGAATGTTTTAATGGATGTGGTGGTAGCTGATATACCACCACAGTTTGGTATGTTATTGTCAAGATCCTGGGGAGCGAAACTAAGAGGCACACTGCAGTTAGAATTATCCTATGCCACCATCCCGGTTTTTGGGCAGTTGAGGAAATTGTATCGAGAAACCAAAATGAAACTCATTATAACTAGCAAGGAGAAGCCAAATAATCATCCTATAAATGTTGTACATACATATTTAGAGTCATTTATTTTATATAATGATAGTGGACTGAACAATGTAGATAGTTAGCTTGTGGAAATTAAAGATGTACCATAGATTTCCAATTGTATAAGGACAATTTCAGATCAGGAAAAAGAAAATATGCCAAGTTCATCCGAACAGCCATCGAACAAGGTAGAGAAAGGCTCAAAAAGGCAATCAGAGAAGGTAATGGAAAATTCAGAACAGTCTGAAGAGAAAGTTCATAAAATTGACCCAAAACAGAAACAAGATTTACATCCCTTGGAAGAGGAACATGGAATTTGGACCATGGACTTTGATGGTGCTCTTAGCAAAGATGGAGCACGCATTGGCATTTGGATTCAAAGTCCACATCATTAGCAAAGTGAGCTCCCTCAAAATGTTAGATTATGCTCATACAAGTTAGCTTTTGATTGCACCAACAATGAGGTGGAGTATGAAGCGCTGATCACAGGTTTAAAGATCTTGAAAAGATTGGGTGCACGAAGAATTTTGATGTATGGTGATTCAGAACTTGTGATCAAGCAAGTTAAAGGTGAATATCAAGCTCACAATCTGCGAATGAAACAATATAGAAATGATGTTTTATATATTTTGAGGATGTTTCCTGAATATACACTTTCAGTTGTACCAAGGAGTCAGAACCTTATGGCAGATTCATTACCTACAGCTGCAATCAATTTCAAAATCCCCCTTTTTTCAAACAAGAAATTTTAGATTCATGTGAAGCATCGGCCCTCTATCCCTGACAACTTGTGATATTGGCAAGTATACTAAGATGAAAAACAGGTGAATAATTTTCTTCAGAGTGAAGGAGAGTATGAGAATTGTTCCATGGATGAAGTTTACAACAAGGATGATCAAGTCATCGAGGCAACCTAGGTTGATATATTACAGCTAAAGGACAACAATATTCCGAAAGGTCTTGTACCTTTGGAAGACTTGTTTGATCAAGATGATGTAGCAAGGAAGCCTACATTAGTACCTACTGAGAAAGGTATGGAAGACATAAACATTGGAACAGCAGACAAACCTAAAATGATTAAGTTGTCCAAAACATTATCTCCCGAGGTAAAAGAAAAATATATTCATTTATTTTCTGAATTTTCTAATGTTTTTGTGTGGGATTATGCAGACTTAAAGGAGTATGATAAGAAAATAATTCAGCATACCATCCCGATTAAGCCCGATCAAAAGCCCTTTAGACAAAAGTTAAGAAGGATTAAGCCAAGGTTGTTGCCATCCATAGAGAAATAAATTAACAAACTTTTCAAGGCAGGCATCATTGTTCCCATCAGATTTTCTGATTGGATATCAAATCTAGTCCCGACGAGAAAGAAGACATGAGAAATTAGGCTCTGTAGACTTCAGAATTTTAAACAAAGTACCTCTGAAAGATAATTATCCGCTTCCCAAAATGGACCATATCCTTGAGAGAGTTGTTGGTGCTTCCCAAATGTCACTACTGAATGGCTACTCCAGTTACAATCAAGTTTTAGGCATGAAGTTGATGAGGACAAGACAACATTCACCACACCTTGGGGCACATTAAAATAAGCAAAAATTCCATTCGGTCTCAAAAATGTAGGGGCCACTTTTTAGCGTGCCATGGACATAGCCTTTTCAGCAAATTGATTTCCCCCGCAGCAAGAAAGAAATCCAAGCATTCAATAGTAAGATGAAGTTCTTACGCAGATTTATTCCTAATTTGGCTTAACATCTTAGAGAAATGACCAATATGTTGAAAAAGGATAGTGATGTGAAGTGGTCCGAAGAAGCCCGCAATTCCTTTCATGCAGTAAAGCTTGCCTTAACCACTGCCCCTATTTTCTTTTTCTTTTGAGCACACCATGGCAATAGTATTAATGCAGAAAAGGGATAAAACCAAGCTTCCAATAGCATTTTTCAGTCACAACATCATGGATGTAGCCCTTAAGTACAACATCATTGAGAAATAGGCCTTGGCTTTGGTAAAGGTGGTGAAATATTTTAGAGTTTACATTTTACATTCACATACTCTTTCTTATGTGCCTAATGCAGCGGTAAAGTTCTTGTGCAGAATGATCCTGAAGGTAGAAGAGGTAGATGGATAGTAGCATTATTAGAATATGATCTTGAGATCAAGCCTACCAAGCTGATCAAGGGGCAAGGCTTAGCCAAACTCATGGCTGAGTCAAATCTCCATGCTCTAGATATCAACCTTGTATCAACATTGTCTGACAACCAAGAAGAAATAGATCTCATTCAGGTACCTGATATCTTTCTATCATCTCCACGATATTCTGATATTATTTATGTTTTTCAACATCTAAATCCTCCTCCAGGCATCTCTAAGGCTAAGAGTAGGTCATTGAAGTTGAAGGCTTCTAAATATTGCATTATGGACAGTGCACTTTATTGGAAAGATCATGGAGGTGTGTTGTTGAACTATTTGACCAAAGATGAGTCGAAAGAAGTAATAAATGACTTCCACAAAGGGGATTGTGGGGGCCACTTGTACTGGAAGACCATGGCCAACAAAGTACTGAGAGTGGGTTACTATTGGCCCACACTTTTTGCAGATATCTACAAGGCAGTGATGAGTTGTCACGAGTGCCAAGTTTTCCAAGGTAAAAGAAAACTTCTTCCTTTGCCTCTACAACCTATTTCAGTTCATGCACCTTTTCAGTAGTGGGGCCTAGATTTCATAGGCAAGATTAATCCATCAACATCTGCACAACACAAGTGGATATTGACATCTATAGACAACTTTCCTAAGTGGATTGAAGCAATTCCAACTAGGAAAGCAACAGACTCAGTTATCATTCAGTTTTTAGAAACTAATATCTTGTCCCATTTTGGTTGTCCTAATAAGATCATCACAGATAACTCGGCAGTATTCAAGTCTAAAAAGATGACTGAGTTTTGTGAAAAATACAACATTAATTTGGGACATTCTACAACATACTATCCACAAGGAAATGATTTGGTCGAGTCCTCCAATAAATCCTTAATCAACATCATCAAGAAAACGTTGGAGGCCAACAAAAAGAATTGGCACAAAAAGTTGATCAATGTATTGTGGGTTGATCAGGTGAGTAGTAAGAAATCCCTGGGATTTTCTCCTTTTCAAATTGTGTATGGAGTAGATATTGTTTTTCCTTCATCATTAACTATCCGGGTCATGAAATTGTTACAAGAAGCGGGAAGTGAAGAGAATGATATATAGTGCCGAATCAATCAAATGATTCACCTAGAGTAGACACAAGACGAGGTATTTCAGAACACCTCTAAGCTTCATGAGAGGATAAAGAGAATCTATGACTAGAAAAAAAAAAAAAAAGATGATTTCAAAATTGGAGAAGTGGTGCTTTGTTGGGATGCCAAAAACGAAGACAAGGGTAAGCATGGAAATTTTGAAAATATATGGAAAGGCCCTTATCAAATTTCAACTTTTCTAGGACAAAATGCTTTCTTGTTGGATGAGATGAATGGAGAACCATTCTTAGGAGGAACAGTCAATGGTATACTCCTTAAAAATTATCTTTTATGAATTGTCCCCGTTTCATTGTACATAACAGTTTAATTTTCTGCAAGTGTGAAGTAGAGAATCACTAGAGTTTGGAGCCCGAAGTGAAGGCCATGGAGCTTCATTGATTTTCTGCCATTTTCAAAGTTCATTCATCAGATAAGTAAGTCAGTTTTGAGTCAGTATGAGTTATTTGAAGTTGTCAGAATTCAATTATGCATTTCAGTTTGATTTTTTTTTACCGTATTGGCCACATGGTTAGGCACTTGGTCTACGGTGTTCTTGACACCTCCAAGGAGTTGCCATCCCCAAATAAGGCCAATTTTATGTTGGAAATAATACTGAGAGGGGGGGTGAATCAGTATTATCAAATTCTTTTCAATATATCTTCCTTATTTATACTTTGAATTATTCTTCAAATATTGATCATTACTTTGTATGTCAGTACCATAAAATAATGAGCATGAACAAGAAAAACAGATAGTCACACCAAAGAACACCAGATATAAGGTGGAAACCCAATGTGGGTGAAAACCACCTGCTGCAATATGTCTCTATCTTCTTTCAATTAGAAACTCCTTTTAAAATGATTTTGTATTGGTGCAGTCCCTTACCAGTACGCAGGCTACAACCTGCAGAGAGCTACAACTCTCTCTCGTTTTCCAGTCTCTCCTGGAAGGGAGCTACAACCCCCTACTTCTTTTCTTTCAAGGACCACTTTTCATAAATTTTCAAACTGGATCCAAGAATATCAAATAATCATCAAGTACATGCAAATCACCCAACTTCTCAGAATGTTGTAAACAGAAAGATAGTACCAGAAATATAAACCCAGAACTCTGCAGCAATAAATAAAAGATAACCAACAAATGTTTTAAGACAGATCCGCAGTTTTTCCTTATTTGGACTGCGTGACTCCGCACCCCGCCTTCTATTTTCCTGCCTATCCACGCAGAGCGACTTTTGCTTTACTGCATATCACCGCAACTCACCTTCTGCCTTTCTGCGTACATTTACTATGCCAACGCACCTATTCCTTCTATCGCGTCACGTACTTCTATGTATCTCCACAGGCTTTCCTTCTATCGCGCCGCGTACCTCTGATCTTGCTCCGCACTTCTTCTTCTGTCTCGCTGCGTCCGTCCGCACTGTGCCCTTCTGTTCCGCCGCGTACTTCTACTGTATCTACGCACTGCGTCTTCGGTCGCACTGCGATCCCCCGCACTGTGCCTTTCTGTGAACCGCGTACCACCGCACTGGACCTTTCACTGAGCTGCGATCCTCCGCACCTGAACCGTGAAATACCTGCGGACCTTTGATTTGAACCGAATCAACAACCCTCCGAAGTGCCACTGACAGTCAGATGCCCAGATCTGATCATGCGCCCGAGAGATCACACTTCATAGATTCACTTTCAACTTCACTTTTATATAGATCAAGCTTTTTAAACCGATAACCCAATATTTCAGATCTTAAGATATTCAATTTACAAAGATACCTTGGCCAAGTGATCTCCTTCCGTATTTATAGTCAAGCCCTTATTCACACCATGGGACAAAACCATCAAATAACCAAA
The DNA here is from genome assembly GCA_031772625.1 of Pinus tabuliformis. Lineage (NCBI taxonomy): Eukaryota > Viridiplantae > Streptophyta > Pinopsida > Pinales > Pinaceae > Pinus > Pinus tabuliformis. Next base: position 39,682,959 of record CM062818.1, read on the forward strand.
ACAAGGGATCCAAAACGGGGCTAAATTAGATCCTATACCACAGGCCAAAACCATAGGATCATGAACGACGGGCTAAATACCACAGGCCAAACATAAGAAACCCCACGTGAGCGCGCTTCTCTGCCTTGAAGTGAGTGAACTGGGGGACCGCACCTTCTGAACGGGTAACCTGTGGGTATGACCGCACTTCCTGCATGGTGTGCCTGCGGGTCCGCACCTTTTGAACCATTCACCTGCGAACCTCTTAATTTCCAACATTTTGAGAGCCTGAACAGAGAATTGCCATAAGAGTGAGTTGCCATCAAGTACAACACCTGTAACATAGAGCTATACCAGAAACATAATGCCAACAATCTCCCCCTTTGGACTTGATGGCAACCTCAACCTCAAGATCCTCAACGTCATTCTCCCCATTTGACATCAAGGGCAAAGGGTTATGCTCCCCCTAAGAGCATGCTCCCCCTGACTATAAACCAGATCTGCAAAGAAGAACCAGAATCCACCAAACACCATAAATGACCATGAAAGAGATAGAGACATATTGCAGCAATATTCAGACCAGCATCCATGATCTCCTTCTGTACTTCCTCCATAATGCCAACAATGCATTATATGCTCCCCTTGAACCTGTGCCATTCGATCTTCGACCAATCCGCAACCCATCACATGTACGCATATACCCCAGATGAACCTTGCGTACACCCATCAATTAGAAGAGATTCAACAACAAGATGATGCATCAACAACCCCCAGCTTTTTCCTGAGCTTTTCAAAGGTCTCCCTGGGCAATGGTTTGGTGAGTATATCAGCAACTTGTTCCTTAGAAGGAACATACTCCAACTTGACCTTTTGTTCAAGCACTTGTTCCCGGAGAAAATGATACTTGATCGGTATGTGCTTGGTCTTTGAATGCATGACTGGGTTCTTTGAAATGCTGATTGCACTTGTATTATCACATAAGATGGAGATGGGTGGTGTACAAGTGATTTGAAAATCCTGCAAGGTCTGCATCATCCAAAGGAGTTGAGTGCAGCAAGATGCAGCAGCAACATATTCCGCTTCATCTGTAGACAAGGCAATCGAACTTTGTTTCTTGCTGAACCAAGAAACTAATCTGGAACCCATAAAGAATGCACCACCATTTGTGCTCTTCCTGTCATCCACGTTTCTGGCCCAATCTGCATCTCTGGATAAGCATGAAGTGTTAGATTTGTATCTCTAGGATACCATAAGCCATAATTTTGAGTCCCTTGAAAATATTTGAAAATTCTCTTCACTGCCTGAAGATGAGTCTCCTTTGGATTTGCCTGAAATCTTCCAACTATTCCCACTGCATGCATGATGTCTGGTCGGGTACCTGTCAAATAAAGTAGACTTCCAATCATAGACCTGTAGGTTGGTTGATGCACTGCTGCTGATTCATCATTTGCACTGAGGCTACATCCTGTGACCATGGGTGTACATACTGGTTTTGCATCTTCCATGCCATATTTCTTCAAAATTTGCTTGAGATACTTGGTTTGAGACAAGAAGATCCCTCCTTCCTTTTGTTGGATTTGCAAACCAAGAAAATATGTCAATTCTCCAAGCAAGGACATTTCGAATTCTTTCTACATCACTGAGGCAAAGCTTTGACTCATAGATTCTTCATTGCTGCCAAAGATAATGTCATCTACATACACAACAAGTATTAGCAATTTGTCATTTTCAATTTTTATATAAAGATTGCTATCTACTGATCCTTTTGAAAAACCTTGTTGATGAAGATATTTGTCCAACCGATAGTACCAAGCCCTTGGAGCTTGTTTAAGACCATAGAGAGCCTTTTTCAGTCTGCATACAAGATTTGGATCATTTCCAAGAATGAAACCATCTGGCTGCTCAATGTATACTTCTTCTTCTAAGTCTCCATTCAGAAAGGCTGATTTCACGTCCATTTGAAATATTTTGAACTTTTGAAAGCTTGAGAGAGCAAGGAACATTCGGATGGCCTCAAGTCTTGCAACAGGAGCAAAAGTTTCTTCAAAATCTATTCCTTCTTGCTGCGCATACCCTTTACAAACAAGTCTGGCCTTGTTTCTAATTACTTCCCCATTTTCATTCAACATGTTTTTGAAGACCCATTTTGTCCCTATAACATTCTTATCCTTTGGTCTAGGAACCAACTCCCAAGTGTTGTTCTTTTCGATCTGCTCAATTTCTTCATCCATTGTTTTGACCCAACATTCATCTTTGCATGCTTCTTTCACATTTTGTGGTTCAGTGGAAGAGAGTAATGCTAGATAGCTTGAAGCTTCTGCAATTGTTCTTCTTGTTTGTACACCTGCTTCTTTCTCCCCCAAAATCTGAGATTCTGGATGATTCTTCTGAACATACCTAGATGGAGTCTTCTTTTCTATCCTTATCTGTTCCTCTGGTGCTTCTTGAGGTTCTTCTTCTTCATCATTCTGTCTTTGAGGGTAGTCTTCATATTCTTCGATATTTTCATGATTTACTTGCCTAGGAATGTATACCTTTTCATCAACCACTACATCAATGCTATCAACAATTCTTCCAAGTCTTTTATTGTAGCACTTATATGCTTTGCTGTGTGGAGAATAACCAAGAAGAATGCCTTCATCTACTCTAGGTTCAAGTTTTCCAAGTTGCTCATCAGTATTCTTAATATAGCATTTTCTCCCAAATATTTTGAAGTGCTTTACCGAAGGAGTCTCACCATACCAGAGCTCATGAGGAGTTTGAGTGTTGTTCACTCGATCATTTGTTTCGTTGATAATAACAACCGCAGCATATGCAGCTTCACCCCAGAAAGTTGCGGGAGTTCCAGACTCATCAAGCATAGCACGAGCCATTTGTTGGACTGTTATGTTCATCATTTCCATGACTCCATTTTTCTGAGGAGTTATAGCTGTAGAGAATTCTCTTCTTATCCCATGTTCTTCACAGAAATCGAAGAATTCATTTGAGGTAAACTCCCCACCTCTGTCGGACCTGAAGCACTTAATTTTGTGACCTGATTCATTTTCAACCAAGGCTTTGAAGGATTTGAATTTTTCGAATGCTTCGTCTTTGTGCTTCATAAGTCCTAACCAAACAAACCTGGAGAAATCGTCAATGAATAATATCAAGTATTCTTCTCCTCGAGATGTCCTTTTCCTAAAAGGACCACATACATCTATATGGACTAGCTCAAGAGGCATGCTAGCTGATCCTTCCTTCTCCGGAAAGTTAGTTCTGGTTTGCTTTCCAAACTGACATGATTTGCATATGGTGTTGTCTGGAATTTTGATATCTGGAAGACCACGAACTGCCTGATATTTGCATGCTTTCCTTATTTGTGAAAAGCTTAGATGCCCCAACCTCCGATGCCATAACCAGTGTTCATCATCCTTGCTCAAATAACATTGTTGTTGTCCTTCTTCAAATATGTAAAGATTGTTTGGAGTTCTTCTACCTTTGATCACTGTTTCACCTATATCAAGATCACGAACATGACATCCATTTGATCTAAATATCACCTCGGTTCCTTGATCACACATCTGGCTGACACTTAGAAGATTATGCTTCAATCCATCAACATACAAAACGTTTCCAACTTTGACCTTTTCTTTTAACTGAGCAGTGCATTTTCCTTTTATAGCTGCAGGAGTATCATTTCCAAAAGAAACTTTCTTTCCCTTTTCTAAAGCAGAATATGATTGAAGTTTTTCTTTATCACCTGTCATATGCTTCAAACATCCACTGTCAATGTACCATAGATTTTCTTGTCCCTCTGCATAAAATGAAATCCCACATCTTTCTGTTTGTGGTTCCTTTATTCTCCATGTTCTGGTGCTTGAGGCTTGTTCCTTTGTCTGCTGAATCCTGCTCCTGCATTCAGAATCTTCATGACCAAAGTTATTGCAAATAGAACATTCAACTTCATTTTCAAGAGCCGAAAAGTTGTTATAGGTCCTTTTTGTAATCCTGGTCATACTTCTTTGTTTTTGAGCTTTTCTAGTCATGATTGTTTTATATGCAACACATTGAGCTGCTTTGTGACCAAAGTTATGGCAAGAGAAACATTGCCCATTGAAGAAACTTCTGCGATTATCAAATCTACCGGCCAAATGATTGTAATTTCTATTATCATCCATTCTTGAAGCAAATTGAAAAGATTTTACCTGTGGCTGGTTGTAGCTTTTGTTCACCCTTAAGACAGACTGCCCCTGGTTTACCTGATAGTCTTTGTTCGTTCTTGTAATTCATCCCTGCTTTACCTGGTGATCTCCATTGTGCTTTTGCTCATTCCTTCTTGCTGCTTCAAGATAACTCTTTGAGGTGGATGCTTGAGATGTTTCTCCATTATACCCCAGACCTGTCTTGTTTAGCGGAGAACGTTGTACATTGATGATCTCATCCAGAGTTTCAGATTCCTTTGACAAACTTAAGATTAATAGCCTTTGTTTTCTCAATTTCTTTTCTAAGGCCAACAACTTCACCTTCTAACTTTTCAAGATATTTTTCTTTTTCATCAATTTGAAATTGTAGAGTATCAATAATCATATTCTTTTCTTCTATACATGTCTTGAGTCTAGAAATCTCTTCATAAAAACTATCCACATCTATAGCATCCATGTAATCATCATCCTCAAATGCCATTAAAAGTTTATAGTCATTGCCTCGTTCATCTTCATCACTATTTGATAGACCATCACTGTCTTCATGAGTGTAGTAGCTTTTCTTATTTGCATTTTGTTTCTTGTTCCATCTAGCAGGTTCCTTTCCTTTGTCAATCTTTTCCTTATGAGGACATTTGGCAGCATAATGACCTACTCTTCCACAAGCAAAACATTTAAAAGGTAGCTTACCTCTGAACCTTCCAGTACCCCGTTGAAGATTTCTGACAAAATTTGATTCTTCTTCTTCTTCTGGCACGTGACTTGATTCATAGTAGTCTCCTTTGCCTGAAGCCTTAAAAGCAGCTTCTCTCCTGTCTGATGGACCTCCTTTTCTCATTTCATAAGCAGTTAGAATTCCGTGTAGCTGAGACATAGTAAGAGTTCGTAGATTTTCCTTTTCTTCTATTGCAAACACTTTAGATTCAAAATTTGGGGGACAATAATCTTAGGACTTTTTCAACCACAATAGCCTCTTTTATTTCTTCACCCAAGTTTTTCATGCAATTAACAATCTCATCTACCCGAAGGAAATAGTTAGCCACACTTTCATCATTATACATTTTGAGATTCTCATACTGAATCCTGAGGGTTTGAAGTTTTGCACGTTTTACCTGTTCATCTCCTTCGTAGCTCAAAACAATCTTGTCCCATATTTCTTTTGCGGATTTATATTGCATAACCTTCACGAATTCAGATTGAGATAGACATCCTAGAAGAGCATTGACCGCCTTTGCATTTGTTTCATATTTCTTCTTCTCAGCTGGATCTGTAGGAGTAGCTGATGGAAAGTATACCCTGTTTCTATAATGTCCCATACTTTTGTACCCAAAGATTGAAGATAGGCAGTAACTCTTACCTTCCAATATACAAAGTTTGTCCCATCAAAAATCGGTGGCCTGATTGATGCTTCCCTCTCATAGTTTCTCATGATGTTAGATCTTCCTTCAAGCGATCAAGCTTATTCAGAAGGACCTGCTCTGATACCAATTGTTGGAAATAATACTGAGAGGGGGGGTGAATCAGTATTATCAAATTCTTTTCAATATATCTTCCTTATTTATACTTTGAATTATTCTTCAAATATTGATCATTACTTTGTATGTCAGTACCATAAAATAATGAGCATGAACAAGAAAAACAGATAGTCGCACCAAAGAACACCAGATATAAGGTGGAAACCCAATGTGGGTGAAAACCACCTGCTACAATATGTCTCTATCTTCTTTCAATTAGAAACTCCTTTTACAATGATTTTTTAATGGTGCGGTCCTTTATTTCATTATATATAGTAAGTAACTTTTCCATAGTTTTCAACTCAGTTCCAGAATGGCAAAGGAATAAAATTCAAAGGTCCAAGTATTCCCAATGTATATCAAATGACCAATTTGTCAAAGAAAAGTCAAGTGTAAAGGTATAGGTTCCAAGAGTAAAGTGAATGATAAAAGGAAGGAAGGAAGTGGGTCACAAGGCCGAAAACATCAAATTTCATGAAGTATAAAAGCCACCAAGGCATCAAAAGAAAATCCAGTTTCACTCTCAAAGGTCGAGCTCACACTCCCTTGGCTAAAAAGGTCAGTTTTGCAGGTTCAAAGGTGAAAAATTTCTTGGCGTTGTGCTTAGAAGACAAATGTTGTGCTTAGAGATTTGAGCACTGCGTTTTTTAACACTGGTGTTGGCTTCTGGGTAAGGTGCTGCTCTTTTGCCCAGTGCGCTGCACTTTTTCCCAGTGAGCCTCCAAAGCACCAAAACACCTCCAAATCCTTTCACAAGCTCAACAAGGCTTTGTTTCCTCCTCTACCAAGTAAGTAACCCTATTTTCTACCCATTTTCACTTCCAAACAACATTTCCTTTTAATGTTTTCATTCCGAAGCAAAATTGGCCCTTCGGCAAGGGACAAAACCCTAAATTCATTCCTATCCTAAAATTTGTTGCCCGCAAACCCTACAATACCTTCCTAAATCACTGTTGAACCCATCCCTACCCTTACACTATCTCTTCCTAGTCCCTAGACACTTTTCCCATAAAACCCTAAGGCCTAGGTTTCTAAAATCCCTAGGCAGCCTCTACAACAAACCTGTAAATTAATTTGCATTCCCAACTCCCTTCACATTTTCACCTCCCATAGTTCCATAACCCACCACCTCATCTCCCCAAATTTTTATAGCCCTATCCCTATTCCCTAGACCTTTGTCCACTTCCCATTCCCACCTAGCTTATCACTAGGGTCTCTTAGACAAACACTATGGAGGAAGACAGAGACTATATGGAAGAGGAGGATACATAAGAAGAAGAGGATAGAGAACAAAGGAGGCCACACAAAGGAGGCAGAATCGTAAGGCTGGAGCCCACTAGCATAAATGAACTCATGGCTTCACTAATGGCAGTCTCATGTTTTCATTATGTGGGTTGCTTTGATTTTTGCAAAATGATTGAAAGAGTTTAGCATCACCCTATTTTGACCAGACTCTTTGCATCAAACCTTAAAGATAATCAAGTAACCCTAGCAGGAGTGACCTTCACTTTGTCTACTTCTATCATTGCTACTACCACAGGGATTCCAAACATGGGTGAGAGGTGGTTTAAATCAAAGGATTTGGAGGATAAGTATTATGAACCACTTATCAAACCATTGTACAGGAATGAGAGGACGAGGGTGTTCCCTTTCAGCTACCTTCTTAATAGGTATGCCCCCATGATGAAAATCATCATGAAGTACTTCTCTTGTGAAGGTAGGTTCTCTAGGCTCTATACCTACCATATCAGACTGCTTATGCACTTCACAAGGATGAAATTCCTCAATATCCCATACTATCTATTTAGAAGTATAGACAAAATGGCCTCCATTGTGTAGAAGAGAGATTATGACCAGCAGATGAATAGTCTTTTCCATCACTCATTGGTCAAGAACATTGTACTTCATCACCTTGATCAATTGCATATTTCATGGGACAATTTCATTGGCAATGACATTTTCACTGCTCCACAAGCTTCACATACTGAAGGTATGCCTTCTTCATCTCATCCCACTAATCATCATGCCAAAGCCATACCTCCTCCATCTCAACCCACTACTTCTATTCCTCCATCTGATCATCCACCCTCAGTATCACCGCCATCATCACCATTTCATGATCATGCAGGGTCACCTAGCAGAGCTGAGGTCATCAGGCCTAAGAGCATAGATGTGAGCACATTGGCACATACTTATTGAAGAGGCCACAGGCAGGTGTTTTCCCCACAAATTGTGGGAGGGGCCTTGCCTTCTTCATCAACAAAGTAGGTACACAAAGGTAAAGAAAAGATGACAGAGGTAGAGATCCAGCAGCAAGAGGAGGACCTCCATGAAACAGAACAGGATTTTGACTTGGTTGACCTAGGTGAACATGATGATAGTGAGAGCATAAGCATTGTCATCAAAGAGAAATATGCACTCGTCAGGGAGCTCCAGATCAACCTGTCGAGGGAAAAATACATCATCTCATATTATGAGCAGGAAAATAAGCAACTTGAGGCCAAACATGAGGTCATAGAGATTAAGCTCATCAAGGCAAAGAGGGAATCAATGAAAATTAAGGCATTGCTAGAAGAGGCCTATGACAGGTATGGTGACCCTAAAGAAGAGCAAGAAACTAGAAAAATACCTAGAACTAGAGGGCTGAAAAGAGCTCTAGAACTAGAGAAGAAAAAGGAAGTTGAGCTTGCTAATGAGCTCACATTGAATGAGAAATTTGCCATCCTGGTCAATGAAAACCGGGAGCATTGGCTTGATAAGGTAAATCAACATCTAGAGAAGCTTCTAAACAAAGCTAACCAGCAAAATGAAATTCAAAAGAAGATGGCAAAACACTATGCCAACAGAGAAAGGATTGCCAAGGCAAAACTCAAAGCTGCAAAGGAGAAAATTGAGGCCCTAACCAAGAAATAGGAGGAAGATAAAATTGAAATCCTTGTTGAGGCATCACTCATGGCCTAACACACATCATCTGCATTCCTCAAGCTAAATTTTGGAAAATTTTGAAGTTTTGTGCATTTTTGGCAATTTGTGCACTAGTCACACTGCCAAAAGCGCAGTGCCCTAGGCGTTGTGCTTTTCCTAGGGACCTCCAAATGCAAAATGGCCACCACCATTGGATTCAAAAGGCCAAATACAGTCAGTAAAACCACTTTTCTAAGCTTTTTTGGGTCAACTGGGCAATAAAAAGGTCGAAAAAACACCCAAAAAATCATGTTTCTGCCCTATTTTGGAGGCTAGCGTTGCACTTTTGAAAAGTATTGGGAGAATCGACCTTTGGAGGGTCAAAACGTGACCATTTTGGAAACTGAGGGTAGATATGGAAACTAGACGAGACATGCTTTCCAATGATCTATCCTGCGAGTAATTTGGACACACTGAACCCCCTCAAAAGTGGAGCTGAAGTTGGTGTTGCGCTTAGGATAGTGGCGCTGCGCTTTTGACACAAATTTTCTGTGTTTCTTCATTTTGTAAATTTTCTTAGTTTTGATAGTTTCACCTTGACAAATCATATTTTTACCCATGTAATTGATGGATGTAAATGTAATAATGATGTTTTCACTGTTACCTAGGGTAGATACATTAGGTTAAAACTATTTTGGTGATGTAATGAATCAGTTTCCAAAAAGTGAGGGATGAGTCATTTTGACCACCTTACACTCTAGCTATCAGTTTAGTTTTTGGTGGAACTGCTCCTCCTCTCATGGATTCGACCCCTGAGGCTAGGAGTATTTTTTTTTAGGCCTATATCATGTAATTTTTCAATCATTATATAGGTGGACTCCATTGGATGTTGTACTAGTGTTTCAGATTTTGCAATGGAATATATTGGATGAGTTGTAACTATTTTGGTGGGATTCCTGTGGCATGGTATTTTGATATTGTTTCTTCTTCTGTAACATGTGTGTGAATGTTTTTTATCTTCCATGATCCATTTCACTTCTAAATATGTTTGATTTTCAAGGTGTGATAAGTAGAATTCATCTTATATGCTCTATTTTGGGAAAATCATCATAATTTATTTCATTTCCTCAGTTTAAAAGGAATACATGATTTCCATGCTCTTTTTAGCATCTCATCAGTCTAAACCATTCCATTAATATACTACAAAGTGTTAAAGTACTTGCCTCTAAAACCCTAATCCATCCATCCCTTTTGGGTTGTGATCCTTTGGAGAGATCCCTCTCCGGCTTGGTAGGGCTAGCTACCAAGTCAAAAGATTGGTCTGTGGTTACCGCAGTTGGACTCTTCCTCAGCCTTGGAGATCCGAAGGAGTGATAACAGAGCCTACCTACCCTACTCGTGTGGTCAAGCCAAGGTCAATCCCATATTAAAAAACACATGAGGTTGAGAAACCTTCTCCCATAATCCCCTCAAAATAAGTATGCATTCTCAAACGACCAAATCACAAATAAAATAAGTAATGGAAGCAAAAAAAGGAATATAAGGTTGGAGATGTGGTCTTGGTAGATAAAAACTCGGTTCCTATCAAGATTCATGGGAAGGTCAGTGAGGGTTACTATTAAATTGCCAAATTTAACAACGAACTTTGGCCACAACTAGTCAAATTGATTCATATCACCCCTTTCCTTGACACTTGAAATTGTACTATATGTTGATTTGTGTAGCTTTAGAGGTACTCCAAGCCCTAGGGTTCAGGGTTTGGAGGACAAAGTGCCACAAGGGCAGCTTGTGGGCTCGGAAACCAAGTATGGGGTTTTGGAAACGATCGGTATTTGGGACCAAATGATGATGGATTTATGACATGTGATGGATGAGGATGATAGTGCTTGGAAATATGATTCCAACACAATAAAAATCGTCTGAATCCGAGTTGTCGTTAGAGAGATATGAATTTTTGAAGTTGACTGGTAATTATTGGTTGTCAAGTAGGCCGACTTGAAGAGCCAATCGATGTGTCACTTCAAATGTGACGTTGAGCCCTTCTTTATGGTATATATAGAAGGTGATATGAGGGTAATAAAAGCATCCATCTTATGCAACATTCATCCAAGATAGCTCTGAAATTCAGATTCCCTAGTCGCAACAAGAAAAGGGTCAAGGGAAACGTGAGAATAAGTCTGAATTGAAGGCCAAGGAGTAGCGTGGGAGAGGTTTGTTTGGAGGCTGAGTTATGGGCAATATTATGGAACTTCTAAGGGTTGTTTAAGCACTAAAAAGGCAGTTGTTCTAGGGCCAAGATGCTTGGCTACTAGGATGAGGAGCAGAGGACATTACGTTGTTGTTTAGGAGTTGTTTGGGCATTGTTTGAAGGGTTGTTCACTACAAGACCATTGTGTGTTAGGCCACAGGCCATAACACAACAGCAGGGGCTTGCATAGGGAATGTTAAGGGGTTGATGTATCCGCTAGATAACAGTGCAGCAAGGAGGATTCCTTTAAGGGTATGTCGCAATTGATTGAAGGGTTGTTTGGGGACTGTCAAAGGAGTTAAGGGCTACAGCAAGTGCCCTAACCAGCACGGTCACAAACAACAATATGAAAACATAAAGGACAACAATGTTTTGTGGAGGAACGTTGGGTCAAGAAGTGACCAATTTCGATCATATTTTTGTGCAGCCTGTTGGTGCCATGTAGATGAAATCATTTGGTGGTGAAGTGTCATCTTAAGAGCAGAATCGACAGTGACGAGATTGGGTGTCATAGAGCTAATTAGAGGACAGCGAGTTGGCTACCCAAAGTAGCCCTAGACAAGTTATCTTGAAGGAAGAAGATAAGCTGAAGTTTGGGTGAATATCAATGTTGAAGTGCAACACTTTTATGGATAAAAGTTGTTGCTAGTGTGGCAGATTGGAGCTCAAGAATTAGGCCTACCCAGAGAGGAGTTGATGAGGCCATGTTCATTGTAGCATACGTGACTTGCAGCAGTGATAGGAGGCAGCCCTCTTAGAGTCTCGATGTGTATATGCCTTGATGGACTAAGGCACTACTAGTGAGAAGTACAGAAGCGAAGGACCAGTAGGACAAGATATGACATCGAAGTTGTGCAACGAATTTTTCATTGTATCTTGTAAACCATAAAATGTTGTATTACTCAATTTGTTTAATATAACGAAGGTTGGGATAGTACATATTGTACAAAAAAAAATTTAAATTGTGTATATTGTGCATATGTGATTTACTGCTTTATATTTTCGCCATGAAAAGTAGTTTATGGTTGATATTCTTGGTTTGGTAGCGTCAGTGATTTTAAGACTCTAACCTAGACCAAAGGTCGTGGAAATTCAACATATATGCATGGTGGGGTAAGATGCATTGCATAACTCATCAAAACTAATATCATATGATGTTTTTCATGGTAGACTAATTGCATTTACTTTCTTGTTGATTTTATGGCCTAATACTAAGCATGTGTGATCATAAGACACTACAAAAACATGTTGCCTCATGTGCTTGGTCTTGATATGTGCAGGTAATAAGTCTGTGGTACCAAGAGATTGTCGGCATTCTCATGACTTCTTGTTCGAGTAGCTTTGTGCACCTTCCCGAGAGCTCATGTACCAGTTGGAGCTAGATGTTACCCACAACCAATGGATAGGGAAAAAAATTCTCCTAGATGGTCCTTAGCCAGCAGCCACCAGATAACTCGACATTCCATTTTCTTCGCCACCTAAGCCAGCGATGTGATCCCTCGTCCATCTGTTATGAATGTATGTTTTAAGGGCACTTGTACAGTGAGTGTTGAAAGCCATGGGCCTCAACCATAGCAGATATTACTTCATGGATCCCTAGCATCGATCACTGATTTCTCGTGTTCCACCTTTTGGATGAGTATGATGCACCTAGCTCACTATGCCCAACCGGCTCCAAACTTGCACCATACACTTGGAAAATGTTCCAGGGTCCAAAGGATGTCTCTCGCTACAAAGGGAAGGATTATGGTGTCATCCTATCACTTACAGATGGTCTAGAGGCATTTTCGATCCACTTGGAGACCCATGAGGATGTGCTTGTGCTCCCACACCCACTTGGGAGCACCACAGTTTCTTGCTTAGAAAATAAGGGGCCAACACCTTTTCTGTCATGTTTGGAGTCCATTTTCACATCATGGCACCCCATGTACTTCATTAGGCCTCCTCAAAGGCCCAACGACTCACTAGATTTATCAATTTTCCCTCTTGAGAGGCTTATTCTTATGTTATTGAGCTATATTGGTGGGCTTGTCACCAAGGAATGTTATTGTAGCACATTATTTTATTATTTGGGGCTTAATTAGGCCAAATTAGATAAATCGAACTCATTAGAGATTGTATAAATAGATGAGAGGTGATTCATTCTCTAATAATCACTTGGACTTGGGTTTAGTAGCTACTTGTGAACTTTGCATTCCTTTTTGGAGGACGAGTTTGGATTACATGGATAAATTTTGATGTTTGGATCTATTTCTCTTGTCTTGGAGCTTCATTATTGGCATAATTTGATGATTGGATATACTCATTTGCATATGTAAGTAAATTTTTTTCATGCTTATTCTTTTTATTTACTTTGTCACATGAATGTTGATGGGATTTTCACTATGAAATTATGGAATTTGATGCTTCTCTATACGAAATTGTGGAAATTTTGATCTTTTATAGTGTTGCATCATTTCATGGGCCATGTATGAATGGGTGAATGTTCGTAGAGATTATTTTTGTTAAATAAATCTTGATAAGTCATTAATTATTCCAAATCGAAGAATAAAATCCTTGAGTAACTGCTCTCATGCCCTAATGCCATGAAAAGTTACTTGAAGACCTCCTTGATTGGGTAAATTATTTACAAGCAACATTTTCTCTATTACTCCATCTCTCCCAAAGGATAAGGCACTAATCCTTCCATAGGTGATCACTTTCAAAGCATATTTTCCTCGCCTCTCCTTCTCCTCTAGGCCTAGCCTCCATAGGTCATATAGGGCATCATTTATCTCACGTTTTAGCCATAAAAAAAATTGATCTCTTGTCCACAACTACGTTGGGGTTTCCTCTAGAGACCCTCCAAATTTCAAGAAATTTCGATGGTGGTACCTTGAGATATAACAAGCCTTAGCTCAAAGATCGTCTCTTGCCCTAGGTTTCCCTTGGCTAGTGTCCTCATTAGGATCATTGCATTCAATTCCAAAAGAAAATTTGTCCTTTGATCCTATTCTCTTCCATAATTAGGTCAAGGCCTCCCTTAGTGAATCAACTCCACTTGACCTAATTGTGGGTCCACTTGGCCCTTTGTGGTCCCGCAACTTGTTAACTCTAATTCTGCAAAGATCACATAGAAGCCAAGTCTTCATAAGGATTTTCGAGTCTAGGAAATTACTTGATAAGGTATATTCCAAAACACTAGCCTTGAGAATCCCCATAGCCCTTCCTAGAGAGCCTTGCACCTTGCTTATCAAGCAAGCAACTCATATAATCAAGCCTCTCTTGTGAATAGGCCTTAAGAATCACTCTCTATCCATTCATTAATCCATTATTCCTAGTGATTCTCCTTATACCGGGAATCCTCCCATCGGTGAAAGTTCGTAAAGAGAAAGGAGCCTTAGTTGAGGTGATAGTGGTCTATCGCGCCATTGTTGCCCTCATCCTATTAGTTTCTCTATAAGATCCCCTCCTAGGAGCCTGTTAGTTTGAGCAGTAATAGGCTCCATCCTTGATTTGCAACGAGAGAAATAATAGATAGTGGTATATCGAGCCACCAGTGAAAATATTTCGTCATAGTCCACTCCTTCATTTGAATAGAATCCATGAGATATGAAGCTGGCCTTATATTTTTCAGCACTCCCATTAGCTCCATGTTTAATTTTGTAAATCCATTTTGAGGTGTCCACGGACTTGCCTTAGGTCTAGGCACCACGTCCCAGACATCATTCTTCATGATAGATTCATATTCCTCATTCATCGCATCCTTCCATACTTTATGTTTTATGGCTTCATCAAACGTGCATGGTTCAACTTGAAAAATAGTACTCATAGCAACCAAATACCCTTGACACCTTTTTGGCTTCTTACTTTTGTGAAATGTCCCTCTTGGAGTAATATGTTTTTCAACATCTTCGAGAATATATTTGAGCCATAAAGGTCTTTTCCTTGAGGTAGAGGGATCACCGATATGTGGATCAATAGGACCCATCAGACCATCAACATCGGGCATAGACTCATTCGTCGTAGGTTCATCTTGTTTTTCAGTAGCATCATCATCATCCTTCCTTGGGATAGGGAGATATTTGGCTTTCCCAAGGGCAGTGTCTTCATCAAAGGTAACATCATAGCTTACTTCCACTTATCTTTGACTAAGTACATAGCTCATATATGTCTTTGAATTTTCATTGTAGCCGACGAATATACCTTTCTTCCCAGAAGCTTCCAACTTATTTATTTTCTCTTTAGGCACATGAAAATACACCGAACAACCAAATATTCTAAAATGAGAAACATCAGGTTTCTTACCAGTGAAGACCTCCTCGGGTGTCTTGAAATCCAAAGATTGATGCAGACTCCCACTTTTAACATATACGGCAGTGTTGGCAGCTTCTCCCCATAAGAACTTCGGTATACCTTTATCATAGATCATGGCAAGGGTGGATTCCATAATCGTTCGATTGTTTCCTTTCAGCAATGTCATTCTTCTTAGGAGTGTATGGAACAGTTGTCTCCCTCTTAATGTCAGCCTCTCTGCAAAAGTTATTGACTTTATTTGATTCATATTAGGTTCCATTGTTGGTCCTCAATATCTTGATCTTCTTCCCTGTTTGATTTTCTACCAATGCCTTAAAAGAATGAAACCATGTGAACACTTCATGCTTCCTCTTCAAGAAATAGATCCATGTTTTGTGTGAGTAATAATCCACCAAGATTTCATAATATGAGTATCCTCCTAATGACATTACGAACAAGATACGCCCATGGGGCTTTGGATTGACTGTGAATGGGTGCACTGTCAAGGCACTCCTTGTGATAGGTCACTGGTTCAAATCCCCCATGGGTGCTTACCTACCAAAAAAGACATTACAAACAAGATACCAGACAGGTTAGAATGGACCAATTAAAAAATATCAGTGGTCTTGCTTTCACTATGTTGTGCCACAACCACCACCCTATCAAAACTTTCCTTGGCAACAATTTTGGATGGGTCCCCGAGAAGTTAATCTTGCATCTCTCCGAACGATCGGTTTTACCTTAGGGATTTAGCTCTCTGGAGAGTCAAATCTTCCATTCACAAATGGTTTAAGCCCCTTAATAAATCCCTCACATATAACCTTGTTTAAATCCCTTCATTCATATGTTCATCGGGATTTATTTAACTCACAAAACTTCCCATCGCCTCATTATTCCCGTCATAGCTCCTTATAGCGGAAACGCTCAAAAACATGCATAAAACCCTTTCCCACCTATCACAATTAATGCTAAGACTCAAGGTTCACCATTACCTTCCGGACCCGACGGTAGTATCAACCCAAATTCATATATTTTCGGGTCCGAAAGCTATATCGCATGTCGCTATCGGCAGGGTCTCGGGGTTTTTATATATATATGGCGTGCCACTGGCCTCCGGACCTGACGGCATTACTAACCACATTATATACATTATCGGGTCCGGTTCCCCAATTGCATATCGCATATCGACGGAGCCCGGGTCTTATACACAATGTGCGTGGCGATATGGCATACCTACCAAGCTTATCAAATATGATATATATATTTTCGGGCCTGAAGCCCCGTCGTATATCGCAATCGGCGAAGCCCCAAGGTTGTGCATATTGCCATATGCGATATGCAGGACCCGACGATATTTATAAGCCCCGATACATAAAATTTGAGGTCCGGCCTAAGTGATTGGAGCGGGATTTTCTTTGTATTCTCGTGTTTTCCAAAATTCCCGATATAACAAAGGGAGCGGGTTTTTAGTGTAAAAGGCGTGCTTGTGGAGTCCTGATAGTGTAATCGCACATCGGGGAAGTGGAAGGCATGGGTACTGTGACCCGCGGAGGGGCCGATACCCAATTGCGATTAAGTGAAGCCCTCAAAAACCATGCCAAGCCTATGGATTAAGCAGGAAAATTGTATGTTACGTGTGTTTTATGCGTAAATCCTTTTCTTTCACACTTGTTTCCCGTAGTTTTATAAAAATTAATGAAGGCAGCGTTTATGTTTTGTTTGAACATTTCTGTTATATTGTTCACAATCATGAAGCTAATGATACCTATCTCTGCAAGCAAGAAGTAAAGTACGCAGGAGTGGATTCGAAGAGTCATGTATGCAGAAGCATTGTGTTTAAAGATCTGGCCTTAGGTATTCCAGGTCGTAATCCTACACGTTTCCTGTGCATTCCAAAAGCAAAGTTGTCCCGGTTTTCATCGTGGGAAGGCGACACATAGTCACCTTTTTATCAACATCTGTTCACTTCCTTAGGAAGTGAAGCGCTCTAGCAGATATGCTTTCTACATGTCAGCAGTTACTCTAACGATCCTATCTCTGTATACTTGATTTGTATATCGAAAATAGTGGGGGAAGATGAAGAGGCAGGGAAGACCTAGAGTCAGGGGTTTTTGCATAAGTATTACCTCCAAAAATGAGAAGGGGATTTTTGTTTATATAAGAACAGTTTTGATTTATTGTGAAGAAGCAGGATTGTTTGGTCGAAGAAGGAGCCTATAGTTTCTAATTATTTTGCCTTTTCTTTTATGTGTTTTGAAGCAGAGTGTTGCCGCTGGCATAAATATAAATGTGATTTGTGTTTGTGCATATTGATGGCATACTGTTCATGATTAGTCTTGTTTATTTGAATATGATTCAATTGCTTGGTTAACTTATGAGTGATCACTGATTCAAAACCATATTAAACACCAGTTGCAGGTTTATTTGTGTAGAAAGGAATGTGTATTCCTGTATGAGTAATCTGATTGCAATCAAATCTAATACAGCCTTGTTCGTCTATGAACTCAGTAATTGATTCTTTGGACTTGGAATTTATTTATGGTGTTTAATCTCTTTTATTATGCTCCTATAGGATAGACTAGAATAGTTAAGTTTAGCATAGGAAAGTAGAAGTAGTGTAGATAGGATTTGATACATATAGGTTAGTTGTTCCTTTCGTTGATTTGATTGAAGCCTTCTACCCAACAATCTCTCAACTCATTTTAACAGTTTACGGGGTCCCTTAAAACCATTGGAACTATCAATTTCAAACAAAAGCAGGTCTAATTGAGGCTTGGGATCGGGTTATTTCCCCTTGTTGGTATAGCGAACATTCGCCATGTCAACAAATTGGTGCTAGAAGGAGGGCCTGAACCGCCGTCCACAAATTTTCAAGGTTTCATCTATAAGTGCCACGAACGGATACAAGAAGATTAATACATGGATTGTGAAGGTCGAAAATACCCCTCCTCTCATTCGGAAAAGCCTCATTTCGAAGAAGAGACACTGTGGGAGTATCCTGTCACTTAGGAACAACTAGTCAGAAGACTTACTCGGGCTTACACTCGTTCCCTATCACAACTCCCTATCTTTCAGTCATTACCTCTGATAGCAAAAATAAAGCCAAGGGTCTATCACATAAACGAAGAAACCTCTGCAGCCCCTTCTCTTGAAGATATTGTGCTTGATTCTTTGTAGAGTATCAACTCTCCTTGGGAATAAATCCCTGAGGATTCCTCGTCTGAAGGCAATCCCTGGCCTGATTTGGAAAATCCTAACGAAGAAGCCCTCAACCAGAACATCCCTATCCTCGATATGGCTAATATTCCTCCACTGGGTGGAAACCAACTCCCACCTCCTCTGGGAGCACTGCCTCCCTGGCTTGCTCAGGATGTCGTGACGATACCTGGCCAGCAGCATCCCTTACCCAACAATGCAAAAAAGGTACTACCTAAATTCGACCCTGAGCAGGGAGACACCGCTGAAAACCATATCAATTCATTCTTCCTGGTTGTGCACATGCTAGGGGTAGCTGATGAAGATATACTCTGTCACCTATTCCCTTTTACCCTGACTGTTGCAGCTTCGACATGGTACTTTAGCTTGAGAACTGAATCGATCACTCGTGGGCTGCCTTTCAACAGGCCTTTTTAGACAAGTATGGCGATGACAAAACCCCCACTGCCTTAGTCGTGGAACTATCCCGTTTGAAAATGGAAACCAAAGAAAAGGTTAAGGATTTCAATATCTGATTCAACGCCTTGTTCAACAGAATCCCGACCACCGCTAGACCTACAGAAGAGGTGCTTATGTAATTCTACGTCATTGCTCTCCCTGTCTCTACAACGATGTGGGTCAAAAGGAGTAACGCACAAACCTTACAAGGTGCTATTGATGAAGCAGTAAAATTCAAGAATGAAATGCTCAATCTCACAGCATGCCACCCTACAACTGGAGAAAAGAAAGCCTCTCAAGCATCCAAGAAGAATAATGGGAGTGATAAAAAAGGGGCTGAAACCAAGGAAAAGGATACCACAGATGTAGAAGGTTTGCATCGGATCATTAAGAAGCTGAAAAATACAGTCATCGAGATGAAAAGGAATTCTGGAGAGAGTACAAGCAGGAGTGGAGGAGATTATAACAACATAAAACCCTTCAAACCTTTCTTTCATAAGAAGACAGAAGGCAGTCATGGTCCACTTGCACTGCCTGCTCCACCCAATGAAGGGAATTTAAACACAAAAGAGTTGGCTCTTATCGGATCGCTCCTCAACCAAGAAGAACCTACAGTGGAACTAGAGCTAGAACAAGAAGATGAGGAAGAATACCAAGTAGAAGAGCCCTTGGAAGAAGAATCCCAAATCAAAATACTATGGGATTTCTATACAAATATGAACGATGATGACCAAGGAGACAGTATGGCAGAAATCCACACTAATGAAATCCACACACGAAGCAAAGGGCCACTTGCAGGTGTGATGAAGCCTATAGATCAGACCAAGAAATATTTCTGCCCTGTGAAGGCACCTGCTCGGGAAGTTCCTATTGAGAAGAGTAGACCGCGCGGTCAATCCAAGAATACCCCTGTTGAAAACCATCCAGAGAAAGAAAATGCATATCCCACTGCAACGAAGGCTACTCAAGATGGTAAACCCCCACCTAAGAATGGAAAAACTGGTATGTTTACTCTTCCCTATCCTGTTTATAGCATTGATTACAACATTGTGGATGATCTTAAGAAATCTAGGGCTAATATCACATACTTTGATTTGTTGAAATTAACGCAGCAAAGAGATTTGCTCTTGAAAGCTATGAATGAGAGAAATTCCAAAAATCCCATCGTCCCAGGTAGCCAAACCAAGAAGTCAGTGTCCAAACCTGTCAACACCTCCATCGCAGCCCAAATGCCATCAGCTATGGAAGCCACTCTGTCCAAAATTAATCAAAAACCCCAAGATGTCAGTGCAACCATGATAGGGAGAAAATCAAAATCCATGACCCCACCTTTCCTTATCACATTTGAAATCCTCAACATGAACATACACAATTGCCTAGTGGACTCTGGGGCCTCGTCCACTATGATGCCTTATGTTGTTGCTAAAACACTACATGCAATACTTGAGAAAACCGAGACTCGGATTATGCAATTGGACAGGACAAATGTGAAAGTAATTGGAGAATTGAAAGATGTGTTGATTCGGATGGCTGCTAAACCACAATACTCACAAGTCATTAATATAGTGGTAGTCGATATAACCAAGGCCTATGGAATGTTTCTTAGTAGGGATTGGTCAGCAAAACTCAATGGGTATTTCTCAACTGATTGGTCACAACTCTTGTTGCCTTAGAAGGGAAAAGGTGATATGCTAAGAGTTGATCGAGAAAGATACATGAAGTGTGTGGTAACGAAACTAAATGGCCCTAATGAGCCTGTAATGTTTACCAACTCCATCCTTGGGAATTATAGTTTCAATGTTTGTGCCACAGAAACCTGTTTTGGAGAATTCCATGCAGAAACAATTGAAGAAACTTTGACATACACACAGTTGGAAATTCCCTCCCATAATCCAACTGATGAACTGTCCTGTATTATAGTAGATGATAGGACTAATTTCTTAGATGGTAGTTCAATTAATGTAACATTAGATTCTATATTCTGGACACTCTATTTTGATGGCTCTAACTACCTTGAAGGTGCAGGTGTTGGGAGTATTCTTATTGACCCACAAGGGAACCAACATTTAATGGCCAGTCGGTTGGAGTTTGCATGCACCAACAATACAACAGAATATGAAGGCCTAAAGAAAGCCATTGATATGAATGTAAAAAATCTTAAAGTTTTTGGTGACTCACAGATAATCGTGGATCAGGTAAGGAAAAGGATACATTGCAATTCACCACACCTGGTAAGGTACCAACATGAGGCATGGGACTTAATTGATAGTGTTGATTCTTTTAATGTCACATACATACCTCGAGGGCAAAACCAAGATGTTGATCTGATGGCTAATATGGCTGCTAAACTTTTGCCTGATTTTAGATTGAAGAAAAATAAATGTTCTATTGAATTGATTTTCAGACCATCCATGCCTGATAACATCTCAAATTGGTAGGTGTTCGAAGATGATGAGAAAATCCTTGAGTTCTTGCACTGCGAGAAGACATTCAAGAATGCAATCATTGACGAAAAGGAGCATGACAAGCTTATGAATGAGAGGGAAGGTGAGGAAAAGGGTCAGCCCAATGTGATTCCCAAGTCGGTTGTTAAGATGGAGCACTTGTATGACTTGCATGATAAATTCAAGAAGCCGACTAACTGCAAAATGCATAGCTCATCCATGAAGTATGAATCGGTCAACCTTGGGACCAAAGAAGACCCAAAAAATGTCAATCTGGGCCTTGGGTGCTCTCCACAAGAAAAGGTTGCATTTGTCAAGCTATTTAAAGACTACAAGGACGTCTTTGCGTAGACATATGAAGACCTAAAGACCTTCGATACCAGTGTTATGCAGCATGTAATCCCTTTGGAAAAGGAGGCCAGGCCCTACCAACAAAAGTTGCATAAGATGCATCCAAGCCTAGAACCATTGGTGAAGAAAGAACTAAACAAGATATTGGATGCTAAAATCATCTTCCCAGTCAAACACACCCGCTGGGTAGCCAATCTCGTGCTAGTAAGAAAGAAAAATGGAGACATCAGGCTGTGTATTGATTTTAGAAACCTGAACAAAAAATCGCAAAAGGATAACTGTCCTGTCCCTTCTATGGAACACATCCTTCAGTGTGTTTCTGGGTCTGAAATGTTGTCCCTATTAGATGGGTTTTCAGGATATAATCAAGTATTGGTATCTCATGGGGATTAGCTTAAGACAACCTTCAACACCAAATGGGGCACCTACACATATCGTAAAATGCCTTTTGGGCTCATTAACGTGGGCGCCACATTCCAGAGAGCTATGGACATAGATTTCCAAGGGTTGATGAACAGATTAGTAGTGGTTTACATGGATGACATCACTGTGTATTCATATCACAGAAGGGATCATATTTATCACCTAAGATAGATTTTCGAAAGATGTCGAAGGTATGGAATTTCATTGAATCCCAAAAAGAGCATATTTGCAGTCATAGAGGGGAAACTACTGGGTCATATCCTCTCTAAAGAATGGATTATTATTGATCCTGAAAGAATACAGACCATCATGAGAATACAACCCCCTGCCAATAAAAAATCCATGCAATCTTTCTTCGGGAGGATTAATTTCGTTAGAAAATTTGTCTCAGGCTTCGCAGAAATAGTGCGCCCCATGCAGCTGATGATGAAGAAAGACGTTGTGTATAAATGGAGAGATGAAGCCAAGGAAGTGTTTCGGAAAATTAAGGAAACCATCGCTGAAGCTCCTACATTGGTCAGCCCCGATTTCAGCAAGGAGTTCTTCTTGTACACTTTTTCTTCTGATGTTTCATATGCCGCAATACTCACTCAGAAAAACAACAAAGGCAACAAAGTCCCTATTGCTTATATGAGCTCTAATCTCCAAGGGGCAGAACTCAACTACCCAGATGTGGAGAAACAGGGCTATGCAGTTTTCAAGGTCGTAAAACATTTCCACCCTTATTTACTAAAGGCCAAGACCAAAGTCATCGTTCCCCATCCTACTGTAAGAGCCCTCTTCATGCAGAAAGAAATGGGTGAACGAAGAGGGAACTAGATAATTGCCCTTCAAGAGTTCGACCTTGAGGTAAAGCCGGCACAGATAGTTCGAGGGCAGGGACTTTGCAAGCTAGCGGCAGAAGCCTTGGTGGACAAAAAAGGGGCATCCGAAGAATCAGGAACGTTGAGCATGCAATATGCACAAATGGAACTCAGGGAAGAGCCCTTATGGATTAATGAAGCATTGATGTATGAGCGAGAGACATCGGAAGCCCTTTTGGACCCTGAGTCATGGTACTACAACATACGCTTCTATCTAGCGCAGGGATCGTGTCCTGAACACATGGATGCATCACAGAGGAGAGCACTCAGATTGAAATCCAATCAGTATCATTTGGCCAACAACATCTTATACAGAAAAAATCATGATGGAATCTAGCTGAGGTGTTTGGATAAGGATGATGCCAACCATGTATTGAAAGAAATGCACGACGACCCAGCAGGTGGTCACTACGGTGGAGAGACCACTGCTCAGAAAATATTAAGAGCTAGGTATTATTGGCCCACAGTGTTCTTGCATACCTACGCTCACAAATGCAAGGTGTGTCAAACCGCCGCAAGATGAGAAAGAAAGCATGTTGTTCCCCTCAGGCCTGTTATGATTTATCGATCGTTCCAGCAGTGGGGCCTAGACGTCATAGGTGAGATCACTCCAAACTCTTCATAGCAGCATAAGTATATACTCACAGCGACTGATTACTTCACCAGATGGACCGAAGCCATCCCGCTTCGGAAGGTGAACGAAGATGAGGTAATATCATTCATTGAGAAATTCATTATCAACAGGTATGGCATCCCTGACGCTCTCATATTTGATAACGCTTCTTACTTTTCATCACTGAAATTGACTGAGTTTGCTATTGATAAATCAATCCACATAAGGTATGCAGCAAACTATTACCCCCAGGGAAACGGAGTTGTAGAGTCTTCAAATAAAAACCTTATCCACATAATCCGCAAGTCCGTTGCTGACAACCAGAGGAACTGGCACAATGCCCTAACAAATGCCCTTTGGGCCAATAGGGTCACCCCTAAAGTGGCCTTATGTAACTCCCCATACTTCCTCGTCTATGGACAGAAAGCCATCTTGCCTCCAAACATTACGCTTCCCTCCTTACAGCTCTCCCAAGCTTCAAGAGGAACCCCTTTAGCCTTGCTTCAAGAAAGGATCAACCAACTGATGAGGCTGGAGGAATTGAGAGATAGAGCCAGAATTAAATTCAAAAATCACCAAATGATTGTAAAAAATGGTTTTGTCATCATCTGGCAGGAGATAAAGATTTCCAATTTGGGGAGCTAGTCCTGAAATGGGACAAGCTGAGTGAGACAAAAGGAAAACACATGAAATTCCAACACCTATGGTTGGAGCCATTCCAAGTTGTTGAAAAAATTGGTCAAGGGACTTACAGGTTGAAAACACTACAGGGAGAGACTGAAAAGCTCCCTGTTAATGGCCAGCATCTGAAGAGATACTTCCAGTAGCCACCACATGGTGGTTACCTCCTAAGTAGGTTAGAGTTGATTTCATTTTGTTGTTAGTTTAGTTGTATTTCTGTCTTTTCCTTTTGTTTTCTGCAAAGTCTATTTTCCTGCTGTTTTGAATCACAATCCTTTCTCAGCCAACTGATTTCAGTCCTCCAGCCTCATTTTACCTCTCAGATTTTCCCTCATTCACCACATTCAGCCTTTCCCTCCCTCATTAACCTGTTGATGATTCTATTGTTTCTAAACCCATCATTACCTTGCAAATCAAACAAATTTTCAATCAACCCATGAGAACTTGAAAATCAGTTGTGGAGTTCAAACCAAAGTCACTCATTGGCATCTGTTGAGAACTGGGTAAGATCTGTTGATAACCTGGATATCTGGAGCATGCAGGGGCATCTTTATAAAACAAAAATGTGTAACTATAGCTGGACTGGCATGGAGGGACACTGCATTTTGAATAAATCCCACTCAGACCTAGCCTATACTTAGCTGTAGGGTTTGCAGTCATTCTCCATTGGCTCCATCCACCACACTAAATTTTCCGATACCTGTTATCCACAAGTAAACCTCCTTTCATGGGCTAAGCTCACTGTCATATACCCTATGGAAAATCCAATTGTGCTCTAGTCCTTGTGCCTGAAACTGGAAGGACTTATCTAGAAGAAAATGAAACGTCAAGTCCTCGTGCCAATCTGGAAGGACAGGTTGTTTGGGAAGTCGATTAGAGTAACGACTGTTGCTGGGCTCAGAGTACCGGTTGACACAACAAGCCCAACCTTGCTTAAGCAGTTTAAAAATATGGCATGATCCATGATTGCGCCCCATTCAATCAATGAAAACATAGCACTAAAATTCTCATATAAAGTGCAAGATAAACATGCCTACATCAAGTTTGATGAGCAATAAAGAGCTGAGGTACACACCTAAACAGGTATGGGCAGACCAGTGATGACCCCAAAAGGATTTTTGAAAGTGGAAAATAGGTAAAGGAAGGTCAATAAAACCCCATAATACTGCCATTGGAGAATGCCTGTCAAAACCCTATCAGTAAGTAGAAGCTATTTGTCTTCATCCCACCTGAAGCAATTAATGTGAAGTGGAACCCATGCCTTTCATTTGTACAGTTTGCATTTCAAGTTTATCTTAACACCCTGATGCTTTATCGATCTGAGGTTTATTTGGAAACAGAGATAACTGGTTCGCCCAGCGGTTCACCATTTGTTGTGGCCACAACCACCACCCTATCAAAACTTGCCTTGGCAACAATTTTGTATGGTTCCCCGAGAAGCTAATCTTGCATCTCTCTGAACGATCGGTTTTACCTGATGGATTTAGCTCTCTAGAGAGTCAAATATTCCATTCACAAATGGTTTAATCCCCTTAATAAAACCCTCACATATAACCTTGTTTAAATCCCTTCATTCATATGTTCATTGGGATTTATTTAACTCACAAAACCTCCCATCGCCTCATTATTCCCGTCATAGCTCCTTATAGCAGAAACGCTCAAAAACATGTGTAAAACCCTTTCCCGCCTGTCGCAATTAACGCTAAGACTCAAGGTTCACCGTTACCTTCTGGACCTGATGGTAGTATCGACCCAAATTCATATATTTTCGGGTCCGGAAGCTATATCGCATGTCGCTATCGGCGGGGTCCCGGGGTTTATATATATATATATATATATATATATATATATATATATATATATATATGGTGCGCCACTAGCCTCTGGACCTGACGGCATTACTAACCGCATTATATACATTATCGGGTTCGGTTCCCCAATCGCATATCGCATATCGGTGGAGCCCGGGCCTTATACACAATGTGCGCGGTGATATGGCGGACCCGCCAAGCTTATCAAATATGATATATATATTTTCGCGTCCGAAGCCCCGTCGCATATTGCAATCGGCGGAGCCCCAGGCTTGTGCATATTGCGATATGCGATATGTTGGACCCGACGATATTTATAAGCCCCGATACATAAAATTTGAGGTCTGGCCTAAGTGATTGGAGCGGGATTTTCTTTGTATTCCTGTGTTTTCCAAAATTCCTGATATAACAAAGGGAGCAGGTTTTTAGTGTAAAAGGTGCACTTGTGGAGTCCCGATAGTGTAATTGCACATCGGGGAAGTGGAAGGCATGGGTACTGCGACCCGCGGAGGGGCCAATACCCGATTGCGATTAAGTGAAGCCCTCGAAAACCATGCCAAGCCTATGGATTAAGTGAGAAAATTGTATGTTACGTGTGTTTTATGCGTAAATCCTTTTCTTTCACACTTGTTTCCCATAGTTTTATAGAAATTGATGAAGGTAGCGTTTATGTTTTGTTTGAACATTTCTGTTATATTGTTCATAATCATGAAGCTAATGATAACTATCTCTGCAGGCAAGAAGTAAAGTACGCAGGAGTGGATTCGAAGAGTCATGTATGCAGAAGCATTGTGTTTAAAGATCTGGCCTTAGGCGTTCTAGGTCGGAATCCTACACGTTGTGTATGCATTATGAAAGCAAAGTTGTCCTATTTTTCATCATGGGAAGGCAACACACAGTCACCCTTTTATCAACATTTGTTCACTTCCTCAGGAAATGAAGTGCTCCAACAGATATGCTTTCTACGTGTCAGCAATTACTCTGACGATCCTATCTCTGTATACTCGATTTGTATATCGAAAACAGTGGGGGAAGATGAAGAGGCAGGGAAGACCTAGAGTCAGGGGCTTTTGCATAAGTATTACCTCCGAAAATGAGAAGGGGCTTTTTGTTTGGATAAGAACAATTTTGATTTATTGTGAATAAGGAGGACTGTTTGGTCGAAGAAGGAGCCTGTAGTTTCTGATTATTTTGCCTTTGCTTTTATGTGTTTTGAAGCAGAGTGTTGCTGCTGGCATAAATATAAATGTGATTTGTGTTTGTGCATATTGATGGCATACTGTTCATGATTAGTCTTGTTTATTTGAATATGATTCAATTGCTTGGTTAACTTATGAGCGATCACTGATTCAAAACCATATTAAACACCAGTTGCAGGTTTATTTGTGTAGAAAGGAATGTGTATTCCTGTATGAGTAATCTGATTGCAATCAAATCTAATATAGCTTTGTTCGTCTATGAACTCAGTAATTAATTCTTTGGAGTTGAAATTTAGTTATGGTGTTTAACCTCTTTTATTATGCTCCTGCAGGATAGACTAGAATAGTTAAGTTTAGCATAGGAAAGTAGAAGTAGTGTAGATAGGATTTGATACATATAGGTTAGTTGTTCCTTTTGTTGATTTAATTGAAGCCTTCTGCCCAAAAGCAATCTCTCAACTCATTTTAACAGTTTACGGGGTCCCTTAAAACTCGTTGGAACTAGCCATTCCAAACGAAAGTAGGTCTAATCAGGGCTTGCGATCAGGTTAGTTCCCCTTGTTCGTATAGCGACATTCGCCATGTCAACACACTATAAGGGAATGGTCCTTTTGTAAGTTTCCTAGCTGCACAATCCTGACAAACTCGTTCATGATTCATGTTAAACTCAAGCATACCTGTGACCATGTTCCTTACTAGGTAAGGCTTTGTAATGCAAGAGAGAAAACCTCTGGTGCCATAATTCACAATTGAAGAGAAGTATCACTTGCCAAAGCTCCCAAAGGACTCCCTCCAACTGGATAGAGACCATCAACCCTAAATCCAAGAGTAAATGCATATTTAGGGTTTCTATGCCAAATTCGTACCTTTCCATCAATGAATGCTACCTTGAAGCCTTTGTCTTCCATTGCATAAATATACACCAAGTTCTTTTTCAAATCGGGCACATACAATACTTCTTGTAGATGTATGGTTTGGCCTTGATTCAAGTGAAGGGTGACGGTACCTATCCCTTTCATGGGGTAGGAGGCATTATCTCCAAGTATGATCTTTAAATTCGTTTTCTTATCAACCAAATTTGAGAGGGACTCTGTGTATCCATTGAAGTGCCTTGAGGCTCCACTATCAATCAACCAATGATCCAAAGTATCTGGAGGAGAGGCAGTAGATAGAGCAGAAATAAGATAAAACTAATCTTGTTTTTCTACAACATTACTTTCATCATACAAGGCATTTCTTGTGCTTTTGGGAAGTCGACCATTTCCATTTCAAACAACTGGAGCATTCCTCTTTCATTTGTTGTTGAACATGTTGTTACTTTGATTGTCATTGTGTTTGAAATTGTTGTTGTTGTCATCGTCCCTTGTAAAATTGTTCTTGTGAGGACACTCTCTAGCATAGTGGATGAACCTATTGCAATTATAGCACCTTTCTTTTATTCCTTCTTTGAATCCCTTCTTGGATCCTTGACCCTGTGTCCTTGGACCAACATTATTCTTCCTTTTTTCATTAGCAAAGAAGGCATTAGGTCCATTTCCATTGGACATCTTGTCTCTCTCCATCATCCTTGTTTCCTCTTGAGTGCATCTAGCCAATAACTCATAAATACTAGGTATCCTGTCTTTGTTCAAAATGGTGGTGGTAAATACATACCATGGTCTTGAAAGACCTCAAAGTGCAATGAGAGTTAGCTCCCTGTCAGCAATAACTTCTCCAATATATAGTATGCCATTCTTAATTTGTGTTATTATCATGAAGTAAGATTGGATAGACTCCCCTTTATCCATCTTTATATCCTTCAACTTGTTCTTGAGAAAAAGAATTTGATTTGCATTGTTCACTTTGAACATCCCAACTAGCTTATCATATATTTATTTAGAAGTTCCCAAATCAGAAAAATAGGCAACTAAATGTTTTTGAATGGATTCAATCAAAATTTTCTTTGCTTTGACCTCACCTTTTCTATACTTCGTCTTCGTAGTAGCCGTGAATTTGAAGGAGGTTGCACCAATTTTTCCTGCACATAGTCCAATATTTCATGCTCCTCCAAAGCCAGGTCCAAAGTCATCTTCCATGCATGATAGTCATATTTGGCATTGATCTTGTCCTCAGTATTGAAGATGTAGAGGCCATTGAGACCTGTTCAATCAGATCTCTTAGTGATTTCTTTTCTCTCTCTTGCTTAGGCTTTGTCTTCACCTGGGCTCTGATTCCATATTAACTTTAGTTAACAATGGTATCTTCTATGTTTGAAACAATTACTTCAATGTCCTTTAGGTATCCCAATGACAATTTCCAATTTAAATTCCAATAGCAATCACATTAACCTTCACATTGATAGTAACTATATATAGAACATGAACAATGACTGCAGAAGACAGGCCAAGACAAGAGCACTAGATTTGGTGAATTCCAGGGAAAAACCCCAAGATGGGGAAAACTCTTTGATCAATTCTTTTTATTATAATATCAAATTTTCAGCAAAGAGAGAGAGTACAATAAAGTCAAAATTGACTTGCCAATAGATGATTAAAACAACCCTGTCAAAGCCTGCAATTTTGTCCCAATCAAATCAGCCCGAACCAAAAAGTCAATGATGGTCAAAACAGCAACAAACAGTCCACAATGTAGTTCAGTCAAACCCATTCAAACTCGGCCTTCTTTTCTAGTCAAATTCAACCCAAAACACTCATCAAAACTATGGTCAAACTTGGTCAATCTGAAGTCAACCCTGAGGTCAATGCAGGTCAAACAACCCATAAAATCTTAGTTTTTGTGCCAATGAATGTAGTCTGCCCAAACAGAAAATTTCCTGCCAAAATCGCAGCCAAACTCAATCAAAGTTCAAACAGCCCTTGGTCAACGTTGGTCAAACCCTACATCAATTCTTAAATTCGACCACCTGAAATTCGTCCTCTTTCAGCCACACGTGTGAGAGAAGAAAAATTGTTCCTACAATTTGTATGACCCAATTAGATGAGGAGAGAGAAATGATGAGTTTTGATGAGCCCAAATGAGGTTGGAGGTCTCTATTATTTATACAAGTCGTTGAGGGTCAAGAGACATGTCCATTGGGCTTCATGAGCCTACATGATTATGTGGCTAACCTTGACAATTTGCACGTGTGGGCTTGACCTTAAAAACATATTTCTCTTTGTCCAAATTTGATGGTATTTAGGTCAATTTTGGTCCTCTCTAAAAGAGGAATTCAGTGCAATAGTCATCTCCATCAAATGAGTTGTCCAAAGTGGAGTTTGTCCCTAGTTTCCAATTTTAACACCTATGAGATGTTATCTTCCTTGGAATAGAAATTGGTCTTCTTAAGAGATCTTCCCTTCCTATTTTAAGAAATTTGCCTCCATTTCTATGTTCTTTTTCATCATCGTTATCTCCTGATTTTCTAATATATGGACATTTTGAAGTATAATTACCTATTCTACCACACTTAAAATATTTGAATGGTAGTTTACCTTTATATTTTCCAAAACCTCTTTTCAACTTTCTCATGAATTGAACTTCTTCTTCATCTGATTCAAGGCTAGAGTGATCATGGTCCTTGCTTCTTTTTGTTTTCTTTAATGCTTTGAAGGTTGCTTCCTTTAGTTCAAACTTCTCTTTTCCTATTTTTATCTCATATTCAGTGAGTATTCCATCCATCTTCAAGTTTTTGAGATATTTCTTTTTTCAATCGCTGAAACTTTTGGATTGAACCTTAATGGAAGAGATCTAAAGAATTTTTGAACAACTGTTAATTCTTCAATATTTTCATCCAATATTTTAATAATGTTCACAACTTCATCTATTCAAAGGAAAAATATGCAATGTATTCTTCTTCATTCATCTTTAAACTTTCAAATTGTATTCTATGAGTTTGAAGTTTATCCCTTTTTACCTTTTCATCTCCTCCATAGATGCTTTGAAGCTTATCCCAAATTTGTTTGGCAGTCACAGTGCATTACCTTGACAAATATTGAATTAGCAAGACCACTTAAGATGGCATCTATTGCTTTGGAATTATTTACATAAACCTTTTTCTCATCCGCATTTGTCAGAGAAACTAGAACTTTATATCCTTCTACCACCAAAGGGCATTAAATGTGCTCTCATTCTTATCTTCCAAAAAATGTAATTTATTCCATCAAATGCAAGGGCTCTATTATCCTTGCTATTCATTTGTCCCTCTAAGATTTACCTTCTAGTGTTTATATTGCTTATGAAGGAACCTTCTCTGATACCAATTATTTGACTCAATTAAACTGAGAGGGGGGTTGAATTAGTGTAATGACAATTTTTACTTGTTTAAACATTTGAACATCATAAAATGTCACTCTCATAAATTGAGCAAACAACATAACATATATCTGGAAACACTTATAGGAGAAAACCACAAAAATTGTTTATATGAAAGATCTTGTAGGCACCAACCTATAGGAGACACTAGTACGCTCCGCTGCTTTGTAGGAACCAACCTATAGGAGACACCAACCCCCTCTATTTCAAATATTCATAGGCACCAACCTACTTCACTAAATCTACTTGTTGCTTTACAATGTCTATTAGTTGCTTCTGCTTTCACCAAGTATGTTTGTTGCTTATGTTTTCACTATCTCTATTAGTTTTTTTTTCCTTCACGAGGTCTACCTACTACTTATTCCTTCACCAACTCTACTTCTCCCAAAACTTGTTGTTTTTGGCTTCTTCCTAAGAACTTGCATAGCATGCCACATATCTGATTTTGCAAATCTAGTTTTGAAATTTCTACTGCATGTACCTAGATATCTCTTCTCTGTCTCATGCATATTTCACAATCTAAAAGATCTCAAAAAGAAATTTGTAGAAAAAATGACAAGCTAACCTATTTGAAGCATTTTTCTATTAAACATTGGATAAACCAACACTCCTCGTGTGTTTTGCTATATGGACTAACCACCTCTCGTGGATCCTTATCTCTGGTGATGTGATCATTGACTAACACATGTGGGTTTTGGTCTAACAACAATCGCGATTACCAACAAGTGGTATCAAAGCGTAGGTCACGAGTTCGATACACACCCGACTCGCATTGGGGGGGATATTGTTGAACATTGGATAAACCAACGCTCTCCACGTGTTTCGCGACATGGACTGACTGCTTCTCGTGGATCTCTATCTCTGGCGATGCGATCGTTGACTAACACATGTGGGTTTTGGTCTAACGTCAATCGTGATTCCCAACAATTTCATGAGTATTTAGGAACACTAACTTCCTCAAATAATATCTCTGAAATTGTAGAGAAACGGGTTCTGAAATTTCTACCACAAGTACCTTGAGATCTCTTCTTTGTCTCCTCCATATTTTAGATTCCAAAACATCACAGAAAGAAAGATATAGTGAAAATACCATGCTGACATATTTGAATAAGATTTCAGGAGCATTCAAGAGCCTAACTTCCTTAGAACATATCTTTGAATTTATAGTACACCAAGGTCTCAAATTTGAACCATAGGTACATGATAATATTCTATCTGCATCCTCCAAGTTTTACGGTCAAAAACATCACATGATAGAAAGTTATAACAAAAATTCCATATTGATTTGTTTGAAGAAGATCTCCGGGGCATTCAGGAAGCCTAACTTCCTTAGACCATATCTATGAAATTATTGTGAATCATACTCTGAAATATGAACTACATGTACATGAAGATCTTCCATCTATAGCCTTCAAGTTTCACATTCTGAAACATCCCAAAAAAAAAAAAATTCATAGCAAATGTTCTCAGATGAATCATTCACCACATAAATCACATTTTTGCTTCCACCTTTAGACTTCAAGAATCACCCCAAAAGTTATTTCCCAACTCCTCTTGCGACTTCAGATCTCTTCTTGCTTAGATTATGTTCAAATGAACTTGTATTCTCTTTCTTTATTGTGTTTGTTGTTATTTTTTGTGGCATCAGAGGTGTTCTAGCCTCGAAACCTTGTGGAGAGACTAAAACATAAGATTTAACAATAACCCAAAAATCGTTTTTTTAAATTCCACCTAGAAATGTCTCAAATATATTATTAGCCTATTTTTAATTACTTCCTAAGTCTAAACTTAGGAAAAGTGGCTAATTAATCAAAATTAATTGAGATAAGGTGTGAATCATCTAGAAACTCACAAAAATCGACAAGGAATTAAGTTGGGGCCTTGATTAAGCTTTAATATTGGTCGCTGGAGGTCCAAAAGAGGATTATAAGAATTCGACGATGGGTAGATGGAGAACACACTTGTGGAATTTGATTTCCTTGGGCAGTTCGATTTCCAGAGAGTAGTAACAGTTGCTGGAAAGCCAGAGAAGGAAGCAGAGACAGTGAGGAGCAGGGGCAGTGATCCAGAGGAGTTTTCTAGATTCGAAGAGGCAGCAGCAAGAAGCCTAGTATTCCCTTTGAGGCAACGTAGAGGATTGCATCATCATCTTCAAAGGGCAATTCGATGTAGCTAGAGGAAAAATCAATTCAACATCCAAAGGCCAGGAAAGTCTTCTAAAAGACCGGAGAATCATTTTCCTCAACAGAGAGAGACAGAACGACTTGATCAGGGGCAGTTCTAGGTTAGAAATCCAAGGGTTTATGCAAGCACTGCACATAAGCCAGCGTGAGGGGTCCAGGAGGACGAGTTTCTGGATCTAAGTTGTGTCGGGGTTGCTTGTAAAGGAAGGTAAATTCCTTAGATAATTTTGGCCATATTTTCTTGTTGTTTGGATTGCTAGTTGGGCATCCATAGATTGCACTCAGAATTTCACTACTACTTAATAATAAAATGCTCAATTGTTGCATCAATTTTCCCAATTTGGGTTTTCCTGAGGAAATTTGTCCAAAAATAACTGTGTTAATTTTAATGTGTGCACTAGCATGTTTCTCAGTTTCTAGCACTATTATTTTCTACAATTTTATTTGTGAAGGTTGTAGTGTGATTTATTCAGTATTTGTCGTGGCAAATAAATTGTTAAATTAATTAGCAATTAGAAAAATAATTTCCAGTTATTGCAATAGGATTTCAGACTTGAAATTTTCACATGTTATCAAAGAGAGATTGATCAAGAGGGAAGCTCAGAAGCTAAAGGAAGAAATATTCCAGATTCAGAGAGAGTCTGGAAATATGATTTCCAGATTTGCATAGAAACTAGCTTAGCAAATCAAACTGCTAGGAAGAGAGTTCAATTTTTCTAGTGCAGGTGGCAGGAAAAATTCACAGTTCCTAGAGGTAATTCCAACTGGCAATAGTGAAGATAGAAAACAGTTTCAGTGAAGAAGATCAATATTTTCGCTGACCAGATTCCTTGCTTGGGCGCAGAAGGGTTTTGCAACAATTTGCACACGTAGAATCAGTGTCGAGTGGAAGATAAATATCACACAGAGGGAAAAATTCTCTCAAGGGATCTCGAATTTTAGATATCTAATTTTTCCAGTTGCAAATTGGCAGTGTTTGTGAGCAGATTTCCTCACTCCATAAGGGAGTGTGAGTAGCAGATTCAACAGCCAACAGGTGAAAGAGGTAGATTTTCATCCCAGTTTTTAGTTTCGCTGATTTTACAGCTTTACATAGATGGTTGTACGAGATTCCCAGAGGAGGCAGTGCAAGTTAGCCATAATGCATATCTGGACAGTAGATCGACTACCAGTTGCCAAAGATAGGATTCGAAGGAAGTGTGATTAGTCCAGTGTGAGATATAAAGAGAAGAAGAGTCCCAACGCAAGACATGCCTCAAAAGGAGGTAGTATGGCACCAGATCCAGGAGGAGGCGTATGAGAATCCAGTGTGCCAGATGGGCAGGGTCCAGCGCAATTACAACAAGGAGATATGTCAAATCAATTCCAGATTGTTACAGTGGGACCATCACCTTTGCTACAAGAGCCCACAATATCATTGTAGCAGACTCAGTGTTAGCAGCCGACGTCAATCATTTAGATGACAATTGCAGATCTAGTTGCAGTCAGTAGACATGAGACAGTTGTAGAGATAGATGGAGTGATATAGGTAGTTCAAATTTCCCAGTTGCAATATGCAAGTGCAGTTCCAGCTAGAAGATTCCTAGCGCAGAGCTACATAGTCCAGTTCCAGTGCAGGGGGACATTATGAGTTGTTAGGAGGGAGTAGAGAGATTTCCCATAGGGAGATCAAGACTCAGAGGGAATGTAGCTTCAGAGGGAGTAGCCCTATGGAAGCTAGCACTTCAGGATATGGGCGGATCAGACTCATTATTGCGGTATTTGCAGTACCAGTGTGGAAGCATTAACATATCAATAGTAGCAGCAGTATGAGTAGATAAGATTTTGCAATGTTTGTAGCGATACCTCCAGGATTGAGTTGGGGCGACATGGAGTTGTACCCTAGAGCAGCACAGATATGGGTAGGGTCCATTGAGGTATCGGCCTCATGGATCATTACCTTACTATAGGGGCCCACAGTATTTAGTAGCAGGATGGATCAATGTCAGTGATTCAATCAGATCCAGAGTGACAGTTGCAGACTAGTAGCAATCAGATGTTGAGGAGCGCAGTGCAGTGTTGGCAGCAATGCAAAGTGGCACAGTGTAGATTCAGCAGCAACGCAGATTTTTTAGTAGACAGTGTAGATGCTAATAGCAGTCAAAGACTCGAAAGACAGATGCATCATATTGAACACAATTGATTCAGTTTTTATGATGCTTCTTAGTTGCAGACTACAGTAGCAATAGTAGCAGATAAGAGGGGGTTGTAATGCAGATACAGAGTTGGCAGTCGTATGGAAATTCCAATAGCAGCACAAATGCAATGTCATAGTTGGTGTGCAGTGGTAGGAAGTCACAGTGGCCAGACATCAGCAGCGTGACAGAGGGTGGTATAGAGACAGGGTGTTGTGGTGGAATATGTAGCACTAGAGAGAGAACACCTTCCTCGCTAAGGAGTGCTAGTTTCTGTAGCATCGAAGGTGTTTTAGTCTCGACACTTTTAGGAGAGGCTAAAACACATAAGTTCTCCATAACCCAGAAATCGTTTCAAAAAAATCCACACATAAATGTCTCAATTATATTATTAGCTTATTTTTAATTATTCTCTAAGTCTAAACTTAGGAAAAGTGGCTAATTAATCAGAATTGATTGAGATAAGGTGTAAATCATCTCAAAACTTACATGGATCAAGTTTTAATCATGGTTGTTGGAGGTCCAACAGAGGATTATAAGAAGAATTTGATGGGTAGATGGAGAACAAACTTGTGGAGTTCGATTTCCTTAGGCAGTTTGATTTCCAGAGAGCCGCGGGAGTTGTCGGAAAGCCAGAGAAGGAAGCGAAGATAGTGAGGGACAAGACAGTGATCAGAGGAAGTTTTCTAGAACCGGAGAGGCAGTAGCATGAGGCTAAGTTATTCCTAGTGAGGCAGCGCAAAGAACAATGCAGTCAGATTCAGAGGGAAATTCAATTTAGCTGGAGGAAAAACCGATTCAGCTTCCAGAGGCCTGGAAATACTTCCAGAAGGTCGAAGAATCATTTTCCTCAGTAGAGACAAGCAGAACGAGGCAATTTCAGACTAGACATTAAAGGGTCTGTGCAAGCACTATGTAGAAGCCAGCGTGAGGGGTCCAGGAGGACGAATTTTTGAAGCTAAGTTGTGTCGAGGTTGCTTGTGGAGGAAGGGAAATTCCCTTAGATAATTTTGGCCATATTTTCTTGTAGTTTGGATTGCCAGTTGGGAATCCATAGATTCTACTAAGAATTTTACTGCTACTTAATAGTAAAACCCTCAGTTGTTGCACCGGTTTTCTGAAGTTGGGTTTTTCCAGGGACATTTGTCCAAAAATAACTGTGTTAATTTTGATGTGTGTGTGTACTAGCATATTTCTAAATTTCCAACACTATTATTTCTCGTAGTTTTATTTGTGAAATTTGCAGTGTGATTTATTTAGTATTTGTCGTAGCAAATAAATTGTTAAATTAATTAAAATTAGAAGAATAATTTCCAGTTGTTGCAATAGGATTTCAAACTTGAAATTTTCACATTTGTACGTTCACGTATGGGGTTGACTTGTAAAACTGGTTGGGTTAGCCTGCTTGTACTTTGGTTGGGTCATCTTAACAAAATCTTTCATATCTCTTCATTCATATGGATTTATACGCAGTGTCATATACCGTTGGAAAGGTCTCGGGATAAAATTTCCAACCATATATCCTATGCTCTCATTTGAGCTTGGTAATTGGAGTAAAAATGGCTTCAAAGATAGGGTATCTAAATGGGGCATCAAAATTCCAAATACAATACTTTCAATAATCTTTATTTTCCAATGTGTATCTTAGACACAAATAGTCTCCCCCTATCTTTGACATCAATGAAAACAATATCTGTAATAGGTTATAATTAAAAGAATTCAAATACCTAGGACGAAAATTTGGTTTGCATATAACATTCCTATAATAAGATTGGCCACACATCCACTAGTGATTACCCTTTTTAAATTTGCTCTAGGTATTTGCCACACTCACCATTGGATATTGTACAAGGAAAGATTGACAAGGCTAGACATGATTAGTGTAGGATTGGAAATACATTCAAGTAGGACAGATAGTTTGGTTGCATCTTAATAACGAAAGATTACCAGGGCTTCGGAAAAAAATCAAAGCCTTGAAATATGGACTTTTTGAAATATTGAAGATTGTAGGCATCAATGCTTATAGACTTAGCATTCCACCTTATATGTGCATTTACACAATAGCAAATGTATAGAACTTGGAACTTTACAATCCATTGATGTTCGATGAGGATGAAGAGGGCTAAGTTATATGTATGTATGGTCACCTTCAAAACTTAAATTTGTAGAGACCAAAAGTCTCCCAAAATAAGGACAGGTTGCTCAAAATCGATCTACATAAGTACCATCTGTATTTATTGATGCTCTAGATTGGGGAGCATATGATTTAGGATCTGTAATATATGGTGATGATTTTGTCAAAGCTTGGGACATCAATTTCCAACACGTTCCTTGGGCCTAAAAAAAAAAAAATTGGCCTTGCTACCACTAACAATTGCCTTTGGATTTTGTTAGCCTTAGTGGAAATTGTTCTTCTCATTGAAACCTTTCCAACAAGCTATTATGAACCTAAAATGGAGTTTACATGTGAAAGTTATGGCCTCGATAAGATAAAAATCCAAATATTCCTTGTTAGTATCCTATAGTCATAGTAGTCATAAAATATCTTTTGTCTTTCAAATTATTTGACAAATGTATAAAGGTTTGGCTATGATCTTGTAGAAGATCAAGCTATGAGTCTCAATTTATAATAAAATTTTCATTATTCAATGTAATTATGTCAAAGTGTGTGAAGAGTCACAAAAATGGTCTTTTATATCCTAAGAGTTCGAGTTAAGTGGATCTAGGGTCAAGTTCCATCAAAAGATCATGAGCAAGGTCGTATTGTCATGCTTTGTCATCATGGGCACAGATTTGTAGGGTATCTTGAGTCAATTAGAGTGTCAAATCTTGATCAATCATGACATCATCATCAGTACATCAGTTAGGAGGACAGTGTTGCATTTTTGACAAAGTGTTGTGCATTCATCATTTCAATTCAAAATTGTAATCATTACCTATCAAACTCGCATTTCACCACCTTGGAAGTTTTAATGCATGATTAATCTTTAGAGATACCTAAGAGCCTTCATTTTTTCCATCGGAAGTTGGTTATATGGTGTTTGGAGGTCACTGCATAAAGGAGGCAGGGGAATTGTTGTGTTCGCAGACAGGTGTTGTGCTCACACATGGGCGATGTGTTTCTTTCAAAATGATGGCAAAATTGTCTATCCAGGTGCAAATTCTTGTTTTGTTCAAAGCCTTGGTTTTGTATGACTTTCAAATTGCATGCATGTGCTTAGAAAATACCTAGGAACGCTGCAAATTCCTAAATTTCACACGCTACATTTTCTGCAATTTCGCTACTCTTTGCCTATGCGCTACGTTTTCATGTTTTTTATCCTTGCCAAACACCCAAATTCTTGTCTACAACCTTGATATCAAAGTTTACCATGCCATTTAAGTAAATCAAAACCTCTTACCTCATCCTCAAAGATCAAGAAGTTTGTTTCTTCCATGCATTGCGTTTCTGGCGTTGCACCTATGTTTTTTTTTAATTCTGCCACTATGACTAAGCAGACAATAGTTGTTTTTTGGGGTTCTGGAGAGGTGATTTGTGTTTATTGATCTGTTTCATAGGATTTTCCATTCTCAATTGTTACACAACCCTAATTTGGATCTCTTTTTCATCATTACCATCCTATTTTCTACACAAAATAAACCTACACTGGGATTGCATTTTAGAAGCCCTAGAGTATATCATTGTTGTAAAAAACCATGTCAACCCCAGAGGGAAGGAAACATAAGGGAGGTTCCATTGTCAGGTTTGAACCCCGAGACCTCACATTCATCAGTTTAGACCCAGCAATCAGAGTTGTCTTTGAGCAAATTGGATGTACCAAATTCTGTGAAAAAAATCAAGGGTACAATGTACAACTCACTAAGGAGTTTGCTATGAATTTTAATGGGTTGGAGGTTAAGATTGGAGAGCTCACCTTTCCAGTTTCAAATGTCACAATATCAGCTGCACAGAGATTCTCCTTCAGGGGGAGCAATGGTTCAAGGGCATGCCTCTTGATATTGCCAATTATAAAAAAAAATTGAACCCTAGGTATAGAGATAAAGGGTATGGATCCATTGTCCCTAAGGAGTATTTACTTGAACACCACAACAAGCTTTTGCAAGCAATTCAGAGATATTTTACTTGTGAGGGTAGGTTTGGGAGGATATATCAATACCATTTTAGACTTTTGATGCATTTTACAGGGAAGAACCCCTTGAATCTGCCCTTCTATCTATTCAAGAGTCTCAACAAGATGGTAGACAAAGTGCAGGGAAAACAAAGCCAAGTGGAACCTAGCCTTTTCCACTTCTCCTTAACTAAATTGTTGGTGTTGGAGGAGCTAAATAAGAGAAATAAATCATGGCAATCATTTGTAGATTCTTCAAACTTGGTAGTTGACTTACCAACTAGTTCCTTGAGCAAGGAGACATCATCAGTGGTTAAAGATATACAATCACCATCTGGAAGTTCTGTGAAAAGGCCCTCAGTTGCAGTTCATTCATCAGAGAAGAAGAAAGGTAAGAAGTTGCATTTTTCTCCTAAAGTAGTGGATGTCCCCAAAAATCCCCTCACTAGATCTGCTGCAAAAAATTTTCCCTTGGAGCAGACATTTGAAGCCTTGGAAACTATACAAGAAGATGATGTTCTTGATGACAAAGACAAGGAAATTGCACAGTTACAAGAGCAGCTAAAAAAGGCCCATATGGTTATTGCACAATTGCAGCAGGATAACAGGGAATTGAAGAAGGTAGCTCTAGAAAGGACAACTAAGCTTAAGGAGGAAGAACCAGTGACAAAGGTTACACCATCTATCACCAAATCCAAAGGCAAGGAGAAAATAGTGGGAGAGGACATTCAAGAGGTACAAGCTCCAACAGCTAGAGTCACTAGATCTTCAGTTAAAAAATTGCATAGTCGGGAAGAGAAGGTAGTACAAGAAGAAAAGAAGACAAACATGAATGAGGGTCCACATACCTTCAACAGGTTGAGGATGCAATTGAAGAAGGCCCGCAACGAGATTGTTGAGCTCAAGCAGTAGGTGATATCTATCATCCAGTAATGGATAATGCTAAATATATCCTAAAGAGGTCTCTTCCACTACATAGGAAGTTGAAAAACTTATGCAGGCAAAATCTTACTATGAGGATGGAGTTGAGGGCTACCAAGCAGTAGTGGAAGGAGCTTCAAGAGAAGGATAGAGGTAAGTTGGACATGTTGGTTGAAGCAGCCAAAGTTTGAATGCTGGAACAAGTAAGACAAAGCAGTTTTGTATCCTAGCCAAGCATTAGGTTTAGGGTTTTTGATGTAAAGGAGGAAGTTTTGTCATTTTGGTAAAAGCAGTTTGAAATGGGTCTACGGCATGATCTGCATTGTGTCAGCATCATCACCAACATGTGCATCTTGTTCAAAGACCTCACTGTTGCTTAAACTATGAAGAACAAATGGTGTTGCACTTTCTCACTAGCACTACGTTTTTGTTGTGGATGAAATGTAGAGAGTTGGGAGCTTTATGTGTTGAAAGAAAGTTTCTAAGGAGGAAGTTGATGATGCCTAGGCCTTTTCACACGTGTTGAAGTCAACGAGCAACGCAGTGAATGAGTGGAACTATTTCAACCATGGAGCATTGTGCTTTCCTACTACATTTTTGTTTTATGTTGAATTAGGAGGTTGCGTTGTGCTTCCACACAGTGATCATTTTATAATCATAGTAAATATTACAAGGCATCCAAGGACTAATAGGCTCAATTTGGACTAAGAATTTAATGTAAATATGCTTGGAAAAGATTTTGTCAAACAACCCCTAATTTTCAGAAATCAATTCTATTTTCATTGCATTAGGTAGAAACTGAAAGCTTATTGAGGAATTTGGTCCCTAGAGGTGGGCACTGATTTTTTTAGTCTATTTATGCTCTAATTGTTATGAATCAAAGGGTTGGGCAAGTTTGAGAAGGAAGAACATTGTGTGCA
The DNA here is from genome assembly GCA_031772625.1 of Pinus tabuliformis. Taxonomy (NCBI): domain Eukaryota; kingdom Viridiplantae; phylum Streptophyta; class Pinopsida; order Pinales; family Pinaceae; genus Pinus; species Pinus tabuliformis. The sequence continues at coordinate 39,724,696 of CM062818.1, forward strand.
TTGTATTTTCTTGATTTTCCAGTGAATGAAAGGACAGAGGCTAAATTTTACAGGGATTCCTGTGTTAGTTGCTTTGGAGATGTGCTTCTTGGTTTTGTAAGTTATCTTTTGTATCAATCATGCTTTGAAATGTGTCTTCTTGTTTAGTTAAACAAAGATATTGACTCATAATTCACTTCAAAATAGTGTTTTGTTTCAATTTGCTAAACATTTATGTTTTCTGCTAGAATGGCATTTAGAATTCATCTTATTGTCTGATGCTTTGTATGTCATTTTTCATTTATCTTCTACTCACCCTCCTACAATGATTTTGACTAAAAAACTCCAAAAAGACTACCTACCTTGCCCCTATAGAAGATCCCTCTTTCTCTTCATCCTCCCATTGGAAATCATCAACTTTTATGACCGTATTGCCCAATGGATCTATCTTCTTTCCTGCCAACAAACCTTTAAAACTTATATCCACTGAGCACCATACCTAGCCTAATATTCAAGTAATTGAACATTTCAGATAGAGGAAACCCCTCTCTGAAGTTGGAAGGGCTAGATCCCAACTTTCAATTGGTTTGTGCTTACCTCTGAGTTTCTCTTTTAAGCCTAGGGAAATTACTGAGAGCTAACATTCCGCACAAGTGCAAGTAATGGCCATGTCAATTCACCATAATTTGAATATGATGAGCTAGTAACATTTGAGAATCCACTACAGACTCCTAGAAGCATTGTGGAGGTTCCAAGCGGCTTTTGAAACCCTAAACCTAATTGTAATTTTAGCTATCAAAAAACTAGGAAAATGAGGGAAAAGGGTTCACTTTTTTATCAGTGGCGCATTGTTCCATAGAGGAGTGGGAGTGTGGAGGACATACAGATAGAGTAAACAAAGAAAATCATATTGTAAAGGATTGTAGAAGACATTAGTGTCGCATAGCTTCGTGGTAAGCTTGGACAACTTTGTAATCTATATTGTAATCTCCACATATAAGATGGAAGGGGCATAGTCCATTGATCGTTGGTTTTCTTGTATGGGTTTATAGGGTAAATATTTGTGTTCCATTATGTGGCTTTGTGTTAAAATGGGCAACTAGGGCCAAACTCCATGTGGGTCATATTATTTATAGTAGCTGATATTTTTATTGGATCCCTCTCATCGAGAGGTGTAGGATTGATCTAAATATAATCCGATTCTGATAAGTATTCATGGAGTTATGAATTTATTTTTATTATAAGACAAATTGTCAAGTCGGCCAGCGACTTGAGTAGGCTCAGAAGCCCAATAGACATGTCTATTCATCATCTACGTTTTAGTATAAATAGAATAGGATTTGAAGTCATTTGGACATCCTCTTAATGTGATCTCCTCTCCACATCTTGGGTTTTTGGAGAAGGAGAGACACTAAAGAATACGCTGGCCTAGTATGATGCCCTAATCCAATGCTGTCATTTACACGTAGTCAATAAAGAGATATGGTCCTAATCTCATGTTAGATAATCTCAATATAATGAGAAGATGCAGCATAATGATGGACAGCATGATGATGGAAGATGCAACATAATGGGCAACATGATGATGAGAGCATATGAGAACAACTCAGTCATCAAGGTCCAGCACTGTGATGGTATAGCTTAGTGCTACACAGTAAAGTGCCGCAAATGGACGAAATGCAACACTACGATAGGTGAAGCAGTCACCTTGGAGAATCAGTTGAAGCAATATGTCTTCAACTGATCTCATGCTGATATCAAAAGTCGTAAATGTACTATCGCTCTCTCCCTATCTCTGCTGAACTTTGAAGAACATAAAAGAAGAATTGATCAAGGGTTCCCCACATTGGGGTTTGTCCCTCACTGGCACCACATCTTGTGTCCTCTTGTCTTGGCTTGTCTTCTGCGATTTATATTTATGTTCTATCTACAGTTTACTTTAATGTTGATGTGATTTCTAATCTGGAAAAGATATTGAGCTAACGATGAAAATTGAAGTAAATTGCTACACACATAGAACATACCTAAAATTAACATGGTATTAAAGCTGAGGTGAAGATAATGCCCAAGCAAGAGAGAAAGAGCAATCATCGAAGACAGTTGGGTAAGGACAAAAGTATCAGTGGATTCCTCATCCCTCTTCAAATTCACCAAGGGTGAAGTCGAAGCAGAGAATATTATTAGAATGGCGCATCGGAAGTTTCTGATGGCCTACTTAAAGATCACTTCATTGGGAAGTTCGAATCTAAGGGTGGAAGAAAAGGCGAATGCCTTAGTTGCAATAAGTTCAGCCATTATGCAAAGGAGTGTCTGAATGGCAGAGACACATCTCCTGATGAAGATAACAATCATTCCAGGGACATCTTCAATGATAAAAGGAATGACTGGTAATGCAGGTCATCAAGGAAATGGTCGACTCTTCAAAGAAAGCAAGGAACCCCAGGCACTTCATTGGATAGAAGGGTGCACTCTCTAATTTGGTAGAGATGGAAACAATCGTGGGATTATACTTGGAGCCGATGCCACCTATCCCAGAAAGGGTGTAGGGAATGTTACCCCTCAATTGAATGAGGGAACTCAATTCATTCACAGAATCTCTTTTATGTACCTAATCGCAAGAAGAACCTAGTGTCCATTTCAGCAATGGAAGTCAAAGGTTACAAGGTGGCACTCATCAATGAAAAGGTACGTGTTTGAAAATAGATTTTTCAAAGATGTTTTTGAGTTCAGGGTTGTATCAAGTTGCAGGAAGTCCACTGGGGACCATGTCCATTGACACATAGCACCGAAGGTCTATGAGTCAGATGGTGACATGAATGCCTGAATTCAAAAAGAACATGAAAGTACATGTCTGAGATGTACCGAAGAAAAATATTACAAGGGAGCCATTCCCCTCATGTAGCAGGTCCACAGGTGTGTAACAACCCGAGGGGTTTGAGATTGATAATCAAGAATCTCATGTATACAAGTGGAATAAAACCTTCTATGGCTTGAAGCAAAACTCCCCAGGCATAGTATGAGAGGATTGACCGGTGTCAGATGAAGCTGAGATTCACTAGGAGTGAAACCGATCCAAACCATTACCTGAAGGTTGTGGATGATAGACCTCTCATACCGGCACCTTATGAGGACGATCTATTTCTGATAGGTGCAGACCCTCTCATTTGCAGAAGTAAAAGGGAGTTGGATTCCGAATGTGGAATGTTAAATTGCAAGCTTGTGACTGCCTTGAGGATATTAACTTTTAGAAGTTATATGTTAGTGATGTCCGACCAGATTTGGGAAATGCCTCTGAGTTCCATAAACCCATTCGCGTTGATGTTCTTGGTGAACTTCCGTCCAGACATATGTTTCGCAGTTAGCATGGTGTTGATGCGCCGAAAATCGTTGTATCAACATTGGGGGATAACCACCCGGTCCGGACCTTAATACAGCTCCTTTTCCATTTGGGATGGTGGCTCCGACTGGATATAATGGGACCAGTTTCCCAATAATGAATAAAAGGGGATGGATGAGTGATTGATTTCTAATAAATGATAATGAATGGATGACTTAATCTAACAGCAAAAACATAAATGACTATTCTATCCCGGGAGGCTTCTATTCTCTTAAGTGCAACTCTTGATGATCTATGTTCATTAATAGGCATATAGATGACTCTACACAATAAACATAGACATTCATTTACTTAATGATTGCTTTGTTCAAGTAGTTGAACAAAGTGATTAACAAAACATTGTTACACTTATCCTTTTATATTACCGATATATGTATGATAAAAGAAAAGCATGTTGTAACCATCCAATAGTGGAAATTGTAAAGAATGTTGTTAAAAACACACGCATATATCCGATAATAGCAAGAGCGATCAAACAACAATTCACATAAACAAAATGAACTCAGACATAGATAGTAGTACCATATGAGTTGCAAATCATTCCCAATATCAATCGCTATTTGAATTCCTTCTTCCGACGCAGAAATACTTTTAAATAAAGGCAATAGTGCACATCCACATAAAAGCTTCATTATCAAAATTGGAATAATTGGCCCAGTCTTTATAAAAGAATATGCCTGAAGTACAGTAGTGCAACTTCAGGTTTAAGTCATATACAAAAACTTACGACCCTTTCCAATGCATTGAAAGGGTCTATAAATACTTGACTAAAGCTAACTAACTATGAAATTAAAATCCTACTTAATTGGTACAACTTGATTTGGGAGTATCTTCCTCATAGCAATCTGGCAGTCGGCAGCATGATTCATCACTTAGGTTGTTTGCCTTTCGACCTGAGTTGGCATATTGCAAGCATTGGTTCCACTTCTGGAGGTCGGTTGAGACGAGAATTGAGTTGGGCAGCATAGGTGGCATCTTGTATATCGGGAATGATACACCCGATTGCATCTGTCAGGCACTTGAGGGCGGCTCTCTGGCTGTATGGTTTGACTAGGAACAACCAATAGGTGTCCCAAGTCAAACTGTTAATACCTGCGATCAATCTCCCATTCTTCTCCAGCTCTTGATAACATGACTGCTCCAATGTTTTAACTGATAGCAATTTCCCTGGGGTACATTGAGAGATCATGTTAGATAAGTAGAGAGTATCATTAATCAATTCAACCAAATTACTTTTGGTTAACTTGCATCTGGAAACTGCTCTCTCTGCCTTCATTAACTGGGACTGCCTTTCCATAAATAGGATTTCTTTATGTGATTCTAGGATTTTTGGCAAATTAGCTGCCTATCCCTCATCAGTGTCTTGCCACTCAAGAAAATTGGTCAAGGTCTCATCAGCCTACTCCAAGTCTGTTCTAGCATCAACCGATTTATCACTTTATCGATGTTGTTAAGTCACATAAAGGTTCTGCTTGAGCGATTTGTTGACATAACAGCCTTATTTGTGTTACCAATGCTTTGTTAATCTGTAATGCTTCGGCTCTGAACTCAGCAAGTTGTGGAAGATTCTTGGACTTTTCTATTTGGGCTGATAATTGAGCAATTTGCTCATCTTTAGATTTCCCCATCTGTTCATGCATTGCTTTCAATTTTTCCAGCGCTTCCGACAGCTCCTTCTGCTTTTGAATGGCACTTGAATCAATTCTTTGTTTTTCTTCTTGCAATTGTTTATTCAGTTGATTGTTTATTTTTTGCTGTGTAGACAACTGTTGTTCAAGTTGTTCTGCCTTCTGTTGTGCCTCCGATAACTGTACTTGTAGCGAGGCGATTGCTTGGTCCTTTTCTCTTAACAGATTAGTTACTTCTGATGCTTTGTCCATGGTGGCCGCCGAATAGGCTCCAGCATATTGGGACAATTTAGTAAGGTCATCAGAAATATCAAACTCCTCTTTCCAGACCACATTGGTTTTCACTGTTTGTTCAGGGAATAGGGAAGGTTGATCAGTCCTTCTCCTTTTCCGCTGTCGTTTTACTACAGCCCTACGCTTTGGGCTGTAAAAGACATCCAATGGAGGTATCTCCTCCACTTGCAAAACGATCTGATCGGAAGGATCCTTGGGAATTATCTCTATTCCTGCAGAAAGGGGTAGGCCGCTGGTTCCACTTGGAACCTCTTTAGATGTTGTATCCTGTGTGTCAGCCGCCTTTGATGTATCGGCTTCCTTTGAGCTTTCAAGATTACTTATGATTGAGTCGAATTGCTGCCATTCCTGGATCAATTTCGGGTCAATCTGGGCATCTACATTCATGTTCGTGCTGCTCTGCTCCTGCTCTTTCCTCTGTGTTTCCTCCTGCTCTTTTCTCTGCACTTCCTCCTGCTCTTTTCTCTGCACTTCCTCCTGCTCTTTTGTTTGGATTTCTCCAGCAATTTCTGATGTAGCAGGAGGTTCATTAGTGAGTCGTTGCTCAGGCTCGCTTGATTGTGTCATCGGGGTCGTTGCTAACAGATCTAGAGGCAGAGTTTGCAACCTCTGTTCTCTAAGTCTGTTAAATTCAACTAACCCGTCATCCTGATATTTCATTCTGGCTAGTGATTTAACCTGGAATAGCGACTCGGCTGAGGAGAACAGGTCATCAAACATATCATCTTTATGGTCAAATTTAGTTAGTTTTGCTTGTTCAAGTGCATTGTAGGCGACTTTGTTTAGATCAAATCGCCTATTAGGAAGAGTGGCGAGATTCAGTGCCTTAATCTTATCTGCTTCTTTCTCTGCATGTTTAAAGTCATGCAGAGCGTAGACACCACATCTTAGAGGAAAAGAAGGCCAAACCTGCTTCTTTTTATTCCTTAGAGTCTGTGTAACTCCATCGGATGTAATCTGATATGCTACCTCCGGGCTAACAGTTTATCGGGTATATACAAAGGGAGGACATGAGGCTTGGTCTGGCTGCCGAAAACTCTTACATAGGTGAATTTTTCTTCTCCGAACCATCTCCCTATGGTTGTTAAGTCAATCTCCGCTTGGTAGGAAACCTTAGGAGCAGGTTTGTCAAAAATGGCATAGTGAATGGATAACATAAAACCATTGCAAACTTGATATAAATGGTATTTATAGTGGGCTTTCCATAACTTCTGGTGATATATATGAATGGGCATGGGGTCTTGTGGAGTCCATTCCACCCAAGCACAGGAAATTCAGAATTAAAACACAGGGTGTCCAAGATATAGGCACTATAGTAAAATGGGGGAATGAACCTTTCAGTAATGCGGGATTTGTTTCTAAATTCAAGAACTGCGGTTGCTAACTTATCAGACAGTATATTTCCCCAATACATTATTTCACTATTGCATGTTGCCTCCATCAAAGGCACCATCTCTATAGTGAAGTTTGTTGAATCATGTAACCCCCACAACCTACACATCATTACCCAGGCATAACAATAAGGAGAACACAAAGAATTGACAGAGTACTTACCCGAAGACTCATGCTTGTGTTTTGCTGGGTTTTGCCTCCAATCCCGAATGGGTTCTGATTCAATGTCGTTCTCATTTCGGAATTTCTCCAAGAATGTCTTGTTGTATTTCTTCTCCGGTGCAGGAAAATGGTACATTTGCCTCAAATCATCAGGTTGAAACGAGCCGAAGACTCTCCCGTCCATGGTGCAAAATGTCTTGTTTGTGATTCGGATTTCTTCAATTGCCCATCTCACCACATCTGTATATGGGAGAATTTGTTCTCGGGTTGCTATCCGATGAAGGTACGAGTTGGCTAAATCCTTTAGAGTAGCATCAGACTTCCGAGTCGTGTCCGCTGTGGCTTGCACTATGGTTACCTCAGGCTCTTCGACCTCAATCAAATTGTAAATGCTCAGCCAAGTAGTTTTACTGAGTCCTAGACATGTGGTGTCGGATATCAGTCCCTTTTTGCTTACCCCTGGGTCGGCAATGTATTGTCCTGTAGCTGCCGAAGCGGAAGTTGTTGCAGTTTTCTTAGATTTCTTCCCCATTTGGCTTGAATTCGCTGCTTCGGAAGAGCTCTGCACAAAAGAGAAAATGAACGTAATGCGGAGAATTGGTAGCGCAAACCAAAGAAGAATGAGATATATTAATCAATGAATAATGGAGGATTTAACTTAAGGTGGCCGCGGATACAATCTCTGAAGAGATTTTAGCCTTACTGTTTCATTAAATGGTCGTTTAAACCTGTCAATCCTTTAAATGCTCATTATGTCGTTTATTGGCCGAATGATTCATTTAAGCGTGGCTTTGATGTTTTGGCAGTTGAGCATAAGTGAATCGTTATCGGGAAGAGAAAGGCCTTTAATACTAAATAACCATAATATATCCCGGCTTTATCAATCTTTTTTGAAATCTGCGCTTTAGCTTTATCGCAATCGGCGATCGGGGGAAAGCTTAAGTTGTTATATTGGTGTCCTTTCGGAATCCCCGATCGCCGATAGCGATATCGCCAATTCGCATCGGGAGTTTTAAACGAGGGCTTTAGATGCATGCATGGTACATACCCGGTCGCCAATAGCGATATCGCATCGGAGCGAAGAGGGGCCTTTTGTTATGATAGCTTGCCTTCCCAATATCCGATAGCCATTTGTGCATTGTCACGTCAGGGAAAATCAATGGGTATTTTAAGTCATGCATCCTTTGTCATTGCGATATGCGATCTTGCGATCGCTTTATCGCAATAATAAAATATTACTCATTCTTTAATATAAGACCGATTAAGTGATTTATCAAAAAGGTTTTATAATGTTTTATTTCATTTCGGACCTTTTTGAATAATGATAAGTTGATACCAATTTAAATGAAAAGGGACCCATTTCATATTATAGTTTTGAAAAATAAAAATTGTATGAAATAGGGGGTTGTTGTAGGGCACAACACATGGTGAGCTCATATTTGGTTGAGCCTCATTGGATTGGTGCCAAGAATCTTCTGAGATATCTTCGGGGCACAATCTCTCATTGATTGAGGGACACTGCCGAAATATGACACTGCATGATTATTCGAACGCTGAGTGGTCAGGCAGTGTGGAGGATCATTAGAGCACTTCTTAGTGTTGGTTCTCTTTGGATTTTGCTTCGATATCATGGATAAGCAGGAAGCAAAAGTCGGTTGCTATAAGCACTGCCAAGATCGAATACATAGATACGAGTATGATCTCGTGTGAAGCTGCATGGTTGCGGAAGCTCTTTAGTGAGTTGTTTCTACACATGATGAATACCACTGTGATTCTCTGTGACAGCCAGAGGTAGGATTCGATTATTGAGGAATCCCTTATTCGATGATTGCTCCAGCAGATAGACATCATATACTGTCTTATCTAGGATATGGTAAGTCGATGAGCAAGGAAGCTCCATCGCATTGAGATGATGTACAAGTCACTACACTTTGTCAAAGCCCTGGGGAAAGATCAAAGTTGTGATTTTCCCGAACAACTTGGAGTCGTCAAGAGACCCCTGTAAAAGGGTCCTGCATGTTGCATACATTGAGCTCTGGAAGCTCTGGGGGCTTGCGGTTCTTACTGGAGCAACATACGACCACAGGGTGACTCACCCTCCCCTGGTATGTTCTATGCTTAGAGCAATTTATTTCAATTTTCACATTTAGCTCAATACCTTTTCCAGATTAGCAATCACATCAGCATTAAAGTAAACTGCAGATAGAACATAAACATAAATCGCAGAAGACAAGCCAAGACAAGAGGACACAAGATGTGGCGCTAGCTAGGGACAAACCCAAATGTGGGGAAACCTGTTGAAAATGCAACAAGATGATGGAGCTTAGTGGAAAGGAATCGCCTTCACTAAGTGGGCCCGCAGGCTATTTTTGGCGCACAGTCTATTTTTAGACATATGGATCATGGTCTATGAGTTGTAGGATGCTATTTGTGGATGATTGGTCATGTTGGTAAAAATAGATGAACTTCTGTATTTAGACATATGGGTGGAGTCTATTTTTAGACTGTCAAGCTAAAAATAGAACAGTCGAATATTATTAGCTCTTAATAATATTTGGACTATAAACATTATCTTATCCTCTTGGAGCACTTCAGTTCGAGCTACGGATGTGGCACATGCAACTGCCAAAAGGAAATACGCTTTTCTTATGGGTTAGTTGAGCTATTGCATGATGGACTTCAGTTAGAACTCAAATGATTGAGTTTGGTGGAGTTGATTGAGGAGTTGATGGAGTTGTGTTCAGTTTGACTTAGTTGAACTAGTTGTATTTAGTCTAACTGCAGAATACACTAGTGATGAGTGATGTGAATTAATTATTAATTAATTCACTAATTATTAACTCATAAATCAACTAAAGAATACATCAGTTAACTCAGTGCATGGACAGTTCAGTGGAGACAAGTGTTAGAGGTGAGTGAAAGGGCAAGACAGCTATCAGTTGTGACTATAGTTATGCATGAGATTTGCACAATCAATGGATTGAGTATTGCCAATGAGGATTGTGTGGTTCAGCCAAAGGAAATACAAGTTTGGATCAGCCATTCTCATCTATTCTCATGCAAGATTGCGCAGTGGAGGCAGGCAAGCAGTGGAGGAGATTTGAACCTGTGATTGATTCAGATCTGAGCTAGTTTGTGTGTAACAGGTGGAGATAGTACTGAGTACTTGCGAGGAGTATTGTACTATGTATTGTTACATGTTCTCAATCAATATAATATACAGATAGTTGGTGGTTTTCAGCTGTATGCTTTCCCCGTGATATACTGTGTTGATATGTGTCATTGATGCTTCAATGTGCGCATGCGATTGTTTCTGAATACTGCAAATTGATGATCAATGGTAGAGGAGGTTATGTATTATGCATGCATTCCGCAATAGTGTATAATCAAGATAATCTTTGTGAATAAGTGTTATATTATTCAAAATTTCTACATGGTATCGGAGCAGAGTTGATCATCAGATCTATTATTCAGAAAGTGATTACATTTTATTTCTTCAGGCAGACTCTGTAATCAAGCTAGGTAGCCTCTGGATTCATCCTTCTTTTGGAAGGCGAGATATCCGGTAAAATCCCATACAGTCAATCTCTGTACGATAAATACTTTGTTCTCACGAATTTTAGATCAGAAGCGATTGAGTTTTGAGCTGGTGGAATTCGAATTTGCAGCAGAGTTTTCTTGGTGTCAAAGTTGAAATGTCTTTCAACGGATTGCGATTGGAGTATGCTCTTGAGGGTAGCTTGAATTATATTGCATGGAAAGACAGGATGGAGGCGGTGTTAGATGACAATGGGTTGAAGGAGTTCATAGAGGCTGAGGTCCCAAAGCCTACTGACGCTACTCATGTTGAGGTTTGGCAAAAGACAGCAAAGTGTCGAAGGATTCTGTTGGAGGGCGTGAAGGATCACATTGTATCCAGCCTGCATGGAAAGGCTTCTCCATACTTGATGTGGAAAGCGTTGACATATTTATTCCAAAGCAAGAGCGACCAGAGGAAGTTGGCGCTCAAGGATAAACTCAGAAACATTAAGTGTGAGAATGGAGACAGTATGCCCAAGTGTCTCACGAAGTTCACCCAATGCCGAGATCAACTGGGAAGTGTGGGGGTGACTGTCGATGATGAGGACTTGGTGAGTTTGGCTCTCCTTGGTCTTCCGAAAAGTTGGCATTCCTATCAGGACTCTGTCAATGGTCAGGAGAAATTGCCAGGATGGGAGAGACTTTGGTCAGATCTTGTGCAAGAGGAGATCAGGCGGAATACCAGGGACGGATCTTCATCAAAGGCATCTGATGAAGAAAATTGCGCTTTGGCTGCCAAAGCAAAGAAGGGGAAGGAGAAGGGTTCTCTTTCTGAATCCAGTTCTTCCAATGATGGGAAGAAGGTTGACAAATCGAAAGTGAGATGCTTTCGTTGTCATGAGGTGGGCCATTATGCTGCAAATTGTCCACGGAGGAAATCCAAGAAGGGATCCGGTGAAGGATCTGAAGGTGAGGCACTTGCTTCACAGTTTGAGTTGGATTTCACACTCTTCGCATGCATGGTTTCATCCATGGTGGGAAGTGGTTGGTTTCTTGACAGTGGAGCTTCTTTCCACATGACCGGTGACAAGAGTTTGTTCAGTACTTTGGAGGAGAAAGATCTCCAAATACTCATAGCGATGGGTAATGATGAGAAGTATAGTGTCTCAGGTGTAGGCACGGTTATTTTTCAGAGGGAGCATGGAGCTCGCCTTACCTTGACCGATGTCAAGTATGTACCAGGACTGAAGAGAAACTTGGTGTCGATCGCGATGCCGGAAGACAGAGGCTATGATGTAGTCTTCAGTAAGGGAAAGGTTTTCCTTAGACACATCATCACTAGACAGGTGAAGCAGATTGGTTCACGGGTCAAGAACCTGTATGCTCTTGAGGTTCAAGATGTATGCAAAGCCTTGAGCAGCGAAGCAACTGATGGAGACTTGGTGGCTAAGAGGGAGTGTATATTACCTCTCAACATGCAGAGCAAGAAGAAGTCTCAGATGATTGTGGAGGAGCCACGATTGGTGCAGCAGCTTCAGGAGGTTGTGGAGCAGCCACAACAAGGGAAGCTGAGAGGAGATTGAGTAGAGACATCTATTCATGTAGAGACCTCCAGTAGGAGGAAACTTCGAGCCAAGTGGGTTGAGGGATCACATGCAGCCATACCTCCAGGTAGGAGGTGGGGCAATATAGAGTGATCGTCCCAAGGAGGAGGGGCAGGATCCTTGAGGTACCCAACCTCTTGGATGAGACATTGCTACGAGAGCCCCGATGTGGAGTAACAGGAACTGACTGATTGGGTAGAGACAGATGCGGATGGAGCGGCAGAGAGAGAGACAGTGTAGGGAATCCCAAGACATCGCATAGCTAGCAGGCTGCAGCAATGCGAGAGGCACAAGTGTTTTGCACAGTGCTAGGTGGCACATAGAAGTGTGCAATGGTGCGAGCTGCATGGAGATGTTGCAGTAGCGCAGATGTCAGAGAGGGAGCACTTGTCAGCAGCAGGTAGAGCTTCAGCATCAGAGTATGTTCCTAGCCCAACAGAGTGGTCAGTTGGGAGTGTTTTTGTTCCAAGTGATTGTTGGAGCAAGTGGACCGGGCAAATGTGTTGCATGCAAAACATTCTAGAGTTGCAGGGTATGGGTTGCAAATAATCCATATCTTGTTGAGAGGGAGTGTTGAAAATGCAACAAGATGATGGAGCTTAGTGGAAAGGAGTCGCCTTCACTAAGTGGGCCCACAGGCTATTTTTGGCGCAAAGTCTATTTTTAGGCTATGTCTATTTTTAGACATATGGATCATGGTCTATGAGTTGCAGGATGCTATTTGTGGATTATTGGTCATGTTGGTAAAAATAGATGGACTTCTATTTTTAAACCTATGGGCGGAGTTTATTTTTAGACTGCCAAGCTAAAAATAGAACAGTCGAATATTATTAGCTCTTAATAATATTTGGAGTATAAACATTATCTTATCCTCTTGGAGCACTTCAGTTCGAGCTACAGATGTGGCACATGCAACTGCCAGAAAGAAATACGTTTTTCTTATGGGTTAGTTGAGCTATTGCATGATGGACTTCAGTTAGAACTCAAGTGATTGAGTTTGGTGGAGTTGATTGAGGAGTTGATGGAGTTGTGTTCAATTTGACTTAGTTGAAGTAGTTGTATTTAGTCTAACTACAAAATACACTAGTGATGAGTGATGTGAATTAATTATTAATTAATTCACTAATTATTAACTCATAAATCAACTAAAGAATACATCAGTTAACTCAGTGCATGGACAGTTCAGTGGAGACAAGTGTTAGAGGTGAGTGAAAGGGCAAGACAGCTGTCAGTTGTGACTATAATTGTGCATGAGATTTGCACAATCAATGGATTGAGTATTGCCAATGAGGATTGCGTGGTTCAGCCAAGGGAAATACGAGTTTGAATCAGCCATTTTCATCTATTCTCATGCAGGATTGCGCAGTGGAGGCAGGCAAGCAGTGGAGGAGATTTGAACCTATGATTGATTCAGATCTGAGCTAGTTTGTGTGTAACAGGTGGAGATAGTACTGAGTACTTGCGAGGAGTATTGTACTATGTATTGTTACATGTTCTTAATCAATATAATATACAAATAGTTGGGGGTTTTCAGCTGTATGCTTTCCCCGTGATATACTGTGTTGATATGTGTCATTGATGCTTCAATGTGCGCATGCGATTGTTTCTGAATACTGCAAATTGATGATCAATGGTAGAGGAGGTTATGTATTATGCATGCATTCTGCAATAGTGTATAATCAGGATAATCTCTGTGAATGTGTTATATTATTCAAAATTTCTACAAAACCCTTGATCAATTCTTCTTTTATGTTCTTCAAAGTTCAACAGAGAAAGAGAGAGAGAGAGAGAGTACATTTACAACAGAAGTCAACACTTTGACTTTAGCTATCGACAGATATCAATTGAAGACATATTGCTTCAACTGATTCTTTAAGGTGAGTCCTTCACCCATCATAGTGGGGCATCTCGTCCATTTGTTGCACCTTACCATGTAGTACCATCATGTTGCATCATGCATCATCATGCTGCTCATGATCTCATACATCACTGAGTTGCCCATACATCATGTTGCCCATGATCTCATACATCATGTCACCCATGCATCATGTTGCCCTTGATCTCATCTATCATGCTGCACATTCATCATGTTGTCCATGATCTCATACATCATGTTGCCCATGCATCATGTTTCCCATGATCTCATCTATCATGCTGCCCATTCATCATGCTGCCCATGCATCATGTTGTCCATGATCTCATCTATCATGCTGCCCATGATCTCATACATCATGCTGCCCATGATCATTATGCTTCATGCTGCATTATGCTCCTCATGATCTCGTTTATCATCAGCTACATCATTGTCCTTCTATTACTTCATTATATAGCCATATGCATATCATCCTTAGCTGCTTGCTATGGCTTGCAGCCTAGCAAAGCAGCTAAGCTATAATTCTCGAATCCTCCACGTTGTCCCATTATTTGTTGCGTATAGGGTTTGTTGTGTTAATCAGTGACCTTGTATAACGTATCAGGGCTGCGTATTAGGTGTCTCCATTAACAGTGTTTAGGGCTACTTAAACAGTGTATTATTGCCTTCACTAATGATTGTGCTTAGGGTTGTTGGAACAGCGTATGAGTGGCTCCTTTGACTGCATTCAGGGCTATTCCTTTTGACTGCGTGTTAGGGTATCATTAAGACCGTGGCTAGTACTTTAGATAACTGCGGCTTCTTCCATACTAGATTGTGGTTATGACTGCGGCTAGGTCTCCATGAACAGCGTATTATATTTCTTCATGAACAACGTATTGATTGACTGTGGTTCCATATACTTTGACTACGGCTACTTCTATCCCTGCGGCTTCATATACCTGCTCCTTAATTCGTATATGAATACATCTCCATTGCCTGCGGATTTATGACTGCGTTCTCCATTAGGGCATCATCATACTAGGCCAGCGTAATCCATAGTGTATCTCCTTCTCCAAAAACCCAAGACGTGGAGAGGAGATCACTTGAAGAGAGTTTCCAAATGACTTCAAATCCTCTTCTATTTATACTGAAATGTAGATGATGAATAGACACGTCTATTGGGCTTCTGAGCCTACTCAAATTGCTGGTCGACTTGATAATAATTCCATAATCAAAATAAATTCATATCTCCATAAATACTTATTGGAATTGGATGATCTTTAGATCAATCCTACACCTCTCGGCAAGAGGGATCCAATAAAAATATCAGCTGCCATAAATAAGCTGACCCACATGGAGTTTGGCCCTAGTTGCCAATTTTAACACTCCCTCTCAACTAGGGAGAACTCTATCTGCTGATCCATATGTCCCACTGTACTATCTCTGCCATCAGTGCCTTGCACTACTCTGCTCAGCTCTGCTTAGCTCTGCTCATCTCTGCTCAACTCTGCTAGCTTTGTTGGCTCTGCTCTGCTGGCTTTGCTCTGCTTTACTTAGCTCTGCTGAATCATGAGAAGAAGAATTGATCGAGAATGTCTCATACCATTCTGCACTGACCCGAAGTCAGTCTTAGAGTGCGTACCACTAGTCCTAGACCAGTCTCAACCGACTCAAATTCAGCGTCATAGTGGGTACCACTCCTACCACTAGTCCCAGACCAGTATTATCAGTCTCAGAGTGTGTACTACTAGTCCCAGACCAGTCTCAATCGACCCGAAGTCAGCGTCATAGTATGTACCACTCTTACTGATCCCAAACCAGTCCTCCACTGACCCGAAGTCAGTCTCAAAGTATGTACCACTGGTCCCAAACCAGTCTCAACCGACCCGAAGTCAGCGTCATAGTAGGTACAACTCCTACAACTGGTCCCAGACCAATATCATTGATCCTAGATCAATGAGGTCACGAGGATGTATCATACCATCCTCTACTGACTCAAAGTCAGTCTCAGAGTGTGTACCACTGGTCCCAGACCAGTCCTCAACCGACCCAAAGTCAGTGTCATAGTGGGTACAACTCCTACCACTGGTCCCAAACCAGTATCATTGATCCCAGATCAATGAAGGTCATCCTAGCATAGGGAGTACGGTAGATACAACGATGCGTCCATCAGTGCTACTATGGTCCCTATCCTCATTTCCCTACTCATTGATCATATGAGAGGTACTTCCCATGAGTCCCAGATTGCATGGGTAGGATGCCTCGACAAGAGAATTTAATCAATCCTGTCCTCACAGGAGAACTTATCATCCTGCTACACAATCGCCATGGAGAACACATCATCCAGGCTTCACAAGAGAGCTAATCATCCTGCTACATAATCGTCATGGAGAACACATCATCCAGACCTCACAGGAGAACTAATCATCCTGCTTCATAATCGTCATGGAGAACACATCATCCAGATCTCACAGGAGAACTAATCATCTTGCTACATAGTGGTATCCAAACAGCTCATTGAAGAGCTTTCGTAACCAAACTTCCTCTCAGGTAGTCATGCTAGCAGCAATATACTCTGCCTCAGCGGTGCTCAAAACCACCGACTTTTGCTTCCTGCTCATCTAGGATATCGAAGTTGATCCCAAGGAGAACTAGCACTGAGAAGTGCTCTAGTGATCCTCCACACTGCCTGCCCACTCAGTATTTGAAATATTTCGGCAGTGTATCTCAATCCATGAGAGATTGTGCCCTGAAGATATCTCAGAAGATTCTAGGCACCAATCCAATGAAGCTCAACCAAATATGAGCTTACCATGCTAACTGCAACACATATGTCCGGATAGAGGTTCTTCAAGAACATCAATGCGAATGAGTTTATGAAACTCAGATGCATTTCCCAAATCTGGTCCGACATCACTACCATATAACTTCTTGAAAGTTAGATCCTCGAGGTAGTCACAGGCTTGCAGTTTATCTTTCCACATTTGGAATCCAACTCCCTTTGTCTTCTATAAATGAGAGGGTCTGCACCTGTCAGACATAGGTGTCGGTATGAGAGGTCTGTCATCCACAACCTTCAAATGGTTTGGATCGATTTCACTCCTAGTGAATCTCAGCTTCATCAGACAGCTTTTGATTCTCTCATACTATGCCCAGGGTGTTTTGCTTCAAGCCATAGAGGGCTTTCTACCACCTGTATACATGAGATTCCCGATCATGAATCTCAAACTCCTTGTGTTGTTCCAAACCTGTGGACCTGTGGCATGAGGGGAATGGTCCCCTTATAAGATTTTCCTTCGATACATCTCAAACATGTACCTTCATGCTCTTTTTGACTTCAGGCATCCCTCTCACCATCTAACTCACAGACCTTCGTTGCTACGTGACAATGGACATGGTCCCCAGTGGACTTCCTGCAATTTGATACAACCCTGAACTCAAAAATATCTATGAAAAATCTATTTTCAAACACATACCTTTCCATCGATGAGTGCCACCCTGAAAACTTTGACTTCCATTTCCGAGATGGACACCAGGTTCTTCTTATGATCAGGTACATAAAAGAGATTCTGGGGTTCCTTGCTTTCTTTGAAGAGTCGACCATTTCCTTGATGACCTGCATTACCAGTCATTCCTTTGATCATTGAAGATGTCCCTGGAATGATTGTTATCTTCATCAAGAGATGTGTCTCTGCCATTCGAAAACTCCTTCGCATAACGGCCGAACTTATTGCAACCAAGGCATCTGCCTTTCCTTCCACCCTTAGATCTGAACTTCCCAATGAAGTGATCTTTAGATGGGCCATTCGAAACTTCAACTATGCCATTCTGATAATATGCTCTGCTTCGACTTCACCCTTTGTGAACTTAGAAGAGAGATGTGGAATCCATTTATCCTTTTGTCTTGTCCCTATTGTCTTTGGTGATTGCTCTTTCACTCTTGCTTGGGCATTGTCTTCACCTCAGCTCCGATTCCATGTTAATTTTAGGCATGTTCTATGCTTAGAGAAATTTATTTCAATTTTCACATTTAGCTCAATATCTTTTCCAAATTAGCAATCACATCGGCATTAAAGTAAACTGCAGATAGAACATAAACATAAATCGCAGAAGACAAGCCAAGACAAGAGAACACGAGATGTGGCGCTAGCCAGGGACAAACCCCAATGTGGGGAAACCCTTGATCAATTCTTTTGTTATGTTCTTCAAAGTTTAGCAGAGAAAGAGAGAGAGAGAGAGTACATTTACAATAGAAGTCAACACTTTGACTTCAGATATCAGCAGATATCAGTTGAAGACATATTCCTTCAACTGATTCTCTAAGGTGACTCCTTTACCCATCATAGTGCTGCATCTCGTCCATTTTCTGCACCTTACCGTGTAGTACCATCATGTTGCATCATGCATCATCATGCTGCTCATGATCTCATACATCACTAAGCTGCCCATGATCTCATACATCATGCTGCCCATGCATCATGTTGCCCATGATCTCATCTATCATGCTGCCCATGATCTCATACATCATGCTGCCCATGCATGATGTTGCCCATGATCTCATCTATCATGCTGCCCATGATCTCATACATCACGCTGCCCATGATCACTATGCTTCATGCTGCATTATGCTCCTCATGATCTCGTTTATCATCAGCTGCATCATTGTCCTTCTGTTACTTCATTATACATCCATATGCATATCATCCTCAGCTACTTGCTATGGCTTGCAGCCTAGCAAAGAAGCTAGGCTATAATTCTTGAATCCTCCACGATGTCCCATTATTTGTTGCGTATAGGGTTTGTTGTGGTAATCAGTCACCTTGTATAACGTATCAGGGCTACGTATTAGGTGTCTCCATTGACAGCGTTTAAGGCTGCTTAGACAGTGTATTATTGCCTTCACTAATGACTGTGCTTAGGGCTGTTTGAACAGCGTATGAGTGCCTCCCTTGACTGCGTTCAGGGTTGTTCCTTTTCACTGTGTGTTAGGGTATCATTAAGACCGTGGCTAGGACTTTAGATAACTGCGGCTTCTTCCATACTAGACTGTGGTTATGACTGTGGCTAGGTCTCCATGAACAGCGTATTATATTTCTTCATGAACAGCGTATTGATTGACTGTGGTTCCATATACTTTGACTGTGGCTACTTTTATCCCTGTGGCTTCATATACCTGCTCCTTAATTCGTAGACTCCATTGCCTGCAGATTCATGACTGCGTTCTCCATTAGGGCATCATCATACTAGGCCAGCGTAATCCATAGTGTATCTCCTTCTCCAAAAACCCAAGACGTGGAGAGGAGATCACTTGAAGAGAGTTTCCAAATGACTTCAAATCCTCTTCTATTTATATTGAAATGTAGATGGTAAATAGACACGTCTATTGGGCTTTTGAGCCTACTCAAGTTGCTAGTCGGCTTGATAATAATTCCATAATCAAAATAAATTCATATCTCCATAAATACTTATCGGAATCGGATGATCTTTAGATCAATCCTACACCTCTCGACAAGAGGGATCCAATAAAAATATCCGCTGCCATAAATAAGCCGACCCACATGGATTTTGGCCCTAGTTGCCAATTTTAACATGACCAGATTTGGAAAATGCCTCTAAGTTTCATAAAATCATTCGCGTTGATGTTCTTGGTGAACTTCCATCCGGACATATGTTTTGCAGTTAGCATGGTGAGCTCATATTTGGTTGAGCCTCACTAGATTGGTGCCAAGAATCTTCTCAGATATCTTCAGGGCACAATCTCTCATGGATTGAGATACACTGCCGAAATATGAAACTGCATGATTATTTGAATGCTGAGTGGGCAGGCAGTGTGGAGGATCACTAGAGCACCGCCGAGATCGAATACATAGCTACGAGTATGATCTCGTGTGAAGCTGCATGGTTGCGGAAGCTCTTCAGTGCCCTGTTTCTACACATGATGAATACCACTGTGATTCTTTGTGACAACCAGAGGTAGGATTCAATTATTGAGGAATCTCGTATTCGATGATTGCTCCAGCAGATAGACATCAGATATTGTCTTATCTAGGATATGGTAAGTCGATGAGCAAGGAGGCTCCATCGTATTGAGATGATGTATAGGTCGCTACACTCTGTCAAAGCCCTGGGGAAAGATCAAATTTGTGATTTTCCCGAACAACTTGGAGTCGTCAAGAGACCCTTGTAAAAGAGTCCTGCATGTTGCATACATTGAACTCTGGGAGCTTTGGGGGCTTGTGGTTCTTACTAAAGCAACATACGTCCACAGGGTGACTCACCCTCCCCTGGTGGCGCGTGCTGAACTGGATGATGTGTTCTCCATGGCAATTGTGGACAAGATGATTCGCTCTCCTGTGGACAAGATGATTCGCTCTCTCCTGTGGACAAGATGATTCGCTCTCTTGTGGGACAAGATGATTCGCTCTCTTGTGGGACAGGATGATTCGCTTTCCTGTGGACAGGATGATTCGCTCTCCTGTGGACAAGATGATTCGCTCTCTTGTGGGATAGGATGATTCGCTCTCCTGTGGACAGGATGATTAGTTCTCCTATCGAGGCATCCTACCCATGCAATGCGGGACTCATGGGAAGTACCTCTCATCTGATCAATGAGCAAGGAAATGAGGATAGGGACCATAGTAGTACCGATGGACACATCGTTGTATCTACCGCACTCCCTATTCTAGGATGACCTCCATTGATCTAAGATCAATGATACTGGTTTGGGACTAGTTGTAAGAGTTGTACCCACTATGACACTAACTTCGGGTCAGTAGAGGACTGGTCTAGGACCAATGGTACATACTCTGAGACTGACTTCGAGTCAGTAGAGGACTGGTCTGGGACCAATGAGAGTGGTACATACTATGACACTAACTTCGGGTCAGTTGAGGACTGGTCTGGGACCAGTGGTACACACTCTGAGACTGACTTCGGGTCAGTGGAGAATGGTATGACACATTCTCGATCAATTCTTCTTCTTCATGGTTCGGCAGAGCTAGCAAAGCTGAGAAAAGCCAGCAGAGCTGAGCAAAGCCAGCAGAGCTGAGCAAAGCCAGCAGAGCTGAGCAGAGCCAACAACGTTGAGCAGAGCTAGCAGAGTTGTGTAGAGCCAACAGAGCTAGCAGAGCTGAGCAGAGCAAAGTTGAGCTGAGCTGAGCTGAGCAGAGCAGTGCAGGGCAATGATGGCAGAGATAGTACAGTTGGACATATGGATCAACGGATGGAGTTCTCCTTAGTTGAGAGGGAGTGTTAAAATTGGCAACTAGGGCCAAACTCCATGTGGGTCATCTTATTTATAGCAGCTGATATTTTTATTGGATCCCTCTCATCGAGAGGAGTAGGATTGATCTAAATATCATCCGATTCCGATAAGTATTCATGGAATTATGAATTTATTTGTTTTATAAGACAAATTGTCAAGTCGGCCAGCAACTTGAGTAGGCTTAGAAGTCCAATAGACATGTCTATTCATCATCTACATTTTAGTATAAATACAAGAGGATTTGAAGTCATTTGGACATCCTCTTAATGTGATCTCCTCTCCACATCTTGGGTTTTTGGAGAAGGAGAGACACTAAAGAATACGATGGCCTAGTATGATGCCCTAATCCAACACAGTCATTTACACGCAGTCAATAAAGACTCTTACGCAGTTATGGAAACCTTATACGCTGTTCATGGTGAAGCCGCAGTTGGAAGGAGCCCTACCACAGTTATACGCAGGGCATAGAGACTCCTTACACGTTGTTCATGAAGACATCCATACGCAGTTCATGGAGTCACATATATGCAGGTCATGGAGACATCCATACGCAGTTAATGGAGGCACTGTCCAAACAGCCCTAAACGTAGTAAATAGAGACACCTAATACGCAGCAAGGAGACCTGTTCACGCAGCCATAGAAGCACAGAACTCGCGCATGGAAATATTCAGATGGTTCTAAGATTTCACACGGAAAAGGAGTCGTTGTCATGAGGCCGCAGTCTAGACATGGAACCGCAGTCAAAGCTTGAAGTTGCAGTGAAGATATGAGGGTATCCGAAATGAAAGAGCAAGTCCAAACCTTGTGCTTGACTGCACCTCGATTGGGTATTAGGTGCAATCACAGTCAAGACCTCGGATAACTGGAGCAGTATAGACACAACAGTGACATGAGGTTTGGACAATCTCGGCATTCCAGTGTTGGGCTAATTTCGCATGAATAAGAGCAGTCTTGACATCATACTCCTGTAGCTACAGAACTTTAGATGGAGATGGAACAGTAAGACAGTCATGCCATAAAGATGATCTCAGTATTACAACGAAGGATATTCGGATCTGTTATCTAATAGTCTCAGCATATGTTTATGTGTCTCGATGTTATACCACATCAGCTCTCAGTGTAATAATAAACTCGGTTACTATCTCAATGAAAGCAGAGATATGGTCCTAATCTCATGTTAGATAATCTCAGTATAATGGGCAGCATGATGATGGAAGATGCAGCATAATGGGCAGCATGATGATGAGAGCAGCTCAATCATCAAGGTCCAGCACTGTGATGGTACAGCTTGGTGCTACACGGTAAAGTGCCATAAATGGATAAAATGCAACACTACGATAGGTGAAGCAGTCACCTTGGAGAATCAATTGAAGCAATATGTCTTCAACTGATCTGATGCTGATATCAAAAGTCTTAAATGTACTATCTCTCTCTCTATCTCTGTTGAACTTTGAAGAACATAAAAGAAGAATTGATCAAGGGTTTCCCCACATTGGGGTTTGTCCCTGGCTGGCACCACATCTTGTGTCTTCTTGTCTTGGCTTGTCTTCTGCAATTTATATTTATGTTCTATCTGCAGTTTACTTTAATGTTGATGTGATTGCTAATCTGGAAAAGATATTGAGCTAACTATGAAAATTGAAATAAATTGCTACACGCATAGAACAAACCTAAAATTAACACTTTGCTATTCTAGTCTATTTCAAATGTTGTATTAGTTAAAGAATTTGAATAGTTTGTTTTATTTCTGTTAAATCACTAGAAATATATAAAAAACAAATTGTGTAATCAAGCATAAGCTACTATAATTGCTTTGAGCTTAGATATGTTTTGGTGAGCCAACCAATGGAATAGCCAAAGTGGTTTACAGATCAATACAAGCCCTAGGTGTCTGTGGGGAAATAGATACCCCCTGCCCAAGGACAATTTTTTATGGAATGCTGCAAATCAACTAGGCTTCCTTCTAGTACTCCCAAATTGGGGAAGGGAACACTCGCCTCAACATGATAAGAAAAAGTTATTCCCAAAAAACGATAGGAAGCTAGAAGAAAGAGGGCAAGTGTTCAGGAACTGCTACGAAGAATGCAGGCATATAAATGGATTAGCAGAACCATATTAATATAGGGGCCATGGAAAGCAATTGGAAAGGTAAATACACCTGTTGAGGTTAGAGACATGGCTTGTAGCCGAGCAAATCCTTCTGAGGTCCTGAAGGTTATTTAAATCACATAACTAGAGGTCACCAAAGTTTTCAGTTTCTGTTCAAATGATAATTAAGATGGCATGGTTAATAATGGTATAGTCATTGCCAAGAAATTGATTACATGCTTCAGAGGCCTTTGGTGTGGAGAGTTAATTAACATGTACTTAACAACCTGTACATAAGACTAAGCCTTGAAGCCAACAATATTTTTTCAAATATTAGATTATTCAAGAACTAAAACACATCTTACCCAGTCATGCTGGAAAAATCACAAGGAAAGACCAGTCAGCATCATAGAAACACGACAAAAGTTTTGCAGGTTACTATTGCTTAATGCTAGGTTGACAGGAAATAGATTCAAAGTGGAGAATAAGTTCATGAAACTGAATGGAAGAAGAGTTTCACTTGTATTCAGGGTTTAAGCTTTTCTTGGCTACTTTCATTTTGTTATATGTCATACACCAAAGCCTAGCTGTTAAAAAATAACTTACATGACAGAGGGCACTGTACAATATACATTTACTACTAAAAAGTATGACAGTCAAGCATGTTCTTAGTTGTACTTGCAAAAAGATCTGTAGAAAGCAATTTGTAACAATCTGATGGAAAAAATGTATGGGTTTCCTAGAAAAGGCTGCAGCACTTGTGGGTAACAATAAGCCCCTGTATGACTAACTGTACAAACTTGTGTACTTAATGAAAAATAGGTGGAGAGCTAAATACTAGGGGAATTTAATGGTTTCCCATTGAAGTCTTTCTCACTAGTATATTACTAGTTGCATTAATTATTCTCTATGCTGCCATGAAACATGGGTTCAGGTACAGGGGATATATATATATATATATATATATATATATATATATATATATATTTTATTTTATAAATTATAATATATATGAATTTGTATATTTTCCAACTTTAAACAAGAAAAATAAAATATTTATGATTTAAACATTAAAGATTTAAGCATACACGTCATTGAACATTCAACATTCACATTGAAATTTCAAAACTTCTAGTTTGATATCGAGTGCAAATTGGAGTTTACATATTAATAAGTATCATGATATATGTCCATTGTCATACTACATTCAAAATTTTCCTTAAGGCATCTCCAAACATGAACTAGGAAATTTCAAAATAGTGAACAATGGCTTCCTCAAGCCATGTCATCAGCATCACTTAGATCTTCAGTCAGCATGCTCTCTAGCTACATAGCTACAATAGTAATGACCTTAACATAGCTACAATAGTAATGACATTCGGCCTACACAATGAATCTACAGTGGCCATCTCTAGGTCAAAACTGCAGAAAGAGAAGTAAAAAGGCCGAGCTTGAAAAGAATTACAACAAAATCAGTAAAAAAAATTGACCCTAACGTTCCCGATTTTGGGGTTCCACGCACCCGTTGTTGGGGTTCGGCGCACCCAATTAGACAAAAGAACCCAAATTTTGGTTGCAAAGAACCCGGTTCTTTTGGGTGCGTTTTAGAAGAACCCATACCCGAACCTGGTACTTGGGGATGAGAACCCGGGACAGGTTCGAGAACCCCACCTCCAGGTTCACGAACCCGTGCAACATAGATTATTCTATAAACATAATGACCACCAAGTATAAAAATTTGTAGTGTTTCTCAAGTTTCATGTATAGCAGGTATACAGGGTTAACTCATGTGGTATTCGCAGAAAGAGTATTGCCCAAAATAATCAGAAAAGAAAGCCATCATTGCCATAACAATTAATTCACAAATTTCCAATTTTGAAGCAGAAAATGTATTTTCCAAAATGTACCAAAAAGGGGAAAATCCAATATGAAGTACGAGAGAAACAATTTTTCTAATTATAGACCTAATAATTGATTTCTAGTTCTCCATCAAGCTGTAGTCTAATAAAAAGAGTTCTTGCAACAATGATGGTATAGGTTTAAAACACAGTTGGCTAACTCCTAGCTTGCATGCGAATGAGGCCGGGGTAATTTGACAGAATTAATACTCCTCAGTCATGGCTCTTAGCAAAAGGTAACCTGCTTATAAAGAAAAGATCATGCATCAAATTTGATCTCTTCTCCAACCAATAAAAATTGGCTTAACAACCCAAAAAAAACGATTATGCATTATTGAGTTGATGACTCTTTAGGTATCAACCTTACTATACAATCACCACAAAGATACGATCAACTAACCTAAATTATAAATTGCAAGGTTTAAAATACCTCATGTGGGTGTGGATGAACCCAG
This sequence comes from Pinus tabuliformis, assembly GCA_031772625.1. NCBI lineage: Eukaryota > Viridiplantae > Streptophyta > Pinopsida > Pinales > Pinaceae > Pinus > Pinus tabuliformis. Next base: position 39,750,232 of record CM062818.1, read on the forward strand.
GTTCTAAATCTTGGGTAATATTGATGGCATGGAAACACCGCTCATAGCACATCAACTTAGTGGAAGGATAGCTGTCAGTTACTACAATCAGCATACCAAAAAAAAATCAGCATGTCTGTTCTGACTCTAGTTGAGCACATTTGAGAAAAAAAGGTTGTTCATAACGTAATTTCCAAAACTTTTCAGACGGGTATTTAAACTTTAAAGTGTGCTGGAAACAAAGCATATTTTCAAACCATTGTCAGCACATCATAGAAAAAGAATAGCTTCAAACATTGACAGGAAAGTAAATTGCAATATGATCATCATCAGTTTAAGTTGACAAATTTTATACCCAAAATTGTGTGTTGTTAATATATTGGCAGCGACAATTATTTAGAAATACTTGGTGGTTTCTTAGCTCTGAATTTGTCAAATTGCTGTATATTTAAGGATTATTTCATACCACCCCTGGGGTGTATATTACTTTGGCGACAGGGTGTGCTACTAAGGTACTCCTTGTAATGTTGTTGGCTCAAACCCTCAGCTAGCCCTATGTGCTATGTGAGGGACCACATTGGTACACCTGGAGGTTATAGCAGTAGCGGTCAGACTCGAACCGTATCATGCAAGTACGAGCCCAACCTAAAAGAAATATTTGGTACCACTTAATTATATTTCATAATATATATAGTTGTGTTTCTTCTAGCACTTGCTATCTTTATAATTTCTAGGAGCTTCACCCAACAAAGGCCTGTTTTTCTTTGAAGAGCGCAAACATTGATTTACATTGCTTCCACTCGATGAATAAGAATGAATATAGCCCATAAAACAAGCCACTCAAATCTGCGGTGTCCCCCAAGGAATCAGATAAGATAAAATAAGAACCTCAACACCCACCCAGTAATGATAACATTTTGTATATTCATTTGGCCAGATTGGATGGCAGCTGATCTCAACAGGATGTAGATGTGGGATGGGACCCTGCATTCCAGAAAAAAACTTCTAAAGATTGTGGATACGGCCCCTGAAACATAGTGATGATGAAATTCACTACCTTCCACTGCCATGGTGGTGCTGTGTGCTTGAGCTGACGGGACATTAGCCATTATTGTTTTGGTTATTGCATTGTAAAGGATATTTATCGCTAGTTCACCTGGGCGTTGATTTTTGGAAATTATGAGATAATAACTGTTTAATGACTTAAGGCAGAAGATTCTAGGCTATTGGGAAGTCGATAAAATATTCTGATTGATAGAATCAGCATCGATCAACAATCCAACAAAATACCAAACCAAACTGCAAGAAATTGAGAGAAAAAGGTCCCAGGACCAAAACCACAACAGCTAATAAATCACTCCTCTGTAAGAGTCTGTGTGCTGGTTGGAGACTCTTTAAGTTATTGAGCCTCAGTAAAATATTGAGGTTCCAGATTATTGGGGAGTCAATAAAAAATTCTGATTGATACAATCAGTATCAATCCAACAAAATACCATGCCAAACTGCAAGAAACCAAGAGCCTAAAAGACCCGGGACCAAAACCACAACACGTAATAAATCACTTCTCTGTAAGAGTCTGTGAGCCGGTTGGGGACTCTGCACCAGTAAGATTTTTCCATTCATTTTCCAACGATTGCATGACAATCTCTCTGGTCAGATTGACTGAACTTTGTCATGGACTATATTTTTTGGATAAATAATGAAATACATTAAAACTCTGTTAAATAATCTTTGGTTTTTCTTTCATTCTTAACATTCTACTCTCAGTTATATATGTGTAAAATGGTTTGCACCTGAACAAATAACATATTTGGCAAGTATCGAATCTTTTAGGTATAGCGTACCGGGTTAATTTTGTCTTCTTAGGTGTTTGACCTTAGGCATTTCCATAATGTTTTATGCTTTTAGTTAATGTTGAAGATTTAAAGCAAAATACTGTTAAATTCATTTATAAAGGCATTTATTTTCACAGATATTTGAAGTTTTTCCTTGGCTCCAGGGAATATGTTCTGAGAATTTCCCTTTGAAGTTAGAACACTTAGAAATAAATCATTTAAAAGATAAGAGTTAAATACAAATCAGTAGGAAGCCATCATTAAGTTAATTGGGATTCATAACTCATTTAGATAATACTGTATCTGGTTTTGGTTCTGTCCAAGAATATACGACAATAACAATTTTTTTGTTGGTGCCTTAGTTTGCAGGATTTTGGGTATGCATGCAGTCCATGTCAGTCCGCCAACTAGACCAGCACACTCTCAGATCAGTGTGCTGGGATGAGCCACAATGTAGATAGTTGTAACAAATTGGAACCATAATCTAACAACTTCATGTTATCATATGTATGAATGAGATCATGAGTGCTGGGGTTGGTTTATGTAAGGAGGAAGTGGAAATCTGAGCTTGAAGCCCTTTATGGGCATTTTAGGATTTATCATATGGACTAAACTCTGCCTCATAGAGGCAATTATTAGACCCAAAGTTTTTTATGGCTCCAAGATCTGGGGACCGAGCTTATTGCAGACAAACTGGACTAGGCTGGAGAGCATACAGACCTTGCTTCTCAGGCACATCATCAGATGTAAGTGGACAGTTCTGCAGCCCATCATCCAAGCAGAGTTTTGTATCCACCCTTTCCACCTCAAGATCATTTTCTGTCTGGTTCCTTTCCTTCACACATTCCAATCTCTTAGAGAATCTGCCATTGGGAGAGAGAGATAGCGTCACCTTGCACTTTGATCCTCAGAGGCTCTCGCTTCGGATCCTCCCTCAGGCCAGGCACGAAGTTGGTTCTCAGAAGCGTCTTGGCTTCTCCAATTGATTACTCTTTCCCTGGAGTGCCTTCCCCTGTTCAGATTCTTTCTATGAGGGGCTAGGGGAAAAAGAAAGTAGGATGAACTAGAGAAAATAGACAAAGATGCCCGAGAAGCAAAGAAGAGCCAGCATAGAAAGATACAAGAGAAGAAATGTATTATGAGAAGCAATTTGGAAAGTTCAATCAAATGGTCAAAGGAAGAGGGCAGAAGAGATACTAGCAAGAATTAGTGGAGTATGAGATAAAAGAAGAAAGGGTGTGTGTGTAGAAGGAGAGGTACTAAAGGAATCCATCAAGCGAGGAGAGGCACCAAAAGGATGTCGTTGATATCAGTGTTTTTAAAACCGTTTTTAAAAACCGGTTACCGGTCAAACCGGCCGATTAGCAAGGCTGCCGGTCCGAACCGGCCAAAAAACCCAGTTTGATGGGGCATTTCGCCATTTTTTAGCCCTAACCGGTGAAAACCGGCCGGTTTTAGGCACGCCTTTGAACAGCCCTAGTTCTCCATTCTTTCTTACATTTCTCTATGCTTGTAGGACTGCCATATTGTTTTCTAAATTTCTTGAGCATACTTATGTCAATAAAGATGCGTCATAAAATTTTTGAAGCATTCTTCTCTGTAGATCAGACCTATGAATCAGGACCATAGTCAATACAGGATTGTCTGCATGATCATTACTGGACATCAAGCGGATTTGTTGTTTCAAGTGTAGTTGTAATGCCCTCATCCTACTAATAATATCCTCTTGAAGGCTCTAAATTTCTCCAAGAAAGAGGTTGTTTAGTTATGCACTCAAATGTAAACTCAACAAAGTTACAAACCATACATCTCTAAGCATTCTACCAACCAAGTGATCTTCATAAGGCTGTCTTTGGGTGACATTTCAAGAATTATCCTCTTGAAGGATCTAAATTTCTCCAATAAAGAAGTTGTTCTGTTATGCACTCAAATGTAAACTCAACAAATCATACATCTCTAAGCATTTGACCAACCAAGTGATCTTCATAAGGCTGTCTTTCGGCGAAATTTCAAGAATGGCTAGGCTCCAAACACGTATCCTCAAGCTACAGGTTGCAATCTGCTGAAGATCATTATGACAATGTTTTAAAACTTGGTGCGAGTTGACTTAGACTTGGTCAACTATACCAAGTTGATATGTGGCTGGGTTGACTAATCTATTGACTTGGCTCTGTGGGCTGGTTTGGTACCAAACATGACTCAGCCGGTTCTATATCGAATCGGCCCTACTCAGCCGAGTAGATGCTGGACTCCACTGTGGTTGATTGAGCAAGAAAAATTCAATCTTTTTAATATGAAAAACAAAAAACCCAACTCTGAACCAGATGATGTCTATGTAGCTCCTGATGATGATCCTGTGTCTAGTAGTGGTGATGAACTTGATGATTGATCATGTGTACACTGTAGACTTGTAGTAGGCCAATGGCCTCATAGCTTGCAGCATTGTTTTTGGACTTTATAGGCCATTTAGAGCCTCATTTCTTATGTATTTTGCTATTTTGTCGATGATATGTATTGTATTCGGTGCCATTTTGATATATTCACCTTTACATGGTATATAAATGAGCAAACTTTGCATATTGTCTTTATTGGCTTGGAATCATAGTTTTACATCTTAAAAATAGTTTTGTTTCATTAAAAATTAATTATTTAATGTATTTTTTTAAAACCGGTTCGTTTTGACCAAACCAGTCCCAGTTAGACCGGTTCCGGTCAGTAAACCGGTTCATTAGGTGGACCGGTCCGGTCACCAGTTCCGGTTTTAAAAACATTGGTTGATATAGAGGATGATAGAGTATGAGATAAGCAAGTTGACTCCCAATAGAAATTCTGAAGAGAAGATAATGATTTAGATAGAGATGGAAGTAGTACTTCAGATCCGGATTGTGCCCTGAGTCAAACTGAGGATGTTTCTGTAGAAAATGAGGATACCACGACAGTAGCAACAAAATTATCAGTGCAGATGAGATTAAAGTAATTCTCTGGATTCTATGATCCCTCGTGTTGACATGAGTGGGAAAGGCATATTTGCAAGGGCTAACATGACTTCTTTTCTTCGCTTAAGGATGGTTGAGAATAGTTGTCCTCTTTCATGGATCATGTGGTTGATGCTCTTGGTTATTTTCTTTTGCTTGAGATGGCGGATGCTTTACTTAGGTGAATATGATGGCATGCTCTTACATGCTATGTTGGTGATATGGATTAGCTTGCTAGCTCCTTGTTAGTTCTCTTTCATTATGGAGACTGGATTGTGGCATTATTTGATATTTTTGGTGGTGATGGTACCTAAGAAGATAGAGAACTGTAAAAAACAGTAATCCATTTTTTAAAGAATTTTAATATTGGGTTTGAGGATGGCACTTTAACATCTATCCTTCATATTGATGACATTGACATTAATGATAAAATGGTTGCTGTGATACATCTTTGAAAGAAAATACTGCTGTTTTCAAGTGTGACAAGACTCCTACAGCAGTAAAGACATTTATACCAGCAAGGGGTACTTTGATGTGAATCAGGGAATAGACAAAACTACTTGTTTATCAACAAAGGGACCATCCTCTACAGCACCTTTTCAGACCTCTTATAAGTTCAGATTCTGCATATCTTTGACTGTTATAAACAGCAGAAAAAGTGTTACGAATATAAATTATATAAAATAAAATAAATGTAAATAATAATGATTATCTGAAATAGTCATTAGTTAAGTAAAAAGGCATGTCTTCTAATCATGAAAGAACACCTGCCTAGTTATAAAAGCAGGGCCTCATTGTAACATTCAACATCTTGTACATTTTATATATATATATATATATATATTACAAATACCTCGTGTATTTTTACATTGAAAGTCGTCAAGCTACAAGTCTTGTTGCTTCAGTGGTATCAGAGGCATGCAAGCATTTGGACATTATCCGCTACACAATATGCCATTATGTTTACGTCCTGAAGTTATTGAGAAGTTAAGTAAAATTCAAGAAAAGCTTCAGCAATGGGAAAAATCATATGCAGAGGTTACAGCACGTCTAAAGGAAATCGATAATAAGGAAGATGATAGCGATGGTGAAACGAAACAAGATGAAGCAGTAGATGATTATAATGTTGAAAATTCCGATGAAGTTGATATAGATCAAGATGATAATCCAAATGAAGATGATGTAGATGAGGATTATGTAGGTCAAGATGATGATCCAAATGAAAATGTTGTGGATAAAGACTATCTTAAAAAATAAGAAGATGAACAATATCATAACAATGAGGAAAATGCTAAAGAAGACATTGATAATTCTGAAGATGGCAAACCTTTAAGTCATGAGGTATCTATATTGCCAAAAGGAGCTACAGAAAACACATTGGCGAGAGATTCAAAAAAAAAGTTGCAATTTGCTGCCTACTAGCAAATTTATTCAGCCTAAAGAATCTATGCAAACAGAATCTGCGAAGTCTGAGAATGATTCAAATGATGATGTTCCCTTGCGTATGAGGTTTCAAGTAAAACAGTTGACAAATCCACCCAATGAAGGTTCCCCTATGCGTGGTGACGATTCTGAATATAAGAAACCTTTATCAACATCAACAAAGAAAGCGGCAAGAAGCATGCCCGGATCAAATTCTGCGAATGTGAAATTGCATCGCCTATTGATACTTTGTAATCATCAGCGAAGGCATCCTTGGATTCATCACGCAAGGCGATCATCGTTCAATCCATGGCACATAACCTGGTGGACGAAGAATCACAAGACATTGAGGAATTCATGATGAGGATGAAACAATTCATGGAGCAAGAAGATGAAGCCGCGGGACAGGATGTTAGACCTATCATTATCCAGTACGGAGGAGTGGCTTCTTATCATCCAGTCTACTCCCCATTTTCTCCTAGGCCAAGGTTTCAAAGGTTCTGAGGTGAAGCACTAGCCACTGCTATGAACAAAGCTAGACCGACCCAAGAAATTCCTTAAATTAAAAGAAGCGAAGAAGAATCAAAGGAATATTTGCCCCAAAGTGCGGATATTTCATCTGGAGGCGATGAACCAGAGTTATCCCTAAATGTTGGATCAGATAAACCAGAGTTAACCCTAAATGTCGGATCAGATACTAAAGAAAACGAGAGCACAAGTCCATCTAGTTTTGAACCAGCTGTAGACCATACCGGAGTACTGAGATCTATCAAAACTGAACATAAAATGGTTGCTGACTCCCTGAGCTGGAAAGGCACTGAAAGCCATCTTAGGTTCAGAACACACAGACCCATGATTTGGAAACTCTCAATCCTCTTGGTTTTCTCATTTTCAATATTTTATGTAATGCCTGTCGGAAGCAATTCCTTCAACACCAATAGTATTATTACCAAGAATTGCAAACACTGTACATCATAACCAAAATGGTATACACAGCCTACATTTCAACCATCAGGATCGAACTCAACGGGACTAAAAGAATACTTCAAATGCTTTCAAGAACCTTCCTTGCCACATAACACCAATCGAGATGCTACTCCAGCAGCGTCCCCATCACACCCTGCCTTCACGTTGTTCCGACACCGATACTCTTTAAAAAAACATTGTCGTCTACTCCTCCTGCCGTCAAGCATCGTGTCCCCGTAAAAAGGTCAACCGGTGTGATTCTTGCATCGATTCTTACGTGGCTTGATTAATTTTATAAACGATGACTCTAGAGTTAATTTTATAAATGCGTGATATACCATTGATCTCGTACCGAAAAGGAAATGACCACTAATCTCGCAGACGTCTGCAGTTACAATCTCGCAGCGTAAAAGGACCAAGTTTTTATCTAATAAGCCTATAGTGGGTTCCAAATCTCAATACACCATTACATTATAGTGTTGGTCGATTTTAGCTCGGCGTATAGTGCATTATAAACTAAATTCACATAATTTAATTAATTAAAATTATTTAATTAATTAAACTTATTTAATTAAAAATATATATATATATATTATTTAAGTAATAAAAAAAAGGATAAACCATAATTCCAAGGTAGTATCACTGATAGATTATACATGGCAAGACAACCTATGCTGACATGAAGAAAAACGTCAGCTACAAACTTTGAGGACAAATCTTTTGAAGGAAAGGACAATGTTACGAATATAAATTATATAAAATAAAATAAATATAAATAAATGTAAATAATAATGATTATCTGAAATAGTCATTAGTTAAGTGAAAGGGCATGTCTAAAAGACATGCCTAATCATGAAAGGACACCTACCTAGGTATAAAAGCAAGGCCTCATTGTAACATTCAACATCTTGTATACAAACACACACACACACACATATATATATATACAAATACCTCTTGTGTATTTTTACATTTAAAGTCGTCAAGCTACAAGTCTTGTTGCTTCAAAAAGACATTAAATTCCAGCATATGTTTTGATGGACGCCTTAGTATCTATGGGAAAATAACAAGGTATTCATGTGATGGGATGGAATACCCTCCCTCATTATCATTCTCTCACATAAGTTGAAGGAAGTGGAACATTGTGTTGTATCCATTCTTGGACCAGTGCCACAGCTTTTAAGTGACTCGTAGGATTGATTATTTGCTCAATGGTATAACAGTGTTATGCCAAATTTAGAGAGACCGGCCCCTTTTCCTCTGTGGCTAAATGAATTGGATCTGACTGTTGAAAGATAGATTGAGACAGCTTTGGTCCAGCAATTCAGCCCAGAATTGATAACCTGGATCTTTTACACTTGGGATGATCCAATTAGATGATAAGCTGAGATTTTAGGTTGTTTTCACCTTGAAGCAGAGTAAGGGCAGTATTGTCACAGCCTCTTCCAGCCAGAAGATATTCAGATCAACAGAGGGCCATTTACTCAACCTGAAAGTTCTAACAAAAAATATTTCATGTTTCTGAATTAAGCCCTTGGACCAATGCTGCTTAGATCTGTTTAAAACCTTCAGATTAACACTGCATTTAAAGACAAGCATTGTTAGAAAATCATAAAGGAAGAAAGATTTTCTCTTCTTTGATAATTACTTGTGATGTTCTTGTGTTCTTATTAACTTCATTATGTCTTCTTTTAACTTCTTTTCATCAAGCAACTATCAAAACATTAATGCATGAAGATCAAAGACAATGGAGACACAGAATGTAGGCTCTCAGCAAGGGCAAAACCCTCTTCAAGGGGAAAACCCAAAATTCTCTTCTTTTCTTTGAGAACCAAATCAAATGAGACAACCAAGAATACCTCCTCCATTCCATCAAGTCAGCCTCCCAAGAAGATTGGACAAACTTTAGCTCAGTTCTTCACAAGTCAACTCAAGTCAGCGCTTCTACAAGGGTCTCGGTCCTCTCTGCAACACTGTAATTTGGTCTGTACCTTAGTCCTGTACCTTCGGCCTGGCAGTACCTCAGTCTTCTTGCACTTGTGGCAAAACATGACAGATTTCAGACCTCTTCTACTTCGTTTTATCTTCTAGTCTTCTTCGCTAGGCTTCCTTTTTTTGTAATGAGATAGGCTCCTTTTTGTGTACTTCGCACTTCCTTTCCACTTCTAGAATTGCAGATCGAAATCCTTGATGATATGCTTCACAATAGGTCAAATGCATGGATATATATAGTGGTTTGAAGCTCTTCTATGAGGCCGACATGAAGAGAAGGGTAGGCCAACTTGATGGAGGAGTGTGGCATGACCAAAATACATAAAATAATTTTCTTTCTTTGATACAATGAGCCCAATAAGGGTTTAGGACAAGATGATATGGACAATGACTCGTGACACAAACCCTAGAAGCACACAATGGGTGCTTTCACCTTGAAATAGAATAAGTAAAGCAAGGAACTCATGCTTACGAATATTTTTCTTTTACAATAATTTGTTTTTCATTCTTTTTGACAAATACATTACATCATGACTTAAATACAATTATGAAGACCGATACTAGTTACATTCTCAACACTCCCTCTTAACTAGGGAGGTATTCATATTTGTTCAACCGGTACAAGGTTGGCCTCAATTTGAAATGTTCTTAAGGAGAGTACAATAGCATACGCAATGCTAGGGATACCCTAACTGCCAAGGTATCCTCGCAATAGGGACTAAGGTGTCGTCTAGGCAAGTACCGCTATTGGTACCATCAGGCTACAACTCTCAATCCAATAGGATACAGATACCATCTAGGCCTCCATGCCTTGACACCAACCCTTACAGGGATCCAAGTATCAACACTAAACCAGAGCTCCACATGATACCCTCCCTCACTGGGATCTAGACATCCAATGAGATCTCAATATTAAGCAAGCCAAGATGTCCTCCCAAGTACCATCATACAAGCAGTTTTATGGTACTTCATCTCTCTCTTTCAACCAAATCAGAAATATCCACCAATCTAAACATGCTTCACAGACTTTTCAAGGAGAGATCAACACATCAACTACTTGATTATCCATTTGAACATATTATAGCCACGTGACCCTAATTACTTCAATATATAGGTTCGTAATATCAATATGCTAGCGCAATCTCCAGGGTCTTCAACTATTCTGATGCTACTTAGATCATCGCAATATTCAAACACATCTCGACGTAAGCTTACTTCCTCAACTTCACCAGCAGCACCAAACTCAGCCTTAGCACTTTCCGAAATATCCAATTCTTGTTCACAACTTCATTAATCACGAATAATCGTCTGTAGCGCTTTAGCCTTTCTCTGATCTTACTCTTTCTTCAAGGTCTTCACTATAGTTGTCACAATATGCCCTCCCTCTTAACTGGGGAGATATACACTTTCTTTATCCAAGTTTCTTCTCTACTTAGGGACAAAAGTTAAAACCATCAACAACTTAGCCACACAAGCTTTCTTTCGTTTTATCATATCATCAGAGAACTTCAACCTTCGGATCATCATTCCTTCTAACTTCACATGGCAACAAGGTCATCTATTAATTAGTAATGTAAACTTCAATGCCATCAAGATTCTTACAACTCCCTCTTTCCATAATGCGCAACATCATCATTAGTTTATCATCAAGTATGATGTAGGTAAGCATCTTCAACATCTTGAAGATTGTGTACCTACAAATCTTTGAGTACACACACACATATATATACAGACAAGAGCATGAAGTCATTTTTATCAATCAAGGGATATCATTTCATCACAATGAGAACATCTAGGGTAATAAAAACTTAGATATTCAAAACATAGACTTAGTTAGGTTTACAATCAACAAGGGTTACATTTTTCATGCCCTAAACTTTCACAACAATTTTTGCTAGGGTTTTTGTCACAAACCCTAGATACCATCATCAAAACTAAGCCTTAGATACACACACACAAGAGCATAAAGTCATTTTTATCAATCAAAGGATATCATTTCATCACAATGAGAACATCTAGGGTAATCAAAACTTAGATATTCAAAACATAGACTTAGTTAGGTTTACAATCAGCAAGGGTTACATTTTTCATGCCCTAGACTCTCACAACATTTTTTGCTAGGGTTTTTGTCACAAACCCTAGATACCATCATCAAAACTAAGCCTTAGATATCAACAACTAAATCAAGTTAGGATTTCAATCATAGCGAAAGCATTTTACATCTAGGGTTTCTTAGAGTCTTATATCAATATCTACTAGGGTTTAGTCATAAACCCTAGAAAAGTGATCAAAACTTTAATACAAGGAGGCCAAGTTAAGGTTGTTGAAAAATGTGTAACTAGGTTTGGCCTTCATAAGTACAAAATGTATCTTTTGTAAATTATAAAATGAAAAGAAATTATTATTACTATTATTGGAGCATGGGTTTCATGCTCAAGTTCTTTTATTTTATAGGTCAAGCACCCGTTGAGTGCTTCTAGGGTTTGTCCTAGGTCTAGAAGTCAAAAGAGTCATTGTCATATATTGAAGACCCCAATGAGCACATTGTAACTTGTAAAGAAAAAAATTGTTTTTAAAGAGTCGAAATACCCTCTAAGATCAAGTCGGCCTAATTGAAGAGCCACATCTACCCCTTGAAGAAGCCTATATAAGGAGAGGAACTCGTCCTCCAAAGGGAAACTCACTTATATCTCATTCTATATGAAGAAGAGGACAAAAGGAAGGATGAAGAAGAGGTCAAAGAAGGACGAAGTGTTTTGGGTTAATTCTCTATCTCTCACGTGCTAGAGAAAGCTAGGGTTTCTGCACAAGGGTTTCATCTAGTTCAATCTTGGAAGGAAGGAAGGAAAGAAGGCAAGTGAAGGCTACTAAGGGTATCTCTCAAGCCCTAAGTCACAAGGAAAGGCAAGCGAAGGACAAAAGAAGGCTCTAGGAAGAAGATTTAAGTTCCCAAGTGTGGCAGCAACAATTGCAGGGAAGTCAATCTGCAGTAGGAGGTCAAAGTTATTGCAGCAAAAGGCAGAGTTGGTGCAAATTGGAAGAGATTTACTTGGGTTTGGCATGTACAAGGTTTGCATATTATCTAAAGAGGTTGATCTTGATCTTGGAGGGTATTGGTCTGAGTCATAAGGTCTTGGTATTCGTCAATTGAAAGATCTATAAGAAGAGAAGAGATTTAAGGGTTTTCCCCTCAAGAAGAAGGGTTTTGGCTCTGGCTTCCAGCCTATACACTGTGTCACCGTTATTATTCTTTTGGTAGTTGTTTGATGTTTCTCACACTATAATAATAAGGATCAAAGGTAATAAGTAAAAAGACAACATAAACAGTTATCAAGTTGAAGAGAATTAATATATTCATTGCCCTATTGAGTTTTCAACAAAGGTTTCAATCTTAAGGAAACATATATACCTAGGGTTTCATTCCTAGGATCTTTCATTAACTATTACAAGGGTTTCGTCATAAATCCTAATTCAGTAAATCCTAAAAATCTAGGGTTTCATGTTAGAAATATTAATTTCTAAATTGTTGATTGACTGTTGACAATACACAGGTTTTTGAATGTAATATATTTTATTAATTGATAATATTAGAATATGATGATTACAAGGCTGAGGCGGTGCTCCTTTAATAGGAGTTGACTGGCCATGCCTAATCAAAGAGACATGTCCTTTGGGACTAATGTCTCTTCATTTAACTAATTAATTGTTAATTAATTGATTATAATTAATCATTTATTTATTTAGATAATATTTTAACATTTTAATAATTTTTATGAATTTAAATTCATAACATTGCCTTCCCCTTAAGATGCTTTGTCCTCAAAGCATAGGTAGGTTTGGGTGTTGATGAAGGAAACATTTTGATTCCCAAGACGAGTCTTCCTCTGGTAACCTCTTCCATTTGATGAGGTATTCCTTTATTGTCTTGGATCATAAAACCTTTTCTCGGGTAGCGAGTATACCTTCAGGTTCGAGGACTATTCTTCCTTCTTCATCGGTCTTTGGTATTTCTGTTTGTGCTATTTGGTTTTGCCCTAATACTCTCTTGAGACTTGATACATGAAAGGTATTATGGATTTGGCAATTGTCAGGTAACTTTAATCCATAAGCTACACTACTTATTTTTTTGATTATCTGATATGGTCCATAATATTTAGGTGATAATTTATTCTTCCCCTGTTGTTTTAGTGATAACTGCTTATAAGGTTGGAGTCTAACAAAGACCCAATCTCCCTCCTCGAACTCTATTTCAGAGAGATGTTGGTCGGCTTGTTGTTTCATTCTATTACAAGCCATGGTTAGATTTTCTTTTAGTAAGTTGATGATCCTTTGACTTTCTCCTAGGTGGTCTTTAACTGCTCGTACCCTAGAATCAAGGAGTGCAAAGTCTTTCCACCTGGGTGGCTTGTAACCATATAAGGCTTGGAAAGGTGTCATCTTAGCTGAAGTGTGGTACGTGGTATTATACCACCATTCTGCTAGGTGTAGCCACTGGGTCCATCTGTTTTGTTTATCTGTAACGAAACAACGAAGATATGTTTCCAAGCATTTATTAACGATTTCGGTTTGCCCATCTGTTTGGGGGTGATAGGTCGAACTCATGTTGAGGGATATTCCTACTTGGTGGCAGAATTCCTTCCAAAATTTTCCCTTAAACCTTACGTCTCTATCACTGACAATGACTTTGTTGGAATTTCTAAGTCTATCTCTTAGAAATTCTTCCTGTACTATCTAATTTATTTCTTCCTACTTGTTCAGTTACTTAACAAGTTATTTACCATGTAAACACTGAAAATAAACACAAGTATAGTATCAACACATACATATCATCAACTAAAAGAAAACAAGCACAAGTGACACCATTGCTTTTGGACTAATGTCCCCAGAAATACCAAATGCGGGAAAACCGATGCAACTATCAGAGGGTTTTATTATTAAGCAATTTCATAATACAATCTGGGTGCCAGAAATGGCTCACCCAACAGAGAATGCCCTCGGCAGTAGTACCTCTCAGTCGGAAACAGATATTCCAGCTAAATCACCGAAGGTACGATCCCACAACAACACTGCAGCACTTTTGCTGCTCTCTATCACCCTGATAGGGACTGTGTCACCCTATCCAGCTCTCCAGCTCCAATCTACCCCACAAAATCTCTCAGTGTCAGCCTCTAGGGTCTGCGTCAGCCTCTCTGGCCCAGCGTCAGCCTATTTGGCCCAGCGTCAGCCTCTCTAGCCCAGCGTCAAACTATTTGGCCCAGCGTCAGCCTCTTGGGGCTCTGCGTCAGCCTCTGGAGCCTCTGCATCTCCCACGCTGGCCCTCCTCAGGCTCTACGCAGCTCCTGGCTGTCTCTGCGTGGTCTCTCGCTTCCTCTGGGTGACCTCTAGCTGGCTCTGCGTCAACCCTCTCCCAGCCAATGTCGAAAAAGTTGAAGTCGGGATTAAATCGGCAAGGGTCCAGAAATTGAAAAAGTCGTTAAAGTCGGGAGTTATTTGAAAAAGTCAGCAAAATTAAAAAAAAATACAAAAATATTCATTTTTTAAAAAATCACAACTTTTTCAATAAAATCCCAATTTTTTCAAAAAAAAATTAAAAAATCATTAAATAAACTACCTCTTTCACGATTTTTTGGAAAAAGTCCCGATTTAATCCCGACTTTTTCAACTGGGAAAAATTGGCAAAAAATCGGTCGATTTAATCGGCTAGCCAAAAAAATCGTGTTTTAGGGATTTAATCCCGATTTTTTCCCGACTTTTTCCACACTGCTCCCAGCTTCTACGCTGATGCTCCCGGTACTATCTATGCCTCTCTGCTACTATATTCACTGCCCATCAGCTACAACTCTGATCACTCCTTCGATTTCCTCAACAAGCCCTGCCCCAGAAAATCGAATTCTTGATCAACTCAATGTGTTCTCCAACTGACCCTCAAGCCTCCTCTTATACTTTTCTCATTGGTCCATCAACGACTGAGATTAAATCTCTAATCAATGGCTAAGATTAGATTTGGCTTGATCCGTGACTTTTGGACCATTCTAACTCAGTTTTATATTATTTCACTTTAATATTTTATTTTTCCTAAGTTTAGACTGAGGAACTCCATTAAAAATATTAATTATTTTAATATCTCCCAAACTGATTAGATTCTGCCCAAACCATTTCTGGGTCTTGGAGATCTCATGTGCTTTAGCCTCTCCACCAATTTTCGTGGCTAGAGCACATCCGATGCTACCCCAAATCAACACTCCCTCTTAGCGAAGATTGTACTCTAGTAATACTCCTCACTGAGTATCACCCTGATCATCCGGCATCGGTCCCTGCGCTGATGCTAGGCTAGCTGCCCAACATCCTCTCCACTGCTGCATCATGTACTACTACTCATGGCCCTGCCACTGCCACTGTTGCATCCGTATGGCAACTCCCTTTGCATCTGTGTTGCTGCCCATGGCCCTGCCACTACCATTGCTGCATCTGCACTGCATCCCCTCTCATCAAGCTGCATCGTGCTACCCATAGCACTGCCACTGCTAATTGTTGCACTGCAACTCAGTTACTGAGAACTAAGTAATTGATCCTCCCAATTCTAACATCTCTGTCAGGCTAGAGACACTCCCGACGCTGAAGCTCCCTCTGTCGCTGACAAGTGCTCCCTCTCTGAACTCTGGGCTGCTACAACAACTCCAAGCATCTCACATTGCGGCCTCACGCTATACTGGAACTTCTGCACTGTAGCACTCTCTGTCGCTCCATCCGCATCCATCTCTACCGACATCCGCCAGTCCTGCTACTCCTCTTCGGGGCTCCTGTAGCCAGGTATAATCCAAGAGGTTGGGTACCTCGAGGATCCTACCCCTCATCTCCTGTAGTCCGTCTAACTACAGCTCGATGTCTCCCCACCTCTTCTCTCGAGGTGCATGAGCACTCATGGCACAGTCGTCATCAGTCTCCACTTCCTTCTCTGCCTTAGTCGACGCAGCCTTGGTCTCAGAAGCCTCTCCCTTACTCTTCTTCCTAGGACACTGGTTCGCATAGTGACCCAATTCCCCACAATGGAAGCACTTGACCTTGGAGAGGTCCTTCTTCCGTTTCTCCTGCTTTCCCGCAGATGCGAGAGCCGCATCTTCTTCTTCCTCCTTCTTGATTCTGACCCCTTTTCCGCTACTCCCCACCTTGGACACCCGTCTAATCTCTTCTTGACGAAGAGCCGCCCATAGTTCCTCCCAATCTGGAAGGCTCGTCCTGCCCAGTATGCTTTGGACAAATACCTCCCAATCCTTTGAGACTGCGTTCAATGTGGTCCTCACCATCAATTCCTGATCCAGTGTGGCCCCTATGGAAGTTAGTTGATCACAGATCTCCTTCAATCCACCGAGGAAGACATTTATCTGCTCTCCCTTCTGCATTTGATATGACCACAGCTGGTTTTCAAGTAACATCCTCCTTTGCAAAGAAGTATGCTGGTACAATTTCTTCAAGGCCTCCCACATCTCATTTGTTGTCTCCTTCTCAGCAATGTGTGGCACCACATGATCCTTGACACCGTCAAGAATGATGCACTTTGCCCTAGCCATTGCCTCCTCGTACTTGTCATTTTCAGCTGGGTCAACCGAGATCACTATCGTTTTCAAGGTGAAGTGTTTGATGCGATACCTGTCTAGAATGGACAAGATCCTGGCCTTCCAGACTACGAAGTTTGAAGCTCTGTCTAGTCTATCCTGATCTCTTAGCCCATTCACTGCCATTTCGCTGCTCCTCTTTCGACTCTTTCAAGTCTCTCTACTTCCTGTCTGGAAGTTCTTGGTTGGACTCCCTTTGAGCCTCGATTTCCCTTCTGGAATCCCTCTGCCAATCCTCAACAACAACCCCCTCCTCCTTGGTCTTGCCCTGTTAGGTACTGTTCTGACCACAATACCCCACCAGCATCGCTCCGCAACTTACCCACAGCCTCCTATGCCCCAACAGTCTGAAGGTTAGAGCCTCTAGGCTTTGCGCAATCCCAGCACCGACACAATCTGCACCTCCTGGCCACAGCGTCAATCCTTCCTGGATAAGAAAGATGACCAGGCACTACGTAGGTCAGGTCTGCTCCTCTCTGCCTCCGCGTTAATCCTCCTCCTAGCTCGAACTGATGACGCAGGCTCTCTGCGTCACCCCTTCTTTGCTGCTTTCTGCTAGGAACAGCTTCTATCACTCGGGACAATTGTTTCTGTTGTTGTTGCTCTGCTAGGCTGATGCCTTTAGTTATCCTGTGATCTGCAACCACGCTCTGATACCATGTTGGAATTTCTAAGTCTATCTGTTAGAAATTCTTCCTGTACTATCTGATTTATTTCTTCCTACTTGTTCAGTTACTTAACAAGTTATTTACCATGTAAATACTGAAAATAAATACAAGTACAGTATCAACACATACAGATCATCAACTGAAAGAAAACAAGCACAAGTGACACCGTTGTTTTTGGACTAATGTCCCTAGAAAAACCCAATGCGGGAAAACCGATGCAGCTATCAGAGGGTTTTATTATTAAGTAGTTTCAGAATACAATCTGGGTGCCAGAAATGGCTCACCCAACAGAGAATGCCCTCGGCAGTAGTACCTCTCAGTCGAAGACAGATATTCCAGCTAAATCACCAGATGAATGATCCCACAGCAACACTGCAACACTTTTGTTGCTCTTTGTCACCTTGATAGGGACTGCATCACCCTATCCAGCTCTCTAGCTCCAATCTACCCCACAAAATCTCCCAGTGTCAGCCTCTAGGGTCTGCGTCAGCCTCTCTAGCCTAGCATCAGTCTATTTGGCCCAGCGTCGGCCTCTCAGGGCTCTGTGTCAGCCTCTGCGTCTCCCACGTTGGCCCTCCTCGAGCTCTGCACAACTTCTGGTTGCCTCTACGTGGCTTCTGGCTGCCTCTGCATGGCCTCTAGCTGGCTCTGCGTCAACCCTCTCCTGGCTTCTTCGTTGATGCTCCCGGTACTATCTATGCCTCTCTAATACTGTATTCACTACCCCTTAGCTGCAACTCTGATCACTCCTTCGATTTCCTCATCAAGCCCTGCCCCAGAAAATCGAATTCTTGATCAACTCAATGTATTCTCCAACTGACCCTCAAGCCTCCTCTTATACTTTTCTCGTTGGTCCATCAACGGCCGAGATTAAATCTCTAATCAACGGCTAAGATTAGATTTGGCTTGATCCATGACTTTTGGACCATTCTAACTCAGTTTTATATTAATTCACATTAAAATTTTTCCTAAGTTTAGACTTAGGAACTCCATTAAAAATATTAATTATTTTAATATCTCCCAAACTGGTTAGATTCTGCCCAAACCATTTCTGGGTCTTGGAGATCTCATGTGCTTTAGCCTCTCCACCAATTTTCGTGGCTAGAGCACATCTGATGCTACCCCAAATCAACAGATTTTAGGAAACCCGTGTAATTTGTAAATATTTTTACAAAACACATCAGCGATTTGTTTAGTTGTGTCTTTCTTTTTAATAGCCATAAAGTGGGCATACTTAGTGAGCCTATCGACTACTACAAATATTTTATCCTTTCCGTCAGATGCAGGTAGTCCTTCAATAAAGTCCATCGAAATCTCCTCCCACTTCTGATTTGGAATGTGTAGTGGATGTAGCAATCTTGGAGTTGGAACATTTTCACTCTTGTTCCTTTGACAAATATCACATTCTACAACATATTTCTGAATTTCCTTGCTCATACCCTTCCAATAGAATGACTGTCGGATGTTGTAGTAAGTCTTGTAGAATCCGACATGTCCCGCTGCAGGCAAATTGTGAGACTCTTTTAGTATTCTCACCTTAAATTTGGATGCGGGTGTTAGGTAAATTCTACCCTTGTACCATAAGATGTCATTCTTCCACTCGAAGTTGGTATATTAACTAATATTCTTAATCATGGAGTCACAATCCTCATCCTTGGCATATTCAGCGTGTATTTCGTCCAACCATTCCGGAACAACTATCATGGCAGCACATGCTGTGTGGTCGTCAACCTTACGTGAGAGCGCATCAGCTACGAAAATCTCCTCGGACTCACTGTCCCTACCCCTCACTCACTGCTTCAATCTATGGCTCTTCGGCAACTGACTGATGCTACCCAGGAAATTGATACGCCAAGGAAATCGAGTTTCTAGTGTTCTCAAGTGTATTCTCCAAGTGCCCATCGACTTCATCTTATAATCCACTGTCGGGGCTCCAACGGCCAAGATTAAAACTTAATCGATGGCTAGGATCATCTTGGAATCGATCCGTGTGAGTTTCTAGATGATTGTCACTTTGACTTAATTAATATTGATTAATTAACCAGTTTTCCTAAGTTTAGACTTAGGAAACATTAAAAAATTGGTTAATAATCTAATTAAGTCACTTCTAGGTGGAATTTCCAGAAACAATTTATGGTCTTGGAGATCTCATGTATTCTAGCCTCTCCACCAAATTTCGTGGCTAGAACACATTTGATGCTACAAAAACTAACATGGGACACAAATCTAGCATGTGGGAAAAAGTCAAACATGAGCTCAACCCCTTATCCACGGCCATCACCGTGGTTCCTATGGGCCCTAGATGAGCCCTCTTGATCATTGAGGAACCCATCATTGTCCCAACCCCTGGTGGGCAATGAACTGCCCCACCTCAAGGGGTATCCATTGCTACATATTACACACCATGCTCTCCATCCCCTAGAGCCCCGGGCAGTTATGAAGAAAAATCAATCAAAGGCAAAAGGCATATGAAGAAGGGTGGAAAAACAAACATCAAGGTAACTCATGTACCACAATTTGCTCCCTCCTACACTCATATACCCAAGTGTGGGCTTCCCTTATTATAATTTATAACTACCCTTGACATGTGGTCTAGATGATTCCCTTGATCCCCACTCCATTTCATTATTATATCATTTGCCACCTATCACTTAAAGGTTGTACCATGGACATGTCACCCCCTTTACATGTTGAAACCACATAATAGAATCCTTGGTTAACCCCCTATTAAGCTTGGAGACACTTGTACATGCCAAAGCACACTATAGAAGGACAAGCCACCATGAAGTGCCCCATTTATTACTTGACTATTCTAATGACCTGTTGTATGGGAGGGCAAGGGGACGCATTGGATCTTATGCAGGATTGCAGGTGGTTCTTCATTTGGGGCTTGGTCACCCTATACGAGGTCCTAGCCCTCCAGAGGGCCACATTGGCACTTGTAGGGTGAACGTTGAGAGCCATGGGCGTCCACCATACTAGATATCACTTCATGGATCCCAATAGCACTCATCAATGGCTCGTGTTCCACCTTTGGGATGAGGATCGATGCACTTCGTTCACCATGCCAGTCGGCCCCACAATTGAACCATACACTTGGCAAATGTTCCAGGATGTCTCCCGCTGCAGAGGGAGGGCTTATGTCATTACTCCACCCTTAAAAATCGTCTGCAACCATATTCTATTCATTTGGAGACCCACGAGGACGTCCTTGTGCCCCCACACCCACTTGGGAGCACCACAGGTTCTTGTTTGGAGAACAAAGGGCCAACCCCTTGTCCACTATGTTTGGAGTCCATTTCTACATCATGGCACCCCTTGGACTTCATTAGGCATCTTCAAAGGCCCAATGACTTACTTTGTTGATCATTTAACCCTCTTGAGAGGTTTATCTTTACATTATTGAGCTATTTAGCGGGCTTGTCACCAAAAGCATTGTTATCATGCACATTATTTTATTATAGGAGCTAAATTAGGCCAATTTAGAGAAATCGAATTCATTAGAGAGTCTATAAATACAACAAAAGATGGTCAGGACACACAAATTTAGCACATGGGCAAAAGCCAAACATGAGCTCTACCCCTTATCCATGGCCATCACCCTGGTTCCTATGGGCCCTAGATGAGCCCTCTCCATCATTGAGGAACCCATGATTGTCCCAACCCCTGGTGGGCGATGAACTGCCCCACCTCAAGGGGGTATCCACTACACATCATGTTCTCCATCCCCTCGAGCCCTGAGCAAAAGACATATGAAGAAGGGTGGAAAAACAAAGGTCGGGGTAACTCATGTACCACGATTTTCTCCCTCCTACACTCATATTCCCAGGTATGAGCTTCCCTTATTATAGCTATCCTTGCACCTTGACATGTGGTCTAGATGATTCCCCTGATCCCCACTCCATTCCATTATTATATCATTTGTCACCTACTACTTGAGGGATGTACCATGGACATGTCACCCACTTAGGGTCCTTGGTTAACCCCCAATTGAGCTTGGAGACACTTGTACATGCCAAAGCCCACTATGGAAGGGCATGCCACCATGAAGTGTCCCATAGATCCCATGACTTCTAAGCTTTATTACTTGATTGTTCTAATGACTTGTTGTATGGGAGGGAAAGGGGACGCATTGGATCTTATGCAGGATTGCAGGTGGTTCTTCATTTGGGGCTTGGTCACCCTATACGAAGTCCTAGCCCTCTAGAGGACCACATTGGCCCTTGTAGGGTGAATGTTGAGAGCCATGGGCCTCCACCATAGCAGATATTACTTCATGGATCCCAGCAGCACTCATCGATGGCTCGTGTTCCACCTTTGGGATGAGGATTGATGCACTTGGTTCACTATGCCAATCGACCCCATAGTTGCACCATACACTTAGCAAATGTTCCAGGATGTCTCCCGCTGCAAAGGGAGGGCTTATGTCATTACTCCACCCTTACAGATGGTCTACAAGCATATTCAATCCCTTTAGAGACCCATGAGGACGTCCTTGTGACCCTACACCCACTTGGGAGCACCACGGGTTCTTGTTTGGATAACACAGGGCCAACCCCTTGTCCACTATATTTGGAGTCCATTTCTACATCATGGCACCCCTTGGACTTCATTAGGCCTCCTCAAAGGCCCAGCGACTCACTTTGTTGATCATTCGACCCTCTTAAGAGATTTATTTTAACATTATTGAGCTATTTGGTGGGCTTGTCACCAAAAGTATTGTTATTATGCACATTATTTTATTTTAGGGGCCAAATTAAAGAGTGTATAAATACAAGTGAGATAATTCATTTTCATCATCATCACTTGGATTGGATTTGTATCTCTTATCAGATTTTCACACTTTTTGTTGGGATGAATTTTTGGAGCTTTTCTTGATGCACTATGATGTTTGGATTTCGTTATTATCTTTGGAGCTTCTCTAATGCGAAGTTGATAAATGGATATACTCTCTCTCTCATGTAAGTTGAAATTTTGAAGTTATTCTTGTTATTTTACTGGCTAACTATGTGTATGTTGTTATCTTTATTCTTGTATGGGTTCAATGTAATGTGAAATTCTATTGGGACCTTGAATAAGTGATTAAAAGCATGCGTTGACCTTTGAGGGATTGGGTGAATGTTCCTAGAGGCACCTCTTAGGTTAAAGACCTTGAAACTTCTTCTCCTTCACAAATTTGAAGTATAAATCTCTATTGATCTAATTGTTGCCAATTAGGGCTCCTTAGCTACAAAATTTCATGATCAATTAGGGCTCCTTAGCTACGAAATTTCATGATCTATGTGTATCTTGACTCCATTATGCCCAAGCAATAAGGCACTGATCCTCATATCCCTTTGGTGGTCAAAATAACATTTATTTTCTTCATTTCTTCCAATTCTGGGACTAATTCCAGAAGGTCTGCTAGGGCATCACACGAAATCATTTGTAGCCATCCAAAACCCTTGAAAATTGGTCCACAACTGCACTGAGGTTTTCTCTAGAGGCCCTCCCAACTTTAAGCAAATCCGATGTCGAATCTCGAGATATTGCAAGCCCTAGTCAAGGATCATTTCTTGCCCTAGGTTTCCCTTGGCTAGTGACCTCATTTGGATCGTTGCATTCTATTCCAAGAAGATTTGTCCGTTGATCTTCTTCTCTTCCACAATTAGGTTAGGCCCCTCCTTGAGTGACCAATTCCACTTGACCTAATTTTGGGTCGACTTGGTCCCTCCTTGTCCCGCAACTTTGTAACTCCAATTCCGCAAAGATCACATAAAGACCAAGTCTCCATAATGATTTCTAGGCTTAGGAAACATCTCTTCAAGATACATCCCCAAACCCTAGCCTCGTGAATCGTATCCCTTCCTAGAAAGCATATCACCACTTGAAAACAAAATTTTCACAAAGATTTCTAGGATTAGGTATCTTCCTTACAAGTCTTATCCTCAAACCCTAGCCCTTGAAATCCCCTTGGCCCTTCCTAGGGAGCCTTATACCTTGTTTATCAAGCAAGAAAACCATATAATTGAGTCTCTCTTGTGAATAGGTCTTAGGGATCACTCCTCATCCTTTCATTGACTCATTCATCTAGTGATTCCCTTTATACTGGCTCTCCTCCCATCGGTGAAAGTCTGTAAAGAGCAAGGAGCCTTAGTTGAGGTGATAGTGGGCTATCATTCCATTGTTGCCCTTGACTTAGTAGTTGCCCGTTTAGGATCCCCTCCTAGGACCCCTGCTAGTTTAAGCGATAACAATTACCTCTAGCTGAATGGTGGTATAACACTTCCTTCCATACGGCAACAAAAATGACCCCATTTATGGCACTTTATGGATATCATCCACCGTCCATCACAACATCTTTAAGAGAAAATTCTAAGGTTCAAGCAGTGGAAGATAACATCGAGTATCAACAACAAGTTCTCCAACTCTTAAAGGATAACCTCACTCTAGCACAGAATCGAATGAAACAACAGGTAGATCAGCATCGCAATGAAAGAAGTTTTGATGTAGGCAACTGGGTATTTTTACGGCTACAACCATACAAACAAATGTCCCTCAAGCAAGCTAAGAAGGATAATAAATTATTACCCAAGTACTATGGTCCTTACAAGGTGTTGCAAAAGATTGGTACTATGGCATACAAATTGGAGTTGCCTGCATCTTCCCAAGTACACCCAATTTTCCATGTTTCATGCTTAAAGAAAGTTATCAGTGACAACCTCCCAATTCAAACAATATTGCCAAAACTTGACGAAGAAGGAAAAATCATATTGGAGCTTGAAGCAGTCACGGAAACAAGAACCCAACAGCTACAGAATCAATCAATTTCAGAGTATCTCATTAAGTGGAAGAACTTACCCGAGCATGCCTACCCTCAAATCCATACGACTGTACGAGATCCGTTCAGACTGCGGTATAGATTGCTTTGTTGGGTTGTTTGGTTGCTCTTGTTCTTGTTGCTAACTAGTTGCCTATCCTGTTGAACTCTAGTTGCCATCTCCTTGCTGAAACACTGTTGAAATTCTCACCAATGGCTGAAAATCAGATCTCTGATTTTCTCCTTCACTCACGTGACTTGTGAAATGAATGTTCAATGTGTCTTTGTCCTTTCCCTCTCTTTCTTTTATAACTTTGACATGAGCCAAAAACCTAATCTTCAACAGTTGAGATCTAACTGTGAGATCAATGGCTCTCTTTTAATTAAATTATTAAGTGACCCACTTTAGTCACTTTATTAATTAAAAATCACTTTAATAAAAGAATGTTCACTTTATTAATTAATTAATAAAGTGAACTTCTGAAAAAAGTATAGGATACTTTTAATGTTTCCATAAGTAGACACCCTCATGGAAATACCTGTCTAAGCTATACACACTAACACAATCAAAGTACTTCACACAAATATCATTTTCTGATGTCTTAGCTTATGATTGTATATAGGTTACCATACTTAGGTATGGGAGGGGAGGGTTATCACATGACCCTTTTAGGTGCTTCCAACCTTAAGGGGAGGAACAGTTCCTAGGTTGACCCTTCAAATGATAGGTGCAGGGGATAGTTGTTATGGCTTGGGGTTTACTTCATGAAAGGTGTCATAGTCTTACACTAGGTTATGTAGAACCATTATCCATGAGTGCCTTCATAGAGAGAACGCTTAGCTACTTGAGTTACCTTCCCTCACCTTTGTTTTTCCAAGCCCCCTTATATACTTTTTCTTCATTTGATATGGCTTGTTTAACAAGTTTCATTGATTTATCATGGAATAATGATAATATAATCCCTTTTAACGATGTACAGTTTATTGTTTCATCAGGGTCAAGATGTTCACTGAGAGTTCCTTTTATTTTGATAGGCATGATATGCATGGACACTCTTGGGAATGAGTGGCTATATAATAGTGGGTAGAGCTCAAGCTATAATTGGTTTTTGATTGTTTTACATCCCTTGCCATCCTTTTGCATTTTAACACTTGCCTTATGTTTTTTCTTTTCTTACAGCTGCTTCAACCTCACGTATTTTTAGCCCCTTATTCTCATAGGACAAGGCCAAAATGGAACTAGCAAGAGCGACTGAAAACACCAATCAAAAGATGGAATAACAAAATGAGGGGAATGATGACAAGTGTTAAATATGAATAACATGGAACGCTACCATCATCAGAGCCTCCTATTTGTGCCCCTACTAGACAATGAAAGAAAGACCCTAAGGAAGGTCACACTAGTCTAAGGGCAAATGATAACAATCAAGGTGAAGTAAGGGAACAAGTACACAACCAAAAGCAGTCTATAATCCAATTTTAACCTGTGATCCATACTAGAATGCCTTAAACATTAAATTAAAGCACTTGAATGCAAAAATGGTTAATGTACCTCAAAATAGATGACCCGCCTTCATCAAATGAGTAGGCTGGACTAATGAATGTACTGACCAGAGAATGGGTGAGAGGCATCTGAGGCTGGCTATCTATGGATCATGGTAGGGGCTGCTGGCTGGCAAGCTGCATCATAGGAGAAAAATTCTCCTAGGGTTACCCATAGATGTGGATGGGTAACAGTGCCAAACAATTTTTTTCTTGTGTTAGATGGACTATTGATAATTAGATCAATTTCGGCCAATAGGCCAATTCAGCTTGGTCTTAGGTTGGTTCTGTTTTGTGTTGATGTCCATCTGAAATTATAAGTTGTCATCATTGTTTAGATTATAATGTGCATTTGAATCGTAGATCTAGATTTACACAGTCCAGTTTCTTCCTTCCAAATTTAAACCTTTAAATTCTACGTGAAATATTACTAGGTTAATTGGAGCTCACAGATCTTTGGCTTTAAATTTTTTCCTTCCCCATAAAATTTACTATTACCTCACCTCACGTCACACCCGCAGTTAGGTCCAAATCTTTCTGTAATAGATCGCTGGGCAAATTAGGTTTGCTGGATCAATACCCTGCGGTGGTTTTGATGTCAGGTCCATTTGGTTCCAGTTTCTTGAGATTTGGTTTAGTCTATTGTTGGATTATTGATCTATTTTAATTCTATCCATCGGACTTTTCGATCAACAAGGGGTTTTATAATTTTCCCCTAGGATGGCAGCGTTTTTTTGTGTTCTTTCAAAATGTTCTGTGTACATTATTGTTTCATTGATAGAAAATCAGAAGCATATTTTCGCACACACAATGAGGAAAATATGCAGCATAAGTTTAGAGAGGTTATTTGCAAAAGCCACCAAACTCCTGCATTAGAAGCTTATTTGGGACTTCTTTCGTCTTTGTAAAATAATTTATTTCCACTAAACTAATTTGGAACAAAAACAAGCTTGAATGAAATAAATAAAGATATATTCGGTAAGGTTCATCATGTCATTAGTTTCTAAAAACGCTACAATAATCTAGATAAATGCACTCAGTTCTGAATGTGCAATATTTCTTTAATTCAAAATATTTATTCCATACTAATGAGATTTATTTCATACCAAGAAACCCTTGAATTATTCTTCAGCAGAAACCTTCAAATGTCAACAAATCCCTGAAATAGGTGCACACAGTTCTCTAAATGTATATAGAGGGAGAGAAAAATCACTATCAAGTATTTGAGATTATTTCATCTCCTCTATTCATGTTTGCTATCTTACATTGATTGTGAAGTTAGGCCTGGTCCATAACAGCATTAAGTTTCAACATATCATGATCTTTAAACAAATAGGCTAGGCTCTGCACATAAATATAAACCTCTTATATTAACAAAATGGTTCATTGGTTGTCCAATGCTTCTCTGTGAGACGTGTTATATGAATGTTTTCGTGCGATAATAAACAAAGTAACAGTGCAATAGGCAGGATAATCTGACTGACATAGCAGTGTTAAGAAATCATTGACACCAAATAACCCAAATCTAATACCTCTAGATAGCGGTAAAAGGATCTGAAAATAGTAAACAACTTCATAGACCTATACATGGTTGGAAGATAAGACTGAACAATTCCCCAAAATGTTTTCGACCGTAACTGGTGAGGAGAAGACCTGTCCATTATAATGGTTGCCTGCAGTGTCCATTGAAATATTTACCCAAATGCAGACCTGTTCACTGTAATGGCTGCAGTGTCCATTGAAATATTACCCCAAAACTTCAAATTATTCTCTTGTCAGCATAATGTATTCATCTGCCATGACATCCAATCCAGCTTCCTCCTTTCTGAAATTCTACACATAGCTCAGAGTGCCTGGTAACATCATTTGAAGAAGAATTAAATGGTAGAGGGGGTGCTTTCGCACCTGTACATATTGTCATAATTTTTGAATTTCAACTGCATAAAATTTTTTTTTTATCTACACCCTTTACAGTGAATATTTCACTCACCCATCAGGTAAATAGTCAGAAGAAAAATACACAGGAAGACAGACTATTCTTATGAGGAAGAAACACATGAAGCAAAGGAAAATGAGCATGAAAAGATATTCCAGAAAGAAGAACAAGGATGTCGAGCCATGGTTTTTGGACTTGGGTTTTCCGGAGGACGCCATGGCTTCTCTAGTATGAACATAGGTTAGTTATCAGAACGATCGTGTGCAGCAGTTGCTACCCTGTCCAAGTGACTTTAAAGACAGGACCAACGAAGGCAATGAAAATCCATGTGACTGTAAATACGGACTCAGATTGCGTACGTGATGGATAAGGGATGGTTATTTATTATGGGTGTCTCTTACTTTCGGTGTGGACCCTTTATAGTCCTAAAATATATCATAAATGGCATCAGCTAACAACAGAGACGTGGGCATGTGTAACTCCGTGAAAGGGAAGTCAGAGAGAAAGCAGTAGGCATTTATAGCTCTAAGCAAATTAAGAAAGTTTGACACGGATTGACACGGATTGGAAGTAGGAAAGGGTCACGACTCACACCCAACAAAGCTGGGTAAGAATCTCTGTATTGACTCGGTTAGGAAGTAAATATAATAAATCCCTCTTTATATTAATAAAATAATAATAAACGTGGAAAATGTACCCACCCACTTTATATCATATAATAAATTATTTTATTTATTAAAAATGAAATAAATTTATATATTAATCTATTTAGAAATCTTGACTTGATTTATTAAAAATTAGATTTAAATTTAAATTTTTATACCATGTTTTAAACATGGTCAATAATAATTATCAATGGAATATATCTTTTAATTTATTTTTTTGTTTTTCACTTATTCAAATATGTATTTCTCTCTTTAAATTTTGTTGACCTTTCATCTTTTGATCCTTCATAAATTTTAAAAAAGTTAATAATTTTTAATATTTTTAATATTTTGCAATTAGGTTAGTGTTTCATTATTGAAAAGGTTGATCAGCGTTTATAGTAAAATTTGTTTTCTAGTCCCTGAAGATGGGTGGAGTGTCCACTCGAACGTAAGACAAAGAAAACCTCTATACACTTCATATTTGTTAAGCACATACATGACGGCAACAGAATATTAAAGATAAGCATGAGAGTCTATCTATTATTAACAAATGATATACATTTATAGTACATTCTTATGACCTTTGGTTTCGTATTCCAAGGTCTATTGGACTTCCTTAGACTATTCAACTTCCACACCAACCCTTAGAGGATTAGGTGTCCAACATCCCCCCCCCCTTAATCCGAAGGGTTATGTATGAGTCTAAGAAGAGAGCTTTAATACAAAATGTGCAAAAATGCATGGCAGCACTAGGCTGAATGTGCTCTCTGAAATGTTGGTATAAGGGAGGTGGTTTAAGGATGACCACCAACACTAGAATGCTTAGTGCAGTTCCCAGAACTCTTCCAAGTTTGGCATGAAGCTCAGGTCTTCTACTAGAGGAAGTGCTCATGATGTTTTGAAGAGGGAAACCTTCAACCATGAAAGGGAGGTCTCACCCCACATAAAAGGGAGAACCTCAACCTGAAAAGGGAGGTCTCAACCTGTGATGGTTTAAGGATGACCAACAACTCTGGAATGCTTAATGCAATTCCTGGAACTCTTCCAAAACTGGCAAGAAGTTGAAGTCTTCTGCTAGAGAAAGTGTCTCCAATTCTTGGAAGATGCATCACCAACTGAAGGCATGCTCAAGGGAATATTTGTCTTTGGCTACAACTTTGAATCTAGTATGGCAGGTTGTGGCTCAGACTCGCTTGATGTAGCTTTGAAGCTTGTAGATGACCATCATTTTCCCCCCTGTCAGATACAAGGTGAGATGATGGAGAAAATTCAACTGCAAGATTGTTCAATACTCTAGAACAAGTTCTGACATATGACTGGAATATCTTCTTGGTTGTTGATGCCCATTGCCAAGAAGCGATCCATCCAATATGAATCTTTTTTCTTGTAGGAGATTTGTTTCTAAAGCATTTGTTTGAAGAATGATTGGTTTTATGATAGTGCTTACATGGATGAAGATCAAAATAGTGATCTTTCATATGGCCAACTCGGTCACAATGTTGGCATTTCACAATCTGTTGTTGTTGTTGTGGAAGAGGAGCAGAATCTGGAACAACTGAAGGTGAACTGTCATGAAGGAATCTAGCACTCTGAAACTAGATGGGCTTTGAGTAATCTGGAATATGAAAGGAAACTTCCTTGTCATATCCAAGACCAGTTTTGTGCTTGTTGTGGCAAGCTCTTCCCAAGGTCTGATGACCCAACTTGGGAAGTGCAGACTGAATTTCTCCATCTACATGTACAACTACTGCTTCATTGGGTACTAAATCTGGATGAACTTCAACAATATTGACTTGCTGCTGATGGGAGTTTATCTCAATGCTCTGAACAGAATAGTGCTTACGATGTTGTAGCTCTTCTTATTGTTGTTTTGTCTCAAGCTGCAAAAACTCAATATTCTCCTGTACATTTTGGAGACAAATTTTAATCTTGGAAAAAAAGGTTTTGTTGATTTTAACCATCTCATCAACAATGGAATGTATTAAATTATTCAGTAGTTTCAATACATCATCCATTCAATCCATTTCAAACCAATATAATCAGAGAAATGATGTTATCTTCAACCACAAATTGACCTATAAAATGATAAATAGTTGCAACTATTAGATGAGTAGCAAGGTACCAATATCACCAAGTCACTGTAGCAGACAGCCCAGTACTAATTTCAACGCAGCAAATGATGCTTCAATGCACTTACTTTTCAAATTACTCACACTATGCAAAAGAAGAGCCAATCTTCTACTTTCTTTGCAAATGAGATTTGTCTGATAGTTATAGAGCCTACTTACAAAACATCTTTTCATTCAAATTACTCATGGCATAAGAATTCATCAATGCACAAAGCTTTCGTAGGAGTATACACAGTCTTCACAAGTTAAGGTTTAATGCTCCTTTAATAAACTCTATACAAAAACGTTTGATTTAACTATCCAAAGTCTGCACCTTTATAAACCTTTGAGCGGAACCTTATATATCCTTCATCATCTTTGGTTAATTCTTATTACCCACGCATATTAACCATACCATAGATTTTAGACTTTGGTTAAAACTCAACTTAAACCATAGTACATTAATCCTGCTTATTTCTATTATAATTCCCATATAATAGAAATATTTCATAAGCTACACTTAAACCTTACCTTTCTTCCATTCCACAAACCTTTGCACATATATCAATGCTCTCCTTAGCGCATTAAATCTTCGCCATCGATCTCATTCCTCAATCTGATGGTTATCGCACAATAACTCGTGCCAACTAGCCTAGCCAATCTCCACCGTTTATTTCTCCTACCTCAATCCAACGGTGATCGCGCCATATCGCGCGATAACAAGCACGATAGTTAATACTCTGAAAGCACGCGAGAAAAGTTGTTTTGGGTGTGCTACGTGTCAACCCCTCAGGTTAATCGCGTGAATTTGTAAAATACCATTTACCATTTTGAGACCGCACGAGATACTACTTACCACTTTCATAGACTGCTCCATTATTTTGTTGTCACGTGGCTTAATCTGATCCCTTCACTTCTTGACTTTATTTTGTGTGATAAGATCTCTGTCGATCTTATTCTATCAATCTTGTACGTGAATCTGGTTGATCCAATGGTTCCCATTCTTTGTTGTTTAATTCTTTCTACATCGTTGATCTTCCGTGTGTGACTTGACTTTGCCTCATTTGTACTTGTATACAATGCCACTCTACTACCTCCGCCCTGTCCACCAAAGGTAGTTTGTCCAAATCCCGGGCTGCCAAATTTTGGAGTTGTTGATTGAGCTCCAAAAGCTGAACTCTGACCAAAAGGAGATGGAGTGCTTCCAAATGTTGTGCTGCTCCCAAACGGTAGAGTAGATGTTGCACCAAATGGAGTAGAGTATACCAACGTTATATGTGGAGACAACATTATATATGGAGACAACGTTCTGACTGGATGGAGAGCGGTAGTGTTTGGTGGTAATAATTGTGCATATAGCGTTGAAAGAGCAGCCAGTGGAGGCAGAGAATCCAAAGATGGAACTGAGGAATGCCAAGAGTCGTTTGTAGTGGGAGGAGGTATGGTAATGTGGAGAAATGGTATGGCATTAAATGAATATACTGCAACTGCAATAACTGTGCATATCTGTGGTAATAACAAATGGCGTGCTAGTTTTGGTTTCAATGCACAACGTTCAACCTCCAGCACAAGTCTAGCTGAGAGAGGTCAACCAGACAATGTACGGTATGAAATAGGCATGCACACAATAATAGCATTTCTATCCGCAACATGTTATTTTCCCCTGAGGGTCCCGCTTGTCTGACCAATCAATGTCAATCCCTTGTTGACTTCTCCTTTTATCAAGCACTTCAATCCACGTCATTGATCTCACTTCTCTAGATCCAACGGATATCGCGTCATCCGCTCACCAACTAACCTTGACGATCTCCACTGTCGATGGGACCCGTCCAATCGAACGGTTGTCGTGCAATCTCGCGTGAAATCTTGCACGACTGATATCTGGTCGAAAGCACGCAATAAAAGTGGTTTTCTCGTGTTATGTGTCACCCGCTAAGGTTAATCGCGTGAAATTTAGGAATACTATTTCCAGCCTTTAAGGCACGCAAGATACCGCTTACCACTTGCCGAATACTACCCACATGCTTAATTCATATTTTAATAAAGACGCTTAAGCTCAATATTAATCATTAATATTAATCGACTGTGATATTCAACAAAATGGAAATTACAGAGTCTTGGCCCTCTCGACTGGATTACAATAGTTTGCCTTACCTTTTCAATCCCTTCAGTATTTTTATAATTGACCTGTGTAGCTGTGAGAGAATTACAGTGAAATTACTCAAAACCCTTACCATTTCTTTTATCACTCCTAATTCCTTTTCCCAGCTCGTTCCCTTCATTCCTTCTGCGGCAATGTCGAATATCATTTCTTTCCTCAAAGCGAAGATGTTGAAATTCTTCTCCTTCTAGTGCCAGGAGGAGTGTTGTCACCATTTCTCATGGTCATGGCTGCAATGATTCATTCTTAGTCGGGATTGGCGTTCCATTAAGATCATGGCAGTATCCAGCGTTCTTTTGCTTCCAAGATTTGATGTTTCTTCTTCCCGTGCAACTTTTTCTTCTTCTCCAACAGGCATTGAAAATGGTTTTGGTGGAATTCAGCGGTTGAATATACAAGGCTTCACAGTTTTGTCTCGAAATTCTGGAAGATTATGGAGAGCGAAGCATAGGTTTTACAATGCAGTGAATGAGACTAGGCATTAGAATGCAGTGAATGAATTAATCATATTCGATAACTTGCAAAGAATGGAACAATGGCAGAGGTTGCAGCTATAATTTTGCTGAGAAAACATTCATGAAATGCAGAACTGATGCCAAAAATGACCTGCACAAAAAGGCCATAAAACAAATGGCTCAAATTGGAGTAGTGCAGGAGTACAACCGCTCTGATACCATGTTAAACACATACATGGCGGCAACAAAATATTAAAGATAAGCATGAGAGCCTATCTATTATTAACAAATGATATACATTTATAGTACATTCATATGACCTTTAGTATCGTATTCCAAGGTCTCTTGGACTTCCTTAGACTATTCAACTTCCACACTAACCCTTAAAGGATTAGGTGTCCAACAATATCCATATTTGAAAGTCTCAAGTAATATGAATAACTGTAGAAATTGTTTTGTTTTAACACAATAATAATTATTATAAAAAAATTCTAGGTAAAGATGGTTTTTGAAGAGTGTATGAGATGTAAGTGTGTATTAATTTTAATGGATTTTTGCATAATTGAATAAGTGTAATATGCATCGTTGTTGTTAAGTCCTTGCCTCTCATACAAAAAGTAATTGATAGTAATTATTGAATACTTAAACAAATTCATAAATCTAATGATGAAACACATTTTGAATATGAGGAAGGCACTTAACTGAACTAATTAATGGACTTGATAACCTTGGAGCCAAATAGAGATAGGTGCATAGATAACATAGATAGGTGCATAGGTAATTTTGGATGAAACATGGGCTCTAACATCATCATTTGTTACAAAAGTTAAGACTTTATTGAGATGTGTTTGTGCACATTTTATTCCATCTTTAGCTTATAAGACTAAATAAGGAGGATAAATTAAGAGAAATTACAATGTCTAGTATCTTTATATTAAATAATGTATATATATGATATAAATAAAATAAATATTTTTTTTTAAATCTAATTATTGTAACAAACTATTTATTTAACTTTAAATTTATATTCATCTTAATTCATCAGTAAATAAATAATCTATGGTAGAATTTCTATGTCAGAAAAATCAAATTGATATGAAGTATATGTTAATCGTGTGGCAAAGGATTCATATGTAATAAAATATCTACTATAAAAAAATTATAATGTCTAGTATATTAAAATAAAAATAAAAATTAGTTATGTAAAGACTAAAGTGTGAGTACAAAAGATTCATAAAATATATATATATATATATATTTTTATCTCTTTGTATTGTAGTGTTGACTTCAATTTTTTTTTATTTTATTTTTTATTTTTTATTTTTTATTTTTTATTTTTTATATTGCATCACAATTAAAGTTTATTGAGGAAAATGATTGAACCAAGTCCATTCAATAATAAAATGAGTTTCCATGCTTCGGAAAAACTCGAAACGTAATGGCAATTTTTTTTGGAAAATAAAATATTAATTATGGAAAATTCCATAAATTTAGAAAATATATATATATATATATATATATATATATATATATGAAGGTTTGCGGATTTTTTTAAATAAATTTTAGTTCTCAAAATTTGATTTTAAAACTAGTCACCCAACAATCAAAAATAAAAAATTCAATATTTAAAAATTCAGAAAAAATAATAATAATAATAATAAAAAAATCAATTGTTTAATATTTAATTTTCCCAAAACTTTAATAAACTTTGGAAATAGTTTTTAAAAATTTGCAAATTATTTAAGAGCCATAGCATTTTGACTCAAACTAATTACAAGAAGTACAATAAGTAAAAGGTTATTTATGTGTACATATTAATTTTAATGGATTTTTGTAGAATTGAGATAAGTAAAAGTTATTTATCATGTTTATTTTGTGGTTAAGAATTTTTTAATTATATGTTTAAAATTTATTTTTAGAAGTTTTGGTGCTTTAAGAAAGTCTATGGAAGTCTTAAAAAACATGGCTAGGAACTTTAGGCTACATGAAAGCATGGACAAAAGGAGGAGAGCTTGTTGCTCCATCCAGTTCATAAGGGTTAGGGAATAAACCCTTAAAAGAAAAATATTAACACAAGGACATATGGGGCTTTAGTTATGTGGAGAGGTGAGCGAATCAAAAGGGGATGTTACCTTCGTGCTTTGGACAAGTTAAAAAGTAGTACATGAAAATAGACCATGTTAAAGGCTAATGGAATGATGCAACTGAAGGTGAGTGAAGTCTTAGGGGAACTTGTTGCTCCACATTCACAAAAATCCAAGCATGTAGAGGAAAGGAAAGGAAAGGACCTTTGATATCCACCCACCATGCTCCACATTCTGTGACAAAAGAAAAGAGCATACACAGAAACACTTGTGGAGTAAGCATAATATATGCTTACACCTACGTCAACACTCTCACTTAATAGAAGGTGGAGGTTACCTCATAATAAATAAGGTAGTAGTGTACTTGGAAGATAACATGGCCACCCAAGCTATCAACACGTGTACACTTCAACCATCATATGATGCCATGTGGATGTGAGTGAAAACCCAAATTGTTTGTTTCTTACATCATTTGAAACAATGAGTAAACATAAAAGGGTGTTGAAACTCTGTAAAATGGTTTGTAGGTTATTGGTTTTTTGCATTTATATGGAATGGATCAATGTCATCTATTTGGTACTTTCTTGGTCAAAAAATTGTAGGAATTGGCTTGCAGGTCCCATTTTAGATGCAAGTCCCTCTTTAGTAATTTGGGGTTAGCAACTTCTAGAGTTGGTTTGAGGCACCAAATAACACATTTTGGGGTCAAAACTTTGTGAGCTTAACTTCAACCCCATATTCTTGTTCTACACACCTAAAGCTTTCCAACCTTGTAAAAATAACCTCAATCAAAGTTCGTACATAGAAGTCATGTCTCTCATAAATTGACCTACCTTGTTGACCATCATGGTACTAAGTGGATACCAAATCAATACCCCCTTACTCACATATGAGGAACCATTCATGTGTGGACTTTTAAGAAGATTCTAGACAATTCAAAACCTTAACACTAATTGAGGGTTGAGGTATGCAAAAACTCTAACCCTAACCCTAGATGACTATTTGGCTATGTTAAATATTAGGATGCAAGGAAGAGAAGGGGTTCCATTCTTTTGGTATTGTTATTGTTCTATGGTCGAGTAGAGAATCTAGAAGTGGGATATTGAATCATAACAAAGGAGGTAGAAGATCCCACAATATTCATTTAAGCCACAACGTCCATGGAAACTCCATAGTGAGTGCCCCTTTCTTTTTTACTTGCATTTCATAATTGAGAAAAGAAGGTGCACACATCGTAATTTTTATCTCGATTTTCTCCCATATTGGGTTATCCAAGTCACATATTGTGTTCCTTTGTGTATATGTTGTGTTCATTTGCTTGTTTCTTTTATTTTGGCTTTAGTTATTTACATAATTTTGATCACTACACTAGCAAAATAAAATATAAGATCTAAGGTAAAATAGTATAAGATCTATTGTGATAAACCATTCTATCGGAATGTCCATAATGATTTACAAATCATGCATACTTAGGAGTAGTGAGGATAAACATAGCTCTAAGAAGGAAAAAGGGGTTTGAAAAAGCTTAGGACTAAGTCAGAAGAAGTTTCATGAACAACATGGACTAAGAGCTTCCACAGATTCAAATACTAACAAAGGAGATAGAAGATATTCCATATATCATTTTGACACCAATTTTCACTATTTGTAGAGATTGGGGCGATCAACTTAGAAGTGAATCAATTAACTAGATTGTGGGAGAGGTTTGATTATTGTTTGGTATGTGTTATATTCTTTTCACAACTATCCCCACACATTGTACGTTGTGTTGAGCGCGGTAGGGGGGTAACAGGGAGGCAAATCCCCCCTACGGGTTTGTAGGGGATCAAAATCCACCTACGTGGTAGTTTGGGGATAGCACCTCGAAAGGAAAAAAAAGGTGGTATTTTGCATCCATTTTTGGCAGTTTTCAACACATGGTTTTTACCTTTATTATTTTTTTG
The DNA here is from genome assembly GCA_031772625.1 of Pinus tabuliformis. Lineage (NCBI taxonomy): Eukaryota > Viridiplantae > Streptophyta > Pinopsida > Pinales > Pinaceae > Pinus > Pinus tabuliformis. The sequence continues at coordinate 39,787,357 of CM062818.1, forward strand.
GCACATGATGGTTTTGTCCATGGTTTTCTAGTTTCAGTAAAGGAAGTATGGTTGAATTATAATCCATGGTAAATGGATTGGTGATTTATATACCACATGATACATATTGTATTGTAATACTATACAAAAGAATTTATTGAAAAAAATCTTACTAGTTTTCCTAATTTGGGTTTCGAGGATAAAATCTTTGTGTTAATGTGTGTGTTTACCATTGCATATTTTTTGTTTTATTAAGAATATTTGTGCATCAGTTAATTATATGTTGACACCTAATCATCAGGATTGGGTGAATATAATGTAAATAAATAATAAGTAATATGAACTGTCATCGGGAGATGAAGTGAACAGTCTCTCCCTCATGTATATAATAAAGACCACCCTGAAGGAATAATACACGAATCAATTTGTTTTGAGGAGTTACTGCCTAGCCTGACATGGTATCAGAGCCAACTCCCTAAATTAGTTGTAACTCCCTTCTGCCATTGTCTTGCAAATTGTCCCCCTGTGGAGTCTATCATTCTGTGCTCTATCTTCCATAATTAATTTTGCGCCATTCTGCGCTCTGTCTACCATAATTAATTCTGCGCCATTTCTGCCATACCTAAGCTCTGAAAACATTCTAAATCGTTGTTGAATGCCTTGAGGCCGTGTTGCTGCATTGAATGCCTTGAGGGAGTGCTACTGCGAGAGTTTACTGAGTGAATGGTGTGAAACGCTGCTGCGTTGATGGTACGTGAGCTCTGAGAGTATGGTGCGGCTGTTGGGTACGTGAGCTCTGCGTGAAGCATTATCTCCATTGAAGAACCCTCCATTGAAACCAGAACTATCATCCACCGAACGGTCTCTTGTTGCGTGGCCCCAAGAGCCATCGTGATGCTGTCAAGCACTTTGGAAGGAAGCCTTGTTGCGTGGCCCCAAGAGCCATCGTGAAGGTATCAAAGCACCGTAGTTCGTTCCTGCGTGGAAGGGCACCAGGTGTTCCACACAACCACACTAAACCATATGTTCGATCTTTGAGTAGGAAATTTGAGATGGCTCGTGGTAGGAGAAACAATCGTGGCTTCAAGGTCTAGAGAATCAAAGGGATTTATGGTAATTTTTTAGTCTTTTCAGTGAAGCTTTGTGGATTTCATTAGTTCTACTATTATGGTGTTGCCGCAAATTGTAAGCAGCAACTCTAGAATATAGATGTTTAATGTTTTGTTTAAAACATTCTCAGACTACATGGCAAACCATTAGGATGAGATGTTTGCCATCAGAACTGCTCTTCAGAGATAACTATGAAATGAGTACTGAGTTTTTCGACTTTGGACGCTACCTCTTGTTCAATGTTGTCCCATATTTATTTAACGCTGCCATCAAATTTAAATATTTAACGCCAATCATATTACATTGAATGTTGGGTTATCTTTAAGCGCTTCTCCTAGTATCAAAGTGCTATCCAATTGAATTTGTTGTTCTGTCATATCAAAATTTTATTTTTCCCATTAGGAGTAAAATTTTGCAGAAAAATGTTTTTGTTACAGAATGCATTCAATCATATCCATTGTGGGAATAGTTCTCACTGGCAAGGAGAACTATCCTGAGTGGTCCCAGATGATAAAACACACCGTCATTTTCAATGAGTTGTGGAAAGGAGTGTGGGTTGGAGACGAAGACAAACAGCCAGAACAACTTACATTAGACAAAGAGCTCGCCATTTGGAAAACAAGAACAACAAAGCCTACGCATTAATTGCAACATTTGTAAGTGAAGAGGTGAGTCACCATATTACGCCATTTTCAACTGCTTTCGAAGGCTTACAAAAGCTAAAAGAACTCTATGACTCACATTCTGCACTTGAAGTTGTTCAACTCATGATTAAACTCTTCACTCTTGAACTGCAAAATAATGATCCTCTTGCTCTTGCATTTGAAGTAAAGTTTATAATGCATGATATCCAAGCCACTAAATTGATCTGGATATTCCTCTTATCACTTTTCTCAAGGCACTTTATCATACTTACTCCAATTATCTTAAGGCATTGCAAGCAAATGGAAATCTTAAAGACATTACCTTTGACTCCCTTGTGAAAAAATTTGTTGAAAGAGAGAAAGCTTTTGGAAAGAAGACAACCCTTGAATCTTCTGAAGAGGCTGTGTGCCTTGCTCATAAAGAAAAGCATCATGCTCAAGATTCTTCAAGAGGAAAAGGTGGTCAAAGAGGAAGAGGAAGATATTTCAGAGGCAGGGGGAGCAGACACTCTCAAGGAGAAAAGGCAGATTTGCACTGCATACGCTGCAAAAGAAATGGATCACATGATGCCTCTACATGCAAGTTACCATGGGACAAAATTGAGCAGTAAAGAAACCAACAGAAAGGTAAAACTGATGATACAGACAAAGGTAAAGCACCTGAATCTGCTCACTATGTTGTGGCATAATATAATATTGGAGTAAATGAAGATTTATTTAATGCTTCACTTGCTTCTTGGAAAAATTATTAGTTGCTTGATTCAGGAGCAACTTGCCACATGACTCATAGAAAAGATTTTTTTGAAGAATTTACTGATAATGTTGATGGAGCAGTATACTTTGTAGACCAATAAAAAATCAAGCCATCGGGGCTTGGCGCAATCAGGGTTAAACTGCCTGGTCTTCCAGACTTTCTTCTACATCATGTTCTATATCTCCCAGAGCTCAAGAGAAACTTGTTGTCCTTAGTCCACATCCGCCAGCAAGGTCACTCCATTCATATGTTTGATCGCAAGCTTGAGGTAAGAAAAGCATCTCACCACTCACTTGTCATGAGGGGAATAAAAGAAGAAAGGCTTCTCAAGCTGCAAGGAACCTCTGCTCGTGCACAACATTTCTCATACAATTCTCATTATGAAGAAGGTACACTTCCATCAAGTTTATTATGGCATGCTAGATTTGGACATTTGAACTATGACAACCTCCACTTGTTGAAGAAAAATGGTGTTTCTGGTTTGCCTACAATTCCTTGGAAACTTAAGCCATGTGATGCTTGCATTCTAGGAAAGCATAACAAACAGTCTTTTCATGATTCACATTCAATAGCACATAGAAAACTTGAACTCATTCATTCATATTTATGTGGTCCAATGCATGTTCCTTCTGCAAATGGAAATAAATATATGATGACATTTATTGATGACTACACCAGAATGTGTTGGGTTTATTTATTGAAGAACAAATTTGATGCTTTTCAAACATTCAAGAACTTTCATAAATGGATTGAAAATGATGCACAATCTCATATTGGGTCTATTCGCATTGATAATGGAAAAGAATACACATCAAATGAATTTGAAAACTATATTCGCCAACATGGGATCAAACATCAAACAACTATGCCTTATAATCCCCAACAGAATGGTGTAGCTGAAAGAATGAATAGGAAAATATTAAATATGGTACGATCCATGCTCTTCTTCAAAAATGTAAAGATAATGTTTTGGGCTGATATTGTTCTATGTGTTGCATATATAAAGAATAGATGTCCATCTAATGCTATTAGAAACAAGACTCCATATGAAATGTGTTATGGACATGTTCCTTCGGTAAATCATCTCAAGGTCTTTGGTTCCACCTGTTATGCCTTGATACCGAAGGTACATAGAAACAAACTTGGTGCTAGAAGTTGTAAATGTATCTTCCTGGGGTATTCAAACACCTCCAAAGCATATTGTCTCTATGATGAAGTAAATAAAAATTTTGTTGTATCTAGAGATGTAATTTTTCTTAAATCATCCAAAACTGACAATGTTGTTGAGCGGAAACTTGATCGCTTGGATAGATTCACAAAAGCAAAATCATTTCAAGAATTTGATAATCAGATTCCACATCTTGAAGGGGGGATTCCTATACTAGATCAACATGTGGAATCTTCTTCTGAAGAACACTCTCCCCTGCATGAAACTCCAACAACGGATGACGCTTTAAGTGATGTGATTGATAGAATTGGGAGACTCAACCTTGATTTAGTCCCAACTCAGTCAGCGGAGCAGCCTGGACCATCTAAGAAAGGTCCCCCAAAGTGGCTGACAAAGACACTTGAAAGTGTTCATCCTGATGAGGTTGGAAAGACATGAACTAGAAATTTAAACCGGAAAAATGGAGGTGATGTAGATGACTCTAATTCACCTATTAATATGGATGTTTCTTATGATTTTGAATTGAACTTGTCTACAAATTTTGAACCAACTTCCTTTAAAGAAGTTGCTTCTCATGATGAATGGAAAGAAGCAATGCAAAAGGAGTATGATGCCCTCATAAAGAATGGCACTTGGAAGCTGGTTGATTCTCCATTAGGAATCAAACCAATTGGCTGCAAGTGGGTCTACAAGAACAAGTATAAAGCTGATGGCTCACTTGACAAGCACAAAGCCAGGTTTGTGGCAAAAGGTTTTGCACAAAAGGAAGGGGTCGATTATGAGGAGACTTTTTCCCCCACAGCAAAATGGGCTACCATCCGAACACGCTTTGCCTTAGCAGCTCAGAACAGTTGGAAATTCCATCAAATGGATGTAAAAAATGCTTTCTTGAATGGAGATCTAAAAGAGAATGTTTTTATGTCCCAACCTGAAGGATTTGCTGTGAAAGGACATGAACATAAAGTATGCAAACTTATGAAGTCCTTGTATGGCATCAAACAAGCACTGCGAGCCTGGTATGAAAAACGAACTGAGCATCTTCTGAAACTTAATTTCAAACATTATGATCTTGATGATGCAACTTTATTTGTCAAGAAAGTTGGCAAAACAGTTGTATATCTTGTGGTATATGTAGATGATCTTTTGATGACAGGGAACAATGAAAGCAACATTGCATCCATAAAGAAGGAAATGGGGAAAAGTTTTGAAATGACTGATTTGGGCTATGTTCATTACTATCTTGGTATTGAAGTAACCCGACATCCGAAGTCCATATTTCTTTCTCAAAAGAAGTACATTGGATATCTGTTGAACAAGTTTGGCATGACAGAATGCAATCCTCTTACTACTCGAATGGAACAAAACTTAAAGCTCACATCTATTGAAGGAAAAGAATTTGAGGATGCAACAAAGTATAGACAGCCTGTAGGAAGTCTCAACTACCTAACTACTACCAGACCAAACATTTCGTTTGCTATTGGAATCCTCTCCAGGTTTATGCAAAAGCCTTGTGAGGGACATTGGTTTGCTGCAAAAAGAGTTCTAAGGTACTTGAAGGGAACTCAAGAATTTGGAATCTAGTATACATAGGTGGATGACTTCAACTTGATTGGGTACTCTGATTTAGACTTCGATGGAGACAAATAAACTGGGGTATCTACTTCAGGATATGCTATGAGTCTTGGATCAGGAGCTGTCTCCTGGAGATCACGCAAACAATCAGTTCTAGCAGATTCCACAACAGAAGCAGAATACGTGGTAGCAGCTGAAGAAACAAAAGAAATTGTGTGGCTCACGAAAATTCTTGAATATTTGCAGGTAAAACAAGTACAATCAACTCCACTCATGATTGAAAATACCTCTGCAATAAAGTTGGCGAAGAACCCAAAGTTCCATGATCGAACGAAGCAAATCAATACTAAATATCATCTGATTCGACATCATGTTGAGGCCAAAACAATCCATCTTTGTCATTGTTCCACTAATGAGAAAATTGCAGACATCTTCACCAAAGTGCTTGGAAGAGAAAAGCTTGAACAATTCAAAATGATTCTTGGACCCACCAACATCCCTTTAGATTAAGGGGGGGAATGTTGACACCTAATCATCAGGATTGGGTGAATATAATGTAAATAAATAATAAGTAACATGAACAGTCATCGGGAGATGAAGTGAACAGTCTCTCCCTCATGTATATAATAAAGACCAACTTGAAGGAATAATACACGAATCAATTTGTTTTGACGAGTTACTGCCTAGCCTGACATTATACAAGGTTAAAACCTACATTTAATATCATAGCAGTTGGCTTCAATGGGACGTCTTTGTGGCAAAGGGGTTTGGCTCGAGCCTATGATTGATGTTATTATAAAGGGAGATCTACGGAAGCCATTTCTACGGTGAAAGGAAATCACAAGCAATTCAAAGAAAGAGATATAGAAATTCAATGGGCATGTCTTTGAGTGTGGAAGTTCAAAATGGAAGTTTTGCTGGTGGACAAAGATCAGTGGATAGTTGTGGATCTGAATTTTTCATCGATGGGAATGTCAATAGAAGACTAGACCAAGTTGGATTGAAAGAAAAGAGCACAATATGATTATGTCTCTTAGATTCGATATTACTAAATGTTTCAAGGGAAGCTACAAAAAAAAAGTTGTGTAAAACAAGTTAGTGTAGAAATTATGTGTAGATTTGCAGCTCCTCATTAAGTTTTAATCAAAATCACAAGACACAAACCTAATCTACTGCTCTGTGGAAAGTAATTAACAATATAGAACACAAATCGTAAACATGAAATAAGAAATAACACACATGCACACAGTATTTTTCCCAAGGAAAGCAAATTGTTAAAAACCCCAATGTCTGCTTGCATTTTTTTTTCTAAGTAGTATTGATCTATTGATATGGTACAAAAAGTTACAGAGAGACCTGACCTCAGAGATGTTAAACATCAGTCATCATCACAAAATGAAACTGTTTGTTTTGGACTGCCCCAACAGAGGGGAAACCAGTCCAAGAAGCTTTAAAGACTGCCCCTGTTATGGGGGAAACCAGCCATTGAACCAGAAAAACTATATTCAAAGTAGACCTTGGTTTTCCAAAAAAAAACAAAAGGAGAATGCAATTCTAGAACCAAAAGACAGGGACATAACCAAGAAACAGTGTGACATGTCCACCTGGTGGAGATTCAACCAGAGGATCCAAGACACATGGCGTAGAAACATTACACATCCAGACCACAAAACCACGAAAACAGTGAAACATATCCACCTGGAAGCCGGACACCTTTGCATGAGACCATGAAACCACAAAACAGTGAGACTTATCCACCTGGGAGCTGGGCACCTTTGCATGAGGCCACGTGTTAGGCCAGTGGTTCCTCCGGAGCTGGCTCCTCCTCAATCCAGCAGGCAAATTGATACCAATCGTCATCCTCTTCAGACGCGCCTCGACCCTGAGCAGGTGGAGCTTCCACAGTGCCTTCTGCATCCATCTGTCGCTCACCAGTGTCGTTCTGCCTGTTTCCTGAAGCTTTCGTGCCGTTATGCTTGTCCTCCTCACCAGAAGTGTCACCAGCTTTGGCCTTGCCATGCAGAGCCTTTCTGCTTTCACCTTGCTGCTTGTTGCATGGGATGCTGATCCCATGACTACCAGGCACTTCCCTGCTCTACTTGTTCCCGCGACTTGACAGAGGAGCTTGCGTCGCAGACTCTTCCTCGAAGGAAATTGTGATGGTTGCAGTGATTGTAGGCCTATTTAAGGAACTATGGAAGCGAAATTGAGTGCTGTGAGGGGCAGGAAAAGGAGGAAGTGGGAAATCCGCTGTGTGGACAGCATTGTCCCTCCTACCTCTACCACTTCTGGTATTCGGGTAGCGATGAGTGGGGTAAATGAGCGGGTTGGGCATTTCAGTGGTGGAGTCTAGGGAATCAGAGGCGGAGCTGGTTGAAGCTTGTGAGCGGATAAAACCTCCACGCGTTCCTCCACGTCTACTGCGCATGCGGTGCCTGAGGTGAGCCATGGCATAGATGTAAGCTAAATTGACAGTGGAGGAATTGGATGAAAGGCGACGCTGAGCATGAGCAGGGGTGGTCGGGCCACGATCAAGAAGACAATGACGGGAATGCAAAAAATGGAAACCATTACCAAAATCCTGACAAGGAAGAATCAGGTAGCGACTGCCTGTTGCAGTTCTGATACACAGTTCAGCCGCTTGCGGAGAACATACGCCATGGAGAAGAGGAGGATTAACAAAACGATTTGCAGGGGCCATGGTGTTGATGGAGGTGAGCTCATCACAGCTTTCAAAGTCATTAAATGTTGCCTGCAAGGTGTTTTTAATCCGTCTACGGTGGGCTCTCAGGACGAAGCAATTAGCCAGATGGCTTCCCAACCCGCCGGCGGTCCGTCTTGTCATTTTAAATGCCATTGTTGACACCCGCATCCGGGTAATGTCTGCTTGCATTAATCTGATGATTAGAAATGTATTACAATTCCTTTGCTTGACTGAGCACGCCCTGCAAGTGAATAACCTATCTCTCTTCCCACTGAGAAGCTCTGACCCATACTTAGTCAAATTATTCCTCTGCTTGAGCCCTTATTTCCTTGTGCAATTTCTTGAGAAATTAGGCCCCTATTAATTAGGAATTTCTCCAAAATGGATTGCGCAATTCCTCAGGTTGATCATCACGTTGCATGCAACACCTGTAAACTTCGGAATAGTCTACAATTGATGTTGCATTGCCTTGGAATCTCCACCTCAATTGGGTAACTCGAATTCTCTACATGCATTAACTATTTTGGGATGATTGATAAGTTAATTGGATGATCACTGAGTTAGATTGAAGTCGCACTACACAACTGACCTTCCACTAGTTCCTCCAACAGTTAGAACTAGTTTAACAGAATTAGATTGCTACAAATTAGAATAACTCATGCTTAACTGAATTCATGCCCTCCAACTCGAATTAACTGAGTTAACTTAGTGATAAGAGCCATGTCACCTCAGTGAACTACCTACAATACTTCTGTTGATGTGGAAATTCAAATTATCTCTAGTTTGATCAAGGCAAAGTCAAACTGAGATTTTCTTGCTGCATTTTTCAACACTCCCTCTCAACAAGAAAGGGATTCTCAACCACCCCTATCCAACACCTTTGGAATGTATTGTAGAACCACCTCTCACTGTTGTTGTTGTTGTCACTACAACAATTGCAACATAGAGGCAAAAAAAAAAACTAATCTATATATATATATATATATATATATATATATATATATATATATATATATATATATATATATATATATATATATATATATATATATGTATATATATATATAGAAAATAACAACCATTGAATCAACCGTGTCTACAACTGTCTACTCGGAAGAACGTGCTTTTGTTGACTCTCATACTGATCATCTTGCTCTGCTTTCAATGTGACTATGCACTTCTCAGTATCTAACTGACACTGATCCATCTACCGTTGAATATTGTGGGTCCCTATAGCAAGGTAATGATCCATGAGGAGAACACCTCAATGGACCCTACCTAAATCTCTGAAATTTTTGGATTAGGGGTTTGTTATCACTCAAACTAGGAGGGGACCTAAAGGGGATCCCTAAAGGGAAAATGCTAGATCAAGGGCAACAAATGGAGATTTATCCCATTGTCACCTCAGCTAGGGCTCCCTACTATTTACAAACTTTCACCGATGGGAGGAGACCCGGTATATTATGGAGTCACTAATGAAGGACAAATCAATGAGTGGATGTGGAGTGACCCAAATGATCCCTTTCCAGAAGAGGTTGAAGAATAAAGCTTTCTTGCTTTCTAAGTAAGGTACAATGTCTTCTAGGAGAGGGATGAGAGGATTTGAGGGTTAGGTTTAGGGGATATGATTCATGAAAGAGTTTCCCAATCCCTAAAATCCTTATTGAAATTGGTATCGTGGATGGTTCTTAAAGAATCGTATTTTCTAAGAAATGGGACCACATAGGACCAAATGAACCCAGCCTAGGTTAGGAGGTAAGAATTTAGCAACCAATTATGTTCTTAACCTAGAAAAGGTGGGGGAAAGGATCAAAGAAAAAATATTCACTCAAAGGTGTTAAATCGATCCTATGAGGCAGTAGCCTTGGGGATACTAGGGCACAATTTGAGCTCACAGCTAGGGCTTGGATTTTTCTCACAACTTCACTGTTAGAATGGCTTCAAAATTGGAGGAGGTCTTGAGGAGACACTAGCACAGTATAGTCTAGGAGATTGAACCTTTTGGAGGGATAGTTTGTCGGGAAAATGATGCCCTATGTGACCCAACTTGGCTAGACCTAGGAAGAGGTGAAAAGAAGTTGATTTTAGGTGACCACTGTTTAGTATATCAATACCTTAGTCTCGGGAAAATGGATTCTATGATAAATATGAGTGATGACCTTTGTTTCCTAGTCAAGGAAGCCTCAAGACTACTTCGCTAGCCTTCTAGGTCAAAGAGAAGCAATCTTGCAGCTTTTATACTTCGATGTGAAAAATGTGATGGATTATCAAGATAAATTCATTGATAGAATCACCCCTAGAATATTTCATTCACATTACATGGCCCATACATTGAGAGATGCTATATAGAGACAAAATTCCACAATTTCAGCAGTAAATGCATGCAGCAATTGGCCCTAAAAATAGCAAAAATCCTAGTACAATGTATATGAAAAAGTAAAACAAAAATAGCATTAAAAGAATGTACTTGCATGTAATAGAGTAGCTTAGAGTGCCTAGTAACATCATTTGAAGAAGAATTAAATGGTGGAGGGGGGGATTTCGCACCTATACATATTGTCATAATTTTTTAATTTCAACTGCACAATTTTTTTTTATCTACACCCTTTATAGTGAATACTTCACTCATCCATCAAGTAAATAGTCAAAAGAAAAAGACATAGGAAGACAGACTATTCTTATGAGGAAGAAACACATGAATTAAAATAAAATGAGCATGAAAATATATTCTAGAAATAAGAACAAGGATGTCGAGCCATGGTTTTTGGACTTGGGTCTCCTAGAGGACGCCATGGATTCTCTAGTATGAATGTAGGCTAGTTATCAGAACGAACAATTGCAACAGTTGTGATCCTATCCAAGTGATTTTAAAGATAGGAGCAACGAAGGTAATGAAAATCCATGTGACTGTAAATACTGACTCAAATTGCGTATGTGATGGATAAGGGATGGATATTTATTCTGGGTGTCTCTTACTTTCGGTGTGGACCCTTTATACTCCTAAAATATATCATAATGGAATTAGGTAACAACAGAGACATGGGCATGTGTAACTCCATGAAACAGAAGTTAGAGAGAAAGCAGTAGGCATTTATAGCTCTAAGCAAATTCATAAACTTTGAAACAGATTGGAAGTAGGGGAGGGACGCCATTACCTATGCGCCATCCCCTCCACCTCAGCTTTTGGCACGTGGACAACTTTCCCCGGTGTATGACACCTGCCCAGTGGAGCTTGCCACGTGTTGTGGTGGGTGGCCACATTTAACTTACCACACTGCTCGGCGTTTAGGGTTTGTTTCAGGTTGTTTTCTCCGATATTTTCTATGCCCTGTGTTGTTTTGTTCGGGTTCGGTGTGTGGGTGACGCGCTCCGTCGACGATGGTGCAGGATGGCTCCAATACCTGTGCGCCTTGTCCGCCATTCTTGACCTGCTCACCCGGCGAGGTTGCTTGCAGTGGTTCGTAAACAGACTAGGGTTTATGTTGTGGTTGTTTGATTGCGCCTGCCAGTGTTGTTTAGGGTTTAGGGTTTTGTTGCTTTACCTGTTTCGAGGGGGGTTTAACTCTGTTGTTGTTTTTAAACGCTCTGCAGGGTCGGGGGTTTACATATGTCATTGTTGTTGTTCGTTCTGCACCACCGAGGGTTTACAGATACCTTGGTCGTTGTTTCATTCTCGCGGCCTGTTGTTTGGGAAGGAGCCAATACCAAATTCTAGCCAGTTCGAGGTTGAAGGTAAATTTATAAATACATGGGTTTTTATGTTTTTTTTTTTTTAATTGTGTTTGTATATTTTTGCCATCTGCTAATTTTTTCATGTTTTACAAGTTTTGGTTATAGGTCGAGCGAGGTCTGGAGGATGTTTGGACATGGAGGACATTTGGACATGGATTCTGTGTCTATCCGGTAGGATTTTCCTACCAACCAATGTGTTTTTCAACACCTAAACTTGATGTTGGGATTTTTGTTATTTTTCTCTTGCTTCACTGTTGTGTTTTTGAACACTTGATTCTGCTAGGAAATTAGCTCTTATCGCATTTTGTATGTATTTTTCTGCATATTCTTATGCTTTTTTTTTTTCGATTATGCCTGAAAGACTGGTCACTATTTCCTATTTCAAGAGAGTTCCTACTTTTATGATTGTCATGACTTGATTGAACAACTTAGGATTTATGCCGGAGGTTAAGGGTAACAACTCTCCACCAGGTTGCTCGTTCGGTTAGTCTCCTGTTGCATTGGAGGGTTTTGCAGGTTCTGTTGCCAACCCTATCTTTGCCAAGGTTTCAAGCTATTTTCCCAAATGAGCTCATGGGTTGGTGCCCATGCTTAGCCATATGCTTATTCTACCTCCCTTTTTTTGTGTTCTTGCTCCAGGGTTTATACAGTTAATTTACCCCATTTTTCCCATAGGTAAGGACATATTTCTACTTGTTTTTTTGGTTGCGTGGACTAACATTAACATTTGTCTCACAGGTGTAGAATCCCTCTATTTTCAGCTTTTCCCTTCGAGGTTTAGATTTATTTATTTTGAGTTTCTGGTCTTCAAGTCATTCATTAAATACTGGTCACTGTTTCCTCTTTCAAGAGAGTTCCTACTTTTATGAGTTCACAGGTTCGAATTCAGGGTTGGTTTCTTTTCTTCTCCAGGTCCAGTCTCCTTCCATTTGGGAAGTCACCTTCTTTTAAGAGTTCACAATTCAGATTCAAATTCAGGTTCAGTCCAAGAAAATGCCACTTGTTTCCTCGGAAGTATCTCAGTTTCGTAGATTCCTCCTTGGATTTGGATAGGTGAGCCTCCCTTCTTTAGAGTTCACAGTTTCAAATTTAGGTTCAGTCTCCTAATTAAAGGAGGTCATGGTCACAATCTCTCCTTTTTAGTTCACACTCGCAGGTTTCCGGTGAGGAGGCCACGTTCATAGTCTCTTTCCTTCCTTCCTTTCCTCTTTTACGAAGAGTTTAGATTCACATGTTCGGATTCAAATTGAGGTTTAGGTGAACATTCAGAAAGTGATGTGTATAGTTACTAATTTGCATAGTAGAAAGGGGTGGAATAATGGATATGATACTGCAATCATGTATGTGGATTTAAAAATAGAATGTTGTATGTTGGACATTGATGTTAAATAATATGCAACAAACTTAGCATGTTGACTATGGCTTACTATAACTCTGACCCTAGTATTCCTTTGTATAAGATTTGTTGACTTATGCTACTAATTGTGGCTTATGCCATTCTTTGTGGCTTATTATTCTGGTCTTTCCTTGTATAATCTCTATTGTTACTATTGTTTTTCTTAGTATTCAACTTTTATTCTATTTACATATGCCCTCTCTAAGGACTATGCAATTGTTAGTTTCCCATACATATGTATGCAGTAGATTAGGGAAGCTCGTATCGAATTAATAGTTGTAACTATACATAACTTTCTTACATAGATAGCAAGAGAAATTCGTGCATGTAGCTTTTAATGGAATTATCATCTTGCACAATCATAATGTATTTCCATAACCTATGCATGATTAAATGTTATAACAGACTTCCAACAATCATAACAGTGACCAATCTTCCAGCATGTGTTGTCTCACAATAATATTTTGGGTAAATGTTATGTGTTGTTTCATCATGAAGTATTGCTACAATCTGATGAAATGTAAACTAAAAATGTTGTCATTGTGTATTTATGGTTGGGCATGATGTTATATGTAATTGTAGCACTAGGCATAATACATTGTTACAAGGTGTGAGTTTGTGATAATATGCAGAGATTTCACATTGCAAAGATTTCACATTCAGAGGTTTCATTTGTGTATTGTTGTTTCATTCCTTTGTGGCATCTAGTTTGTGGAGAAATTTGGATTTTATGTCATTTTAGAAATGGTTTTGGTTCTGGTAAGATTTAGTTTGTTGTCTTATTGAGTTTATATCAGATGGATCTAAGTTGTCCTTTTGTAAATTGCCATCTTGAGGAGCTTCTTTATTGCACTGTCTCCATATTTGTTGATGTATTGAATGTTGGTTTATAAGGGAAATTCAATGCCTAGAGTGCATTTCCATTTGTATTATGTTTTATTTGGCAGTGCATTGATTTTAAAAGGTAAACTGATGCTCATAATGGGCTGGCCTACCAGCCCATTTTCATTGTATATTCATTTATAAGAGTCATTCAATGTCCATAGTTGGCAGAATTGGAGGTAAATTGATTTGTAAGAGCAACTTTGCATTGTGTTTGGATTCGAAGTAAATTGGGTTATAAGGGAAATTCAATGTCGAGAGTGCATTACCCATTTGTATTATGTTTTAATTGGAGGTATTATGTGCATTATGTGTTGTTTCATCATGAAGTATTGCTACAATCTGATGAAATGTAAACTAAAAATGTTGTCATTGTGTATTTATGGTTGGGCATGATGTTATATGTAATTGTAGCGCTAGGCATAATACATTGTTACAAGGTGTGAGTCTGTGATAATATGCAGAGATTTCACATTGCAGAGATTTCACATTTAGAGGTTTCACTTGTGTATTGTTGTTTCATTCCTTTGTGGCATCTGGTTTGTGGAGAAATATGGATTTTATGTCATTTTGGAAATGGTTTTGGTTCTGGTTAGATTTAGTATGTTTCCTTATTGAGTTTATATCAGATGGATCTAAGTTGTCCTTTTGTAAATTGCCATCTTGAGGAGCTTCTTTATTGCACTGTCTCCATATTTGTTGATGTATTGAATGTTGGTTTATAAGGGAAATTCAATGCCTAGAGTGCATTTCCATTTGTATTATGTTTTATTTGGAAGTGCATTGATTTAAAAAGGTAAACTGATGCTCATAGTGGGCTGGCCTACCAGCCCATTTTCATTGTATATTCATTTATAAGAGTCATTCAATGTCCATAGTTGGCAGAATTAGAGGTAAATTGATTTGTAAGAGCAACTTTGCATTGTGTTTGGTTTCGAAATAAATTGGGTTATAAGGGAAATTCATCGTTGAGAGTGCATTACCCATTTGTATTATGTTTTAATTGGAGGTATTATGTGCATTATGTGTTGTTTCATCATGAAGTATTGCTACAATCTGATGAAATGTAAACTAAAAATGTTGTCATTGTGTATTTATGGTTGGGCATGATGTTATATGTAATTGTAGCGTTATGCATAATACATTTTTACAAAGTGTGAGTCTGTGATAATATGCAGAGATTTCACATTACATAGATTTCCCATTCAGAGGTTTCACTTGTGTATTGTTGTTTCATTCCTTTGTGGAATCTGGTTTGTGGAGAAATATGGGTTTTATGTCATTTTGGAAATGGTTTTGGTTCTGGTCAGATTTAGTCTGTTGTCTTATTGAGTTGATATCAGATGGATCTAAGTTGTCCTTTTGTAAATTGCCATCTTGAGGAGCTTCTTTATTGCTCTGTCTCCATATTTGTTGATGTATTGAATGTTGGTTTATAAGGGAAATTCAATGCCCAGAGTGCATTTCCCATTTGTATTGTGTTTTAATTGGAAGTGCATTGATTTAGAAAGGTAAACTGATGCTCATAGAAATCTGGTTCACTGTTTTATGGAATTTTCATATTAAAATGAGTGACTTGTTCAAGATTTCATTATTCACTCATTTGTCAGCATATTTACAACTCCATTATAAATGTTTTGTAAATAATTTGGTGTGTAGAGGCATAACAGAAAATCCCATTTGCATTCTCAGGTAAGATTTCTACATTATAATAGACTATAGATGTTCCTTCTAAAATGGATTTTGGTTACAATGTTGCAAACAGTATGAAATAAAACAACCTAGGTTGTAAGCCAAAATCTTTCTGTGACAAGAAAAAGATACAATCCATCCAAAATCCACATCATAATGTGGTTACAACCAAAAACATATGACACCCCTATTCTTTATGGCCCTGAGAATCTTGAGTGCCAAAGCTCCCCGAGTTACCTTCTTGAGCCAGATAGCTTAGCCTACCTAAAAATGGTTGATTTCTACCATGTGATTGAGTCTAATTTTCAACTTCCAACCATGGAGGAATTGAGTACCCATATCTCACATTTGCACTACTAATCCCTACATTAAGTGGAGGTGTGTAATGAGCATACATAGAATTGACACCTCCTTTGGTAGGAATAAGGCAAGTGGGTAAACCCTCAGTTTGATAGTGAGGCACTTGAATGTTTATGAGGTCTTGGAATAATGGTGTATTATCTACAATATTGTCCAATGAGTTTGAAATAATCCTGGTTTCATCAGCTATGCTTTCATCATTGTCAACCATATTGATCATCCCTTGTTCCTTTTCAAGCATTTGTTGTGTCTTTCTTGATTCCTTTTCATGTGTTTCCATTTGTTATTGTTGGTCCTTAACTTTCCTTGCTTTATCTCTTTCAAGCCTTTCATCTGCTTGACGTTGTGCTGCAACAATCTTGTTGCCTTCTTCTCCTTGACTAGATCCTTTTTTTTTTTTTTTTTTTTTTTTTTTTTTCTGTTTTAATTCATGCATTTCAAATTTATTTTTTTTAGACTCAACTAACAGGTTTATATAGTCTTCTGAGGTGAGTAACTGTGAATTTCAACCCAAACGAAGACTACCCGGTGTACCTTGCTTTTTTTTCATTGATACTCTCTCTACTGGTAGCTTTAGGAACCAACAAAGTATCTTCTCCACCCCTCCCACCTGCATGTCATTGCTTGGTACTTCCCTTTCAGTATCTGAGACAACTGGTTTAACTCTTTCATTATCTTCATTTGATGCCTCATTATGTGCTTCATATTCTTCCATTGATCTGTTGTCCACAAGAAAATGAACAATTTCACTGTTCAAGTTTGCTGGTTGTGAGGGCATGTTCATGCTTTGTTCATTGGTTGTTGAGACACTATGTTCATTCATATTAATCATGGCTTCTGCTAGCCATGACGGTGGGGTTACTTGGTTTGGCAATGTCAATTGGTCATTGTCAACTGCATGTTCAACAATGTCATTAACAATATCAACAATAGGATTTTCATGTTCTTGAGTTGGTGGAACGATCTCCATGTTACTGTGAATTTGTTCATGATTATACTGTGTTTCACATACATTTTCATCATCTTCATCATATAAGTGTCCTTGAGAGAGGGAAATCATATTACCAACTGCAACCACATCATCTTGGTCATCTACTTCTTGCACTTCAACACTTGTTTTGACATGCCCTTCTTCCCGACCATCCACATGAAACACCTGGCTACAACCAATATCATGCATAAGAGCATCATAATTCAGTGGCCAAATTCTTGTCCTCCTAAACCTAGCCTTGATATTTGATGGTGTCAGAGCCCTTTTAAAAGCTTTACTTGCAAGCTCTGCTAGCTCGAACCTTTTCACCTCAACCCCTAGATTCTTTGCCATCCATGCAACATGCTCTGACCTGAAATAGCTCTTGAAAGGGCCAAACACACTAACATCAAGGGGTTGTAGTTTGTGAGTGGTATGAGTGGGAAATGTCAACAGGTCGATGCCTAAATTATTTGCTTCCTCAATTGTTTGTACGACCATGTCGCTCCAATGGCCATATAATATCAATAGGTGTCTGTTATTAGGTGAGATGCCACCTAGTACCGATGCAATAAAGTGAAAAAGCCAACTTAAAAACAGTTCTTTAGTCATCCATGCATGGGGATGTGCAGCCATGCATGCACCTGGTTCACAATTATGTATATAATTTTTTCAATTGATTTTTACCTTTGAATAGATAAAATCCTGGGATTGAAGTACCAAGTGCATTGACACAACATAAAATAGTTATCCACTCCCTACTCTTAGGAAAACTCTTTAGCACATTTTAGCTCCCTCTCTTAGCAATTACCCACATGCCACAATTCCTCCCTGCCTGTAAACCTGTTTCATCACAGTTCCATATATGGTCTGCTCCATAAGAATGTTTATCGTAAGCACTAGAAAGAGTGTTATAGAACGTTTGCACAACTGCAGGGCGCAAATTTAATGCTCTGTCTTTGTCAAGGCCCTCAAAATTACGTAATACAAGGTTTGGATGCCTTTTTAAACCCAAGCCACCATGATTTACGAGGAAACCCATCTTTGAATGGGTTTGGCCTCCCTTGACAGATTTGAGCAACCGTGGATTTGAGTTGTATCAAATCTAGCCCATGTCCCAATTGGGCCATCTCTTTACAGCACTCAACCACATCATCTTCCTCCTCATCAGTAATAACTGTAAGAGGGCCTCTATGTTTTGTATGAGTCAGTCCATTTATCCAATAATGTATTGATGAGGGAGGAATACCATGTTTTTTTGCAGATGCCCGAACTGAGTATCCATTAAACTTTATGTCGTCAATTGCAACTAACATTTTTTTCCATCCTCTTATAGCACTGATATTTTTAGTTGAACTTGCCCCTTGGACTGTTGTTGATGGTGGTTCTATGGGTGATGGTGTGAGAACATCAGCTTCAGTCGCATGGTCATCCTCAACAACATTCCTTGGGGCATTGTTGACATTGACATCACTTGTCCTGTCCTCATCTGACGATGGGCATCACAACTAGGCACCCCTTGTCAATCTCTTGCCACTTCTCCTTGTACGAGCAACATAACTAACTCTTGCCATAGATGCAACAACCTACAGAATTATTGCATGCATTTAGTTAATAATATTTGTAAATTACGCTTTCATACAAGGCAAAAATACTTCTGCTTTATTACAGGAAATTATCAACATGTATGTTGGTATCCTTGAAAAATCAAAACTGTAGAATAATTTTGTTGTATGTCTTGAAAATTATCAGTGATTGTTTTTTTGATAATTTGTTTTTACACTTAAAATACCATGACTGTATTTGTACTTGGAAAACTACTGTCGGTTTCCGCCTTCTTCTGGTACTATGAGAAGATCTGGTAGTTACTATTGTTTGAATTAATTTGTTTAGACTCATGTTTGTTATCGTAATTGAATTCATTCATGGCCCACACTGTCTCACCAAGTGGACTTTCATTGTCAATCATGTAGTTCAAGTAGGGTTTGCCTTATGTTTCTTTCAATTTGAAAAGAACTTTTGAGTAATAAGAAACTTCTACTATGTTAGTATCCTTGAAAAATCAAATATACAAAATCATTTTCTTGTATGTCTTCCAAATTATCAGTGATTGTTGTTTTGATAACTTGTCTTTACACTTAAAATACCATGATTGTATTTGTACTTGGAAAACTATTGTCGGTTTCCACCTTCTTCTAGTACTATGAGAAGATCTGGTAGTTACTGTTGTTTGAATTAATTTTTTTAGACTCTTGTTTGTTATCACAATTGAATTCATTCATGGCCCCCGCTGTCTCACCAAGTGGACTTGCATTTTCAATCATGTAGTTCAAGTAGGGTTTGCCTTATGTTGCTTTCAAGTTGAAAAGAACTTTTGAGTAATAAGAAACTTCCATTATAGTAGAAGTTTCTCTTGCAAGATTTGATCCATGATTGCTAGTGTCAATATTGCAGTCTTGTCTTGGTGTTTTCATATATTCTAGCCTCTACCAACAACAATGGTTTGAGTTACCATAACCAACCTGAGAACATATTGAAGGGATTGGTTGTTTGCCTACAAAGTAATGAACTCTAATATGAGGTCAACATTTGGTATTCTCAAGGATGCTCTGATGGGAGTGGGCTCATGTGTTTGGTAGGATGTATTTGAGAGTTGTGTTGTTGGAGGATCATGTAGTTCAAGTAGTGTTTGCCTTATGTTTCTTTCAAGTTGAAAAGAACTTTTGAGTAATAAGAAACTTCTATTATGTTAGTATCCTTGAAAAATAAAATATACATAATCATTTTGTTGTATGTCTTCAAAATTATCAGTGATTGTTGTTTTGATAACTTGTGTTTACACTTAAAATACCATCACTGTATTTGTACTTGGAAAACTATTGTTGGTTTCCACCTTCTTCTGGTACTATGAGAAGATCTGGTAGTTACTGTTGTTTGAATTAATTTGTTTAGACTCCTGTTTGTTATCGCAATTGAATTCATTCATGGCCCCCATTGTCTCACCAAGTGGACTTGCATTGTCAATCATGTAGTTCAAGTAGGGTTTGCCTTATGTTGCTTTCAAGTTGAAAAGAACTTTTGAGTAATAAGAAACTTCCATTGTAGTAGAAGTTTCTCCTGCAAGATTTGATCCATGATTTCTAGTGTCAATATTGTAGGCTTGTATTGGTGTTTTAATGTATTCTAGCCTCTGCCAACAACAATGGTCTGAGTTCCCATAACCAACCTGAGAACATATTGAAGGGAATGATGTTTTCCTACACAGTAATGAACTCTAAGATGAGGTCAACATTTGGAATTCTCAAGGATGCACTGATGGGAGTGGGCTCATATGTTTGGTAGGATATATTTGAGAGTTATACTATTAGAGGATTATGTGATGATTTTGGGCTTGGATTTTATGAGGAAAACACAAACATTTCCTTTGTTGGAGAAAGATAAACTTTTTATCATTAGAGACCATGGAGCTCAGATAGTGCCAATGGTGAAGAAGAGTAGTGTGGGATATCATTCAATGGTATTCACAATTGTGTTGTATGAGATATATCCTCAGTTACATAAGTTTGCGAAGGGGTCAACCCTATATCATGATCAACAAGAAAGGGAGCAGGAGCATCTTAAATTGACAGTATGAATCAATTTGTAGGTTGGGTAGGACCACAGAGATAATGCCTTCTAGGTTTGTTCTTCGATCTTCATGAAGGCTCTTTGCGGGTTCACAAAATACACAGAGATTGAAGATGATCTTCACTTCTTTGTCACTATTAAGACTCAGATTTCAGACCTTGAAGATAACTCCCTTTATAAGGACTATCTCTACAAACTATGATTCGGTCAAGTACAGAGTGTTAAACTCGGCGAGAAGAATCAATCTTGTTGTTACTAACTCCTTGATTAGGATTTTGGCTTTCATGACCAACATTTGATTTAATGTCTCAAGGAGCTTGGTCCTGGGAATGCTTATGATTTTTGAAGAAATGAAGCCAAAGTAGGACTTCTTTTCAGAATATTAGGCTATTTTTTTTATCAGTCCCTTACGGGTTGTTCCTATTCATTTAGGGGCATTCTTGAGATTTTTTATGAAAATAATGTGGGGTTTTAGTGGGTCCCCAAAGGCTATCAGTAAGGTAGAAAGGTAAGAACATTGTATCATTCCTGCCATGTAATTGAATCAATTTTCTTAGTTCTCTAGTTGTACTAGGTTTGTTTACAAGGAAGTTCTAATTGTCAGTTATAAGAGTCCTTTGATTAACATCATGTTTCTAATGCTTCGACATCTTGATTTTATATTGGATCCTCATCAATAGCTGTAATAGTGACTAGCTCTCGATCTACTTTCAATAGAGCCTGTAGTTCCCAAGGTAGCTTCTATCCATAGGATTCAATTATGGCAACCAAGTGTCTTCACCAACAATGTGATGTCAGAGTGAGAGGCCCAAGTGCTTCTTCTAATGAGGATTATTTTAGTGCATAAGTGGATGATAGAGATCCTATGGGTATTGTGGGTTATTGCAAATATGTGATGGGGATATATGATTTTCAATTGACTGAGAAATGGCTTGCAAATATGAGTTGTCCGAAGGCAAAGATTGAAGGAGTGCAGATATACACGAGGAAAAGACTTTCGTTAGATACCTGAGTTTCTTAGAGTCTATATAAAATCTTTTGCGTGAGGAATGACTAACTACCTTAGCGTAGAAGTTTCTCTCGAAAGATTTCATTGAGGATTGCTAGTGTCAGTATTGTAGGCTTGTCTTGGTGTTTTCATATATTCTAGCCTCTGCCAATAGTAATGGCCTGAGTTACCATAACCAACCTGAGAACATATTAAAGGGAATGATGAGCACATTAATTGACCAAGTTCAATCTAATTGTAATACTTCAAATTTTTTTGAGGAAGACATAACATTTCATTCAAATATTCAACACAAGATTAATTTTTCATAGGTTATGTTCTTTTTTAGAATATAGAAAAATAGAAAAAATATATATTTTCATGAAAATGAAACTGTAAGAACTGAAATAAAAAACTGTGAGAAATGAAAATAGAATTGTAAGAAAAATGTGTTGTAATTGAAATAACTAACTTGGATATATTGTCAAATGTTCTATGATGTTTTATCTCCAAGGCTAGTGAATAGTTTGAATGCATAACATGCAACTTCAATAGTGGTTGAACATCTTTTATAGTTTTTTGCACTTGAATTTAATTGGTGGTAAGGATGGACATGGATTGCAATGGCTTCATTTTGAATGTGTGATCTGGATTTAATTTGATGTGATCTAATGGTTGGGAATTTGTTATTTGTTGATCCATGTGCTTTGATATGTTTTAATGAGAAATATAATGGGTTGGGTGTCATTTATTGAACAAAGTGGGTTTAAATGTTATTGGGTTGGGTGTCATTTATTGAACACAAGGGGTTTAAATGTTGAACAACACAGTGGTTATGGCCGACATACATTCACTTTTATTACGTGCAGGTATGGATATTTATTTGGGATACATAGCTTCAGTTTTGATGAGTGGGGGTTGAAGTGACTGCGACTTTGTACTTATAGAATAGACCATTTTGGAAGGATTTATGGTTTTATCTGTTTTCTAGTTTGGTCAATATGGTTTGTACTCTTAAGTATTAAGATACTATTTATGGACAGTTGTGGGCCCAATCAATGTTTTGGGAAATTTTGGACATAAATTAAAACATATTTGCACTTAATGTTATTTATTTTTGTTTAAATATTGGTTGCAAAAGTCTCAATTTTTGGTGGTTTGGTGGGACCAGTACTATATCAATTACTGGTCCTTGCACAACATTAGACATCTCTCCCCTAGTAAAGGGTCATACCCAACAAAGCTGGGTAAGAATCTCTATCTTGACTCGGTTAGGAAGTAAATATAATAAATTCCTTTATATATTAATAAAATAATAATAATGAATTTTTTTAATATAATATCATATAATAAACTTTTTTGTTTATTAAAAATGAAATATATATATATAGAAACTTTGACTTAATTTATTAAGAATTAAATTAAAATTAAAATTTCTATACCATGTTTCAAAAGCTTTTATGGTCAATAATAATTATCAATGGAATATACCTTTTAATTTATTTTTCATCTGATTTTTCATTTATTTATTCATTTATTCCGGTATGCATTTCTTTGACCTTTAAATTTTTTTGACTTTCCATCTTTTGACCGTTCATAATTTTTAATTTTTTTAATAATTATTAATATTTTTAATATTTTGACCGTTATGTCAGTGTTTCATTATTTAAAAGGTTGATCATCTCTCACGTTACTGTGGAAATCTCCACTCTCAAATAATGAAAATTTTCAATGTAGAAATTGTTTTGTTTTTACATAATAATAATTATTATAAAAAAAATCGAAGTAAAGATGGTTTTTGAAGAGTGTATGGGATGTAAGCGTATATTGAACAACTGTAATATGCAACATTGCTGCAAAGTATTTGCCTCTTATGCAAAAAGTAATTTTTAGTAATTACTAAATACTTGAACAAATTCGTAAATCTAATAATGAAACACATTTGAATGTGATGAAGGCACTTAGCAGAACTAATTAATGGACTTGATAACCTTGGAGTCAAATAGAGATAGGTGCATAGAAAATAGAGATTAGGTGCCTAGATAATAGAGATAGGTGCATAGATAATTTTGGGTGTGTTAGTCCTTACAATCTTCTAGGCTGAAAAGGAAATCGAGAAGGGTAACCTCAAACCACTTCAGCTCAGTAGCTAGCCCTACTGAGCATGAGAGGGATCTCTCTAAGTCTCTTATCAATGATATGACTTTAAAGCAAATGAGTTTTAGGCTAGATATATATATTCGTTTGTTTGTTTGTGAAAATTTGGGTTTTAGGTTTGCATAACATAGGGTTTGGAGCCACAAATAGGTCTAGGCTATTGGAGTGTAGGAGCAAATATGAGAAGGAGCTAGATATCAGAAGCCATGGTGTATTGAGAATGTTGTCAGTGTAGTATAGAAGGGAAAATGTAGAAGAAACTAATGAGCATAAGTAAACATGATTTCATTAGCTTAGGAAGAAATAAACGTAACTATGAAAACCAAATAACAGAGCTTGAGAAACAAGAATTCTACATATTTCACTGTAAGGCTTTCATAGAAAGAAGAGATATCATGTAGATAAAGATTTTTTAACCTTTAGAAAACAAATATAATGAAGAATAAACACCATGAACTCACTGGGCTAGAGTTCCTTGAAAATAGTTGCAACTGTCTCTGTATTAGCTAAAAAGATGATTACAAAAAGTTCAACCCTATTCTATGAAAGAGAAATGATACATATAGACTCTTTTATACCTCTTTCCCACCTTCAAGAGTTGAATTTCTTGGTGGAGGGATTGACTCCAAGATTCTCTCAACCAATAGGTGAGAGTGAGAAGGTGAAACTCAAACACTTCTTGGAGAGTTTTCTAAGGAGTTTGCATCCTTTATGGGGCCTAATAAACATAAAAAAAAACCTATGATGTACATTTATTCATGCCTACATCACCTAGCCTTGAAAATAATTCCATTACATAAAGAGGTTTGACTTTTACTAAGTCAAACTGGAAACTAGAAATTTACACAGTGAAATTTACAAATTAAAACACAGAAAAGTGCAGAAGCGCAACGCTAACTTTGAGATGATTTTGAGGTGCCTTCTAGAGGTCAAAATGAAAATCTGAGAGAATGGTCAACTAGCCCTTCAAGTATAGTTTCCAGAATAGTTTGAATTTTTGAATTTGGACCATGGGAAGGCCTTCAAAAATCCATTCGCCCAAGGTCGCTCCAAGTGCACAATGACTGTCAAAAAAGGGTCAAGAATGCTAGTTTTTTGCCACTTTTTTGCACTTTCCTCCAAAACCGAGTCACCTTGGTAAATCTGAGAAAATGGTTTTTTATAGGATGGTAAGAGATTTCCAAAAATGTAGACCTTTCCTGAAATATATTCCCGAGGAAAAAGTGCAGTGCCAAGGCGTTGCGTTTCTAGAGTTGCTGATTTTCTGAATTTAGCCCAAAAATTCTCAAACACTAAAAGTGCTCAAAATTGGATGGAAGCTGTAAAAATATGTTTTTTAAAACTTCATAGGTGATTCAACAATCGTTAGAGGTGCTGCTATTCTCCCATAATTCTTAACAAACTTGCGATAATACCCTGTCAACCCAAGAAATCCGCGCAAATGCTTTATGGATGTGGGGATTTTCCATTCCTTAATGGCTTTAATTTTGGTAGGGTCCACCTTAACTCCTTCATGAGATACAATATGACCCAAATATTCCACCTCCTGGACTCCAAAGAAACATTTGGATCTTTTGGCATATAATTGTTTCTCCTCCAATAGTTGTAGCACCCTGTCAACATGTTCAACATGATCCTTCCAAGACTTGCTATAGATAAGTATATCATCAACAAATACTAACACAATTTTTCTAAAGAATGGTTTGAAAATTGAATTCATCAAACCTTGAAATGTTGAAGGTGCATTGGTAAGGCCAAAAGGCATGACCAAAAATTCATAATGACCCTCATGAGTTCTAAATGTCGTTTTCGGAATGTCTTCAATCTTCATTCTGATTTGATGATATCCTGAACGAAGATCCAACTTGGTGAAGTAAATTTATCCATGCAATTCATCCAGTAACTCATCAATGACAGGAATGGGGAACTTATCTTTAATAGTGAGCTTGTTGAGCTCCCTATAATCTGGACACATGCGCCATGATCCATTCTTCTTGTGCACCAATACTACTGGAGCAGAGAAAGAACTTTGACTCGGTTGAATTATACCAGCCTCTAGTATTTCTGCAACCATACGTTCAATTTCACTTTTTTGGACATAGGGATATCTGTACGGCTTGATGTTTGGAGGAACACTTCCTGGAATCAGATGAATAGCATGATCATGATCACGCATAGGTGGGAGACCTTTGGGAGTCTCAAATACATTAAAATGATTGTCCAGGAATTTTTGGAGATATGGAGAAATAGATGATTCCGATATGGAAACATCTAGCGAACATAATTGTGCAATTACACCTATTTTCTCCTTTTTTAGAAGCTTTGTCATACCATTAGAGCTGATTATCTTTCCTGGTTTCCGCTGAGATGGTACTCTCATCTCATCACATCTATAGTAATGCAATACTCAATAAGAATATATGGAAGAACTATGGACGATAACTAAAGGAATTGGCGTGGTTAAACTGGGTTGGATGGTCTTCTCCTATACCCTGTTTCCGCTGAGATGGTTCATCTTTTTTGGGGAACATAAAACATGAGACTACCCACCTATGCAATATAGATTTAATCGAAGGATAATGGTCACTTTGCTGGAGCAGTGTTGAGTACACAGAAGGGAGAGGGTATGGAGGTTTACAAGGAGAGGAGGGGGTGTATGGAGCAGTGATAGTGTGGAGAGGAGGGCTAGTATGGAGCGTGGAATGAAAAACTAGAGCTTACATATTGGAGAGGCTGGAGGTGTGCGTATGAGAAACCAGAGAGGCAACAAAGGTTGCGTATTACGTGGAGCATCGACAACGAATCTAAATGGAGGGGCTATACAAAATAGTGTGAAGTTTTATACCAGAGTGATGGGAAAAACACGTATTACACAACAAAGAGCTACAAGCTAAGGCGAGAGCTCCTAGTGGAGGCTAGAGCAGAAATAGCGGTGTATGGAAGTTGTGTTTTCACACCAACAGAAGTAATAACTGTGCATACCATTAAAAGAGATGCAAACAATGCACAATCATAATGCACCAATACTTCATCAAACAACGCACAGTGGACTCTGAAACAAGAGAATATACACTGACTCACATTTGAAATGCAGTAAGAATTCTTCTATGGGCCAGATAGCGCACCAAGACTATTGGCAACCTCACAAAAAAGTGCACTGCAAAGTAAGGAGAAATGTAAGAGGAGTGGTATGTGAGCTGCAAGGGGAGGTACACCAAGTGTTACACCAGTTATCATGCAGAGGGCAGAGAACTAAAGAATATGGCAGACTGCAATAAATGCATGAAAATTTTCAGAAAAATGGCAAAAGGGAGTTATAGTGGCAGAATGCAATACCAAAAATGGAGCTGGCTCTGATACCATGTCAGTCCAGGAGGTAACTCCTCAAATGAGATTATGTTTATTCATTTAGGTTGTTCATAGTTATATACATGATGGAGTGACCGTTGAGTTTCATATCTCGATGAATCTTCATTTTCTCTTATTATTTATTTACACTATTTACAATTGTTCACCCAATCCCTATGATTAGGTGTCAACAGATGGGACTTGGAGGCTTTGTATTGATTATTGGGCACTAAACAAGATCACTACCCGGAATAGGTATTTTAGGCCCCTATAATACTAGTGATTCCCCCATTACTATTGTCATCGTATCCCTCATTGTTATTATTTTTCCCCTATTGTCCCCATATTGTTATTAGTATGCCCCATAGAAACCCACTATTGTTATTTTTGTGCCCTTATGTTATCACTGTTATGTCGGCTTGATTATATTGTGACCCCTTAGACTCCTATATATAAAAGGGAGGTTTAGTCATTTATATCATCCAAGAATTATTCATTTGTGTAATGTAAAGGAGGTTGCCCCCTCGAAGAGGCTGAATTCTAAGGCGTTGATATATCTTTTCTATTTTTTTGTGAGCTGGTTTCCTAATATTTGGTATCAGAGCTTTGGATTCTAGGATTTCGCTGCTCCAAATAGGTCATCGTGGAATTTTCACTATAAATTTGTTTCTGTGACATTTCAGAAGCTACAAAAAAAACCCATTTGATCTAAAATCATTCTGAACTTCTGTTCCGGATTTCAAAGCTTGTCTCGCTATGTTTGCAGAGAAATGATCTGAGGAAGTTAGGGTTTTTGAATACTCTCGAATTACATTCAAAACAGGTGACCTGGGGAAAATCATCATAACTTTTGTTTTGCGAATCAGATTGAAATCTCGTAAGAAGTTTCAGAAAGAGGACGACATGTAGTTTTTGTTGTAGCCTTTTTAGGTACTAAGGTCGAAACAGTGACACTTGGCATGTTGTACAAGTTCTCTCTACTGAACTAGTCTATAATCTGGTCACTATGGGAGATTTGGCATAACTCTTCCTTGGATAATCCAATCTCGATCATACTTTCAGGGTTAGAAATAGGACTCAAAGGATTACCACATGATGAGATTTCAGATATTCAAGATCCGTAGTTACAAAGATACAACAGATTCAATATCGAGCTCTTACAAAGTGAAAAAAAAGTGTGTAGTTTTTTAATTTTTTTGCATAAGATTGGTTTGAAAAATTAGTTTGAAGGAATTCAAAGGGAATAGTGAAAAATTATTAGCATTAATTAATGCCCCAAAGAAAGAAAATGGAAACACCTAGTAAGAAATCTGAAATCTCTAGCATGACTCATGAAGAAGAGGAAGAAATGCAACATGATATATCAAAATTACAAGACCAAGTACAACAAATTTCACTCTCACTAAAAGTAAATGAAGCCAAGATGAATGGCATGGAAGCTAATATGAATGGAATGCAAGTTAATATGGATGTCGTGGAATCTAAGATGAATGGCATGGACACTAAGATGAATGGCATGGATGATAAGATGAAAGAATTGAAGATAAATTTGAATAAGTTGCTACAAGAAATGGTCACTAATGGTGAAAGGGTAGTAAAGGAAACTCATGATGAGAACAAAAGAAATGTTAATCATGATTTCATAGACTCTAATGTTGGATTGAAGACCCACAATATTCCAAAAATCGATATGAGGTTTGATGGCAAGGATCCTAGAACATGGATACTACAAATGGAGCAATTTTTCGATCTCCATAATGTGAAAAACACACAAAAGGTACGTATTGCAACTTTATATTTAGAACCAAATTAGCTTGTATGGTATCTATTGCTTTGCTCTCACTTGAGCAATTTTTACATAAGAAATGATAGCACATTATGAGGATACAAAAAGCGACACCTTTTTTAGCCAATTGATAAATCTCAAACAAAAGGGTTCAATGATGGAGCACATTGAGGACTTCCAAAAATTGAACATTAGGGTAAAAGATTTTCCAAATGAGCATAGGATTGATGTGTTCATAGGGACTTTAAAGGATAATATCCAACATGAGGTTCACCTTTGGGAACCTAATTCATTGGAGAAGGCATTCAAGTTAGCAAGAAAAATGGAAAGAAAAATTATGGCAACCAGGAAGCCTTTCGGAAGGAGAGGGGCATGATAGGCCCCTATAATACTAGTGATTCCCCCATTACTATTGTCATTATATCCCTTATTGTTATTATTGTGCCCCTATTGTCCCCATATTGTTATTAATATTCCCCATAGAAACCCACTATTGTTATTTTTGTGCCCTTATGTTATTACTGTTATGTCAGATTGATTATATTGTGACCCCTTAGACTCCTATATATAGAAGGGAGGTTTAGTCATTTGTATCATCCAATAATTGTTCATTTGTGTAATGTAAAGGAGGTTGCCCCCTCAAAGAGGCTGAATTCTAAGGTGTTGATCTATCTTTTCTATCTTTTTGTGAGCTAGTTTCCTAACATGGTACCCAATCCCGCAGATTGATGACCTTCTGGACTAGGTCAAAGGGGCCAAATATTTCAACAAGATTAACTTGAAGTCAGGTTATCACTAGGTGCTTATCGAACCATCTGATGTGTGGAAAACTGTCTTCAAATCCAAGGAGGACCTTTTCAAATGGTTAGTCATGTCGTTCAGATTGACGAACGCCCCTGCAAACTTCATGCGACTAATGGAAGACATCTCGCAACCCTTCACCATGCATTTATGGTGGTGTATTTAGATGACATCTTGATCTTTAGCCATAGTTGGGAAGAGAACCTCCACCATATTCAACAAGTCCTTCAAACCCTGTGACAACACAAGTGGTGTGCTACCTTGGAGAAATCAACCTTTCGCCTAACCCAGGTTTAATATCTAGGATACATCATTGATGAGCAGGGTGTACATGTGCACCCATCTGAGATACAAGTCATTGGGGATTGGCTAGCCCCAACCACTCTAACAAAGATCTGCAACTTTTTGGGTCTTACCAATTTCTACCATAGGTTCGTGTTGGGGTTCTCTCATATCACTTGGCCTTTAAGTGAAATCACCAAAGGTGGAGCGAACTCAATTTTATTTTTGGTGGAAACCCAACAACAAGCATTCGCCAAGTTGAAGAATCATGTCTATTCTGCACCAGTGCCCACTTTACGAGACCTACAACAACCATTTCAGATTGAGACAAATGATTTCGACTACTATTAGTGTGATTCTTACTTAGCATGGGCATCCAGTGGCTTACCACAGTGAGAAACTTTCAAAAATGGTCATCCACATAGACCACTAACCTGTATAGTTTATATAGACACAAGAGAAGTTGCAGAACGATCGCCATAAAAAATGGTCCACCTATATGCAACAATTTCATTTGAACATTAAGTATAAGAAGGGAAGCACCAATAACGTCATTGATTGCCTCAGCCGACCACCAGTCATGGCACTGCTCACTGTGATTGACTCCTGTGGGCACAAGACATCAGGGTGGCCACATCTTTACAAGAGTGATCCAGAATTCGGCAGTTGTTGGTGTCTGAGTATGAAAAAATTATTCAATCTCGTTTCCTACATTAATTCATCAATCCGGGTGCGTACACTTTTCAAGGTAACACGCAAGGTATATGCAGGAGCAAGGTTACAATATTACATTGACCAAGAGTTCATGACTAAGAAATTAAAGAGTTGTTGTATTAGTAATGGAAATTAAATTGCAAAAAGAAAAACATTCACAACAATCGATGGAAATCTGTAACAGCAATAAAGAAAATACAACAAGTAAAAAAATATACATAAAAAGGACACACGCACAGCACCTAATCAGAAGAGTGGGCCCAACTCCCTGGTTAGGGCTGTGCTTAACTCACATATTGAGAAAAATATCAGAAGGCTGGAAATTTCATTAACAAGAGTTCCATTACTACAAGGCTCAATTCTTACATCAGCTAGCCCCCCTCTCTCTGAATTGTGTCTTTTAAATATACAAACATCCAAAGGAAACTTGCAACAAACTAATCTCAATATTCAATATGAGATCTGAGAGATCTGTCCATCATGATTCAGGTGGAACAAGTCGAATTTGGTTATTACAATTAGGCAATTCTAGAAAACGACCGCAATAGCAAATATGCAAATATGTCTTTCAAATAACCTCAATTTTCTCCC
Source organism: Pinus tabuliformis (assembly GCA_031772625.1). Lineage (NCBI taxonomy): Eukaryota > Viridiplantae > Streptophyta > Pinopsida > Pinales > Pinaceae > Pinus > Pinus tabuliformis. The sequence goes on from CM062818.1 coordinate 39,818,614, forward strand.
AATACAACTGAATTTCTGAAAACTGCTTAGTGGGAAACTAATTTGGTCCGTTCTGAACAAAACCCATGTCTCAGATTTTCCATATTCACTTTCATTTTCCCAAACCTTCCACCGCAAGACTGTCACTTTTTATGCCAGCGAATTCCTGAGTTGGAATATCTAATTATCTGTTGAAGACCAATCTGCAATTTGGAAGAGATCTTGGAGGCTAAAATCATGAGTGAGGTTATAACGAATGAATAAACCAAAATCATGCATAATAATAATTAATTATTAAAAATAAATGAGATCAAATATTATTTATCCACAAGAGCATAAATGATTATGAAATGGAATTATATAATAAATTATGGTAAATAATGTGATAAAAGAATAGTGAAAATAGATGAAATGAATGTTAAGAAGTGATAATAATAATGAAAAATTAAGAGCCCAACATTCCCCCAAACTGAATATGTTGCATGCCCACATGTAACCCAATGCCTTTGTATAAAGTAGTGGAAATAATGGTTTGAAAAATATGAGTGAATAATGCTCAGTGGGTTTTTTTATGACATTCTCTTAAACTTTTAATAAATAAAAAACTCATGTTATTTCACCTCAATTGTTGCTTTCAACAAAATAACATGGAATGACATCTATGAATTAACATTTGTTGAAGATAATGTAGGTTAAGCTTGTGTAAGTGATGCGAAAGGTGGAAGCCATGCAAGATCAAAGAAGGTAATCAAAAAGTGTAGCAGGATTTCCTTCCCCCAAATTGGTTAACTTCCTTGTCATCAAGATTTCTATAGCACATCTCATGAGTATCCTGAATCAGTGATTCATCAGGATTCAAAATTAGAATTAGGCATCTTCATCCTTCCCCAAAATAATAGTAGTGTTTTTAAGCTAGGATTAAATAGAGATTGATTGGGTAAAGAAACTATCTTTGGTTAAAGATACAAAACTTGTAGAATAAAGGAATAATAGATTAGATGATACAAAATGTCAAATATCAAATATCCTAAAAGTTTCATCCCTAACATGTAAAGTAAATATTTTTAACTCAATAATAGATATAAACCATAACAACCATTATCTAAGAACTGATTAAATATTACCCCGTGAACCATGAGTTCTAGCAAACATTATATATGCAACAGTGGCTTTATCGACAGTTACTTTTGAGAAAACAAGGTAACTAAGTAGATCATAGTATTGAATTAACTTCTATACCATAGGCATGGCCACTGCTGCCAACAGGCGTCCATAGCCTCAACAGGGATGCCTTTTTAACCCATTGAGATGCCAATGTCCCATCTATTACAAATATGTACATAGTTACAAAAGCATTTCAATTTGCTTAGATGTCTATTGAAGATCATTATTCTAGCTTGGTAACTAGCTAATAACAATGCCGTTCACGGGAACTAACAAAAGTGAACAAGTCGGCTCGTGATGAGACCTCTTGTCCTTCAATTCTATAACCGAAGGCCATTACCCCGGCTTGGTGACCAGTAGTGGTAATGTCACTCTATTAGGACCTATGATCATGGTAGGTCGACTCATGATGAGACCTCCTATCCTCCATTTGACTATTTATGTTTTAAAATTTAACTATGGTTATTGTTAATAAAAAAAAGATCACTTAATATATGGGGTGGCAAGCCAGCTCCTTAAGAGCTAGGGATGGCATAAAACGTTTTGTAGTAACTATTTTCAACTTGAGTAATTTTTCTTCTCAAATACTAATAACCTTCAAATGACTGTTGAGAAAGATATTTTTCTTTGTTAAGATTGGGGTTTGAGGAATAATTCACTAGATAGTGATGGAAAGATTTAAGTACAATTTTGTAGTCATCATCATAAATTTTACAAGATTAGGGACATGACAAATTAGGAAAGTTGAAAGTTTCCATGATGAAATCATCTTTTCATAATTATTTCTTAAAAAAATAAAATTATGTTTATAGATAAAAAAAGATAAATTGACTACCCAATCACTATGTCAAAGAAGACCTAGACAATTAAATGTATTTCCCCATTCACCAAGTTAATTTCCTCGTGCATGATTCAAGTTCCAATGTGTGTGGATAAGTGGGGGTTACAGATTGTTATGGATTATGGTGGTAATAATCGTGAGATGTATGAGTTGACGTGAAATTTTAATAACAATGATGACATGACATCATTGATGTTAAATATAATAGATTTTCTATCAAATGAAACACCTCCCCCCAACTAAGATATGACCATCCTCAATCATAATTAAAACATCAACCAAATACATGGAGTTGATTAGGGACGTACCCAAAGACTTACCTTAACAAAGTATCAACATGTGTAGAGTAACAACACTAGGTACTTAGAAAAAATTTCACCACGGAGTAGAAGCACCGGAGGAGTAATATCACTGAGAGAGTAACAACATTGAAGGAATAACAACACTGGGTACTCAGAAAAATTTCAAGAGTAATAGTAGCGGCGGAGTAACAACAGCAGCGGAGTAACAACACCGACGGAGTAACAATATTGGCGAAGTAACAACACCGATAGACTAACAACACCGGCAGAGTAATAACACTGGCTGAGTAACAACACTGGCAGAGTAACATCACTGGTGACGTAACAACAGTGGCTGAGTAATAGTAGTGACGAAGTAACAGCACCGAAGGAGTAACAACATTGGTGAAGTAACAACACTGGCATAGTAACAACACCAGCGGAGTAACAACACCAACGGAGTAACAACACTGGTGGAGTAATAGAACCGACAAAGTAATAGTAGTGATGGAGTAACAACATTGAGAGAGTAACAACACTGGCGGAGTAACAACAATGACTGAGTAATAGAACTGGCGGAGTAACAACACTGGAAGAGTAGCAACACTAGCGGAGTAACAACAGTGATGGAGTAACAACACCGACAGAGTAACAACACTAGTGGAGTAACAGCATTGGCGGAGTAACAGCGCTAACAGAGTAACAACGTTCAATGGATCTGAGGAAACCATATACTGATAAGACTCAGGAACAAATAGATAAATATGGAGAAACATCATGAAACTTGAGAACTTCCTTTTATTTTGATGAAGGAACAAAATTTGCGACTTTGAACACATGAAAAAAACGTAAGAGGAATCAGAAAAGAAACAACAATTTTATTGAAAAACAATAAATAAATAAATAAAGAACTTAAGTTGCAACAGCTATGATTTTGACTACAACAATGTTGTTTTCTAAGGGAATATCAATCTGTTTCCAGAAACAACAATCTATCAATGGTAAATTAATGGAAAAATGTTTTGGTAGAAATGACTTGGATCTTCACATGGAAATCAATTTTCCATTTCTCCTGTTATGAATCCATTAGATAATGAAAAAGTCTTCATGCTATTGGTGAGAAAAAACAGGAATAATTTGTAACAAACTCTTATGATCAATTTCCATGGCACCTCGAAAGAATCAAAATTATATGGTATTAGATTTCTTAATAGATGTTGGGATGAAAATCTATTATTTCATTATCATTGCCTTCAATAATCACTCATTCAAAAACAAATTCACCTCCTTTATTCTCCTGGGACTTGCAAAAAAACGAGCATCTACCTGCAATAAAACATATAATCATGGAATAAGAGAGGTGATCGGGTTCTCTAAATCTAAAAAATATGAAAAAAATAACAATTAGTTACTCTATAAAACAAATTCATAGAAGGATAAACAAAGAAAAATTTATTTATCACCTGCGGCAGAGCAGTGGTCGACCATACTAACCAGCAGGGTTTTAATCATAACTCTTTTTTTTTTCACCCGATTTGAGTGATTCCAAAGCCAACTAAGATATATTTCAAAGGTATATCACCGATAGAAATAGGTTTTAAAAATTCCATGATATGATATGTCAAATTTACTTAGAAAAACCTACATAACAGAGTCATTTTCGATTTTCCAACTTAGACCAACAGTTGATATTTTAAGCATAACTTTTTCTTTTGATGACGGATTGAACCGATTCAAATTGTAGATTAAAGTAGATTCATGTAAATATATCCGATATAAACAATTTTTGAAATCATGAAGAATTGATGGGTCAAATGTGCGAAGGAACATTCGGAAAAACATAGTTTTAAAGGTGTTGATTTATGATAGACAGTCAGTATTTTGGTCATAAATTTCTCATACAATATCAAAATCAGGTGATTCAAATTGAATTGTAAACTAGATTAATAGGGTGATATACCGTAGAAACAGGTTTCAAAAATCTAGTCATTTAGGCCTCCAAAAACGGACTGTCCCAACTCTGTTCCTGAGCTTCCTACTCAACATACTGTCAATGTTTTGGTCATAAATTTTTTCATTTCAAATCCAAATTGAGTGATTCAAATTGGATTAGAAAGTAGAAATAAATGGCTACTTAGGATAGAAACAAGTTTTGAAAATATGCCCATTTTTTCCTCAAAACATGATTGTACCGACTGTGATTTCAGTGGTTTTATCAAGCCCACACACCCTAAGATATGATAATTTTTTTTTCAAAATGATGATGAGTGTTTGTAGAAATTTGTTTTTCAATATAATACATCTACATACACAATTAAATTCAAATATTTACCATTGATATTGATATACTCAGCAAGTTGCAGCAAACACAACTCGTTCTACATATAACAAAATTTATTTATATACTTATTTATTATATTTTCTACACTAACCTATTTTACCTTGAAAAGTAAAGCATACTTACGTATAAGAGTACTTCCAATGAAACCATTTTAGAAACAAGGCCTCAAGTGTATACACAGTCGAATTTGAGAAATGTCTGTCAATAAATAATAGGGTATGAGAGACCAACTTCCTCTCAAATAATGGTGTCAAAAATTGCTGAAGTATGGAGTGACGCTGCAAACAAATGATAGAGTGAAACCAATCTTCAATATATCCTTTACTTTCTTGATTTCCCATAGTTGTCATATCATGAAGTTCTTTAGTTTCTAAAACAACTTGTTGACCTAGACTAGAAGAAACCTCCTTTTCTTCCATAACTTTTACAATTTTTGGATTTGGAACATTTCCAATCTCGATATAAGTTTTCTGCAATTACGTATGCAAGATAGGTTTGGTGGGAAGGGTACGTAAATTTTGCAATTCAACACTATAAGCGTGTTGTACTAGTTTATTTTGGTGAGGGTGTGGAATGAGTTTAGCAGGACATTGTGTAGGGCATGAAGGATTTTGATGATGTAGTTGATTGGGATGTGTGGATGATTTTGATACGCAAGCAAGGTGTTCTTGAAAAGATGGAAAAGAATATGGATGATATTTTTGTGCTAAAAGATGGGGGAAAGTAGTCATGTAATCATAGGATGAACCATGCCAAACTTGTGGATAAGATTGATGGGGGTTATATTGAGATTGGCATGGCTGCCCTAACACATGAGTATTCCATAATAGAATATGCAAGTAAGACAATCGAGAGGAAGTGTTTTGAAACATACATGTAGGCCAAGCTTTCAATGGTTGTGAAATTGCTGCAACTTCTCCATCTCTTGGAAATGTTGTTTTCATCCCAAGTAAGAAATATAAACTATCCATGGGATGCTCCTTTTGGCATTGAGGAAAAATCACTTCTTCAAATTTTGCTTGATTTTTCTTAACCTGCAAAACATGCAATTGTGAATTTAGAGAGCTAATAAAATCAACTTTAAAATGTTCAAATAAATCACTAATTTCATCTCTTATATCTCCTGTTCTTGTAGCAGATTTGGAAAGGAAAGAAGAAAATTCTCTAGAATTCTTACCAGCCTTGGATATTCCTCTTGAATACCTTATGCATAAATCACAAACATCATCATATGATAGCTGAAAAACATCACATTTTCCTATCAGATTTAAGATTTCTAATATTTCATCTTTGATCCCTGTAATAATGAGTATTTTTAAGATCTCTTTTTCCAAATGCTTATGCTTTGATTTTTGAAGATTGTATTTAAATCGCTCCAAATATTCCTCCAGTATATCATCTTCCCCTTGTATCATACTGAAAATATCTTCATTGGCCTTGCAATAGTCTTGGTACTTCTCCAAGAATACATTCTTCATGTCCTCCCATGTTTTGATGCAGTTCCCACCAAGGCTCATGAACCATCAGAGAGCTGCTCCTTTTAGAGTAAGAGGAAACACTTTCAACCTTTGATCATTAATACAATAATCATATCCTCTACAAATTACTTCAAACTCAAATAAGAATGTATCTGGGTCCTCATTATCCAAACCATGAAAATTTGGTAGAGAAGATGGAGGAATTATATGCATTTGTGTCACTCCTCCTAGATTACTGATAGGGAATTCAAAAGTAACAATGTGAGCCATTTCTTACCATAATAGAAGATGTTATTCATGTGCTGCTTTGAGGTTCCTCCTTCAGATATTCCTGTCAATTTGTTAGTGGAATGGGTGGTGCTTACATCACCACTTGAGTGAAATGATAAGATTTCTTCAAATTTCTACCTTTTTCTTCCTAGTCATTCAAAAAACAATTTGAAAGGAAATCTAAAGCTCAAGACCTGGAGAAAAAAGTCAAAGGACCATTCCCTCCCTAGGTCGAGAGATTAGTTTTTCCAAAATCAAAACAAACAAAAATGCGGGAAAAATTTAAGCTCAGGACCTGGAGCAGGGTGAGAGAACTCTTTCCCTCCCCAGGATGAGAGAGTGGATCCTATAAAATAAAAGCAAGAAAAATAACTACGCTCAGGACCTAGAGCAGGGTTTCAAAGGATGATTCCCTCCCCAAGATGAGAGATTGACCCTCTGGTCGATTCAAATCATGTCTTTCACCTTGTTACCCTTCCCCGGAAATGGCGCCAAAATGTTGGTGTCAAAGTATGAACAAATTATTCAATAATGTTTCCTACATTAACTCATCAATCCTGGTGCATACACTTTTCAAAGTAACGCACAAGGTATATGCAGGAGCAAGGTTACAATATTATATTGACCAAGGGTTCATGACTAAGAAATTAAAGCATCGTTGTAGCAGTAATGGAAATTAAATTGCAGAAATAAAAACATTCACAACAATCAATGGAAATCTATAACAACAATAAAGAAAAAACAACAAGTAAAAAAATATACATAAAAAGGACACCACACAACACCTTATCAGAAGAGTGGGACCAACTCCCTGGATAGGGCTGTGCTTAACTCACATATTGAGAAAAATATTAGAAGGCTGGAACTTTCATTAACAATAGTTCCACTGTTACAAGGCTCAACTCTTACATCAGCTAGCCCCCCTCTCTGAATTGTGTCTTTTAAATATACAAACATCCAAAGGAAACTTGCAACAAACTAATTTCAATATTCAAGATGAGATCTGAGAGATCTTTCCATCATGACTCAGTTGGAACAAGTCGAAATTGGTTATTACAATTGGGCAATTCTAAAAAACGGTCGCAACAACGAATCTGCAAATATGTCTTTCGGAGAACCTTGATTTCTCTCAATACAAACAAATTTTTTTAAAACTGCTTGTTAGGAAAATGATTTGGTCCATTTTGAACCAAACCCATGTCTTAGATTTTCTAGATTCACTTTCATTTTCCCAAAACATCCAACACAAAAATGTCTCTTTTTATGCCAGCGAATTCCTGAGTTGCAATATCTAATTATCTGTTGGAGACCAAATCTGCAATTTGGAAGAGATCTTAGAGGCTAAAATCTTGAGTGAGGTTATAACGAATGAATAAACCAAAATCATGCATAATAATCATTAATTATTAAAAATAAATGAGATCAGATATTATTTATCCACAAGAGCATAAATGATTATGAAATGGAATTATATAATAAATTATGGTAAATAATGTGATAAAAGAATAGTGGAAATAGATGAAATGAATGTTAAGAAGTGGTAATAATATTGACAAATTAAGAGCCCAACAATAGCATATACCAGACACCCTTGGAAGGAAAGCAAGTTCCAAATTTTGACCTTTAGGATGCACTGTTATGCCACCTAGGACATATTTGTGTTCCTTCAAGTGAGTGTACCAAGATGATTTGGGAGGCACACTACAGTCAGGTCGTTGGACATTTTGAAGTAGAGAAAAAAATGGTGGTATTCCAGAAGTATTTTTATTGGCCGAAACTTCGTTAGCATGTTGGGAAGTACATTAGATCCTCCACCACCTATGCCATTTCCAAACCAACCATCAAGAAGGAAGGGTCGTATACTCCTCTACCTACTCCTAGCCGACCTTGGCAATCTGTATCCATGGACTACATGTCGGGCCTTCCCTCTACTAAGCGTTGAAACGATTGCTTTTTCGTGATTGTCAATAGATTCTCTAAGATGGCCATCATGGAAACCTGCAAGAAGAGTATCACAACATAGGCAATTGCTAAGCTCTTCTTTGAGCAAGTGTTGGTACACTTTGGGATCCCATAGTCCATTGTCTTAGATCAGGATAGCAGATTCCTGAGTGTATTTTGGTCAAGCCTCTGGTCGATGCTAGATACAAAACTTACTAAGTCCACAGATTTCAATCCCCAAACTGATGGCCAAAAAAAGGTTTTCAACAAGATGATTATACACATTATGTGCATGTAAAACTAGAAGAATCCATGCACATGGGAATAAAGTCTCCCCTATGTCCAACACAACTACAAAAGAGCTCTCCAAAGCTCAATAGGTCACAACCCCTTTCAGGTAGGACTATGATTTTAGCCATTATGCCCCATTGATGTGGCCATAGCATTTGCAGCCACTCAAGTATATTCGGCTCACGTTTAGTCCGAAGCTGAAAGGGTTAACGGATTCCTTGAGCACATTCAAAACATCTGCCAATAGGTCCATGATATATTGGACAGATCCAATGCTAAGTACGAGCAATGCCATGATCAACATCGAGTGTCACACAAGTACCCCAGGGTGAAAAAGTTTGGCTACATTTGTAGAAGGAGAGCCTTGTTGGACCCCATCGTAAGCTTTTACCACTCCTATATGGGTCATACATCATCACCATGGTTGTCGGTGACAATTATTTCGAGCTCACCATCCCACCGTTCCTTGGTCTGCGCCTAGTGTTCAATGTAGATCGCCTTCAGCCATACTTTCCACCATTGTTGGACACATCTAACATTGCAGAACAACTCACACCAATAGAGCTCAACCGCAAATTCCCTTGCAACCTTCATGCGATTAATGGAAGACATCTTGCAACCCTTGACTATGCATTCATGGTGGTGTATTTAGATGACATCTTGATCTTTAGCTAGAGTTGGGAAGAGAACCTCCACCATATTCGACAGGTCCTTCAAACCCTATGACAACACAAGCAGTGTGCTACCTTGGAGAAATGCACCTTTCGCCTAACCCAAGTTCAATATCTAGGATACATCATGGATGAGTAGGGTGTACATGTGGACCCATCCAAGATACAAGTCATTGGGGATTGGCTAGTCCCAACCACTCTAACAGAGCTCCACAACTTTTTGTGTCTTGCCAATTTCTATTGTAGGTTCATGTTGGGGTTCTCTCATATCACTTGGCCTTTAAGTGAAATCACCAAGGGCGAAGCGAACACAAAGTTTTTTTTGTCGGAAACCAAACAAAAAGCATTCACCGAGTTGAAGAATCATGTTTGTTCTGCACCAGTGCTCACATTTCAAGACCTGCAACAACCATTTCAGATTGAGACAGATGCCTCCAACTATGCTATTAGTGTGATTCCTACTTAGCATGGGCATCCAGTGGCTTACCACAGTGAGACACTTTCAGAAACGGTCATCCACACAGACCACTAACCTCTATAGTTTATATAGACAAAAGGGAAGTTGCAGAATGATCGCTATAAAAACTGGTCCACCTATATGAAACAGTTTCATTTGAACAGTAAGTATAAGAAGGGAAGCACCAATAACGTCATTGATTGCCTCAACTGACCACCAGTCATGGCGCTGCTCACTGTGCTTGACTCCTGTGGGCACAAGACATCGGGGTGGCCACATCTTTACAAGAGTGATCTAGAATTCAACAGTAGATACTAGACACTCTTGGAAGGAAAGCAAGTTCCAAATTTTGACCTTCAGGATGCACTATTATGCCACTTGGGACACATCTATGTTCCTTCAAGTGAGTGTGCCAAGATGATTTTGGAGGTGCACTACAGTCAGGTCGTTGGACATTTCAAAGTAGAAAAAAAGTGGTGGTATTGCAGAAGTATTTTTATTGGCCGAAACATCGTTATCATGTTGGGAAGTACATTAGATCCTCCACTGCCTATGCCATTTCAAAACCAACCATCAAGAAGGAAGGCTTGTATACTCCTCTACCTACTCCTAGCCGACCTTGGGAATTTGTCTCCATGGATTACATGTCGAGCATTCCCTCTACTAAGCACGGAAACAATTGCATTTTCGTGGTCGTCAATAGATTCTCTAAGATGGCCATCATGGCGGCCTGCAAGAAGGGTATCACAACATAGGCAATTTCTAAGCTCTGCCTGCAAGAAGGGTATCACAACATAGGCAATTGATAAGCTCTTTTTTGAGCAAGTGTTGGTACACTTTGGGATCCCATAGTCCATTGTCTTAGATCAAGATAGCAAATTCGTAAGTGTATTTTGGTCAAGTCTCAGGTCGATGTTAGATACAAAACTTACTAAGTCCACAGATTTCAATCCCCAAACTGATGGCCAAAAAAAGATTTTCAATAGGATGATCATACACATTATGCACATGTACAACTCGAAGAATCCACGCATGTGGGATGAAAGTCTCCCCTATGTCCAACACAACCACAAAAGAGCTCTCCAAAGCTCAACAAGCCACAACCCCTTTCAGGTAGGACTAGGATTTTAGCCATTATGGCCCATTGATGTGGCCATAGCATTTGTGGCCACTCAGGTATATTCAGCTCATGTTTAGTCCGAAGCTGAAAGGGTTAACAGATTCCTTGAGCACATTCAACACATCTGCCAATAGGTCCATGATATATTGGACAGATCTAATGCTAAGTACGACCAGCACCATGATCAACATCGAGTGTCACACAAGTACCAATGGGCGACAAAGTTTGGCTACATTTGCAGAAGGAGAGCCTTTCTGTACCCCATCGTAAGCGTTTCCCACTCCGATATGGGTCATACACCATCACCATGGTCGTCGGTGATAATTCTTTCAAGCTCAACATCCCACCGTTCCTTGGTCTACACCTAGTGTTCAATGTAGATCACCTTCAGCCATACTTTCCACCATTGTTGGACACATCTAACCTTGCAAAACAACTCACACCAACAGAGCTCAAACAGGACTACATGGAACTATTAGAAAATTATATATTACAGAGCAATGGAACACATAAAATATTGCAGAATTATAAACACAGAAAATGCATAAAACAAGAGAGACACATATATACGTGGTTCACCCAATTTGGGCTACATGCATGGAGAAACTACTTGTCCTTCCTTTTATATTATCTAACAAACTGAAGAGATACAACCTATAGTAGGTTCGATGTAATTCCCTCTTCATTCTCACACAATATCCGCTCTCTTTCTCACTAAGAATATAGATATACCTAGACGCAATACAATTCCCTCATATATAGCGAGGGGTTTCCTTCTAGGGAAAAAAACCCCTAAATTAAACATAACTTCTACCATCATATATCCGCCTATTGAACGACCCAGATTGAATATGAGATTACAACATTTTACAAGGCAATTTTACATCTATTTTTAGCTTCGGGGGCACTGCCCTCGATCCCCACGGGGGGGGGGGGGCTCCTAAATATCATTGTCGTCACCTTGTGGAGCCCCCTTGTAGTGCAGATAATAGGCGGCGTTGCCGCCCCATTATGAACTGGGGTCCAATGCGGCAATACCTTTGAATAAAGAAGATAATCAGGCTCCACACCCAACAAGAACAAGCCACAACATATCAGATCATGGACACATAGATCATGAACACTCACCAACATAGGGTATAGTTATATCGAGTTGTCAAAGAAGGCCAATGCCTTCATTAGGGAAAGTGGTTCACCAGGGATGAGGTTCAACAAAAAATTCCTCACCTCATGGAGGCTCTACACGCAATGGGGATCATTTCTTCTTAAGGGGGGAGGAATGATCCAGGTCTATATTGGTGGCCACCAAGCTATTACACCTAGACCCCCCAGTCACTTGTTGGGTTGTGTTATATTATTTCCACGTAGTTAATAGGGGGTTTGAAGGGCACCCGTAACCCCACTTTATGGGGTCCAAATTTTGGTTTTGGACCATATGTTAGGTTGGGCGGACCCACCTATGGTTTTGTGCATGATTTTCGCACATGTTTTTTGGACGCGATGGCTTTCGGTCCATGGTATTGGACGCGATGGTTTTCGGTCCATGGTATTGGATGCTTCGGCATGTATAAATATGTATTGTAACATTGAAAGGAACATAATGAAAAATCAAGCTGGTAGTCCCGGTTTTGGGATCCAGGGAAAAATCTCTGTGCATATGTGTTTTATGGGTTATGCTCTCGCATTGTTTATTTTCTTTGTTTAAGAATTCATATGCAGGTAATTTCTGTACAGGGTTAAAACCTACATTTGGTATCGGAGCTGTTTTAGCTTAAAGGGGACGCCTTTGTTGCTGAGGGGTTTCGCTCAGGCCTGTGGTAGTCCCTGTTCAGTGGGAGATCTGTGAGATCGATTCTGGTGGTGAAAGAAGATGGCGAGCAGTGGAAAGATAGAGATTGAGAAGTTCAATGGTCAGAATTTTGAGTTGTGGAAACTCAAGATGGAGGATCTGTTGGTGGATAAAGATCAGTGGATCGTGGTAGATCCGGGTACTAAACCATCAGGAGTGACCAATGAAGAATGGAAGAAGTTGGATCGAAAGGCAAAGAGCACAATACGATTGTGTGTCTCAGATTCAGTATTGCTGAATGTATCAGGGGAAGCTACGACAAAGGCTTTGTGGGTCAAGTTAGGGACTTTGTACCAATCTAAGTCTCTGGTGAATAAACTATTCCTGCGGAAAAAGCTGTATAACCTGAGGATGAAAGATGGAGACTCGATGACAGAGCATCTGAATGCATTTAATATTGTGGTAAGTCAGTTATTATCTGTTGATATTAAAATTTCAGATGAAGATAAGTGCATCATTCTGTTGTGTTCTCTACCAGATTCATGGGATAGTCTGGTTATTGCAATAGGTAGCAATGCAACTGCTTTGCAGTTTGATGAAATAGTCTCAGCCTTGCTGACGGAGGAGATGAGACGGAAAAATATGGACAACCAGAATGGTGATGCCTTGTTTGTACGAGGATGGTCCCAGAACAGAAACAAAAATAAGTCATCGAGTGGGAGATCTAAATCTAGAGGGAGATCTAAATCTCCAGGAAAACCTACAAAGGTGGTGTGCTAGAAATGTGGAAAGGAAGGGCACTTCAGAAGGGATTGTAAATATAAAGCTCCTGATAAAGGAAAGGGATCTGATGATGCTCCTTCTGTAGAGGCGAAAACCACCTCAGATGAAGGTGGGGATGTGTACTTGGCTTCTTCAAGTACACATGTAGATCATGAGGCATGGTTGATTGACTCAGGTGCATCCTTTCACTTCACTCCCCATAGAGAGTGGTTCTGCGAGTATGAGAAATACGATGGTGGTGATGTCTTCTTAAGAGATGATAGGAAGGCTAGAATCATTGGTCGGGGAAAAGTAAAGTTGACTTTGCAAGGTGGAAGGGTTAGAACACTTACGGGTGTTCTACATATTCCTGCATTGGCCAGAAATCTGATTTCTGTAAGCAAGTTGGATGATGCAGGTGTAAAGACGGTGTTCGAGAAAGATACCTGCAAGATGGTTCGAGGAGCACTGATATTGATGCGGGGAGTTCTGATTGGAACTCTGTACAAGCTGCAAGGTAGCACTGTTGCTGATGGGTGCAATAGTTCTATGGTTCCTGAAAATGGAGTAGAAAATCTAGTGGTCTCTGGAGAGAAGACCATGTTGTGGCATCAAAGGCTTGGACATATTGGAGAGAAGGGCCTTCAAATACTTCATGGTAAAGGTATGGTAGAAGGTATGAATGATAGCTCTCTGGATTTTGATTTCTGTGAAAATTGTGTGTATGGGAAGCAAAATCGGGTGAGTTTCCCCTTTGGTGGTAAGAGGACGAAACATATATTAGAGCTTGTGCACAGTGATGTGTTTGGACCTGTGAAGATTCCATCACTGGGTAAGTCTGTGTACTATGTATCATTTATAGATGACTTCTCAAGGAATACATGGATATATTTCCTTAAGAAGAAATCTGAAGTCTTTGACAGGTTTTAAGAATTTAAGGCTCTGGTGGAAAATCAAACAGAGAAGAAGATAAAGGTGTTGAGGACAAATAATGGTGGAGAATGTTGCAGCAAGGAATTTGAAGAATTCTGTAAGAAGTGTGGTATAGCACGGCAGAAGACTACTCCATATACACCTCAGCAAAATGGAGTCGCAGAAAGAATGAACAAGACGTTGATGGAAAGGGCAAGAAGCATGCTCAGTGGTGCTGGGTTAGGACAGGAATTCTGGGCAGAGGCGGTGGATACTGCATGTTACCTGGTCAACAGATCACCTTCATCAGCGTTGGAGGATAAGACTCCACAAGAAGTATGGACTGGTAAGAAACCCTCTCTTTCACATCCAAGGGTATTTGGATGTGATGCATATGTACATGTTCCAAAGGATAAACGAACCAAGTTAGATAGTAAATCTGAAAAGTGCATCTTTATTGGATATAAGGATGGTTTAAAGGGTTATAAGCTTTGGAACCCAGTCACACGGAAGGTTGTGTACAACCGAGATGTGTTATTTAGAGAGGTAAAATATGTTATTCAACATGAAGTCCAACCAAAGGAACCTGAGAAGATAGAGTTTGAGCGAAAGGAGGAAGCATCAGACTCTGCAGCAGAGGAGGAATCAGAAGATGAAGAGCCACAAACTCCGGCTGTGAGAAGATCAGTTCGAGAAAGAAGCCAGCCAGAAAGGTATAGTCCATCTGCTTTTAGTTCAAATTTTTCTTTGTCTGTTACTGATAATGATCCCAGAACTGTGAAGGAAGCAGTGGATTCAGAGGATGGAAAACTCTGGAGAGAGGCCATGGTCGATGAAATGGCATCTTTGCACAAAAATGAGGCTTGGGATCCGGTGGAGTTGCCAGCTGGAAGGAAACCCATTGGCAGCAAATGGGTGTTCAAGAAGAAGACAAATGCGGAAGGAAAGGTGGAGAAATACAAAGCTCGGTTGGTAGCAAAAGGTTATTCCCAGGTGCCGGGAATTGATTTTGGTGATATTTTTTCTCCTATTGCCAAGGTAACTTCTATTAGATTACTTTTATCTGTTGATGCTGCTTTCGATTTTGAGGTAGAACAGATGGATGTGAAGACAACATTTCTTCACGTGGATTTGGAAGAGGAAATCTACATGAAGCAACCTGAAGGTTTTGCGGTGAAGGGTAAGAACGAACTGGTATGCAAGTTAAAGAAGTCTCTGTATGGGTTAAAACAGTCACCAAGGATGTGGTATCAGAAATTTGATACATTTATACGGGGACTTGGCTTCACCAGAAGCAAAGCAGATCATTGTGTGTATTTTAAATTAATTGGTGACCGTGTTATTTATCTGGTCTTGTATGTGGATGATATGTTGCTGGTTGGAAATGACAAAGAAATTATCCAGGATTTGAAGACCCAATTGTCCTAGAAATTCGACATGAAAGATCTTGGTGTTGTAAACTATATTTTGGGCATGGAAATTAAAAGAGATCGGTCAAAGAGGAAGCTCTGGTTAAACCAGAGGAAGTATGTCGAGACAATACTGCAAAGGTTTAATATGCAGGATAGTAAACCGGTGAAGGTTCCTATTCCTGTAGGTGTTAGGTTATCTGCTGAACGATGTCCCAAGACACAAGAAGAGGAAGAGGACATGTCTCGTGTTCCATATGCAAGTGCAGCGGGTAGCTTGATGTATGCAATGGTCTGTACTAGACCAGACATTGCACATGCAGTGGGAGTATTGAGCAAGTTTATGTCAAAACCTGGGAAGGAGCACTAGACAGCAGTGAAGCGGGTTTTCAGGTATTTGCGTGGCACTAGTGATTATGGTTTGTGCTACCAAGGAAGACCAGGATTGGACAGAGTGTTGGATATTCATGGCTTTGTTGATGCAGACTGGGCTGGAGATCTGGATCAGAGAAGATCTACAAGTGGGTATGTGTTTAACCTATTTGGAGGTGCAGTCAGTTGGATGAGTAAGAAACAATCTGTAGTGGCACTATCAACTACAGAGGCAGAATACATGGCAGCCACTCATGCAAGCAAGGAAGCATTTTGGTTGCAGAGATTGTGTTCAAGTATGGGGTTAGTACAGGGAGCTATAAGAATAGACTGTGACAGCCAAAGTGCAATTTTCTTGGCAAAAAACCCTGCTTATCATTCAAAGACAAAGCACATTGATGTTCAATATCACTTTGTGAGGGATATGATAGAAGACAGAAAGGTGTTGCTGGTAAAGGTGGACACTTTGAAGAATACTGCAGATGCATTGACAAAATATGTGAGCTCTGAGAAGTTCTCTTGGTGTAGAGAAGCAATGGGAATCTCAGGGCTGAAAAATGACTAAGCTCTCTTGTGGCCCCCTGTGGAAAGAAAACAACAAGTGGGAGATTGTTGGGTTGTGTTATATTATTTCCACGTAGTTAATAGGGGGTTTGAAGGGCACCCGTAACCCCACTTTATGGGGTCGGGGGCAACGCCCCGGAAAATTTTGGTTTTGGACCATATGTTAGGTTGGGCGGACCCGCCTATGGTTTTGTGCATGATTTTCGCACATGTTTTTTGGACGCAATGGCTTTCGGTCCATGGTATTGGATGCTTCGGCATGTATAAATATGTATTGTAACATTGAAAGGAACATAATGAAAAATCAAGCTGGTAGTCCCGGTTTTGGGATCCAGGGAAAAATCTCTGTGCATATGTGTTTTATGGGTTATGCTCTCGCATTGTTTATTTTCTTTGTTTAAGAATTTGTATGCAGGTAATTTCTGTACAAGGTTAAAACCTACATCACTCTCATTTGTTTCCTTAATCATTTCAGCATTTACTATTTTTAGTAGTTTTTCAGGTCCCGAACTTTCAGAGCAATTTTTACCCCCTAAACGACATTTTTTTGGGGTCCAAGGTAGGCCTATACCTCTAGGAAAGGGGTTGTGGTGAAACTTGCAGAACTCGATGAGATGTTTCTAGCAAGGTATCATACGTACCAAATAGAGATAATATGACCAAGTTATGACCCCGGGAAGTGGCTGCCCAACTATCACCAACAGGGCCCACAAACTCCTGGTGTTACATCTCCTGGGGTTAGGGTTTTGGTTGTTTATGGTTTTCTCATGTTTTCCAATAATAAATAGTCCCTTGAGCCTAATTGTAACACAGTTCAAAGGTATGTAGCCGCCACATCGCTTCTCTGAGATAAGCTACCATTGCCCAAGCTATCTTATTTCCATTCTGTTTGTAAGAATATTTCAATATTTTTCTATTAATGAAATGTGCATCTCTATGTTTATGATTATATCAATAATTTTTTACGTTCCTGTTTAAGTTCAAATCAACAACACATCTAGAAACAAATGATAGCTCAAAATGTCACATTCGGGTAGCAATAAACTTTACTCAAGCTCACTAGTTGATGCCAAGAAGGCATTGCTATTTGTTATATTATGAAATTGCACACATTACTCCCTAATACAAAAATTCCCCCCCAAAGTTAAAACCCAGTATCCAGAACTTTGAACTTGCGTAATAATGCCCATTAGAGCTTAGATACCAAATTGTTAGGTTGTTATGCCACACATTGGGAAGGCTTTTTCTGTGCTTTATTTGAAAAATAGATCAATTACTTTAGTTTTTCTTTACGAGGAATTAATAATTTAGGCCACCTTCAAGGTTATATCTTAGTTGACTTAAAAGGATTGTTAGCCTGACTTGCAACCTTTCAATTCAATGGTTTATTCTTTATGAGCCAAACCTTTGGCTTGGGGAACCAATAAACCTTTAAGTGAAAGATTGTGTTTGAAGGCAAAACATTATTAGGAAATAATAACAACTCCTTTCAAATTTGCAATTAAATTTGATCATTTCCCTCTATATCACAATTTTCTAGATAGTTGAAGGATCAAAATAAAAAAAATGATTACTTAATTATGAGCTTAATCCATCAAATTATTGATAGTCACAGGAAGCCCATAGGGTTGTGGTGGCCTTGTTTCTTTAATAATTTAAACAAAGATTGAAAATATTGACAACTAGCACCTCATCTACATAAAAACGCCATTCAGAACACCAGCGGATGGACAAGGCCATGGAGGAGGATAGGCAAATTTTTGCCTCACCTAAAGGGGTACCTATGCACTATCATGTCAAGCACTCCATCAATTTGACCCCGAGCATGCTGCTACCCAATGGACGAATCTATTGATGCTCTTTTTTGGAGATGTAGAAATTTTGAATAATATGACACTTATTCACAGAGATTATCCTGATTATACACTATTGCAGAATACGTGCACAATACATAATCTCCTCTACGTTGATCATCAATTTAGCAGCATCAAAAACAATGAAACATCAATCGCATGCGCACATTAACACAGTATGTAACCTGGGGAAAGCTTACAGCTGAAAACCCCACACTATCTGTATATTAATGATTGAGAACATGTAACAATACATAGTACAATACTCCTCACAAGTACTCAGCACTATCTCCACCTGCTACACACAAAAATAGCTCAGATCCGAACAAGTCATAAGTTCAAATATCCTCCACTGCTTTGCTTACCTCCACTGCACAATGCCTTGTGATAATCATCCACCCTGAAAATCACGTGAGCACAAGCTATAATACTTGATATTGGCCCACACTACGCAGTTCTCATTGGCATTATTCAATCCCTTTGATTGTGCAAGATCTCATGCACAACTATAGTCACAACTGATAACAATCTCAACCTCTAACACTTGTCTCCACTGAACCGTACATGCACTGACATGCAACTGAGTTAACTGATGTATTCTTTAGTTGCTTTATGAGTTAATAATTAGTGCACACAACTCATCACTAGTCTATTTGCAGTTAGACTAATTACAACTAGTTTAACCAAGTTAAACTGAACACAACTCCATCAACTCCACATCCAACTCCACCAAACTCAATTGCTTGAGTTCTAATTAAAGTCCTACATGCAATAGCTCAACTGACCCAAAAAGAAAGCGTATTTCCTTCTGACAGCTGCATGTGCCACATCTGTAGCTCAAACTGAAGTGCTCCAAGAGGAGAAGATAAAGTTTATAGTCTAAATATTATTACGAGACAATAATATTTGACTTTTCTATTTTTAGCTTGGCAGTCTAAAAATAGACTTCGATCACACCGCTGTGAACCAAAAATAGAAGTCCATATATTTTTCCCAACATGACCAATCATCCATAAACAACATCCTGCAACTCATAAACCATGATCCATATGTCTAAAAATAGACATAGTCTAAAAATAGACTTTGCGCCATAATTTGCCTGCGGGCCCACTTAATGAAGGTGACTCCTTTCCACTAAGCTCCATCATCTTGTTGCATTCTCAACACTCCCTCTCAATAAGATATGGATTATCAACAACCCCTATCCTGCCTCGGTGGTATTCGAATTTGCTCCTGGTGAGCGCCTTCGTCAAGATATTAGCATCTTGATCCTCCGTTGGAATGTATGAAAGTAACATGATTCTCCGTTGCACACAATCTCTGATATGATGGTACCTGATGTCAATGTGCGTAGATCTATCATGAAATACAGGATTAGCTGAGATTTTAATGCAACTTTGGTTATCACAGTAAATCACAGTAGGCTCTAAGTAAGAACCGAACAAACTGACCAGAATCTTCCTCATCCATATAGCCTCGCATGCAGCCAAACTTGCTGCCATATACTCTGCCTCTGCTGAACTGAGTGCCACAGATATTTGCTTGCTACTATACCAAGAAACTGTTGTCGACCCAATACTGAAGACCCCTCCTGATGTGCTCTTTCTGTCTGTTGGGGTCCCTGCCCAATCCGCATCCATGAAGCCACATAGCTTCACCTCATCCTCATGTCTGTACCACAATCCATATCCTGATGTGCCTCTCAAATAACGCAATACATGCTTGCCTACCTTCTAGAAGAGCTTGGTTGGCTTAACCATAGCTTGTGAAAGCTGGTTAATAGCATAGCATATATCTGGTCGTGTATTGACCAGATATATAAGCGACCCCACCAACTGTCGATAAACAGTGGCATCCACTTCTTCTGCCGAAGTGGCATCCTCCTTCCACCAACCTCCAGGAAGAGGAGTATCAACAGGCTTACAGCCATGCATGTTGAACTTCTCTAGTATCTATCGAGCATACTTACCCTGAGAAACAAATAGTCCATCACTGCGCTACCAGATTTCCAATCCCAGGAAATAATGAAGGAGGCCCAAGTCCTTCATCTCAAACTCTTTAGCAAGATCATCCTTGCATGAAAGTATCAACAACTCATCACCCGTTAGAATCAAATCATCTACATAAAGTAAAATGATAAGCAACTTACCCTCCACCACAATCTGGTATAGGTTAGGATCCGCCTCACTCTTGGAGAACCCAAGTCCGATGAAATAACTATCTATCCATGTGTACCAAGCACGTGGTGCTTGTTTCAACCCATAGAGCGCTCTCTTGAGCCTGCACACATGAGACTCGTTGCTGAAGATCTCAAAACCTTCGGGCTACTCAATGTACACCTCCTCCTCAATGAATCCATTGAGGAACTCAGTCTTCACATCCATCTGATGAATGTGCCACCCCATCTATGCTGAGAGAGCAAGAATCGTTTGTATGGAAGAATACCTTCCGACAGGTGCAAAGGTCTCCTCATAATCGATCCCCTCTATTTGTGAAAAGCCTCGGGCAACAAATCTTGCCTTGTACTTCTCCACACTCCTGTCAGCTGCCTGCTTAACTTTGTAGATCCATCTCGAACCCACCACTGATTTCCCTTCTGGTCTAGGAACAATCTCCCATGCACTGTTTCTGACAATCGAATCATACTCTTCCACCATGGCATCTACCCATGCAGGATCCTCCATAGCTTCCTCGAAAGAGGATGGCTTAGTCACAACAAATTTTCTCATAAGAGCCATGTATCCAGTGTATCGATCAGGTGACTGT
Source organism: Pinus tabuliformis (assembly GCA_031772625.1). Taxonomy (NCBI): domain Eukaryota; kingdom Viridiplantae; phylum Streptophyta; class Pinopsida; order Pinales; family Pinaceae; genus Pinus; species Pinus tabuliformis. The sequence continues at coordinate 39,839,875 of CM062818.1, forward strand.
CTCTGCCTGCGTTGGGATGTAGGTGGTCCTACAACTTTCTCTGCATCTTGAGCCAATCACTCAGCTTCTGTCAAGCGTTTTTGCCCTCTGATGGTTGGCGCTACATGAGTGGTCTATTCCACTCCATGAACTTCCTCCTGTGGCTGATCCACATCCTGAAGCTCATCTTTAGGAACTAATAGCTCCTCATCTACATGCAAGTGTGGCTCCCTCTCAAGCGAACACTTCATGGCTTTCTCCTCCTGAAATTTTATATCTCGTCGCACAACAGTCTTACCACTGTCTGGAAAATACACATGATAGTTGTGGGGCGTATCAGCGTACCCCACAAATATCCCAACCTCTGCGGTCGGCTCCAACTTCTTCTTGGCATCCTTCGTCACATCCATGTAAACGTTAGCACCAAAAATCCTCAAATGAGAAAGATCATGCTTCTTACCAGAATAAGCCTCCTCAGGTGTACTCATGCCAAGTATCCTATGAGGACAATGGTTCTGCACATAAACTTTTGTATTGAATGCTTCCACCCACAAGTGAAGGGGTAGGCCTTGATCGTGCAACATCGCCCGTGCAGCACCCACGATCATTCTTTTCTTCCGCTCAGCAACCCCGTTCTGCTGTGGGTTATGGGGAGCTATGAGCTCTCTTCGAATCCATTCTACACTGCAGAAATCCTTGAACTCACCAGAGATGTATTCACCAGCATTATCTCTCCTAAGAGCCTTCACCTTCTTCCCTGACTCCTTCTTGACCAATGATTTGAACTCACAGAACTTTGAGTATATCTCGCTCTTCTTCTACATGAAGAAGATCCAGCACTTACGAGAGAAATCATTAACAAAAATCACATAATACCTGTGCTTTGATGTGAAAGCTATTGAGAAACATCCACACACATCTGTGTGGATTCTCTCAAGGATCATCGTGGCGTGACTATCCTTCTTGTGAAAGGTGGCTTTCACAAACTTTCCCAAAGTACACCCCTTGCACTGATCTAACTGTGCAAGAGAGCCTTTAGGAAGCCCTGTAGTGATCTGCTGCAGTATCTTCAAGGCTCCATGGTGAAGGTGAGCCAATCTCCTGTGCCACAGCTCGCCATCATCCCGGCAAACCAATCCTTCTGCCTTGCATGCCATTGTTGCGCAACCATCTACATGCAACTGATAAAGGTTCCTCACTCAAACCCCTATCTTTCGAGTTTCTCCAGTTGTCTTACTACGTAGGAAAGCCTTTCCCTCGCTGAAAAAAACATCATATCCCTTGTCTTCTAACATCGCCACAGGGATAACATTCTTCTTCAATCCTGGAACATGCATCACTTCCTTCAATATGAAGGGTTTTCCAGACTCCATCTCAAAGGAAATGGTACTGATACCGGTCACACTGTATCTACCATCATCGCCCATCTCGATGTGCACTCCAAGATCTTTCTCCTCCAGATCAGAAAACAAACCTCGATCTCCTGTCATGTGAAAAGACGCACCACTGTCCAAGAACCACACCAATCCCATCACACTTGAAACCAGGCATGCAATCAATGAAAAATCAAGCTCAAACTATGAGGCTAGAGCCTATCCTACTATAGATCCAGCAGCTTGCTTGTTCTTCTTCTTCTGCGGATAATTAGTGGCATCGTGCCCGTATTGGTGACAGTGAAACCACTTCACCTTGGACATGTCCTGCTTCTTGCGTTTCGCACTAGACTGAGAAGCTTTCTTGCTCTTCCCTTTCTTTTCTTTGGCAGCCAAAGCATAATTTTCTTCATCAGTTCCCTTTGATGAAGATCCGTCCCTGGTATTCCGCCTAATCTCCTCCTGCACAAGATCTGACCAAAGTCTTTCCCATCCTGGCAATTTCTCCTGACCATTGATAGAATCCTGATAGGAACGCCAACTCTTCGGAAGACCAAGGATATCCAAGCTCACCAAGTCCTCATCATCGACAATCACCCCCACACTTCCCAGCTCATCTCTGCACTGAGTGAACTTCGTGAGATACTTGGGCATATTGTCTCCGTTCTCACATTTGATGTTTCTGAGTTTATCCTTGAGCGCCAGCTTCCTCTGATTGCTCTTGCTTTGGAATAGATCTGTCAATGCTTTCCACATCAAGTATGAAGAAGCCTTACCATGCAGGATGGACACAATGTGATCCTTCACGCCCTCCAACAGAATCCTTCAACACTTTGCTGTCTTCTTTTTCCAAGCATCAACCTGCGTAGTATCAGTAGGCTTTGGGACCTCAGCCTCTATGAACTCCTTCAGCGCATTATCATCCAACACTGCCTCCATCCTGTCCTTCCATGAAATATAGTTCGAGTTGCCCTCAAGAGCATACTCCAATCGCAATTCGTTGAAAGACATTGCCACGTTGATACCAAGAAAACACTGCTGCAAATTCGAATTCCACCAGCTCCAAACTCAACTGCCTCTGATATAAAATTCGTGAGAACAAAGTATTTCTTGTACAAAGATTGACTGTATGGGATTTTACCGGATATCTCACCTTCCAAAGGAAGGATGAATCCAGACGCTACCTGGCCTGATTAAAAACTCTGCCTGAAGAAATAAAATGTAAACACTTCCTGAATAATAGATATGATGATCAACAGCTCCAATACCATGTATAAATTTTGAATAATATGACACTTGTTCACAGATATTATCCTGATTATACACTATTGCGTAATACATGCACAATACATAATCTCCTCTACGTTGATCATCAATTGCATGCGCACATTAACACAATATGTAACCCGGGGAAAGCTTACAGCTGAAAACCCCACACTATCTGTATATTAATGATTGATAACATGTAACAATACATAGTACAATACTCCTCACAAATACTCAGCACTATCTCCACCTATTACACACAAAACTAGCTCAGATCCGAACAAGTCACAGGTTCAAATCTCCTCTGCTACTTTGCCTGCCTCCACTACACAATGCCTTGTGATAATCATCGACCCTGAAAATCACGTGAGCACAGGCTATAATACTTGGTATTGGCCCACACTACTCAGTTCTCATTGGCATTACTCAATCCCTTTGATTGTGCAAGATACTATAGTCACAACTGATAGCAATCTCAACTTCTAACACCTGTCTCCACTGAACTGTACATGCACTAACATGCAACTGATTTAACTGAGGTATTCTTTAGTTGCTTTATGAGTTAATAATTAGTGCACATAACTCATCACTAGTCTATTTGCATTTAGACTAATTACAACTAGTTTAACCAAGTCAAACTGAACACAACTCCATCAACTCCACATCCAACTCCACCAAACTCAACTGCTTGAGTTCTATCTGAAGTCCTGCATGCAATAGCTCAACTGACCCACAAAGAAAGCATATTTCCTTCTGACAGCTGGATGTGCCAGATCTATAGCTCAAACTGAATTTCTCCAAGAGGAGAAGATAAAGTTTATAGTCTAAATATTATTATGAGACAATAATATTTGACTTTTCTATTTTGAGCCTGACAATCTAAAAATAGACTCCGATCACACCGTTGTGAACAAAAAATAGAAGTCCATATATTTTTCCCAACATGACCAATCATCCGTAAATAGCATCCTGCAACTCATAGACCATGATCCATATGTCTAAAAATAGACATAGTCTAAAAATAGACTTTGCGCCATAGTTTGCCTGCAGGCCCACCTAGTGAAGGTGACTCCTTTCCACTAAGCTCCATCATCTTGTTGCATTCTCAACAGCAGAATGATGAGATCAAGAAGTAGATTCAAGAGTTGTTACGAAAAGGGCACATCACACCAAGCTCATCACCCTGTGGGAGCCCGATTGTATTGGTATAGAAGGACAGGACCTAGAGAATCTATATTTACTATCGTGTGCCAAACAAGATCATTGTCAGGAATAGGTACCCAATCCCATGTATTAATGACCTTCTGGTCCAGCTTAAAGGGGCCAAATATATCAACAAGATTGACTTAAGTCCAGTTATCACCAGGTGCCTATTGAACCCTCCAATGTGTGGAATACTACCTTCAAATCCAAGGAGGGCCTTTTTGAATGGTTGGTCATGCCTTTCAGGTTGACGAATGCCCCCGCAACCTTTATGAGATTGATGGATGACATCTTGCAACCCTTCGCCAATGGATTCGTGGTGGTGTATTTGTATGACATTTTGATCTTCAACTAGAGTTTGGAAGAGAATCTCCACCATCTTCAACAGGTCCTTCAAACCCTACGACAACACAAGTTGTGTGCCAATTTAGAGAAATTAATTGTTTGCATGACCTAGGTTCAATATCTGGGGTACATAATTGATGAGTAGGTTGTGAATGTGGACACAACCAAGATTCAAGTCATTCAGGATTAGCTAGCCTCAACCACTCTAATAGAGCTCCACAGCTTTCTGTGTCTTACCAATTTCTATTGCAGGTCCGTGTTGGGGTTCTCTCATATTACTTGGCCTTTAAGTCAATTCACCAAGGGTGGAAAAAAAATATATTGGTCTAAAACCCAACATAAGGCATTTATCAAGCTGAAGCATCACCTTTGCTCTGCACTAGTGCTCACATTACCAGACCTACTACAACCATTTGAGATTGAGACAAACGCCTCTGACTATGTTATTGGTGCAGTTTTTACTCAGCAGGGGCATCCAGTGGCTTACCACAGTGAGACACTTTCATACATAGTATGAAAGTATCCCACTTACGACACATAAATGTATTCCATTGTGCAGGCTTGTTTTCAATAGAGGCATTACATTATGGGGAAGGAATCGGTCATCCACACAGACCATTGACCCCTACAGATCATATAGACACAATGGAAGTTCTAGAATGATCACCATAGGAAATGGTCCACATACCTGCAAAAATTCCATTTGAACATTAATTACAAGAAGAGAAGCACCAATAATGTGGCAGACTACCCCAACCGACCACTAGTCAAGCGTTGATCATTGTTCTTGACTCGTGTGGGCATGAGACTTTGGGGTGGCCGCATGTTTACGAGAGTGATCCAAAATTCGATAGCACATATTATGCACTCCTGGAAGGTAAGAAATTTCTAAAATTTCACCTCCAGGATGCACTTTTATGCCACCTGGGACACATTTGTGTTCCTTCAAGCAAGCATGCCAAGATGATTTGGGAGGTGCACTACAGTCAGGTCATTGGACATTTCAGAGTAGAGAAAACAGTGTAATACTGTATAAGTATTTTTATTGGTCGAACCTTCATCGGGATGTTGGGAGGTACATTAAATCCTACACTATCTGTGCCATTTCTAAATCAACCATCAAGAAGCAAGGCTTGTATACTCCTCAGCCTACTCCTAATCGACCTTTGGAATCCATCTCCATGTATTACATGTCGAACCTTCCTTCTACTAAGCATGGAAATGACTGTGTTTTCATGGTCATCAATAGATTCTCTAAGATGGTCATTACGGTGGCCTCCATGAAGAGTATCAAAGCAGAGACCACTACTAAGCTCTTCTGTGAGCGAGTGTGGGTACACTTTGGGATCCCACAGTCCATTGCCTTTGATCAGGACAACAGATTCGTAAGTGCATTTCGATAAAGTCTGTGGTCGATGTTGGATACCAAACTCACTAAAGCCGTATCTTTCCATCCCCAAACTAATGGCCAAATAGAAGTTGTCAATAGGATGATCATACACATTTTGTGCATGTATAACTCGAAGCATCCACACACATGGGATGAAAGCCTCCCTTATGTCCAACACAGCTATAACAGAGCTCTGCATAGCTCAATGGGCCACAATCCCTTTCAAGAAGAGCTGGGATTTCTAATCCAAGTGGATCTTTAGACACAGTGGCATGGGAAAATCTCAAAATTAAAAGTTGTAGAAAGGCAATTATCTTGACATCAAATTGTAGTGCTCATCACCATGTTTCCAACGGTGTGAACAACACTCCAATCTGAGTTCGAATGAAGGAGATAGAAGCATTCAAAGTTTTGGGTTGACTTGCAGGAAACAGAGGAAAATAAAGTCCAAGGATGTTCCTGGAAATAGTCCCATTGTGTAGATATTTTCATTCTGAATTTACTGCAACTTGAATGGGATAAAATAGATTGCGGAAGATGAAGTTATTGTAGAAAAAAGGTTTCCTTTGTCCTTTGAAAAAGGAGGAATTTCTTCTAAAAAATGGCATAAAAGGCTTTATATGTGTTCCTTAAGGAAATTGCATCGGAAGAAGTGCAAAGGGGGCGGACTTAATGCAAAGGCCTTTAGAACCCCTGAGTAGGGATCTCCGATATATTAGGTCATAGGAAGGTAGGGACGTGATATTGAGACTCGGGCAGAGCCGACTTGTGATTACGATATCGGTGATCGGTATCGACGATTGGCATCAGCAACCAGAGGAGCAGAAGGCATAGACCCCGCCGATCTGATACGCGATGTGCAATATTAGCGATCGGTGGATCAACATATGGGTGGTCAGCAGATCGGCATATCGGAGATATCAGCGTCGACATAACCAAAGGGAAGACCCCCAGGTCCATTGCGTTAGCGACATGCGATATTGCAATAGGGCCAATAGTGATACACCGATATTGGCGATATCAGCGGTCAGCGATTGGCGATCGGCGATCGGCGAATCCCCATGACAAGGGCCATTGAACAGCATGATATGTGACTTGCGATGAGAGGGCCAAACCCGATGGGTTTATAGACCCGATTTAATAAAACTTCAAGTCTAATTTTTCAGATTTTCTAGTGTTTCCATGTATTATTGGGGTTTTGACCTTTTCTCTGTCCAACTTGGACTACGTCTTCGGGCCCTGCTCGATCAATTAGGAGGCCTTCATTCATTAAATGACATGAAAAGAAGAATACAGTCATCAGTTACAAAAAAGGAGTCTTATAATTCTACCTCTATTAAGCTCTGTGGCTCTGTGGCTTTGCGGCATTCTGGTTTTCAGGCTCTCTGGCTTTTATGCTTCTCTGAGTAACTTCTCGGGCTCTGTCTAGCTCTCTGGCTCTATCTAGCCCTCTGGCTCTGCGGCTCTGCAGCTCTGTCTAGCCCTCTCACTCTGTGACTCTGCAGCTCTGTCTAGTTCTGCTTCTCCGTCTGGCGCAACCTTCCCTTTGGCTCTCTGGCACTCAGGCTCTTGGGCACTCAGGCTCCCTGTCTTCCTCCCAAGGAATCCCCCTTGTTTTTCTGCTCTACCTTCATCATGTTTTATAACACATTTTTGTTGCAGTATTCCACTTATAGCATGAAAAATGTTCATAATAGAAACAGTTTTACCAATGAAAGGAGAGGCAGGCATGGGTTTACTTGATCCAAGAATATTTTTCTTATAGATGTGTTAAATAATCACAGGTAGAAATTGTAGCTTAACCATAGAAATCTAATGTGCACATGAGAGAAGAAGAAGAAGAACATAAATCCTGATAGAAGACAACAAGACTTGATAACGAAGTTTATCCAACTTGGACTACGTTTCCGGACCTTTCTTGATCAATGGGGAGGCCTTCATTCATTAAATGGCATGAAAAGAAGAATACAGTCATTAGTTACAAAAAAAGGAGTCTTATAATTCTACCTCTATCAAGCTCTGTGGCTCTGCGGCGCTCTAGTTTTCAAGCTCTCTGGCTTTTACGCTTCTTTGAGTAACTTCTCGAGCTCTATCTAGCTCTCTGGCTCTGTCTGGCCCTCTCGCTCTGAGGCTCTACAGCTCTGTCTAGCTTTGCTTCTCTTTCTAGTGCAGCCTTCCCTTTGGCTCTCGGGCACTCAAGATCTCTATCTTCCTCTCGAGGAATCGCCCCTGTTTTTCTACTCTACCTTCATTATGTTTTATAACATGTTTTTGTTGCAGCATTTTGCTTATAGCATGAACTGAAATGTTCAGAATAGAAACAGTTTTACCAATGAAAGGAGTGGTGGGCCCAGGTTTACCCCACTATTTGGCCCTTTTCCCAGCATTAATCCCGAAATATAACATACATTAACAAAACCATGAAATACATGGAAATACATTGAAAAATCGACTGTGAGCCTTACCCGGATCGCTTATCGTAAGTCGCATGGCGAAATGGTCAAAACCCCAATAATACATGGAAACACTAGAAAATCTGAAAAACCAAACTTCAAGTTTTATTATATCGGGTCTATAAACCCATTGGGTTCGACCCTTTCATCGCAAGTTGCATATCTCACTGTTCAATGGCCCTTGTCACGGGGATCTGCCGATCATCGATCCCCAACTTCCGATGTTGCCGATATCAGCGTATCTCTATCGGCCCTATCGCAATATCGCATATTGCTAACGCAACGACCCCGAGGGTCTTCCCTTTGGTTATGTCGACGTCGATTGCCGACGCCGATATCGCCAATATGCCGATCCGCTGATCACCGATATCGCACCTTGCGTATCATATCGACGGGGTCTATGCCTTCGGCTCCTCTGATCACTGATGCCAATCACCGATACCGATCGTCGATATCGCAATCGCAAGTCAGCTCTGCCTAGGTCCCGATATCGCATGCCTGCCTTCCTCCGACCCGATATATCAGAGATCGCTAATTAGGGGTTCTAAAGGCCTTTGCATTAAGTTCACCCCTTTGCACTTCTTCCAATGTGATTTCCTTAAGGAACACATATAAAGCCTTTTATGCCATTTTTTAGAAGAAATGCCTCCTTTTTCAAAGGACAAAGGCAATCTTCTTTCTGCGATAACTTCATCATCTGAAGTCCATTTTAGCCCATTCAAGTTGCAGTAGATTTAGAATGAAAATATCTACGCAACGAGACTATTTCCAGGAGCATCCTTAGACTTTCATTTTCCTCTGTTTCCTGCAAGTCAACCTAGAACTTTGACTGCTTCTATCTCCTTCATTCGGACTCGGATTGGAGTGTCATTCTCACCGTTGGAATTAGGGCGATGAGCACTTCGATCTAATGTCAAGATAATTGCCTTTCTTCAACTTTGAATTTTTATCTTTTCCCATGCCACTGTGTTTGAAGATCCAGCTGGATCAATTTAAGTCATTATGTTCCATTGATGTGGCCATACAATTTGTAGCTACTCAGACATATTTGGCTCAAAGCCGACAAGGCTTGCAACTTCATTGAGCGCATTCAAAACAATAGGTCCATGATAGATTGGATAGAGCCAATGCTAAGTACAAGCAACACCATGATCAAAATTGGGTGTCATAAAAGTTCCAAGTGGGTGACAAAGTTTGGCTACATTTGTAGAACAAGCACCTCATTGGACACCATTGCAAGATTCACCCACTCCGATATGGGACTTACACCATCACCAAGGCTGCAGGGGATAATACTTTCGAGCTCAGTATTCCATTTCTCCTTGGTCTACACCCAGCGTTCAATGTAGACCGCCTTCGGCCATACTTTCCACCATTGTTGGACACATCCAACATTGTAGAACAACTCACACCAATAGAACTAAACCCAGACTACATCGAACATGCCACAACTAATCAGATCATGGACACACAAATCAATAACACTTGCCAGCAGAAGGTCCAACTGTTTCGGGTTGCCAAAACTAGATAATTCCTGCACCAAGGCAAGTGGCTCACCCAGGACCAAGTTCAATAGAACTTTCCCCATCTCATGGAGGCACTCAATGCAATGGGGAACATTGCTTCCTAAGGGGGGAGGACTGATCCAGGTGGATATTGGTGGCCACCCTCGTATTCCACTTAGACCCCCAACATTGTATCTTTCAGTTTTTTAGTTTCCTTAATTATAGCACAATTTACTATTTTTGGCAGTTTTTCGAGCCTTGAACTTCCAGAGCCGTTTTGAGGATCCTAAGCGATGTTTTAGGGAAAACAAAGAGAGAATAATAGCTCAAATCAAGGGACCCTAATTTTTTTTGGCCTACTCTTTGAGATATTCGAAACGAGGTATTATGATAGCCAAACGAAGATCATATGCCAAGGTTACGACCGCAGGAAATTGATGTACCAATTTACCCAAACAGGGCTCACATTTTTGGCGCTTTGTCTCCTAGGATTAGATTTGTGGATGTTTATAGTTTTCCATTGTTTCTCAATAATAAATAGGCCTTGGAGCCTCATTGTGACACAATTCAGAGGCATGTAGCCACCACATCGCTTCTCAAAGATAATCTACCATCACCCGTGTTGAAAATAGCAACAAGAAATGATAAAAATAGAATCCAGAAATTCCAATTTTAATTTGTCCTTGAATTAAAATTGTGAATTAAAATCGAATTTAGTCTCACCGACTACTTGGAAATAATTAACTAATTCATTATGGATTAATTAGTTGGAGAAATTCTAGTTAGAAGTCTTTATGAGGTTATGCAAGAGTTATCCCTTAAATTAAGGAGATTATCCCTTAATAAGGAGATAAGGTTGAGTTATATTTGAGTTGTAATTAGCTAACTTAGTTTACTGAGTTAAGTCCAGTTAAATTAGTTCCAAACTATTTGAGGAACTAATTGTGAGTTATCAGTCAGTTGATGCATGCATGCACTCAACTACTGTACTTCAGGTAACTGAAGATTCACTCATCAGTAACTCATGCATGTCTATTTTAAAAAAGACCCAGTTGAGATTAAAGTCAAGGACAATGTAGTATTAGTTGCATGTGTTTACTTATAAAGGAAACTCATGCATGCAGTCAAGGCATCAATACCTTGGAGGATTGCTCAGTTCTGACAGTGTGTTAGAGCAGTGTTCCACTTCATGAGGTGAGAATCATCCACTAGGAACAACACAAGGAAATAGGAGCTTGGAGGGTAGAGAGGAAGGCTTGTGAGAAGCCAGGATTTCCTGTGAGCATTTGTGAGGATTTTACTGAGAGCTAGCTAGCTGTGAGAGCTAAGGCTTTGTATAATCTCTATGTATTTCCACCTTGTATGATAATACAAATAGTGGGGTTTTTAGCTGAGGATTTCCCCAAAAGTATTTTCATGTGTATTGTGCATTGATTCTTCTTCTTCTGGTTATATGTGTTCAGATCAATCTTGCTAAATCTTTAAGCTTTTGTAAATTGATAGTATAAGTAGGTTATAGTATTTTGCTTTGGTTATATTGTGTTATCAGGTTAATCTATAGTCACATTTTCTACATGGTCTTAGAGGTAGATTTGTAGAGAATTTGCAGAATTTCTACATGGTATCAGAGCCAAGTTTATCAAAGCTATGAACAATATATGGAGAAGAGAATTTGAAGTTTGAAGTTCAGGGTTGCAGGTGAAAATCGAATTCTTATCATACTTCAAGATTGGCCAATGGCATTCTATGGATTGAGACTCGAGTATGCCTTGCAAGGTAGCTCGAATTACATAGCATGGAAATATCGCATGGAGGTTGTATTAGAAGACAATGGCTTGAAGGAATTCATTGATCAAGAAATCCAAAAGCTAGCTTCAACTAATGCACAAGAATTGGCTGAGTGGAAGAAGTGTGTGGCGAAGGTGAGAGGGATCATCTTTGAGGGAGTTCGAGACCATATTTTCTCGAGTCTCCATGGGAAAGATACTCCATTTTCAATGTGGAAGACATTGAAGGACCTCTACCAGAACAAGAGCAACTAGAGGAAATTGGTGCTTAAGGATAAGCTTGGAAGAATCAAGATGGAGAAGGGCGATACTATTTCCACATATCTGAACAAGCTCACCACCTGCAAAGATGAGCTTGGTAGTGTGGGAATAATTACTTTCGATGATGATATGATTAGCCTCACTCTCATTGGCATTCCAAAGAGCTGGAATAGCTACTAGGACTCTGTGAATGGAAGGGAGAAACTGTCGGATTGGGAACAACTGTGGTTGAATCTGATGCAAGAGGAGATCAGAAGGATCACACGAGATGGTTCTTCATCCAAGGATGATGATGAAGAAAATCTGGCCTTAGCGAGTAAGGCAAGGAAAGGGAAGGGGAAGGATTCCCATTCCAAATCGAATTCTTCTCATAGAGGGAAGAAGGGTGACAAGTCTAAAGTGAGATGCTTTAATTGTCACAATATGGGACATTAAGTGACTAATTTCCCATCGAAGAAGTCCAAGAAGGGATCCTCGGAAGGATCAGAAGGTGAGCCATTAGCCTCTTAGTTCGTAATGGATTTCACCCTCATCACATGCATGGTGTCATCAATGATGAGTTGTGTCTGGTATATTGACAGTGGAGCCTCATTCCACATGACCGGTGATAAAAGTTTATCCAGTGCCTTGGAGAAGAAGGACCTCAAGATGCGCATAGAGATGGGTGACAACAAAAGGTACAATGTTTCAGGAGTGGACACGGTTGCTTTTCATAGGGATCATGGAGCTCCTATCACCTTGACAAATGTGAAGTATGTGCTTGCACTGAAGAAGAACTTGGTATCATTGCGATGTTGGAGGACAAAGGCTACAATGTTGTCTTTAGTAAGGGAAAGGTTTTCCTTAGACACATCACCACAAGAAAGGTGAAACAAATCGCTTCACGAGTTAAGAACCTATATGCTCTTGAGGTTCAAGATGCATGCAAATCCTTGAGGAGAAAGGCAAATGTTAGAGACTTGGTGGTTGAGAGGGAGAGTAAATTACCTCTCAAAATGCAGTCCCAAAAGAAGTCTCAAAAAATTGTGGAGGAGCCACAATTGGAGAAGTAGAGAGGAGACCGAGTGAAGAGATCAACTCATGCAAATACCTCCATTAGGGGGGATTTTGTTCCAAGTGGGCAAAGGGATCACATGCAACCATACCTCCAGGTGTGAGGTGGGGCGATGTGAAGTGATAGTCCCAAGAAGGCTAAAATTGGGCAGGATCCATTGAGTGGTTTTATCTCATGGATCATACCTTGCTACGAGAGCCCAAAGTACATAGTAGTAGGAGGAATCAATGGGATTGATGCAGTCAAAGATCAAAGTGACAGAAGCTAGAGAAGTCAGATACTGAAGAGCGTAGAAAAGGATTGACAACAGTGCATAAAGGAAGAGTTAGCAGAAGCCCAAAGTTTTCAGTTGACAAAGGCAATAGCAGTCAGAGACTTTGATGACAGATTCATCATATTGATTCAGGTTGGATGTTTTTCGTTTTTTGGAGTTGCTGGAACAACAACACTAGAGACAAGTGTTGCATGCATAACATTCCAAAGGTTCATGATCGGGATCAAGTTGAATTCATTTCTTGTTGAGAGGGAGTGTTGAAAATAGCAACATGAAATGATAAAAATAGAATCCACAAATTCCAATTTTAATTTTTCCTTGAATTAAAATTGTGAATTAAAATTGAATTTAGTCTCAGCAGCTACTTGGAAATAATTAATTAATTCATTATGGATTAATTAGTTGGAGAAATTCAAGTTAGAATTCTTTCTGAAGTCATGCAAGAGTTATCCCTTAAATTAAGGAGATTATCCCTTAATTAAGGAGATAAGGTTGAGTTATATTTGAGTTGTAGTTCCAAACTGCTTGAGGAACTAATTGTGAGTTATCAGTTAGTTAATGCATGCATGCACTCAACTAGTGTACTCCAGATAACTGAAGATTCAATCATCAGTAACTCATGCATGTCTATTCTGAGAAAGACCCAGTTGAGATTAAAGTCAAGGACAATGTACTATTAGTTGCATGTGTTTACTTATAAAGGAAACTCATGCATGCAGCCAAGGCATCAATACTGTTACACAAAAATATCGTCACCATGATTATTTGCAGTGAGTATGGGTCTATCATCACTTGTACTGTCCTCCTAAGCAAGTCTCAGACCTCATCTCTTCAAGTCAAGCTTTGAAAATGGGAGAAAGACATTAAAAATCAATGTAACTCTGGTTCCGCACTTTCTCTCACTGTCACCTGCGGTCCCGCACCTTCTGTGTACAAAAACTGTGGACCTGCCCGCTCTGTCCCTAACAGTGTGGGTGCAGACACCTGTGAAAGTCAAAAGGCGCAAGTTTTATCTTAAAAAACTCACTTTGGGTTAATTCTAGAGGATTCTAGAAGGAATTTTGACGTGGATTGTTCGCTTTGAGGTGGTTCATGCATCCCAAAAGAGAAGGAGCTAATCCCTTGATGAGAGGAGCTATCCCTTTGAAGGAGGGCTTTATCCCTTTGAAGGAGAACCTAGTAACCTCACTCCATTGCACTATAAATACAGGCATTGGGTTGGTTGCTGGAGAGGTTAGAAGCTGAACATTATTGAGGGTAAATGCTAGTGAAATCAAGACTTCCTAGTTAAGCTTAAGAGGAGAGATCACATACCTTTTGGCTTCATTGGGGAGTGAGTGAAACTTGTCAAAGTAGAGGAGACTTCTTGCTGGACCCTGGGAGGAGCTTGTACAACGTCAAGGCAAAGGTTGTAAAGTTCTTCTTCTTTTGAATTAATACAATCAAACTCATTTTTCTCAACAAGTATCTCATGTTATTTGTTTCATGCACTCCTTGACTTTCATGTTAAATATGTTTTATGATTTTGTCTTTTCAGGTGCTATTTAATTTGTTTGCCTTGTTTGTGTTTGCAGATTCGCGACAAAGGAGCTCATTTGGATCGAAGGAGTGAGGGCATCCACAAACTTGCGTTGGACCTAAGGTAGGCCCTAAAAACACTTGTTTGCCATTGTTTATTAAAGCATATTTAGAGAAAGATAGTGTCTGGTTGGTTTGCTTGTCATTAGGTCTTCTTTAGATTCTAGGAAGGTCTATCTTGTCCGCAAGATCGACTTATTCCGTGTGACAAAATGGCGACTCCGCTGGGGACTTGATTGTTTTCCTTGTTTTTACTTTGACCTGAGAAACTGTGTTTTTGTTTCTGTTTTTGGCTTGTTGTGTGTAAAATTGGGTAGAGTTTGTAGATCCAGGGTTATTTTTTGTTTTTCATAGCTTTGGGAGAGGACCGCACCCTAGCCGTTTGACACAGTGCGTACCTATCCGCACCTTTGCTTTTAGCACAGAGCGGGACCGCACCTGTGTCAACTGTGGGCCTGCGGACCCTGTCCAAATTTTGAAAAACCTAAGATTTCCTCTGTTAGTTAGTTTAGTTTTTGTTTAGAAATTGTTATCCACTTCCTAGACCTGCATATGACTTGTCAGAAGCTTTTAGCTTTGTTAGGGTTTTAGGTGAAATTCCTAGGAGTTTTGCTTGTTGGGCTTGTTTTTCATTTTGGTTGTGTAGTGGCTCTGAGCTTAGAAGCTGTAGGGACTTCAGATCACCTTAGTGTCTACCAGCCTTCTTATGAGTCTGACCATTTATGAAATCTCCCCTTGTTGAGGAATCCACTTTGAGTTTTCTCTTTACAAAACTTCCAAAAGCTTGTGTTCAAAAGTTTGGATTTTCATTTTCAAAAAGAAAACAAAATTGGTTGTTCTTGACTTATTTGTGATTCTGCATAAATTGGTCCTTAGCTTACATCTAGCTAAGTAAAACATCCTTAAAAAAGACTTTTAGTAGGCTTTGACTTCAAGTAGGTTTTTATAGTTTATAGATCTCAAAGTTAGTCATTTCCATAGTTTTGAGTGTTTTATAAAAAAATATAAAAATCTCTTTTGAAAAAAGTTTGTTTTGTAGTGGTTGAGTGCTTTGAAACGAAAAAGGGAAATTTTTGTGAAATAACTAGTTGTCTCGTTTTGAGTGCATTGGAAAGAACAAAAGCTCTTCTTCTAATTTGTTTGATTGAGAAAGATTTGTGTTTATAAAGTATTTGCATTCTCAAACTCTTTCTTAGTTTAGAAGTTCATCGAAGAGAAAAATATTATTTAAATCATCTTAGGTGCATTTTTAGTGATTTTGAGTCAAGTCTTCATACCACGAGTTTCATCTCCGCATATTTTGACTTAAACAAAAACCAATAAAAAATAACACTTAAAGTAAAATTCATCTAGTAACATTTTTATTTCTAGGGCTCTAATACACCAACTTAGCTTAGGCTAGTGTCTTGGAGTAGGAGAGTAATTAACTCTCCAAGACAGTAAAAACAAACAAGTAGCTGTATCTTGTGGTAGGGAACAAATCCAATTGTTTCATTTATACTCTGGGAAAGATCCTCTTAAAGGAGAAGCACGAGATTGTGTCCGAACCAGTGTGGGAATCAATCCTTCCTCATTGGGAACGATACCAGATATTCACGTATTAAAAACGGTAAACCTTGGATTAACCATTGTCGAGGAGCCTTGGGTCACTTGTTGGTAAACCTTGGATTATGTCAAGGAGCCTTCAAGGGGATTGAGCTTGCTAATTTGCCCTTGCGTGCGTATCGGATCGTAGACTGTTCCCCCAGGTATATTTGTTTCAGTTGGTAACCTTAGTGGCCATATTCTTTAGGACTCTTCCTAAGGTGACAGTGGTGGGAAGATCCCACTGTATCTGGAGCAGACGTCGGCTAGACTCACTTGGATTTTCTGGGGGGTTCTCTTCACTCAAGACGGTTAAGTGGAGGAACTTGTGCCAGTCTATTCATTAAGCAGGTTGCTGGGGTAACTGTTCTAACCGCCATTTCTGTATTGAACTCTACGACGTTGGATTTCATCACCAACTAGTGTTTTCAGTACGGAAAGTTACTGTTTGTGTGTGTTTGATCTCCTAGATTCTTTAGGCGTGTGATTCAAATTTGTTTGGTTCTTTAGAGACTTTAGGTGCTTTTCATTGAGATTTTACTTTGTTTGTGTGTGAAGTAGTTAACATTTTTTAACTGTGGCTGAATTACCAAGGCAGTCTCGTCGACTTCGGGGCCAACCTCCTGAGTTTCTAAACGTGGCTGAGTTACTGAGGAAGTCCCGTAGACTTCGGGGCCAACCTCCTGAGGAAGTATCGAGCCAGCTTGAAGGCTTGAAAGTCCTCGTAACTCCTAGAGACAGTAGAGTTGGGTCACCTGAAGAAGGAGAATCTTCTTTGATAGTACATCCTGATTTTCAACCGTTAGTGGCAGATTATAATCCACAGTCAGTGTCTGTTTCTGAAGTTACTGGTAGCTTTTCATCTACTAGTGATATAGGTGAGGAACCTGAAATATTCGAACCTGAAAGTGAATTTGCTGCTACTCCAACATCGGGGTTTGCTTCTCTAGTTTCTAGTGGTCCTGGTTCACCTAGGGTAGAAAGAGTAATCACCCAATATCTTCCTTCTGGACTTATTGCTATTGAAGAACTTGCTCCAGAAGAAGAAGTAGGCATCCCTATCCCTGAAAATCAACCTATTATTGAGCTAAGGGAGCGTGAATCAATTTTTTACAGTCCACCTAGGAGCAGTACTTAGTATCTTTCTTTGACTAATTTCTTAGAGAACCCAGGGTTAAGTTTTCACCACCTCTTGCTCCTTATCACCAAACACCTAGAGGTTATTATCCTTTGTTAAATATGTTGAATCAATCATCCATGTTTACTCAATCGCCCGAATCCTTTTTGTACGGCGGTCCTTCTGTTCCCTCTGGGTATCACTCCCTTTCTGGTACTTTTTCGGTAGCATCTCCTCAACCCATTGAGCAAGGGTTATTAACTAGAAATAATGGTACTAAGCCATTGAGCGTAGAAGACATTCTTATGATGTCAGGTTCTATTCCCAATCATCAACCTCAAGGTGTCCAGTTACCACCTGGGGGGCAACCTCAAGGTACACAATTTGCATCTGGGGGGCAACCTCAAGGTACACAATTTGCATCTGGGGGGCAACCTCAAGGACAGTACATACCTATGGGACAATACGTTCCTCAAGGTCAACCCCAGACTCAATATGTACCCCAAGGTCAACCCCAGTATCAATTTATACCTCAAGGTCAACCCCAGTATTAGTACGTGCCTCAAGGGTATCAACCCCAAGGTCAGTACTCGAACCAAGGTTTCCAATCACCCTCCGGTCAAACGTATGTTCAAGGAACGAGAAATGTAACTTTCAATTATCAATCCTACCCTCAACCCGGTTATGGTCCTCAATATTCTCAACATGTTATGGGTCAGTACCCTGGAATGAATATAGTGTGGGATCCATCACAAACTCAACAGGTGTTGCAGCCAAATGTACAGTTGTCATCTCAAACTGGACAACCCTTAGTTCCTGGTACACCTCAGCAACCAGTCCAGTCTAACATTCAAACTTCTGTACCTTCGGTAGTTTCTCAGCTTGGGCCTAGTACACCTCGTACTCCACCTCAAACGACTGCTACAACTGCCGCAACATCTGCTCAATCTACCCCACCTACTTCTGGAGTATCGACAGCTCCAGTTTCTATGTTCCTGTATCTACTCCTCAGACATCTTTACCACCGTCTAGATCTACGATTCAAACTTCGGTTCAGATGCCTGTAGGACAACCTGGTTCAAGTACGGTTGTCACAAGTCAACCACAATTTACTTATCAACCGTACCAGGGACAGTACCAATTCGGTCCTGCTGTGCAGCAGCCAGTCTATCAGTATCAACCGTACCCTGGGTACACTTATCAACAACCTCAACAACCCCAGTACGGTCCGGTTAATCCTGGTTTTCCGGGAGGATACAATATCCCAAACGCAATTCCTATTCCTAGTTATCCTGGATATCCTCCTCCTGGGGTTGGTCTCATGACCCAGAGTTTTAGGGACCCTAATCATTAGTTACCGTTTATCGCAACTTTGGACTTACCTGACTTGTCGCGCTTAACGAACGATCCCATTAATTATCTTCCGTTTTGGCCGCCAATGCCGAATAAGTTGCCCAGTGACATTCCTAAGTTCGAAGGTAAATTAGGAGAGGACCGTCGAACCATGTGATGACTTACCACCTCTGGTGTGCGTCTAACTCCATTTCAGATGATTCAATCCGTCTTAGACTTTTCCAGCACACTCTAATTGGTCTCGCGGCCAAGTGGTACATTGAGTTACCGCGAGGCACTTTTTATAATTTTAGTCAGTTAGCTACCTATTTTTTAACTCATTTTCAGTTGCCAGTCCGATATGACAATGGCACGGAATTGTTAACTTCGCTAAAACAATCGACATCCACTTACATTTCAGATCATATTCATGAGTGGAGACGTCGACGGCGTTTAGTGAAGGTGTTTATTCCGGATCAGATCTTGGTCGAGTGGTTTGTCAAATCTTTGTTGCCAAAGATCACTGAAGATGTAGCTAAAGCTGGAGTTGTTACTGAGGAGCAAGTAATTGCTCAAGCACAGTACCTTGACTTGGTATATACTCAGTCAGGTACGTTACATGAGGAAATCCCCGATCTTCCCAAGCAAAATCAAATCGTTGTAGCTCCTTCGGGATCTCATGCCGCCGATGGTATGATTGGCACAGTTAACACTAAAAGTAAGAAGAAATCTTCTAAGAATTCTTCTCCTATCATAACTTTGCCTGATTCCCCAACAGGAGATTCTTCTGCAGAGATTTCCACCGATATTCACGTTGTAGAGTCATCTACAGCCAAATCAAAATCTGGTGGGAAGAAGAAAGGAAAGAAGAAGAATAAAACGGACAAAAATTCAAAGGAGAAACCTGAAAAGGCGGAATCCAATGATGAAAAGCGCAAACCTCGTTATCCTTGTCTCATTTGTGACGATGAACATTTTACAAGACAATGCCCTCATTGTGCAAAGGTTGCGAAGATTGTCAAAGGTTCCCAAACTCCTGCTGTTTTGAAGGATCATTTTCTGGCTCAAGACAGTAAGATGATAGGTTCTTCCTCGAGTGCCAATGAAGAACCCATACTGATGATGTCCCATGTTAGGATTGCGACTCGATTGCAAGATTATGGTAGTAAAATCCCTGTTGATGGTAAAGAAGCAGAATCTTCTCATTCTAATCCATCAACCTCAGCTCCCGGTTCCGATCCACTACAGATCGAGAAACCTAATCCAGACTTGGTAATCAAACCGCCCGCCAAGGGTATACTTCGAAAGTCAGCTTTCAATCCACATGCGAGAGCGGCTCAGAATTATAACATTGTTGAGGATTTAGCTGTTTCACCCTCAGCAATGTCGGCTTTGGAAGTGCTGCAATCATGTCCAGCACAACGTAAATTACTTTTGTCGGCTATAGGAGCTGTTGATATTCAAGACTCGAATCTAATAATTTTCAATCTAGAAAATAGTACACCACATTTGCCTCATCAAATGGCTTTCCAGATTCCAGTGATAGTAAAAAACAGGCCTATTCATTGGACTGTAATTGATGAAGGAGCCTCAACGTGTATTATGTCGATACAGTGTTGGAGATCACTTGGTTCTCCTTCGCTAAATCAATCCCCGACAATTCTAAAGGCCTTTGATGGCCATGGGTTTCATCCTTTTGGCATTCTACAGGATTTGCCTATAGGGGTTGAAGGAAAAACCATTAGTCTAGATGTGGAGGTGGTTGATGCCCCTCTAGATTACAACATTCTCTTGGGTCGAAGTTGGTCTTACGCTATGACAGCGGTCGTTTCATCGGTCTTTCGAGTAATAAAGTTTCCACATAATGGAAAGATCGTAACAATAGACCAGCTGGCTTACTTTTCATCCGACCCAGCCTCTTCTGAGAGTATTCAGCATGTCGGTAAAACGACTATCCCATATAAGGATGTTGGAGTAGGACTAGTTAAAGATGCCGGTTTACTGGGAACTTTTCCTTTTCCTCCGATCAACATATCGTCTTCATTTGCAACTATTCATATGATTACATCAGACACCATTGTTTATGATGATCCTTGGATCATTCCTTCTGAATCTGAGATAGACTCATTTGGTAATGCCATGCCTTTGAGTCCATATGAAATTGCCTATGAAGCTGTGCAGTCGTTTGCCGACCCATCTTCAACCGAAAATGACTTCATGAATGTGGTCCTTGAGGAATCACTTTTCACATCAACCTCGGATTTAATCACGTTTTCTGAACTTGTTCACTCTGATGAGAAAATTCGTGAAATCCTATGTGTAGATGATTTACCATGGGAAGATCTCCATCACAGATCTTCGTTTTTACCTGAGGATGATCGTTTTGAAAATGATTTCTCATCAATTTTTACAACTGAATATGTCAAGGAACCTTAGAATCCAATGAAACATCCGATAATTTGGGAAACATCTCTCGAACTATTCCTATTGACATTTCGGTTAAGCCCGGAATTGTTGAAAACATTCATATAGGTGCCTCGTGTACAGATGACGAAATTCTGCTACATAAGGCCTTATTTCAAGAATTCCGCGACGTGTTTGCCTGGTCCTATGAGGAAATGCCAGGAATTGATCCCGCGATTGTTGTTCATGAGATCAAGACTTACCCGGACGCTAAACCCGTCCGACAACGTTTGCGTCAGATTCACCCACGAAAAGTTGCTGCAATTAAAGCAGAAGTTGAAAAATTATTGAAAGCAGGTTTCATTTATCCGATCCCGTTAACGGATTGGGTATCGAATATTGTTCCGGTTAACAAAAATCAGGGAACAATAAGAATATGCATCGATTATAGGGACATTAATCGAGCCTTTCCAAAGGACAATTACCCAACTCCCTATATCGATCAAATTATTGATGATTGTGCCGGCAGCGAAATATTCTCTTTCATGGATGGTTTTTCCGGATACAATCAAATCAATATTCTACCTGCCGATCAACCAAAAACGGCTTTCATTTGTCCATGGGGGACATTTTGCTTATTGCAAATTACCTTTTGGGCTCAAGAATGCTGGAGCAACTTTTCAAAGGGCCATGTCTTACGCGTTTCATGACATCAAGCACATTGTGCAACCGTATCTCGATGACTTGCCTGCTCATTCATTACATCGAACTGATCACCTCGTCCATTTACGAGCAATCTTTATGAGGTGTAGGCATTATCGGATTCGGTTGAACCCACACAAATGTGTCTTCTGTATAGAAACAGGTCGATTGTTGGGGTTTGTAGTTTCGAAAGCCGACATTCATGTCGATCCCTCGAAGGTCGAAGCTATCATCAAATTGCCTCCTCCTTCGAGTCTTCGCCAACTCCAAAGTTTGCAAGGGAAAGAAAACTTTTTACGACAATTCATTCCTAACTACGCCGAGGTTACAAAGGGTTTTACCCGGTTGTTGAAGCAAAATACTCCATTCTATTGGGATGAGATAGCTCAGAAATCTTTTGATGCACTCAAACACGCGTTGACCCATGCACCGTTGTTGCATCCTCCCAACTACAACCAGGATTACTTCTTGTATCTCGCCGCCTCTCATTCCACCATTGGAATGGTCTTAGTTCAGGAAGATGAATTCGGAGCTGAACATGTGATATATTACCTTAGTCGAACTTTAAATCCAACTGAGCTAAAATACTCACATGTGGAGAAATTGGCATTGGCAGCTTTTCAAGCTGTCCAACGTTTTCGTCACTACATTTTACTACGTAAAACTACAGTAATTTTGGATTGCAACCCTATGATCTACATTTTGACCAAGCAATTGCTAGGGGGCAAGTACTCTAAATGGATTGTTATCCTGTAGGAGTTCGACTTGGAATTCGAAAAATCCAAGTCTAAGAAATCTTTAGTTTTTGCGGAGTTAATGTGTGACTTCCCACGTGCTGACACGGAAACTATGGCGGAGGAGCCCATTGCGGACGAATCCTTGTTTCTAATCAGCACTTTAGATCCGTGGTATGGG
The DNA here is from genome assembly GCA_031772625.1 of Pinus tabuliformis. Lineage (NCBI taxonomy): Eukaryota > Viridiplantae > Streptophyta > Pinopsida > Pinales > Pinaceae > Pinus > Pinus tabuliformis. Next base: position 39,862,396 of record CM062818.1, read on the forward strand.
GATATCATCGTTTATCTCCAGACCCAATCCTTTCGGCCAGAAATTTCAAGGTCAGAATGTCGAAAAATTCGATTCCAGTCCCAACAATTCAGGATTATTGGAGATACTCTTTATCGCCATGGGGCGGACTCTGTGTTTCGACGTTGCTTAACTCACGAGGAAGCTGAAAGGGTTCTAAATGACTGTCACTCTGGAGCGTGTGGCGGTCATATGTCTGGGTTTGCCACAGCCCAAAAGATATTGTGCGCTGGCTACTTCTAGTCGTCTTTATTTAAAGATTGTATTACGGCGGTCCGAAAATGCCACAACTGTCAAATTTTTGATCGAAAGATGCGCGCTCCACCTGCTCCTCTCCACCCTATAATTGTAGTTGGTCCTTTTGCCAAATGGGGTATCAATTTTATTACATGTAACCCTCACTCGGCCGGGGGGCATGCGTATATCATCCTTGCGGTAGATTATTTTACCAAGTGGGCCGAAGCAATGCCTACATTTGAGGCAGACGGCAAGACAGCTGCAATTTTCATGTTCAATCATATAATTGCTAGGTTTGGTGTCCCGCAAGCGATAATCACTGATCATGGGCGTCATTTTCGAAATGTTATGATGACCGAACTTACAGGCCAGCTTGGTTTACGTCACGATAGTTCAACCCCTTATTATCCACAAGCTAATGGTCTGGTTGAATCCATCAACAAAGTTCTAGTTATCATGATCCGACGAATCATTGGGATTCATCGGTCGAATTGGCATAACATGCTATTTTCAGCGCTTTGGGCATACCGAACTTCAGTAAAAACATCAACAGGGTTCACTCCTTTCCAACTAGTCTATGGTTTGGAAGCTGTGTTACCCATTGAATGCGAAATCCCGTCACTGCAAATGGCCATCGAGTTACTTCCAGCCACTTCCGAAGAGGAAAAGCGTTTGTTATACTTGGCTCAATTAGATGAGAATCGACGTGATGCTGCATTGGCGATCGAGACTCACACAAAATGCATGAAAGCTCAGTATGATCGAAATGTGACCCCTCAAATTTTTCGGAAGGAGATCTAGTCTTAGTTTACGATCAAGCTAATGATAAATTAGGCGCTGGAAAATTCGTTCCTATGCGGCATGGCCCCTATGTTGTCAAGCGAAAGCTAGCCAAAGGGGCCTATGAATTGGTAGACTTTGACAGGGACTCTTTGGGTAAACCCAGAAATGGTCTTTACCTGAAGAGGTATTATGCTTAAAGAATGGGTATGGAGATTTTTAGTTAGGATAGTTTTTCTTTCTAGCTGGTGTGTTTTAGTTTAAACAGTGTGCTTAGCTTAGAGAGTGTTTTTTCGTCATTATTCCTGCTTATCTTGGTTTTACTCTTGATATTGCAGATGTCGATTCCTCTCTAAACATACATTGGTTTCGTTGATGGTGCTTGTCCTAATTCACGGAACATTTCTTCCGCAACTTGGGTTATCTATTCGCCCTCTGACGAATTAGTATCTATGCATGGGGTAAGCCTCGATCAAACAATGAACAACATTGTCGAGTATAGTGCAGTGATTGAGTTATTATCTGAATCTATTTCATTTGGGATTCAGAGTTTGATAGTGAGGTTAGATTCTGAACTCGGTGTATTACAGCTTAATAGAGTGTATGCCATTAGAAATCCAGTGTTATTAAGATTATTTTTGAGAGTGCATCTCTTGGAACGTGAATTTGATTATATTGAATATCAGCATATTCCAAGATCTTTAAATACATTAGCAGATGCAATTGCTTCTCAAATGTTAAATAGACATTTGCAATAATCATACATGTAAATTTAAAACCATTCCATAACATGATTTACAAGATAAGCTGGTAATAGTGATATATATAGGAGTGTGTCAAAAAATACATCGTCTTCGATCATAGGTTGAAAAACACCTTATGATCGGCAAAAATGATAAGTACAAAAACAAAAATGTCACATGTGCCCACAATAGGCGATCATCCTATCAATGGTGATGATCTCTATAAGAAACCACTGCACGGGCCACCTTGCAAAGGAACCTCCTAAAAGGTCCCGGGACCCCAATCACATAGCGCTGAAGTCGACGAGGAATGTCATCTATAGTGGTCTTCGGAATATCTCCTGTCAGGCGCTCGAGATGACCCTCCAACTCGGCCAAAAGCTCTGCTGATTCATCCTGTGGGGCTGGCGCGGGTGCAACTGGTTGTTTCCTCTCGTAAGGCTAGAGAGCGGCTGGTCGCTATGGACCCACATCTGCATTTCAAATTTTTACTATCAGTTTTGAGACAACAGAAAAATAATAAAAAAGAAATTAAAATAGGAAAAATGTTGAAAATGATTTTACCTGAATCATCCCACTGCTCTCCTGGTGGAAGAACCATGTCTGGGTCACCACGAAAATCTATCCCAGAAGTCCTGAATAGAAAAGACCTGGTTTTCCAGCCATTGGAAATACTCAGGTTTGAATCGAGCAACCTCCGTCCTCTCGTCCGGGTGACGGGCCATAACTGCGACCCATCGCATCAGTTTGGGCTCTCAAGGAAGCCCAGCTCCAACAGTAAGGTGCTGTGGAATCAGCATAGGAACCCTCTCCAGGCCAAAACTCACAACCAAAGCCCCATAACCAAAGGTCTTTAGTTGTTCGTTTTTGGCCCTGGTTAGTTGGCCTTTCAGAATGACCAACACAGCATTGCACCAGTTGAAGATGGTGCCTCGGAAGCAATCAACTGCCATATGCATCTGGGATCTAGTGGCAATATGTAATGCAGCAGCTCCGCAAAGTCTGGTGACAGTGAATGCAATCACCATGAGTTCAGGACGGGATATGGTCTTTATGTCTATCCCTTTGTCTCTAGCCTGGCTGTTGCAGTACTCTAGCCTGAGGCTATCGACACACTGGCCACCTGTCCTAGCCCCAAACAGAGTCAAGTCTTCGCCTCTCTTAGGCAAACCAGTCAAGAAATATATGTCTGCCGGCTCGATTTCGAGCTGGTGGCCACCAATGAAGAAGCATTGGTCCTGTATGCTCCATCTGTCAACCAACCACTGTAAGAAATCCACCTGAGCCCTCATGCCAGGAATGGCACAGAATTTGTACAAGCCGCACGCCCTCAAAGCATCAAGTGAAGGCTGATGATTCCATGTGGCAGCATCCACGTCCTCATGCTCTCGTTCGCCCCAGTCTAGCATGATGTAGCCTCTGCATCAAGTATAAGGATAAATTAAATTGCTAGAAATTATTTTGATTGGTCCATTTTTGAGAATTTTTGGGTTAAAAAACCTTGCGACGGGGACCGCACCCTCCGGGTTAGGCACAGTGTGTGGGACCACACCTTGTCTACATGGAAGGTGTGGACCCCGAGCTTTTTCCTAATGGAGAAAAAGTCGGGGTCCGCAGGCCAGCAGTGGTAAACCTGTGGGCCCCCGCGCACGGGTTTTATGCCTAAAAACCCTCCCAAAAATGAAATAAATGACTAAAACAAAAATTGAAATGGTTAAAAATGAAGAGTAGGATGATGTGGATTACCTGGAGAAGACGACGTTCGATTCCGACGGTTGGATTTTCCGCAATCTTCATGGGAAGTTTTCTGAGCAAAAGCACTATTTTCTCACCCAAAACTCAAACGGTAAAAATGAATTGATGAAAGCCCTTTTTATAAGTTTTTTGAGTAAATAAATTGCAAATTTGTTTATGTTTCACTTTGGAAAGGTATTTTTGCGACATTTTTATCCATTTCAAACAGGTATGAGTAATGTTTGTGCTTTTGTGCAGAATAACGGATTATTCAGGGAAAATCTATCATTTTCGACGAAAAACATTTAGAGTCACCTTTAAGCTCTTTTCTGACTCCTAAAACATGAAAAGGTCGCCGAGTTTTTCTTTTGAACTCGTTAAACAGAATTAAAAGACGGTCCACTTACAGCTCTTTTCCGACCGTAAAAACATGAAAAGATTGCCAGATTTTTGTCGTTTCAAATTCGATATTGGTTATAAAATGACGTGTCGTTGATCAATTTTTTACTTTTTTAGATCAGAGGCACTAATGACGAAAAGTACTCCTTGGTCGTAAAAGATCAAGCGATTCTCTCAAGTATTATTTTATACTTTTTCAGGCTTGGGAGACACAAACTTAAGAAAAAGGTCAACCGTGGAGTTTTCTTAAGTTTTTTCAGACTCTCCAAAATTGAAAAACGCCGAGTTTCTCCTATACTGGACTCGTTAAAATTTCACAGTAAAGGACTTGTTCAATTACAAACAGGAACGAACCACTCCTTCTTAGGGTTCGAATTTAAACTAAGTTGGACTCATCCGAAGGATGAGCTTATAATCAAGCAAATGTTATCCTCCTCAAGCTTGTTAAAAATAAAGAGGTACTTGCCAGAAATGGTGGGGAAAAGAGAGAAAAATGAGCCTATTTGTCATACTTTGTAACCACTCTTGAACACGACACTTTTATTCACCTGGGTTGGGAAATCCTTTGCCTAACAGTTGATCAAACCACATTGAAAGTCTTCAGCCGATTTCTGGGTATTAACTTTGGGTCAATTGTCACCAAACCATCTGTCATGTTGTTATGTGTTCACGAGGTCACTGCCAATAAGCCATTCATCTGCAAAATATCTGTCATCTTGACCATCCCTGAGTCAATCCTTGCAACTAAATTTCTTCGACTTGACCTATGATTTCGTGTTGTGGGGTTGCCTACGACGGATCGCTTTCTATCAACATCAGCTCATTATCTAGAAAGATGATCTAGAAATCGTCAGTACCTTGAGGTCTGCATGCCTCAATGGCAGGTTTCTCGCCTTTGACGACAGGTTGCATCATTGACCTTCGATCAAAGGATTCCATGACATGTTCGACATCAAGACATTTATTCGCATCTCATGGATTGTACTGGGTACTTTGAGAGCCAATGACATCACTGGTGGTTTCTCTCACACTTGTTAACAGTTTACATCATTGACTGGTAATCGAGTGGTTTCTACCATGTTCAACATCAACACATTCATTCGCATGGATAGAATTGTACTGTTTCGGGAAGTAGAAATGAAGACCCTGGATCTAGTTTCCACAATCCAGGCTGCGAGGAATTTTGTATTCATTATATAATGGACTATTCATAAACAGATGGCTACGTCCATACTGTGTCCACCTGAGTCTATACTTGTGATGTTTTACAAGATCATTCCTGTATTAGAGCAGTAGTTAGTTTTCTAGTCAGTTTTGATCTGAGTATGGGAATGCCTACCTATATGATCTCATATATATATATTTTTCATTGAATGTTTTTACAGGTTCCAACCGGGCTCTCCACAAGATGATCCTCGAAATGATAAAGTACTTCACTCTTCTTAAAGGATCAATAAAATCCTCATCTACTACAAACTTCACACTTTAGGGGGCAATCTGTTACACAAAAATATCGTCACCATGATTATTTGCAGTCAGTATGGGTCTATCATCACTTGTACTGTCCTCCTAAGCAAGTATCAGACCTCAGCTCTTCAAGTCAAGCTTTGAAAATGGGAAAAAGACATTAAAAATCAATGTAACTCTGGTTCCACACTTTCTCTCATTGTCACCTGCGGTCCCGCACCTTCTGTGTACAACAACTGCAGACCTGCCCGCTCTGTCCCTAACGGTGTGGGTGCGGACCCCTGTGAAAGTCAAAAGGCGCAAGTTTTATCTTAAAAAACTCACTTTGGGTTAATTCTAGAGGATTCTAGAAGGTATTTTGACGTGGATTGTTCGCTTTGAGGTGGTTCATGCATCCCAAAAGAGAAGGAGATAATCCCTTGATGAGAGGAGCTATCCCTTTGAAGGAGGGCTTTATCCCTTTGAAGGAGGACCTAGTAACCTCCCTCCATTGCACTATAAATACAAGCATTGGGCTGGTTGTTGGAGAGGTTAGAAGCTGAACATTTTTGAGGGTAAATGTTGGTGAAATCAAGACTTCCTAGTTGAGATTAAGAGGAGAGATCACATACCTTTTGGCTTCATTGGGGAGTGAGTGAAACTTGTCAAAGTAGAGGAGACTTCTTGCTGGACCCTGGGAGGAGCTTGTACAGCGTCAAGGCAAAGGTTATAAAGATCTTCTTCTTTTGAATTAATACAATCAAACTCATTTTTCTCAACAAGTATCTCATGTTATTTGTTTCATGGACTCCTTGACTTTCATGTTAAATATGTTTTATGATTTTGGCTTTTCAGGTGCTATTTAATTTGTTTTCCTTGTTTGTGTTTGCAGATTCGTGACAAAGGAGCTCATTTGGATCGAAGGAGCGAGGGCATCCACAAACTTGCGTTGGACCTAAGGTAGGCCCTAAAAACACTTGTTTGCCATTGTTTATTAAAGCATATTTAGAGAAAGATAGTGTCTGTATGGTTTGCTTGTCATTAGGTCTTCTTTAGATTCTAGGAAGGTCTGTCTTGTCCCCAAGATCGACTTATTCCGTGTGACAAATACCTTGGAGGATTGCCCAGCTTTGACAGTGTGTTAGAGCAGTGTTCCACTTTGTGAGGTGAGAATCATCCACTAGGAACAAAGCAAGGAAAAAGGATCTTGGAGGCCAGAGAGGAAGCCTTGTGAGAAGCTAGGATTGCTTATGAGCATATGTGAGGATTGCACTAAGAGCTGGCTAGTTGTGAGAGCTAAGGCTTTGTATAATCTCTATGTATTTCCACCTTGTATGATAATACTGATAGTGGGGTTTTTAGTTGAGGCTTTCCCCAAAAGTATTTTCATGTATATTGTGCATTGATGCTTCTTCTTTTGGTTGTATGTGTTCAGATCGATCTTGCTCAATCTTTAAGCTTCCGCAAATTTATAGTAGAAGTAGGTTCTAATATTTTTTTCTGGTTATATTGCATTATTGGGTTAATCTACAGTCAAATTTTCTACATGGTCTCATAGGTAGATTTGTAGATAATTTGCAAGATTTCTACAGCCCGAGCTAGTTTATTTCCATTTTGTTTGTAAGCATATTTTAGTATTCTGATATTAATGAAATGAATTTTATTTCTGCTGCATTTTTGTATTAATGGTTATATTTGTAATTTGTTACGTTCTTTTTTAAGTTCGGATTAGAATTCATCTATAAATGATACATAGTACTATTGGTAGGCTAAATTGCTTCATTTTTTAACCCTTTTTCCCTTCAAACCCATAACCTTATACCTCTTTTTTAACCTTGCAAACCCCCTTATTCCTAGACTAGTCCAAGAATCATGTCCCTTCCTACACTAAGTTTTATGTTTCATGTTTAAGGGTTACGAATATGCTTAATTAATCATTTTCATAGATTTTATGCCTTTAAATCTTTGAAACTAATAATTCTCTTCCTAGAAGTATTTGATAGACAATGAATTAATCATCTTGTTAGCATGGTCAAGTGTAGGTAAGATCCTTGCATCGTTGGTGAATCTTCAACTACTGTGACAACTCACCACTTCAAGCGGACACTGTTTTCTAGAAGGATTAACTCGAGTTAAGCTCAGAGCATAGAGGAAAATCATAGATATGGTGGAGATTAGGTCGTTGGTTGGATACCTAGAATAGCATTTTGTTATAGCAGAAAGGCTTAGCACAAGTTGTTATTGTTATTTTGTTATAGTCGAAAGGCTCATATTGGAATGCTTGTTGTAATTTGGTTATGACCGCAGGCCTAAATGAATGTATAAAATGTAGGAATCAGATAGAAAATGGTAGCGAGTGATAGATATAACAAGGATACTATGATTCTATCCTTTTGTAATTTTTCTTGTATTGCCCTCGTTCTGGGCTGGATACGAATTCATGATGTATATTTTATGATCATTAATAGAAAGGAACTACACCATGATTTCTCAATCTTTCACTGTAATTTTGTGTTGATGAATTGATTAAAGAGATGAGTCTTTACGTTTCCTAAACAAGGAAACAATCTGGTCGGCTAGGGCCCAACCAACCCAGCTCGTTCTCCCTCGTGTTCCTCTCTTTTTCGATTAAGTTGTGTTAATTATTTTTAATGCAAAGTGTGAAGTAAACAAATGTTTCTTTTATCTTTATGCAAAGTTTGAATTTGATTTCATTACAGTGTGAGGGATTTGTGGTGTGCGATTTTGATTGAAGTTTAATCTTATGATTTCCTTCTTTGCAGTTTAATCTCATTTTCTTCCTAGATCATGCAAGCACACATTCCTTCACTAGTGTATTTATAGTTTCACATATTGATTCTTCTGGTTCATTACAAGTAATAGTCTTTTGTTTTTATTTGATAAGTCTTAATGCGATCGTGAAGAGCATGATTTTTATTAAGTATTAATGCGATTCTAAAAAGCGTGATTTCTATTCTGAAGTTCTTTTGATATTTTAAATTAAACATACTTCTGATAATCAGAAATGGAACATTGTTGCAACACACTGGTCTGTGCCTACACTTTATGCTATTTAGGAAAGATTTGATTCATGCGTAATGATTCTTAAAGGAAATCTTTCTGAGTTCAAAAGGTTATGAATGCAGATCAATTCGTGTGGATAGCTATTACAGGATTAAAGCATGTTGTCACAATTAAATGATCTCTTATATTACATGCAGAAGTTCCTTAATTAAAGAAGAGTGTGCTTTGACTTTGGGAATTAATTCTTGTTTTAGACATTACGATCACTTGAAGCATATTTCGGTTTGAGGAATTTATTTTCAAGTTCTATTCACCTTTGCAAGTTATTTTTCCTAGTTAGCACATTCTTTATTTTCTCGAAAGAAGGATTGGAAAACTTGGTGCAAGAACCTTTGTCCTGGTATAGAAATCGATCTCCCGATACAGGAACAGAGTGCTCTAGTCTTGAGGCTTAGATTTCCTGCATAAAGACATAAATCTTCAGTACAGGTGTAAAATATATTCCCATCACCTAAGCTTTGCTCTAGTACTAGAGCAAGCACATTGCAGAAGTACAAGAATAACAACTTAGTACAGGGAGGAATATCTATAAGAGTCATATATCTTCAAGGGTCCAATTATTAACCTAGCACACAACTATACTGAAGATAAACATAGATTTAATTTTTCATTGATCAAATATTGTTTGCAAGAGGTTTAGAGAATTCCTGTCATTTATTTTCCTACAAAAGTACTTTCTTTCATATTCCAACACTAGAATATATTTGGTGTAAATTTTTGGGTGATTGTTTCTTTTTTATTCTTCAAGATTGAAATTAAGGAAGTAGGAATAGAGTTTGGAAAAGTTCATATCATTTATGGCATTTCCTATTCTTCGTCTCTAAGTTTATGAAACCCCCAAGTTGAAAATTAAGTGTTGAATGAGTCTGCTTTACCGTAAAAATTGCACCCAATATTTTGGCGTCATTGTCGGGGAGGCGATTTGAAATTGCTAAGAACATTCCATTTTCTGCAATAGGGGTAAGTCTGCTATTATTTTTTCTGCAGTATGCTTCTGTTGTTTTGAGGATTTTACGAGTGCTTGTTTTATTTTCCATTGCAACAATTAACATATTCTTTTTATTTTATAAGAATTTGAATTTTGTTTTTGGATTTGATTTTTTAAAATGAATGCCTAAGAAAGGTAGGGGTATGAAGTCCAATAAGGGTCGACAAAATACTAAAAGATCTTAAAACTCTTCTTATATTGGACCTTCTTTTCAGGTATAAAGTCCAAGTTAAAACAAACTCATCACGTCGGAACAATCCACATGGATTCTAGACATAGTGATTCAGGTGTGACTCAACTCAAAAAATGGAAGAAGGAGGCTAAAGGCGATCAGAAATTTAAATTCAACATCATTCAACCTTCACCTTCTAGAAGTGGTCCAATTGGAGGCACAACAATGGATGATCATGAAGACCATGCAGAGGGGTCTGGCGAGAATATTTCACCTTCATCTCTTCCACACTTTAATGGTAAGGTGCATGAAGAGCTAGATTCATTTCTTTTTGAATTTGATATATTGTTCCAGAGTTATGATTATTCTTCTAATGCCCAGAAGTTAAAGTTGTTTCCTGCAACTCTCAAGGATTCAGCCTTGCAGTGGTTTAAGGGATTAGGAGGAAACATTGTAAGTTGTTGGGACCAAATGAAGAGAGTATTTTTGAATAAATATCAGGAATATTGTAAAACTAGAGAAATGTAGGATGAGATATTCACTATTGTACAAGGTGATGATGAGACTTTGGAGGATTACTTAGAGAGTTTTTTGTATATACTCCAAAGTTCCAAACACAATTTTTATTTAAGTACTATTTGAACATTGTTCCTACAAGGACTTACTGAGGATTCTAGACATAATCTGAATTTTTTAGGACAAGGAGACATTACTCAGAAAACTTTTGAACAAATTTGTCACTTGTGCAGGAAGTTCTCCAGAAACCAATCTAGATCCACTAGAGGAGGTCGAAGCAAAACTAACAAACTGGGATCTACAGATGCTATGATCATTGTCTTGGAGAATAATATGGAAAATATGAAAATTGAAATAATGAATATCGTTAGCAAACAAATAGACTCTTTGAAATTTCAGCAAAAACTAGAAAAAGAACAAGAGTCATTGTCTATTTTTTGTCCAAAGTGTAGAAAAAAGAATCCTTTAAGAGAATGTCCCATTGATATGAAAAGTGCTAATAAATGTGTGATTTGTGCAGAGAACCATGCCACCGAGGATTTCCCCTCCATACCAGGATTAAAAGTTGTACTCGAAGGAGAGCATTCTGAACCTGAGTCCTTACATGCCATGGGAGCACGAAGGAACTGGCCACAGGTAAGTGCAGGTATGGCTCCTGAACCACATTTTTATGGCTATAATGCATCTCCATATTCCTATTATTATAATACTAATAATCACTCTCAACATTGGCAGCATGGGAACCATTTTCATCATGGACAGTCCTCTCAACCTTGGCAACAAGGATGGAGACAGCCAAACCATTCATATCATTCATATCTTGCTCAGATACCATCATATCCTCCTTCCTATGCACCACAACATATGTTACAACCATGTTTTCTCTCTCTACCTTAGAAGAGTCAATCATTGCCACCATTTCCTTTACCACCACCATTCAGACCACCTCAACTACCTACTCAATCGGTACTGGACCCTAATAATAAGTTGGTGCAATTAATTCATTTGGTTGGACCATCCCCTCTCCCTAGCTATCTAACCTTGCTAGTTTGGATAAATGAGCTTCAATTGAGATTGGGAAGGGTGGCTAAACTAGAAAAAAAAAATAGTCCACGGTGATTATTGAGAAGAAAAATGGGGAGGTAACTCTTGATCATTCAAAAAACAATATCACCCTTCAGCCCATTCCCATACCTTCAAATTCACCATCTTCTTCAAACCAACCCCCATCCAGAGTAGTTGGCCATGGAGAAGAGCGACCCTGAGTTCACCTTGGATTCTAAATTAAGGATTATTTGTATAAAGGTTCCTTTACTTTAGGCTATCCAAGAAATTCTCATATGTACAAAGATCATTCGAGAATTATGTCTTAAAAAGCCAGGGGGAAGAGAGTAAAACCTCGGACCATTGAGTTTGTTATAGAGCAACTGAGTTGATGACAGGATGTGTATCGATGGAGAAATATACAGATCCTGGAAACCAAATTGTTTCTATCCAGATAGGTTATATTCTTGTCTCTAATGTATTAATAGACCTAGGGGCGGCCATCAATGTGATGACCAGGAAAACCATGGAACAACTTGGGTTGAGCCATATTCGTCCTACACCCACCGTGCTTAAACTTGTAGAAAGATCTAAAATCAAGCCCGATGGAGTATTGGACGATGTGGTTGTCTCTATAGATTCATGGGAATACCTCACAGATTTCATTGTGCTTCATCCAAAGAATCCAATGGGAGGACATCCTTTGATTCTGGAATGACCATGGCTTGCCATAGCTGATGCTTATATTGGATGTCACTCTAGTGATATGTACATTTCACATGGAGACTCTAGGAAAAAGGTCATCTTATACCCACCTGCTAGATCTAGTAGGGAACTCAAAGACACCTTATGATTAGATTATGACAGTAGATTATGACCTATTTCTTTGATTCATCATCATACTAAGTCTGCTCATGATGGTCAGTTGTGAGATTTCTTGAACAATCTAGACACTATGCTTAATTTTGATACACTTTATCAAATCTTTAGTCTGGATTTCCAAGAAAACTTTGATTCCCAACCTTCCTTATCCCATACTGTGGCATCATCCTCCTGTACTCTTGAGCCCAAGATCACTCTTGTTGAAATTAGTCCAGGAAAATCTTTACACATTAGTTGAAACCTAGATTCATCTCAGCAAGAGCAACTTGTTACCTTGTTGCGAGATCATTTGGATGCATTCGCTTGGAGTTATGAAGACATGAAAGGAATTCCTCTTAAGACTTGTACTCATCATATCTATATCTAGGAGGGAGCTTGAACTATCTGACAACCCCAGAGACGAATGAATTGCACACTAAGAGATATTGTTAAGGAAGAATTACAAAAACTCTTAGATGCTAATTTCATCTACCCATTTCTGACAACCATTGGGTCTCTCCATTAGTGTTAGTCCCTAAGAAAGATGGGAGATGGCGTATTTTCATTGACTATTGAGAATCAAACAAAGCCACTCTCAAGGATTACTTTCCCATTCCTTTCATCAATCAGGTGCTAGATAGCCTTGCCGGTAAAAAGTACTTTTCATTTTTAGATGGCTTCAATGGGTATAACCAAATCTAGATCGTACCTTCAGATCAAGACAAAACCACCTTTACATGCACTTGGGGTACATTTTCCTACCGAGTGGTTCCCTTCAGGATGTGTAATGCACCCGCTACCTTTCAGAGGGATGTGTTGGCTATTTTCGCTGATCTTGAATGTGTTGATATTTATATGGATGACTTTTATGTGTTCGGTAACTCATTTGATGAAGCTTTTAAAAACTTAGAAAAAGTTATTTTACGTTGCCAAGAGGCCCATCTTGCTTTGAGTGATAGAAAATGTAGATTAATGTGCAAAGCAGGAGTGGTTCTTGTTCATTTGTAGACCCCGCTAAAATTGAAGTTATTATTTGTCTACTTGCACCCAAAACTCAAAGGGAAGTGAGAGGTTTCCTGGGATAGGGTAGTTATTACTGGAGATTCATTGAAAATTTTCCAAGATTGCTACCCCCCTTTTTCAATTACTAGCTGGGGATAGTGAATTCATTTGGTTCATGGCTTGCCAATAGTCATTTGAAACATTGAAGGAAAAATTAGTACAGGTACCAGTTTTGAGAGGACCAAACTAGTCCCTGCCATTTCATATTTCCTCCGATGCTTCAGACAATGTTATTGGCATAGCCTTAGGACAAGAAGAGAATAAACAGTCCTATGCTATTTACTACATCAGTAAAAAATTGTCAACTTTTGAATTTAACTATACAGTGACTGAGAAATAATTTTTAGACGTTATTTTTGTTATTAAAAAATTCAAACATTACATTACATGATATGAAGTTTATGTGCATACTAATCATTCTGCTACAATATATTTAATGAATAAACCTTTAACTAGCGGAAGAGTGACTAGGTGGTTACTTCTATTACAGGAATTCAATGTTACAATTATTGATAGGCTAGGAAAGTCTAATGTTGTAGCTGATTATCTTTCCAGATTAAACAATTCTGGAAAAGCAATTCCTGTTAATGATGATTTCCATGACGAACATATTTTTTCTATGTCAGTAAAATCTCCATGGTTTGCTAACATAGCTAACTATTTAGTCACCAAAAAGACACCACCTGACTTGTCCACTTGCGAAAAGCAGAATATTATTCATAAAAGTGCTTCATATCCTTGGATACATGGAGACCTCTTTTACATGGACCAGATTTTTTTATTCGTAGATGTGTAAGAGAGGAAGAAATGTTTGATATTTTAAAATTTTCTCATGATGAACCTTGCAGTGGCCACTTTGCTGACAAACGAATTGCATATAAAATTTTACGCACTGAATATTTTTGGCCTTCTTTGTTTAAGGATGCCACACAAAATGTTAGGAATTGTGATAGTTGTCAACGAATGGGTCATCCTGTTCAAGCCAATGAAATGCCTTTATGTCCTCAAGTCATGATTGAGCCCTCTGAAAAATGGGCTATTGATTTTGTAGGACCCATAAATCCCACATCTTTAAATAAAAATGATATCTTGGTTTGTACTGATTTTGTTACTAAATAGGTAGAAGTTAAAGTTGTTTCTTTTTCCACTGAAAAAGTTGTTGTTGATTTTTTGTTTAATGAAATTTTTACTAGATTTGATGTTCCTAGAGAAATTGTTTCTGACAATGGACCACAGTTTGCTTCTAACTTGGTATAGGAAGTCATGAATCAATATAAAATTCAACACAAGAAATCTACACGTACCAACCACAAGCAAATGGCTAGGTGGAATCCAAAAATAAGGTGAGCGAATACATACTCACCAAAACATTAAACATGCATAGGAAGGATTGGGCTAGTCGGTTGCCTGAAGCCTTATGGGCTTATCGAACCACTTGGAGGAACAACACGAGGCATACACCATATGAACTGGTGTATGAAAAACAAGTATCTTTGCTAATTGAATTTCATATAAAGACTTTCAGGACTGTAGTTTAGTTGGGTCTAGATCTCTTAGAAGCACAACAGTAGCTTCTATTGTAGCTAAACAAATTAGATGAATTTTGAAGGGATTCTGTTCAACAGAATATTTTGGTACAACAGCAATGCAAGAAGTGGCATGACAAGTTTATCAGGAAAAAGTAGTTCCAACCAGGTGATTGGTTACTTCTCTATGATTCTATTTTTAACCATTTTAAAGGGAAGTTCCATACTCGTTGGATGGGACTGTATGAGGTGATTCAAGTCTTCGACAATGGGGCTATAGAAGTCAAAACTATCGATTGGCGAGATTTAGTTTTCCTTGAGAATGGGCATAGGCTTAAAGTATATTTTCAGCCCATCACAAAGGAAGACTTCATGCAACAAGTGCAGCAGTAGTCTGAACTTTAGTTGGTAGGTGGTTATGCTAGCCTATTGTAATATGATTTCTTCTCTCTTGAAATGAAATTTAAGAAAAATCCAAAAAAAATATGATATAAATAATTAAGAAGGAAAAAAAATAAAATGAAAACGAAAATGAATTTTTCCTGTGATTGTGAAAATCAGTCCTACTGACATGATTGGAGAAGGATCAACCTGAAAACCAGCTTGCTGGCAGGAAGATCAGTTCTAATAAAATGGGAATGTTGCTTGACCTTTAGAAGTGTTAACTATCACAAGAAGAAGCAGGTTCAAGTACAGGAACCGGGCCCTTACCAAAGTTTGGGATAGTTGGCACGAAAATTTTTATTTTAGGCAACACTGAATTCCCACTACATTTATTTCATGGATTGGCACCATGCAGGCATATATTAGGTGAAATGTTGCCTTTCTTCTATTCCCATTTTCGAAAAAAAATCCCCTTATTTTCTTATTTTTATCCCAAAAAGTTTACCATCCCTTTCTTCAAAGAAATTTCCCTATCCATTTTCGTGTTTCCCTCTTTTCCCTTGAAATTTTTTTTGCAAAATCCCTTTTCAATTTATCCCTCTTAGTGGTTTCGCTATTGAATTCCCTGTCGTAATTTCCTTCCCATTCTAAAAATTTACCCTTTTTCCCGTCATGGATTGATTGCAGGATTTGATGTGAACTCAGAAATCAGATCGAAAGGCATATGTTAACACCAAAGAATGGAAAATAAAATCTCCTTTGTATATTCAACAAATATTTTTTTATCCAGTCTAGGAATTGTATTCTATCAGAATTCTCTTTTGGCTCCTATTACTCTACAAATATCCCTGGTGCGGGAATGTGTGTTCCAAGTGCAAGCAGATTCGGTGTAGGCATGGGTAGTGCAAGCATGTCTAAAGTGCAAGCATGCTCAGTGTAGGCATGGTTGATGCAAGCACATTCAGTACAAGCATGATCTAGTGTAGGAATCCTCACTCTTGAGCGCGCCCAATTCAAAAGCACATGTTTTAGTGCAGTAACAAATGGTGAAAAATGCATGTTGAAGGTTATATTTTGTTTCATGAACCTTTGTACAAGCAGAATAGCTATACCAGATACAGATCATGACATTCAGTTTATATTATGATTAACGTTTTGTTTCATCATTTACTAAATTAGGAAGAAATCATTTAAGTACAGGGATATTTTAGGTTATGAAATCTTATATTTTCAATGAGTACTAAAGTATGCCTTATGTGAAATCATGGAGTAAATGCGGAGCGGTACGATTCTCCCAAAATTCAATACTTACCTTCCCTTGGAAAACTCATCACCTGATAATAATAGCCTCACCCCATGTCCGACCTTGCATGATCGTTATGTGAAATTATTGTCTAAATTTCTGCCTCTCCCAATCATCATCACCTGCCTGTACTTGCACCAATTCACACTCACATTTGTGTAATTTTAATAATGAAACTCAACCTTTCGGGAAATTGTTGATATAATGGCGAATATGTAGCTCGATCACCATTTGAGTTCTTTTTGCTATGATATCTTTTTTAAAGAGTGAGTGGGTGAATTTGAATAGACATGGCTCCTGTAAGGATTGAGCAACGATCCATAGAGATGGAACAGACAACTGAGTATAGGAATAGTCTTGTGTTGGCTTGTTGGGGCCTGAGCTAGGTTCAGAGGTGATTTTAGGCAAACAAATCTCCGTACTACTGGCCCTTTTGGCAACATTCCATGGAGCGCGCACTGAGGTCTCACCTGAAGTAGCATGGGAGGGTGTTAGAACTAGGTTTCTGCACCCTAGAGATGTATGATGAGTTCAAGTGGTTGCTACGCACACTTACCCGTTCCTCGCAACCTAAGATGTTGCCTTTGCGTAGCCCTACTCGAGGGTTGAACACTGTAATTACCCAAGTCCTTACTATTAATTCAATATTTAGTTAATTAACTTAGCTTATTTGTATGCTTTCAATTATAATTAAAAATATTCACAATTCATACAAGTGCGCGCAGTAAATAAACGATATAATTGCAATTCATATCCAACGGATAATAACCCAAGAACAGATACACGGAATTAAGATAACACTTCTCTTTATTATTCTCTTCCTTCGGTTACAGACTCTACTCTACCCTGCACACTCAGTTGCAAGGGTCTGCACACTCAGTTTCAGACTCTACTAGGCCTTTGCACACTCATCTACAAAGTCTTTTCCTACTCTACGACACACTTAGACTATGTCTCTTGCCTTCTACTTTGCTTTCTCATCCTATTCATTCGATCAGATATCTTTACAACTTAGAGCCTCGCTCTATTTATACACTTCCATGGTCCGCAGACCATAGGTAGGCCGACATTACATTCAAAACTTAGGGTGGACAACCCTATGACTCTAACATACATTTCGCATTCCACACCCGCAACTCGCAGAGTCCTTACAACAATGTCAAGTCAAAACTTGGGCTTTGAGCCCCAAAACATGTTGTGGGGGGATTCCATGCCCAACAAGCCCCTAACACAAACATCGTGACTCACCCTCGAGTCACTCTATCAGCGCGGTGATCTTGGTGCAGAGTCCCTACAATTGTTCTCGGACGGTACTAATATCCATAGCACATTGAGCTTCTTCTTGTTGAGCCTGTTGCATCCACTCTTCTGAGACTTCAGAGGCTGAACTGGTCCCATACATCTATACCGGTATATGTCGATAGTCTCGCGCCTTTGGCCAACTCCCTAGAGCATGAAGACTATGATTCTGTCAGTTAGTCAAATACCCAGCCCACCCATGTAAGGCTTCAAGCGGCTGCCATTCACTTTGCCTGGAAAGGGTTCTCCATTTAATTTGATGAGTTGGACCGCGCATCCATCTATGACTTCCTTAACCCCGTATGGTCCCAGCCAATTCATTTTGAATTTTCCCAGAAATTTTTCAAACTTACTGTCATTTACTTTGAATGTATGCAACTTAATATGGCGATCATGCCAAGCCTTTTCACGCTATTTTTGAACCTGTTGATGAAAACCCTCCAAGAACCGTTCCTCCTCGATTTCTTCCAATTGCACTAGTCTTTCTTCCAGAGCTTCGCGGTCTATCATCCCTGTGAGCACTACTATTTGCAGACTAGGTGCCATATATTCTGTTGGCATGACAGCTTCGACACCATAAACTAACTGGAAATGTGTTTTTCCCATTAGTTTCTTACACGTTGTTCTGTAAGCGCATAACACTCCAGGTATGTGCAGGTCCCAATTGCTTCGCTGTGCGTTGCACACTTTGTTCAGCGCAGTCTCTAGTATTTTGTTGAATGCCTCTATTGTCCCATTGGCTTGTGGGTGACACGGTGTACTCTTCTAATGATACACCTGGAATTCTTCTGTGAACGCGCTGATGCTTTCATTCAAGAAATGTGTTATGCGATCACTCATTAAGATTTTCGGACAGCCAAATCGGGTCAACAGGTTGTCAAACAAAAATTTCGCAGCCCTAGCAGTCATGAAATCTTTGACCAACTGTGCTTCTGCCCATCGTGTCAGGTACTTTATTGTGGTGATGATGTAGCGCACGCCCGTCTTCCCCTGAGGTTTGATCGGTCCCACAAAGTCAATTTCCCATTCTGTCATGCACATCACCAATTCCTTCTTCTGTTGGATAGAGTATTCCTTCAGCGTAGTCCCTGTGGTCAGAAAGTGGATTATATCTTCAAAGTGTCCGTCAGCTATGTGCACAGCAAAAAGTTGAGCGTTAGGTAGTCCCTCTTCCAAATTAGTGGGTTCCTCGCCCGTCTCAATGCACAACAAGTGATTTGGTCCTATGTTCAAGCGTCCCGACTTTATTATGACCTCAAATTCATATTCCTGGAACAATAAGAGCCACTTGCATATGCACCCACACAACACATGCTTATTGACCAGGTATTTTAGCGCAGAATGGTTTGTATACATATTGAAATGTCCTCCTAGAAAATAGTGTTGTTATTTTTGGAGTGCGTACACCATCGCCAACACCTCATGCTTGGTTGTGGAGTAGTTCTTCTCAGCTTTGGACAATCTACGTCTTGCAAACGTGATAGGGTGATCCAAGCCTTCCCCACCCTCCTGTGTGATCATTGCTCCCAGCGCGATACATGACACATCAACATGGACATGAAACTCCACATCCCATTTTGGGAAGACCAAGATTGGAGCGGAGGCCAATTTCCCCTTCAGGACATCCAAACTTTTCATGCAATTGTGATTCCAGCAAAATGTAACATCCTTTTTCAATAGTTTTTCCATCAGCGAGGTGATTTGGGCATAGATTTTGATAAAATTTATGTATTACTCGGTGTGTCCCAAGGTAGTGTGCAGTTGTTTAACACTTCACGGTGCTTCCAAATTTAGAATAATGGCGATCTTCGCAGGATCCACCATCAGTCCTTGTTTGCAGACCACATGTCCCAACAGGTTCCCAAAGGGAACTAGAAATGTGCACTTCTTAAGGTTCAGCGCAATCTGGTGTTGTCAACAAGTATCCAACATCAAGAGTAAGCTTTCTATGTGGTGCTTAACTAATCCAAAGGCAGTCCAATCATCCAGACAGACCTCCAGGAACTTGTGGATTTATTCTTTGAATGCGGAAACAACGATGCATGAAAAGATGGTAGGCACATTCTTCAATCCAAACAGCATAATGGTGTATTGAAAGCAGCCCCATTCCATTGTGAAGGTCATTTTTCTCTTGTCTTCTGGCACGATCTTGATCTGGTGGTACCCCGAGAACCCATCCATGAACGAGTATGCTTCTTGTCCATCAACATTTTCCAATACTTCATCTATGAACAATGTTGGGAATGGATCATGTACACAGGCGTCGTTCAGCTTCCTAATGTCCACGCATATTCTTATTTCACCCTTCTGATTTTTCTCCTATACTACCATAGGACTCCCCCAGTCGGATTCTTCCACTAGCTCAATAATTTTGTCTGCGAGCATTTTGTCTAGTTCTACACGAACCTTTTCCTTATATTTTGAATTCAAGCAATAAGGCCTCTGCTTAACCAGCTTTGTGTCAGGTTTTATGGTGATCTTCATCATCCCTAAGTTGCCAATGTTCCCTTTTAAATCCTTAATTTTGGTTAGGAATAAGTCTTGGTATTTGTAGAGTAACTCAGCGACCTTATCCACCATGGCATCATCCCAATAGTCTCCCAGCATGGCATACCTTGGTTCTTCCTCCGTCCCAATGTTTACCTGCTTCGTTTTCAACGGCACGGTGATGTCGGGATACTCAATCAACGGTCCTCGAACCTCGTGACATCCTTCCGTTTCTGGAATGTTAATATTCCATGGGTCCTCATCATCCTCCTCAACATTTACATTGTAACATTCCAGTGTGCAGCTCAGTTGTGTTGCCCATTCCGGCTGAAGCACTTCCATTGGCTCCTGGGTTATTTTGAAGATATTTTCTTTTAGGATTTGTAGCACATCATCAATAGTATCCCACCAACCATCTTCAAACGTGAAAGTTAACATAAATTCTTCGTGCAAGAAATCCCATTTTCTTGTACCATGGAAAATCTCTGTCTCAGTATACCAATTCATGGGTATGACATCCAGAGTATGACAAAACAAATGCACCCATTCAGGTTGTGGCTCTTCCCCATAGACCTTGGTCCATTTCTCAAGGTTTGCACATGGATCATTGCAGTCGTAATATTTATCTGTTAATGGCATCTACAGTTTCCCAAATCATAGGCGCATCATGCTTCTGCATTCGTGTCAGTCCCCGAAACTCTGCTGGTGTGTACCCCACCACCTTGCGTGCGTAGCGTGCAGTGCCCATTTTAGAGTGTCAAAACGCTACTATTCTAGTACTTATTTTTCAAATTTATTTAGGAAATCATCTACTGCGGTCAGTCCGTCATACATAGGTAGATCCTTGGCCTCTATTGCTACATAGTGTAGTGACCTTATCATCATGTTTCAATTTAGCGTGGTTACCTCGTGTAATTAGTTCTGTCATCGTTCTATTTCTTCGTCTGAATCCAAAGTGCAGGAGCTTTCGCTCTCCCATGAAATCCTACCATCCGTTGTAGGATTCACCCAATCCTGCTCCCATGTAGTTATCTTATAAATACAGTCGATATCTTCATCACTATCATCATCACGCAATGGTTCTGTGTAGTGCGATCCTTCCACATGGTCTAGCGGTACTACTACGCATAGTGACTTTTTTAAAAAAATCATCTTGCGCTTCTTGAGATTTATTACTCCATTCGTATCAGTGGCCCAATCTATTCCCAGTAGTGCAGGATAGGGATTGCTACCATCAAAAATCTCTATCACTTCGAAATATGCAAGCTCGCTCACACCTTCAATATCCACAGTTACTCCCTGCAATCTTCCCATGGGTAGGATCTTTTGCTGGTTTGCCATTCAGAATTGAATAGGAGACCACTGCAACGTGGGCCTGCCCATGCGTTCCCATGTCTGCTTTGGTAGTACATTCACATCTGATCCTAGATATAGAATTACTTGATCCATTTCATACTCCCCTATTTGCGCAGTCAATCTCATTTCCCTTCCTGTTCGCGATGTGTGTTTTCCGAGCTTCTAGGCTATGCGTGGTTCCCCTAACCCAGCACATCTAGTGATGAGTTCTTGCAATCCCTTCACCACTTTTCTATCGTGAAACAACTTCATGCATGTCTCCAGAAAGGTAGTGAGCATTGAAGGATCCATCTCTGGTTCTAGTTGATCCTCACTACCTGAAATGGAGGCCTCTATGAAGCTCTTCTTAGCTTCCATGAATGTCTCCTTAGCGCGCTACAAATCAAATTCAGATTCCTTTGTAAGAGCCTTTTGAAACCATGCACTTTCTTCAGGTTGCTTGCCTTTGTCATCTCCTATCATGATACCGCTTCGAAGCACGATGTTTACATTCGGGTCCTCTTCGCGTGGCTCAGACCTCATCATTTGTAGGCTCTGAGTCAGTGGAGGCTAGAGTATTCCTTTATTGCACAATCTCACTATCAGTGTAGGCCAGTCCTCTATATCATGATCAAATTGGTACAATATAAACATGATGCTCTCGTCGGATTTGTACAATTCCGAGCATAATGCCCCGGTCCTCGGCAATTTTATCAAATCAACTATCTGCAACCCCTTCCTAGTCACATTCCACCTCGAGCTCATCTGCACCCTTGAAATCTAGTGCGTGCCATCCCTGCATTTTGATCGAGGGCTCGCGTTTCGGTCTACATCCTGTAGGCAGGGGTTTGATCCATCATCATTTCATAACTTTTGCATGTGCGCTCATCATGGCCTATCGACCTACAGAAATTACAGAACAATTGTTGGGACGTCTATGTATACTTTTGTAATAGATGACAATTATATGTAGCATGTTTTCCTCCTATCTAACAAATCATGCACCATAATGCAGGTGTCGCGCTCATTCCTGCTTGTGCCTCTGGTCTCAATGGCATTGGTCCTCCTCCCACCAAGCAATTCATGAATACTAGACAATGGTCCTTGTTGTGTCCCTGTCCCTTGCACTTTATGCACCATACCTCCTCGCGTGCCTTTGGGCAAGTTGTCTTGTCCTGTTTCAAACTCTACATTTCCAGACATAAATTTTTCAATGGAGCATGGATTTGTTGGACTCCCAGGCTAGGATATTGTATTGGGGTCTCGTGCAGTTTCATTGCAATCTCCAAAGCTTCGGCCTAGGTGGATAACTTCTGCTATGACAACGCTATTCTTAGAAGTGGCATTAGTGATGCTACAAACCATGTGCGGCGCTACCCATCTGTCAAGGGCATGTTGGCTTCGTGAATCATACCCTTCAGTCTCTAATCCAGCTCCCAGGGGGTCTCACCTGGAAGCATCACGATTTCCTTATACCCAATGATTAACTGTGTCTCTGATTTGGGCCTGCTAAATTCCATGTTCAGTGCAGCTTGGATATCTGTGATCCCCGCATTTGGGTTGTCATTAGAGTGCTTAATGTACCATGTTAGTGTGCGATCCTGCAATGCACTTACCAATGTTGCCTTATTTATGTTATCATCTGTAACCCCTTGTGCTTCCCATACAGCCTTTACCACGAACCAAAATTGGTTCGGATCTTCGTTCCCTACTCCTCTGAATACCGGCAATTTTATTGTGTTCGCCATACTGAACTGTGGTGGTGGTGGAGGTGGTGGAGGTGGTGTAGGTAAAGATGAAGGTGACTATGGTGAAACTAGTGGAGGTGTGGGTGGGGGTGGTATAGGTGGAATTCACTACTTTATGAGACTGGTCGCGCTTCTCGGAGAAACTTTCGCGAGCTCTTCCTCGCTTTCTCGCAAAGGTGAAATCAATGGAATAGTTTCTAATTCTTCGCTACTTTTATTTCTGTATATCCTCCCACTTCACGTAGCCGCAAACATCAATTTATTCGCATAACTCGCTTTTCACTTAGTAGAATTTTAATCCAAGTGTTCAAATATTTAATGTACTTAACTCGCAGCCCTTTGAGGAAGCGTCATTTCGCCTCACTGTAGCTAACTGGCGTATCTACCGCGAACTCGGTGATAAACCCTCCTATAATCTGATCTAGCCAATGGTCCACATCACGCGCAATCTTATCTTCCAATGCTTCTAGCTTGCGCACCAAATCTGGAGTCCACACAATTGGTTTGTTGAGCCTACACCTTCCTTGACTATCTGCTAGCTTTGCGATCCACTCATCCAACTGAGAGGGGAAGGATGCAAAGAAAATTTTATGGATTTCCATATACACGTAGTGTTCTAACCATTGTTCCTTTGATACTCGTGGATTCCCATTTTCCCATGCCATGAACTCGTGAATATTTCTATCCAGCCACTTTTCAATTTCTTTCTTTGTTGGATTCTAGTGAAACGACATCAGACATCCCTTATGCAGATCCCAGTCCCAGCAACAGAACCATTTGTTGGCTTGTTGGGGCCTAACCCAGGTTCATAGGTGATTTTATCCAAACAAATCCCACGACTATTGGCCCTTTCAGCAACAATCTGTGGAGTAAGGACTGATGTCTTACCCGAAGTAGTATGGGGGGGTGCTAGAACTAGGTTTCCGCACCCTGGAGATGTCTAATGAGTTCAAGTGGTTGCTACACGCACTTACTTGTTCCTCGCAACCTGAGATGCTACCTTCGCGTAGCCCTACTCGGGAGCCGAACACTGTAATTAGCCAAGTCCTTACTATTAATTCAATATTTAGTTGATTAACTTACCTTATTTGTATGCTTTTTGTTATACTTAACAATATTCACAATTCATACAAGTATGCACAGTAAATAAACAGTATAATTACAATTCATATCCAACAGATAATAACCTAAGAGCAGATCCACAGAATTAAGATAAAACTTCTCTTTATTATTCTCTTCCTTCGGTTACAGACTCTACTCCGCGTTGTGCACTCAGCTGCAGGGGTCCACGCACTCAACTACAGACTCTACTAGGCCTCTGTGCACTCAGTTGCAGAACCTTTTCCTACTCTACGACACACTTAGAGTCTGGCTCTTGCCTTCTACTTCATTATCTCATCTTATTCATTGAATCAGATATCTTTACAACTTAGAGCCTCGCTCTATTTATACACTTCCATGGTTCGCGGACCATGGGTAGGCCGACATTACATTCAAAACTTAGGGTGGACAACCCTATGACTCTAACATACATTTCGTACTCTGCGCCCACAATTCACGGAGTCCTTACAACAATGTCAAGTCAAAACTTGGGCTTTGAGCCCCAAAACATGCCATGGGGGGATTCCATGCCCAACATCTTGCAATGTTGTAGGAATCTAGGTTCCTCCCATTCTTGCAGAAGTTCGATGGGTTTGACTCATCTGTGGCAATAGCATTTGCCCGAACCTTCAATGGGAGCTAAGCCAAGGTTGGTTCATTAGAATTTACAGTAACAGAAGAATCAATATCTCAGGCTATAGGGTTTCCAGCAGTAGGGGAGAAATGGTTCAAGAAGGAGAAGTTAGAAAATAAACTATGGCGTCGGTTCATGGTCAACCCGAAGCAGAAGGTGGACTGGAAGAACGGCCTCTAGTAGAACACTGTGATAGGGAAGTGGAAGGATCTCTTGTATGTGTTGCAGAAGTTCCTTACTTGTGAGGGCCACTACTCACTAACTTTCCTCTACCACATATGCCTACTCTTGCACTTTGAGTCCGGTAAGCTCATCAATTTCCCATACTATTTGCTCAAAAGTTTAGAAAATATGGCGAAAGGGGTTCAAAAAGGAAAATCCAATCAGGCCACATGCAAATTATATCACCACGGGTTGATCACAATCTTAGTTAAGAAAGAACTGGAAGCTAGAAGTGTGACTTGGGAGGAGTTCTTGAAGGAGTTTCGGGGGCAGAGCGTAGAGAAGTCGACTCAAAAGAAAAGTGCAAAGAAGTCGACTCAAAATAAGAGTGCAAAAAAACTAAAGTCAGCTTAGAAGAGGAGTGCAGGAAAAAATGAGAAATCAGAAATGATGACCCTGCATCCTACTGAGACCAGGAGGTTGGCCAGGCAAAGAACTGCCTCCTCAAGGGTGGGTCACATTCAGACGGCCTCTCCTATACTTTTGTATGACTCAACACCTGATTTTCCAAGTAAATATAATCTTTCGGTTCTTGCTGAGGCAATGGCTCACACAGTAGTTGACGGTGACTATGTGGAGAAAGAAGACGACACACCCTTGTCAGTCATCTTTGGCACAATAAAGAAAACAAAGGTGATGTTTAGTCAAAATAAGGTCCCGACAAAGCGTCATATGGATGACAAGGCACAGGATGCTGAAACCCCCAACAATTTTGAAGAGTAGGGTATTGAAACCCTTGATGCGATGAATGAGTAGGGTGTTGAAACCCTCAACAATTTTCAAGAGCAATGTACTGAAATCCTTGATGATGAATGAGAAGGGTTTTGAAACCCTCAACGATTTTGAGGAGCAGGATACTGAAACCCGTGGTGAGATAGATGAGCAAGGTATTGAATCCCTTAATAACTCTAAGGAGTAGGGTACTGAAACCCCTGATAAGGTAAAAATGCAAGGCACTGAGACTCTTAGCAACAATGATACTCTGTGTATTGAAACCCTTGATGATATTACAATCCAAGAATTGAAATGTGGTGAGGATAACTTCGACCTTGATGATGATGGAACGTGTTTGGAATCGACTGCTGAAAAGTTTGCGCCCGAGGAATTGAGAGTGGAGAACTCCACCCTCTAACTGAACGGTAAAATAGAAGAACTCAAGCAACATGTTTATGGATTGGAGGTGCTAAACCAAGCCATGAAAGAGCAGAATATAGAGTAGAAATGAGCAAATGCAGAGTTGGTAGGGGAGGTGAAGGAACAAAAATGACAAGTTAAGATATGGAAGTATCAAGCTTTGAAGTGTTATGAACGTCTTAAGAAGGTGACCAAGAAACTTAAAAAGGTTCAAAGCAGGAAGGAAAAGATAATGAAAGTAGGGATTAGTATATAAGTTTTGAATTAAAGGGAGCCCCTTTTGTCTTAGTTTTTTGCAGCAGGTAAAAGTTCTCTGAGGACCCACAATAGCTTAAGGAGGGGAGGATGTTGGCAGGCTAAATTGCTTCATTTTTTAACCCCTTTTCCCTTCAAAAACATAACCTTATACCTTTGTTTTAACCTTGCAAACCTCCTTATTCCTGTAGTAATCCAAGAATCATGCCCTTCCTGCACTAAGCTTTATGTTTCATGTTTAAGGGTTATGAATCTTCTTAATTAATCATTTTCATAGATTTTACGCCTTTAAATCTTTGCAACTAATAATTCTCTTCCTAGAAGTATTTGATAGACAATGAATTAATCATCTTGTTAGGATGGTCGAGTGCAGGTAGGATTTTGCACCATTGGCGAATCTTCAACTACCATGACAACTCACCACTCCATGCAGACACTGTGTTCTGGAACGATTAACTCAAGTTGGGCTTGGAGCATAGAGGAAAATTAGGGATATGGTGGAGATTAGGTCACCAGTTGAATACCTAGAATAGCATTTTGTTATAGCCGAAAGGCTTAGCACGAGTTTTTATTGTTATTTTGTTATAGCCGAAAGGCTCAGACTGGAACACTTGTTCTAATTTTGTTACGACCACAGGCTTGAATGAATGTATAAAATGTAGGACTCAGATAAAATATGGTAGTGAGTGATAGATATAGAAAGGATACTGTGATTCTGTCCTTTCATAATTTTGCTTGTATCACCCTCGTTCTAGGCTGGATTCGAATTCATGATGTATATTTGCTTATCATTAACAGAAAGGAACTATGCCATGATTTCTTAATCTTTCACTATAATTTTGTGTTAATGCGTTGATTAAAGAGCTGAGTCTTTACATTTCCTAAACAGGGAAATGAGTTGGTTGGCTAGGGCGCATCCAACCCATCTCATTCTCCCTCGTGTTCTTCTCCTTTTCGATTAAGGCATGTTAATTATTTTGAATGCAAAGTGTGAAGTAAACAGATGTTTCTTTTATCTTTTTGCAAAGTTTGAATTTGATTTCATTATAGTGTGATAGATCTGTGGTGTGTGAAATCAATTGAAGTTTAATCTTATGATTTCCTTCTTTGAAGTTTAATCTTGATTTCTACCTAGATCGTGCAAGAACGCATTCTTGCACTAGTGTATTTATAGTTTCACATATTGATTCTTCCAGTTCATTACAAGTAATAGTCTTTTGTTTTTATTTGATAAGTCTTAATGCGATCTTGAAGAGCGTGATTTATATTAAGTCTTAATGCGATTATGAAAAGCATGATTTCTATTCTGAAGTTATTTTGATATTTTAAATTAAATATACTTCTAATAATAAAAAAATGAACATTGTTGCGACACACTGGTCTGTGCTTTCACTTTATGCTGTTTAGGAAATATCTGATTCATGCGTAATGATCCTTAAAGGAAATCTTTCTGAGTTCAAAAGGTTATGAATTTAGATCAGTTCCTGTAGATAGCTATTACAGGATTGAAGCATGTTGTCACAATTAAATTATATCTTATATTACATTCAGAAGTTCCTTAATTAAAGAAGAGTGTGCTTTGACTTTGGGAATTAATTCTTGTTTTACATTAAGATCAGTTAAAGCATCTTCCGGTTTGAGGAAATTATTTTGAAGTTCTATTAATCTTTGCAAGATATTTTTCCTAGTTAACACATTCTTTATTTTCTCAAATGAAGGATTGGAAAATTTGGTGTAGGAACCTCTGTCCTAGTATAGGAATCGATCTCCTGATATAGGAACAAAGTGCTCTAGCCTTGAGGCATAGAGTTACTGCATAAAGACATAAATCTTAAGTACAAGTGTAAAATATACTCCCAACATCTAAGCTTTGTTTTTTACTAGTGCAAGCACATTGCAAAAGTACTTGAATAATAACTTAGCACAGGGAGGAAGATCTATAAGAGTCAGATATCTTCAAGGGTCCAATTATTAACCTAGCACACAACTATACTGAAGATAAACATAGATTTACATTTTCATTGATCAAAGATTGTTTGCAAGAGGTTTTGAGAATTCCTTTCATTTATTTTCCTACAAAAGTACTTTCTTTCATATTCCAACACTAGAATATCTTTGGTGTAAATTTTCGGGTGATATTTTCTTTTTTATTCTGCAAGATTGCAATTAAGGAAGTAGGAATAGAGTTTGGAAAAGTTCATATCATTTCTGGCATTTCTTATGCTTCGTCTCTGAGTTTACAAAACCCATGAGTTGACAATTAAGTGTTGAAGGAGTCTTCTTGACCACAATTCCTACACCCAATAAGTACACAGACTTACCCAATGATGGAAATGACACATTTCCAAACACATCACAGTGCACAAGCTCTCATATCCCTTCCGCTCTCTTAGCACCAGAGAGGAAACTCACTTGATTCTTCTTCCCATATACACAATGTTCACAGAAATCAAAATATAGAGAGAAATTCGGCATACCTTCTACCATACCATTACAATGTAGTATTTGAAGGCCCTTCTCTCCAATATGTCCAAGACTTTAATGCCATAGCATGGTCTTTTCTCCAGAGACCACTTGATTTTCTTGATCAATTTTTGTATGATTAGTTTTGTTGTGCTAATAACAATTACATATTTATAAATATGTGCATGCTCATTGTTTATTGTGTTGAGGTTTCATTAGTTGTTTTTGCATACAATCATGTAAATTTCCCTAAGTTTAAAAAGACATTCATGAGAAAAATAGTTTTAGAAACAAATGTTGAACAACAAACATGTACAAAGTAGAAAACCATCAAAGCAATACAAAGTGGAAAAAAATTATGTTTACAAAGCTCTATGGCTCCTGATACCTACACCAATTTGTTCAGAATGACCCAATTAGCCAAGAACACCTCTTTCTGAACTCAATTAGGTCGAAAATTTCTCAATATATGCTTTAGTCAATGTTTTCCTAGGAAACCCCCCTAAAACTGGAGAAGACTCCAATTAGCACCGCCAAAATTGGCAATTCCGCCGAAAATTGGCACACCTCCAAAACTTCCGCCAACTTAAAAGAGACTAATTAAGTTTAAACCTGGATTAGTGGCTCTCTAAGCATGCTTATCCTTTAGCATTGGCACATGATTTATATTGTGCGGTTGTTGTTGTACCTTTGAGTTGATAATGGTCAGCTATCAAGCCAAAGAATCTAAGATAATTGTTTTGGGGGTTTTTGTTTTAGTTTGGAAGACCAATGAATGAAATATATATAACACTATAATGCCTAACCTTTTGAATAATATTAATGCTAAAACAGAGGGCTGCTATAAAATTTTACACATTGAAATAGTTTGAATAGTGGGGAGCAGAAACAAAAAATAATATGATTATTACAGTTTTCAAATAGAGAATTAAATAATCATAAGTATGAAAACCTCTGACCAATGTTCAGAAGGTTCAAGAGAATATGCTTATGCTTACAACAAGATGTTGATGATTTATTGATTCAGAGGGAATTAATTAAACAAACAGTTCATTACTCTATTCTCTTTAATGATTATCACTTCAGAAGCTTATAGGAATAGATTGAGACACAATTATTCCTACCTAGGTATCTCTCTAAGACATAAGAATATGAAGAAAAACATAATTAATGTTACTGGAAAAACTTACAGTAAACATAAACTATGTAAAACTAAATTTAGAATCCTTTACTTTGTATTAAGGGTCTATACAAGCTAGTACATCAAATGTTTACAAATGCTTCTTCAAGGCTGAACTCACTTTCAATGGTCAACCTAGTTCAATCATGAACAATGAACCCTTAATAACTCGAGAAGAGATATATTTATACAATAGTAGAACTAAGAAAATATCCTAAACTGTTTAAGGATTTATTATAGGAAAAGGAAATATCCTGCAAGGAAATAGAGACAACTATTGAACTGTTGTTTAGTGTCCATATTCTTTAGGTTCTGCTGGATTTGGTCTTTGAATTTTTTTCCCTTTAAGTTGCTCGGTTTGGTCTTCACGTTGGATGTCATATTTACTTATGACCTTTCATCTGATACGCTTTCATCTGATACTCTTTGACCTTGTTGACCTGTCAATAACCTTTATTGTGCTTTTTGCTTTTACTGTGTATTGCAACAGTAAATCATTTAGTTTTTAACATGTCTCAGTGTCAAGTAGTTGGATATTGATCATCTTTCTGTCTATTTCATATGTTTGTCTTTTAACATGAATGCTTAGTTTTAACATTTACTGTGTAAATGTTTCCTTCTACTCTGTCTTTGGTTTAAACTTGATATCTATTTGTATAGGAAATCATTTGAATTCATCTTGAATAAACAAGTGTTTTGGTTAGTATCAAATTGTTTATCCAGTCTCTTGGTCTTCTGCTAATCACCTGCAAAATCCAACAGTTGTTAAGAAAAACACAGGCATACCACAATGGTTTCATTTGAGTGGAAAGGTCTGTGGATGGAGTATGGAGCGTTTTCGGGAAGTAAACAGTGGTTAAATCGATTGCACAGGCTTAGGGTGGCATAGACAGGGTTATAGGGTTTTATTGTGTAAATGGGCGAAAAGAGCGAAAGTGAGGGTTTTGACATTTAAACAGGGAACTTTTAAAATTTGGCGCGGAAGGGTTAAATGAACAGTGGATGGTTTTATCGTACGTGGGGAGCGGTTTCGGAGGCTCATTGCACCGCTTTTGACAGCAGGGTGGTTTTTCTTTGAGGGCACGCGAGTTAATATGGAGTTGCCACGTAACCGCAACGGGCCCGAGCAAAACCACAAATCTCGCGTGCTCTCAGGCGAATAAAGCTAGGTTATTAGGATTGCACAATATTGTTGTGGGTCATTGGATCTGGGAACAAATGATCTGACGGCTATCGCGCGATCGAGATGCACGGAGGGAACAGGCGTTGAGTTTAGCGGGGCCCGAGGAATAATTACAAAGGATTTTTAATTATTTTAATGAATAAGCGGGGTTAAACATATGCGATGGGTTTAGGAGTGGGACCAGAGTTAAAAGGTAACCACACCAAGGGTGGGTTAAAAGAGTTTTTATATCGGGAAAGAGGTGATTTGCGGAGGTTTGTTAAGTAATGTGGGATAAACAAAACTTAGGCCTAAAGGGGTTTTATGGGTTTTTAGGCATATGGCGGAGTTTTATTAAATAAAGTGGAGGGGGGAATAAAGACTTAGGACAAGGAGGGTTTTATGGGTTTTTTATGGGTTTTTAGGAAATTAATAAGGGGAAAGTGATTTTTTCCAAGGGGAAAGGGTTTCACACTAGGAAAAAGGGGTTGTTGGGTAGAAATGACCTTTGGAGGGTAAATGCTAGGGGAAATGTGTGAAACCAAGGGATAAAGGTGAAAATGAAGGGAAAAAGAGATATTAGTAAGTATGTAGTGGGTAATGAAATGAATGAGGGGCAGCTAATCAAATTAGATAGTGAACATCTTTTCACTTTCATAACTACTACCTGCACACTAAAACACATGATCAAGCATGAAAAATGTGTTTATGCTTCAATCAACTTTATACTTCTGCAACCTTTCTTCTACCTACCCTTTACTTATCTTAACATATTTTCTTCACTTAATTGGGTGCATTTAGGCTAGCATACCCTTTTCTTTCCTTTTTCTTTTGAAAAGAAAACTATATAATTCTAACCTTATAACATCCAAGGGCTCAGATTAAACTGATGAGCTCCTTATTATTCTCTACCTAATTACTGATCTGTCAAGATTAAACAATTTGGCTAGATCTTTATTATCTAACTATAAACATGAAATTTAAAGCATGAACTTGTCAAGATTAAACTATTTGACCATCATGGGTTGTGGAATTTATGACAAGTTGCACAAAACCATTATTTTGGATAATAAAGTGAAAAGTAGTTGCACTTAGACTTGCGCACTTTAAGAGTTTATTTCTTTTGCTGTCTAACCTAACATTTTATTTTTGCCTTCATTTTTAGGGCATCTATTGTAACATTTTCTTTGATATGGACATATTTATCAAAATATTTCCTAACAATGTTATTCAGTATTCTTTTTGTCCATATCCTAGCTTAACATTTTTTGAAAAATATTTTCATTCTTTGACTAATTTATTCTAATTTATCAAAACCAAAAAATGCTACAACAGTCATATGGTGAGGGGGCTGGCCCACGGGGCTGGCTCCCTCCGCTTTGTTGTCAGCATTCAGTGTAGGCTTAAATAAAGTATTGGGTCCACCTTTTAATAAATTCATCATTTGTTCAATGGTTATGCAATGAAGTTGGGAGGGGGAGGTCACGAGTTCGACCCACCCTTCGCCCGTCCCTTCATATATTTTTCCATCCATAGTCTTTGCACCATTATAGATCAGAATTATATAAGGTTTATATATATCTATCTAAACAAATTCCACATAATATTCATCATGAACCCATAATTCCACCTTGGAGGACATTAAGTGATTTCACCTTCAAAAAACCAAACTAGCGAATCCTTAAATGACACTTGTCACAACCTCATTGGACAAAAACTGAAGAAGAATCCCATCATGATGATTGTACTGCCATGTCATCATTTTGTCATGTTCTACAATTTTTTTTTTGATGTTTAGGAAAACGAAAAACATGCCTTTTCTCCCTCATCCAGACTTGGTTTTCAATGAAACTAATTTTGTTGCGATCATCTTGACGAGATGGACGCAGTCATTCAAGTTTTGAGCAAATGTGTGAACTTTGATTTTGAGCTAAATACTGAGCACCTGATCATTTCTGCTCCAATTTTAGGAACCACATAATTGTTTCACCCATCAATAATAGTACTACCCAAAAGCTTGTACAAAGTTCCAATCTGAACTCCCTACATCAATACCAGTGCTGCTCGAACCATCTTGTAGGAATATTTCCTAAACACTGTTTTTACACCTACCCCATCCATCTTGTTTACAAAAATCGGATTTCTAGCCAATTCAGGAATATGAAGAACACTCATAAGTGTTCTAATCCTTCCACCTTGCAACTTCAGCTTGATTTTTCTGTGTCCGATGATTTAGCCTTCCTATCATCCCCTAAGAATACATCACCACCATCATATTTTTCATACTCACAGAACCACTCCCTATGGGGAGTGAAGTGAAAGGATGCACCTAATTCAATCAACCATGCCTCATGATCTACATGTGTACTTGAAGAAGAAGCCAAGTACACATACCCACCCTCATCTGAGGTGGATTTTTCCATTGCAAAAGGAGAATCATCAAATCCCTCTCCCTTCTCAAGAGATTTATATCTACATTCCTTTTTGAAGTGCCCTTCCTTTCTGCATTTCCAACATATCCTTATAGGTTTTCCTAGATATTTAGATCTCCCTCTAGATTTAGATCTCCCACTTTAGGAATTTATTTTATTCTTTTTTCCAGGACCATCCTTGTATAGACAAGACATCTCCATTCTGCCTCTCCATATTTTTTTGTCTCATCTCCTGTAACAATAAGGATGATATTAATTCATCAAACTTAAAGGTAGTTATATTGCTACCTATTACAACAACCAAAATATCCCACGAATTTGGAAGAGAACACAACAAACTAATGCACTTATCACCGAGTTTTCATCCTTCATCCTCAAGTTATACATCTTTTTCTGCAGCAACAATTTGTTCACCAGAGACTTAGATTGGTACAAAGTCCCTACCTTGACCCACAAATCCTTCACCATAGCTTCCCCTGATACATTCAACAATACTAAATATGAGATACATAATCGTATTATTCTCTTTGCCTTCTGATCCAACTTCCCCAGTCCTATGCTGACATTGTCGTTAGTTTCATACCCAGATCTACTATGATCCACTGATATTTATCCACCAACATATCCTCTATCTTGAGCTTCCACAACTCAAAACTCTGACCATTAAATTTCTCGATATCTATCTTTCCACTGCTCGCCATCTTCTTTCACCACAAGAATCGATCCCACAGACTAAACAGGGTCTACCATAGGTCTGAGAAAAACCCCTTAGCAGCAAAGGCATCCCCTTGAAGTCACAACTACTCTGATACCAAATGTAGGTTTTAACCCTGTACAAAAATTACCTGCAGATGAATTCTAAAAAATAGAAAATAAACAATGATGATAATATAAAACAGATACACTGAGATTTCCCTTGGATCCAAAAACCGGGACTACTAGATTGATTTTTTATTATATTCCTTTCAATATTACAATACATATGTATACATGTGGAAGCATTCATAAACCCCAATCCATTAACCCTGGATTAGAAAATCACCATAGTTCCCTTGATCGGATCTATAGAAGACCATGGGCATAAAACCATCATACCCAAAGCCATGTGTGAAACCCATGCACAAAACCATATGTAGGTTTTCCCACCTAATATAGGGTCCAAAAAAAATCCAAGGGCGTTGTCATAGACCCCATACAGGGGGGCTTCCACCCCCCTAAAACCACACTTGCTACACCTGGCGCAATTAATAGGGATGGCTATCACCCCCCCACATGTGTGACTGGTCGTGGAAAGAATATAACACACACCCAACATTCATGAGGCCAACTTTTCCTCCTTAGAAGCCTACATATAAGAATAAATTTGACCTCATTTGGGATATAATCAATCAAGCTCATCATTGAAGCACAAGAAGAAATAAAAATGATAACGAATAAGAAGGAAAAATCCAAGGTGAAGGAAGAATGAAATATACCAACCAGACTTAGCTATATTCTCTCACATGTGCACAAAAGGAAGGCTAGTTTCTCATTGAACTACAAAGACCTCCAAGAAGGGTCGAAAATCTTATGAAAGGGAGTAAATTTTGAAGCCTATTGTTCTAAAAGGAAGAAGCAAGCTAAGCAAAGGAGTAAGGAGGCCTAAATAGCCGATCTATCATGCACGTTCGAAGTTGCAGTTGATGCAGAAGGGATGAAAATTTCAAACCTGTAGTAGAGGCCGAAATTTCTTGCATGGGTCAAAGTTACATAAGATGTTGGGCGTTAAAGTTGTAGAAGTTTCTAGAAGGTCAAAGTTGCAGAACTTGCTAGAAGGTCGAATTTTGTTGCTGGAAGTTGTTTAAGGAAATCTCATCAAGAAGGAAGGTTGACTTGGTCTTAGTCTTGGTATTGGGTCTAAAAGGTCCTAGTCTTCGTCATTGAATATTCTATAAGAAGAGAATAATTTCTTGTGGGTTTTCCTCTAGGTTTTGGCCCTGGCTGGTAGCCTATATCTTGTGCCCACCTTTTTCTATTGATCTTCATTTGTTTGGTAGTTGTTTGATGATTAGAATTCTATAATAACAACAAAAGAAGAAGTTAATAATCATAAGAACCACAAGTTGAAGTAAAGGAATATCACAAGAAGTTATCAAAGTTAAGAGAAATCACACCTAATCTGGCTGCCCTAGATTGATCAACAATATATTACCATTTATTTTAGAGAAAAAACAAATATAATAGTAAACTAAAGGAGAAATAAAGAAAAACGAGAAACAAAGGAACCAAAAAAGAGGGGAAAATGAACAAAAATAAAATCTACATGCTAAAAAATGGAGAGAAAGGAACAGAAGGAAAGAAGAAAACTAACAAGAAGACCTGAAATAAAATAAAACGAGACACGCAACATAAATAAAAAGGGAACAAATAATAACAAGAGGTAAATAAAGGAAGGAAAGGACAAAATTACCAAAGATTAGAGAAGAATGTTACATATCCTAAAGAAATGGAAGCTAAGTTTTTCTCAACCTCGTGCCATCCTCTCTATTGATGCACTTGTTTTCCTTGATAATCTCCATGACGTCCTTGACTTTTGTTTTTGAAAATTGATAAGCTCTAGACACTATTTTTTTTCATCCTCAATACAAATATGATGCTTCATCCTATCTAAGTGATCAAATAATTTATATAACTTAACATGATTATGAGTGATTATTGTTTTGTCTCTTTAGTTCTTACCTGAAAAGATATCCTATTTTTATCTATGTAGGAAAAGCCACATGATCATGGAATGCAATAGACACCTTTATGAAGTTATGGTTCCATAGGGTCTTTCACATGTTTAAGGAGGCTTCTAATGGTATGAAGGAGTCAAAATATGGTTCTAATGTTATTCTTTCTTAGGATTCTAGAAATTTTCTCAAAGGTGTCTTGAATGTAAGGGAGTATAATACTTTGATATGCATCATGGATCTTATCCTGGATAATATTTTTAGGAGTCTCAAATTCTTTTTGGAGTCTTATTGTTTTTAAATTCTTATTGTTTCTTGGAGTCTTAAATATTTTACTAAAGTGATATACAAAAGTTTGGAATAACACATCTAAGGCTGTAGCATAGCTCAAGTATATTTGGATGAAAAACTATCCATTCCAATTTTTGTTTGTTTGTTGGTGGTGGTTAAATCAATCAAGGATGAATGCAAGTGCAAGAACAATGAAACAATTATAGTGGCCTAACCCAAGGTGATGAAATATAATGAATGATACACTATTTTCTTTAGTTTCCTCACAACCTCATGAGCATTTCACCTAGGTATAAGTCCTAAACATGGTCACTAAATTTCCTTTTCACAATGAAAGTTTGAGGAATAGCCATCATTTAAGTGTTTGCATTGGGAAAGTACATAAGGGATGATTTGATGGTTGGCCTTAGAAATAAGATGACAATACAAGAAACATGGAAACCAATTGAAGTATTTTAATATGTGTTCACCCATGATTATGTATCAAGAAGGATCTCAACATTTATTCAACATGAACTAATACTTTTATGCAAGTATAAGATGTGCTTTAGTGACAAACAAACTTTTTTATCAAAGAAATTATACTCAATGTAGTAATGTCTAGCTTTCATTAAATGATGAATTTGAAATGTTAACCTCATAGTATTAATTCCAATATATTATATTAATCTAAATGTGAAATTTTTCTAAACAATTAACAAATTTACTTTTATTAAACCATGCTTAATTTAATGGCTCAATAGGCTTCATGAACCAATTTTGTAGTTTGTAGGTATGTTTTGTGTGCACGTGTAAAGTTCGATTGAAATTAAGAGCTCAAATGTGCATCAAAAGTAATGTATCTGGAACCAATCTTGATTTCTTCTTTGATTGAACTAGATCGTAAAATAGAAAAAGCCATAGAGCATACAAAAAATGATGATATGTTCCCCCAAATATGTAATACTTTAAACAAAATAATAGACTACTTTAGATAAATTAATAACGATGAACATGCATAAGGCAATAAAAATCTATTCAAACTTTAAATAGAAAGTGAATTAATCAAATAAG
This sequence comes from Pinus tabuliformis, assembly GCA_031772625.1. Taxonomy (NCBI): domain Eukaryota; kingdom Viridiplantae; phylum Streptophyta; class Pinopsida; order Pinales; family Pinaceae; genus Pinus; species Pinus tabuliformis. The sequence continues at coordinate 39,900,200 of CM062818.1, forward strand.
TGTTTGAATTATGATTTCCATTACACCAAAACCCGTAGGTCTTAGTAAACGAACACATCACTAGAGTTAACAGATCCACGAGAGGTAGTTAAGCATATGTCACGAAACACACGGGGAGCATTGATTTATCCAATGTCCAAGAATCTCCCCCTAACATGAACCGGGTGTGATTTGAACTCGAGACCTTTCGCTCTAATACCACTTGTTGGAATTATGATTTCCATTATGCCAAAACCCATAGGTCTTAATAAACGAGCACATCACCAGACTTAATAGATCCATGAGAGGAGGTTAAGCAAATTTCACGAAATACATGAGGAGCACTAGTTTATCCAATGTCCAACAATAAGAATAGTTAATTGTGCATGTATTGTGTCTAAGAATAGTGAAAATGTATGTAAAACATAACATTGAAGTTAAAGAAAGAATTTGGTTGGAAACATGTGAGAAAAATAAAATGTAATATTGATCACATTAGCTTAAAATTATAGATAAAGCATAGAATAGATGGTGTCCAAGTCCTATAAGTTGGATGAACTTTGTGGCTAACACAATAGACCCATGCTTTGGTGGGAAAAAAAATTAAAGAAATGCAATTTTTGAAAATTTGAGTGGGTCTATAGTCTCTCAACCAAATAACAAGGAAAATATAAAATAACTACACACTGGTGAATTACTAAATCTCTTCGAATGTTTCAGAGAATGCCTCAAATTCAATTGAAGGAAGAAACCATTGATTTCTTCTCCAATGGAGTTATTGTTATCCTATGGGATATTTAATGTCTATGAGTATTAAATAAATTCTACCAATTTGCTAAAGTTATTTCTATAGACATAAATTGTTAAGGGTATCAATAATATTTTTTTTATGCACAATTACTTATTTCCTCTCCTATGCAAAGATTGCTAATATATAATATTAGCGAAGTACAACCTTGATAAAATAAATCTCCTATGTGATTACTGCTAAAAGTTTTCACAACAAATCAAGTATGGATCACAAAAGCGCGAATTTGAAAAGAAAAAAAGAAAAACTCCTTGTGCATATTGTTTGTGAAAGAGTAGGATAAGGGGGGGCCTTCATAACATAACCTCCTCTTTAATCTTACACAATATATCACAACAGAAAATAACACTCCACAACCTATCACACTAACATTAATTTAGAAATTTTATTAATGCAAAGATGACGGAACCATTGCAAGGTGTTAGAGCCTAGATTTACCTCAGGCTGAAAAGGTAAGCTTCTAGGTCCACATCAAACCACGCTCAGCCTCGTAGCTAGCCCTATGAGGACAAGAGAGGGCTCTCTTTGGGTCAATCTCACCAAAAGATAATCGATGGGGCTTTAGATGACTAATTTAACAATTGATCTTAGGCTAGGTATGAAGTGCAAGGGTTTAATTTGAGTTTTTTGGGGGTTTTGTTGGGAAAAAGGGAAAGGCAAATTTGGGTCCAGGGATGAGGCCAAATTTTTGCAGAGTTCCGGTTGGGGCAAGGTAGGCAATAGTTTTGATGCTTTAGATTAAACGAAATGGATAGAAAAAACTGCTGAGGAGCTGAAGAGGGAAAGAGGGTACCAAGAATCCTCTTCAAACTGGAGAAAACATTGAAAATTAAACAAACTAACAGGCAGAGCACATCAAGCCAATGAATTCTACCTTTTGTCACTCATTTGTTTAATTTCAAAAGCAAAGAGAAGGGAAATGGAATACATGAAACATCAATGAACTTACAATTGCATGAATAAAAACACCATCAAAACACAGAGCCACAAGGATCCCAACAAGTGCTACAAAACCCTGGTCTTTCCTTTGCCAAAAATGCAGAAATCAAATGTACAATGGAGTGTCGAGCAATCCCTAGTGTCCAACCCTTGAAAGTCATTGAGAAATTACATGATATAGACAAGCCTAACTCCTTCCCATGCCTCTAGGGGTCGAGCTCATCATTCTAGGAGCTGTTTCAACCATATCTAAACAAGGAACTAAAAAATAGGCAATGAAACAACTTGCCTCTATATGTTAGGAAACTGATTCATTCAGTTGTTTTTCACTTTTTAGTGAATGAATCTACTAAAACAACTAAATATGTGCCAAAATTACATCATGTTCATGAAATTACATCAAGGTAGATCAAGAGTAACATCAAAAAGTGAAACTAGTCAAAACTGGCCGAAATTCTAAGCTGGAGAGTGAAAAATAGGCCAAAATTCTCTATGCACCGCGCCCAAAACCTGTATGCGTAGCACAACTTTGGAGCTGATTTTGAGGCACTTCTCGAAGTCAAAATTTAGCTCATGATAGCTTGTTGGAAATCCCTACCTATCTATTTTCCAACCCAAGTGGAATTTCTAGTTTTGGTGTCCATTTTCCCCTCTAAATATCCAATCTCCCAAGACTGCTTCTTGTGTGTGGAAAAAATGGCAGAAAGGCCATTTTCAAGGTGTTTTTGACCCTTTAGGCCACCCAGAACTTGATGAAATCTCTCGGCCATTCCTGAGCATGCATAATTTATCATAAAAAATGCAAAAATATCAAGTTTTCCTCCAGAAGATGTCCCAATAATAAGCGCGCACCAAGTGGCGCTACGCGTTGGGCAGAAAACTCTGTTTTGTGACCAAAAAAAATCAAAAATGACAAAATTTTCTCCAAAGTCCTTGAAATTTGGACTGAAGGTGCCTCATCAAGTATCATGCTCAGCCAAAGAGGCTTCATCCAATATTCGAAGCTTATCTTGCCCTTTACGTTGTTTCAGTGTCCTCCTGGTGCATGCAGTTTCAACTGTAAAGTCACTGTCTTGGTCATATAATGTATCGGTGTCTGCCTTCATGGTGTTTCAAAGTCTGTTTGGCTTCAATGAGATGAAGATTGAGAATTTGGTGCAATTGCCAAGTGTGGGAGGGACTATGGGAAATAGGGTAGTGTGGACAGTGGGGTCTTGTCAAGTGATAATTTGCCCTTTAGAATTTTGACAAATGTAGGAAAAATGGACAGTTATTTAAATGTTTGGGTACTATTTGGATAACTTGAGGTTTTGGGAATTTTACAAATGATATGGGAATAGGAGAATAATGGGAAATGAAATGATTCTATGAATGGGAAATGACTTGGGATATTAGGGACTCTCTGCAAGTGATATGGGAGAGTGATAGTGATAGGGAATGATAGGGGAGGTGTGTAATGGTAATATTAACAGTGAGGGGGAGGAAAAAAAAACAATGAGGAATAGAAAAGATTGGCACCAAAACTAACTTTAAAACTCTACTTTCAAAACCATGGAGAAAATATCAACACGATGATAGAGTTTGGTTTTGGCATGCAAATCCTCATAACCAATCTCAAACATTTTTAAATGACAATTGGAGGGTCACATGAACTCATTTGAGCAGAAAAAACTGAGTCAATTTGAGTTTTAGGAAGCAATAACTGAAAATTAGCATTTCAGGCCTGTGCACCGCGCACCAAACCCAACGCGCCGTGCACGCCATGTGCATCGCGCCTATGCAATTTTACACTGCGGAAAATGGCCCTATCCGCCGTGCACGCCCAGTGCGTCGTGCCACTTAGCCAACGCGCCGTGCACCCAAATTTACACATAGTTTGCCTTCAATTCTATTGCGTTGCTCCTCCACGTTTCCACTTTGGCTCTTTGATGTATTTAGTATGCAAATGAACTCTTGGAACACAAAAATGATATATATGCCAAGGATTTAACTCTTGATTTTCAAAAACCAATTTGTCATGTTGCAAACTTTGACACTTCACTTTGAAACTCTATTTTTCTTCTTTGTTGCTTTTTGAATGAATGGTTTGATTTTCGCTTGTCTTGCAGGGATGAATGGCCTAGAATTTTTCAAAGGTGACCAGAGCTACGCCTGAAGATTTTTGACAACTGAAAAACCTTAAAAATATACATGGCAATTTATTACAAAGAACAAAATGATGATTTTCTCCAAAACAGAGTTTTGAAGAAAAGTCATGATCAAATATTGTGATGATGAAATTTGTGATGAAAACTTATTATGAAACCTCCCTCATGTGTCTGCTGGCATTATTGGACACTTTAAAAACAAAACCCTAGACCTACTGACTGAAATGACTCTTGGCTGACCAAAAGACCATCCATAATGAGTGTAAAATTGACTTTGATGAACATTGATGATCAGACATGAACCAGCAGGTACATGACATGAGGGAAATATGGAGATAAGAGCCTTCCATCAGAAGATCGATGCTTCTAATGGAATGCAACTGACCGGATGAATGAGACACCTAAAAAATGAAATGCGACAAAGAGTTTTTGATATCTGACATAGGTATGACCAGACCGACTCTAACATTGGCTCCAATGGGGATGGTAGCTCCTTGGATGTTCCAAGAACTACAGATCTCTGGGAGAGATAGACAGTGCCTTCATCCATTGGGCTATGTAGTTGACAAACTGACACAAGACTTTTGACTCATTTATTGACTGAAAATTGAGCTCACAACTAAAATTGAAAACCATAATAAAACCAAACATGACTAAAACATAACTAACAAACCTACTCTAATTGTTCTTTTCAGCACCTGATCAAGTGAAATGGATCATCCAATGCAACCAAGAAAGTATTCCGACTGGTATTTGATTTCTTCCCAGATGCTTTCTGATCCGCAGGAAAAGGGAAGAATCGAAAGGCAACTCCCATGGAAACTTGGAATCAAGTTGACTGTTTATAAGCTTGCAAAGCATGAATTGACTGGATGACTTCAAGAATACTGCAAAAGGATCTTCATAAACATTGCTATTGATTTCCATTAACACATTACTGCTCTGGTCCATGTAATCTTCATAGCTGGATATTAAGATTTTCCTCACATCTGTGTTGTATTTCTTTGGTGATAGCGGTAGGCTGTCAAAAGGATCCTGAATTTCGTGAATAACCAAACTCTGTTGTTGTTTCCAAACAAAACAAAAGTCTCCTTTACCAATCTCCTCATATGACTGCAAACCTTGGTATGGGGTATGCAATGAAAAATCTGTTAAACAAGACAATGAAGGCAACTTTTGAATAAGATTATTATCAACATTCTTATCTGGCACATGGTTAGCCAATGGGGAAGAAATTTTACATCAAACATCATGCAACACATGAGCAATAGGATCATCAAAAATTTGAGAAGACTGCTGGGATGTATCCATTAAAACTGTATGACATCCTACTGGATGTTCATCTTTTTCTTTAGAGATATTACAAAGATTTTGCCTTATAAACTGAAATGCTTCGAAACAAAAGGGTACAGAATCCTCTTGCATCATTAGATCATGTATTTTAGATTCCACGCCTTCATCTATAATCTGACCTTCAATTGCTTTTGGTGGCCGCAAATCTGGTGCTAGGGAGGTCTTTGTATCCAAAATGATTTCATTAATCATTTCAGGGGAAGATTTCTCATTAACAACTTGCTCAATAATTTTGCTATCTGTCTCAGCCTCAACATTAAAACTGAGAGATTGTTGACTTCCTACAAGCTGTTCATTTGAAGATTTACTATACAATTTACCCTTCAAAAACTGAAATGATTCAAAACAGAAAGGTAGGGAATCTTCTTGTATTATTTGATCATATGTGCCAGCTTCCATGTCTTCATGTGCAACTTGACAATCAATGGCATTTGGGGGTTGGAAATCTGAATATGAGAGTTCTTGAACAAGGTTTTTATTGCCTTCAAGATGGTCCAAATCAAGACTTGTCGACAATTGATTTTTGAGTGCATGAATGTTGTCTCTGATGAACTGAAATGAATCAAAACAAAAAGGTAAAGATACTTCACTTACTTCAAAATTTGATGCACTTTCCTTGTCATTTTCATAGCTAATATGCATCATTTGATCATTCTACTCGAGCTGCTGAAAGTGAACTTCTTCCTCCCACAAACTAGCTGCTTCTGTTTGGAGAACATAATCATCATCATCATACTGATCAAACTGAGGCAAATCTTCAGTATAAAACACATCATCAAGCATACATGTCATATCAACAGATCTCTCTTCTCCAAGATGATCTATAAGACAATCATTATCAGATCTATGTTTTGGATTAGCAACTTGTTCTTCTTCAATCAACGAGCCATGGGTTTGAACATCATAATCATTCCTTGTGGTGATCTTCCACTGCACTTACCAAAATGTCAAGCTTTACCTCTAGAGATGTCAATTCCTCCGGATCTATGTTTTTCATCTCTTCTTCCTTCAACTTTGCCCTTCGGATCAGCAAATGAGCCTCTACATCTATTGCACTATTCTGCATCTCTTCAAGTGCTGCAAAATTCCTTTCTCTCAGCTGAAACTCCATTTCCGGATCAAAGGCACTCAGATAGTGCAAGAGAGCAGATCTAGGAGGAGGTATTATATCAACCAGCATTGAATAATAAACTTGATTAAATCTGGCTAAAAATTGTTGTACTGTCTCCCCTGGAAATCTTTTTAGCTGGTTATACTCTTCTATAATCAAGAAAGGGTTTTGTCTTACCACCCACCTATCGAGGAAAACTTTGATGAACTGCTGGAAATCTGAGATGCTCGCATCAGGTAGGGTTTTTAACCAACTCTTGACTTTGCCTTGCAAAGAAAGAGCAAAAATCCTAATACTGACATCTTCTTCATCAAATTCAAAAGATCAAGAAAAGTCTCAACATTCTGCACATGTTGCTCAGCGTTGACATTGTTACATTTACCATCTAACCTCGGCAAGTATAGATCATAGTTTTTGGGGAAAGCATGAAGAACAGAAGGTAAAACAAGAGGTTTATACCTATCTAGGATTATAAAAGGTGTAGGAGTATATACAAGAGCTACGGGATCAGGTTTGTTTTCTTTAGGCTCATCACGCTGAAGAGAGTCATCATGAGATGTGGGAAAAGTAAGGAGGCCAGGATCAAAGGGAAACTCAGTATTTACACTTTTTGAATAGGTCGAGTGAAGATTTTGATCACCTTTATCATACAACAAATTCTGAAAAACTTTCAGGACAGCTTCAAGAACAACAAAGAAGTAATTTACAAGAAAGCGGACTAGATCCTGAATACCATTCCACTTTGGATACCCGAACTTTGTGTAAGATCCTTCCATTTTCTCAGAGAAAGAGTTAGTCCTCCAGTGGAGTCTCTACATTGAGTTGGAGTCACCAGGTGAATGATTTCAGCCTTCTTATGTCTGATCGTTGTCCACCATCAACCATCAGATCTAACTTGATACATGTACTGGGGTGATCGTTTAGATCAGATGTTCAGTTTATAAACTAGACCGGAGATTGACTGAAGCAGCATTCATCTACTTTCGCTAATGCACAGCAAAAGCATTTCGAAGGCAACCTGGCTAACTTCAGGCTCCGTCTGTAATCTACGAAACCAAACAATGATAATAAAATTTTCTTCCCCAATATGGTCGCCACTATGTTAGAGCCTAGATTTACCTCAGGCTGAAAAGGTAAGCTTCTAGGTCCACATCAAACCACGCTCAGCCTCGTAGCTAGCCCTACGAGGACAAGAGAGGGCTCTCTCCAGGTCAATCTTAGCAAAAGATAATCGATGGGGCTTGAGATGAATGATTTAACAACTAATCTTAGGCTAGGTATGAAGTGCAAGGGTTTAATTTGAGTTTTTTAGGGGTTTTGTTGGGAAAAAGGGAAAGGCAAATTTGGGTCCAGGGATGAGGCCAAATTTTTGCAGAGTTCCGGTTGGGGCAAGGTAGGCAGTAGTTTTGATGCTTTATATTAAATGAAATGGATAGACAAGACCTTTGAGGAGATGAAGAGGGCAAGAGGGTACCAAGAATCCTCTTCAAACTGAAGAAAACATTGAAAATTAAACAAACTAACAAGCAGAGCACAACAAGCTAATGAATTCTACCTTTTGTCACTCATTTGTTTAATTTCAAAAGCAAAGAGAAGGGAAATGGCATACATGAAACATCAATGAACTTACAATTGCATGAAGAAAAACACCATCAAAACACAGAGCCACAAGGATCCCAACAAGTGCTGCAAAACCCTGGTCTTTCCTTTGCCAAAAATGCAGAAATCAAATGTACAATGGAGTGCCGATCAATCCCTAGTGTCCAAACCTTGAAAATGACTGAGAAATTACATGATATAGAAAAGCCTAACTCCTTACCATGCCTCTAGGGGTCGAGCTCATCATTCTAGGAGCTGTTTCAACCATATCTAAACAAGGAACTGAAAAATAGGCAATGAAACAACTTGCCTCTATATGTTAGGAAACTGATTCATTCAGTTGTTTTTCACTTTTTAGTGAATGAATCTACTAAAAAAACTAAATATGTGCCAAAATTATATCATGTTCATGAAATTACATCAAGGTAGATCAAGATTAACATCAAAAAGTGAAACTAGTCAAAACTGGCCGAAATTTGAGCTGGAGAGTGAAAAATAGGCCAAAATTCTCTATGCGTCGCGCCCAAAACCTGTATGCATAGCACAACTTTGGAGCTGATTTTGAGGCACTTACAGAAGTCCAAATTTAGCTCATGATAGCTTGTTTGAAAGCCCTGCCTGTCTACTTTCCAACCCAAGTTGAACTTCTAGATTTTGTGTCCATTTGCCCCTCCAAATATCCAATCTCCCAAGACTGCTTCCTGTGTGTGGAAAAAGTGGCAGAAAGGCCAATTTCAAGGTGTTTTGACCCTTTAGGCCACCCAAAACTTGATGAAATCTCTCGACCATTCCTGAGCATGCATAATTTATCATAAAAAACCCAAAAATATCGAGTTTTTCTCCAGAATATGTCCCAATCATAAGCGCGTGCCAAGTGGCGCTACGCTTTGGGCAAAAAACTCTGTTTTGTGACAAAAAAAAAAAAAAAAAATGACAAAATTTTCTCCAAATTCCTTGAAATTTGGACTGAAGGTGCCTCATCAAGTATCATGCTCAACCAAAGAGGCTTCGGCCAAGATTCGGAGTTGATCTTGCCCTTTACGCCGTTTCAGTGTCCTCCTGGTGCATGCAGTTTCAACTGTAAAGTCACTGTCTTGGTCATATAATGTATCGGTGTCCGCCTTCATGGTGTTTCAAAGTCTGTTTAGCTTCAATGAGATGAAGAATGAGAATTTGGTGCAATTTCCAAATGTGGGAGGGACTATGGGAAATAGGGTAGTGTGGACAGTGGGGTCTTGTCAAGTTATAATTTGCCCTTTAGAATTTTGACAAATGTAGGAAAAATGGATAGTTATTTAAATGTTTGGGTACTATTTGGGTAACTTGAGGTTTTGGGAATTTTACAAATGATATGGGGAAAAGGAGAATAATGGGAAATGAAATGATTCTATGAATGGGAAATGACTTGGGATATTAGGGACTCTCTGCAAGTGATATGGGAGAGTGATAGTGATAGGGAATGATAGGGGAGGTGTGTAATGGTAATATTAACAGTGAGGGGGAGGAAAAAAAAAACAATGAGGAATAGAAAAGATTGGCACCAAAACTAACTTTAAAACTCTACTTTCAAAACCATGGAGCAAATCTCAACATGGTGATAGAGTTTGGTTTTGGCATGCAAATCCTCATAACCAATCTCAAACATTTTTAAATGACAACTGGAGGGTCACATGAACTCATTTGAGCAGAAAAAACTAAGTCAATTTGAGTTTTAGGAAGCAATAACTGAAAATTAGCATTTCAAGCCTGTGCACCGCGCACCAAACCCAACGCGTCATGCGCGCCATGTGTGCCGCGCCTGTGCAATTTTACACTACGGAAAATGGCCCTATGCGCCGCGCATGCCCAGTGCGTCGCGCCACTTAGCCAATGCGCTGCACACCAAAATTTACACACAGTTTGCCTTCAATTCGATTGCGTTGCTCCTCCACGTTTCCACTTTGGCTCTTTGATGTATTTAGTATGCAAATGAACTCTTGGAACACAAAAATGATATATATGCCAAGGATTTAACTCTTGATTTTCAAAAACCAATTTTTCATGTTGCAAACTTTGACACTTCACTTTGAAACTCTGTTTTGATTCTTTGTTGCTCTTGGACTGAATGGTTTGATTTTTGCTTGTCTTGGAGGGATGAATGGCCTGGAATTTTGCAAAGGTGACCAGAGCTACGCCTGAATATTTTTGGCAACTAAATAACCTTGAAAATATACATGGCAATTTATTACAAAGAACAAAATGACGATTTTCTCCAAAACAGAGTTTTGAAGAAAAGTCATTATCAAAGATTGTGATGATGAAATTTGCGATGAAAACTTATTATGAAACCTCCCTCATGCGTCTGTTGGCATTATTGGACACTTTAAAAACAAAACCCCAGACCTACTCACTGAAATGACTCTTAGCTGACCAAAAGACCATCCATAATGAGTGTAAAATTGACTTTGATTAACTTTGATGATCAGAGACGAACCAACAAGTACATGACATGAGGGAAATATGGAGATAATACCTTTCCGTTAGAAGATAGATGCTTCTAATAGAATGCAACTGACCAGATGAATGAGACACCTAAAAAATGAAATGCGACAAAGAGTTTTTGATCTCTAATGGAGGTATGACCAGATCGACTCTAACACAAGGCATATTTTGGTTCGGAAAGAGAACTCAAAAATTCAATTAGTGATAAGTAGGAAATAAAGTTACATACAATAGAGAACAAGTCACCTAGTGTTATCTATGAGCATAACCTTCAAGCTTCCTCTTCTATGAGTCTTTTCCTCTTTGAGGATTTTTCTTTGAGTAAGAGTGGTAACTAAAAGAGTGTTTTTTTCCTCATAAGTGGCAGAAGAAAAGGACCAATGTTGATACTAATGAGATGCAATGAAAAATAGAATTATAAAATGATTGAATCCATTATTAAACTTTTTCAGTGTAACTTTAGATTAATTAAACTCTTGCAACTGTTGGGAGATCCCTATATTTATAATGGGAAGTGAAGATGTTTCTTGGGTTAGGCCATGCAATTGCCTCGCTAATTCTAGAACTTTATCACAATTAGTGAAAACACAATCTTTTGAGCCTTTTCTAGTATTTGAGTGTGCATGGAAACTACCATATTGCATAATTTGATGCATAGGTGATGCATAATAATGTTTCTTGAGTATTGAAGGATTTCCTACATATATTACACAAACTATAGAATGGAGGTGCCACACAATCATAAATGTAGTGAACTACGTGGTTTGAACTTGATTCTTCATAGATAATCAACCATTTTGCGTAATTTCAAAATACATTAAGATCCATTGGATCAATATTCGAACATAGATGGTGATTTATATGAAAAACCATTCACCTTTGCAAGCACATCAAAATAGTGCTAACAATTATCCCCGAAAAAGTTGAGCTTTGATGTTTTAAGACTATTATGAAAGAGCACCACATATCTTAGAGAAATATGTTTAACCTATAAACAAAAGAATGTGAAATCCCCTTTGGACATGAACCAATGATGCACAAAAATGCAACCCTTTCTTATCCAAATTCATCCATCATTTTCTATCCATGATTATTTTTGTAAAACCCTAAAAGGAATCCACTATTAACCTACAAAATAGAGATAAAACCCTTAAATGACCAAAATAAAAAATAACAAATCTTGAATAAAAAAAGAGGAATAATAGTAAGAATGGAAAATGATAGTATTAAATTCTATATTGGTGAGAAATGAAATAATGAAGTGGTTTCAATCCTCTCGGTTCTTGCATCTATTCATAGAGCCATAATTCTCCCCATCTAAAGGAAGCACTATTTCTTCTTGACCAAAGCAAAGAATCTAATCTCCAAGAATACCAAGGAAGTCTAAAAAAACCCTATTGAATCTAGAAATACAATGGGGTGAAAAACTCTTTGGAACTACACCCATGTTGTGCAAAATTTTATCACTTTATTAGTTAATCTTTCCCATAATTTTCCAACAATATTCATTGTTGTGAAACCCTAAATTAGATCCATAATTATCTTGAAAAAGAGCGGTCAAATAATTCAAATAACAAAATAAATCTAAGCCAACAAGAAATTATGAACAATAATGAGAAATGGAATTAGAAAAAATGATATTAATAATGGGGAGAAAGGGAAAAATGCATGGGGAAAAGAAGGGTTACACAATACACTTTCTTTTTCCCTACATTCATGTCACTTTTTTATATTTTATTCTCTCATAGAATCACATGCTCTTCCTCTTTTTTCATGTGAAATTTATAAAGGAAAAAAACCCTAACAATTTACTTTGTTTAATAGCCATGTTATATTTTTTCCTACCTTCTTTGATATGTTAATAAAATATATGAATTTTATTATGGTGCTTTGATACATTAAGAGTAGCGATGCTAATCAACTAAAGGGAAGAATCTATTTTCCTAAACTAGTTTAGGGCATTGGTGCACTTGGACCAAGTTGGAGAACTCAAGTACCTATACGAAAGTGGAGTATTGGAATTTTTTTGGGTTGTTTTCCGTTTGGTGTACATTGATCTAAGAACATTGTTTTGCTTAGGAAAAAGTGAAGCACCATGTTTTTTGGATTCTTGTCTCTTTGGTACATATTGATCTATGATAATTGATGCATCTAGACCAATCTAGAACATTAGTGAGCTTGGACTAAAGTGGTGCACCAATATTTTCTGATTTATTATCCCTTCAACAAACATTAGTCTATGAGAACTAATGTTTCTAGACTAATATGAAGCACCAACACACCTAGCCCAAACAAGAGCGTCAATGTTTCCTTCATGTATTGTCCCTTTGGTGCACTTGGGTCTAGAAGCGCAAATATTCCTATACCATGAAGTGAAAAACTTCTCGATACGTAGAAAAATGTATATATAAATATGTATTAATGATTAATTAACAGAAGATTATTGTTTACATTAGGGTTTCCTGGCTTATATATCGCCATGGGCACCCTTTGGGGAAAGGACATGATCTTATTATCATGCCCTTCGTCTAATTTAACCTAAAATCAAATAATAAACCTAAAATTAAATACTAACTGATTTTTTTACATAGCATTGCCTTCCTCTCGAAAGAATGCTTTGTCCTCAAAGCATACGTAATGACATCTGTTTTTGAAAAAATGCTTCATTCTCCCAAAAAGCGTCTTCTTCAGGTAATTCCTTCCACTTGATCAGATATTCCAAGATGATCAAGGTCCCACACTTTAAAAGGTCTTGGATTAATCTCTCAATTTCTGTTTTTTGCTTAATTCTCCCAAAAAGCGTCTTCTTCAGGTAATTCCTTCCACTTGATCAGATATTCCAAGATGATCAAGGTCCCACACTTTAAAAGGTCTTGGATTAATCTCTCAATTTCCGTTTTTTGGTGATGTGGATATCGGTATGGCTTGATGTTGACGAGGTCTAACCCTGCCTTGACTTCTATTGTATGCTCAATTTCAATATTTGGCGACATCTTCATAGGTAGGTCTTGAAATACTTTTTCATGCTTCCGAATTAGATCTTGTATCTCTGGTGACTCTTCACTGGTCATATTTGCAGATAACATTTCTAATTGGTGACATTGTACTACATAAGCAGGTGCTCCTTTTCGAATCATCTTCATCATCTAAGATGATGATACAATTTGATTCTCTGGTGCTTAGAATCCATGTAATTTGTACTTCTGACCTCCCCATTTGATTTTTATAAATTGTACTTGATGGTTGGCAGCATAAGTACCAAAAGTTCGCAGCCATTGGATACCTAAGACTACATCTACTCCTCCTAACAGTACCGTGAAGAACAAAGACTCCAAATTAAAGTATTGAATCTGCAATTTGACCTTATGGCATTTCCCCACCTTTTCAATCTTCTTACCGTTAGCTACCATCACTTTCATGTTTGGTAAGGGAAATGAAAAAATATTGAGTCTCTTTTCCACGGTTGCATCTAAAAAATTGCGTGTGCTACCATAGTCGATGAGAACCACTACGCTGTTCTTCTTTATGTGTCCTTTTAACTTTAAGGTCTGAGGTTGTGATATACCTATCATAGTTGATAATGACACTTGCGGAATACTTTCATCATCTAATTCTGGTGAGAATTCTGGGGCATCTTCTGTTTCTTCTATGTCATAATCTTCACTGTTGAATCATTGGTTGCTTCACAATTATATAGGTTATTTGGTTCTTTTCCTTTAGCACATCTATGTTTGGGGTCCCACTTCTCACCACAACATTTACATTTACCCTCTCTTATCCTTTGTGTTTCCACATTAGATTTTTTATTTTCACAACGATGTGGTGGAACATATATTGTATTATTTGAGTCCACATACTAGGGTATTCTTCGTCTTGAATATTTTTTTTCCGATTTTAACCAAAATATTTGTTCGCATTTCTTTTCGACTATTTTTTATTTTTGTCTTGCTACTTCTATTGATGTAATGTCATGCATCTCAAGTTCTACTTGTAAATGGGTTTTGAGTCCTGAGATGTATGAATGAATTAGACGAGATTCTAATAACTTAGGTACTCATGTTACTAAGGTCTCCCATTCTTTAGTGTATTCGTCCACACTTCCTTTTTGTCGTAATTTGATGAGTTTTGAAAAGAATTCTTCTTCCTTTACACCTTGGAATCTTTTAAAGAATGCATCCTTAAATTTTCCCCAACTAATGACGTGTGTTGTCTTTTTTCACCACATATACCAATTATATGCTTCCCCTTCCATTTTCATGGATGCATGCCTGAGATTTTCGTCATCATCATTGATGTCATATATCTCAAAGTATTCTTTTGATTTATTTATCCATGCAACATTGTTTTTTGTGTTTCCATCAAATTTAGGCATATTGACTTTTTCCCTTCGCTGGTATGTCGCTAATGGTTGAGTGAAAAAGGGGTGTTGATTGGTAAAGGTATCCCAAAGTTGCTTGTTTGTAAGAGTTGCGTTACTCATTTCTTGGTGGGGTGTCACTGATTTTTTTTGAGGTTCAGCTTTTTCATGAGAGTCTGTTGACTTCTTGAATCTGATGATTTGTGCTCTTGATTTTCTTCATTTTCTTGCAGTAGTTATGCTGGTGTATAATTCATCTTTTTACATAGAAATTTCAGCAATGTTAAGGTCTCTTTGAGATCTACTTCTGTTGGACATGGTGATTTTCCATCTTTATTTCTATTTAGTTTGTCATATTCTGAAGACTTTTGATATTGTCAGCCTGCTCCTCAAGCTTGATCTAGAAATCATCTAGTCTTTTATTGACCTCATCGTTGTTGTTATTTATCTTATGCTCTGCGTCAACCAATTTTTTTGGAAATCTGCTATTGTCGTTGTCACATTGAGCAAGTTTGTAGGGGTGTGTATTTATCTGCCAGCTTAATTTTTTTTAAATTAATTAAAAAATAATAATTAATTAATTTTTTTAATTAAATTAACGTTATATATAACATACATATAATTATATTATATATTATATATAAACTAAGGTATCATATACATATATTATAATTGATTTAACGTTATAATTATATTATATATATATTATATATATATCATATACATCAATTATGGACAGTCACATCTTATCTTTTGACTGTTCAAAAAAACTAGCGAATATCACTGCGGATTTTAACGATGGGCTACGGATTTGGACGGAGCTGATAAGGGAATAGCAATATGACGGTCGTGGACAGTAGGCAACAAGGGACACGGTGTGCGGGCTAGACGGAGGGTTTTAGCATATCCGCAGAGGATTTGTATGGCGGAAAGTGCGTGGAAAGGGAGGTGGAGTCAGGTATGATGGCAAGGGCACAGCAGAAGAACAACGGGAGGTGGAAGAACAGATGCAGGGATCACGATTGGCAGCAGATGGAAGGCGTGTGGGTAGGTTGGGAGTCGGGGGATAGTGTGGAGACAACAAGGCACAGGTAATGGTGGCAGCGCAGTCGCAAGGTGGAGCAGGAGCCGACGGGATCATGATAGTGAAGTCGAGGGCGGTAAACAAGGCAGTGGCACGATGATGAAGGCGGACAAGATTTTGATGGTGGTACGATGGTTATCAGTGATAAGGGCAGAGAGTGGGTGACTACAACGTAAATGATACGCACAACGAAAAGAACCTGGGATGGATGCGTGAACCAACACAGGTGAGAGGATTCGACCACTTTGATACCAATGAAGTGAAAAACTTCTCGATACGCAGAAAAATATATATATATATATATATAAATATGTATTAATAATTAATTGACAGAAGATGATTGTTTACATTGGGGTTTCCTGGCTTATATATCGCCATGGGCACCCTTGGGGGAAAGGGCATGATCTTATGATCGTGCCCTTTCATCTAATTTAACCTAAAATTAAATAATAAACCTAAAATTAAATACTAACTAATTTTTTTACATAACATACCATCAAAAGCACTAATGTACCTAGACCAAAATACAACATTGAATTTTTTTGTGTTTAATATCCCTTTGATATATAATAGTCTAAGAGCAAAAATGTGCCTAGACCAATATGGAGTATTGACACACATGGATAAGGGTGAAGCATTGATATCTTTTTTACTTATCATCAATTTGGTGTGCATGTGGTTATTGAACATTGATTCTCTTTTGTATTAAGAAAATCAATGTGTCTATGGAAAATTGAAGCATTGCAACCCAATTTCTAAAAAACCTCCACCCACCACATCCACTAAAACCCTCCACAAATGAAGAACAGTATCTATAACCTCTGTAAAATTCCTTGCTAAAAACATGTTTCTTTGTAGTGTCCCTTGATTTTTCAAATGGAAGGTAGTGTTAGCCACCAACCATAATTATGGTTGTTAGCCTCTTAGGACTTATAGGAATAGATTTTATGACCTCCCTAACCATCATACCTTAGTAAAAAGAGTTAAATCAATAAATATATCCCTTAAACCTGAGATATTGCAATTTATATGCCCTAACTAAACCTTTAAATTAACAATAAATATCAATATATATTTGATTATAGATAAAATCATATTAATGGGAAAGCATTTTTCATTATAAATTATTAATATACATACTTTTCATTAAAAATTATATAAATCTTATTTTAAGATTTTAAATAATTATGTATTGTGTTTGATTGATATATTATACACATACAAAAATATGAACATTTATAAACATCTATGAAATTATTTATAAACATAAGCATAAATATATTTAAACACAAAATTGAAACTGCATAACTAGCATTATTGTTAAAATGAAATAAATAAAAAAATTAAGAGAGATTGGGAAGAAGAAAAAAAAATTGCTTTGACGATTAAAAAAAATTGTACGAGCAAAGAATTATGAAGTGAAGTGTTCCGAGGAAAAACCGATGATAACCCTGCTTTTCATCAAGGATTATGAAGGGAAGTGTTACATGTAAAATATATAATAATATTAACATTTATATATAATATAATAATAATAAATAATAATAATAATAATGAAAAGTGTTTTTAAAATATTTTTTTAATGAAGAAGTTATATTTTCAAATATATTAGATTTTTTAAAGTTTTAATTAGCATTAAATTTTTATATTTAGAGATTTTATTAAAATTATAAATGAATTTTTTTAAATAGATTTTTGTTTAACGGTTTATTTTATTTAGTATTATATTAGTGTTTAGTTTTTTTTAGAGATTTCCTATCATCTACCTAGTCTCTCAATAAGCTTTGTGTTAAAAAGCGATGTTTGAATTAATAAAAAATAGTCATTGGTCAACTCTACGACAGAGAGCCTGAACCAGGAGAGTCTGGCTCTGCAGAACGCTCTACATTTTCCATGTACATCACACATTATATAGCAATCATGGATTTAGGGAAGTTAGAACTATACCCTAGGAAATAGAAACTAATTCCTATATTGAGGTACTGTGAACCAATTCACTATTCTAAGATATTCTCCATTATCTCTAACACTCCCTGTTGGAGAGGTAAATCCCCTCTGCGGACAGAGGCGATCCCACTAGTCCAAAATGGGACTAGCAACAATCAAATCACGCTACTACGCAAGTTCCTAGTTGTATATTAAAAGCGGATTACGAGAACCAACTTGGAGTCCAACGCTAATGTCGAAGACGAGTTGACAATCCCGTTCCCTTGCTCCGGCAGGTCACAATCCTTGCGATCCCCGCATATGGATACCTGCACATGCAAAGAACGAAACGAGAACAAGCATAAAATCCCCTAACATACAACTATATTTCAGTCAAAAAGGAAATAAACCAAACATTATCATGATGAACAATGAGATTGGAACCATAACAGTAGTCGTTTATTAATGAAATAATAAGCAGAGAAAGATACAACCAAGGTTCTGACGTTGAACCTATCCTCTAGCTGGGCGAGCAGCTATATATGTCTTGCAATAGACCTTCTCTCTCTCAGGATTCCGGCAGCATAACCTCCCTATGCTTGAAGACTCTTACTATCACTCAGGACAAGCATAATCACAACTAGCATTACTCAAAAACTAGCTTGTCCAATGCATGAGGACAGACTTTTATAGATGAAGAAGGGAGGAAGATACAATGTACTAGGACACTCATTGTGGATTGACATTATCTCTGAAAAGCCACTGTGGATAGATGTCAAGGATAGATGATGACTCTCGACCTCTATCAGATGGATTTTATCCTCAAAAGACTTCGTGATCTAAAGGGAAAAAACATATGAGTGCGCGTTTGCCAAAAATCATTACCAAACTTGGTTGGCGCGAGTGTTGTTCTAAGACAGAGCGCCAATGGTCGCACCCCCTTTTGAGGATCTCAGTGATTGGCGCGGATAAGACACTGTGGACCCGCGCCAATGGAAAAAGGGCACTTTTCAGGGATAATTTGCAGAAGGTGTCTTCAGGGAACATAAAGTACATACTCAGGGGAACATAATGCAAGTGTTTTTAGACTATGTCACTGCTCACAGGTCCCGGAATGCGTCCTCCAATGTATGGAAACAGGGGTAACAGGGACGGTGACCAATGGTGACAAATTACTGTGTAACACTCCCCCTTAATGGAGAAGGGGTTCACAAATATGCCTAACATCTCCCTAAACATTTCAAACTTAATTTTGCCAAGAGGCATAGTGAAAATGTCTGCAACATTATCACATTTATTACAATATACCATATGGATTTCTTTTGATTGCACTTTCTCCCTGACAAAGTGGAATTGTGTATCAATGTGTTTAGTGTTCTTCTGAAACATCGGATTATTAGCAAGTTTGATTGAACTCTTATTGTCGCATCTGATTGTTGTTGCATCTTTCTGTTCTTCCCCAACATCCTGGAGAAGTCTCTACAACCAAACTGCCTCACATGTTGCTGCACACATAGCTTGATACTCTGCTTCCGCTGAAGACAAGGAAACTATGTTCTGTTTCTTGCTGCTCCATGTAATCACCCCGGATCCAATGTTGAATGCATAGCCTATTATGGATCTGCGGTCGTCTACATTTCTAACCCAGTCGGAATCTATAAATCCTGTCAATCTAACATTAGAGGAATCAGTATAAATAATACCATAGTCTATAGTACCTTGTAGATACCTCAAAACACATTTTGTTGCATTCCAATGACTCTCAAGTGGCTTGGACATGTATTGACTTAGCATACTAACTGCATAAGCCGAATCTGGTCTAGCAGTGGTCAGGTAGATTAGGCTCCCAACCAGCTGTCTATAAAGTGTCGCATTTGCCTCTTTAGAGCCATCCTCACTCTGAAGTTTAACATTCTATTGTAATGGTATTGTTGCAGCCTTACATTGATCCGTCCTAAATCTTTCCAGCAGACCTTTGACATACTTACCCTGGGACAGAAAAGTTTGTCCTGAATCTCTCCAGATCTCAAGACCCAAACAATATCTTAATTCACCAAGGTCTTTCATTTCGAACACCTGTGACATTTGTTGCTTGATTTCTTTGATTAGAGCAATAGCATCAACTATAATAATTAAATCATCTATATAAAAAGAAATCAACACTATGCACCCCTGATCATCTTTCATGGTATACAGATTAGGGTCGTTTTTACTTTTGTTGTAGCCAAGTTGTAGAAAAAATGAATCAATCTTTTGATACCAGGACCTGAGTGCTTGCTTTAGTCCATATAGAGCTTTCTTTAATCTACAGACTAAATGTTCTTTCCCTTTCTGGACAAACCCCTCAGGTTGCTCTAGATAAACCTCCTCTGTCAATTCTCCATTAAAAATGCAGACTTTACATCTAGTTGGTGAATCATCCAATGTTTCTTAGTAGCTAAAGAAATTAACATTCTGATGGTATTTAGTTTAGCTATAGGGGCAAAGGTTTCTTCATAGTCAATGCCTTCTTTTTGTGAATACCCCTTTACTACCAATCTAGCTTTTAATTTATCTATGGTTCCATCTGCATTAATCTTGGGTTTATACAACCATTTACAACCTATGATTTGTTTCCCTTTAAGAAGTTCAACCAGCGCCCAAGTGTTGTTCCTGATTATAGATTCATATTCTTGTTCCATAGTTTTTTTCCATTCACTACATTCATTTGCTTCCTTATAACTAGAAGGTTCAACAACATTCATCATACTACTTATAAAAGCATTTTCCCTGTATCTAGCAGGCAATTGAATCTGCCTACCTAATCTTCTGAGCGTTGGTGTAGCTTCTGACCTATTATGATTTTCCTTTGTTGGACTCAGCTTGACTATTGCATCTGAATTCTCTTCTTTTTCTGCCTTTGTCTGCTAATCCTAGTTGTTTCTTGTTTCTTCACTTTCTTCCACCAAGAACGGAATATCCCATTCCTCATTGCGCTTATCAGATTCTTCATGATCCTGCTCATGGAATATGACATCTCTACTAACAAAAATCTTGTGAGTAGAGGGATTAAATAATCTATAAGCTTTATATTGTGAACAATACCCTATAAAGGTACATCTGATGGCTTTTGAATCTATTTTTCTTCTGTCTTCCTTTGGAATATGGGAAAATGCTTTAGACCCAAACACTCTTAAATGTTTTATTGCAGGCTTAAATCCATATAATGCTTCACAAGGAGTTTTAAACTCAAGACTCTTTGTAGGACTCCTATTTTTCAAGTAAATTGCAGTATTCAATGCTTTAGCCCAAAAACCATTCAAAAAATCCTTACCTTTCAACATACTCCTAGCACATTCCACCAATGATCTATTCTTTCTTTTCGTTACTCCATTCTACTAAGGAGTATGGGGTGCTATGAATTGTTGTAATATCCCATGGTCTTTACAATACTTGATAAGCTCATCCTTCCTGTATTCTCCCCCTTGATCGAAGTGGAGAATTTTTATATGCTTCCCTGTTTGCTTTTCAATCATGTTTCTGAACTGCTTAAAGTATTCAAATGTGTGACTTTTCTTACTCAAAAAATATACCCAAGAAAACTTTGTGCAGTCATCAATAAACAGTGAAAAATTCAATGCACCTCCTAATGACTTTGTTTGCATGGGTCCACAAAGATCTATGTGCACTAATTCAAGTATGTCACTCTGTTTCTTCTCTACTCGAACATGGAATTCCTCTTTATGCATCTTTCCTAATGTACATGCATCACAATAATTATGCACTTGCTTTAACATAGGAAGATCTCTTACCATTTCATATGACCAAATCTCTAATGCCACGACTCTTTTGTAGTCAAACTTGCTGTTGTCAAGGCTCGAACTGGTGTTGGTCTTACATCCAATTTGTACAGACCTCCTATCTGAATTCCTGTAGCAATAGTCTTCATGTCATCTAACAGATCTTTAATATAACAATTAGATTTTAAAAATTCAACTTTAAGATCTTGATTTGTAATCATGGATACAGAAATCAAGTTCTTTGTTACACCAGGCACATAAATGACATTATGAATTTGTCTTACAGTACCATTAGGTAAAATGACAGAAATTTTTCCACACCCTTTGATTTGATGACTTCTATCATCACCTAGGTAGATTTGTGCTCCGTCGTTGATTTCTTTAAAATCTTCAAACCATTGCTTGTTCCTCGTCATATGTGTTGATGCTCCCGAATCTACATACCATATGCCTGCATCAACATTCTCATCAAAGTCTGCCATGAACAATCTGAAGTTCTGCACATGATTATCATTTGCGAGATGACCTACATTTCATTTCTGCTTCTGCTATTGTTCATGATATTTCTTCTTCCTACACTTCTTAGTGATATGACCAAGTTTTCTGCAATAAAAACATTTAATTTCGGAGTTGTTTCTATTCGGATGCATACCTTGAGTTTGATTTGGTATTTTCTGTGAGTTTCCTCCATTTTGCTATTGCAGATTTCCTTTTCCTTTGAAGAAGTTATTTTTCGCCATCAATGCAAGATCTGCACTCTGGGGCTTCAGAGTCAATCTTCTTTCTTCTTCTTTCATTAATATTCATGTCAATTCTTCAAACTTTGGGATCTTCTCTCTCGCATTTATCCCAGTGATAAACATTTGGTAGTCATCGGTCACACCATTCATGGTAATGGTTACTAAATCTGTATTTGCAACTGTATCACCAATGTCTGCCAATTTGTTCTTCAGATCTTTGATTCTCGATGTGAAGGAAGCAACTATTTCATTTTCCTCCACCTTCAGGGATAAAATCTTGCTCTTCAGGAATAGAAGACGATTTGTATTCCTGATATCATACAAATACTTCAAAATTCCCCAAATTTCGCTTGTTGATTTACATTCTCTGATATGTGGTATGAAGTAGTCTTTCACTGACATCTTCAGCAACATCCTTGCTTTACCTTCTCGCTTATCCCAATCTGCGATCGATGTTGATCCAGCTACTGGCTTCTGCTCATCCCCATTTGCAATCGTCCAAGCACTCTGCATGTCTAGCAGAGTCTGTATCTTGAATTTCCAATTCACATAATTGGAGCCATCAAGCTTGGTATGCTCATTCAAGTATGCTTCAATCATTTGATTATTCATCTTGGCGATTAAAAAAATTGACAGGTAAAAAAATATATGTTAGGTCTACCCCAGATCTATGTCAAAGACAGAAATCATTGATCTCCACAAGTTCGATTTTTGGTATTTTCAATAGCCTCTAGCATTGGCTGATCCCTTGCAGTCTGTGCTCCCTCTCCACGCGGCCTCTGAGCAAGTCTTCACCACATTGTGTGCTCTCCATGGAAGTCCTGTGAGGAACCACATATAGGGTCGTCGCAGCCTTCTCTCAGCAGACCTCGACCTCCACACAGCCTTTTCTCTACAACCATCACTAAGACGCAACCCCCTTTTTTTTGTTTGCATTGTCAGTGTGATTTAGCACCACTGATTCGCGACAGTCAGCGCGATTGTACAACACAGATTTGTGACAGTCAGCAAAATAAAAGCACGTGCAAGTCTCACAGTGGGATCGACACGATTTTCCCCCAAACCACGCGATGATTTCGCCTCAGGCGCACTGGGCAAATCCTTCACTCAGCGAACAGGTTTCTCAGCCTAGTCGCTCTGATACCATGTTAAAAAGCGATGTTTGAATTAATAAAAAACAACCACTGGTCAGCTCTACGATAGAGAGTCTGAACCAGGAGATTCTAGCTCTCAGAACTCTCTACATTGTCCATGTACATCACACATTATATAGCAATCATGGATTTAGGGAAGTTAGAACCATACCCTAGGAAATAGAAACTAATTCCTATCTTGAGGTACCGTGAACCAATTCACTATTCTAATATATCCATTATCTCTAGCACTTTGGAGGCTAATGAATTGCCTCTTGCCCCTATGCACACTAATTTGGCATATGCCAAGTATTCTTAATGCTTAAATCCTATTTTGCATGGAAGATGATGTCTCTTTTAAAGTTGAACATTTCAATTGCTAGTTTTATCTCTATGGTCATTAATATAAAGGTTTCAAGCTTTGGTTTTTAATTTTGTGTGGGGAATTTTTTTGTCCACGAGTGATGCATGCAACTCCTTGGTATCGAAAATAACAATGCCTTCTTGGGATCAACTAGCAAGATTGCATAAAATGTATTGCTCCCAAATTGTTGCATTGCTCTCTTGGGTTGCTAGATGAGTTGCAACCATAAAAGCATTATTTTCTACATGTAAATGGAGCATACACCTTCCAAACATACAAAGCTTCAATCGATTTGATTTACAAGATTGGTAATTTCCAGAACAACTTTCACACAATGTAATCTTTGGTAAAATCAATTTGTAGGAATCTTTATTAGTTTCCTTCAACTTGCTCTTATTAGTCCCTGACTATAGCTATAAATAGTTGATTATTTATTAATTTTCTTTGAGCATAATAAAAATTGTATATTCATTCAATTTTTTTAACCTAATACAACAATTTGTTGCAATTTATATAATCCACCAAAATTAATTTATTTCAAATATGATTGGTCAATAAGATTCAAGATCTTTTTGCCTACTTTTTCTCCAATACATATATCCAAATTTAAATGCATATCCAATGTTTCCACTGGATTCACCTTTTCTCTAATGCATATAATATCTAAAGTTTATATACAATGCATCGTTGTTCCTCCCATATCCAAAGTTTACACTGGAGTTGCTTTTTCTTCAATGCATATATCCAAAATATACATACCATTTTCCTTGAATCCAAAGTTTACAGATATGCTTAATGTTTGGCATTTGTTGGCAGTTCAGACCAATTTGCTTTCACTCATAATCTAGGCATCCTATGAGAGAATCCAGGATAGAGGGAGCCAATTTTCTTATGTAGGGGTCAACAATTTAAGTAAGCTACCATTGCTAAACAATCTCTCGGCCTTACAAATGTTGGTAGGGGTGGATTGGGTTTGTGTAGCTACCTTAGGAGCGACAGGGGTAGTTCGTATTAGCTGAATTATGAATCCCCTAAGTCTCAGTGCCGCCTTCAATATTGCCAAAGGACTTTGGATAGAAATCCCACTGCTACAGGGATGCAAATGGATAAGTAGAGGGATTAGTTATGAAAAATGAGGTGAATAATATGGGCAAGCGGTGCTAGGGCACTAGTTGACTGTGGTCGCATATGGAAGTTGAATGAAGCATAAATTTAGAGTGATCTACACCCAAACCATTTGGCAAAATGGAGCATTTTATTATTTCATTTAGTAATAGTTAAGGGCACTCGGTTGATAATGGTAATATATATATATATAACTTAAAGGGGAAATCAATTGTGAAGAAAATGAGATTAGCAAGGTTTGCAAGTCTCAATAACAGTTTCGAGTATTTGTATCATTCTTTGAATTTAACAAAAAGTTCTAACCCAGGGTAGTTTTAGTTGCCTTTAAAGCATTCTATCGCAAATCCCAAAAAAAATAAAACCTTAGAAACCCTAATTGCAACCCATTTGCAGCTAATGGATACGATTCGAATTGGGTGTTCATTTATCAACAACCTCCATCCCCGTAACTAACCCATGGAATTGATCCACTCCTCTCCATTATCGTTGTCTGCGATGAAGGACATGGTCTCTTTGCTCGCCGAGAGCTCGAAGGCGAATGGGCTGACGATTTTATGGCGGTGGCATGCTTGCAAGTAAGAGGATGATGAACGGACCACAATTATGAAATGCAAATATAGCCCAAGTGGGCAAGGAGAGCCCTATTTAGCCCAGGCGAGAGCAACTATATGTTGGTTGGTATTTGAAAAATACTTTTAAATAGGTCATCATATTCGGGTTGGAATTCAAAAAAAAAATTAAATAATATTTATATGAATATTATGGGTTAATACCATGGGTTCTGGGTTTTCATAAATTTGAATCTTGCAGCTCAAAAACCAACTTGACCCAATCAAGTTTATATTTTTTTATTTGTTTTTGTTTATCAAGTGATGTGTGTTTATTCAAGCATGAGAAACTAGTAACCAAAATCACATGGAGATCGGGCTGCAGGCACAACCATCTCCATAAAAGTTGGACCTGGTCATCTTTAACAGATTGTGCTACTGGGACTTGACCAATTAAATTAAATAAAAATAATAATAAGGTAAAAAATTTGTTTTTATTATTTTAATTAAAACATATACTTTGAAATAAAATTATTTTTAAGAAAGACAACCAAAATAAAAAGTGCAAAAAGCTATATAATAAAAATAAATAAAAAATAAATCTACGTAACATCTGATATGAACTTTGCATGTACACATTCACTTTATTTATTAAATAATTTAAAATATATGTATGTCAGTCGATGTGAAATATCAATAAATAAAAAAATCACTCCCCGAAAGTCCAAAGATAATTTAAGAATAATCTGTAAAACACAGTCTCTTCTGTGGCATGCTAGTTAACTACGTGGTGCTCTGGATGGGAAAGTGGTTTACTCATTGCTCATGCTTCTAAGTTAAAATTTGTTAAAATTGGTTTCTTACATCAATCTTTCTTTATGGTTTTTGGTTTAAATGTGTTTTAAGTGGAATTTTCTCAGTTTCTTATTCACATCTATATATCTAGGAACATCATAAACAAACATTTTTATTTAATTTTTTTTTTTAATTATGTTCAATAAATTTAAGTGTAATAATTGTTTTTACCATATTCTTTTGTCTAAATGTAATTCTGAGTGCTTTACAAGTTTTTATATATTAAATCTATCTATATATTAAAAAATGTAGTGTTTAAATAATTTATAATTCAAGGTTTTATGTTGGGTAAGATTTGAACATTTTTATTAATATATAGTGCATTTTCTTAATTAATGAATCATAACTTTATTCACATCATACATGTGTTTCTTTCTTGAAGGTTGTGTGTTCAAATATGAAAGTTACATCCACATCCCCTACTCCACCCACCCTAAATATGTTTCCAACATACTCACATCATTAATCATAAAACCATAAAATAAAATTGACATGGCTTAGACAAAATGGTCCTAGGCCCAAGCATAAAAAAAGGCAATAAGTCACAAAAAAAGGTTTCCTATCATCAAGTAGTGGCCCTCAATCATAGTATGGGTAATTTCCATGATAGCCATCACCCATAATTTCTTAGTATGTGAAATTATGAGCACTAAAGTAAAAATCATGCCATTGTTATACATAATAGGAGGCCCATAGTGCTTCTCTCAATTCTCTCCTTGAGAACACAAGGAACTATCACGCTTATGTGCCCAAAGATATTGAAAAATATTAAAAGGGAGGCACCAAGTGGCTCCTCATTCATGCTACAATGAGTGCCTTCCAAAACCTTAATTAGGAGTTGACCCCTAGTCAATGATAGTAGTCTTAGTTGACTCATAGTTAGTTGACCAAGGAGGTTTCTTGGTCTCTAAGATTGTGGGCACCAATGTCAAAAGCTTGTCATTGTTCTACCTAGTAAAAGGAGGTCCATTGTGCCTTCTCTCCATTCTCTCCTTGAGAACACAATTAATTGAACAACTTCCCATCAAATTTGTGGAACTAGTGATAAATTTGAGGGAGAAGACACCAACTAACTCCTTACTCATGTTGCAAAAAGTACATTCATAAAATCTAATAGCTAGTGTGTGTGGACCATCCATTTCTTTATTTCTAACTTACATACAAATTTATGCATAAATCCTTTAATATTAAACTCCTACAAAAAAAAGTTATAATGTTACAATAATAAAATAAGATATGCAACATTTAACAATGACTATAATAATATTGGCATGATATGTAGCATTTGTTGGAATTTGGTTGTCATTGATGTCAACCCAAGCATCAGTTGGAAAAATCCCTACGTACATTGAGGAAATTGATTGGGAAGATCAGTATGTTTGGGCCCAAGACCATCATCAATTGATTTCCCTCATCACGCCATTCCAATGGTAGGTAGCATGCCCCATAACTCCTCACGATTTAGCATATATTCTTGCTCAAAATTTGTGCCCCAAAGGCATGGTCAAGGTCCCCATATTTGAATTATTGAAGGTATCTTAATATTTGGTAATTAATGGCATTTATTCTCAATAAAATTTAGATAAATTATGAAGGGTCTATTAATCCAGGATGCACGAGGAATCGAGAGAAACTCAACTAACAAACACATTCACATGCATAGGCCTGGAAAAAGTCAATTGGAAGACTTGGTCGCTTTAATGGGATGTCCAAGCGATTGGAATACTCTAGTCGCTCTAATGACCCACCATCAGTGCGATTGGGTAGAGGATGAAGGAAAAACACAAGATCTTTAATTCAAAACTGCATCCAACTTCTTACTCAACATCTATGGCATCTATAAAACTTATCCAAGTCATGAAAATCCTCAAAACCATCTTTTCAACCTCCTTATACATGATGTAATCGTCATAAATGCAAGAACCAACTTATAAATCCAGAAATAGTATTAAGTGGCATTAAACACAAAGCTCAACTATAGAGGGGATCATGGCAACCTATTTAACACCTTTAGACATCATTAGGATTCCAATCCATAACTCAAGAGCTTCAAGGGAATCTCAAAGGCAACACTACAAGCATCATTCAACAATCAAAGAAATCTCAACACAAGCATCATCTACATGGAGACCTAGTTGACTAACCGACCAACAAAACCATCAAAGCACCTGCAACATAAACAGTTGCCATAGAAACCATAGAAACCAATACCATCAAGCAATCATATCAACTCCAACACAAGTCCAGGTTGACATAAATTCCAACCATCAATCACTATTACAATAATCAAGCTTCACACACTACCATGTTGACGTCAATGCCAACTATCACCTCATCACAACATCAATGCCAACAACGGCATCATAGGTTGGCACATCTACACTATAAATATCTACTAAAGTTGAAAAAGATAGTCTTTAGGATGCCTAATGTTTAAACAAGCCATGACAGAGTATGTACGAGATGCGCTAGTGGAAAGAAGACAAGGGGTCCATTCCCCTCTTGTAGGAAGAGAACATATGATATTCTTCAACTTATTAATTCTGACCTTTGTGGACTTACGTCAGTACATTGTCTTGGTGGCCATCTATATTACATCATATTTATTGATGACTTCTCCAGGAAGACATGGATATACTATTTGAAGCATAAGGATGAGGCCTTTGATATGTTCAAAAAATTTGAGGCGTTGGTAGAGAATCAAACAGTGAAGAAAATCAAGGTTTTTTGGTATGATAATGGTGGCGAGTACATTTCAAATTAGTTCATTTAATTTCGCAATAAGGAAGGAATTAAGAAAGAAACTATTGTACCCTACAATCCCAAGAAAAATGGAGTGGCTGAAAGAAAGAACATGTATATCATGGAGGCTTCCAGTGCTATGATGCATGATCAAAGGTTACCAAAGTTCCTTTAGGGAGGAGAAACAAATACAACAATATATGTACAAAGTAGGGTGTTGGGCCGCCAAATTGACCTCAATTTTCACTCCATTTTCACCTTTTATCCACATTTTGTCATCTCATTTCACCATATTATCATTACATAACCCTATATTTCCATTACCATATGAGTTTATATTCTCATTTTCCAAAGTTATTAATTTCATGTATATAGAGTGAATTTATGATTAAAAGTTAGAGAAATAACATGTATTTGCTTATACCTAAAAGTGGCTTGAGTTTGATGACAAGTGTAGATCATTTGGAAGCTTCCAAGGAACCCTTATGTGGCCTCCCAAGATCAAATTCGAATTTCAACTCAAGAGGTGGACCATATTCCAAGGAGGAAGAACATGGAGATTTTGATGTGTCATGGGATTTGTATCTAGTATCTAGGGATAAGTTGAGACAAGTGTGGGTTTAGTAGATATTTAAGGGATCTACATTTATTGAGTAGATATCCCTAATTCATGTATAAATAAGAGGAGCATCCTCCAAATCATGTAATGAAGGAGAGGAGGGAGAGAAGACAATTACCAGTTATTCATTAGCACCAAATTTATGATTGTTCATTCAACATGAATAATACCATTTTCTCCAAATCATGAGTTATGAGTGTTGTTTGATTCTTGAGGTGTGATAGTTTTTCATGTGTGCTCATTGAGGAATGGAAGGATCCCCATACTGAGATAAGTGCACTTTGTTGTAAAGTAATGTTGTGAATATACTAATCTTAATTATGATGTTCATCTTATTTCTTTCTTGTAAATACTTGTAGATAATTTTAGTATGAATTCATGTTGTGGCCATGTTTTGTTGTGTGAAGGTTGATCTCCTTTCAATAGCTAGTTTGATGTGAGAAGGAAAACCAGGAACTCCTAAGTTAGGAGTCCCTTCTTCATGAGCTAGATTAAATTGAAATAAGATTTACTTTCTCATATGCTTTTCCTAGATTACATTTATGTGAATATTGATTCCCTTTCAGTATCTAGAGATCAAGTCCTCCTAAGTTAGGAGACTCTTCTCCATTAAGAACTGAACTGAAAACAATATTTACTTGCTTTCATTTACATGCTTTCTTTCCTGCTTTCTTAGGTGTTTGGCAATGTTATTATAGAAAGATGGTAGAAGGACAACTAGGACTCTTGAACTGGAGCACCATGTTCTGTTATTAGTGAGGAAAAAGTTGCTTCCTGATTGGATTCTTCATTCGCAGAAGGGGAGCCTTCCCCGGACAGGAGAGACATGGAGAAGAGGGAAGCTCAGCAGTAGGAGGTTGCCAATCCCAATGGCAGAAAGCGAAGGTCAACCCAATAGGGATGAGCCAATCGGCAATAAGCCAGAAGGAAGGGAGAGAGCCCAGCAGCAGCAGGCTGCTAGGCAGGGCAGCTGCAGGGGCAGCGCGGGAGGCAGAGGCTAGGTCACGGGCGCACGTGCAGGTTCAGAGTCTGGAGGCTCTGTCAATTTTTGAATTCACATTTATTCTTCACTTGCTTCTTAGTCAACAATCTTATACTCCTTATCACTCTGACACTCTCATTGTTAGTGCTTCAAAATTTTAAATAAATTGAAATAACAAGTCTTTTTCCACAGTAGCTCTCATTCTTGTTACTGAATTTGGTGCCACCTTCTGTCAAGTAGTTTGGGTTGGGGGGTGGGTAGGGATTTTTTCGCGACTCCCTTGATTTATTTTTTTCATTTCTTTCAGCCATGAGATGCATCAATTTCTCCAAATGTGTTGGTGTGAGGGTTTACGGTGGCATGTGTTCAGTTGGGGACGGAGTTGTATCTTGAGACTTTGTCTTGTGGAAATGGATGGTGTTTCTCTATATGCCAAGAGTTTATGTTTCGAGAATGTTGCCATATTTGTGGGTTGCATGGTCATCGAAGTCTCCTCTCCTCTGTCTAGGGTTTTTCCCAATATTTTGTCTCTTTTGGGTTTTGATGGTGGGTTTTAGGGACTATTTTATTTATGCTTCTTTGCTAGGGTTTTTTAACTCTTATTATACTAATTTTTTCTCTAGGCTTGTGTGCTTGGTTATTTTCAATCCGGGTGGAGCATCTCCAGGGTTTTATTGTCGAAAAGTATCTTCCATCGCATATGTTCATGTTAGTTAGTATCTTCTGACCTTGATTATTGCTAGTCAGAGTATCTATTGGGATGTTTACTTGTCAGTCAAAGTATCTCCATGTGTTGATTGAATGATCAATGGCTACCCATTGTTGGGCTATGTTTTGGTTCTCCCTATGACGTTTCTTTGAGGGTCCTACTCACCATGTATATTGATATGAGTCATTTGATATGGGGATTTTTCTGGCACAGATGTTATATGCATGTTATATGTAAAGATATTTTTTTTAAAGAGAGTATTTGATTTTTTTCTTTCTTAAAAAAAATATGCAGTTATTTTTCTTCTTAAATTGTTAAATCCCGAAGTTCAAACCATAACCAAATGATTCATATTCTTGTTATTTTTAAAAATATTAAAAGAAATTTGAAGCAAACATAGAAAGATTCATGCAAATTGATTTTTCCAAAATTGAACTTTCTTCACTCTAGGTCAAAATTAATAAATAATAGTGAAAATCATGGACAAAAATCCCAACATTGTGTGAAAATTGTTCTAGCAATTGCGTGTAAATCAACTCTTTGAAGGCGATTGACGCTTTGTATGCTTAGAAGGTGTATGCTCCATTTATATGTGGAATATAATGCTTGTATTGCCACAACTGATCCAGGTGGATATTGGTGTCCACCCACCTATTCCAACTAGACCCCCCCCAAGTCAGTTTCATTTGTTTCCTTGTCCATTTTAGCATTTACTATTTTTAGCAGTTTTTCAGGTTCTGAACTTCCATAGTATTTTTGACACCATAAACGACATTTTTTTGGGGTCCGCAGCGAGACCTTTCATATGTGAGTACCTCTGGTGGTTTCCTACCATACTCAATAATCATCAATAACAAGGTTTCTCAGTGTTAGTCATTGTCATAATAGCATCATCAACATCACCTAGTCATTCACATCATTGTTCATTGTGAACCAGAACTAATGCAAGTAGGTAACATAGGGGACACATCATCATGGCTATCATCATCATAACATCAAATAGAGAGCATACATATCCTTTACTACCATCATCATCATAAATTCAATAGAAACCAAACATAACCATTTATGCTACAATCCTCATAATATCAATAGGGAACATGCATAACCATTAATGCTACAATCATCATAATATCAATGGAGAACATACATAAACATCACAACCACTAATATTAGAGTCATGTGTCTGGATCCTCAACCTGAGGTCCTCAAGAATAATGTGTGGGCCTTAGGGCTAACTAAATATTAATGTCATATCACTGTGAGTCGACTAGAGTGGGGCACTACAGTTCAACCTTCATCTTCTCAACCAATATGTATGGAAATAGACAATGAAAAAGCTTCATTAGAAATCATGTGTATTACCCTTTCCCAAAGGGTAGTGATAATGGTTGGAACAACAAACATCTATGCTATTTGTACTTTGGATACCTCCTATCATGGAACCATAGAAGATTGCTGAAGTAATAAATCCACATAGATTATAAGGTCTTAAGAACAAATAAATTGTTAAAGGTTCCATTCCTAGTATTAATATCTTTGATGTCTGGAAAAGAATGTTTCTGAAAAGGATGGCTAGAGATTTGTTGGAAATACACTAGCCCTAACGGTGAACCACACTAGTTGGTTGGAAAATTTGGCACAATAAATCTCTATATGATGGATTAGGAAGATATTTCTTAAATGAATTTGAATCACAAAAGTCTAAACTCTGAACTACACTAACCCTTGTTAATGCATAATATTAGGTTGGGATGTTTTCCTTTTTAAAATACATGGATTATTCCTCATATTAGAGGATTCATATTAGGTGATAATCTCATATATGGTTATAAAGTGGAGATAATTCTAATGCAATGACTGAATGTAATGGATGTGAACTCAATAGCAAGGGGAATTATTGGAGCTTTATGAAATGGTTATGAAGTTGTGTGACCAAAATTATGATCGAAACTCTGTGTGTGTGTGTGAAGATTAAGTCAATTAAGCACTAAATTCAAAATAAATATGATTTAGTGAATTGTAAGTGGTGAAGATGTCATATTAATTAATTTGCATGCATAGTTTTGGTATTAGGAAAGCATTTGTATAAGATCAAATTTGATTTTTTAAAGTTTTTACTGGAATGAAACAAAAATCTAGGGTTATATCTCCAGTTGCTCCTTTGGCATAAAGTTATATTAGGAGTTTCTCCTTTGACATAGGTGGATGAGGCATGTTGAACACTGATGAGGTGGGTGAGTTGTTTAATTATCAAGGCTATGGAAGTGTCCATGTAACTCTTTTTAAATATGTACCCATGAGGTGTAGAGTAGTTGGTTTGAGTGAGGTTTAGTTCTCACTAGGTCTCAATTTTAAACCTCATGGGGAGGAGTTGAGGATAGAATCTAATTTTGGGAAATTAAAACTATCCCAAGGGGCACCCAAGCTCAATCGTGCTTCACACAGTCTTGGTGATAAGCATCCCATTGCGGGTTGATCGATCTTCTTCCATCCAATAAGAAAGTTGGTCCCAACCTAGGCTTATCGTAATCACACAAAAAAAACAACTAAAATGTTTTTAAATATGTGCTTAACTAATACAAGAATAAATATTTCTATCGTCAATATCACTCCCTCCATAATTATCTCTAACTCGTGGCTTTTCATTTGAAAGAAACACAAGCACTGTTACATACCAAAAAAATACATAAATATTCACATCTTGGAAGAAAAACATATATTTTCATGTGCATCAAAACATAATACACTATAATTCCTACATACATTTTAGTGCCCTTGCATTAGCCTCATTGACATCAATGTCCCTAAATATAGTGTAGTGCCCCTGCATTGAGTGCGCAATCTATAACATCCCTTTGACCTTTATCACTCCAAAAATAGAGGAAAATATGTCACCAATCTTAAAAAATTTAAATTTGTATTTTAAATAAATTTTAAGAGTAGTCTAAATGTTTTATGGACATATTTTCTAATGAGTTTTACGTGAAATTTGAATAAAAATATTGGAATAACATATTTGAATTGTTAAATCCTTATAAATAAGTTCCCATAAATTTCAAGCTACAAAAGGTAATGATCTCACCAAGACTTGTATTGTCATACTCTAATGAAAAAAAAGTAAAAATACATAAATTTTAGGCTCTACATTTTTTTCCTTATCACAAATAAAAGTAGAAAATGTAAAACACCAAAGCTAACTAAGTAATATCATAAATCTTAGGTTAATAAAAAAAATCAAATAATCAAAATGTAAAGTATTTTGAAAATTACTTTACTAAATAATCCAAGTTATAATTTTTTTTCTAAAATCTTTGTAATGGGCAAAATAAAAGTTATTTAATGAATGTTATAGTGTGGGAATTATAAGCACTATGCCCATATATGTTCAATTAGGTTTACAACTAAATTAACCAAAATGTAGTTTTTCATGTAAGGCATTCCCAACAACTTTGAATGGTGCCTCAAGGTTGTTAACTTTGAACGTAACAATGAAAAAGCTAATTAACAATTTTTTTAATAATTTAAATAAATTTAATAAATTTATTTTATGTTAATTTATTTTATTATTTTTAATATAAACAAATACTATTTTCAAAATATATAATAATAATAATAATAAATTGCTTTTATTTTTATATTGGAAAGATAAAAATTAACATGTTATTTTAATTAAATAGTAGGTAATTGAATATACTCACACAAAGTAAAATAAGAATTTGAATGACCTACCCACGGGGCTTTGGATTGACGGTGAATGGGTGTGCTGTTAAAGCATTCCTTGCGATAGGTCACCGGTTCAAATCCCCCGTGGGTACTTAGGTTAGTCTAATAGATAAAAAAAATAAAATAAGAATTTGAATACATTTCAATAAAATGTATTTAAGTAAATCACAATTTAACTACATTCCAATGTTGCCTTCTATATTCATTAACTATGTTTTCCTCTATTGCCTTTCGTGCCTCCTTTTTACTAAGAGGGATTCATTTTTTTCCCACAAAAATAAATCAATTAAGCACTAAATTCAAAGAAATAAGTTAATTGAGCATTAAATTCAAAACAAATATGATTTAGTGCATTGTTAATGGTGAAAATGTCATATTAACTACTTTGCGTGCATAGCTTGGGCAACTATAAGTATATTAACTAATTTGCATGCATAGCTTGGGCAATTATAAGTATATTAACGAGTTTGCATGCATAGCTAAGGTGGTAGAAAAAGATTGCTATAAGATCAAACTTTGCTTTTTAAAGTTTGGGTAGGTGGGTGTGGGATATAGTAGAATTTATATTAACCATTTGTGGAAACCCCAAGAGTACATGTACTAGATCCAAAGATTTGAACACAGGTTTCAATAACACTACTCAACAGAGATTTCAATAACAGTACTCAAGCCAATAGGAGAGACCCAGCCAGAGCTGATTTTCTGTTTGACAAGAGATAGAATCCCTTGGCCATACCCAGGACACCAGCGGTACACGCCAGCCGAGAGGACATCAGGTTGTTGTCACGATTAGACGATACCCATAAACTACTTACCCAACAGAACAAGACGGTCACAATATATACATACAATGAGTAATTTTGAATAATTGCTATATATAATACACAAGCTAAAGAATGCATGCAGAGCGACTTAAAGCATATATCTCTGAATCTGCTAAATTTAATCAATCTGCGAAATATAATCAATCTCCATAATTGAAAATCTGCTAAATTTAATCAATCTCCATAATTGAAAATGAGTAGTGACGAAAAATATATCCAATTTCATGAGTAATTAAAATAACTGTAGCGCAGTCCCTTCCTCTGTATCACTGGTCTTGATTCTGAGTAATTGAAATAGGAAATAATGATATTGACAGATAAACTGTCCTAACAGAAGACGAAATGTACAAAGCATAGAAATTTAACAATGTGGTCACCAAAACCGATTGACCGAGTCCTCGGGGGGCTTATCCTTCTTGTTGCTTAGTTTAGTTGAGGCTTCGCCTTGCTCACTTTGATTCAAAGTCTTTATGTAGCTCACAGCATCCTTCAAATGCTCGCGTTTCTCCTTGAGCCCTTCAATCTCAAATTTCTGCTTCTCAAACTTTTTCTTCTTGGATTTGTTTTCATTTTCCATCTTGGCCTGGAGCTCATTGAGAGTTTTGATGAAACGCCTTATCATAAAGCAGTTGGCCCAGCAAAACACACAACTATTATTGTTCTCAATCTGTTCCAGGGGGTTGCCAGACATTTTGGTAATAGAATATGCGTTGTCCTTATTGCTATTCTGATGCTGAAGACTTCTGAACATGATTGAGTGGGAGGCAACAATTCTTAGATTCGTGACAGAGTTTTCTCTCTACTTCAAGACCCTAGTGATGCCCAAGAGATTCTTGGAGATTTGGCCGACACAAGAGGTGTTCTGAAGCTAATGCCAGCGGGTGAAGGAACTAATAGGAGAAGGGACGAATCTGCAGAGAAGAGCCAACCAATGATGGAGGTCACTGCGTCTTCTGAGGATCACAGGCCCGACGAGGATAGTGGAGGAGGAGAGATGGGGAGGCTGAGAGAAATATAGCAAAGGGTGAGTAGAGGAACTGGGCAAATAGAAGAAATGAAGTAGAGCTGAGGAAACCTGAGACACCTTGAAAACAAATCTGATCGAAAACACAGGAGCAAAAGGGAAATTAGCCGAAAAAATGCAGAACCATAAGAAAAACAGGACCCAGTTACCTCTGCCCACGCACAGTGAAGAAAGCGTGGTATTGTTACTCCACAGAGGCCACCTTAGACATTTACTGCGACCTGGAAACCTTCTATTATCGCTGCTGAGATGAACCTTCTACTGAGGAGGCCTTATCCCGAGCTGGTTCTTATAATCCATGGAGTGAAGCTCCTCGTGAACCATCCCAGCAGTGAAATCATGACACTTCATGACAAGTTGCAAGCCCCTGCACATGAAGAGACATATACCAACTATTGTCTTGTCTTGAGGGAGAGATTTATTCAGCAGCAAAATACAAAGCCTGTGGTTCTGAACAGAGGAGATATTCCTCTCAGCTCTAGGCAGATTTCCCATGTTTTCCATGTCAGACATATGAGGGAGAATCTCCTTCTGAATCTTCATTGTACTGTTATCCCTTTTTTTAAATTGACTCTTATAATTTCCCAAGTTTTGAATGATGGGCCAGACTACCTTCGAAAGCTGATTATGGTATTGGTTTGTCATATACATCCTGATTTTCTCTAGCTGTCCCTACCCCTCTGTCCACCGCCTTGTTGGTGAAAGCATCTGCAGCTTGGTTATGGGCTCTTAACACATGTTTGTAGACAACTTTTCCTAGCAAATTAACATTATCATTGATTCTTTGCTTAATTTTATTCAAGGCTTGATTTTTGAAATCTCTTCCAGCTTCCATTGCAGCTATTATAATTGCAGAATCACCAATAATGATTGGATCTTTCGCCTGAAGCTTTGTAAGGATGTTGGTGCCCATAAGCAAACCATAAGCCTCTGCCCTATTGTTTGATAGAGTCCCCAACCCCCATTCATACGTGGAAACTGTTTCGCCTTGTTGATCCAGGATTAGCCCACCTGCCCCAGCTCTTCTGGGGTTGTTCTTTGAGGCTCCATCAAAAAAGAGAATGTAGCTTCTTTGGTTTTTGATCCACCCCTCTATTTCCCTTTCATTGCCCCGAAGCTTCCAGTTTTTATGGTTGTTTCCGATCTTCTTTGGTATATGATTCCTAACTGGGCCATCCATGGGGATTTTGTTGTACCAATCCTTTTCTGTTGGCTACCAACTGGTTTGATCTGTGGGTGGCACACCTTTAGAGCTCACCATTTCCGCAATTTGGGCCCAATTTTTGGCTAGAATGGATCGTGAGCTAGGTTTTTTCCCCTTGAAGACGCATTTGTTTCTTGCCAACTAGATGTGCCAGCAAAGGGTGGAGGGGAGACACTTCCAGAAACTCGTGATGGCGGCCTTATTTTTCTTAGCATAAGGATAACTATGAGTCCAGTTCTTATTTAAAGGAGACAACTGCTCAATTGAGTCAATATTCAAATCGAGGGGGCTGATGATTTTCTTCCAACACTTTCTAGCTATAACACAGTTCAAGAATAGGTGTTGGGTGCTCTCTTCTTCTTCCTGGAAAATAACGCACATGGAAGGCCCATGAATGCTTTTTTCCTCAAATTCTCTACTGTAAGTATCCTGCCTTTCAGCAAGGTCCAAGCGAAAAACTTGATTTTAGGAAGGCATGCATTCTTCCACACAGTAGACCAAAGGCTCCAATTGTCATAGTTGTTATGGTTTCAAAGGAAATTGTATCTAGATTTGACAGTGTAAATTCCTCCGCTAGGATCCCAAATATAACTGTCCATTCTCTTTTTATTTATCGGAGCTGAGCCATAGAGCAGAGGCTTCAGCTCTTCCCACTAGGCAGAAAGACGATTTGGTAGTGGAGGCTTTTTCCAAGCAGTCCAGCTATTTTGATCCCACTTTGAGATGGAGAATAAGGAGGAAATACCCTTCTCCTCCAACCAACCTTGGAGATCTCTCAAATTGTGATTTCTTTTTAAGGGAGAAGTCCCCATAATTCTGTCATTCCAAATGGAAGTATTTTCTCCATTCCCAGGATTTTTGGAGAATTGATCTTTAATGTGAGGAATAGTTTTTTTAATTAGCCTCCAAATTTGAGTGCAAGGACGATCAGGAATCAGCTCATTGAGCAGCAAGGACCGCTGTCCGTTGAGATACTTCCTAGCCAAGGCTTCTCCCCACCATTGATCCTGCCCATTTAGCATGCGCTAGACTAGCTTGATACCAAGAGCCTTATTTGTTAAATTTGGGAGGCAGATGGAGATGCCTCCATATTCAAAGGGAAGAGTCACTTGATCCCACCGAACCAAACTGAACTTTTTGGAATCCTGCCTCCCACCCCGCCAAAGGAAGCCTCTGATTATAAGCTCCAATTGCTTGTGTATGCTAGCTGGAGCCAAAGTCAATGCAAACTGATAAATTGGCAAAGCCGAAAGAAGAGCTTTGATTAAGATGGTTCTGCCAGCCAAGTTTAACCACATCATCCCCCAGCTTTGGATTTTCCCCCTTACTTTCTCGATTTGTTTATTCCAAGTCTCTGTCTTAATCCCTTCTTTGGCCAACGGTAACCCCAAGTATATGAAATGACTCCATTTTTGCTGAACTGGGATTTCCATGATTTGGGAGATCCTTTGCATGATATTGTTTGGCACATTCCAGGTGTATATTCTACATTTTTTATTGTTCAAAAGACCTCCAGAGGCAGCTAAGAAGTCATCTAACACCTTTTTGAACCTTCTAGCTATAATACTAGAGGCGCCCCCAATCAGGAGAGTATCATCAGTGAAGAGAGAGTGGTTAATTTCTTTAACCCCACGAGCTATTCTGATACCAGTAATTTCCCTTTTGATTCTCTGATTTTCCAGCTAAATACTAAGCGTTTTGGCCATAATGATGTAGAGAAACGGGGAGAGCGGGCATCCCTGTCTCAATCCTCTAGTGCTGCGAAAGTACCTGTTGGGCCTACCATTAATCAGCATTGCAATCCATGGATTGGAGATGCATGCTTCAATGATCCCAATAAACTTGGGGGAAATGCCAAACTTTTGAAGAGCTACAATAAGAAAGCGATGGAAAACACGATCAAAGGCATTAGCCATATCCAATTTTATGACCATACCTCTTTCATTGTTTTGAATGCTACTATGGATGGCTTCTTGTATGAGGATCACATTGTCGGTTATTTGCCTTTTTGGGATGAAGCCCCCTTGGTTTTCCGAGATGATACACGGCATGATTTTTTTTAATCGGTTTGCGAAAATCTTAGCGATGATCTTGTATGAGGAGTTGCATAGGGAAATTGGCCTGAATCTATCGAAGGAGATAGGATTTGTCTCTTTGGGGATGAGGGCCAAATGAGAGGTTTTGGTGTTTTCACCCACTTTATGTTTTTTGAAGACATTCTTAATCATACGGACCAGATCTTTTTTAATTGTCTCCCAATGGCTCTTGTAGAAAGCAATGGTGAATCCATCAAGGCCTAGAGCTTTTTCTGGGTGCATGCTCCAAATAGCCGCCCTTATTTCTTCCGCTGTTACCTCCTTCTCAAGCTCATTGTTTCGTTGTTCACTGACTTTGCCGCTAATTTGCTGAAGAAAATCAGCGTTGTCCACTTGCTGCTCCCCAGCTGTGAGGAGGTTTTTGAAATAGTTATGAGCTGCCTCTTTTATTTCTTCTCTTCCCTTTATTTCCTGTCCTTCCACTTGGATTTTGTCAATTTGATTGCCCACTCATCGAATCTTGAGGTTGTTGTGGAAAAAAGTAGTGTTCTTGTCCCCTGCTTGAATCCATAGACATCTAGACTTTTTCCTGAGTTCCTCCTCTTCATGTCTATTTTGCTTGTAGAGGGCCAAAAACATTTCTGTTTCATGTGCTTTGTCTTGTTCAGAATCTTGCTGACTTTCCTTTTCTTTGTTCCACTTTTCCAGCTTCTCTTGCAGCTCTGTTTTTTTTCTTGTCCCTGAGAGCTTCTTCTCTGGCCCACGTTTTAATTTTTTCTCTCACATTTTTGAGCTTGGTTTCCCATACATACTGTGGGGAGCCCAACACCTCTGCGTCCCATCTTTCTTTTATTATATTCCCAAAGCTTTCCTTGTTGTCCAAAATTTTGCTATATTTGAATGGAATCGGGCCCTGATTTTCCCACTTGTCCAGAATGAGCACAACCGGCTTATGGTCCGATGCTGAAGCATGCACGATTTTGCTCTTAATGGATGAAAAACTTGCTGTTATATCCTCTTGGATCAAAATTCTGTCTAACCTTTCCTTGATGTTATGAATTCCGGTTCTTTTGTTGCTCCATGTAAATTTCCCGTTGCTAGGAGGGAAATCAAGCAACTTGTGCTTAGCAATAATATCCTCCAAGGCTGCTCTTGATAGATCACCAATGTATTTACCTCCCAGCTTCTCCTCTATATTCCGAATCAGATTTAGGTCACCTCCCATGACTAGGTTGTCTATCTGATCATCTTGTACCTCTTCTTTTAGAGACTCCCAGCATAAAGCTTTGTCTCTGTAGTGATTTGGTGAGTAGATGTTTATAACAGTATATTTGACATTTGTGTTCTTCTTTGTT
This sequence comes from Pinus tabuliformis, assembly GCA_031772625.1. Lineage (NCBI taxonomy): Eukaryota > Viridiplantae > Streptophyta > Pinopsida > Pinales > Pinaceae > Pinus > Pinus tabuliformis. The sequence continues at coordinate 39,941,749 of CM062818.1, forward strand.
AAATCTGTCCTGACCCAACTGCTGTTGAGTTTTTGGCTGACAATTGTCCAATTCCATTTGTTCCACAATGTGCCAATGCCTCCTGAGGCCCCGTTGGAGTCTATGGCTATTCCTTCATAATTTTTTTGTGTTGCTATCAAGTTTTGAAACTCTTGGTTGTTGATTTTGGTCTCTTGGATCATTAATATATCCAGTTGTTCTTGCTTTATTAGGTCTCTTGTTGCGTTGAGTTTTAAAGCAGAACCCAACCCCCTGCTATTCCAAGAGACCAAAATCATTATTTACTTGGTTTGTGGTGGTTCCCAACCTTGTCCTTCTGCTGCGTTTTCTCCCCACTTCCTTTCTGTTTGTCGAGGAAGGTATCCATTGGCTGTTGGGTGCCAATGGCCATATCCTTTGTTGCGGCCTCATCTCTAAGTTCCTTGTTGGTTTTCCTCCTAGCTTTCTTTGGCTGTTCCAAGGCATTGTTTGTTTCTTTGACTTTATTTCTAGTGAGGATTCGATCAATGGAGGGGGGAGGAGGAGAGAAGCTGAGAGGAGGGGATGAGATGCTGGCTATAGCGTTGGGCTGGGGGGGGGGGAGGGGGATGGGGGGATGGAGGGTCTTCATCCAGGAGTTCGAAGGGATTAGAGGACGGATCGACTGAAGGGGCTGGGTTTATGGGGGGGTTAGAGGTAGTAGCAATATTTCCATGAGATTGAGTGGGGTTCTGAAAAGCTTGTTTATTACTAGGTTTCTTCCTTTTCACTTGTTCCCAATCGTTTTCTTGGGCTTCTGCATTCTCAACCGTTTCCACAACCTTTAGTTTGCTACACCTATTTGCAAAATGACCATACTCATGACATACCTTGCACTTGAAAGGAATTTTCTCGTAGTCCAGCTGCTGGATGTGTGTCCACTGATCCACCTTGAGTTTTATTGCCTCCGGAATCCCTTTCCCAGATCTACTTCCACACAAATTCTAGTGCAGGCGTGCATGTTGTCTTTTGGTTCGCATCTGTCGATATACTTGCCTACCACATTCCCTATAGCTTTGACTGACTCGTCACCCCAACAGTGGAGAGGAAGATGTGGCAGCCTAACCCAGACTGGCACTGCGTTTGGAATGTCCATCTCGGGGTCGAAGTCCGGAGACCATCTATTTAAATACAGGCCTCGCGAGTCCATGAAGTATGGTCCATTCTTGAATATAAGGTTCTTGTCTTCTTTGGATTCGAATAAATATGTATAGTATCCCCTTCTACAAAACCTGATGGTGATTTTCCCTTGTATGTTGGCGCTCCAGTTTCTCTCCACCCATTTTTGGACTACTTTGGGGAGAGCCACAAACCTGTAAACTGCCCAACCAATCCCTGTTCAGCCAGAGAAATGGCTAATTTTCGAGGAAGAGATGGAGGCAAGGAAATCTCATGGATGTCATCTAGCTTTTTGACACAATTGCTTGAAGATGGCTTAGTTTTTGGAGCACCATGTTCTGTTATTAGTGAAGCAAAAGCTGCTTCCTGATTGGATTCTTCATTCGCAGAAGAGGAGCCTTGCCCAGACAGGAGAGACATGGAGAAGAGGGAAGCTCAGTAGCAGGAGGTTTCCAAGCCCGATGGCAGAAAGTGAAGGTCAACCCGACAGGGACGAGCCAATCGGCAATAAGCCATAAGGAAGGGAGAGAGCCCAGCAGCAGCAGGCTGCTGGGCAGGGCAGCTGCAGGGGCAGCGCGGGAGACAGAGGCTAGGTCATAGGTGCACATGCAGGTTCAGAGTCTGGACGCTCTGTCAATTTTTGAATTCACATTTATTCTTCACTTGCTTCTTAGTCAACAATCTTATACTCCTTATCACTCTGACACTCTCATTGTTAGCGCTTCAAAATTTGTTTAATAAATTGAAATAACAGGTCTTTTTCCACAGTAGCTCTCATTCTTGTTACTGAATTTGGTGCCACCTTCTGTCAAGTAGTTTGGGTTGGGGGGTGGCTAGGGATTTTGTCGCCACTCCCCTGATTTAATTTTTTCATTTCTTTCGGCCATGAGATGCATCACTTTCTCCAAATGCGTTGGTGTGAGGGTTTATGGTGGCATGTGTTTAGTTGGGGACGGAGTTTTATCTTGAGACTTTGTCTTGTAGAAATGGATTGTGTTTCTCTATATGCCAAGAGTTAATGTTTCGAGAATGTTGCCATATTTTTGGGTTGCATGGTCATCGAACTCTCCTCTCCTCTGTCTAGGGTTTTGATGGTGGGTTTTAGGGACTATTTTATTTATGCTTCTTTGCTAGGGTTTTTTAACTCTTATTGTACTAATTTTTTTCTGTAGGCTTGTGTGCTTGGTTCTTTTCAATCCGGGTGGAGCATCTCCAGGATTTTATTGTCGATTAGAGTATCTTCCAGCGCATATGTTCTTGTTAGTTAGAGTATCTTCTGACCTTGATTATTGCTGGTCAGAGTATCTATTGGTATGTTTACTTTTCAGTCAAAGTATTTCCATGTGTTGATTGAATGATCAATGGCTACCCATTGTTGGGCTATGTTTTGGTTCTCCCTATGACGTTTCTTTGAGGGTCCTACTCACCATGTATATTGAGATGAGTCATTTGATATGGGGATTTTTCTAGCACAGATGTTATATGCATGTTATATGTAAAGATATTTTTTTTAAAGAGAGTAGTTGATTTTTTTCTTTCTTAAAAAAAATATGCAGTTATTTTTCTTCTTAAATTGTTAAATCCTGAAGTTCAAACCATAACCAAATGATTCATATTCTTGTTATTTTTTAAAATATTAAAAGAAATTTGAAGCAAACATAGAAGGATTCATGCAAATTGATTTTTCCAAAATTGAACTTTCTTCACTGTAGGTCAAAATTAATAAATAATAGTGAAAATCATGGACAAAAATCCCAACATTCTATGAAAATTGTTCTAGCAATTGTGTGTAAATCAACTCTTTGAAGGCGATTGACGCTTTGTATGCTTAGAAGGTGTAAGCTCCATTTATATGTAGAATATAATGCTTGTATTGCCACAACTGATCCATGTGGATATTGGTGTCCACCCACCTATTCCAGCTAGACCCCCCCAGTTAGTTTCATTTGTTTCCTTGTCCATTTTAGCATTTACTATTTTTAGCAGTTTTTCGGGTTATGAACTTCCGTAGTAGTTTTGACACCATAAACGACATTTTTTTGGGGTCCGCAGCGAGACCTTTCATATGTGAGTGCCTCTGGTGGTTTCCTACCATACTCAATAATCATCAATAACGAGGTTTCTCGGTGTTAGTAATTGTCATAATAGCATCATCAACATCACCTAGTCATTCACATCATTGTTCATTGTGAACCAGAACTAATGCAAGAAGGTAACATAGGGGACACATCATCATGGCTATCATCATCATAACATCAAATAGAGAGCAAACATATCCTTTACTACCATCCTCATCACTGTGAGTTGACTATAGTGGGGCACTACAGTTCAACCTTCATCTTCTCAACCAATATGTATGGAAATAGACAATGAGAAAGCTTCATTAGAAATCATGTGTATTACCCTTTCCCAAAGGGTAGTGATAATGGTTGGAACAACAAACATCTATGCTATTTGTACTTTGGGTACCTCCTATCATGGAACCATAGGAGATTGCTGAAGTAATAAATCCACATAGATTATAAGGTCTTAAGAACAAATAAATTGTTAAAGGTTCCATTCCTAGTATTAATATCTTTGATGTCTGGAAAAGAATGTTTGTGAAAAGGATGGCTAGAGATTTGTTGAAAATACACTAGCCCTAACGATGAACCACACTAGTTGGTTTGAAAATTTGGCACAATAAATCTCTATGTGATGGATCAGGAAGATAATTCTTAAATGAATTTGAATCACAAAAGTCTAAACTCTGAACTACACTAACCCTTGTTAATGCATAATATTAGTTTGGGGTATTTTCCTTTTTAAAATACATGGATTATTCCTCATATTAGAGGATTCATATTAGGTTATAATCTCATATATGGTTATAAAGTGGAGATAATTCTAATGCAATGATTGAATGCATGGATGTGAACTCAATAGCAAGGGGAATTATTGGAGCTTTATGAAATGGTTATGAAGTAGTGTGACCAAAATTATGATCGAAACCGTGTGTGTGTGAGAGAGAAGATTAAGTCAATTAAGCACTAAATTCAAAATAAATACGATTTAGTGAATTGTAAGTGGTGAAGATGTCATATTAATTAATTTGCATGCATAGCTTTGGTATTAGGAAAGCATTTGTATAAGATCAAATTTGATTTTTTAAAGTTTTTACTGGAATGAAACAAAAATCTAGGGTTATATCATGAGTTGCTCCTTTGACATAAAGTTATATCAGGAGTTTCTCCTTTGACATAGGTGGATGAGGCATGTTGAACACTGATAAGGTGGGTGAGTTGTTTAATTATCAAGGCTATGGAAATGTACATGTAACTCTTTTTAAATATGTACCCATGAGGTGTAGAGTAGTTGGTTTGAGTGAGGTTTACTTCCCACCAGGTCTCAATTTTAAACCTCATGGGGAGGAGTTGAGGGTAGAAGCTAATTTTGGGGAATTAAAACTATCCCAAGAGGCACCCAAGCTCAATCGTGCTTCACACAATCTTGGTGATAAGCATCCCATTGCGGGTTGATCGATCTTCTTCCATCCAATAATCAATTTGGTCCCAACCTAGGCTTATCGTAATCACACAAAAAAACAACTAAAATGTTTTTAAATACATGCTTAACTAATAGGAGAATATATATTTCTATCATCAATATCACTCCCTCTATAGCTATCTCTAACTCGTGGCTTTTCATTTGAAAGAAACACAAGCACTGTTACATACCAAAAAAATACATAAATATTCACATCTTGGAAGAAAAACATATATTTTCATGTGCATCAAAGCATTATACACTATAATTCCTACATACATTGTAGTGCCCTTGCATTAGCCTCATTGACAACATTGTCCCTAAATATAATGTAGTGTCCCTGTATTGAGTGCGCAATCTATAACATCCCTTTGACCTTTATCACTCCAAAAATAGAGGAAAATATGTCGCTAATCTTAAAAAAATTAAATTTGTATTTTAACTAAATTTTAAGAGTAGTCTAAATGTTTCATGGACATATTTTTGAATTTTACATGAAATTTGACTAAAAATATTGGAATAACATATTTGAATTGTTAAATCCTTATAAATAAGTTCCCATAAATTTCAAGCTACAAAAGGTAATGATCTCACCAAGACCTATATTGTCATACTCTAATGAAAAAAAAAGTAAAAATACATAAATTTTAGGCTCTACATTTTTTTCCTTATCACAAATAAAAGTAGAAAATGTAAAACATCAAAGCTAACTAAGTAATATCATAAATCTTATGTTAATAAAAAAAATCAAATGATCAAAATGTAAAGTAAATTTTGAAAATTAATTTACTAAATAATCCAAGTTATAATTTTTTTCTAAAATCTTTGTAATGGGCAAAGTAAAGGTGATTTAATGAATGTTATAGTGCCTACTTTGGTGGGAATTATAAGCAGGAATTATAAGCACTATATCCATATATATTCAATTAGGTTTACAACTAAATTAACCAAAATGTAGTTTTTCATGTAAGGCATTCTCAACAACTTTGAATGGTGCCTCAAGGTTTTTAACTTTGAACGTAACAATGGAAAAACTAATTAACAATTTTTTTAATAATTTAAATAAATTTATTTTATGTTAATTTATTTTATTATTTTTAATATAATAATAATAATAATAAATTGTTTTTATTTTTATATTGGAAAGATAAAAATTAACATATTATTTTAATTAAATAGTAGGTAATTGAATATACTCACACAAAGTAAAATAAGAATTTGAATGACCTGCCCACGGGGCTTTGGATTGACGGTGAATGGGTGTGTTGTTAAAGCACTCCTTGCGATAGGTCACCGGTTCAAATCCCCCGTGGGTACTTAGGTTAGTCTAATAGATAAACAAAAAAAAAAGAATTTGAATACATTTCAATAAAATGTATTTAAGTAAATCACAATTTAACTACATTCCAATGTTGCCTTCTATATTCATTAACTATGTTTTCCTCTATTGCCTTTCGTGCCTCCTTTTTACTAAGAGGGATTCATTTTTTTCCCACAAAAATAAATCAATTAAGCACTAAATTCAAAGAAATAAGTTAATTGAGCATTAAATTCAAAACAAATATGATTTAGTGCATTGTTAATGGTGAAGATGTCATATTAACTACTTTGCATGCATAGCTTGGGCAACTATAAGTATATTAACTAATTTTCATGCATAGCTTCAGCAATTATAAGTATATTAACTAGTTTGCATGCATAGCTTAGGTGGTAGAAAAAGATTGCTATAAGATCAAACTTTGCTTTAAAAAATTTGGGTAGGTGGGTGTGGGATAGAGTAGAATTTCTTTTATATTAATCATTTGTGGAAATCCCAAGAGTACATGTACTAGATCCCAATATTTGAACACAGGTTTCAATAACACTACTCAACACAGGTTTCAATAACAGTACTCGAGCCAACAACAATACTACTCACAAGAGATAGAACCCCTTGGCCATACCCAGGACACCAGCGGTACACGCCAGCCGAGAGGACATCAGGCTGTTGTCACGATTAGACAATACCCATAAACTACTTACCCAACAGAACAGAATAGAACAGTCACAGTATATACATACAATGAGTAATTTTGAATAATTGCTATATATAATACATAAGATAAAGAATGCATGCAGAGCGACTTAAAGTATATATCTCTGAATCTGCTAAATTTAATCAATCTGCGAAATATAATCAATCTCCATAATCGAAAATCTTCGAAATATAATCAATCTCCATAATTGAAAATCTGCTAAATTTAATCAATCTCCATAATTGAAAATGAGTAGTGACGAAAAATATATCCAATTTCATGAGTAATTAAAATAACTGTATACATCCAAGTAATGTATGAGTACATAGTAATGTGTATTAATCAACTAAGTAATTTCACAGGGATGTCTAATTAAGTCAATCGTATTCTACATGGGTGCTCTACACGGATTGGGTTGCTTTCTTCTGCTCTTTCTGAATTCCTTGTTCACAATGCTATTATTATGGGTATCTTTGTCTTCATGATTTTCTTCCACCAAGTTTTCTTCATGATTTTCTTCCACCAAGTTGTTTCTAATCGCCGTGCTGAACCTGCATTCTATAGAACAGTACATAAGCATTCTCTTGCAATTAACACAACGCCCTTCGCTACTCCCACGATCACGATGGAGCCTTGACAGAAACACAATAGCAGAATTATTGATGATGTAACGGTGTATTTTAGATATGTCAATAACCTTCTCTATATCCGAAACTTTTATAGCATGATGATGGGAGGCCTTCCTAATCTGCAACGTTGTGTGGCCATCATGCTCAGAAACCAATCCTTCTAGACAAATTGGCCCTTCATTGCACTCAATACAGAAACTATTGTTCCACTTTCCAGAGTTGTGAGTCGTACAACGACTGAAATAATTGCATAACAAAAACTTATCCAACCATCTGGGCCTGTGTCTGAAACACATCTCTAAATTATTCATTGCTTCAACTCTTTATTCCCAATTTTTTTGGCAACTTGTTATTGCAAATATCTGTTACAATGCTCAATTTATGACAAAACACAATATAAATAATCTTCCAGGAATCCTCAAAAATATATTTTGAATATTCTACACAACTCTCTAAACCCACCCAACCACTAATCTCATAATCTGCAGCTGAATCAATTCAACAGTCCGACGATTGTGCCCACTTATTCATATGCTCCTGAAATATGCATATGTGCTTTTAAACAATTGTGTTCTTCTAATACAAGCATAAATAAGTCAACTTGCAGTTCTCTTTTCAAAAATAGATGTTATGTTACGTTTTTATTTGGCTTTACTATTAGTTTTACTTTTACTTTAATCCTGGTTGTTTTTTTTAGCATGACATTTTTTTTAGCACCTTTAGTACCAGGGTGATACTGCATGCGGTTTGTCGCTTGCATGCGATTAGTACCAAGGGTGGTACTGCATGCGGTTTTTTTGGGTGAAGATTCACACAATCTCTTATATGTTTTTTTAATTTAATTGAATTAAAATTTGATAATTATTAATTAGAATGATAAACTTAAATTGTGAATTTTCTATAATATAAATACATTAAATTTATAAAAAAAATCGCCAAAAACATTTACTAAATTCCCAAAATAAATCCAAATCACACAACAGTTAACAACATCTCACTAAAATATATAAAATAGAAAATAAACTTAAAATCCTAATTAAAATATAATAATATATTATTTTATAAAATAAAATAAAATTTAAGTTTAAAATTACATCCAATTTTTTATAATTATTAACTTAAATTACTTTTCTTTATAACTTTTCCTTTATGAAGCAAGCATACTAAGCATAGTCACATATTCTATCCAACCCATCATCCTCAATACACAAGTGGATTAATATCTCTTAATTCTACAAAGCATTTCCTCATGAGCTAGCCAACCCCAATACTAGGTAAGCCACTTCTTTTGTAATTTTCCTTTCAATGTAACATTGTCCCAAGATTTTTCCATTGTCTTTCCCTTTACTTACGCAGGGAAAGTTGGTATTGGGGTGAATTTACAAGGGTGAAGCATAGGGTAAAAGAAAATTGTAGCACTTTCCTCTTCCACTAATTTACCCCACTTAACTTTGGAAGTCATTTTCACATGGATTTCTGCATTCCCCTGGCTTTCTAGGCACCAATATATGAAAATCATCCTCACTGAGACAAGAGCCCCTACCTTAAGTGAATTTCCCCATTGTTGATCAAGATATCAACCTGTAATAGGTTAGTCCATCCAAGATACTAACATATACATACAATACCATCATTGAAAATCCATTGCAAAGAGACTCTGGGTAACTAAGCATAAGTAATAAGTCCTGTTATGAACCCCATTAAATGGAAAATGAATCCAATACTAGTATACATCACAACAAGGAATCCAACATGTGCATATATCTTGAACCATATCAAATGAAATGTAACCAATATTGGTATACATCATATCATGCTATCTAACATGTGTAGACATCCTAAACCATATGAAGGCAAAGGTGCTCAATGCAGATAGACACCATATCAAGCCATCCAATACGTGAAAACATCATGAGTCATAACATAAACCATATTCAAAAAAAAGGCATCCAATCATAACTATATATCAAGAATTATAACATGAACCATATCAAAGAAAGGCATCATATAATAAAAAAATATATGGAATCATAACATGAACCATATCAAGGAAGGGTATTAAATACAAGTATACATCAAAAGAACACATCCAACATGTTCATTTATCGTAAACTATATCAAGGAAAAGTATGCATGTATACATTGAAATAAGGCATCCAACATGATGTGCATATATCAATCACATCAAAACAAGATGGATCATATTAAAGCCTCATAAAGGGTCATTAATGCTACCTAGCCATTATCAAGAGTATGTAATATCATCATCAATATACATGGCATTGACACAACAATGAGCATGTTAAATACTCACTGTGAAGACTGTTTAATTCTAAATAGATCATTAGATCATCAAAAAGGAAATGCTAGTGCTCATCACTAATTAAGTAATCCCATAGATATCTAGGGTATAAATATTAATTCACCCATGTCTCCGACTATAATAAAATATCAAACATGGGACCATCAAAGTGATGAGGAATTCCAACTTCCATCTCCTACAATAATCATAATCAATATAATCATGTCTAGTCAAAAATAGAAGATAATCATTCAGAATAAGGATTGCACATGGGTATAACTAAATCACGGGCTTAGTGGCACATTATCTTAGAAATACTAAGAAAGGGGGATGAATAAATATTTCATGTTGAACTTGAATTTTTGTTGAGATTATACTTTTCTTTGCAATGTTAATAGAATCAAATGTACATTGTTTCTGCACAGATGATCATCTGAACCAAACGATGATGACTCTATTAGAATCATCAGTCTCCCGCACAGATGGTTGTGTGCCTTATGTACATGAAAATGAATTTATAAAGCTGAGCATGGGAATGCCCGCCTCAGCTAGATCATGAAAAACAGGTCGCCTTCCAGCTCGAAAAAACTTTGGATCCTCATGATAAAGCATTTCACCCGACATCAAAAGATTAACGACCTCATGCTTTAGGGGGCAACTGTTATAGACATTTTTGGGCACTGCAACCCCAACCATACATGTCCATAAACTAAGGGCTCCTAAGTCCCTAAAAGTGTTGTTCCATACCCTAAAAGAACAAGGTCAGTTGATTACATCATCTCCCAGAAGTTCTCCATGAAAAACTACTCAGAACTAGTCAAAACTGGATCATCTCACTTGCTCCATGGCCAGGGTGCGATGCATCTCACCTTGTACACATGGGAGGTGTGATGCATACTGAAAAGTCCTTCTATAGGGTGCGATGGACGAGAATAGACAAGTGGCGGAGACAGTTTGCTAAGTGGATGATCAAGGAATCTTCTAGAAACTTCTCATATGACACTTGCCTCTCAGAATTCGCCCAAGGATGAGTAAGAGATCAATGAAATCTCCAAGTGGAACCAAGAACTATCAGAGAGAGGACACTAATCAAAATCCCAGAAGCTGACTCACCCCCTGCAAACATCTATATATGGATCCCTCATCACAAAGATCCAGAGGTAGGAGGCTGGAATTTTGTATCTTGTAAGGAAGTGATGTTGGTTTCTTGTTGGAATATCATAGTTTTGGGTGATCTAAGATTTTCATGAGGTGAAAGAAGGCTTTCATGCTGGAGGATGACGCTAGGTTAGAACAATTGGTTGTAATCCTCTTTGCTATTCTTGATATTAATAAAGCTATTCAAGTTTTCCTCCACATTCTTGTATGTTTGATGATATATGCATTTGTGTGGTCAATATACATCTGGTCCTATATTGTTTATGATTGTAGATCTCTGTTCTCCGATAGCATTATGCTGCTTTGATTCCATAGGTTCTCTTTGAAGCTGGGTAGACAAAGGAGAAGCCGCAAGGATCTGTCGGAAGGGAGAGGAACCGAGCAAGGAACCAAGCGCAAGACTGAGGTTGGTGTCCTTCATTCCACTCTTATCTACTTCTCATAAAGGGAAACGAAAGTAGTTTTAGTTTGTTTGTTTCTAAGATAGCTACCAGTCTTAGTGGGACTAGCAGCTTCGAGTGGACACTAGATTTCCCGATAACAGTCAGTCATAAAGGGCGAGCAAGGAACAATATATATGCCTCACAATCTGCTTTGTTAATAGAAAATCGTGAGCAAATTTTGTTATGATATCTTTTCATAGTGTTAGGTCCCTATAATACTAATATATTCCCTTATTATTATTGTCATTGTAACCCCTTATTGTTATTGTTGTGCCCATTTTGTCCCCATATTTTTTTTATTTTGCCCCATAAAATCCCACTATTGTTATTGATGTGTCCTTACATTATCATTATTATGTCGGCTCTCATTATATTGTGACCCCTTACACTCCTATATATAGAAAGGAAGTCTTTTTATTTGTATCATCCAATAATTGTTCATTTTTGTAATGTAAATAAGGTTTCCCCCTTGAAGAGACTGATTTTGAAGTCGTTGATATATCTTTTCTTCTATTTTTTGAAGTGGTTGCATAACAATTGGTATCAGAGTTTTGGATTCTAGGGTTGTGTTGCTTCAAACAGGTCATCATGGAATTTTCACTATAATTTTTTTTCTACGATGTTTCAGAAGCTAATATTAAAACAAATTTGAGCCAAAATCTTGGTGAACCTCGGGTACGAATTTCAGATCTTGTCTCGCTATATTTTCAGAGATATGATCCAAGGCAGTTAGGGTTTTTGCAAGCTCTCAAATTATATCTCAAACATGTTACCTGGGGAAATCTTCATAACTTTCTCTTTGAGTATCAGATTGAAATTTTGTAAAAAGGTGCAGAAAGAGGACGGGCTATAGTTTTATTTGTATCGTTTTCAGGTTTGAAGGTCAAAACAGTGACACGTGGAACTTCGTACAAGTTCACTCCACTGAACTAGTCTATAATCAGGTCATCGTGAGAGATTTGGCATAGTTCTTTCTTGGAGAATCCAATCTTGAACAGAATTGTGAGGTTGGAATGAGGATTAGAGGGATACCACAAGATGAAATTTCAGACCTTGAAGATCCAAAATTATAGAGATACAACAGATTCAATATCAAGCTCCTACAAAACGAAAAAAAGGTGTGTAGTCTTTTTAAAATTTTGCATAAGTTTGGTTTGAAAAATTAATTTGAAGGAATTCAAAGGACATAGTGAAGCATAATTATCATTAATTGATGCCCCGAAGAAAGAAAATGGAAGCACCCAGTAAGCAACCTAAAATATCTACCATGACTCATGAAGAAGAGGAAGAAAGGCAACATGATATATCAAAATTATGAGACCAAGTGCAACAAATTTCACTCTCACAAAAAGTAACAGAATCTAAGATTATTATTGTAACCCCTTATTGTTATTGTTGTGCCCATGTTGTCCCCATATTGTTATTATTGTGCCCCATAGAAGCCCACTATTGTTATTGATGTGCCCTTACTCATGAAGAAGAGGAAGAAAGGCAACATGATATATCAAAATTACGAGACCAAGTGCAACAAATTTTACTCTCACAAAAAGTAACAGAAGTTAAGATTATTATTTTAGCCCCTTATTGTTATTGTTGTGCCCATGTTGTCCCCATATTGTTATTATTGTGCCCCACATAAGCCCACTATTGTTATTAATGTGCCCTTACATTATTATTGTTATTTCGAATCTGATTATATCGTGACCCCTTAGACTCCTATATATAGAAAGGAGGTCTTGTCATTTGTATCATCCAAGAATTGTTCATTTGTGTAATGTAAAGGAGGTTTCCCCCTCGAAGAAGCTGATTTTGAAGTCATTGATCTCTCTTTTCTTCTATTTTGTGAGTTGGTTGCATAACACATAATTAATTTTAGCATTTTGTTAGCAAGGATATGCATATAGCTCTGAACATTTAATGATATGGCCTTTACAAAAGACCTCGTAACAGACACAAACATAGTGATTTTTTTTATGCAACAATGAAGACTTAAAACTTTGTTTTTAATATTCAGTTTATGAAGAACCTTTTCGTTTCCATGTGTGGTTTATTGTTTGATTAATAGCGTGATTACCTGGTTCTCATGGAGGGCCCCCTCGAGCAGTAAGGATTCTTGTTCGTTTTCAGTAGACAGAATTTTTGTATAATTTCATAAGATTTTTGTTCTTTTCAATTGAGTAAATGTGTTTTTAATTTCCTTCATATTCAAATTATGATTGTTTTAATAATCTTCTCTTTTGTTTATAGATGCACATGAATTAAGCTTAACATCAGTGATAATAATGATACGATTTATACTTAGATAATACTTTATTTGCCTTATAGAACAGAGGATTTATTTGCAAAATTAGATGTTTCATTTCAAACATAAGTGATTTATAATTCAAGCAAGTGTGGATGTAGTTAAGCAAAGATTTATTTAATTTTGGTTTCAAATAATTATGAATGATATTCTTACATATGTGTGATCAGATTAATAGTAGCCTTTTTCCTTTGAAATTGAGTGTGTATATAAATAGTGTGAAGAATGCAATTAATTTTCATTTACAATAAGTGTTAGATTTGTTGGCATTATGAGATAAGTGTTGTCCTTGATGGCAAATCACACTTATGACAAATCATAGTGCAGAAGGTCAGCAGTAAGGAATTGATGATCAGACTATAAGAAGAAGAGAAAATTCATATACGCAGGTTCATCAAGCCCAAGTCGCGTGTACACGCTGGTTGGCTTCAGTAAAAGCGCGTGTATGTGGAAAACTTATCTTTGGTCCATGGCGATTATTCCTTGGAAGTTGTGCCTATGATTTTGGACCTTGGCGTCTCGACGGACGTGTTGATCCCTAGTTTTGAAGTTGATGGTATTGGATTTCTATGGTTTTGGCTCTTGGTATTGAACAAGGCCTAAGGCTATATAAGGAGAAGATCATTAGGCAAAGAGACAAGTAATGTGTCTGAGTTGGGAAGATCTGAGGTAGTGTCAGATCCAAGTGCTGGTTATGGGTTGGTGATCTGAATCAAGGTTTCACTCATGTGGAGGATGATGAATGATGGAACGAGATCTCAAGGCTTGGAATGATCATCTTCTTATGGTTTGACTGTGGATAGACTAGATCTATTGACGCATGTTTATTGTTATGATCTGGGTATGTTTTGATGTCTGATATAGCTGCGGAGTTTTAAGTTTGAACTTACAGATCTGTACGCGGGTTGTCCTTGGTAAAAGAGCTTATACACGTAGGTTGGGTTCATCCAAGTAGCGTGTACATGGTAAAGCTTGATATTTGAAGTTGCAGATGGGTCTGATGGTTATTGCAGAGTTCTGTGTCTACTCTGTGTTCTGGTGACTGTGTTGTTGACAGTGTTTCAGTGTTCAGTGCTTCAGTGATCAATGATGCAGGTTGTACTACAATGATGATTGTCTTATGGATCCAGTATGAAAATGTATGAAACGTGGTCCCGGGTAGATCGTAGGCCGGCACCTACGTACTGGTAACCATATCAGCCAGTACAAGAGCAAGGGGAGTAAATATTGGAGCATTCTGTAGGTAGGCACCTACGTACTAGTAAATGGATCGGCTAGTACAAGAGCTAAGAGGGTTGTAGCCCTCTGCAAGTTGTAGCCTGCGTGCTGGTAAAGGACTGCACCAGTACATTGTAAAAGAAGTTTCTTATTAAAGAAGAAAGAGACGAATTGCAGCAGGTGGTTTTCACCCACATTGGGTTTCCACCTTATATCATGGTGTTCATGTGTGTGGCTCTTGTGTGATGATCTGTTCTGTTATACTGCACCTGTTTACTGTTAATATGGTTAATAATGTTCTGATGCATTTACTGAAGATAACCTAACTAAATCATAAGATCTCTTGATATACGCTAGTTGCAATAAACACAGTAGCGTGTACACGCGAGTTCACTTAACAGAAGTAGCGTATATGTTTCTGAGTATGAAATTGAAAAGTTTTATCTAATCTGATAATACTGATTCACCCCCCCCCCCCCCCTCTCAGTATTATTTCCAACAATTGGTATCAGAGCAGGTCCTTTCGTAGAAGCTTGATCGCTTGAAGGAGATCCGTGGAACAATGGGAAAGAAGCTTAAGAAGAAAGCTCATAAGAAGAAGAAGACATCTCAGAAGATCTATGACAGTGGGAGAGTCGATTGGGGATTAGGTATAAGAAGTTCTTCAGATTCAGAATCATTATCAGGTA
This sequence comes from Pinus tabuliformis, assembly GCA_031772625.1. NCBI lineage: Eukaryota > Viridiplantae > Streptophyta > Pinopsida > Pinales > Pinaceae > Pinus > Pinus tabuliformis. The sequence continues at coordinate 39,957,167 of CM062818.1, forward strand.
TGAATGTGTTATCCTCTGATGTTCCTGCTATATTTCCTTGTGAAAGTGATGGAAGTGATAGTGAAACTACTGAACATGCTTTCATGGGTGAGCAAGAAAAGTATCAAATAGAGGCAGTATTTAGAAGGCTTGCAGACAAAGTTAAAGATCAACAAGATCTATTGAACAAACGGGAATGTGCTTTCAAAGAAGAAGTTACCAAAGGCCCAACTAGAAGAAGGAAACAAGGTAAGAAAGCTTCTCAAGGACAAGGAAGACCAATGTCAAAAATTGCAGCATGAAGTGACATCATTAAGAAAAGAAGTCAATGAAAGAAGCACAACCATCAAGAAACTCAAAGATAGATCCAGCTACTATGAAAATCTTGAAGCTACAATCCTCGCACTAAAAGGAGATCTTGAAGAATCAAAGAAGCAGAATACAGATCTACTCCAAGCTATTGCAATACAAGAAAACGAAGCCATCAGCTTAAAATCTCAACTAGAATGTGCCTTCCGAGTTCGTCAAATGCAGCAGGATCTGAATGAAGAACAAGAAAAGGAGATTCTCAAACTAAGGGAACAAATGGAAGAAGGAAGGAAAGATGAAGAAGATTTGAAAAAGCAATCTCTTGAAAAGGAAGAACAACTTCAGGTTGAGGTAAATATCTTGAAAGGTAAACTAGAAGAAAAGGATAAGCTTTTACGATTTCAAGATAGTTCTAAAGTCTTGGAAGATATTCTTAGTAGTCAAAGGTCTCCTGCTATCAAGACTGGTCTTGGTTTTCATGAATCTATTGAAGGTGAATCTAGTTCACAAGGTGAGGCAAGGAACTCTAAAGAGAAATCTAAAATGATCAACAAGGAGAAAAGAGAGATGAAAGGTCAATCTCATCATCAACCAAGGAAAGAAATTCTTCAAAGAAAATCTTTTACTCCTCCTATGAATAATGTTAAATGTTATGTATGTCATAATCTTGGACATGTTGCAGCTAGATGTGAAAGAAGAAGGGTTCAAGATCATCATGTAGAAAGATCATCACATTCAAGGTACTTTTATGGATATTGCTTTGCTTGCAATATGTTTGGTCACAAAGCTGCTGATTGCTACAGGAGAAATATGAAACATGTAAGATGTTATGCATGTAACAAGCTTGGACATATAGCAAAGGAATGCAGGAACAAAGGATGGACATCACACCAAAAGGAGAAAAACTCATCACACTTGAAGATATGGAGGAAGAAGGAAGTACAGTCAGCACAATGTACTGAGACACAACACAGCACAGACATATCAGACTCAGGGGGAGCTAAAGGTGTAAAACTTCAGTGTTCTGAATCTCATACGCAAGTTCCTTAAAGGGAAGTCGCGTATATACGCGAGTTAAACACTGCAAAGTCGCGTATATGTCAGTCTGAGGAAAAGCAGTGGGGACAGGATCAGAAAAAGGATCTGATATGATTCAGTCTATTATTTGCTCTATTGGTTACAGTCTGCTGAGGATGTGTGGAAATGTTTTGTTACTTGTATGATGTCTAGAATTGTTTTGATCCTAACTTGAGGATGATGATGCTTTGATGCTTATTGCTGATATGTGCATGATCAGATCTAACAGATGGCACTGGTTGAGGGGGAGCATATGCCTTTAATAATTCATTGCTGGCATTATGGTTAATAGTCCTTGATGATGATGCTTATATGGCTAAATGATATATCTTGATATGATGTGGTTGTGAGTTGTCTATGATAAACTCTCATATGATTCTTGAAGTTACATAGAAGATATTCAGATCAGATTTATGGTTGATTCTTTGATGATGCATATATGGTGCTTACATGGTGATCTTCATAGGGGCAAGGAGAAGTACAAAGCTTGAATACACATCTTCCTCACTTAATGATGAGTCACTCACTTACTGCTATCGACATATGCATAAAGATCATACAGTTATGATGCAGGCACTCTTGTGGATAAGGATTGGTGCTGTTGATGATATCAAGAAGTTTTTTCAAATGAGCTTGAGCTCAAGATACATAATGCTGATACATGGATGACTACTCAAAGTTGCTTTGTTGGAGACATGGTGATGAGTTCTTATCTATATGATGATAGGTTGATACTTATGTTGATTGATGCAGATGTTCCCAAGTAATGATACTTGGATCATGTAGATCTTGACGTTGATGTAATGGCTATGGTGGTTTCACACATAATGTGAATGATTACAGGATGATGTTTAAAAGGAGGAGTTGACATCTATGTCCAGACTTACCTTGTTGCAGGACATTTACGGGTCGCTGATATGGAAATGGTTGTACGCGAGTTTCATAAGGCCTATCCGCGTATACACGCTTGTTTATGTGGATGCAGACGCGTATATGGAGTTTTGAAGGAAACCAGCAGGGACAGATGTTGGTTGCAGAAAGTCTGATATGGGTCTAACAGAGATCATCTGGCATAGGTTCAGGGGGAGCAGATAATCTTCCAATGATGCATTGTTGGCATTATCTTAAAGCTTTTGGTTCTAGTTCACATTTGGTGTTGATTTCAGGAGGAACAAAGGCGAAAGGAAAACAGAAGGATCTCTTGGTTGCTGATCTGAATGGTGATTATCAGATGCTGCTGGTGACTTTCATAAGTCTTGATCTAGTTCTTTCATCTCTATGTCATATATCTCTTTTGTGGTATCTCTTTCATGGTGTCAAGGTCATGTAACGACCTTTTTTGGTTTCCCCACTATGCCTGGGATGATTGATGCAATGTGATTGGTTGTCATATGTAAACTTTTGATGTATTCCCACTTGGTTGGGTGGATGAGTCAATTTTTGTATATCCTCACTTAGTTGAGAGATGGATGTATGTATGAGTCTCTGGTGATAGGAAGGTCTTTTATGATGTATAGAGTCATGTTCTTCTTGAAGAACATCTTTTGCAGATCTTGCCTACAGTCAGGAAGAGCATGAACAGCACACTTCAGCAGTACAGAAACTTGGCATGTACTCAGGGGGAGCATTGACAGATTAGTACACTTTGGCATATACAAAGGGGGGAGATCATTCAGAGATTTTAACAGATACTCAGGGGGAGTATGGACAGCGAAATGTTCAGCAAAAGAAGAGAACGTCTTGGTCCACCCTTTGCCCTTGATGTCAAAGGGGGAGAGTGATTTGGTGTTGTTGCCATCAAGTCCAAAGGGGGAGATTGTTGGCATTATGATGCATGTGTTGTACTTGATGGCAACCCTCTCATAGAAGAATATCTCACTTATGTATAACTGGATGAATCTTCAAAAGAGATATCAGATGTGACTGATGGAGGACAGCTCAAAGGAATCAAATGATAGTTCTAAGTGTGACAAGTTAGCTTTGCCATCAAGTCCAAAGGGGGAGATTGTTGGCATTATGAGATAAGTGTTGTCCTTGATGGCAAATCACACTTATGACAAATCATAGTGCAGAAGGTCAGCAGCAAGGAATTGATGATCAGACTATAAGAAGAAGAGAAAATTCATATACGCAGGTTCATCAAGCCCAAGTCGCGTGTACACGCTGGTTGGCTTCAGTAAAAGCGCGTGTATGTGGAAAACTTATCTTTGGTCCATGGCGGTTATTCCTTGGAAGTTGTGCCTATGATTTTGGACCTTGGCGTCTCGACGGACGTGTTGATCCCTAGTTTTGAAGTTGATGGTATTGGATTTCTATGGTTTTGGCTCTTGGTATTGAACAAGGCCTAAGGCTATATAAGGAGAAGATCATTAGGCAAAGAGACAAGTAATGTGTCTGAGTTGTGAAGATCTGAGGTAGTGTGAGATCCAAGTGCTGGTTATGGGTTGGTGATCTGAATCAAGGTTTCACTCATGTGGAGGATGATGAATGATGGAACAAGATCTCAAGGCTTGGAATGATCATCTTCTTATGGTTTGACTGTGGATAGACTAGATCTATTGACGCATGTTTATTGTTATGATCTGGGTATGTTTTGATGTCTGATATAGCTGCGGAGTTTTAAGTTTGAACTTACAGATCTGTACGCGGGTTGTCCTTGGTAAAAGAGCTTATACACGCAGGTTGGGTTCATCCAAGTAGTGTGTACATGGTAAAGCTTGATATTTGAAGTTGCAGATGGGTCTGATGGTTATTGCAGAGTTCTGTGTCTACTCTGTGTTCTGGTGATTGTGTTGTTGACAGTGTTTCAGTGTTCAGTGCTTCAGTGATCAATGATGCAGGTTGTACTACAATGATGATTGTCTTATGGATCCAGTATGAAAATGTATGAAACGTGGTCCCGGGTAGATCGTAGGCCGGCACCTACGTACCGGTAACCATATCAGCCAGTACAAGAGCAAGGGGAGTAAAGATTGGAGCATTCTGTAGGTAGGCACCTACGTACTAGTAAATGGATCGGCTAGTACAAGAGCTAAGAGGGTTGTAGCCCTCTGCAGGTTGTAGCCTGCGTGCTGTTAAAGGACTGCACCAGTACATTGTAAAAGAAGTTTCTTATTAAAGAAGAAAGAGACGAATTGCAGCAGGTGGTTTTCACCCACATTGGGTTTCCACCTTATATCATGGTGTTCATGTGTGTGGCTCTTGTGTGATGATCTGTTCTGTTATACTGCACCTGTTTACTGTTAATATGGTTAATAATGTTCTGATGCATTTACTGAAGATAACCTAACTAAATCATAAGATCTCTTGATATACGCTAGTTGCAATAAACACAGTAGCGTGTACACGCGAGTTCACTTAACAGAAGTAGCGTATATGTTTCTGAGTATGAAATTGAAAAGTTTTATCTGATCTGATAATACTGATTCACCCCCCCCCCCCCCCCCTCTCAGTATTATTTCCAACAAGATTGATTTACTTATATGCAGAGTTGTGCGGAGTTGTGAAGTGGGTCTGTACCTAACTTCGACTTCATATCTGAGAAGTGGATTTTGTGGTGGCTTAAAATTACTGGCAGTTATAGCCAAGGAATCGACCATTCGATTTCCTTCCCTAGGTAAGAATTGGACATTAAAAGCTAGGAAGAAGTTTTCCATTAAATCCCAAACCTCATTTTTGTAAGCCCTTAGCCTAGGGTGCTTAGTTTGACATTGGTTCTTGATTTTCTTTACCACCAGTTCCGAGTCTCCAAACACAGTCAGGAATTCAATGTTCAAATTCCTTGTTGCTTGCAAGCCTAGTAGTAATGCCTCATACTCTGCCACATTATTGGTTGCCTCAAATTCCAATTTGAATGAGAGGGGAATCAAGCTACCCTTTGGAGATATCAACAACACTCCTGCTCCATTTCCTTCCTTAGAATTTGCACCATCGAAATACAACTTCTAGACTTTGCTACAATCTTTGAGTTGTTGATCTAATTTGGTTGTTGGTTGTACCTGTGTTTCTTCTAAAATGAAATCATCTTCTTCTAGTAGTAAGCAAGAGAGATCCCTTTCTTTCCCATACACAAGAGCATTATTTGGGAAATCAAATTTCGTAATTGTTTTAATGAACCTTGATTCCCTATACAGTCACCTTTCTTCTCCACCAAAGATAGGGATGGTAGCATAGGTAAGATCCAACTTGATGGAACCTCCAATCTTTGATCCCCAAGATCTGGACAAAAGCATACCGAACCTTGCAGGGATATTAGCTACTACAATTTCCATCACTACACTTTTTACTGGGATCTGGGCCAAATTAACCACTAAGTCCTTTATCATTCCCAAGCACTTTACTCTCTTAGAGCCAAAAGAGTAGAGGTTTGTGTATGGTTTAGTTACTTACAGACTTAGTTGTTCCATTACTAATAATGGCATCAAATTATGAAAACCACCCTAGTCCAACATGCAATTATGGAGCAGGAGGTCATGTACTACTAGAGTAACGTAAAAAGATGTTGTGGAGGGATCTTGTTCTTCGACATGGGGTCCAAAGACGATCATTAGCCTTTCTTCTTAGAGGTTTAAACTCTCATGTGATGGGACTGAAACAGATGGAAACATGAACAGGGAAACTTGGGCCTTATAGGTGAGTTGTTTCAAGAGTTCAGATAACGAGACTGTGATTTTGACTTTCTCAAGCTCTTTTTAAAGATTAATTATAGCATGTACATTTTCTGTAGTGTTAACCTCTACCGGCTCTTTTTTTTTTTCATAGATGGGCCTAGAGGGGGGAGGTGACTTCTCTTCTTTGAGTACTTCGCGCTTAAAGTGTTTTGTATCTAAGGGCCCCTTCCCCTTGTCAACTGGGTTTGGAGGCTCTTGGGAGGAGGTTCCTTTGTTTTGGTCTTGTCCCCTCGATCTCTTTCTAGATGACCGAAGATCATATTTCTTATGAAATTTAGTACATGAAATCGACGAACTACTTGCAGTAATCATCAATCTTACCCTCATCTAGCATTGCATCAAGATCATCCCCCTCTTCTTCATACGTTCTGACTTTTTGTTCTTCATCTGAGAAAGAAGAATACAAGTTCCCCTAAACTTCATTGGCATTTAGTATATTCTCCTCCAAATCATATTCTATATATAATGGAGAATGGATGTGGTCTTGCTATTCTTTCCTCTCCTTTTGCAATATCTATAGGGGAGGCCTTCTGTATTGGGGATTGAAACCTCGATTAGCAGCCGGGAAGTTCTGTCGTTGAAGGTTTTTATTTTCTAGCTCCAATTTTATCAGTTTATTTGATAAGTTCTTCATCAACTTATCCATCTCCTCTATCTTTTATTCTTGGGATTCTCTTCTATGACTGGAGGAAGACACATCCTCTTTACCCTTTTTCTTCTCTCCAAGGTCAGATCTGCTTCTTGACTTCCCTGTTGATGCAAAAGAGAGCATCAATTTGAATTCGCTCCAAAGTAGGGGACTTCCTCTCTCTCAGTGTGAAGCCAAACTCTAATTCAAAGGCTCCCGCAAAAACCACTTGGGAAGCAGCCTGTGGAGGTTTAATATTAGCAGGTAGACTGTGGTACAATTTATTAAACCTTTTTGTAAACTTTGAGATACCCTCATCAGTTTTCTTCTTTATAGCGTTGAACTTAGTAAGAATATACCCATGATCTCTCTTCTCTCCCCATTTCTGCATAAAAGAATTCTCCATCTCTTCCCAAATGGTAATGGAAGAATTTGACAAGGATTTGAAACATTTCCTGGCTTCCCCTTATAGATATTGGATGAAGAGCCTCGGCACTACATCCAGGTGCTCAGTGTTAATATTTTCAACAAAGGGACAAAAAGCTTCTATGTGTCTTTGGGCTGATGTGTCATCTTCTCCATTAAACCAGGGCAGGGACTTGAGATAGTCCTATGGCATATCATTCAAAAGTTGAGGCATGTCCAAGGGAGCATATTTGTTTAGCAAGAAACCTGGGACAACCATCTGGAGTAGAGGTGGTGGTTCTTGATTTATTAGGGGTCTCTGAGCTATGACCAATTGAGAGACAGTTGATTAATCGTGGAATGAGAAACTATTCCCATTGTGGGTAGGGCTGCTCTCGAGGATATCTTTTACCTCCTCAAATTTAGGGTAGGGAGGGGAGGAAATGAGAAAGAAGTGGTGTCAACTGAAACTTCTTCTTCCTTTCCCTCTAGGGAGGAGGTACTGAGTAGCTCACCACTTTCTGAAGGATATACTAGGATTATAGGAGAAAAATCAAAGTGATGAATTATGGCATCCTGTGAGCTGGATGAGGATATTTCAAGAAACAAGGACATAGTAGCGTCAATATTAAGGATTTTTTCCTTCCTAGTCCTTTTGGATATTAGTTTTTTTTTTTTTTTTGGATCAAATACAGTTAGTGTTCTTTGTTGAGAGTTATTTGAGTGGGTATGGGGCCTCTTAGAAGCCAAGGTGATGAACTTATGATTTGACAGTGGAGTCGCCAAGGTAATAAATCTACAAACCACACATCTCTTCTCATCTTATCAAAGAGTATATGAATGTCGTACCCAGGGGAAAATTTCTCTAATATGTTCCCCGACAATGGTGCCAGAAAGATGTTCTCACTCCTAGAGACAGCCTCTCGGTTGATAGGAGACTAGCGCCTAGGACATCTTAGTTAGTGTTGTCAAATTTGTCTTAAGGACTTGTATCACCATAATTTTTCACAAATAATTCAAATGGTATTGATTCAGAACCATTCATAAAGATACAATGTATAAACCAGTGTACACGCAGGAATACAGGAAATAATCCGCGATCAGTGCTGGCCAAATCAAATTGAGAGCTTGCGGCAAATAGGTTGTTAAGGTAGATGTAATGGTAGAAGACAGTAGATAAGAAACCCATCATACAGAGCTTAAACTTCAAGAATTCTATATATATATATCGATTTAGAGAGAAACAAAACAAAGGGAATGCTTATGAAATGCTAAGATACATGGAGTGCTTTTTAAAGGCTTTATTTCCACATCAATACAGGAATTTTCCATCAATAGATTTATTAAATGAATTTGCGTCTAATGAGAAATATATCTAGCAGCTACGTGACATGAAATATGAGAAGAGTATTTAACATATATGCAAACACAGAGAGAGAAGAACATACTACAATCCAATAACTTGGAATCACCAAAAATCTTGTATTAATCTTATGAGAAATGTGCATACATCCAGATTCATAGCACTGCCTTCATGAAAACAGGAAAAGACCCTTTCCAAGAGTTTCTTTCCAAAAATTATGAACCTTCTTTAGGTGTTTCTTTCCTTTATTTATAAGGAGAGGGGAGCTTTGAAAACCAACTACAAAATATCTCAGCTGAGCTCCAGTTGTTTGATCGACTAGCTGTCTCGGCTTGCGATGGCTCTGCTACCCAAAATGATTACAACAGATTGATTTCTTCTTTAAAATGCAATAAAGTACAAAGTACAGAACATGAGAAAACTGAATAATGACCCTAGAAAAATATCTCCATGCCGATTCCTATGATGGCCTCTGATCAAGCCATGCCTTTGTCATAGTGTTCCTCCTTTATTACTAGGTTGGTTCTCGTCACTTTCGTCTAAACTGCTTGAATTCCCCCCTCTCTGGAGGTGGGAGTGATCAGTTGCCAGTTTCTTGTCGCAGAGCAAAAGCAAAGATTGACCTAGCAGTATTTCATTGCCTGACTACATTGAGCTCCATACTGAGAAGTTACTACTTCATGAATCCCATACCTCCATTTACTCATTGAATACATGTACGCGGAGTAGTCGAATTCATTTTTTCTACCCATGTAATCCTTGGTTTCTTGTCTCATAGTCTTCCACAAGATGAGCCATTTTGAATTTCTAATTGTTTGTTGCCTACATTCAATGCCTCAGCTCCCTACCCATGCATCTTTAAAGCTCAGTACCACACTATCGGAGCCCAATATGTCCTGTACTATTTCCATAGTGCTATATTGGAGCTTTTCCTTATCAGAATTTTATTCTTAAATGACATTATGAAAACAACGATTTCTGATGCCCTTCGCCCTTTTTGTTTAGCCCCTTTCTATTTTCCTCCACGGGACTGGGTGTGGTGATGGGAGGCTTAGCCTTAAGGCGCTAGGGCATTTTGTTCATGCCCGAGGGGCTATTTTTCCACTTGACGTTCTTCAACTTCCTCTTGATCATGCACTAGCCAAATATTGGAGCCCCTCTCATCGGAGGTTTCCAATTGGGGAAATAACATGGGAGTTGTGATATTTCAGTTCCCTGATCGCTGATAGCCCTTGGTGCTCAGCCCCAGCCTTTACGCATGTGGTTCTTTGAGTTCTTGCAACTATGTGCCATCCTTATATCGGATCCCCCTTATGGACATTTCTTCAATTGTCAAGTGTAACTTACAAAGTGTCGACACCCTCAACCTCTGATATGCGATCTTTGATATGACATCATCACTTCCACGTGGCACCTCTTGAGTGGTGACACGTATCACCCAGATTTACCCTGTAGGCCCCTTGATAATGCCAAAACTGCCTGCCATGTGTCCCGCTAGAGGAGAGAGAAAAGGGCTCGCCCACATTTGGTTTTGTGATAGAATCCTTTGTTAATATTTATTTGAGTCCCCCGATGGTTTTTACACTATCGGCACATTACCCTTGTCGCAACTTTTAAAAGGTTGTCACCTGCAAAAGTTCTGATGTTGCGATATTGTGATGTGCCAATCTTTTTTGAGCTCTGATACTGCCTGCTCCGATGCAATGGATCCCCCGATATTGCGATCTCTGATATTCCTTCTTTACTAAGGCTTCAAATCATTCAAACTTTGGCATACCATACCTTTTGATCTAGGAGTCCATTTTTAGACTTCCACATATCATTAGAAAGCTTGTTCCGAGAAATTTCCAATGAAGAGTGTCCAAGGTATGTTTTGACATCACCTGGCACCATTCAAATTACTTTGAAGTAAGTGATAATAGGTTTTATATGTGTTAGGTCCCTATAATACTAGTGTATCCCCCTTATTGTTATTGTTGTGTCCATGTAGCCCCCATATTGTTATTATTGTACCCACAGAAGCTCATTATTGTTATTGTTGTGCCCTTACATTATTATTATGTAGGCTCTGATTATATTGTGACCCCTTAGACTCCTATATACACAAAAGAGGTCTTTACATTTGAATCATGCAAGAATTGTTCATTTATGTATTGCAAAGGAGGTTTCCCCCTTGAAGAGGATAATTTTTAATTCATTGATCTATCTTTTTGTGAGCTGATTACATAACATTTGGTATTAGAGCTTTGGATCCTAGGGATTCGCTTCTTCAAATAAGTCTTCTTGACATTTGGGCTATAAATTTCTTTATACGAGGACTCAAAATCTGAAATGTTTACCACGTGTATCTGAAACCTTGGGCAACTTTTTCCAAAAGTTTCAGAGCTTGGTTTGCTATTGCTTCAGAGATATGATCTGAGGAAGTTAAGCTTTTTGCAGGCTCAAGAGTTCTGTCTCAAACATGTGACCTAGGGAAAATTGTCATAACTTTCGTTTCGGGCATCAGATTTGAATTTTGTAAAGAGTGGATTAAAGTGAACAGGTTTTAGCTTTTCGTGAATCAATTTCAAGTCTGAAGTTTGAAACAATGACATGTGGCATCCCATACAACTTCACTTTACTGAACTAGTCCATAATCAGGTCATCGTGGGAGATTTGGCATAACTCTGTCTATAAGAATCCACTTGTGATCAAACTTGTGGGGTTGGAAAGAAGAATCAAAGAGATACCATAGGAAAAATGTTCAGAATTTTGGAGATCCGAAATTACAAAGTTACAACCTTTTAAAGATCAAGCTCCTAAAAGCAATAAAAAGGTGTGTATTTTTTATTTTTTTTAAATTGCATAACTTTTGTTTGAAAAATCAGTTTGAAGTGATGCCAAGGGAATATTGAAGCATAGATATCAGCCTTGGGTTCTAAAATTCCTCCTAAACTAAATAAATCTAAACCCATTAAGCCCTTAGAAATCTCTACTATGGCACATGAAGAGGAATAATTGCAACATGATATATTAAAATTACAGGACCAAGTGCAACAAATTTCACTCTCACGAAGAGTAACCAAAGATGAACTAAAAGGTGAAATGGGTGGCTTAAAATGTGACATGGATGGTTTAAAAGGAGACATGTATGGTTTAAAATGTGACATAAATGGTTTAAAAGAGGGCATGGAAGGTTTAAAGGAAGGTTTGACAAAGTTGTTGCAAGAAAGGCTTCCCAGTGGTGACAAGGTAATCCATGAAAATCATGATGAGGAAAAAAGGAATATGAATTACAATTTTAGAGACTCCAATATGGGGTTTAAGAAACACCACATTCCAAAGATACATATGAGGAAGTTTTATGGCAAGGATACAGTAACATGGATACTATAGATGGAGTAATATTTTGATCTACAGGATGTGCAACCCTCACAAATGGTACATATTGCATCTTTATATTTAGAACCCAATCTTTGTATGGTATAGATGCTTTTTCTCTAGTAAACCACTTGTCACCTAGTCAATTTTTACAGGGGAAATGATAACACATTATGAATGTACAAAGCGAAACACCTTCTTTAGTGAATTGATAAATCTCAAACAAAAGGGTTCGATGGCGGAGCGCATTGAAGACTTCCAAAAATTGAATATTAGGGTAACCGATATTCCAGAGGAGCATAGGATTGATGTCTTCATAGGGACTTTAAAGATAACATCCAACACGAGGCTTTCCTTTGGGAACCTGATTCATTGGAGAAGGCATTCATGGTGGAAAGAAAAGTTGAAAGCAAAATTATGGCAACAAGGAAGTCTACCACTCACAACTATAAAGATGGAAGTTTTAGTCTTCCATAAACTACAAGGTTGATACCACAACAACTAGAGGAAAAAAGAGCAAAAGGGATTTGTTATAGTTGTGATAGCAAATACACTAAGGTTCATATGTGTGCTGAGAAAAAATTATTCTACATAGATTGTGAAGAGGAGGAAGAAAAGGAATAAGAAACATCAAAAGAGGAGGATATACACTAGGAACCAACCCCGGAGAAGGAAGAAATGAATCCAACCATATCTTGTAACGCATCAGCATGAATTACCACTCCTCAAACACTCAAGATAGAAGGATATATCAAGAAGAAAAATGTAATAGTGCTTATTGATTTGGGTAGTGCCCATAATTTTATTCATTTTAAGATATGCAAGGAACTGAATTACTTCCTATATCCAAGAATAGAGTGTCAAGTGATGGTTGCAAATGGAGGAACTATAAGTTTCTCTGGAAAATGCCATAATATCAAGCTAACCATAGGGGAATATGTATTGAATAGTCTAATGCTTTCCATTCCAATAGGTGGTGTTGATGTTGCACTAGGAGTCCAATGGTTACAATCTTTGAGGATGATAGTTTTCAATTTTCAAGAACTTTTCTTTAAAAAAATTTGAGAAGGAAAGGAAGGTTAATTAAGGGGTATCGTAGGGAAACCAGGAAAGATAATCAACTCTAATGGCATGAGAAAGCTTCTGACGAAAGAACAACGAGGCATAGTTGAACAATTTTTCTCACCAGGGGTTCAAACATCAAAATCATCTATTTCTCCATATCTCTAAAAAGTCTTGGATAATCATTCCAAGGTGTTTGAGACTCCCAAAGGCTTCCCACCTATTCGTGATCATGATGATGCAATTCCCTTGATTCCAGGAAGTGTTTCTCTAGACATCAAGCCTTACAAATATCCTTAAGCCCAAAAGATTGAAATTGAACATATGGTTGCAGAAATGCTAGAGGTTGGTATAATTCAACCTAGTCAAAGTTATTTCTCTAATCTAGTAGTATTAGTGCACAAAAAGGATGGATCATGGTGTATGTGTCCAGATTATAAGGATCTCAACAAGCTCACTATTAAAGATAAATTTCTCATTCCTGTCATTGATGAATTGTTAGATGAATTAAATGGATTAATTTAATTCACCAAGTTCGATCTCCATTCAAGATATCATCAAATTAGAGTGAAGACTGAGACATTCCGAAAATAACATTCAAAACTCATGACGATGTAATGTCCCCTAATAATAATAAAAATAAATAATATAATATAATATTAAAATATAAGAAAATAGATGATAAACAATAAAGAAATGGTAATAATAGTAAATAAATAATAAATAATGAAGAAAATATAATAATAATAAATAAATAAAATAATAAATAACAATACTAGAGTTCTAAATAAATAAATAAAAAGAAAAAAAAAAAAAGGGAGTAAAGTTAACAAAAAGTAAAATAAAATAAGAAAGAGTTAAATTAAGAGAACTATACAAATTTTAATTAAGAGTTAAATTAAGAGAACTATTATTATTACTTTTATTATTATTATTATTATTATTATTAATTTTATTAATTTAGTTTAATTTATTAATTTATTTTATTTATTATTTTATTCATTTATTTATTTTTTACTATTATTTTTATTTTTTATTCATTCAGTTAGATTTTATTCCCCCTTTTAGTTATTCAATTTTATTTATTTATTATTTTATTATTTTATTTCATTTTCATTTTTATTAATTTTCGTGCTTTATTATTGTTTTATCTTTATTATTATTATTATTCATTTTTAGTTTTTAGTAATTAACTAATTTATTTATTTATTATTACTTATTTTATTTTACTTTATTTATTTATTTTTTGAGTCACGTTTTAACCCTTATTCATATCGAGTTATTTATTTTATTATTTTAATTATTATCATCTGATTTCAATTTTATTTTTATTTTATTTGAGGGTTTTTTATATCTATTTAATTTGTGATTTTTATTATTTTTTCATTCTCACTTAATTTTTACTCTTAGAAGCGGTCCGTTACAACTAATTTTTCTTTTAATAATAATTTGACCTTTATATATTTTTTGGTTATTTACTGATAATCTATTATTTTGATCCTGGTCCTTTGGTCAATTTTAGCGGATGGTCAAACTAGCCGTTGGAGGCTCTGCTCGGTCTATATAACATGCTACGCTGGATCTGTTTCTTCAACTTGTCCTGACGATGAACCACACTGGTTGGTTCGAAACGCGTCGACAAATGACATTCCATGTTATTTTCGCCGAAATCTTTCTCTAACTAATAAATAAAGTTATCAAAAAGTAAAAAGGAATAAAATAAGAAAGAATTATATTAAGAGAATTACTAAATTAAGTTAAACTTAAAATAAAGAAACAAAAGTTGCATGTTGACACATGGAGTGTGTGCATGCGGTTCCCCTTCCAATGTTTGCTTTATTTAATAGACGGTGAGGAAGATGAGAGGCATTCCATCATTCCATCATCCATTCTCTTGGGAGAAAAGTGTTGTAAGACAAAGGATTCCCTGGCAGTAGTATGTTGATTGAGAGCTCGAAGGTGGCCAGTTATAGAACGATTATATGCAGCTGAGCCTACGGTTGGGTGGAGAGTCATCCCCAAAACTTTGTTGCAGATTCAAATAGCATTCAACTCCGAAATTGCAAGTAAGGAATATCATCGCCACCGGTAAGTTGTCTATGTTCATATTTCCGAAATTCTATGTTAAATAGTTGATAAATTGTGTGTTGATTATAAATCGCATAATTAATCTAATTAATTGCATGTTTTAATTTCGAGGTTGTTACATATGGTATCAGAGCAGGTTACAACCCTTGAGGCCTATGAATCCTCGCATGCATATTTGGTTTTAGTTAAAAAATAATAATAAAAAATAAAAAATAAAATTATATGTAAATTGAATTCTTGATCTTCTTAAAAATGTTTATCATGTTAATTAATTAGTTAGAAAAATAGCTCAATCTATTGATACGAATGCACAGATAAAGAATCATATTATAAGAATGCACATATAAATAAGTGTTAGTGTTAGTGTAGTCTAGTTTTCATTGCAAGTGAGTGGGAACTTTTAAAGGGATAAGTGATGTCATCCAAATTTTAATAATAATTAATGTGGTTGTATTTTGTTATTTTTTTGAAACTAAAGAGTGCAGTTATCCAAATTTTAATAATAATTAATGTGGTTGTTTTTTTTTTTTTTTTGAAACTAAAGAGTGCAGTTAAGTTCTATTTTGTTAATGGAGTTTTTTTTCACCATTCGAAATATATGATTTTTTTTTTTAATATTTTATTGATGACAAATAATATTAGAATGAGGAATTATTATTTTACCAATCCCAGTTCAAGTTTAATAGTATAAATTTATAAGATGCATATAATTACTATAATAATATTTTTAATAGTATAAACTTATAAGATGCATATAAGTATTACTATAATAATATTTTTCTATTTATTATTAGAACACCATATTTTAAAAAGTTTTGATATAGATAATATGTACTTAAAATATAAGTGACAAGTGACTTAACATTATGATTTAATTAAAATATAAGTGACAAGTGACTTAACATTATGATTTAATTGAAAATATTTTGAAGGAGTGTAAGATGGATGTTTATGTTTTTAGAATTAAATAATTTTGATTATTAAAATTGTAAAAAGGCTTTTGGAAAGTTAATAATATTTAAAATGAGATATGATTCTTTAAGATAATCCAAGACAATAAATAGGGTATAGGGTATGATTATGAGTTTTTATAGAATTAGATAATGAACGTGTTTAAATGTATTTTAAATTATAAAATTTCTTTCAAATTAGCAAGTTTATTATATTGAGACTCATTTGATATTAGGATGTATTTAAATAACTATACTTAAGGTAAAATCGTCAACTTACTAGTTTAAAAAAAAAAAAAAAAGGAAAATGATTATTAAAAAGTATCTGGTATTTTGATTAAAATAAGACACCAATAGTATCAATGAGATAGCCTAGATCCTAGGTGGATGTTGAATAATCTTAGTTCATAGTTGGTATTGAATGTTTATACAAGCAAATGAAATTTTTTATGATGAATCATGGTAAGAATGCTTATAGTGTATTATTCTTCTATATTTGATAAGTATTATGATGATATGATTCTCATATTGATGATGTTTCATGATATGAGGGTACAAGAGTAATGATGCACAAGTGGTTCTTATTCATTTAGTTTAATATAATAATGATGTATATGTGGTGCTTATTTATTTATTTTCCATGATAATGATGTTGAATGCTCATGATGATATGATATGCACTTTGTGGCATATGGATTATGATGTTATGATATGAGGTTATATTGACATGTGGTTCATTTATTATGTGATGATATGTCTTTGATGTTGATATGTTGATATTATGATGTGAAGCACGTGGTAATTATATGTAGATTTATGACATGCATAATTTTGTGATAACAATGATGTTATGTTCTCATGATGACATGCAAGACTTGACATGTGGATTAATTTCTATGATACTATGGTTATTGCTAATTCATTGGATGTATGTTGAGATGTGGTGATGGACAGGAAATCCACAAATGGGCTGAGAGGGCCAGTTTATTTGATGATCTCATAGGAGCCCATACCTGTGAGGGAAAATATGTAACACCATATGGGCTGGGGACAAACTCAATCAACACTACATACGCCAGTGGTTCCTTTGTCTTGTATAACTCTTGATGGATAGCTCTTGAGGGGCTATGCGACCATCTTAACGAGGCCAAGTGCCTGATATTGTTGGTTAGGTGCCTAGTATTGGGTTGGGATGTCGAAGTCTGGTGGGGGTGTAAGGACTTTGATGCCTGGGGTTGTGCGCCTTAGTAGTTGTGGAGGGAGTGGGCCAACCTTTTGAGATGCCTGGAGTTATTGAGTACCGTACCGGATGCCTGCCTTGGGGCAAATGAGGTTTGAGTTAGGCGTGAGCCTTGGGATCAGCCTTGGACTAGGATACAGACTGGGGAGGCTTATGCTTGGTTTCCCGAGTGTTGTGAAAACTTTCGATGCCTGCTGGTTATACTAGTTCAGCAGAGGGTGTAGAGCAAACATGAAGTAATAAATAACTAAATAAATAAAATGTTAAATAATTCAACTTAACTTCGGGACAAAGTTCTTTAAAGAGGGGGAGTATGTAATGTCCCCTAATAATAATAAAAATAATAAATAATATAATATAATATTAAAATATAAGAAAATAGATGATAAACAATAAAGAAATGATAATAATAGTAAATAAATAATAAATAATGAAGAAAATATAATAATAATAAATAACAATACTAGAGTTCTAAATAAATAAAAATAAAAATAAACTGTAAAAATAGTAAAAAATAAGTAAAGTTAACAAAAATAAAATAAAATAAGAAAGAGTTAAATTAAGAGAACTATAAAAATTGTAAAAATAAATAAAGTAATCAAAAAGTAAAAAGGAATAAAATAAGAAAGAATTATATTAAGAGAATTACTAAATTAAGTTAAACTTAAAATAAAGAAACCAAAGTTGCATGTTGACACATGGAGTGTGTGCATGCAGTTCCGCTTCCAATGTTTGCTCTATTTAATATACGGTGAGGAAGATGAGAGGCATTCCATCATTCCATCATTCATTCTCTTGGGCGAATAGTGTTGTGAGACAAAGGATTCCCTGGTAGTAGTATGTTGATTGAGGGCTCGGGGGTGGCCAGTTATAGAATGATTATATGCAGCTGAGCCTATGGTTGGGTGGAGAGTCGTCCCCAAAACTTTGTTGCGGATTCAAATAGCGTTCAACTCCGAAATCGCAAGTAAGGAATATCATTGCCACCGGTAAGTTGTCTCTGCTCATATTTCCGAAATTCTATGTTAAATAGTTGATAAATTGTGTGTTGATTATAAATCGCATAATTAATCTAATTAGTTGCATGTTTTAATTTCAGGGTTGTCACAGATAGTCATTATGAATTTTTGGTCATGCCTTTTGGCCTTACTAATTCACCTTCAACATTTCAAGGTTTGATGAATTCCATTTTCAAACCCTTTGTTATAAAAATTATGTTAGTATTTTTTGATGATATACTAATCTACGACAAGTCTTGGAAGGATCATGTTCAACATGTTGACAAGGTGCTCTAAATATTGTAGGAGAAACAATTATATACAAAAACCTCCAAATGTTTCTTTGGAGTACAGGAGGTGGAATATTTGGGTCATACTGTATCTCATGAGGGTGTTAATGTAGACCCTAACAAAATTGAGGCCTTTAAGGAATGGAAAATCCCCACAACCACAAATCATCTTCGAGGATTTCTTGAGTTGACAGGGTATTATCGCAAGTTTGTAAAGAATTGTGGGAGAATAGTGGCACCTCTAACATCGTTACTAAAGAAAGATGCATTTTATTTGACTCCAGAAGCAACGAAGGCCTTTGAACATCTTAAAGAGGCAATGTGCCAAGCACCGGTCTTAGCTACACCAGACTTCACAAAAACTTTTATCGTGGAATGTTATGCTTCAGGAAATGGAATTAATGTTGTTTTAATGCTATAAGGAAGACCCATTGCTTTTGAAATTCGTCTAACCAAAGGAAAGCATTTATGTAAATGAGATGTTGGCATTAGTACATGCACTAAAGCAATGACGACCTTACCTAATAGGAAGACACTTCATGGTAAAAACAGATCGTGATAGTCTTAAATAATTTTTGGAATAAAGATTATATTCAGAAGAGAAAAATGAATGGGTGACAAAGATGTTGGTTTATGAATTTGAAGTCATCTGCAAAAAATAGAAGCAAAATGTTGCTACAGATACACTCAAAAGAAAGGATGAGGATGTGGAAGCATTGCTTTGTGCCATTTCTATTATCCAACTTGAGTGAATAACAGAAGCAAGGGATGAATGGAAGAATGATGAAGAGGTGTGGTCACTCATTCAAAAGTTACAGAAAGATCCTAGTACATTTGATACATTTAGCTAGAAAAATGATTCATTATGGCACAAAGATCTCGTATATCTTTGTAAGAATTCCTAACTCAAACAAAAGATTCTTTTGGAATTTCACACCTCTCCCTTAGGAAGGTACTTAGGATTTTTAAAAACTTACCATAGGTTCAAGAAGGATTTTTTGGGGGATGGCCTTAAATATGATATTCAGAAGTTTGTGGCAGAATGTTTGGTTTGCCAACAAAATAGAGTTGAGACAATTAAGACTCTGGGCTTATTACAACCTTTATCCATTCCAAGTTGGAATTGGGAGAAGGTCTCAATGGATTTTATCACATGTTTACCCAAGTCTGAAGGAATGAGTGTCATCATGCTCGTAGTTGATAGACTTACCAATATAAAATAGCTAAAACCCAGTGCAACTTTGACCTATATGAGCTCCATAATTGGGCAAAAAAATACTTATATTAGACTAATGATTTAAGTATTTGGGAGTCTTTTCTTCCTAAGTTTACCTTTCCTCAAATTCATTTTTTCCCTTAATTCTCTACTTGGTGTCATCTTAGATACCTCTCTAGCCAAAAAGCAGTAATTGCCCAGAACAATGAGGTCCTTTTCCAATTCTACAGAGAGAATTTTCCAAGCATTGTAGATAAATCTTCAAACCTCTCTACATCCTTTTTCCATCAATGCATTAATGGAAATTTATAAGAATATTACCTTCCCCCCAGCGAGATCACATTTTTGAATGTTTTCTACCTAAGAATGTTGAGTTGCCCAAAACAAAGCCCCCATAATCTGTTTCCATTTTCCCAGAAATGTCAAGACAAGTGATTGCTATGATTACTCGGTTATTAGGTTATCATACAAACCAGTAGGTTGATGAGGTAGTTTTAGGATTTCTATCAGTGTTTACAATTGGTCATAAGCCTTCAGTTTTGTTCAATTACAGTCAATTTTTATCAAATATCATACATGAAAATTTTTTGAAGTTCAAAGTTGAAGGCGTGTTCAAACACCAATCAATTTTGGTTTATATAATTTTATTGTAGCAGACAGACTGGTTCAAGTTTTAATTGCAGAACATGGAAAAGCAGGGCACCCCATTATCAGTTATTCATTGGACTTCTCTAGTAAGAAGAAACTTAGAAGAGTATACATATATTGATTTTGTAGATAAGTTTCTTCATACATCCTTATGTTTACTATGCAGTGATGTCATACCAAGAATTTCACCAGAAATTAAGAATGTTTTTCACCTTTTAGAGCAGTCAAAGGTTGGAGACTGGTATTTATACCAAAACTACACAAAAATCAGAATCTATGGGTGTGAGCTTCCTCCCTACAGATTACCAATGTTTGTGCCAGTGAGAATTTTTGCCTTAGAATATGCTAGACAAATGTTGAACATGGATGAATTACACTTTGTATCAAATAAGAAGAAGGCACAATTTAAACTAAAGGCAAATGTAGGTCCCTATATTGTGAATACCAGAGAAACAACAAAAGAAGTGGAGACAATTTTAAAGCAGATGAAATTCAAACCAAGTTTCACATGGTCTTATGATCCTTTAGGGATAATTTCAAAGTTGAGGGTTGAACAAAAGAGCACTCCATATGCACATACACCTAGGCCAAAGATAGAGCAATATGCTAACCAAGAGCAGTGGACAGAAAACACATTAAAGAGGCTAAAGAGCAATTAGTTAGTCAATCTTCTTTACAAACTCTTATTCCTAAAGACAAAGAAATCAAGAGGCCAAGGGAAAGCATGTCCCCTATAGATTCAGAAACTCGGGCTGCATATTTCGTTGTGTTCAAGAGAAGGAAAAAGGATCCACAAACCACTACAAAGTCTGATAGTAAGATTGATCCTCAAGTGATCACTATTCAAGAAGAATCTTCAGAAGAAAGGGATGCACAAGAGCAAACTATTATGGTTTTGACAGGCACTCCTACCACTTCTTTCCCATATGTAGAAGAGACAATTGAGTCTCCTATCTCTTCTACCTCTTAGGTTCCACCAAAGCAGAGCATTTTTACAAGGTATAGGGAGATCAAGTTGAAGAATGAAGCTCTCAAAGCTTCAACATACTCAGAATTTTGGAAGCAAACTGCCACCACTCAACATAGATTGTTGTCTGCATTTGACTCGAAAAAGGGGTAGTTTCAAATTCCCTTTTTGGAACCCATGTTGCCATCCCCCAAAAGTTTTGAGGGTTATAAGGCCTCCACATTTTCAGTTGATACTAAGAAGGTTCACGCTGATGAGCCTAGGTATTGCAACAAGAATGTTGCAACTCAGAGGGCTACCAGCTTTACTTATCAACCCGGGGTTCGTACAAACTTGGATGTGATAGTGCTATATGCACAAGTAAAAGTGAAGGTCCTACCTTTTGTCACTGCTCATCTGGCAAGAGACCCTTGTAGAGCATTGGAAAGGTATGTTTTAATGCATAATTTAGTGGTGTTTCAAGCAATGTTTGTAACCTTCTCTTTGTTATAAAGTAAGGAGAATGTAATGAGAATGAGCACGAATGACCCAATCACTAATAGTTATCCTCTCTATGCAGGAAAGGACGAAAATAGGAAGGCGCGGTGCGAAACGGGAGTTCCATGAGGAGATAACGACTGTTTCTCCAAAGCTAAATAAAATCCAGACCAGGGCGCGTAAATCAAGGAACATCAATCCAGGACTAGATGAAGAACTGTTAGTTCGGAAAGCTAGGCAGAGAAAAGAAAGGAGTTAACAGTTTAACAGATCCCTCAAGATCTTTGATCCTGAGGGATCGTTACTTTCGATTATTTTGTTATTTAGTTAACTCCGCCATTACTGGTATAAAAAGAGGCAGCATCAAAGACTTCAGGGACTTTTGATTATCTTGTATCTTTACTTTCTGTTCACAGACTTCGCAGTCAGTTAAAACTCAGACTATCAAGTCTCTTTGAGACTTAGTTTTGCTGTATTATCATTGATGCATTAATATAATATATTTGGTGTTACTTTCTCCCTGCGTCTGAAGTAAGTTACGGCAGTGTGCCATTGGAAGCTAAGGGCCCGGCTCCAACGGACACTGGCTGATTGTATCATTACAGTTTGGCTTTGTGTGGTTTGTTTATCATTCTTAATAATCTGATATATTTACATGCTGTTCCATACTCGTTCATCAGTAGTTTTTCCTTTTGTAAATCTTTGTAACAAGTTCACATCATATTTCCAGAATTGATCACATAACATTGTTCTGAGATTGTTTACTTCTGTTACAGAATTTATGAGTGGAATGTTTTAGCTACATATGGTTGGATTGATGATCATGGGAAGATGGAATTAACGTTGCGTGTGGACCACTGGTGATCATTTCAGATTATGTGTACATATGATTGACGTTTCCTGTTTATGGTGGTTTGCTGTTCCAATTGATTAAGCTATCTACTTTTGTATATGATTGACGTTTCCTGTTTATAATGGTTTGCTGTTTCATTTGATTAAGCTGTCTACTTGTACAGAAGATTGCTTTTCCTTTGTATGTAAGTTGATGTCAAGGATTGAGAGTGTTGAACTCGCGAGGTTTAGTTCCTTTTACTGCCGTTCCTTTTACTGTTGTTCCATTTCTGAATTGCCGTTCCATTCTGCTTTCTTGATGTTCCTCTTTATTTGCATTCATTGGTTTGGTGTGGGAGGAGGATCAAGGTTGTCGTGAGACACAGCAGACGCTACTATGCTCCCAGATCCATGATCCATACTCTAATTCTTTTTCCTTCATCAGTTTCTAGAGGGATGGGTTACTATTACCGTACCCTTGACTGGTAAAGTTGCTGCGTGTGATTTCTTTCTGCAAAAGTAATTTAGCCATAGCTTAGCATCCGTTTACTCTTGTATTTCTTAGACCTATACTACTAAGCATTACTCTGACAAATAGCCTCAAATTGAGATACCCTTTACAATAACAAAACGCCCCCGGATTGACTTGTAATGTGAGATAACTAGAGGTGAAAAAGGCCCTTGTTACAGCTCTACATTTTGGTGTCGTTGCCGGGGAAAGGGTATAGCCATTTGTCTTTTAAACAGGGTAGTGTACGAATCTGCTAGGGGAGAGTTGGATTTTAAAAACGAAAGGTAAGAACCTGCGTGCGGAGCATGTAAAAGCCCTGCTCCACCGTCCACTTTCCTAGCAGAATTGATTGGTTAAATAGGACTTAGCAGTTTAATTGGAGTGCATGACTAAGCAGAAAAAGCCAGAGAAAGATCAAAAGCCTCCACCCAAAGCCAAGGGGCCGGTGACCCTTGGACGAACGACCTTTATAGACGAAATCTATAAGAAAGCCGACTCTCAGCCATCAGTAGGTTATAGGAAGATCAGTTCTAAACAGCCTACTAGTCCCCTTCAGGCCTCGGGATCACCATCTGAAGCCTTTGCTGAAGTGCACAGTCAAACAGAGGAGCAGGACTTTCAAGAAATTGAAAATTTGACTCCTGGACCATTGCACGAAGGGACTCTTAGTAACCTTTGCGAAGGAGGAGGAGAAACAGGGGAAATCGGGGAACCTAGATCTCCTATTGAACTAAACCAACCTTTAAATAGCCCGGATAAAGGAAGCGCTGCAAAAATCCTCGTTGAAGGAATTCATTCACCTCAGACAGTTGGGACCATCATTATCCCTGATAAAGGGAGTGTTGTCAAAACAAGACCCGTTAAGACTACCCCTTCTCAACCAAGGAATACTCTCTTGGAAATTCCTGAAGATTACTGGCATATATTCGATCCCATGGCGCAGAATCAGCCAAACAACCAGACCTCCACATTGCAATATCCTATAGTAGATTCTGCAGCAAATGCGCCCATGAAAGCTATCCCTCTCCAGCATATCCCCACATTTCATGGCCTTACATCAGAAGATCCGGATGCATTCCTGTTCGAATTTGATGTATTATGCAGAGGATACGATTACACCACCGATCCCCAGAAATTAAAATTGTTCCCCTCCACATTAAAAGGGGCTGCTTTAAGATGGTTTATGGGCTTAGGTGGTGGGGTTATTAACAATTGGGATCAAATGAAAGAAGTCTTTTTAAAGAAATATCAGGATTACTGTAGGTCAAGAGAACTAAAAGATGAAATCTTTCAAATGTCAGCCAGACCAAAGGAAACTCTAGAAGAATATGTGGAACGTTTCCAATATAACTTGCAAAGATCTCCCTATGCATCATTACCTCTGCCTGATAACGTGTTGAAAACCGCATTAATTAGAGGTATGAAAGAGCAATGGATTGAAACATTGAATATTATGGGGAAAGGAGACATTTATCAGGAAAATTTTGCTGATATCATTGATCTGTGTATCAGGAGTTCAAGAGGCAGCACGAGGATAAGACCAGCGGAATATGATCGCTTTACCAGAGACAACAGAACACCAACAGAGGGAGTAACATGGGTGGAACTTGGAAATTTGATAGAAAAGTTTAAAACTGATATCCTGGGGACATTAACTACACAGCTTGATATTGTGCAGGCTAAACAGAAGCAAGCAGAGGCGGAACAGAATCTAGCAGTTTTCTGCCCTCGATGCAGGAAGAAACATAGCCACAAGGAATGCCCGCTGGATACAGTCCAAATATGTGCTATCTGTACCAAGGACCACCTGACTGAAAACTGTCCCTCACTTCCTGGTTTGAAGGCAGTCTACAAAGAAGCAGAGGAGGAGCCAGAATCAGCATATTTTATTAACCAGCGTCGTCAGTGGCAGCCTAGGCAATCAGGTATGTTTTCAGACCCCTCCTCTTCTTTTCAACCCCCGCAGTTCAATGCTCAGCAACAGAATATGTGGCAAAACCAGTCTCAGCCCCCGTTTTCGAACTGGTCACCTCAAATGTTTCCTACTCCGAATCCGTGGATGACCCAATTTGGTTGGCCAAACTTCCCTTATCCCCCGCCATATTGGCAGAATAATTCATATCCTTCGCAGTGGACCCCTTCTACTTCGCAAGGTTCACCCTGGCAGACAAGCTGGCCAAGATCGACATATCAGCCAGCAGGATCAATTCCACTCCCTCAACCAACTCTGCCAGCCTTACAACAAAACCCCCAGCCTAATCTGAGACCGCAGCTCCCAGCCCAACCCAACCCCAATCCAAATAATAGACCAGTTCAATCTCTTCAAATTATAGAATCCTCAGAGATTGAATCTGATCTGCGGGAGTGCAATGATCTTCAGTTAAGATCTGGGCGAATAATAGAAACTGAGGGACATAGAACAACTCACATTAAAGATCAGTTACCTATAGAACAGTCGTCACAACAGGAAGATGTAAATAAAGACCAGGCTCATCAGCAAGTAGTTACATCTCCTCCACCTTTCCTAGAACGATTGGCCATTCCACGACCAATACAATATCCAGATTTTGATATTCTGGGAGAACTACAAAACTTGTATATAAGAATTCCATTCCTTCAAGCTATACAGGATATCCCCATATATGCAAAAACCATAAAAGACCTGTGTAGCAGAAAATCAAAAAGAAATGTAACTTCTAACCCAAGAGTCCAGGTAGTCGGCACCTTATCCGACCTCCTATCGGGAAAAGAAACACCAGTTAAATACGAGGACCCTGGGAACCCAATTGTCACTGTTCAAATCTATGGGCAGACCTTGACCAACGTCTTAGTTGATCTAGGGGCTGCAATTAACATCCTGACAACATCGACTTGCCAGAAGCTCGGAATTACATCGGTAGAACCTACTTCCACTTTGTTAGAGCTAGCTGACCGATCAGTAATTAGACCAGAAGGCACCTTGTATGATGTCATGGTTTCAGTAGATTCCTGGGAATACCCGACTGATTTCCTAATCATTAATCCGAAAACCCGACTAGATGGACATCCGCTAATTCTAGGTAGACCATGGCTCGCTACTGCTGACGCCTACATTGAATGCAGGCAGGGAAACATGACAATAACCAGAGGGCCGGATATCAAAAATTTAATTTTGTACCCTCCAGCTCAGCCAAGCATCACGATGATGAGAACCAATCTGCGCCCTGCCTCATATATCACTGACAATATTAGACCCCCATTAACAGTCCAGGAAGCGCTAGATTTCAAAGATCAAACGGAAGACGATGCCATCAATAAATTCATTAATCAAACAGAATCCACATCGTATACACAATGTTTTATGATAAAAGCGGCATTTGACAACGAGTTAGAGGAGGATCCTCTGAAAGATGAACATGACCAAATTATACCTGTGACTTCTGTCGCTAATAGCAAAGTAGTGCAAATTGAACTGGGGAAAACTTTAAATATTAGCGCTAATTTGACACCAGATCAAGAGACAAAACTCATCCAGCTGTTACGAAAGTATCAGGAGGCATTTGCATGGGACTATCCCGATATGAAAGGGATTGATCCCCAGCTATGCACACATCATATTTATATCGAAAAAGATGCAAGACCTGTTCGACAACCGCAAAGAAGACTCAACCCCCATTTAAAAGATGTTGTAAAAGCTGAGCTTCAGAAACTTTTAGATGTTGATTTTAT
Source organism: Pinus tabuliformis (assembly GCA_031772625.1). Taxonomy (NCBI): domain Eukaryota; kingdom Viridiplantae; phylum Streptophyta; class Pinopsida; order Pinales; family Pinaceae; genus Pinus; species Pinus tabuliformis. The sequence continues at coordinate 39,983,944 of CM062818.1, forward strand.
TTATCCTATTTTTGACAGCAAATGGGTCTCTCCACTTGTGGTAGTACCTAAAAAAAACGGGAAATGGAGGATCTGTGTGGATTATAGAGAATTAAACAAAGCCACGCAAAAAGATCACTTCCCTCTTCCATTCATAGATCAGGTACTGGACACCTTAGCAGGCAAGAAATTTTTCTCTTTCTTGGATGGCTTCAGCGGATACAATCAGATTCAGATTGCCCCTGAAGACCAGGATAAGACTACCTTTACTTGCCCCTGGGGAACGTTCGCTTATCGAGTCTTACCTTTTGGTTTATGTAATGCTCCAGCCACATTCCAAAGAGTTGTTCTTAGCATCTTTGCAGATTTAATTAATGATGGATTGGAAGTCTACATGGATGATTTCACACCATATGGAGATGACTTTGATCCAGCTCTAGATACTCTCGAAAAAGTCCTACAGCGCTGCATCGCTACCACACTTTGCTTGAGTCACGAAAAGTGTTACATGATGATGACTGAAGGACTCATTCTGGGACACTATATTTCAGCAGCTGGCATTCAGGTAGACCCGGCTAAAATTCAAATACTTTTGCTTATTCCAACCCCCACAAATCAGACAGAGGTACGCAGTTTTCTTGGTTTTTCTGGCTATTATAGACGATTCATACAACATTATTCACATATTGCCGCACCTTTACATGCATTAACTGGAAATGTTGACTTCTTATGGACAGAGAAATGTGATCGAGCCTTCAAAGAATTAAAGAAGCTGGTATCTACAGCTCCAGTTCTCCGAGGACCTAATTGGAATTTACCATTCCAAATTTCAACCGACGCCTCAGACACAGCAATCGGTGCAGTTCTGTGCCAAGAAGAGGATAAAAAACCATACGCCATCTATTATATCAGCAAAAATTTGGTTCCAGCTGAATTAAATTACACTGTCACCGAAAAAGAATTTTTAGTTGTGATACACGTTGTTAATAAATTTAGACACTATATTACAGGCTATCCCGTTATTTTGTATACAGACCATTCTGCTATTAAGTACTTAGCAAATAAGCCTGTTACAAATGGAATAATAACCAGGTGGTTGATCCTGTTGCAGGAGTTTGATATTACAATCAGAGATCGACCGGGGAAGGAGAATCCTGTAGCCGATTTCCTCTCACGAATACCAAAATCAGTTGAAGCAGCAGCAGTCGAGGACCAATTTCCAGACGAACACTTATTTGCTGTCGTTGTTCAGACTCCCTGGTACGCTGATGTTGCTAACTATCTTGCAGTAGGTAAGCTTCCAAAACACTTAACCCCCAATGAACGGAAACAGATTGTTCAGAGAAGCAATCGATTTTCGTGGGTTGGGGGCTATTTATTTCACACAGGAGCAGATATGGAAATCAGAAGATGTATTCGAGAAGACGAAATATTTGATATCTTGAAAGCCTACCATGACGAGCCATGTGGAGGACATTTTGTTGAATGAAGAACAACACATAAAGTATTACAAACGGGATATTACTGGCCTACAATTTTCAAGGATGCGAAAAAATTTGTCCAGGCCTGTGATAGCTGTCAGCGTGCAGGACGACCTGGTCCAGCCGACGAAATGCCTTTGCGGCCTCAATTAGTGATCGAACCTTTCGAACGCTGGGCTCTGGACTTCGTCGGACCCATCAGCCCGCCATCAAATCAAAGAACCTACATTTTGGTGGCAACTGAATATGTTACCAAATGGGTTGAAGCGGAGGCATTGACTAGAGCTACAGAAGATTCGGTAATACAGTTCTTGCTCCATTTGTTTGTACGTTATGGTCTTCCGAGGGAAGTAATTACAGACGGAGGACCACAATTTGTGGGGCATCAATTAGCTGCAACACTCAATAACTATCGTGTCCAGCATAAAATTACTACCCCATACCATCCTCAGGCAAATGGGCAAGTGGAGAGCAGCAATAAGGTAATAGAGTCGATTTTGACAAAAATAGTTGCCTCACATCGCCGTGATTGGGCCGCCCGATTACCCGAGGCACTGTGGGCTTATCGAACCACATGGAGAAGCACCACCGGCTATTCACCATATCACTTAGTGTTTGGAAAGCAGCCCATTTTTCCTATAGAATTCGAGATCCAAACGCTGCGAACGGCCCAAGAAGTCGGATTGGATTTAAGTGAAGCACAGAAAAATCGATTACACCAAATTAATGAATTAGATGAAATAAGGCTCTCTACATTACAGAATACAGCACTCATTCAACAGCAGCGAGCCAAATGGCATGATGCGCTTATCAAAAACAAGATATTTCATGAAGGAGACTGGGCTCTGTTATATGATTCTAGATTTCAGGATTTCCCGGGGAAGCTTCAGACTCGTTGGTTGGGACCATACGAGATTCAAAAAGTCCATGACAATGGGACCCTTACTCTGATCACAATCGATGGGTCTGGATATACATTTAAGGTAAACGTCCATCGAGTTCGTCTGTATCGCAAACCGCTCACTCGGGAATCTTTTTGTCAGCAGCTACGCCAAGATACTAACATTGAGATTATGGGCGAGGAAGCAAAAACTTCCTCACCTATAGATCAGTAAGAATTCACCTTTTATTACCACATCTTGTATATAAGATTGTAAATTTTGTATATATGTTTTTAGTATCTGTGTGTGCTGTTCCTTTTCAAAAGGAACAGCACTTTTGCGTTTTTGTTGTTCCTTTTCAAAAGGAACAACACTTGTGTGTTTTTGCTGTTCCTTTTCAAAAGGAACAGCACTTGAGTGTTTTTGCTGTTCCTTTTCAAAAGGAACAGCACTTGTGTGTTTTTGCTGTTCCTTTTCAAAAGGAACAGCACTTTTAGGTTTTTGTTGTTCCTTTTCAAAAGGAACAGCACTTGTGTGTTTTTGCTGTTCCTTTTCAAAAGGAACAGCACTTGTGTGTTTTTGCTGTTCCTTTTCAAAAGGAACAGCACTTGAGTGTTTTTGCTGTTCCTTTTCAAAAGGAACAGCACTTGAGTATTTTTGCTGTTCCTTTTCAAAAGGAACAGCACTTTTGGGTTTTTGCTGTTCCTTTTCAAAAGGAACAGCACTTGAGTGTTTTTGCTGTTCCTTTTCAAAAGGAACAGCACTTTTGGGTTTTTGCTGTTCCTTTTCAAAAGGAACAGCACTTTTGGGTTTTTGCTGTTCCTTTTCAAAAGGAACAGCACTTGTGTGCTTTGCTGTTCCTTTTGAAAAGGAAGCAGCATTTGTGTGCTTTTGCTGATTTTTTTTAAGGCAATGCATCAAATGAACTCCTCCTCACCCTCCCTTTCAAAAACAAGTAGTATGCTCTTGTCCCTTTCATATAAAGGATGTGTTGTCCATCCTCTTTCCAAGGCCATAAGTAGCAGCTATACATTTATGCAATGAATATAAAAGTCAGGATATATCGAGATCAGAATATCATAAATCGCTATCTTTAACGGCCCTAGTATTGATGCAACAACAAAGGAAGGATCCACACACTCATCATTTTTACTGTCATAGTCTCACCTCCTCTGCCTTGTTGGATAATTTTATCATGTTGAGTTCCTACAATTTTCTCTATTATTACTTGGAAATAAAAACAGAAGATTTATATCTTCCTATTGGGATGACAAGACTTCTTCCGCCATTCCCACTCTTAAGGAGGGCTGAACCACCCTTATGTGTAATTATACAAGAGCAAAATCTGTTGCTTAAAAAAAACAAAAATAAATAAATAAATAAAAAATAAAAAAGAAATTATTTGTCAAATGCAGGATAGGGGGTTTCATTAAAGAACCAGCCTACTATGATCATAAGATTGGAAGCGAAGTGGCATTCCCATCATGGCCACCACACCAGGGATATGGTCCAACGGGTTCACTACACAAACAAACCTTGGAACAGGAGGTCTCATTACGAGTCGGCTTGCCCACGATTCGCGCCTCTCTGGTGAATAGCATCATGGTTATCTGGTTACCAAGCCAGCATGATGGCCTGCATTTTGACAAGAATTGCTCTTCAAAAATACACAAAGGACCATGGTTCCAGGGTGAAATAAACAACTCTGCCAAGGTTATGAACACCTGTCGGCAGCAGAGCTCTGTTAATGGTATCGGAGTCGTAATATATACACCAATTCGGATCATATTAAATACTTCTTTCTATCCTCGTAATAATTCTATCTTACACTTTGATGGATACGTCGCATGAATATCTATCATCACCAATCATGGCGAAGGTATTGACTATGACTACCTCAGACTTTATATGAGTGCCAGATGTCCTATCCTCCTGTTTTGCATCACATCACGAAGGCTTATACAAAACGCGATCTACCTTTTGCCTCGATCTCGGTATTTCTTTGTCTCATCTGAAACATGGCAAAACTCTATATGCTGTTCCATTATGACTTGGTGACGGGACGGCGGCTCCTCCTCCATTTGACGGCTGGGGCAGCCTATCATATTGCGAGGGGGGAGGTGACCTCATTACTCCGCCGGCCACGTGTTAGCACATCATTCGGAAATGATATGGTACGAAGGTACGGTATAGGTTAACGGCATGACAATGCTATTTTTGCAATAAGTTGTTATTTACAATCAATTTTCATTCATGCTCTGTGTCTCTGTGTTTTTTTTCTTGCTGCGATTACGTTCTTTGCGACAGGTAATTGCTGTTCCATCTAGGAGCCGAACCAGAACCATGGGAGGCAAGGCTATCAGAAGTGAGCCTAGTGAGCTAGTAGTTTCCGAAGCTACTCGGGAAATCCTAGAAAGGGCGGGGTGGCTAACTTATTTTAGCCGCCTGCGTGAATCAAATGAAACTGTGGCCATGGAATTCCTGCAGAATTTGCAGGAAGAACACTCCGTAGTGGGTGGGAAGCAGATAACGGTCACGAAGGAAATAATCGCGGAAGTAACAGGATTACCAGCCTCAGGACCAATATGGACGACAAAGAAAGAGAGGTTGCAGAAGATCATAGAGATTTTCCAAGACGAAGGACAGAATCTAACAGTGAAGGGAAAAGGAGTGCTGCCGGCAACGCTAGGAGAACCCTGGAGCGAATTGGCAAAAGTGGTGCAGAGCTACATCACCTGCGAGGGGCGAAAAGATGTGGTAAGACCGCGTCACCTTAAGCTCCTGGCTGTGTTAAAAGGAAAATGTTTTGTGCATCTCCCTGCATTGTTAAATTCATTACTGCATGATGCCTCTCGGAGCCTGAAAAAGGCACACCATGAAGACGCAGTGGTTAGCCACCATGGGTTGATCCGCCTGATAGTGAGCTACAGTCTCACTCAGCAGCAGAGTAGCTGGGGGGAGCTTATTACAGCAATTGGAGGGGGAGTGGCATCACCATCCCCAAAGGCTAAGCATTCTGCTAGTACCTCTGAAGCACCCAAGGAGCCCAGAGCATCACCATCCCCAAAGGCTAAGCACCCTGCTAGTACCTCTGAAGCACCCAAGGAGCCCAGAGAATCACCAAAACCCAAGCGTCCCTCGGATACACCCGAGCAACCCAAGAAACGCACGGAGTCAGTAAAACGAAAACGTTCCTCTAGAGCATCTGGACATGCAGAAAAACATAAGGAACTGGCCGCAGAAGAGCGTGCTGCCTCGAAACGTAGGCATTCCTCTGGCACGCCAGAACAATCTGAAAAACGTAGAAAGGTGGTGGTGGAAGAACAGGTGGCCAGTACACCTGAATGGCCCGAGAGGCCTAGGAAGTCAGCTCGGCTGGCAAGAATAAAAGGCAGGCTGGAGAAAATCCAGCCAAGCATTGACCAGCCGATCGAAATAACAGATGAGCCACCAGTACCAGAACAGGAACCTTTGAGGGAAAATGTGGAACAAATGGAGACCGAAGCAGAAGCCGAGGAAGGAAATGAACATTCTGACTCTGAGGCCGAGGCCGACTATCCGAAGGCAGCCACGGAGCAGCCAATTCAGGAGGAGGAGATGGAACAATTGGGGGACAGCCCTCCACAGGCCCCTGTGGATGAAGAAGAGTTGGCCACCATCTTGGCCAGCCTGGGAGATTATGCTTCACCTTCCAGTCCAGCAGACCCTCCTGAAGGACCCTCTGGGGAAGAGACGCATGAAGAATTGCATGAAGAAATGGCGGGAGGAGAAAACCTCCCTGTTGTTGACGGAGAAAATGTAAATACCGACCGGGAACAATCCGTTCCCAAGACACCAGAAGAAAACCCACCTGCTGATGACGTGGAGAATGAAAATACTAGTCGGGAACAGTTCGTTCCCGGAATGACAGAAGAAACCCTCAATGAAAGAGGAGCAGAACTGAGGGCCACTCATGCGCCCACTTCCGAGGCAAAAGAAATCAAGAAATTGAGAAAGAAACAGCAGAGACTGTTGAATATTATAGCCCAGCTTCGGCAGAAAATTCGAAGTTTGAAAGCCAGTCTCAGAATAAGAAGGACCATAAGAAGAAAAAGAAGGACAAATGCAGCAGGGTCCTGTCAGATGAGAAGACAAGGGGCTTATAGGCGTCTCGTAGGTCAATACTCTGCTGATAGACCTACGACTGTTCCCACCAGCACTGAGGAACAAAATGTCGTTCCATCTGATATGGAACAGCAGAATGCCGTTCCGGAACAGACTGCTGTTCCAAATAGCCCATTGGGACCAACTGCCGTTCCAATCAAAACCGAGCCGCAAGACGACATTCCATTTACAGAAGGGCCATCATACCCCTTTATTCATGTGAAGAAAGAAAGGGAAAACAAAGCAGTCCAAACTGAGGCATCACCTTTAGGGGTAATTCGGGATACGAATTCTAGGCAGCGAAACGTGAAGGTCCAGGCAAACCTCCCTGCCTCTGAGAAATCATGGAAAAAGGATCTGAAAACCAAGGCCTTGCACCGCAAGATGAAGCAAGCCCGACAGGAGGCTGACCAGCTAACAGAACGAATGATCCCTCGGGAAAAATACGAGGAGTTGCAGCAGGAAGCTGAGCAGTTAAAAGAACAAATGATCCCTCGGGAAAAATATGAAGAACTGCAGCAGCAACTGCGGAACATGAGTCAATCAGAGAGTCAGGCCTTTGAAGGATGGCAGAAGGAACAGGAAAAGGCTGCCAAGGTAACACGTCGACTAGATGTTGTTATTAAACAATTGGACACGGTATGTTCGCTGTATAATGATGTTTTGACTTGCAGGGCCCCTGCAAAGAATTATGCTTTATTTCTCCTTGAAAGATACTTAAGATTGAAAATAAAAGCTGTCAGGGCAGGTGCCCCTATTCAGATTAATATTGTTAATGATTTTATTGATTGTTGCAAACATTATGGGGTTAAGGTTCAACGGTTGCTATGTGAATTCTATTTGCACAATATGGTGCTTGAGCAGGAAACTGATTTAAACCCTGGCCCCTTCGTGGGAGATATACAGCTCCAAGCCTTTGTTTCATTTGGGGTCAATCAGTTAAAGTGGCTCAGGGCTTACAATGCCTTTCAGAGGCAAGAGCACAGCCTAGATCTATGGGTCAGGGCCGAGCCTAGAGACCCAGTTCACCTATGGCAATCACACAAAAGCCTTATGAGAACCCAGGGCGTCATGGAACTGTTAGGACCCATGCATGAGGACTTGATCCGAAATAGCGTGGAATTCTTTCTGGCTATTAAAGATTCTACCCTGGATGCTGCCAAATTCCGCTATCGTATTTCTACCCCAAGCATCCAACTCAGGGAGCCATTCAAATACGAGAATTTTGAACTGGCTGCTGAACGGTTGAGCCTTTATGGCCAGCGCATTTTGCAAGCTGGGCCGTCTTGGTTAGGATATCGGTTTCGTAGCCCAATTATTTGGCACCCTGCACCTGGGTACCAGGCCTTGTATGATATGCCTGCAGATCAATTGAATTACTTCTTTGATAATCTGGTTGCTCACCATGGTTGCAGACCTCCTCACGAGATACCCTCTCCCGCCTATTCTCTTACCGCTCTCCATGTTAATTATAACGTTTTCATGAGGCCATGAAACAGAGTAAGCCGGGGGGTGTGTAGAGCATTGGAAAGGTATGTTTTAATGCATAATTTAGTGGTGTTTCAAGCAATGTTTGTAACCTTTTCTTTGTTATAAAGTAAGGAAAATGTAATGAGAATGAGCACGAATGACCCAATCACTAATAGTTATCTTCTCTATGCAGGAAAGGACAAAAATAGGAAGGCGCGGTGCGAAACGGGAGTTCCATGAGGAGATAACGACTGTTTCTCCAAAGCTAAATAAAATCTAGACCAGGGCGCGTAAATCAAGGAAGATCAATCCAGGACTAGATGAAGAACTGTTAGTTCGGAAAGCTAGGCAGAGAAAAGAAAGGAGTTAACAGTTTAACAGATCCCTCAGGATCTGTGATCCTGAGGGATCGTTACTTTCGATTATTTTGTTGTTTAGTTAACTCTGCCATTACTGGTATAAAAAGAGGCAGCATCGAAGACTTCAGGGACTTTTGATTATCTTGTATCTTTACTTTCTGTTCACAGACTTCGCAGTCAGTTAAAACTCAGACCATCAAGTCTCTTTGAGACTTAGTTTTGTTGTATTATCATTGATGCATTAATATAATATATTTGGTGTTACTTTCTCCCTGCGTCTGAAGTAAGTTACGGTAGTGTGCCATTGGAAGCTAAGGGCCCGGCTCCAACGGACACTGGCTGATTGTATCATTACAGTTTGGCTTTGTGTGGTTTGTTTATCGTTCTTAATAATCTGATATATTTACATGCTGTTCCATACTCGTTCATCAGTCGTTTTTCCTTTTGTAAATCTTTGTAACAAATCCACATCATATTTATAGAATTGATCACATAACATTGTTCTGAGTTGTTTACTTCTGTTACAGAATTTATGAATGGAATGTTCTAGCTACATATGGTTGGATTGATGATCATGGGAAGATGGAATTAATGTTGCGTATGGACCACTGGTGATCATTTCAGATTATGTGTACATATGATTGACGTTTCCTGTTTATGGTGGTTTGTTGTTCCAATTGGTTAAGCTATCTACTTTTGTATATGATTGACGTTTCCTGTTTATAATGGTTTGCTGTTTCATTTGATTAAGCTATCTACTTGTACAGAAGATTGCTTTTCCTTTGTATGCAAGTTGATGTCAAGGATTGAGAGTGTTGAACTCGCGAGGTTTAGTTCCTTTTACTGCCGTTCCTTTTACTGCTGTTCCATTTCTGAATTGTCGTTCCATTCTGCTTTCTTGCTGTTCCTCTTTATTTGCATTCATTGGTTTGGTGTGGGAGGAGGATCAAGGCTGTCGTGAGACACAGCAGACGCTACTATGCTCCCAGATCCATGATCCATACTCTAATTCTTTTTCCTTCATCAGTTTCTAGAGGGATGGGTTACTATTACCGTACCCTTGACTGGTAAAGTTGTTGCGTGTGATTTCTTTCTGCAAAAGTAATTTAGCCATAGCTTAGCATCCGTTTACTCTTGTATTTCTTAGACCTATACTACTAAGCATTACTCTGACAAATAGCCTCAAATTGAGATACCCTTTACAATAACAAAACGCCCCCGGATTGACTTGTAATGTGAGATAACTAGAGGTGAAAAAGGCCCTTGTTACAGCTCTACAACCCTAAGGGTTCCAAGCCATACTTCTATAGGGTTAGAAGAAGCTTAATTCTTTGATGGGAGAAGAGCAAATCTATTCTAAGAGAGAGCTACTCTACTGCAGTAATGAAGAAAACAGCATGTAATGCTAAACCACACCATAACCTAACTAACCATTTAAATAGCTATGCTAAACAAAATTTCTAAATCAACACTAACCTAATGCTACTATCTAGGTTTCAAAGGTAAAGAGCATTAAACTATACTAAGGTGTAAGCAAAGGAACTAAACTAAATATTTTTTCAAGCGGAAGAGCATTCGGAGATCAAAACTGGTGAAAGGAGGGCATAAGGACGAAGTAGTGCATAGGGACCGTTGGATCGGTCAACGAACAGAAGATGGACGGTGGAGATCTTATCGCGGGGGCTTAAATGAATAGATGGATGAAAAAGGCTAGCGAACATGATGAACGACGGAGATCTTATCGCGGGCAATTTAGTCAATAGGTGAACGAATAAGGTAACGAAGTAAATGAACGACGGAGATCTTATCACGAGGAATTAAGTGAATGGATGGACAAATAGGGTAACGAAGCAGATGAACGGCAAAGATCTTATCGCGAGGAATTAAGTGAATGGATGGACGAACATGATTAATCAGCAGATGAACGGTGGAGATCTTATCACGAAAGAAACGTGTGGAAATGATGGAGTGGGTTTTCGGAGGCGGTAAGTAGTTTCTCGCGCGCCCTCAAAGTTGTAAGTTGTATTTTGAAATTTCACACGATTAGCCTAACTGGGTGACACGTAGCATGGGAAAACCACTTTTCTCGTGTGCTCTTGGGTGGATAACGGTCATGCAAGAATCCACATGAGATCACACGATAGCCGTCAGATCAGGCTAGATAGATCGACGATGGAGATTGGGGCGCATAAAGTATTGAGGTGACGTGATAGTCGTTGGATCAAGAGATAGATCGACGGTGGAGATTAGAGCACATAAAGTAGGTGGAAGACTTCGCGCGCGATGGCCATTGGGTAAACTAATGAATCAGACGGTGATTGGTTAGGTTTGTTGTGGATCAGACGGTGAGGAAACGATGCATGAAGAACATGTTGAAGGAGGTTTCAAATGAAAATGATAGAAAAACCAGTGAGGGTGAGGGTGGACCAAGAGTGAGGGAAAACGATGATAATGAAATGAAACAAGTAACTACATCAAACAAAAAACTCCAAAGCTCATGCGAGAACTAGAAACCTGTGTTTTTGGGGTTGCTGAAGGGTCTCTTCCTCAAGTCATGGTCCCAAAGGGAGGAGGTGAGGCCGAGACACCTGTGGACAACCTTATGGTGATTTTTTTCTCCTAGCTAACCTACTAATTGAAAAAAAACACAAATGGAAGTAAACTAAATCACAACCGATCTACTCTACACTAATGTAATGGGAATGCAGATACTTAAGAAAATGAACATAAAACCAAGAAGCTATGCTATACTGTTGTCATGGAAATGCAGCTACTTAAGCAAATGAACAGAAAACTAGGAAGCTACTTAAGCAAATGAACAGAACTAGAAATCTATGTTAGCATACATGTACAATAAAGAGGAGCTTTGGCTGCTCAGGTTGGGATCTAACCCAAGAGCTTCAGCCCTCTGAGTTAACTCAGTGCAGGCTCAAAATGAAACTCATTCTTATTATCAAAACCATGGATTACATAACAAACTGTCACAAGTCTTGCAACTTAGAAATAAAGTAGAGTTTTACAATAAAAATCTGAATCCCACTGAGGTCCTAAGCCTCTCTACTTACACATCTAAAGTATCCAATTAATTCCTTCCCATTAGGGAGGCTTGGCTCCCCACTCAAGATAAACTGGTTTCTGTCACTTTCACTTGCTCAGCTGTCTTTTAGTCCTCATGATTTGGTTGTTTGCACTCCGATCTGATGGAGGAATATTCGAATGGAGGGGTAGTAAATGAAGAGGATTTACCTCCTATAATTCCTCTCCCTTGTCCCATTCGAGTTTTGACCAAGGTCTTTGCCAAAGTTCCTTGATTTTATCCTTTATTCCTGCATTACATTCACATTAGACCACAAAGCAAAATATCGAACTCTAACTCATCTCATAAACAAAATATCATCAAAAGTATGCAATAAGTTGTGAGAATAGTTGGTTTGACTAATCTAGGAGGTGAATTAAGGCTATTTAAGGCCCATATAATTACCCAATGATGAGGCTCATCACATGCGATCAATCAGATCGATTTGCATAAGCAAGCAAGTGAGATGATTTACTAGACACTAACCAACTCATCCATGGTTGCTTCTAAATTGCAAACCTCTTTAAATAATATGCACTCACATTTGAAAATTGAAAAAATGTCTTCTCTTGCCAAAGACACCAAGATTAAGACTTTAGAAGATTTAGTTATTAAACTAGGATATGATCCTAGTAATGTCAAGGCAGCTAAGGAGATAATCTAGAACAAGAATGGAGATATTCAAGCCCTCGGGAAACAATTGAAACCCCCAACTACAGAACACCCTCAGGATAAGGAAGCATGATTTTAGAGATGGAGAAATAAAATGTGTTCACAATAGTAGTGGAACATAACGCTTAAATCCATAAAATGGATCAAGACATGGAAGCACTACTAAAGGAAAAAGAGCAATGGGAAGCAGCAGGAACATCAACAACAAGTACTTCAACGCAACAAAACCACAAACATCAACTTCAAATTCCTCATAAAAGCTAGCTCAAGCTTTAGGGGAATTATCACTCACAAATAAGGAAATGTAGAAATTAACAGAAGCACTCACCAAGATGGAAGAAAGCAAGATCAAAGCAGAATATGCATACTTGGCAGAAGTGCAAAAGAATTTCGAATTAATTCAGCAGATTCAAAAGTATGAGAATCAATCCCTCATAAATCATATGTTAGCAAAAGATAAATGCATCATTTGGCATAATATCAATGCAAATGTTACAAAATTATGGCCACCCATTAAAATTATTTTTGAACAAGAAGAACTGGTACAGAGAGTGAAAGCAACAGTTGAAAAAATCAACGTTGATATTGAACACGGGCAAGAAAAAGCACATAAAATTATAAGAATGCTAAACTCCAAGACTAGGGATGAGCTTGAAGAGTTTAATATCCAGGACAAGACAAAGACAGTAATGGAAGTCAAAAGAGTATTGACCAAGAAGAATCTTATGGTGCAGTTGGAGAATAAGTGTAAAGAACTGGAGCTACATGTTAGAAGATTTAACAAGAAGTTTTCTTTGTTGCATGAGAGAGGACATCCAACTCTCAAAAATTCTAATGACAAATTGATTCCATTAGAAAATTAACAGGATCAATTATGAAACATAGCTACAGATACATCTAAATTTTCAAAGGCAAAGAGAACTATCAGTGGAGAAGCCTTTTTGGAAGGCTTGAAATTTGATCTAACATTCAGCATGAGATTCATCACTTGTTTCTGAACAAGCCAACTTTCCAGACCTACACAAAGGTAGATGAAAGATTCAAAAACATGGTAAATTTTTCTATCCCAGGTGAAGAGTGATGGGACCAATTACTGGAATTGGTCGAATAAGCACAAGTAGAAATCCTACAATTTTGGAAACAAGACAAATAGAAGGGGTTCGAAAATAGCTACTGTTAGTGTCAGTCTTTCCAGACTTCCTCCAGTGATCAAATATGCTCTTACAAAGTGATTTTGAAGTGTCAAGGTCAAATTTTGTCATTTCAGTGAGTCTTCAAGCAAAATTTGGTCACTAGGCATTAGGTCTAGGGTTTGCTTTCACACTTTTCAAAGTTGTCCAAATGTCAGTCCATGTCATCATTCATCTGAGCCTATCATCATTCATAGGGTTGCTATCATCATATTAGGTTCCATTGGGTCATGTTACACCTTATTCATGCTTCAGTTGTGCCTAGGCAAGGTCATTTCCCTCTCCTAGGGTTTTGAAGGCAATTTCTCTTGGATGGTCAAATCACCGGAAAAACTTGTTTCCTGATGTTCATACACCTTCCCCTATCCTTAAAGTACCTTATCAAACACTTCCCATCCCTTAGATCCGCCAAATTCCTCATTTTTGCACAAACCCTAGTTTCTAGCTACAACCTGGCAATTTTCTAGGTTGGGCCTGTGTTTTGCCCTTTTGGACCCTTTCCCCTCACTCAATCTCTGAGAATCCACTTTCCCCTACTTCCTAACATCCCTCCCTATTTCCAAAAATTTCCCCAAAAATTTAGAAGCCTCTTATTCCCTTCATTTCACTCCATTTCGACAAAATTCCTTGTTTCACACATCGGGACAAGTCGCACTCAAATTATGTTCCAGAGCAATAAAAGATGAATTTTGGAAAACTGAGAGAGGTTTTTTTCCAAAACATGCCAAGGAAGAAAAACCTCCTTCACTTTTTGCACAGGTGTCATGGTTTTAAATAAATGTCAAAAATATCGGCGAGAACGAAGGTGCTCCAAGGACGGTTGGCCAAAGCACAAAAACGAAGGAAAACGCCCGATCCACTCCAAATTTTGGCCAAATCCTCTTTGACTGAGCATGGTACTTGATTGGGGACTCCCAGCCCAAATTTCAAGAAATTTGGAGAAAATTTTGTCATTTGTGAATTTTTTATGCCAATTGCAGGTTTTCTCCATTAACGGGTCTCACCCCCCGCGCGACCCTTCATCATGGCAACTCCATTTTGCAAAAACTCAGCATTTCCAGATTTTTCATGAGAATTTACATATGCTCATCAATGGACTTGAGATTTTATGAAGTTTTGGGCCTCCAGAAAGTCAAAAAACAAGCAAAAAATGACTTTCTGCCACATTTTTGAGTTGCAGAAAGCAGTCTTGGGAGATTTGAGTTTTGACAGGGCAAATGACCACCAAATTCAAAAATTCCAGTTGGTTTGGAAAGTAGACTCATAGACCTTTCTAACAAGCCTACTCTTGATCCATTTGGACACCTGGAAGTGCCCCAAATGTGGTCCCAAAGGCGCGCGACCCGTCAGGCAGAGGCGCGCGACCCGTCAGGCAAACTTCTCCAAATTTCAGTGTACAGCTCAGAAAAACGCAGTTTGACCCTGTTTGACTTTTTGGAGTGGATTATTATACTCTTTGATGTAATTAATGTACTTTTATGACACTTTTACACTTATGTACCTCTTCTAGAAGATTCATTCATGAAAAAGGTGAAAATTAAATGAATGAATTGGTTTCCTAGCTTATAGAGGCAAGTTGTTTTGACTGCCTAGTTTGTAGTGCTTAGTTTAGAATTGGTTGAAACAGCTCCTAGAAGGATGAGCTCGACCCCTAGAGGCAAGGGAAGAGGTTGGCTTGCCTATATTATGTTTTTTCTCAATCATTTTCATGGTTGGAGAGGTTGGACTCTTGGGGGAGAAGCTATCATTGTATTATTTCACTGTATCTCTGCAATTTTTGGCTAAGGAAGACCAGGGTTTTGCAGTCCTCTTTGGGATTCTTGTGGATTCATGTGTTGATGGTGTGTTTCTAAATGTACTTGTAAGTGTGTTATGTGAATCATTTCCTTTCTTTTACTTCTGCACATTAAACAAATGAAGTGTTAAAGTAAGAATTCATGCTTGCCATGCTCTGCTTTTAAGTTTGTTTAATTTCAATGTTTTCTACTGTCTAAGGGGAATTCAAAGTTATTGTTTGCTCTCCTTGGCTCCTCACCTGTCATTCCTGATCATCCACCTCAATCAAAGGCATCAATACTGTCTCCTAGCTCGCCCCAAAGAACCCCCTGCAAAAACTGTGTCCAATCCCCGCACCCAAAATTGCCATCCCCTCAATTTGCCACCGAAAACCCTAAAAAACCCCAAATCAACCTTTTGATCAGTTTACTAGCCTAAAATTAGTGTTAACATATTGGTCATCTCATCCATTTAAGATTTTACCGAGATGGACCGGAGAGAGCCTTCTCCTGCCCCGTAGGGCTAGCTACGAGGCTAAATGGTTTGATGTTGCCTTGAGGTTTACCTTTCTCAGCCTGAGGTGAAATTTCAAGCGCTAAAAGCTACAATCAACAACATATTTCCTTCAAAATTTTAACAAAACAACCGAATTTGTCCATAATTCCTATTTTCTATTTCTATTTCAGAAATATCTATAACTTTTTTAGATATTATTTTGTAATCAATTCCTTTTTGGAATCCAAAGTTAGTTCAATAGAAAGTCTATAAATATTTTGTAATAAGACTTAGTAAGGGTTGGATTATGTATGAAGAAAAGAGCTCTACCTTGATGTAAGTCGTGAATTGTACTCAAAGTAATCAATTTTCATAAATACAAAGGCAGTTTTGTTCCAAGATTCTTGTGTCAAGCAAATGGTGATGTGTTCTCTCATGTAAAATTGTTTCTTTTTCTCAGTTTCCATATGGTTTTCCCTCCTGATTGTTGCAAGAAGATTAAGAGTTGAAATTACTTAAATGTACTCTTCTCTGTCTTGTCAAACAATTTCAATGGTTTCTTTCTGATATTAAGTATAGAATTCATATATGTATGCTCTATATTTAATTGAATTTAAATCTTGTTCATCTCATTCACACCACAAACAACTCTATACGATCCAAGAGTTTGCCTACCCTACCCTATTACATCTACTCTATCAATTTGTAATTGATTACCCCAAATTTTATGACTCCATGCCCAATGGACTTTTCCAGCATTTTCAACCAAATTTTTGAAAAACCTACCTCGAACTTCAATATCTAACCTAAAATCTTAAAAGCAGAAATTAAATCATACAGAGAGAGCCCTCTTTGAAGCTTGAAGGGTTAGATCCCAACTTTAAAATTGGTTTGTGGTTACCTTTGTAGCTTTCTTCCTCAGCTTAGGAAAAATACAAAGTGCCAACATTCTTGTGACCATACTAGGGACGAATTAAAAACAAAATATTTTCCTTGTAAATATTGATTTCAGAATTCCAAAGTTATTTCTTAAGGGTGACAGTTGATCTGAACTTATACAAGAACGCTACAAATTACAGATATAATCATAAACACATAGATGCAGCAGAAAAACACTTCATTTCATTAATAGAAGAATACTGAACTATGCTTACAAACAAAATGGAAATCAGATAGCTCGAGAGATGGTAGCTTATCTCTGAGAAGAAATGTGGCGGCAACATGCCTCTAAACTGTGTTAAAATGAGGCTCAATGGCCTTTTTATTATTGAACAATAAGAGAAAGCCATAAACAACCAAAACCTTAACCCGAGGAGATGTAACACCAAGAGTTTATGGGCCACGTTGGGCAGCCAACTTCCTAGGGTCATAACTTAGTCATATTATCTCTGTTTGACGCGCATGATACCTCGTTGGAAATATATCACCGAGGACTAAAAGTGTCAATGTGATTGCTATAGAAATCACCAAAGGAATTTCGCCCAAAAAAACATCGTTTATGGCCTCAAAACTACTCTGGAAGTTCAGGACCCGAAAAACTGCCAAAAAGAGTAAATTGTGCTATAATTAAGGAAACTGAAAAACTAAAAGAAATAATGGTGAGGGTCCAAGTGGAATAGGCGGGTGGCACCAATATCCATCTTTATAAACAGTGAAGTAGAAGTTGTTTAGGTTGATTTTCCACCCAAAATTTGTATATATACCTAGCTATAAATAATCTATTTAAAGATTTGGCTACTAGGAAAATCTACATCAGATCCTAACCCACCTAAAATTGTAAATAATCCTGAGAAGTTGATTAGGAAGAAGAGTTTTATAGAAATCCAAGCAAGTAATAATTCTTTGCCAAGAGCTAATTCACTTCCAAAAGGTTTTTTAATGGTTGAGGATATTGAATTTGACTTACCCTTTGTGCATAGTCCTTTTAGAAACAAATCAGAAAGCTTTGTCCCTGAGATAGTCTTTGATGAAACTACATTGAAACCTCATATCTCAACACATAAACCTATCATTTTATATTTTGATAAAGATGTTATACAACAGTTTGAAAACTTGAATATCTGATGACTCAACTAAATCAGGCTACTTAGAAACCATTTGTATGGCAACAAATTACCTTTTCTTCTTTTGCCTCTTCATTGACTCCTCTTGTGGTTTCACTTTTTTCCATTGTTCCCATTTCATCTCTCATCCATACTCCTTTTATACCAACTCATCAAGTCATAATTCCACCTCCTTTACCACCCTTAACATCAACCACAACTGTTGTTTCATCCTCCTCCCATATTTCAATCTTGGCAGCTCGTTATGCCCCTTTGGTTTTACAAGCACCACTGAATGCCATGCCCTAGAATTATGCACAATGTACCCCAATTTGATGGAACTGGCCCTATCACAGCACAACAACACATAGACAAGATGAATGACTTCTCAGACTTAGAAGAAGTTGATGATGATGATGTGAAAATGAGGCTCTTTGCATAAGTTTGGCAGGAGGAGTTAGAAAATGGTTCGGGGGATTTCCAATAGGTAGTATTTCAGATCTACAACAATTTCACCAAAGTTTCCATTCAAGATGGGAAGTCAAAAAGAATCCTCTTCAGACCCTTACATAATATGGAAGTTTAAGGAGAGCTCCAAGTGAAACAGTTGAGGATTATTGCATTATATTTAACAATATTTTCAATTCTATTCCAACCGCAATACAACCTCCACCAGGACTAGCTTCGATTTCCAAATGGATTTGATGCTGATATGGCTTATCGATTAAGAGAGAGAAATCGAGTTACCTTAGAAGAAATACAAAGAAATGTTGTTAGTGTAGAAGCAAATTTGTTAGCCAAAAGAGCAACATTAAAGGCTGAAAGAAGGGTGACTATTAAAGAATAACCTTCTCCTTCCTCATCAGATGGAAAACTAGAATCCTTAGTTAAAACTATGGAAATGATTATGGAAAGAATGAGTTTGACTGATATATCTCCACCAAGAGAACCATAAGCGGGTCAACATATCAAAAATCCTATCTTTAGAAGGAACCAACCCCAAATTAAACAAAGAGAGCGAAGAGCCCTAGCAGATCAGCAACAAATTAGACCTCCTTTTCAGGGAAATTATGCAGATGAAGAAAACGAAATAACTGATGAGACTGAAGAGAATTAGATTAATCTTTTTGGGTAAGGAGAAATAAACATCGTTTTCTTAACCAAGGAGGAGCAGGATTTCTTCTTGATATCACAACTAGAAGACATCCCCGTAGAATCAGATGATTATAAAAAATGATATCAAAATTCTATTATGGAAGTACACAAATTGTATAATCCGAGAAGTAAAAAGGTTGCAGCAAACCCTCCCATGAAGATTCAAGTTGATACACCTTCTACAATCCAAAAAAAGGATGACACCCTAAAATAGATTCCTCAAAAACAAGATGTAAGTATTAAAGAAGTAGAAAACCCTCAACCTTCTTTTAGTATTGAAAATGAATTGTCCAAGGTTAAAATTTATGTTCCTCTAATTGAACTGATTAAAAAGAATGTGTATAGAAATCAAATCATAAAAGCATTAAAGATGGAGGAAGGAACAAATACAATTAACTTAAGTGATGACCAGCGTAAATTATTATTTGGACCTGGAGTTGAAGGGAAGTCACAAGATGGTAATGTGCCACCATTCTATGTTAGTCTTAACATACGTGACTTTGTTTTGCACAATGCCATGCTAGATTTTGGTGCTTCCATAATATCATGCCTAGAGCCATTATGGAAAAGTTGGGATTAGATATAACAAGACCATATAAAGACCTTTGCTCTTTTGATTCTAGCAAAGTAAGATGCTTAGGTCTAATCAAGGATTTATGTGTAACTCTGGCCCAACTCCCAACAAAGAGTGTAGTCATCGATATTGTTGTGGTTGATATGCCTCCTGAATATGGAACGCTCTTGTCAAGACCTTGGGGGGAAAAGTTACATGGTACCTTGCAACTGGACACGACATATGCAACTATTCTTGTCTTTGGTCAACAAAGGAGATTGTACAGGGAACCACTGATGAAATATATGGTAAGAAGCCAAGACAAACCCAATATTTACCCACTTTATTTTGTGCATCCAGACATGGACTCTTTCATTCTATATAATGATATAGGTTTATAAGAACAAGTCTTAGATATCGAAAGTCAATTAAGCAAAACAGAGGATGTGAAATTTAAGACTTAAACAAAATATGAAGAGGATGAAGCCCTTTGGAATATGGATTTTGATGGGGTAGTCAGTAAGGAAGGAGCAGGGGTTGGTGTATGGGACTTGAACTCAAAATTAGGCATATCAAAGGCATATTCCTACAAGCTTAATTTATAATGCACCAACAATAGAGTTGAGTATGAGGCACTGATTTTAGGATTGCGGGTTTTGAAGAGGTCAGAAGCTAAAAGGATTTCAATACATGGTGATTCAGAACTCATCATAAATCAGATTAAAGGTGAGTATTTAGCTAAACATCCCAGCTTAAGGGCCTACATGAATGTTGTCTTGGATTTTTTGGAGTGTTTTCCAGAGTACCAGTTGTCTTTGATTCCTAGAAGTCGAAATATCTTAGCTGATGCATTGGCTACCTCAACGAGTACATGTAAGATTACTTTCTACCCAAATAAAAAATATGAGATTGAAGTGAAACATAGACCTGTTGTCCCTGATAACATAAGATATTGGTAAGTGTTTAGCAGTGACAAACAATTGGAAAAAAATTATAGTTAAAGGGAGAATTTGAGAATTCACATATGGATATAGAAAAAAGTGGAGATAAGGAAAAAAATGAAACTGTGTTGAATTAGGTCAGTGAGGACCCAGATGAACTTGAAATATTGCAATTAAAAGATAATGTGATACCAAGGGGTTTAGTACCACCTGAAGAAATATTTGATTTTAATCATGTGCCTCGAAAGCCCAAGATGCAGCCTGTGGGAGTTGAAGTTGAGGACTGTAATATAGGGATTGAGGATAATCTAAAGATTGTAAACCTTTCCAAGTTTTTACCTCCTGAAGAAAAACAGAAATACATTAATCTACTGAAAGAATACGTTGATGTTTTTGCATGGGGATACACAGATTTAAAGGCCTATGATACCAGCATTATTCAGCATACCATTCCTATCAAAGAGGATCAGAAGCCTTTCAAACAGAAACTGAGAAGGGTGAATCATGTTCTCTTACCTTTAATTGAAAAATAGGTAAGAAAACTTTTTGATGTTAAAATTGTTGTACCTTTGAGGTTTTCTAAATGGCTATCAAATCTGGTACCAGTAAGGAAAGAGACTGGAGAAATAAAAATATCCTTTACCCAAGATGGATCATGTTTTACAGAGGGTAGTTGGTTCTAGCAGAATTTCATTACTTGATGGTTTTTCAGGTTATAACCAAATTTTAGTGCATCTAGATGATCAAGACAAAACAACCTTCACAACACGATGGGGAACTTTCGTGTATGTGAAAATGCCCTTTGGTCTTATGAATGCAGGAACAAATTTCCAGAGAGCAATGGATATTGCTTTTGCAGATGAGAAGGATAGATTTGTTGTGATATATCTAAATTATATCACCATGTTCTCCAAAATTGATGAAGACCATTTGTTTCATTTAAAAATATTTTTTGAGAAATGTGGGAAATTTGGTATTTCATGTTTTTTCCCATGGAAAAAGTCGCACTTTCTTTATTAATAAAGAAACTACATTTTGAAAATGTGTTGCATATACAATATTCAGGCGTAGCCTATCCATCATCAGCCCATTCAAAACTGTGTTCGCCATCTAAGGCTTTTAAACATATGAAAGGTCTATAAATATATCATGCAGCTCTTCACAGAGAGCTCTGAAATTGTCTGAACTAAAGGAAATAAAAACAATGAATATTTACATATGGCTTTCGGCTATAGATCCAAAAAGCAAAAATACAATCTCAGTTGGATTTTTCATATTCCAAGCTCTATGAACGGCCTGTGGTAATATTGATAGCTATTGTCGTCTCTTTCCTCCACGATCAACCAGTTAGTGTTGTCCCTGAGCGCCGCCTCCTTGGATAAGCTGTCAGCGGCTGAGTTACGTTCCCTGTAGATGTGACGGCAAGAGAAGACGTCAAAATGAGATATGAGTCTATGTGCTTCATCCAAAATGTGTTGTAATGTGTATGTATTGTAGTGTGTTGTTTTATTCAACCAATTGCAAATAATTTGAGAGTCTCCAAATAATTGTAATTGATGACAGTTTTTGGATAATGCAAAATGAATGATGTTTTTTGCCGAAACGAGCTTAGCAAAAAAAAAAAATCCATTCCCAGGCCCATTTGAATTTTGTAAACATGAGAAACAGATAGGTGAAGTATAGCCCCACCCCCACAGCCCATCTCCTGTGCTGATCCATCAAAATATGCCCAAGGATGGGCTAGGTTGATGACTTCAAGAGTAATAATCCTATGGATCGGTTGGTCTTCCTCTTCGGGAATGGAACTGTAATCAGCTAGAAGCCTGGAGGTAATGGAAGGCCAGTGAGGTGATCTTTGAAGGAAGATGACTTGGTTCCTGGCAATCCAGATGGCCTAGCTAATGAGAAGCGGTATGTTTTTTAGTCTGGCTGAGTTGGTAGTGCACCAAGAGTTCCAAGCTTCAGTGAGATTAGGACCCTGCCATTTCAAAGCTGAAGAGATCGAACTCAGGAAGCCATTCCATAGTTCTTGAGTGAGCGGGCAATGTAGGAAAAGGTGTTCAGTATCCTCATTGTCACTTTTACAGAGATGGCACCAGAATGGCCCTGCAAAGATCTTCTCATCAAGTTTGCCCCAGTCGGGACTTTGTTGCGGAGGATGGACCACATGAGCAATTTTGATCAAGGGGGCGCCTTCAACTTCCATATCTGCTTCCACCACTGAGCCAGATCCGGTGGTTTGTGCCTTTCCATCAGTACTTGGTAGCCTATCTTGGGAGAGTATATTCCATGTTTAGCATGCACCCAGATAAGCTCATCCTCGCCTTCGGTAATTCTGATGTGGGCCTCCATCAGTGCAATTGTGTAATTGCTCCATTCTTGCTGCCAACATCCAGGAATATTCAGATCATTTGCAGATCTCCAAGCTTGTTGAAAGATGGTAGAGTGTGCCTCATCTGCAATCTGGTTGATATGCACTATACCAATGTCCTGTAGGTGTCCTCGCAGGCCAGCCGTGAGCATGTGAGTGTTTCCACAACCCACCCAGGGGTCTGTGCCTATCTGTATCTTTGTCCCTGATCTAATTCTCCATGTCAGACCACTGTAAATGAGCTCCTTCGTGTTGCTGACAACCTTCCAGATAATAGAGATGTTATTATGCCTGGTGTCTTGTCTGATCCAGTCAAGGACACTTGCTGGTTGGATGTATTTAGATACCGCTACCTTCGTCCAAAGGCTATTATTATTTAGCAGTTGCCACCCTAACTTGGCAGCCAAGGCTTGTGAGAAGGTGTCCAGCCTCTTGATGCCCCATCCTCCCCAGCCCTTTGGTAAGGCCAATGATTCCCAGCTCGTCCATGCAAAAATTCTCCCCGGTTGGTTTCCTTTCCACAAGAACCTGCAACATAGGTTTTGTAGGCGCGATAGGATACCTCTGGGAATCCATGCCAGAGTCATCCAGTAAACTGGGGTGGCTTCTAAGACAGCCTTGATGAGTACCAGCCTCCCTACCCTGGAGAGATATTTGTGGTACCAGATATTGAGCCTCTTCTCCACCTTCGATATGAGCCATGTCCAGTCTGCTATCTTGTATCTAAGGGGTTTTAGCCTATATCCCAGGTATCTTATCCCTTCTTCTAATTGGACTTCAGCAAAGGAAAATCTTTTGAGAGCAAACTAAATCTCATGTTGGGAGCAGCCTGTGGCAGTTATAGTGGATTTTGCTTCATTTAAGACCATGCCAGTGGCCTTGAGAAAGATACCAAGGGATCAGTGGAAAGCAGAGGTGTCCCCAATACCCCCATTTAAGAGGATCAATACATCATCCACAAACAATAAGTGGGAGAGGGTGCAGTCGTCTGTGATTTTGATACCCCTTATTCGCCCCAGTCTGCATTCTTCTCCAATGATTCGGCTGAGGCCTTCCATGATGAGCAGAAAGAGTAAAGGTGAGAGGGGGCATCCTTGCCTCAGTCCTCTTTCCGCATGGAAAAAAGGGGAGGCGGAGCCATTTATAAGCACACTGAAGGATACATTCGAAATACAGCAAATGATCCATTTGATGAAGGAATAGGGGAAACCAAGATGGGTCAGCAGCATACGAAGGTAAAGCCAGTTAACCCTATCGAAAGCTTTGGATAGGTCAATCTTCAGAATCATGCCTTTGAGTTTCCTGGTCTGTACTGAATGGAGGAGTTCTTGTGCAGTGCCAACGGCTTCATGTATTTGTCGGTTCTGCAGAAAGGAAAACTGTTCCGAGGAGATGTGGGCTGAGAGGATAGGCTTGAGGCGATTAGCAATGATCTTTGCAATGATCTTATAGATGCAGTTGCACAGGGAGATGGGTCTGAATTCGTCAAAAGATGAGGGCTTATCAGATTTGGGGATGAGGGCAATAAAAGTAGAGTTGAAGCTTTCCCACATTCTGCCTCTCAGTCTACATTCTTCAATCAATCGCAGAAGGTCTGTGCCCAGAATGTCGAAGAAAGTAGTGTAAAACTCGACTGTCCAACCATCCGGTCCAGGGCTCTTATCTTTTTTCAACCATTTGAGGGTTGCTTCCAATTCTCCCAGGCTCACTTCCTTAGTCAGTTCCAGCTCCGCTTCCTCATCCACAAATCTGGGGAAAGTCTGTGCAATGCGCATGACCTCCGCTAGGGTGGCATGTGGGGGCTCCTTGTATATTCTTTTGAAGTGTGCAGTAGCTAAAGATGCGAGGCCTCGGAAGGTGTTAACTGTGGTGCCATCCTCCTTCTTGAGCTCCCAAATAGTGTTAATCGCCTTTCTCCCGTTTGCATGTCTGTGAAAAAACTTAGTGTTATCGTCTCCCTCTTTGAGCTAGATAGCTCGACTGCAGAGTCTCCAACACTCCTCTCTGTCTTTCAGTATTTGTGCCCTTTTGTGGAGGAGGGCAGCCAGCTTGTCCTTCTGTTCTTGTGAGGTAAGAATCCCCTCTGAATCCTCCTCCATTTTAGCAATTTCTTCTTCTGTTGATTTGAGTAGATGCTCGTCCTGTTCCTTTTTCCTCCTCGCCCACTCTTTAGAGATCTCCTTTAGGGCAATCATATTACGGTAAAATCCTTTTGTGATGAGTCCTTCAGTGCCCACCGGGTGAGCCTTCCAATAATCACTAATTGCTTTCATATAACTAGCATCCTTTAACCATGTTGAATTGAATTTAAAGGGAGCCTTTGGCTTGTTATGGGCAGATAGCAGTTCCAATAGATAGGCCTATGGTTAGAGACTCCTCTCGAGCCAATCCACTGCCTAACCTGATAGCCTCTATTGACTAGAGCTTCTCTGATGAGGAAGCGATCCAATCGTCTAGCTAGACTAGCCGCTCCAGTTCTATTGTTCCTCCATGTTGGCTAGATCTTAGCAGTGGGAATGTCAATAAGATTGTGGGAGTCCAATAAGTCTTCAAAGAATACCGACAGAGGATCCATCTGTGCATTTGGTCCCCAAGACTCCGCAAATCCCATTGAGAAATTTAGATCACCTCTGAGAATGGTATTGTCTCCTTGGAAGGTGGTGGAGGAGAGCAGATTCCTCTAGAAAACCTCCCGGTCCCGGCAAGGCCCATAGATGTTGAAGAGCCTTAAACAGGTTTCCAGGGTCGACGAGTAGATGTCGATACCCAAAAATCCCACCCCCCAGACATTAAGCAACTTAATGGAGTGATTGCAGAAGCCTACAGATATGCCCCCTGAGCGGCCTATCGCATCCAGAGAGTAAAAGGTCTAGTTGGGGAGCCATGATTCCAGGAGGGGTGAGATGGAGCTGTCGGGTCCAAGAGTTTCTTGTAGAAAAATGATGTCCACTGGTTCCGAGAAAAGTAGACGTCTCATGGCTAGTTTTTTCCTCGGGCTAGCCAGCCCCCTGTAGTTGAAGGACAGGATCTTCATGGAGGGAGAGGGGATGGGGCGCCTTCTTCTCTAAGACCCCATGGTATTTTTGACTGTCTGCCAGAAACGATCTCTTCACCCACCCAGTGCATAGCCTTGGTGAGGTGGGAAGGCCGCCCACGGGGGAGCTTAGGGAGATAGGGAAAGGAGATGGACCTGAAGCCAACCGTATCCTTGCCGAGCGAGCAGAATTTGGAGCGCATCGAGTAGCGGTGGTCCTTACAGGGGGAGGGAAATAGAGGGGAAAGGGGAAGGGACCCCGGGAGGGTGGGCTGG
The DNA here is from genome assembly GCA_031772625.1 of Pinus tabuliformis. Classification (NCBI taxonomy): domain Eukaryota; kingdom Viridiplantae; phylum Streptophyta; class Pinopsida; order Pinales; family Pinaceae; genus Pinus; species Pinus tabuliformis. Next base: position 40,009,838 of record CM062818.1, read on the forward strand.
GGAGGAGGGCCTGTGGAGGGAGGGACCACCATGGGGCAGTGTAGGATGGGGAGGGGATGTAATGAGGGGAAAGGGGCGGAAGTCTCGGAAGGGGGGAGGGAGTGCACCAAATCGTCCATAGGGGGGGAGAGCCATGTGAATGCAATGCAATAGACATAAAAATATCATAAGCAGAGTTAACAGAGTGATAGATAGAGGGAGTCGTACCCACAGTGAAAGCCTCCCCTGAATCCACCCAAGCTCTCATCAAGGGCGGAGAGGGTGGCCTGAGTGGAGTTTTTCCCCGCTTCTTGCTGGAGCCAGGTTGAACAGCTTCAATTCCCTCAACCGCATCTTGAATCGGCTAATCCTCTGATGGCTGCTCTTGCAAGGTAGGCTCTAGGGGTGCCTAGTGATGCTGCTCATGATCCCTTGTCCTCTGTCCCTTGTTAGGGTTTAGGGGGCAGTCTCTATAAACATGGCCGACCTTATGGCAGCACCGGCATCTATAGGGCACACCCTCGTAGTCCAGTATTTGCTTCCTGGTGAAATTCCTCCACTGTATAGTGATGTACTCTTGCAGGCCCCCTCGTGTATCCATGTGCACCAGGATACGAGCATAGGACATCTTCCCTGTGACTAGGTAGGACTTATCTGAACCCATGTACGAGCCAAGCGAGTTTCCAATTCTCTTGAATATTTCTTCCAACCAGAAATGTGGGGGAAGCCCTGGTAGCCTGACCCAGATTGGTCCTATCCCGAGCTGTTCCGATTCCAGATCAAAGAGCGGCGACCATCTCTTCAGGTGAACCGGGGCGTGATCGAAGTGCCAATAAGAGGATAGCACCCAGTTAGTGTGGTCCGGCCGCGCAAACCTGAAGGTGAACCAACCCCGCACGAATGTTTGTACGGTGGGTAGATCAGCGAGACGATGGCCCCATACCTTGGACACCCATGCTTTTAGTCTGTCAGCTGTGTAGTTCCTGCCTCAAATCCTTCCGACTAAAACCCTATCCGCTATGTCCATGGATTCATCTAACTGAATGTCTTCCTCCAACCGTAGGATGACATCGTCGATCTTCGACCGGAAACACTTTGCCTTCTTCCGGGGTCTCGCCTCCTCAGATGGTGGCGCCCTTGCGTCCGAATTGATTTCAGGGTTTGTGTGATCCTCAGGGCCGAGGGGGGAGGCATTAGAGGGGTGGCAGAGGGATTCAAGGGGATGATAGGGTTATCAGGGAGAAGGACAAGCTGTGAACCTGAGATGGCGACGCCTGAGGCGACGGAGCTGACGTGCAATGCGAAACAAAGGAAGGACCACCTGAGAGGGGGATGTAGGGAGGGACAGCCCATGACTCTAGAAGGTTAGGGTTAAGGCAGCCTGAAGCGAACCCTAACGAGGACGAAGAAACCGACGGGGAGGAGAGGGACAACCAGGTAGGAGGAATGTCCAGTAGGATGACCGAATGACCAAACGGCCCTGAGATCGGAGGCAGGTCGGTAATGGTCGCATTCAACTCGCAGCTGAATGGAATGCAGTTCACCCTCGCCGAATGTGGAGTAGTCCAAACTGAGCCTTCCGCCAGGGGATCCTCCACATAATCTACAAAATCGAGGTCCATTGCTGACGGGTAAAGTTAGCGCCAGCTGCCTGTAACCGACAGAGAAAGGTGAAAGCAAGGGGAGGCTACCCTAAACGGAGAGTCACGGTGATGGTAAACCCTACATAGTAAACTGTGGTAAAAACTGCAGCAGGCCAGGAGAACCGGGTTAGGGAGAGAAGACCGTAGCCTAGGGACCAGTCTACATGGTTGATCCAGCGCCTGCCATCTGCTGCAACAATCTGGTTCCACGACCTGTCAACCGTACTCTCCATCATTGTCACGCTTCAATACCTCCATTCTTCGATCCTCCGAGAGAATAGTGTTCCCCCATAAAATCCAAATATACTCAAATTTGGTATTTCCTTGAACCCCAAGAAATCTCTATTTGGTTTAGAAGAAGGTAAAATACTAGGTCATATAATTTCAAAAGATGGTATGAATTGACCCAGGTATAATTGAAGCTATTATGAAAATTGAGCCACTAAGAAATGAAAAAGAAGTGTAGTCTTTCATTGGCAAAATGAATTTCCTGAGAAGGTTTATTACAAATTTAGTTAAAATCTTAAGAGCTATCGCCAACATGTTAAAAAAGGAAAACGAAATAAAATGTAATACTGAAGCTAAAAGATATTTCAGTGAGGTAAAGACAGTCTTGACATGTGCTCATGTTTTGATTAGTCCTGATTACACTAAAGATTTCATGATTTTTTCCTTTGCTTCAGAACACACTATTGCAGCAATACTATTACAGAAAAACAAGGAGGGATGTGATCAGCTTATAGAATTTTTCAGCAAAGCATTAAGAGATGCTTCTTTGAGATATAATATCATGGAAAAGAAAGCTTTTTCTTTAGTAAAGGTCAAGAAAGATTTCAGAGTGTATATATTACGTTCTCACATAATTTCTTTTGTTCCAAGTGCAGTAGTAAAGGACATCCTTACTCAAACTAATCCAGATGGAAAAAAGAGGTAAATGGATAGCAGTAATTTTGGAGTATGACACTGTAATAAAGTCTACATAACTTATCAAAGGTCAAGGATTAGCCAAATTAATGGCTGAATGAAATTTTCATGTATCAAACATCAATTTTGTAGCTTCTCTTGATGGACGGGAGGAGTTGGTGACTCAACAGGTATCAGAAAATTTTAGTATTTCTCCCTGGTATAGATATATTGTTTATGTTCCATGGAATTTGTAGGCTCCACCTAGTTTGATAAAAGCCAAGGCAAGATTTCTCAAACTAAAAGTTGTAAAGTTCTGCATTTTAGACCAAACTTCGTATTGGAAGGTTGTCGGGGAAAATTTACTAAATTGTTTGTTGAAAGATGAAGCATATAATATAATGGAAGAGTTTCATCAAGGAGACTGTGGTGGACGAATTTACTGGAAAATCACAACAAACAAAATCTTGAGAGTTGGCTTTTAATGGCGTAATTTGTTTGTTGATATTCATACAAAGGTTTCAACTTATCATTAGTGTCAGATTTTTGAAGGCAAGAGAAAACTCTTACCTTTGTAACCTTTGAAGCCTATTTCAGTGGAGGTACCTTTCCAACAATGGGGTTTAGATTTTATAGGTAAAAGTCATCCAAGTACTTCCATCTCAACACGAGTGGATTCTGACAGCTACAGAATACTTCACCAAATGGATAGAAGCAGTTCCAACTTGGCAGGCTACAGATTCTGTAATCATCCAATTAATGGAAGGTAATATTCTCTCCAGGTTTGGTTGTCCTCACAAAATCATCACAGATAATGTTGTTGCTTTCAAATCTAAAAAGATGGTTGATTTCTACAATAAATATCATATATTATTATGGCATTCCACTACCTATTGTCCTCAAGGAAATGGGTTAGCAGAATCTTCTAATAAGAGCCTAGTCAACATCATAAAGAAGTTGCTGCAAGAAAACAAGAAATCTTGGCACAAGAAATTTATTAATGCTCTATGGGCTAATAGGATAATCACAAAGAAGTCAATTGGAATGTCACCTTTCAAGTTGGTTTATGGAATTGATGCAGTTTTTCCTACTTCCCTAGGAATTCCAGCACTAAAATTGTTGCGGGAAGTGGAAGCAGAACCTAATGATACACAAAGAAGGATAAACCAAATGATACATTTGCAGCAGACCAAGGAAGAAGTTTAAAACAATGCATAGACAATTCAGGATAAGATCAAAAGAATTCATGATAGGAGAGTCAAAGTAGATGATTTCCAACTCAATGACCTTGTGTTAAAATGGGATGCCAGAAATAAGGAGAAGGGAAAACATGGAAAATTGGATAGCCTATGGAAAGGCCATTGCAAGATTGGAGCTTTCCGTTGAACCAATGCATTTCTATTAGAAGATCTTATTACAGAAACACTGTCAGGAGGACTTGTTAATGGCAAGTTGCTCAAACACTACTTCACCTAAGTTCAAATGATCACAAAAATACATCATTATATATATAATTTTATTATTTCAAATATTGCAGGTGTGGGTGGCTACCATCAAAAACTAAAGCACATAGTGAAGGCCCTAAGTTTCAGATGAATTGCTACTATATCTATGATTTTCCAGTATAAATAGGTTAGTCTAAGTTGTTTGATGATAAAATAATTGCCCAATGGAGAGGGCTATTGATCTACGGTGTTCTTGACACCTCATAGGGAGGATGTCATCCCCATTGCAGCCATTGTTAGGGTCCTATAAATATAGTAGTCATGTAGGGTTATTTAGTCATTCACCCCACATGGATATCCTTAAAAATGATGTTTCATTTTTTTGTTTAGTTCATAAAAATAAAATAAAAATAGAAAAATAAAAAGAAAAGAAGAATACAAAAAGAAATAAAATGGAAATATATATATATATAGAGAGAGAGAGAGAGATGAGAAAAAATAGAAAAAAAAATCTACACGCGCCAGTTTAAATGTCGTTGTAGTTACTTTTATTTTATTGTTAATCGTTTTATGTTAATTAATCGTGGATTAGTTGACATTCTGCAAATAAAGTGGCTTGATATGACATATTGTTAGCTTGAAATAAAGTTCAGGCAGAAATCAAAAGCCTAGATCACCCCAGCCTGGATCAACCGTGGGGGATGAATTTCGGACCCCTCCTTCGCACTATCGACATTTAATAGGGGGAGGGGGGGGTGTCTTTGAAAAGCAGTTTCAATGGATATCGCCTCTGACTACGTGTCATCCTTTCAGTGCTTTCTAGGGGTCCCTTCCATATATCGTTTACCACCTCTACCCCCCCCCCCCAAAAAAAAATTGCCATCTCGCTCCTCTCTCCGCTGTCTCACCCCCGCGCCATTCCCTCACATCCACTTATCATCCCTGTGCCAGTCAAGTACATCCCTCTCACCATCCATGTTGCTCAACCGTTGACTTTCAAATCACCCGCCAAATTGCAAATGAACATTACACATTAATTCCCTCCCGCCAACGATCTATTCCCAATTAATGTCCCACTCCCAAAATGGTAATAATTCTATTATAACACCTATCAATCCCGTTATAAAATCCCTTAGACACCTGCATATTTTCCTTTTCTACACTTATTTGAATTCTGCAGGTTAAGCTCGAAGCATTGCGAAGTTACCAGTGCCATTTGCAAGTCAATTTTCTCTGCAAATCCAATTAAACAAGCAGACTGGTAGCTTTGTTCCTCAAATTCTCTTGTGTATTTCTTTGTTCCTCCATTTCCCCTATCGAATTCCCTATTCCTTCATTTCTCCTCTATAATTTAGAATATCATCACATAAAGGAAAAGGAAATATGCCTGAGGAGGATCCCATGGTACCCCCTTGTCCCTGATCTAGATAAAACTCCCTTGATCAACACCCAATATAAAATAACTGAAACCCAATGCAAATTTCACCTATATGAACTCCATAATTGGGCAAAAAAAAATACTTAGATTAGACTAATGATTTAAGTATTTGGGAGTCTTTTCTTCCTAAGTTTACCTGTCCTCAAACTCACTTTTTCCCTTAATTCTCTACCTAGTGTCATCTCAGATACCTCCCTATCCAAAAAGCAGTAATTGGACAAAACAACGAGATCCTTTTTTCCATTTCTCCACAGAGCATTTACCAAGCCTTACAGATAAATCCTTAGGCCTTTCTGCATCCCTTTTCCACCAATGCGTTAATGGAAATTTATAAGAATATTACCTTCCCCCCAATGAGATCACATTTTTGAATGTTTTCTACATGAGAATGTTGATTTGCCCATAACAAAGCCCCCATACTCTGTTTCCATTTTCCCAGAAATATCAAGACAAGTGATTGCTATGGTTACTCGGTTATTAGGTTATCATGCAGAACAGTGGGTTGATGAGGTAGTTTTAGTATTTTTATTAGTATTTGCAATTGGTCATAAGCCTTCAGTTTTGTTCAATTACATTCAATTTTTATTAGAGATCATACATGAACAATTTCTGAAGTTCAAAGTTGAAGGTGTGTTCAAACACCAATCAATTTTGGTTTATCTAATGTTATTTTACTAGACAGACAGGTTCAAGTTTTAATTGCAAAAGATGGATGAGCAGGGTACCCCATTATCAGCTATTCATTGGAATTCTCTAGTCAAAAGAAACTTAGAAGAGTATACGTATACTGATTTTGTATATAAGTTTCTTCATGCATACTTATGTTTACTATGCAGTGATGTCATACAAAAAATTTCACTAGAAATTAAGAAGGTTTTTCACTTTTCAGAGCAGTCAAAGGTTGGAGACCGGTATTTATACCAAAACTACACAGAAATCAAAATCAATGGGTGTGAGTTTCCTCCCTACAAATTATCAATGTTCGTGCCAGTGAGAATTTTTGCTTTAGAATATGCTAGACAAATGTTGAACATGGATGAATTACACTTTGAATCTAATAAGAAGAAGACACAATTTAAACTAAAGACAAATGTAGGTCCCTATATTGTGAATACCAGAGAAACAACAAAAGGATTGGAGACAATTTTAAAGCAAATGAAGTTCAAACCAAGTTTCACATGGTCTTATGATCCTTTAGGGATAATTTCAAAGATGGGGGTTAAACAGAAGAGCAATCCATATGAACATACTGTTGGATAGGTAAATCCCCTCTGCGGACAGAGGCGATCCCACTAGCTTAAAACAGAACTAGCCACAATCGATTCACGCTGCCACGCAAGTTCCTAGTTGTACACTAAAAGTGAATTAAGAAGACCAACCTGGAATCCAACGCTATAGTCGAAGCAGAGTTGGTATTCCCGCTCCCTCGCTCCAGCAGGTCACAATCCTTGCGATCCTTGCAAACGGACACCTGCACATGCAAAGGAAGAAACAAATACAAGCATAAAATCCACCAAGGCACAACTATATTTCAGTCAGAAAGGAAATAAATCAAACATCACTATAATAGACAATGAGATTGGAACTATAATAGCAGTCATTTATTAATGAATAATAGACAGGAAAAGTTACAACCAAGGTTCTGACGTTGAACCTCTCCTCTGGCTAGGCGAGCAACTATATGTGTCTTGCAATGTACCTCCTCTCCGGCAGCATAACCTCTCTATGCTTCACTATCACTCACGACAAGCATAATCACAACTAGCATTCCTCCAAGAACTCAACAACTTAAAAACTAGCTTGTCTAATGCATGAGGACAGATATTTATAGATGGACAAGGGAGAAAGATTCGATGAACCAGGACACCCATTGTGGATTAGCATTATCTCTAAAAAGCCACTGTGGATAGATGTCAAGGATAGATGATGACTCTCGACCTCTATCCGGTGGATTTTACCCTCAAAAGACTTCGTGATCTGAAGGGAAAAAACAGATGGGCGTGCGTTTAGCAAAAATCATTACTAAACTAGGCTGGCGCGGATGTTGTTCTGTGACAGAGCGCCAATGGTCGCGCCCTCTTTTGAGGATCTCAGTGGTTGGCGCGGGTAAGACACTATGGACCTGCGCCAATGGAAAAAGAGTACTTTTCAGGGATAATTTGCAGAAGGTGTCTTCAAGGAACATGAAGTACATACTCAGGGGAACATAATGCAAGTGTTTTTGGGTTATGTCACTGCTCACAGGTCCCGGAATGCGTCCTCCAATGTATGGAAACGGGGCGATAGGGACGGTGACCAACGGTGACAAATTACTGTGTAACAGATGCCCCCTAAAGCATGAAGTCCGAGAGGGAGAGAGAGGGGTGAAATGCTTTACAAGAACACATATAGCTGCTGCCGAGGATTTGCATTGAGAGACACGACTGATAGTTCAATTACATGATGTACGTGGTATGGTCGCAGCCATCCATAAGAGAGTACATAAATAATCTAGATCCATAGTATGGACGCAGCCATCTGGTTAGGATCAATGAATAGACTCAGGCATGGTCACAGCCATCCAGTGAATGAGTCATGTGTCAAGAATCACGCCTGGATTACAACAGACACAATCCAGGGTCTTGCGCTCCATCTCGACCCGAAAAAGAGTACAAGTTCAAGCATGCGAATATATGAGCTGAAGTCGAACATGCATGAACATCGTCTGATTACCAGTCAATAGTGGAAACTGTTAACAGACGCGAGAGGTACCACCAATAATGACAATGGCCCTCAAGGTACTATAGGTACAATCTACGGCGTGCGAATTAATGAGCTGGCGTCGAACACCCGTAGAATCATTCGATCGAAGGCCAATGATGAAAACCTCACGTCGAACACGAAGAACCTGCCATTGAGGCATGCAGGCTCCAAGGCACCGGAAGGGAGTCTCTAGATCAGCTTCCTGGATAATGAGCTGAAGTCGACAGGAAGTGACCTTGATCGAAGGTGGGCCATAATGTTTCCCACATCATCGACATGAGACAGAGAGATAATGTTGTGAATCAAGATCATGTGAACTATCAGATGGAGGTTGTTTCTTTTCAGAGGTCAACTTCTCTTGAACATATCGGCGGCACATTAATGGAATTGGCAGTATTTGGCATCAATGTATCAAAGGTCATGATGACGAGGCAATGAGTAGATGAGAGGTCAAATAGGGTACCCACGTCCATGGAAGCAAGTGAAAAATATGAGATGAGATATCCCCACCCTGGACACGAAAGCAGAAAAGTGCCATGTTCAAGAGCGACATACTGCCGACACGATAATAATTATGGTTCCAAAATTTTCTTTTCCCCCACCATTTCTGGCGAGTACCCCAGTTATTTTGAACAAGCTTGATGGGGATAGCATATGCTTGTGGTGTGTCATTTCGACAAAATCCGATGTCATCAGGTTTTAACGAGTCTGACAAAGGAAGAACTCGACGTCTTTTCATGTTTAGAGAGTTTGAAAAGACAACAGAAAAGGAAACTCCAGGGGTGTTCATTTTCGTAAAGTTGTGTCTCTCGGGCCCGAAAAAGTATAAAATAATGCCCGAAAGAACCGCCTGACCATTACGATCGAGGAGTACTTTTCATGAATAGTGATTTCGACCTGAAAAAGTAAAAAAGCGATCAAAATCACGTCGTTTCGTAACCATTAACGAGTTTGAAACGACAAAAACCCGGTAATCTTTTTATGTTTTAACGGTCGACAAAAAGAACTTAAAACGACCGCCCCTTATTAACGTTTAACGAGTCAAGAGGAGTAACTCGGCAATCTTTTCTCTTTAAATGGTCAGAAAAAGAGCTGAAAGCAGACCTCCATTTTTATTCTCTTTAACGAGTCAAAAAGGAAAAATACTCGGCAATCCTTTCATATTTTACGAGTCAGAAAAGAGCGTAAAGGTGACTCGTCCTGTAGGAACGAGTGGTATAAAGGGTAGCAACTGGTTCCGGTAATGGTGGAACTGCTCAAAACATGTAATGGTCAAGAGGCTGGCTAATAAAACCACTCATCGCTGCGGTTCCTCAGGAAAGGAAAAACAACCAAGTGAAAGCGTATGATCGGCCAAAGAGATGGTGGCGATGGAATGAAACAACCAAGGCTCATCTAGCAGAATTTAGCAGATAAAAGGCAATCACGGGATGTAAATCAGGTATGGGTTCATTTTTACACAAGCTTGAACCATGGAGAACTTTGCTTGGATTCGGTTTCATGTTTACACAAGCTTGAAACGAAAAAACTATGCTTGTTATAAATTTGCATGCCCCCAACATGATAATGCAAATCGAGGTACAGGCCCCCCAAGCTTCATGGCATTCACGGAGTGGATGGAATGAAGGTTCACTTGGAAAGACTCGATTTTGAAAAGGAGGATGCATGCCCCCCGGGCTTCAGTCACGCGCCCGGGTCAGCTGCCGTCATCAGAATGACGGGCTGGATGTTGAGGCATTTCCTGTGGAAATAAGACCATTTAGGAATGGTAGATGACTATATGTGAAGTGTGAACCGGGGAACGAAAGTTGGTCTACGATCTTGATCGTCCTTCCTTCATGCGGAAAACACATCACTCTGAAGAGTGAGGACACAATTGCATGTATGCGATAAATATAGTCTCGCCCAAGGAGTAAATTGTAATCTAACGAACCTTGGACTACCATGACGCCCATTTGAACAGTCTTCCCTTCTAATGTGATAGGTACATTGGGAAGAATTCCTAAAGGTCGACTGGTTTCTCGATGAAAACCTGTAAGGTTTCTCATCTCAGGCAGAAGCAGTGGTGAACCAAGTGCTTCCCAAGAGGGTTTCCTTCATAATCAATCAGCTCGTAGGCCCCTTTCTGCAGAACTTTCTTGACAATGTAAGGGCCTAGCCACATAGACTCGAGCTTTCCTGTGCCTAGCTTATCTTTTGCCTGATCATAGAGCAGGACTAAGTCTCCCTCAACGAAAGAACGTGGACGGACGGTCTGATCGAAGTGAGTCTTGACTCGCTTCTTTTGCGTTTCGATGGCCAAAGAGGCCAGGCGACGAGTCTCATCTAACCGTTCTAAGTAAAGAAGGCGTTCTTCTAACGGAGTGGTGTTGGGAAGTAGCTCGACAGCTAATTTCAATGAAGGGATCTCACATTCAATTGGAAGGGTAGCCTCTAGTCCGTAAACTAGTTGAAATGGAGTGAAACCAGTGGCATCCTTCACGGAGGTTCGGTAAGCCCACAAGGCAGGGAATAACATCAAATGCCAGTTAGACTTATGCACACCAACGATACGTTGAAGCATTGTAACCAAGATCTTATTGACAGCTTCAACTTGACCATTGGACTGAGGGTAGTATGGAGTTGAACTATCGTGTTGCAAGCCTAGCTGGGTTGTTAATTCTGACATCATATGATTACGGAAATGCTTTCTGTGATCAGTGACGATGGCTTGAGGGACGCCGAATCGCGAAATAACATGATTGAATAAAAATTGCGCCGCTGTGTGACCGTCTTCAGTTAATGTAGGCATCGCCTCGGCCCATTTAGTAAAGTAATCGACGGCAACGATGATAAACCCATGCCCCCCGGCCGAGCGAGGGTTACAGGTCATATAATCAATGCCCCACTTTGCAAAAGGGCCGACGGAAACAACAGGGTGCAACGGAGCAGGAGGCGCTCGCATTTTCCGCTGGTATATCTGGCACTCATGACAAGAGCGGACGGCAAGGATGCAATCCTTGAAAATAGAGGGCCAAAAATAGCCAGCACGAAGGATTTTTTGGGCGGTAGCATATCCGGACATATGTCCGCCACAGGCACCGGAGTGGCAGTCATTTAGAACCCGTTCAGCTTCCTCGAGAGTAAGACAACGGCGGAGAACAGAGTCTGCACCGAGACGATATAATGTATCTCCAATGATACGGTATGGTTGAGATTGATGACGAATCCTTCGCCGAGCGTCTTTAGACACACCCGGGCGAAAGGAGGACGTTTGCAGATATGTGATTATATCTCCGTACCATGGATCGAGGGTGCTAATGAGGAACAGGGTCTCATCCGGAATTTGATCCTCTACAGGCGAGGTCGAGGAAGAAGATGGCAAAGAGCAAATTAACTCAGCAAACACAAGGGATTTCTTAGACTTGGCAGTGGTAAATTCCAAGTCAAACTCTTGGAGGATAACAATCCACTTCGAGTATTTGCCCCCTAGCAACTGGCGTGACAATATATATGTCATGGGATTACAATCAGAAATCACGGTGGTTGTTCGCAGCAGGATATAATGACGGAAACGTTGGACAGCACAAACCACGGCTAAAGCCAACTTCTCGACATAAGCATATCGAGTTTCCGTATCTAATAGGTTGCGGCTGAGATAATAGATAACATGCTCAGTGTGATTATCATCAGTTTGGACAACAACCATGCCGATAGTGGTATCGGCGGCAGCCAAATACAAGGTGTAGTCACGATAATAATTCGGAGGATGGAGCAATGGAGCAGAAACAAGGAGACCCTTGAGACGCTCAAAAGATTCCTGAGCTGTGGCATCCCAATGAAAAGGGACATCACGCTTTAGTAATCGTGTAAAACCTTTGGCCACCTCGGCATAGTTGGGAACAAAATGACGTAAAAAATTGGCTTTTCCCTGCAAACTCTGCAACTGATGCAAGGAAGCGGGGGGAGGGAGATTCACGATAGCCTCAACTTTAAGGGGATCTAAACGGATGCCCTCTCGGGAAACGATAAACCCGAGAAGTCTGCCAGATTCAACGCAGAAGACACATTTATGAGGATTTAGCCGGATTCGGTAGTATCGACAGCGAAGAAAGATTTCGCGAAGGTGTTTAGGGTGGTCCTGACATTTAGCTGAATGAGCAGGGAGATCATCCAGATAAGGTTGTACAATATGTCGAATGTCATGAAAGGCATAAGACATTGCATGCTGGAAGGTAGCACCGGCATTTTTGAGACCGAAAGGGAGCTTCTTATAGGCAAAAGTCCCCCATGGGCAAATAAAGGCAGTTTTGTGTTGATCAGCGGGAGCAATATTGATCTGGTTATAACCAGAGAAACCGTCCATAAAAGAATACATTTCACTTCCGGCACACTCGTCAATGATTTGATCAATGAATGGTGTGGGAAAATTATCTTTAGGACAGGCTTTGTTTATATCACGATAATCGACACAAACCCGGATTGTACCCTGTTTTTTGGTTACAGGTACAATATTAGACACCCAATCTGTAAGAGGAATAGGATAAATAAAACCGGCGTTAAGAAGCTTCTCTACCTCGGCCTTAATCGCTGCAGCCTTTCGGGGGTGTACAGGGCGTAAACGTTGACGAACAGGCTTAGCATCTGGGTACGTGATTATTTCATGCACCACTATACTAGGATCAATGCCGGGCATTTCTTCATAGGACCATGCGAAAACATCACGAAATTCGCGAAAAAGTTTGGAATAAAGTTGAATCTCCTCTGGAGTACAAGTGACTCCAATGTGAAGATGCTCGACAATCCCTGGTTTGACAGAGATGTCGATGGGTTGGGTTTGCGTAATGTTCGCCATATTCCCTTCAGAAAACACCTGATCAATTTGAATAGGCGTTTGAAGGATTTGTGATGGGAGACAAGGAGCAAACCGCTCGAGGCATGTCAGAAAATTCTGCGGGGCAGGTAGAAATGAGGAACGATGGTGAGAATCAGGCCAAGGAGGTTCCTCCAGAGACATGGTCTCAATAATGGCTTCGTCGGAGAGGAATGTTTCTCCTAAGGAATCCGAAGAAGCCTCGTCTAGAAGCCCTGAGGATGGAGTAAGCGTAGAAGAGGGAGCCGAGGCAGCAATGATTTCAACATAATTAAGCTCGGCAGGACTCAACGGCATCCGGTCGCCCCAGGAATCTACTTGGTCTGTGGGAGGTATGATCCACGGGTCAGAACCAGTAGTGATCATATTGACAGAGGCGATATTTGGAGGAGGGAGTGGAAAAACACCCATAAGAGCGGGATCTTTGAAAAGTCCAGCTCCCAGACTCTCAGGTAATTTGGAGGTATGCTCCACAAACGGGATGGTGCCTTCGGAAGAAGAAGCAAAGAAGGAGAGCTGGTCAACGGTAACGATCTTCCCTTGATGAGGGAAACGAATGATTCGAAAGAAAGATGAAGCAACAGCTTGCATCGCGTATATCCAGCTACGTCCGAGAAGGAGGTTGTAGGTTAGAGTAGCATCAACGACTTCAACTTCCATCTCGACCGTTTTCCCTTCCAAAGAGATTGGTAAACGTTGGAGTATACCGTAAGGACAGGACGCTCTTCCATCAAAAGCTTCCAAGGTAGTAGGAGACTGGCTTAACGTTGGAGATCCAATAGCTTTCCAACAGGCAATGGACATGATGCAAGTTGAGGCACCTTCATCAATGACTGTACGATGAATCGTCTTAGAATCAATAATCACCTGTATGAGGAAGGCGATTTGGGGAGGCAGTCTCTGAGTATGGCGTTCTAAGTCAAAAGTGATTAAATCCGAATCAGCCGGGTCGATGCCACCAATGGCAGATAGCATGGACTTCCTCTGAGAAGGGCAACTCTGGAGAACCTCTAAAGCGGACATAGCCGACGGAGTCTGTGCTAAGTCTGTGGGTAGATGTTATCACAGCCAAATAAATTTTAAGACACTGAACTTGACCTTTTCATATTTTAAGAGTCGAGAAAAGGACAAAAGATGACTCTAGTCTCCTTCGAATATTTAATGAGCACGAAGTGACAAGACGCTCACAGACACATTTTCTTTTAGGGAGTCCGAAAAGGATCAAAAGTGACTACTCTGGAGACTCTAGGAAAAAAGGTTTACCAAACAATCCGTAAAACTGCTTATACACCTCGGCAATCAGATGAAAACCAAGGACTTCCCGTACTGCAGTCAATCTTCCCAAATGCTGTGTTCAGTGCATTACGGCTTGTAAGGCAGCAGACTCGGCTTCCTATGGATAAAGGATGATAGCCTAGTGGGGTCTCCCGTATATACGCGACGGTACGTGGGAGCTCAGTCCGTATTGGCACCTATCGTTTCACCGTGGAGGAATCACCCAACCACTCAACGGTAAGCTACCAGGTTTAAAGACGCCGGAACACGTCTCTAACCTAGACCTCTAGAATGTTTGCGTTATGTTCCAATGCGTTGTTATGTTCATTGAGTTTATTTTAAAGTTTATCTTCAATTATGTTTCAGTTTTTTGGTCCTACCGTATGTGATATCTCAAAAGCTTCTTAGATGCAAACTACATGCCAAAACTATATCATTTCATTCAATGAATTCTATCTATAGGAAGGTTGAGATCTTTACACAAACGAAATGATCACTTAGCAACCAACAAAGATCCTAATGCAGCTAATAACAAGAAATGAAATTTTTTTCTTTTTCTTTTTAATAGCAACAAATAACAATAAACGCTAACTAATATGATGCAAAAGATCTTTTGTTTTTCTTTCCTTTAAGATGGCATGATGCATTTAAACAAATCTTAAGAGATATTCACAAGTATACACAATCCAAGTTCACTCAATGAAATAGAACCAATTCTGAAACACCAAAATGAACTATGCAAGCAAGGAAAAACACAAAGACTTTCAATGAACCATGTAATCTAAGTTCAAATGAAGTCGAGCAAAATCCAAAGAAGCTAGAAGTGAATCACCCAAAGCATAGAAGATCAAGCTTTAACAAACCACTAGATAGGTGCGGAACACAACCAACAAGTTGACTGGAAAATCAAAAGATCGAAACTTCCCACAGAAGGCTAGACATGCGAAGCCACTAGATGTTCTAGGGCTGAGACGAAAATCAATAGAAATAAGCAAACAACTGAAGGATAAAGGCAAAACCAGTCAAACAAAGGTTCAACACACTTCCAGATGCTGTAAAAGATATAAAAAGATAAAAATCTGAGTTGAAAGAGCTTCCAACCGACACACAAGCAAAATTCACAGGGCTGGCGCGACTGTCAGCCTGCAACTTGCGCTACCAAAAGATTGGCGCGAGTTGCTGTTGAGCAACATGCGCCAACTAGCGCGACTGTCAGAGTAAAAACCGCGCCAACTAAGCTTGCCGGCTAAAAAATAAATAACAAGACTCCAGGTCGAGCTGACAGTGTTCAGATGGATCAAACAGTAAAGAACAATCTCAAAACTGACCCAGAAAGCTCATTCACTCAAGCAAGCAAGAGAAAATTAACATGCAAGACAAACTCCAAATAGCTTCTCCCCAGGGGAGTCGCCAAATTGTTGGATAGGTAAATCCCCTCTACGGACAGAGGCAATCCCACTAGCTTAAAACAGAACTAGCCACAATCGATTCACGCTGCCACGCAAGTTCCTAGTTGTACACTAAAAGTGAATTAAGAAGACCAACCTGGAATCCAACGCTATAGTCGAAGCAGAGTTGGTATTCCCGCTCCCTCGCTCCAGCAGGTCACAATCCTTGCGATCCTTGCAAAGGGACACCTGCACATGCAAAGGAAGAAACAAATACAAGCATAAAATCCACCAAGGCACAACTATATTTCAGTCAGAAAGGAAATAAATCAAACATCACTATAATAGACAATGAGATTGGAACTATAATAGCAGTCATTTATTAATGAATAATAGACAGGAAAAGTTACAACCAAGGTTCTGACGTTGAACCTCTCCTCTGGCTGGGCGAGCAACTATATGTGTCTTGCAATGTACCTCCTCTCCGGCAGCATAACCTCTCTATGCTTCACTATCACTCACGACAAGCATAATCACAACTAGCATTCCTCCAAGAACTCAACAACTTAAAAACTAGCTTGTCTAATGCATGAGGACAGATATTTATAGATGGACAAGGGAGAAAGATTCGATGAACCAGGACACCCATTGTGGATTAGCATTATCTCTGAAAAGCCACTGTGGATAGATGTCAAGGATAGATGATGACTCTCAACCTCTATCCGGTGGATTTTACCCTCAAAAGACTTCGTGATCTGAAGGGAAAAAACAGATGGGCGTGCGTTTAGCAAAAATCATTACTAAACTGGGCTGGCGCGGGTGTTGTTCTGTGACAGAGCGCCAATGGTCGCGCCCTCTTTTTAGGATCTCAGTGGTTGGCGCGGGTAAGACACTGTGGACCTGCTCCAATGGAAAAAGAGTACTTTTCAGGGATAATTTGCAAAAGGTGTCTTCAGGGAACATGAAGTACATACTCAGGGGAACAAAATGCAAGTGTTTTTGGGTTATGTCACTGCTCACAGGTCCCGGAATGCGTCCTCCAATGTATGGAAACGGGGCGATAGGGACGGTGACCAACAGTGACAAATTACTGTGTAACACATACACCTAGGCCAGAGATAGAGCAATATGCTAACCAAGAGTAGTGGACAGAAAACAAATCACAAAAGGCTAAAGAGCATTTAGTCAGTCAATCTTCTTTACAAACACCTATTCACAAAGACAAAGAAATCAGGAGGCCAAGGGTAAGCATGTCCCCAACAGATTCAGAAACTTAAGATGCATTTTTCATTGTGTTGAAGAGAAGGAAAAAGGATCCACAAACCACTACAAAGTTTGATAGTAAGACTGATCCTCAAATGATCACTATTCAAGAAGAATCTTCAAAAGAAAGGGATGCACAAGAGCAAACTACTATGGTTTTGATAGACACTCCTACCACTTCTTTCCCATATGTAGAAGAGACAACTGAGTCTCCTATCTCTTCTACCTCTTAGGTTCCACCAAAGCAGAGCATTTTTACAAGGTATAGGGAGATCAAGTTGAAGAATGAAGCTCTCAAAGCTTCAACATACTTAGAATTTTGGAAGAAAACTGCCACCACTCAACATAGATTGTTGTCTGCATTTGACTCAAAAAAGGGGTAGTTTCAAATGCCCTTTTTGGAACCCACAATGCCAGCCCCCAGAAGTGTTAAGGATTATAAGGCCTCCATATTTTCAGTTGATACTAAGAAGGTTCATGCAATCGATCAGATCAATTTGCATAAGAAATCAAGTGAGATGATTTACTCGACACTAACCAGCTCAACCATGGTTGCTTCTAAATTGCAGACCTCTTTAAATAATATGCACTCACAATTGAAAATTGAAAGAATGTCTTCTCTTGATAAAGACACCAGGATTAAAACTTTAGATGATTTAATTATTAAACTAGGATATGATCCTAGTAATGTGAAGGCAGCTAAGGAGATAATATAGAACACAAATGCAGGTATTCAAGCCCTTGGGAAATAGTTGAAACTCCCAAGTACAAAACACCCTCAGGCTAAGGAATTCATGAGTTTAGAGATGGAGAAAGAAAAGTTGTTCACAATAGTAGTGGAACATAATGCTCAAATCCAGAAAATGGATCAAGACATTAAAGTACTACTGAAGGAAAAAGATCAATGGGAATCAACAGGACCATCAACAGCATGAACATCAACAACAGGTACTTCAACACAACAAACAACACAAGCATCAACTTCAAATTCCTCAGAAAATCTAGCTCAAGCTTTAGTGGAATTATCACTAACAAATAAGGAAATGGAGAAATTAACAGAAGAACTCACCAAGATGGAAGAAAGCAAGATCAAAGAAGACAATGCATACTTGGAAAAAGTGCAAAAGAATTTCAAATTCATTCAACAGATTCAAAAGTATGAGGATAAATCCCTCACAATTTAAGATGTTAGCAAAATCCAAACGCATCATTTAGCATAATATCAATGCAAATGTTATAGAATTATGGCCATGCATTCAAATTATTTTTGAACAAGAAGAATTGGTGCAGAGAATGAAAGCAACAGTTTAAAAAACCAAAGTTGATATTGAACATAGGCTAGAAGAAGCACATAAAATTATAAGAATGCTAAACTCCAAGACTAGAGATGAGCTTGAAGAGCTAAATATTCAGGACAAGATAGAGACAGTAATGGAAGTCAAAAGAGTATTGACTAAGAAAAATATTATGGTGTAGTTGGAGAATAAGTGTAAAGAATTGGAGCTACACGTTAGAAGATTTAACAAGAAGTTTTCTTTGTTGCAAGAGAAAGGACTTCCAACTCTCAAAAATTCTAATGACAAATTGATTCCATTATAAAATTACCAGGATCAGTTATGCAACATAGTTGCAAATACATCTAAATTTGCAAAGGCAAAGGGAACTATCGGTGGAGAAGCCTTTTTGGAAGGCCTGAAATTTGATCTAAACATTTAGCATGAGATTCATCACTTGTTTCTAAATAAGCCAACTTTCCAGACCTACACAAAGGTAGATGAAAGATTCAAAAACATGGTAAATTTTCTATCCCAGGTGAAGAGCGATGGGACCAATTACTGGAATTGGTTGAATAAGCTCAAGTAGAAGTCCTACAATTTTGGCAACAAGACAAATAGAAGGGGTTGGAAAATGTTAGGATATTCCGACACATAGGAAATAGTTAAGTATAACTTGGTCTAGTATAGAGTTAGGTAAAGTGTGTTTCTTTACAATGTACATTTTGTAACTTACAATCCGACGGTCACGATATGTAGTGATCCGACGGTTCATTCTCTCCTCGGTATTACCGACACTTGATCCGTGGCTTAACACCTGATTGGTCCATGATCTCTATTTAAAGAGCATGGAGGGTCATTTGTAGGTTAACCGTTCATGAGAGAAGCTTATGTAAATTTTCATTCTTTTATTAATAAATTGCCTGAAGTGGCCGCGTTGGCTCAGGCCGTGGACTGTTTCCCTCTTTGAGGGTTTTAACCACGTCAAAAGTACTAGTGTATTGATCTACGATCTATTTGTGAGCGGTGTCCTTTGGTGTTCTGTCTGAGGAACTTGCCCTGTAAATTCCTACATGGTATCAGAGCTATTTGAGGGCTGCGTCCGTTGGTGATCGAAATCTGAAGCCGGTAGAACTGCATCCGACTACCGTTTCCTAGATCTACTGTTTTTTACTACTTTCAAGCTGAGAGGACTACTCTGTTGTGTTGGGAGCATCTGTTCCAGAGAGGAACCCCTTTCGTTTCACACAAAAAGGTTTTTGGTAGCCCTAGTTGCGTCATTTTTAATATCTGGAGGTATACAATGTTTATTTGCAGTTTACAGTTATTTTCTCTCTGTTTATTTCTGTTTTGGTTTATTTAACTTTTTTATTACCGGATCTATACCTTTCATTTCTGCATATGCTCTTTGCCCCGCGACTCTGTGCAATCTGGGCAAATCAGAAACAGAAAGGAAGGATTTTTCTCATGCGTATGCTCTTTTTCGCTGCGCCTTAGTGTGATCTCGGAAAATCAGAAACATCGAGGAAAATATTTAGTTTCCAGCTAAAGCTAACTTCGAGCCGTAAGGTTCATTTTTTTTGTATGTCCGTGTTGGGTTTTTTATTTTTTGTTTTGTAGGGAAAAAGAGCTTTCTCAAAGCAAGCACGCAACCCAAAGCTTCAACACCCCCCCCCCTCTCTCTCTCTCTCAAAAATTTTGTATAGCTCACTTGGTTCAAAGCTAATTTATGAGAGCAGGTCTTGAGTTCAAGTCTCCTTTTTGTTGGAAAGGGGGCGTTTTTTTCATTTCCGCACATTCCCGCACTTCGTCGACATCTTCATCAATTCTTTTTCAAAAAGCCATAACTTCTTCATCCGGAAGCCGTTTTCAAAAATGTTTTTTTCAAACGGCCTAATTTTTCGAGATCTTTCCATTGAAACACTTAGTTTCAGCATCTATAGCTTCAATTTCTGTTAAAATGGAAAGTCCATGCCAAGTTATTCTTGACAGCACCAACTACTTCCAATGGTGGTCCTACATTGTGGATTTACTTAGAAGTAAAGGTCTCTACAGAATAGCCACAGGCCAAGAAACCAAACCGAAAGATGAAGATAAGACAGCTAAATGGGAAAATAGGCAAGATCAAGCACGTGGGTTGATAGGGATGTCTATTTCTCCAGATATTATATTCCATATTGCAAAACTTGATGCTCCTGATGAAGCAATGAAACATATTACTAAAGTCTTTGGAATTAAAAATGAACTTAGAGCCCATCAACTTGAAAATGAGTTGCTTACATTGGACCCCAATAATTTTTCTTGCATTGAAGATTTTTTCTCCAAGTTCAAGACCCTTAGACTTCTCTTGGAAGGTGTTAAGTTTAAGAAAGAAGATAGTAACCTTATATATTCCATTCTTACTAAGTTGGGACCAGCCTACTCTGTTTGTTTCCACCTTACATACTACAAGAGAAGCCTTCATTTCTCAAGGACAAGACTACAAGTCCCCTTCCTTTGATTCTTTTTGTGATTCTTTAATAAGAGAACAAGAAAAAATCTTACACCTTGGTCTTCTTAATCTTGGAAACTCTTCTAAGAAAGCATTAGCCGCCCAGCAGCAACCAAATCCAAAGAATCCTAAGAAGTTGTATCCTAAAAAGAATGGTCCTAAACCAAACAAGGGTCCTAAGCAATTTCAGCCTCAAAATGAAAAATCATTTCAACAAAAAGATAAGACAAATAAAAACAAAGGGAAGAAGATTGATAGACATTGCAACTTTTGTAATCGAGATGGCCACTTAGAATCCAAATGCTTTAAGAAGATGGAAGCCTTGGAAGCAGCAATGAAGAAGCATAATATCCATTTGGAGCACTCTTCAACTTCAACTTCATCTTCAGGAATGGCACTTTCTGCATGTGGTTGTCAAGCATCTCGGTCTGGCTATGCACTAAATGTATCTTCTTCTTCTCATTCTCATGAGTGGCTCATTGATTCTGGAGCTTCTTATCACATGGCCAAAAACAAAGCCATGTTTTCTTCTTTAAATGATTATAACACCAAAAATATATATGTTGGTGATGATAGATCTCTTAGTGTTGTAGGGACTGGAACTGTTCATATAGACAATGGTCAGTTTAATGATGTATTATGTGTTCCAACCTTATCCTGCAACCTTCTATCTGTATATCAGATAACCCATTCAGGTGAAGGTAAAATCGTTGAATTTTCACCTCACGATGTTGTAATTAAGGACCTAAGAGATCCTAGATAGATTTTAGCTACTGGCATTGCTGATGATTCTACAAGGTTGTATAAGTTTCACAACTTTGGGTCATCAAATCTTCACTCAGTATTTGTTGCTCATAATGATGAAGTGAGCAAACTTTGGCATGAGCGATTTGGTCACTTAAACTATCGCTCCCTTTAGAATCTATGTAAAGAAAATATGGTGACAGGTCTTCTAATGGTATCTTGCAAATATGGTGTTTGTTCCAGATGTGTACTCGGAAAACGTCATCAGGACAGTTTTGAAAAACGTGCCTCTTGGCACGCCTCAGCCCCTTTACAGCTTGTGCATAGTGATTTATGTGGTCCACTTCCAGTTGTTTCCTTCTCTGGCTACAAGTATTTCTTAACTTTCATTGATGATTTCTCCAGACGCACTTGGGTATACTTCTTAAAACTCGAGAGTGAAGTATTTAACATGTTCTTGGCCTTTAAGGCCTTTGTTGAAAAAAAATGTGGACATCAAATTCTTAAGCTAAGATCTGATAATGGTGGAGAATATGTTAAAAACAACTTCATCAACTTTTGCACTGAGCATGGAATTCAAATGCAACATATTGTTCCATATACTCCACAACAAAATGGTGTAGCTGAAAGGAAGAATCGCACCTTAAAGGAAATGGCTAATTGTATGCTTCAATCTAAAGGACTTAGTCTTAATTATTGGGCAGAAGCAATTAACTGTGCAAATTACATAATAAATCGCACTCCTACTAAGGTTTTAAAGAATATCACTCCAGAAGAAGCATGGAGCTCAATTAAACCAGATGTAAGTCACTTTCGTGTTTTTGGAAGTGAAGCATGGGCCCATATTCCAGATGAGAAACATAAATCTTTAGAACGTAAGAGTGAAAAAATTATTTTTGTTGGATATTCTGAAGATGTCAAAGGATATAGACTTATTCCACTTAAGTCCAAGAATGTTATCATTAGAAGAGATGTAAAGTTTGCTGAAAATATATCAGCCTACGAGCCTAGTTTGGCGGATGTGCCACCTCTTCCTATCTCTTCTACTTTTGAAAATATTTCTTCTTCAGATGATGAAAGCGAGGATGACAATCCTCCCCCACCTTCTCAGGATCCTCCTTCAGCTCCTCAGCTTCCAAAATGGGTCCGTGCTACTCGGGATGCAGCAGGTGATCTTGTTGGTGATCCTACAGATCAGCAACATACACGTTCTCAGTTCGAGAGAGCCTCTTCTTTACTGGCTCAAACTTTAGTAAATTATGATCCTGACACCTTTGCAGAAGCTTCAGGCCATCCAGATTGGGAAGCAACTATGAATGAAGAATATCATTCATTATTGGCAAATGATACATGGGATCTTGTTCCTCTACCAAAGGGACAAAAACTTGTTAGATGCAAACGGGTTTATAGAACCAAGTATGGACCAGATGGGAAAGTTGATAAACATAAAGCTCGTCTTGTTGCTAAGGGTTTTTCACAAGTTGAAGGCATTGACTACACTGAAACCTTCTCCCCTGTTGCCAAAATGAACTCTATCCGCCTTGTTCTTTCCCTTGTTGCCTCTTTCAAATGGGAAGTCCATCAGATGGATGTTAAAGCTGCCTTCTTGCATGGGGACTTGCATGAAGAAATCTATATGGAACAAACTATTGGCTTTATACAAACAGACTCCAGCCTTGTATGTCGGCTTAAGAAATCCCTTTATGGTCTCAAGCAAGCTCCTCGAGCTTGGTATGCCAAAATGGATAACTTTCTTTTAGAAAATGGCTTTTCTAGGTGTCATTCTGACAATACTGTCTACACCAAGAAAGTGGGCTAGTCTCTTATCATTATTGTTGTTTATGTTGATGATCTTATCCTGACTGGTAGTGATCCCAACCTCATAAACCATGTGAAGTCTAGCCTGAAAAGGAAGTTTGAAATGACAGACTTAGGACACTTACATTATTTTCTTGGTCTTCAAGTCTTGCAATCCAAGGAAGGTATTTCCCTTTCCCAGTCCAAGTATGCTTGTGATATTTTACGCCATTTTCACATGGAAGACTGTAATCCAGCCCCTTCTCCCTTTCAGTCTGGGGTCAAACTTTCAGTCACTTGTACTTCTCCTGAAGTTGATGCTACCTTATACCGTCAACTTGTAGGAAAATTTTTGTATCTAACCCATACTCGTCCTGACCTTTCCTTTGTTGTTGGCCTTGTTGCTCGGTTTATGCAAAACCCACGTGAAAGTCATTGGAAAGCAGCTAAAAGAATACTTCGTTATGTTCAAGGTACAGTTTAGTTTGGGATTCATTACAGTGCCAAAGCATCTCCTCTATTGGTTGGTTTCACTGATTCTGATTGGGCTGGTGACCCTGATGATCGGAAGTCTACTGCAAGTTATTGTTCACTCTTGGTTCAGGACCTATTACATGGGCCTGGAAGAAACAAGGTGCCATTTCTCTTTCTTCAGCAGAAGCAGAATATCGTGGTGCCGTAGAAGCTAGTAAGGAAGCCTTGTGGCTTCGTTAGATCCTGTCAGAGTTTGGCTTTCAGCAGCAACATCCGACTACACTTTGGTGTGATAATCAAAGTGCCATTCAACTATGCAAAGATCCAGTCCAACATCACCGCAGCAAACACATTGAACTGCACATGCACTTCATCAGAAAGCTCATCCACGACCATGTTCTTGAAGTGCAATATTGTTCAACAGATGATCAAGTTGCAGACATCTTTACAAAGGCTCTCATAGAGGCAAAGTTCACTAAACTTCGATTTATGGTTGGAGTTCAGGAAGTTGTCACTAAGGGGGGATAGGCTCTAGTGCCTCCTTCCTTCTCCTATTATGTCATATTTGTAAATCCTTCAATCCTATCCCAAGTTGTTCTTAAGGGGGGATGTTAGGATACTCCGACACATAGGAAATAGTTAAGTATAACTTGGTCTAGTATAGAGTTAGGTAAAGTGTGTTTCTTTACTATGTACATTTTGTAACTTACAATCCCACGGTCACGATATGTAGTGATCCGACGGTTCATTCTCTCCTCGGTATTACCGACACTTGATTCGTGGCTTAACACCCGATTGGTCCATGATCTCTATTTAAAGAGCATGGAGGGTCATTTGTAGGTTAACCGTTCATGAGAGAAGCTTATGTAAATTTTCATTCTTTTATTAATAAGTTGCCTGAAGTGGTCGCTTTGGCTCAGGCCATGGACTGTTTCCCTCTTTGAGGGTTTTAACCACGTCAAAAGTACTGGTGTATTGATCTACGATCTGTTTGTGAGCGGTGTCCTTTGGTGTTCTGTCTGAGGAACTTGCCCTGTAAATTCCTAACCATGGTTGCTTCTAAATTGCAGACCTCTTTAAATAATATGCACTCACAATTGAAAATTGAAAGAATGTCTTCTCTTGCTAAAGACACCAGGATTAAGACTTTAGATGATTTAATTATTAAACTAGGATATGATCCTAATAATGTCAAGGCAGCTAAGGAGATAATATAGAACACAAATGCAGGTATTCAAGCCCTCGGGAAATAGTTGAAACTCCCAAGTACAAAACACCCTCAGGCTAAGGAATTCATGAGTTTAGAGATGGAGAAAGAAAAGTTGTTCACAATAGTAGTGGAACATAATGCTCAAATCCAGAAAATGGATCAAGACATTAAAGTACTACTGAAGGAAAAATATTAATGGGAAGCAATAGGACCATCAGCAACATGAACATCAACAACAGGTACTTCAACACAACAAACAACACAAGCATCAACTTCAAATTCCACAGAAAATCTAGCTCAAGCTTTAGGGGAATTATCACTAAAAAATAACGAAATGGAGAAATTAACAGAAGAACTCACCAAGATGGAAGAAAGCAAGATCAAAGAAGACAATGCATACTTGGAAAAAGTGCAAAAGAATTTCAAATTCATCCAACTGATTCAAAAGTATGAGGATAAATCCCTCACAATTTAAGATGTTAGCAAAATCCAAACGCATCATTTAGCATAATATAAATGCAAATGTTATAGAATTATGGCCATGCATTCAAATTATTTTTGAACAAGAAGAATTGGTACAAAGAATGAAAGCGACAATTGAAAAAACCAAAGTTGATATTGAACATAGGCCAGAAGAAGCACATAAAATTATAAGAATGCTAAACTCCAAGACTAGAGATGAGCTCAAAGAGCTAAATATTCAGGACAAGATAGAGACAGTAATGGAAGTCAAAAGAGTATTGACTAAGAAAAATATTATGGTGCAGTTGGAGAATAAGTGTAAAGAATTGGAGCTACAGGTTAGAAGATTTAACAAGAAGTTTTCTTTGTTGCAAGAGAAAGGACTTCCAACTCTCAAAAATTCTAATGACAAATTGATTCCATTAGAAAATTACCAGGATCAATTATGCAACATAGTTGCAAATACATCTAAATTTGCAAAGGCAAAGGGAACTATCAGTGGAGAAGCCTTTTTGGAAGGCCTGAAATTTGATCTAAACATTTAGCATGAGATTCATCACTTGTTTCTAAATAAGCCAACTTTCCAGACCTACACAAAGGTAGATGAAAGATTCAAAAACATGGTAAATTTTCTATCCCAGGTGAAGAGCGATGGGACCAATTACTGGAATTGGTTGAATAAGCACTAGTAGAAGTCCTACAATTTTGGCAACAAGACAAATAGAAGGGGTTGGAAAATAGCTACAATCAACAACAGATTTCCTTCAAAGTTTCAACAAAACAACTGAATTTGTCCAGAATTCCTATTTTTATTTGTGTTTCAGAAATATCTATAAATTTTTTAGATATTATTTTGTAATCAATTCCTTTTTGAAATCCAAATTTAGTTCAATAGAAAGTCTATAAATATTTTGTAATAAGACTTAGTAAGGGTTGGAATATGTATGAAGAAAAGAGCTCTACATTGATGTAAGTCGTGGATTGTACTCAAAGTAATCAATTTTCAGAAATACAGAGGTAGTTTTGTTGTAGGATTCTTGTGCCAAGAAAATAGTGATGTGTTCTCTCATGTAAAATTGTTTATTTTTCTCAGTTTACATATGGTTTTCCCTCCTGATTGTTGCAAGAAGATAAAGAGATGAAATTACTTAAGTGTACTCTGCTCTGGCTTGTTAAACAATATCAATGTTTTCTTTTTTATATTGAGTATATAATTCAACTTTGTATGCTCTATATTTAATTGAACTTACATCTTATTCATCTCATTCACACCACAAACAACTCTACAAGATCTAGGAGTTTTCCTACTCTGCCCTATTACAGCTACTCTGTCAATTTGTAATTGATTACCCAAAAGTTTATGACTCCATGCCCTATGGACTTTTCCAGCATTTTCAACCAAAATTTTGAAAAACCCACCTCGAACTTCAATATCTAGCCTAAAATCTTAAAATCAGAAACGAAACCATATAGAGAGAGCCCTCTTTGAAGCTGGAAGGGCTAGATCCCAACTTCAAAAGTGGTTTGTAGTTACCTTTGTAGTTTTCTTCCTCAACCTAGGAAAATTATGTGGTGCTAAAACACACTTTTGTGCATTATCTCATCCTTTTAATGCTAGTACAATTGCTATTGCATTTATGGAAACAATTCAAAACCTTCATGGAAATCCAAAGATTATATTAAGTGACAGAGATCCCATTTTCACTGGAAATTTTTGGACAAAATTATTTTCTTGTCTTGGTACTCAATTAGCTCATAGCTCATCTTATCATCATCAATCTAATGGGCAATCTGAGATAGTGAACAAATGTTTGGAATGATATCTTCATTGCTTTGTATCTGATAAACAAATGCAATGGGTCAAGTGGTTACCTCTAGCTAAATGGTAGTATAACACTTCCTTCCATACTGCAACAAAATGACTCCATTTATTGCACTTTATGGATATCATCCACAATCCATCACATCATCTCTAAGAAAAAATTATAAGGTTCAATTAGTGGAAGATCACATCAAGCATCAACAATAAGTTCTCCAACTATTAAAGGATAACCTCACTCTGACGCATAATCAAATGAAACAACAGGAAGATCAACATCGCAGTGAAATAAGTTTTGATGTAGGTGACTGGGTATTTTTACAACTACAACCATACAAACAAATGTCTCTCAAGCAAGCTAAGAAGGATAATAAATTATCACCCAAGTACTACGGTCCTTACAAGGTGTTGCAAAAGATTGGTACTATGGCATACAAATTTGAGTTGCCTGCATCTTCTCGAGTACACCCAGTTTTTCATGTTTCATGCTTAAAGAAGGTTATCGGTGACAAGCTTCCAATTCAAATAGTGTTGCCAGAATTTGACGAAAAAGGGAAAAACATATTTGAGTCTGAAGCAGTCACGGAAACAAGGACCCGATAGCTACAAAATTGATCAATTTCAGAGTATCTCATTAAGTGGAAGAACCTACCCGCTGAAGATTCCACGTGGGAGGAAGAGAATTTATACAAAAACATCTAGAACTACTCAAGTGTTGGGGACAATACTTTTATGAAGGAAAGGGTCAGTGCCTATAATAGGAGTGTATCCCCTAATTGTTATTGTTGTGCCCATGTATCTCCCATATTGTTATTGTTGTGCCCTTACATTATTATTGTGATGTAGGCTCTGATTATATTTTGACCCCTTAGACTCATATATACAAATGAGGTCGTGTCATTTGTATCATGCAAGAATTGTTCATTTATGCAAGAGGATAATTTTTAAGTCGTTGACCTATATTTTTGTGATATGGTTGCATAACAATATGTAACATTTAAAAAATATTAATAAATACAAAAATTCAATGCGAGTTATAAATAAAATATTTCAACAACGCTTATGGGCAATTTTAACTAGGGTTGTCATGATATTGAAGTATTATGTGCAAAAAGGTTCGAGGTTCAAATCTACCTTATTTACTCTTGGGCAATGTGCTTGCTGGGGGAGCATGGTTCACCTGGGGGTTATAGTGGTAGTGGTCGGAATCAACCTCATGTCATGTGATTACTAGGCCGACCTAATTGCCAATTCCTCTAGGAAAAAAAAAGTATTTGAGAGGGATGATTTCTAATTCAAATTACAAAGAAGATTTGTAATTCCTGTTAGCACTTAAAAAGTTTCTCTTGGTTGTGGGAGAGAAGTTTCCAAGGCAACCTTTTCACTCCAACTTGTAGATCGAAGGCTAGCCCATTAAATTCAGAGAGGGCTCTCTATGAACTTCACACTATGGCTAGATCTTTTGGATAGGTTATGTTGATGTAGGGTTTGGTTGGGCTTGAAATCAATAGCTCATTGGGTGATGGAGTCAAATATCTAGGGTTTAGATAGGTTTACCAAGATAATTGATTTTTTAATCAAGATTGATAAAGATAAGGTGGATAGCAGATCCTAGACCTTTTCCATTTTTTGTAGATGGATGAAGAAGAAGAAAAACAGTCCACCACAATAGGGCATGCACAATGAATCCTAAGGTGGATTTAGAAGATCAGAATGAGAACCTTTGAAAACCTAACTTAGAGCATCAAGAACATAATGAATTCTGAATTAATTTAACTTTTCCAAACATTCAGAGGAAATACAATTATGAGATTATTGAAGGAGAAATTTAAAAACACAAAGATACATCCTAATCCACTACCTCATGAATATTTATATCACTGTTTAGAATCTACTAATCTTGGCAAATGAAATAATTGAAGCATTCAAAATACACAGATAATGAACTATAATTTTTAGAAAATCCAACCCTTTCTTCATATTCCTGATGCAATATATAGAAATTACAATAGATTTCAGCTCCTTGAAGTATGGTATCAATAATTACAAAATATTTACATAATCTTTGAAATTTTAATTGACAAAAATTACAAAAAATCCTCTGAGCTATTCAGATCACTAATCTGGTACATAATCCCTAGTCAAAACAGAGTACAAGGCTACTATACGCTCCTGATGCTAGTATCTTGGAAGAATAATGAGCTATCTGTTGCAAGATAGGATATGGAACAATCTATTGCTTTATAGGCTTGATCTCTGAAGCTAAACTCATATTCCCTCCTTGTAGCCAACTGATGCATGAACTTGGAAATGATGCCAAAACTGTGTAACTGTTTGCCCTCTTTACTGCTTGCTTTCCTCATGTTGACTCGTACTCCTCATGCCACAAAAATATATGATATCTTACCACAATATACTCAAAATTATTACTGCTTGATCATTTAACCATGGTAAACCAAAATGTTAAATATATATTAGGGTTTGGTGCAACAAAATTAGGGTTTATACTATACTCTGCCTCCTGGAGTCAACTGATCACTTCCCTATGTCCTCTGCAACTTGAGCAAGGATGTCCAACTTATCTTGACTCCTTGTCACCCTCCTAGTTAGCTTTTGTGAACTTTTATCAGTTTTTAGGGTTTTGCTTTTGCTCTTCTCAGCATACTCTATTTTTCTTTGTCTTTTCTTACCTTCTGAAACCTGCTCTATTTTTTCTTCTTCATCAAGGATGATGACTGCTTATTTGTATTTAGGATTCATTTTGGCTTTGAATTTCAACCTAAGCTTGTTAGTAGGTCGAGTGTGAGGCCTCTTGCCCAAAACCCTAACTGTCTCAACTTCCTTATCTTCTGCTTTAATTTTTTGTTTACCCTTTTTGTTCTTTGAGATTTCTTGTTTTATTTCCTCCTCCTTCTAAATTCCTATGTTGGCTTCTTTGGCTTCTAATACTTCCTTCAAAAACCTCAACCTCAACATTTGATGTTTTCACAGGGACCTCTTCATGTGTTTAAACCTGAAATTGGCTAGATTTTCCTTTGGTTTTATGGGCTACAACTTCAGGAGAAACTTTGTTGTGGTATCTTCATGATCTTCTAGGTACATGTAGGTTTGGGTTCCTATATCTAATTTTCCTTAATTGTTCCACTTGCTTATTCAACTCATGGGTATATAAAATCTTAATAACACTGTGATGAAAAATATCATGAGCTTGTAATTCAGGTCTTTTCTTTGCCTTATGTTGTAGTGGCTACAACCACCCTCCAAAATTTTTCCTTACCTTTGTTTTGGAGCCTCCCTACCAACCATACTTAACAGCATGTCTTGCACTGTCCAAGTACAAATGCTTCAGCTGAATTTCAGTTGCTCACCAGCCTGTGCTTGTCAGCTTGTTTTCCTCCCACCCACAGGCTGGCACTCTGGTTCTTAGCCATTTTCTGGTTGTGATGCTCACTTAGGAAATTACACAATTCTAGAGGGGAACCAACCTTCCCTCTCGAAATTACACAATGCATCTGGGCTGCCTGACGAGCTACCTGCTGGGCTCCAAAAATTCACAATCCAGCCAAGTAGCCTTCCCTTTGAAAACTACGCAATGCAACCCAACACTGGGCTTCATCTCAAAAATTGTGCAATTCTAACTGACAACCAGGGCTTCAATCTAGAAAATTGCACAATGCATGAGGGACAACCAGCCTTGCTCAGCCCAGAAACTACACAATTGTCATTTACAGGCTTGCAGACTGTTGCATGTGCTCCCAGGTTGACCAGCTCCCTCCACAACTAAGCAATCTTGATTTGCATGCATGGGTTGCTTTTCCCAAAAAAACAAAAAAGCAAAAGGCATCCCTAGATTTTAGGGATCCACTTTTAGCAGCTGGAGGTTACATGCAAAATCCATTTTAGAAACCTCCCACCAAGTGTCGCTTTTTCCTAAATTTGTGGCATGTGCATCATAAGCCCTAATCTTATCAAAACTTATTTATCCGACACTTCAAAGCTCATTCTTCACATCGATCTTGGAGCTCTGACATCCCACATCACATCTAAGAGAATTCGGCACATTCAGCTCAGCTTTTTCCAGGTAAGCCCGATTTTCATGTCTTTTGCTACTTTTCTGTGACTCTTTGTATTTCTCTTTGTGTGGGTGTTGTTCGCTTGGTTTTCTTGAATGGTTTTTGTCGTTTTTATGCATGCTAGCTTGTAGAAGCATTGTTTCAGTTTTTCATTGCATCTCACTGTTGTCACATACATGACATTATTTATGCACTAATGGTAGCCGTTGTGGCAACTCACTTCACACACATGTTGGTTTTCCCATCTTCTAAATCTTGCACTCACTGGTTGCATGCATGATCATTCACTCTTCTTTGCACTCAACTTTGTCATGCATTTAGAACCTTTCATGTTTTCAGTCGCCCATCGGCGAGTCTGGGCTGCCTTGGCCTGGACCTTGCCTTGCCCAGCTAGCAATATGCATTTCTAAGAGTGAAGTCTTAGCCTTCATCCAAAAAATTGCAAAAATCTGACTCAACACTAGCCTCCAGGATTTCTTTGTGAAATTCTAAGAGGAAGTGTCTTGCTGGCACCAAAAATTGCGCAAATGCAGTTTACTGGTTATAGTCCTTGATGACTGAAACTATGCATTGCGTAGTTTCAATACTGAGCGGGCCAAGCTAGACTGTACATTATAGAGTTTCAATAGTCGGTCAACCCGCTAACAGTCTGGATGATGCCTTGCGTAGTTTTGGCAAGTAGCCTCCCGGTGAAAATTGCGTAATCTTTCCAGTCAGTCACCCAGGTGTGTTGCATGTCAGTCCTCAAGTTGTTTTGGTTTTCAGCTGACAGATTTCTTGCCATGAGTATTGCTCTATCTCCAAGTATCACAAGTGTTCGTCCGTCTCTCAGCAGTACAGGTACAATGGCCTCCAAGAGAGTAGGGTCAAAGGACACCATCGAGAGTGCAACTAGAGATGCAGTCGAGCAAGTGTCTAGGAGATTGCCTATCTATGAATACACTAATATGTTCATAGACAAGGATATCAAGATGAAATGGCAGGACATCAATGACACCTTCTCAGGCACATTTGAGGAAAATCTGGAAGACCACAGGGTCCATATCACCATACACAAGTCTGACTTGTACGAGATTGCATGTAGGTATCCTGCGTTTCCATGCGCGGACATGATCCACTGGATTGTCTCTCATACTGATCTAGAGACAACGGTTTTGAGGAGTGTTAGTGGAACACAACTTGCTACCTTCATGGTGAAGGATTTTTAGGAGATGTATCACTTTCCACAGTTGGTGATCACGATGGATACACCCTTCACCAGACCCAGTAGCAGTGCAAACTCAAGAGACATCTTGAAGAGCTAGGTGAAATAACCATCCAAGTTCAGGACAACACCTAGCCAGGTTTACAAGACAAAGATATTGCGAAAGGCATATCAACTCTTGGTCATCTTTGCATGCCACTTATACAGCCAAGAGAGCATAGAGACCTTCCCGCAGAGTTGGGTGATTATGTTGGATCAACTAGTGAGTGAAGGAAGACCTTGCAACTGGTTTGACATGTTGGTTCTCAAGTTGAAGGAATAGGTAACAGAAGCCCGACATCCACCCAAGGGTCAGCAAGCAAAGATATACATGTCCTCTTACATACTGGATGTAGTCTGTGCCTGTCAGCAGTTCCTAGGCTTGGGTTGGGCATGGACACCTTTGGAAACCTCTGTGCACACTTATTACAGGTTGTTCTCCAAATGCAACTTCCGTGGAGTTATCATACAGTTATCAGACCACTTCGTCACCCCAATGTACAAGATGATCTTCGAGCAAGATCCACCTTACATGTCGTGAGTAGCGCTGGAGGCATTGATCGACATCACAGATTGGTATGCCTCACCCCTTGGCACCTTCATATGGATGTACAACGTGAAGAAGGCTCCACATGTTTTGTTGAAGTTTGCCATGGACAAGGTCGTCATGCAAGAAGTGTCATATCACATCTCGACAGATTTGTCAGTGAGACTGCACAGGAAGAAGAAGGCACCTTGGCCCCCTCTTCCTTTGCGGATCGGGTTGTACAAGATCCAGAATCTCAAGCATGTTGAGGCCGAGACAGAGATTTCAAGAGATTCACCTTCGACACTAGAAGTTTCAATCCGTATGACCCACGTTGCTTAGTGAAGGACCATTGTGCGAGAGTGCAACATCCTTAGATCCACTGGGCATGTCATTGGGCTGAAGAAGACCCATGGAAATATTGTTATCACTTCTTAAGGCTCAATGACCTGGTCAATATAGCTATAGAGTGGTTAGAAAAGCAAAAGGAAGCAGCATCTCAGAGGGCAACACCATCATCAGCAACAAAGCGTAGCAGACTTGTGCGCGACAATGGCAAGAGAAATGTTGTTGACAATGCAAAGGCAGAGCAAAGATGCAAGTTCAAAGCAGATCCACTTATGTTGAAAGCAAATTTGGAGATTGAGGCTAAGAGGTGACAACGCGACAGAAGGATCGCACAAAGGCAAAGAGAGAAGCAAGGGATGGAGGAAACATAAAAAGAGTTGTGGGAGTTGAAGCGACAACTCAGGGAAGAACAAGAGTTGCGCAGAAGAGAGAAGGAAGTGCAACACGAATAGGTACATCAAGAGGTGGAGCATGCAAAAATTGATGAAACTGCACCCATACAGATTATAGACTCATCTGAGAAGCTGTCACAAAGCAGACAGGGTGAGCAGTCGCAGGATCATGACTTAGCTCAAGAGATTTAATAAATGCTAGAGAAGATGGACACAAATATGGTTAAGCCAAATTTAGATCAGAATATTGACCTCATAAATTAAGACCAAGAGTTCACCCCACCGACTTCACCAGATTTGGAAGTAGAGCAAGTCCCAAGTGATCAAGGAGACATAGATATCCTTGAAGATAATCCAGAGGCAGAGATGCACAACATATCTTTCGCCGAATCAAAGCACAAAGTTGTGCAGTCGTGCAGAGTGCCTACTCTGGATGTCCATGTATCTCCTGCACAGTTTGAAGAACGAGTGATCGTATCTGATATGCGCAAGCATCCAACAGCATTGGCTAATGCTACAAAAGCATATGTCGAAGCCACCAACTCGAGTGTTAAATTCTTGATAGCAGAGAACGATCGCATGGTTAAGGATTTACAAGCGGCCAAGTAGGGAGGAGAACAGGTTACAACGTCCACCAGAGTAGATTTGAGGAGAGTGATACTAAATGAAGTATCGTCTCTTGATATAGTCATGCAGAAGTTGTATTCCATATTCATCACCGTGCATAAGTCAGTTGTCCATCTAAGCAGTTGGCAGCAGCGTTGTGCTAGGAGAGCACGCATCTTGTCAGATCTACACACTATTTTTGATCACATGAAAACATGGACAATGAGGTACAAAGGAGACCCATTGCACTTGCCATATATGATGAATCCAAGGTAGTAGAGTTGAAGGCATGCATCTGGAGTCAAATACGGAACTATGAGGAACTCTTGCAATTCATCACCAATTTGCAGGCTTTACATGCACGGGTGTTCAAGAGCATGGATGTCATTGTGCGCACGCATGCGATCCCATCCATTGGCACACTCACCGAGGCAAAGTCAAAGAACCAAGTCCAACTGGATCTGGACATGTACTTTGATGATTTGATGTGCATAGCCACTAGCATAGACTTGGATATCAATGCAAACACTATGCATCAGTATGTTGTTGGTCTGGCTGCACTCAAGACTATGATGCGCATGTTATCAGACGAGGTGGACAAAGGTGCCAAATCAGTGTACCCGGATGCAACAGAGGCAAGAATTCGCTTTCAAAAGGATGTCACCATAGAGCATGCAGACACCATAACAAACTACCAAGCTTGGCATCATTTCACTAACTTCGATCATTCTGAGGATGTCAAAGAGTTGGTTTTCCCACAGTTGTTCGAGTCTTAGTGATCTCTTGCATGGCTTCCTCAAGCCTATTTTTGTCTCACATGAGTACATGTGCAGATTGTAATGTAACATGTTGCAAAAGTGAAAGACCAAGTGTCGATAGTATAATGTAACAATCATGTAGTAGTTGAAGAGTCATGAGGGTAGGTGAAGAGTCACAAAGGGGAATGTCAAGGGTCACCCCACCCTTTGCTATTTATAGAACCTCATAACTCATTATACAAGATTTTTGGGAGCCAAGTTTCCTATAAGTGTAACTTAGAGAAAGCTTGGAGTGTATTGTAACGAGCCTTGGCTTCTCCACAGTGCAGAGCTAGTACATCTCTTTGGAGGAGCAGGCGCAGTGACTGTAACGTTCTGCTATCGGGACTAGTGGTTGGTCATGGTTGTATGTATGATTGGATCTTTCACTCTTTAATATAAAAGAGCCAACATGTTTCATGCATATGTTGTTATTATAGTTCAACTATTTTTGTTACTCTAATGATATATGTAGTTGTTATTTACGCATGTATGTATGGACTATGTTGTATATGCTTGTATGAATCTTATCGAAATGTGTTGTTGGTATGACCATCACTTTGGATCGTCGGCTATCCTACTTTCCAGCTTGTAATGTATTTATGCTCATGTGTTCCCTTTCAAGCTGTGTGCTATCACAGGTTTCTAAGGGGCACACTCATCCCCCCATTCCATGTGTTAGATCCTTTCATGCACCTTCCTTGACTTACTGCAAAGGTCACACCCTTTAATCTGAAATGGAGCAAATTAGTAATGTTGTGCTAATTCCTCATTCAAAATAAAACCCAAGATGCTTACCATTTGCTTATCACATGCTTAAGGATTCACCATTTTTGCTTAATTAACTGATTCCCATGAGTGTTTCTTATGTAAATGTTATAAACAATTTAACATAAAACATATGTTGAACAACAACAAGAACATCAAAATACAACACACAACACATATATTTGATGAGGAGTTCACCCCTCCTGGGCTACGCCTCCTTGGTCCAGCTTCTAATGCTTGGGCCTCTCTGTTATGCTCAAATGCCTCTAAAACCTATCTCAATGAGTTCAGAATTGCCAAAACTGCTTGAATCAACTCTTTTTGCACTTAATTTGGAAAAGAAATAAAGAGGTTAACACTTCTCCTAGTTTCCCCACTATTCGTTCCACAAAATGCTCCACATCAGGCATGATCCTACAAATTAGCCCCAAAAACGCGCTAACTGGGCGAAAAATTCGTCGTGAAGTGGGCCATAATGTGTCGGAACCGACTGTCTTTATTGCATATCACAATCGGCATAAAAACTCGGTGGTCTTATGGTCTTGTCAAGAAAATGGGTGATTGTGCTATTGTGATATCGGCAAACCCGATAGGATTATTAACTGGAATGCATAACTTATCGCATCTTGGATCCCATTGCACATCGCAATTGGCGGTGAATCGGAGGTAATGAAATGCGACACTCTGCCTTCTGCAAGTTGCGATTGTGATATCTCATCGCAACCTAGTACCTGTCGGGGTCAATTTTGTAGTGTTTTTCTCTGCGTCATTTGCGATTACAATCCATCGCAATCGCAACTCCGGCCGATACATCGCATCCTTCCCTGCTCGGGCGCCAATTTCAAATGTCGTCCTACTTGTGATTGCAATTTGTGACGCGTGGGGGCCAATGGCGGCTTGCCACTTGGCGCCTCCTCATTCGGTGAGGACTTTTCCATACGAGCTCAGATGTGAGTTTTGTTCGCATCGTTGGATTCAGAATAACGAACTATTCAATTTGAAGCTAATTTTAACAAAATGACACTTTGATTTTTGAGCATAATTTTGAGCACCTAATCACTCCTCCCCACTGGAAGTCTTTTGGACCCCAAAATATTGTATTCAGTTATTGAACAAATGAGGGTACATTACCCTCACCTTCCCCTCTTTAATCCATTTTTCCTTTGATGGATTTGTACCTTTGAGACCCACTTGAAGATAATCAACATTTCCCCTCTTTGATGACCTCGTTCTTCTGTCAAGTATAGTGTCTTGTTGAAGCTCATCAAGAAATTCTGGAGAAAAATATTCAATTGATGGAATCTGTACACTTTCTCCTTGATCTTCAATCAAAGGAGGCTCATACAATCTCAAATTTTCAACATTAACAACGAAATAAATTTGCATATATGAAGGCAAATCAAACTTGAAAGCATTATTACCAATCTTTTCTAGAATTTTAAATGGACCATAACGGATTGGTTTCAGCTTTTTACCTTCACCTTGAAGCCTTTCCTTTCTAATGTAAAGCCAAACTTGATCGCCTACTTGAAACTGTTGATCCACATGATGCTTATCATGCCTTTCCTTATACTTGCCTTTGACTTTTTTCTAGTTGAACTGTTTGGTGAATCAATTGAATTTTCTCAAGGACTTTCTTTGTTATGTCTATGTCGCTATGTCCATCTACAACTACATCTTTCTCAAAGATGAAATCCAAATGCAATTTAGGCAAATAACCAAGACATGCCTCAAATGGAGAAGTTAGAGTAGAAGAGTGTTTTGCTCGGTTGTAAGCATGCTAGATATAATGCAACTGTTCATCCCATAACTTAGGATGTTTGCTACAATATCCTCTTATCAAATGAATAATTGTCATGTTAACCACTTTAGTTTGAAGATTTTTTTGTGGATGGAAAGTTGTACTTTTCTTCAACTTGGTGTCCATAAAGTTCCATAAATTTGACCAAAAAATCCCAACAAATCGGGAATCATGATCACTTACAACAGAAGTAGGTAATCCAAAATGAACCCATACATTTTGAAAGAAAAGTTGAGTTGTTTGTTCAATTTGTTTTTTACAATGCATTAATATGTGCATCTTGTTGAACCTATCCACAACTACGTACAAATAATCATGACCATTTCTTGATAAAGGAAGACCTCCTAAAAAATCCATAGAAAAACTCTCCCATGGACGTGAAGGCATTGGAAGTTGTGTGTACAATCCTAGTTTCCTATTACTAGGCTTACTGACTGCACACAATGAACAACCTCTGATAAAACATGACACACTTTCAAGCATACGAGGCCAGTAAAAATACCTCTAAAGGTTTGCCACTGTTTTACTTACACCGAAATAAGAGAAGTGTGCGCTTTTGTTATGAAACCAACTCACTAAAAGATAGAAAAGATAGATCAACGACTTAAAAATTAGCCTCTTCAAGGGGGAAACCTCCTTTACATTACACAAATGAACAATTCTTGCATGATACAAATAGCGAGACCTCCTTTCTATATATAGGAGTCTAAGGGGTCATAATATAATCAGAGCTGACATAACAATAATAATGTAAGGGCATAACAATAACAATAGTGGGCTTCTATGGGCCAAAATAATAACAATATGGGAACTACATCGGCACAAAAATATAATTTGGGGGTTGCACTAATAACAATAAGGGATTACAGTAGTAGTATAGGGACCTAACATGCCCCTCTCCTTCAAAAAGTGTTGTCCTCAATGCTTGAATAGTTCTGGATGCTTCTATCTAAAATTCTCGTCCTCCCATGTGGAATCTTCAACAGGTAAGTTCTTCCACTTGATGAGCTACTCTGAAATTGATCGATTTCGTAGCTGTCAGGTTCTTATTTTCGTGCCTGCTTCAGGTTCCAATATGATTTTTCCTTCCTCGTCAAGTTCTGACAATATTGTTTGAACTAGGAGCTTCTCACCTATAACCTTCATTAAGCATGAAACATGGAAAAATGGGTGCACTCGAGATGATGCAGGAAGCTCCAATTTGTATGCCATAGTACCAATCTTTTGTAACACCTTGTACGGACCATAATACTTTGGCAATAATTTATTATCCTTCTTAGCTTGCTTGAGGGACATTGTTTGTATGGTTGTAGTCGTAGAAATATCCAGTCACCTACATCAAAACTTATTTCGCTGTGATGTTGATCTGCATGTTGTTTCATTCTATTCTGCGCCAAAGTGAGGTTATCCTTTAAGAGTTTGAGAACTTGTTGTTGATGCTCGATGTGATCCTCCACTGCTTGAACCTTAGAATTTTCTTTTAAAGATGATGTGATGGATGGTGGATGATATCCATAAAGTGCCATAAATGGGGTCATTTTTGCTGCAGTATGGAAGGAAGTGTTATACCACCATTCAACCAAAGGAAACCACTTGACCCATTGTGTCTGTTTATCATATACAAAGTAACGAAGATATCCTTCCAAATAGTTGTTTACTATCACAGTTTGCCCATTAGATTCAAGATGATAAGATGAGTTATGAGCTAACTGAGTACCGAAATATTCCACCTCTTGTACTCCAAAGAAACAATTGGAGGTTTTTCCATATAATTGTTTCTCCTCCAATAGTTTGAGCACCCTCTCAACATGTTGAACATGATCCTTCCAATACTTGATGTAGATTAGTACATTATCAAAAAATACTAACACAAATTTTCTAAGTAATGGTTTGAAAATGGAATTCATCAAACCTTGAAATGTAGAAGGTGCATTGGTAAGGCCAAAAGGCATGAACAAAAATTCATAATGACCCTCATGAGTTCTAAATGTTGTTTTTGGAATGTATTCAATCTTTATTCTGATTTGATGATATCCTGAACGAAGATCCAACTTGGTGAAGTAAATCGCTCCATGTAATTCATCCAATAACTCATCAATGACAGAAATGGGAAATTTATCTTTAATAGTAAGCTTTTTGAGCTCCCTATAATCTTGACACATACGCCATGATCCATCCTTCTTGTGTACCAATACCACTGAAGTAGAGAAAGAACTTTGACTAGGTTGAATTATACCAACCTCTAGCATTTCTGCAACCCTACGTTCAATTTCACTCTTTTGGGCATATGGATATCTGTAAGGCCTGATGTTTGGGGGAACACTTCCTGGGCTCAAATGAATAACATGATCATGATCACGAATAGGTGGGATGACTTTGGGAGTCTCAAATACCTTGGAATGATTGTCCATGACTTTTTGGAGATATGGAGAAATAGATGATTTCAATGTGGGTACCTCTAGCGAACATAACTGTGCAATTTCACCATGTTGTTCTTTCTTTAGAAGCTTTTTCATCATGTTGGAGTTGATTATCTTTCCTGGTTTCCCTGCGATACCCCTTAATTCAACCTCCTTTCCTTCCCAAAAAAATTTCAAGAAAAGTTTTTGAAAATTAAAAGCTATCGTACCCAAAGATTGTAGCCATTGAACTCCTAGTACAACATCCACACCACCCATTGGAATGGAAAGCATTGGACTATTCAAGACATATTATACCATGGATAGCTTGATATTATGGCACTTTCTAGAGAAATTTATGGTTCCTCCATTTGCAAACATTACTTGACACTCCGGTGCTGGATATAGGAAGCAATTCAATTCCTTGGCTATCTTACAATGAATAAAATTATGGGTACTACTCGAATCAATCAACATTGTTACATTTTCTTCTTGATATGCCCTTCTATCTTGAGAGTTTGAGGAGTGGTAATTCTTGTCAATGCATTACAAGATATATTCATATTCATTTCTTCTTTCTCTCAGATTGGTTCCTGGTGTATATCCTCTTCTTTTGACGTTTCTTGTTCCTTTTCTTGCTCCTCTTCCCCATCTATGTAAATTAATTTCTTCTCGCCACACTTATGACCTTTAGTGTATTTTCTATCACAATTGTAACAAATCCCTTTTGCTCTTTTTTCTTCCAATCGTTGTGGTCTCAACCTTATAGGTGGTGAAGGGCTAGGAGCAACAACAATTCCATCTTTATAGTTATGAGTGGTAGGCTTGCTTGATGCCATAATTTTTCTTTCAATTTTTCTTGCCAACCTGTATGCCTTCTCCAATGAATCAAGTTCCCAAAGGCGAACCTCATGTGGAATGTTATCCTTCAAAGTACCTATGAATACATCAATCCTTTGCTTCTCTAGAATATCATTTAACCTTATATTCAATTTTTGGAAGTCCTCAATGTGCTCTGCCATTGAACCCTTTTGTTTGAGATTTATCAATTGGCTAAACAAGGTGTTGCTCTATGTATCCTCATAATGTGCTATCATTTCCTTCGTGAAAATTGACCAAGTGACAAGTGGTTTACAAGAACAAATCCCTTTATTCCATAAAAATTGATTTGATTCTAAATATAAAGATGCAATACGTACCTTTTGTAACAGTTGCACGTCATGTAGATCAAAATATTTCTCCATCTGTATTATCCATGTTATGGGATCCTTGCCATCAAACATCCTCATATAAATCTTTGGAATATGGTAGGACTTCAATCCAATGTTAGATTCTATGAAATCATGATTAACATTTTTTTTCTCATCATGAGTTTCCTCTACTACCCTTTCGTCACTAGGAGGTCTTTCTTGTAGCAGCTTTGTCCCACCTTCCTTCAAACCTTCCACGTGTTTCTTCAAATATTCCAAGCCTTTCTTCAAATCTGCTTCCCTAACATCGATATTAGCTTCCATGGTGCATATAAAACTATTTATCTTAGCTTCGATCACATTCTTCAAATCCTCCATCCAATTTTGCTTACTAGGTGTTTCTATTTTCTTGATTCGAGTCATTATTTTTCTTACTTTTAGCAACTCGATATTGAATCTGTTGTATCTATGAAATTTTGGATCTCCAAGGTCTGAAATTGCGACCTATAGTATCCCTCTGTGTCCTCTTTCCAGTGCTACCAGTCTTATATAAATTGGATTCTCCAAGAAAGAGTTATGCCCAATCTCCCAAGATGACTTGCTTATATACTTTTTCAGTAGAGCGAACTTGTACGAAGTGCCACGTGTCACTGTTTCAACCTTTGGACCTGAAAACAATACAAAAAAAAGTACATTCAGTCATATTTCTGTATCTTCTTACCAAATTTCAATCTGATTCTCAGAGAAAAAGTTATGATGATTTTCCCCAGGTCACATGTTTGGTATGTAATTCGGGAGCCTGCAGAAACCCTAAATGTCTTGGACTGTATCTCCAAAAATATAGCGAAACAAGATCTGAAATTAGAGCTCGTGCTTCACCACAATTTCAGCTCAAATGGGTTTCAATTTCAAAGTGTGAACCTTCGTAGACAAAAAATTATAGTGAAAATTCCACGATGGCCTATTTGAGATGGAATTCTGGAGCTTGCAAAAACCCTAAGTTCCTCAGATCGTATCTTCGAAAATATACCGAGACAAGATCTGAAATTTGAACCCGAGGTTCAGAACGATGTCAGCTCAAATGGATTTTTTTTAGCTTCTAAAACTTTGTAGAAAAAAAGTTATATCGAAAATTCCATTATGACCTGTTTGGAGCAGTGAAACCCTATATTCCTAACCTCTGATACCAAATGTTATGAAACCAACTCACAAAAAGATAGAAAAGATAGATCAACGACTTAAAAATCAGCCTCTTCGAGGGGGAAACCTCCTTTACATTACACAAATGAACAATTCTTGCATGATACAAATGACAAGACGTCCTTTCTATATATAGGAGTCTAAGGGGTCATAATATAATCAAATCCGACATAATAATAATAATGTAAGGGCACAACAATAACAATAGTGTGCTTATATGGGGCACAATAATAACAATATGGGGACTACATCGGTACAACAATATAATAAGGGGGTTGCACTAATAACAATAAGGGGTTACCGTAGTATTATAGGGACCTAATAGCTTCCCTTTTGACATTTACTCTCTCTCCCTATGGAACACAAAGTTTTCCCAAATGGTACAACAGATTATCATGTACATGGTAGTCTAATTCCTCAACTTGGTGGCCTTGAATCAAGTTTGAATATACCTCTTGAAATTCAGCATCATGTGTGTATTGTTCAACATAACTTTTAGGAAAAACATAATGATTCTTGAGTAAAATGGCTACATTAAAAACCGGTCTAGAAAGCATATCAACAACTCTGTTATAAATACCTTTCTTGTACCTGATTACCAAGTGGAATTGCGGTAAGAATCCCATACAATGAAAGTGCCTTGATTTCTGCAATTTTGTTTGAGATTGCAAATATTGCAAAGGTTGATGATCGGTGTGAATAATGGTTTATTTTCCCATTAATTAATGCTTCCATTTCTTCACACTTTGCACCAATGCATAAAGCTCTTTATCATATGTAGGATAGTTAATAACAATACCATTAAAAATCTCAGAATGAAATGAAATGGGCTTACCATGTTGTAAAAGAACTGCACCCATGGCATAGTCACTTGCATTTGTTTGTATTTCAAATGGTTGTTTCAAATCCGACAATGCTAAAATTGGGGCTGAACTAATCTTTTGTTTTAAAGCATTGAATGCTTTTTGTTGTTTGCCTCCCCACTGGAAGACAACCTTCACGTTGGTCAAAGCATGTAGTGGAGTTGTTATGGAAGAGAAATTAGCAATGAACTTCCTCCAGTATTGCGCTGCACCTAGAAACTCCTTACTTCTATGACTGATTTGGGTATTGGCCAATTCATAATGACCGAAAATTTAGAGGGGTGAATCTTCAGCTCACCTCCTCCAACTATGTGGCCCAAATACACTAAGTTTTCCCGAATTCACATTTAGACATCTTCAGAAATAACTGTTATTTTTTCAAGACATCCAACACTTTCCTCACATGCTTGACATGCTCTTCTCGTGATTTTTTGAATATCAAAATATCATCTAAATAGACAATTACAAACTCATCA
The DNA here is from genome assembly GCA_031772625.1 of Pinus tabuliformis. NCBI lineage: Eukaryota > Viridiplantae > Streptophyta > Pinopsida > Pinales > Pinaceae > Pinus > Pinus tabuliformis. The sequence goes on from CM062818.1 coordinate 40,053,719, forward strand.
AGAAAGGATCTTAAAACATCATTCATAACTCTCATGAATGTAGCTGGAGCGTTGCAAAGACTGAAAGGCATAACCAGCTACTCAAACAATCCCTGTTTGGTTTTAAAAGCAATCTTCCAAATATCCTCCTCAGCTATTCTAACTTGATGATATCCACTTCTCAAGTCTAATTTAGTGAAATATTTTGCATTCTTCAACTGATCTAGCAAATCATCTATTCTGGGCAGTGGGTATCGATTCTTTATGGTAATTTTATTCAAAGCTCGATAATCTACACACATGCACTAGGTTCCATCTTTCTTGGGTACCAAAACAATTGGTGAACCACATGGCGAAGTAGAGGGACGAATTACACCTTTATCTAACAATTCCTGGACTTGTTTCTTAATTTTTAAACTTTCCAAAATTGACATTCGATACATACCGATATTTGGGAGTGGATAGTCTTGTTGTAGCTGAATTTCGTGTTGAATTCCCCTTTTTGGTGGCAATCCCTTTGGTTCTTGAAACACATCTCCATATTGATTGACCACATCAACCAATTCGGCTTTCAACTTCACATCACAACCTGCAAAGGATTCACGCTTCGTGTCATTCTTCTACTTGATCATAAGGAACACAAGATTCTTGTTGGAATTGACCAATCGCTTCATTTGCCCTGCGCTTGCTAAAGACAAATTAAGATTTCTACGATGGACTCTCACAATATACTCCACTCCATCTTTGAACAAATGATATTTGTTCTCAAATCTATGGAAAACGACTTTTCGGTCATACAGATACGGGCTTCCTAACACAATTCCAGAAATATCCAGCAACACTACATCTAATTCGACTTCTTCAACGAAATTGGCAGTAATAGCAAACTAGAAAACACATTTCCTTATGACCTGAAGATTTTCATCCTTGGTTATCCAACTCAATGGATACGGTTTATGGTGAGGCACAGTTTCCATATTCAACTTCTTGACCAAGTCTATAGAAATTAAATTTTCCTAGGATCCACCGTCAAACAACGTATCAATCTTGGTGTGTTTGGAAATAACTGTCAGGCCAGGAGGTAACTCCTCAAATGAAATTGTATTATTCATTTAGGTTGTTCATTATTATATACAAGAGGGAGTGATTTTTTAGTTTCATCTCCTGATGACTCTCCATTTCCTCTATTATTTACTTACACTAATTACAGTTGTTCACCCAATCCCTGTGATTAGGTGTCAACATTCCCCCCCTTAATCTGAAGGGATGTTGGTGAGTCCAAGCATCGTTCTGAATCTTTCAAGCTTTTCTCTTCCAAGTGCTTTGGTGAAGATGTATGCAATCTGCTCATTAGTGGAACAACGACGAAGATGAACTATTTTGGCCTCAACATGATGTCAAATTAGATAATATTTTGTATTGATGTGCTTCATTCGATCATTGAACTTTGGGTTCTTGGCCAACTTTATTGCCGAGGTATTTTCAATCATGAGTAGAGCCGATTGTACTTGTTTTACCTACAAATCTTCCAAAATTTTCCTGAGCCACACAATTTCTTTTCTTGCCTCAGCTGATGCCACATATTCTGCCTCTGTTGTGGAATCTGCTGGAACTGATTATTTGCGTGATCTCCAGGAGATAGCTCCTACTCCAAGACTCATAGCATAACCCGAAGTAGATACCCAAGTTTCTTTGTCTCCATCGAAGTCTGAATCAGAGTATCCAATCAAGCTGAAATCACCCACCTGTGTATACTTGAGTCCAAAGTCTTGAGTTCCCTTCAAGTACTTTTGAACTCTTTTTGCAGCTGACCAATGTCCCTCACAAGGCTTTTGCATAAACCTGGAGAGGATTCCAACATCAAACAAAATGTCTGGTCTGGTAGTATTCAGGTAGTTGAGACTTCCTACAAGCTGTCTATACTTTGTTGCATCCTCAAATTCTTTTCCTTCAATGGATGTGAGCTTTAAGTTTTGTTCCATTGGAGTAGTTAGAGGATTACATTCAGTCATGCCAAACCTATTCAACAGATCTCCAATGTACTTCTTTTGAGAAAGGAATATGGACTTCGAATGTTGAGTTACTTCAATACCAAGATAGTAATGAACATAGCCCAAATCAGTCATTTCAAAACCTTTCCTCAATTCCTTCTTTATGGATGCAATGTAGCTCTCATTGTTCCATGTCATCAAAAGATCATCTACATATACCACAAGATATACAACTGTTTTTCCAACCTTCTTGACAAACAAAGTTGCATCATCAAGATCATAATGTTTGAAATTGAGTTTCAAAAGATGCTTAGTTAGTTTTTCATACCAGGCTCGCGGTGCTTGTTTGAGGCCATACAAGGATTTCACAAGTTTGCATACTTTATGTTCATGTCCTTTCACAAAAAATCCTTCAGGTTGGGACATAAAAACATTCTCTTTTAGATCTCCATTCAAGAAAGCAGTTTTTACATCCATTTGATGGACTTTCCAACCGTTCTGAGCTGCTAGGGCAAAGAGTGTCCAGATGGTAGCCCATTTTGCCGTGGGGGCAAAAGTCTCCTCATAATCGACCCCTTCCTTCTGTGCAAAACCTTTTGCTACAAGCCTAGCTTTGTGCTTGTCAAGTGAGCCATCAACTTTATACTTGTTCTTGTAAACCCACTTGCAGCCAATTGGTTTGGTTCCCAGTGGAGGATCAACCAGCTTCCAAGTGCCATTCTTTATCAAGGCATCATACTCCTTTTGCATTGCTTCTTTCCATTCATCATGGGAAGCAACTTCTTTGAAGGAAGTTGGTTCAAAATATATAGACAAATTCAATTCAAAATCATAAGAAACATCCATATCAACAGGTAAATTAGAGTCATCTACATCACCTCCATTTTGTCGGGTTGAATTTCTAGTTCCTGTGTTTCCAACCTCATCAGGATGAAAACTTTCCAGTGTCTTTGTCAGCCACTTTGGGGGACCTTTCTGAGATGGTCCAGGCTGCTCCGTTGATTGAGTTGGGACTGAATCAATATTGAGTCTCCTAATTCTATCAATCACATCACTCAAAGTATCATCCGTTGTTGGAGTTTCATGCGGGGGAGAGAGTGCTTCAGAAGAAGATTCCACAGGTTTTTATAATATAGGAATCCCCCCTTCAAGATGTGGAATCTGATTATCAAATTCTTGAAATGATTTTGCATCTGTGAATCTATCCAAGCGATCAAGTTGTCGCTCAACAACATTGTCAGTTTTGTATGATTCAAGAAAGATTACATCTCTAGATACAACAAAAATTTTATTGACTTCATCATAGAGACAATATGCTTTGGAGGTGTTTGAATACCCCAGGAAGATACACTTATGACTTGTTGCACCAAGTTTGTTTCTATGTACCTTTCGTATCAAGGCATAACATGTGGAACCAAAGACCCTGAGATGCTTTACCGAAGGAATGTGCCCATACCACATTTCATAAGGAGTCTTGTTTCTAATAGCATTAGATGGACATCTATTCTTTACATATACCACACATAGAACTGCATCAACCCAAAAGATCAATTTTACATTTTTGAAAAACATCATGGAGTGCACCATATTTAAGATTGTCATATTCATTCTTCCAGCTACTCCGTTCTGTTGGGGATTATAAGGCACAGTTGTTTGATGTTTGATCCCATGTTGGCAAAGATAGTTTCCAAATTCATTTGAAGTGTATTATTTTCCATTATCAGTGCAAACAGAGCCAATATGTGATTGTGCGTCGTTTTCAATCCATGTATGAAAGCTCTTGAATGTTTGAAAAGCATCAGATTTTTACTTCAATAAATAAATCCAACACATTCTGGTGTAGTCATCAATAAATGTCATCATATATTTATTTCCATTTGCAGAAGGAATAGGCATTGGACCACATAAATCTGAATGAATGAGTTCAAGTTTTCTATGTGTTATGGAATGTGAATCATGAAAAGACTGTTTGTTATGCTTTCCTAGAATGCAAGCATCACATTGCTTAAGTTTCCTAGGAATTGTAGGCAAACCAATAACACCATTTTTCTTCAACAAGCAGAGATCGTCATAGTTCAAGTGTCCAAATATAGCATGCCATAATAAACTTGATGGAAATGTACCTTCTTCATAATGAGAATTGTATGAGAAATTTTGTGTACGAGCAAAGGTACCCTGCAGCTTGAGAAGCCTTTCTTCTTCTATCCTCGTCATGACAAGTGAGTGGTCTGATGTTTTTCTCACCTAAAGCTTGCCATCAAACATATGAATGGGGTGTCCTTGCTAGCGGATGTGGACCAAGGACAACAAGTTTCTCCTCAACTGTGGGAGATATAAAACATGATGCAGCAAAAAGTCTGGAAGACCAAGCAATTTAAGCCTGATTGTACCAAGCCCTGATGGCTTGAGTTTTGATTTGTTTGCAAAGTATACTGATCCATCAACATTGTCAATAAATTCTTCAAAAAATCCTCTTCTAAAATCCATGTGGCAAGTTGCTCCTGAATCAAGCAACCAATCATTTTTCCAATAAGCAAGTGAAGCATTAAATAAGTCTTCGTTTACTCCAATATTATAGTGTGCCACAACATAGTGAGCGGATTCAGGTGCTTTACCTTTCTCTTTGTCATTAGTTTTACCTTTGGGTTGGTTTCTTTCCTGCTCAATTCTATCCCAAGGCAACTTGCATGTGGATGCATCATGTGATCCATCTCTTTTGCAACGTATACAATGCAAATCTGACTTTTCTCCCTAAAAGTGTCTGCCCCCCATGCCTCTGAAATTTCTTGCTCTTCCTCTTTGACCACATCTTCCTCTGAAAGAATATTGAGCAAGATTCTTCTCTCTATGTACAAGACACACAGCCTCTTCAGAAGACTGAGGAGCTATCTTCTTCCCAAAAACTTTCTCTCTTTCAGCAAATTTTTCACAAGGGAGTCGAAGGTAATATCTTTGAGGTTTCCATTTGCTTGCAATGACTCAAGATAATTTGAGTAAGTGGGATAAAGTGCCTTGAGAAAAGCTACTAGAGGAATGTCCAGTTCAACCTTAGTGACTTTGATATCATGCATAACAGATTTTACTTCTAATGCAAGAGCAAGAGGATCATCATTTTGTAATTCAAGGGTGAACAATTTAATCATGAGTTGAACAACTTCAAGTGCAGAGTGTGAGTCATAGAGTTCCTTCAAGTTTTGTAAGGCTTCAAAATCATTTGAAAATGGCGAAATATGGCGACTCACCTCTTCATTTACTGATGTTGCAATCAATGCATCAGCCTTGCTGTTCTAATTTTCTCAAATGGCGAATTCATTGTCTGAGGTAGGCTATTTTGGTTCTTTATCTCCATCTCCAGCACACACTCCTTTCCACAGCTCATTAAAAATGAGAGTGTGTTTGATTTTCCACGACCATTCTGGATAGTTCTCCTTGCCAGTGAGAACCACTCTCACAATAGATATTAGTGAATGCATTGTAAAACCTCTATATTGTAAAAAAAAAAAAAAAAAAACAAACAAAAAACAAAAAAAAAAAAACCCAAAAAACAAACAAAAAACAAAAAAACAAAAAACAAAAAAGACAAAAACAAAAACAAAAAAACAAAAAACAAAAAAAAAATTAAAAATTAATAAAATAAAATAAAATAAATATAAATAAAATTAAAATTAAAATAAATAAATAAATAATAATAATTGTTGGTGGCAAAAAAATGCAATTCTTGTGGCTAAAATTGCACTTCTGGTGTAAAAAATGCAATTTGATATTTTAGGACAAAGGTATTATATGGGGTAGGGTTATATGGGGAAAGGGAATATATGGGGAGGTATTAATGGGGAAGGGTTATATGGGGAAGGGCATTCGACGTAGGGAGCATATGTATAAGGAGCGAAGCAGTATGGAGCAGCGTTTATGTAAAGTAGAGGAAACATCGGGCAGCAGGGCAGAGGAGTAGCGCTTATATGAGTGTAGGGGCCTAACAAGCTTCCAGCAATGCGCTTCATCATGGCCCTCTTTGGAACAATTCTTGCACACGGGTTTCTCCCTTTCTTTCTTAACAAAAGCATTTTTCTTCTGATTTCCTTTAGATTTCTTTCCTTTTTCACCACTTTGGAATAGATTCTTCTTACCTTCTTCTTGTACATTTTTCCCTCTTGCTTCCAGGTGTGTAGCTTGAACACAAAACTCATCAAGATTCATGAGATTAAACATAAGAATGGTGTGTCAAAGATAGCTATGCAAACCTCCTATGTATTTCAACAAAGTATCTTGTGACTGTAAGTCTACTCCTATCATAAGAGCTCTTCTCCTAAACTCCTGAGTATACTCTTGCACATTTTTACCTTTTAACTGTCTTAAATTTTGCCAATTCATGATAGATTTTGGATATAAGCTAAAGGGTATAATTGTCTTTTTATAGCAGCAATGAAATCAGACTGAGTAATAAAGATCTTACCATGTTTTTTGATCTCATCTTGAGTACTTACTTCCCACAAAATGAGTGTTGCACCGTCCATTCTCAATGAAGGCAACTAAATTTTGATATCATCCTCTTGAAGGTTCTGAATTCTACAATACACCTCCAACTAACGAATCCAATTATCAAGTTTCTTTGCATTCACTTCACCATTATTGATCCGAATTAGATCCTAGAACACTCTCTAAGTTTTCATGAACTCTTAAAGGTCAAGCTTATCATAGATATCCTCGTGACAATGGCAATTTGTGATTAGCGCGGAGCAACGAGGACCCTCAATCAAGCGTGCAAACCGTTGGCCCATGGTAACGCGCACTGGCACAAAATGGCAAAACCAGAGGTTAATTCGAGAAATTGGGGCAATTTCTGATATGTGATTAGCAACAAGTCGTTAATCGCCTACCGCAAGGCAAACCCCTCAGAGAAGGAAAAGCCCCGAGCACCCGGACCCGAAATGTTATGAAATGCGGAAAAGTAATTAATTCGGTTCCGACGGAGCGGGATTCCACAAAACCAGCAGGATATTAGAAGGGCTCGAGGTGGTAAGCGGTTTCAACCAAGTTCCGCCCGATGCCATACAGCGAGTGCCACGCGTCCGGCGGAAGGGAGAGAAAATCGCTCGCATCGGACGGCTAACCATCGTGCTACTTAGCCATCTGATATGAGCGATGAACGTAGGATCTGGGACACCCAGATCAACGGCGGAGACGTGTTCCGATGGATGACCGGATTTGACGAGGTAAAAAAGCATAATTATATAATATTTGAAGTCCAAAGCATTGGCAGAGATTCGTGTTTCACGGGAATTCTTGGAGTTAACAGACAAAACGGTCATTCAAACATTTCCAGTGAACCTGACACACTCATCTGTTACAAAATAGGTGGCCACCTCCCTGTGAGGCGTTATACAGTGATGATTACGTTGAACAGAGGGATTCAGATGGATAGAGGCAAGGAAACCAGAAAGCCGAGAAGCGGAAACGAATAGTCAGGAAGCCGATGGCTTTAAAGCCACGAACTGACAGAGATAGAGCAAGCAGGAAAGAGAGTTAGTTAGACGCAGAAAGTTAAGAGCAGAAAGAAGGAGCCGAGCTGACCTGTAGAAGCAAAGGCAACATTAAGCCAGACAGAGCCAAAGAGATTCAGAGAGTCTGAGTACTCCAGAGAAGGCTTGAGAGGTTCAAGAGAACTCCTCTGTATATGCGTGTCATGTATGAGTCTCAGATTAGGCTCATACTACTGTGACCATTAGAGGTCGAGTTTCAATAAGTAGAGTCTGTGTACTCCAGAGACTTGGGGACCCAAGTACAATCTTGTTGATTCATATATGCTGAATGAGACTCAAATTGAGCTCACTGTTGTAAAAACTCTACTTTTGAAAACATAACAGAGAGGCCGCCACTGAAGGTTGGACTGGGAGACGTAACCTAGGAGTATTGGGTGAACTCCTTATCAAACTTGTTGTATTTACATGCTTGCTTGTTATGTTTTCTCTAATTGCTTCAGTGTCTATGTATTTCGCAATCTTATCGATCCGTTGCATAAAATAACATAGGCACATCCATGCACATGAGTCTGTAATACCTTAATTGTTTGTCTTAGATCAATTTCAGATCAATTATACATGGGCAACTCGAATTTAACGTCAAGTTTTAGAAAAGGTGATTTTCCAGCTCCTTTTGAAGAATGATGATGAGTAAGAGTAAGGGTTGTATTAGTGGAAGAGTGTGAAGATGCTTGTGAAGAAGAAGATGAAGAAGATGGTGGAGAGGGTGGAGGTTTACCTCCATTCCCATTACCTCCTTTTCCACTACCTCCTCCTAAAGAGACTTCTCCATTGGGAGGTTTGGAACTTTCTCCTTGCAACCTGCTATTCCTCTCTTCATAGAGGACCTTCACCATCTCTGTCATATCAAAGAAAGCCTTTCTGAAGGTCTTCTCATCTTCTGTCATGTTTGTAGGTTCTCCTTCATGAAACATCATCTCTGGAGTCTCAACCACAACTTGAGGTTGAACTGGTGTTAGAGATTGTGGAAACCTTACTCTTATTCCCCTTGACCCAACTTCAGGGCTTCCAACCAACTTTCCTTCACCACTTTTGAGTTTTAACCTTGTTAGCATGACACAAAACTAGCAAACAATAAAATCCTTCTTTCACCAAGCAACTAGTAAGCAAAAACCAGTGCTTTGATACAAACTTGATCTGAAATGGAGTAGATTAGTAATGTTGTGCTAATTCCCCATTCAGAATAAAACCCAAGATGTTTATCATTTTCTTATCAAGTGCTTAAGGATTCACCGTTTTTGCTTAATTAACTGATTCCCATGAGTGTTTCTTATGTAAATGTTATAAACAATTTAACATAAAACATATGCTGAACAACAACAAAATAACAACAAGAACATCAAAATACAACACACAACACATATATTTGATGAGGAGTTCACCCCTCTTGGGCTACTTCTCCTTGGTCCAGCTTCCAATGCCTGGGCCTCTCTATTATGCTCAAAATTACAACAAAGTATGCTTACAATGTTCAAATGCCTCTGAAACCTGTCTCAATGAGTTCAAAATTGCCAAAATTGTTCCCAAAAATGCACAGCGGGCCATAATGTGTCGGCACCGACTATTTTTATCACATATTGCAATCAGCGTAAAAACCCAGCGGTCTTATGGTCTTGTGAACAAAACGGGTGATTGCGATATCGGTGGACCCGACGAGATTATTAGCGAGAATGCATAACTTATCGCATCTGGGATCCCATCGCACATCGCAATCGGCAATCAATTGACGATAATAAAATGTGGGACTTTTCCTTCTGCAGGTTGTGATTGCAATATCGCATCGCAACCTGGTACCTATCGAGGTCGATTATGTAGTGTTATTCCCTGCGCACAACACTAGCCAATACATTGCATCCTTCCATGCTCGGGGGCCGATTTCAACTGCTGACCTACCTGCAAATGTGATTTGCGACATGTGGGGGCCAATGGCGGCTTTCCACTTGACACCTCCTCATTCACTGAGGGACTTTTCCACATCATCCAATCATACCACATAGACAAGTCAAACTTGAACTTTGACTTGCTCTAACTTCTGCAAACGAGCTCGGATTTGTGTGTCGTTCACACTGTTGCATTCTGAATGACGAGCTCTTTGATCTGAATATAAGTTTAACAAAATTCTGAAACTTTGATTTTTGAGCATAATTTTGAGCACCTGATCACCCTTGCTACCAACAATGACATCTTACTTACCTTTGTGCACAACCGCAGTCAAGGCGATATTGTACTACCCACTGCTAGGGCTCCCACACAAAATGGTATGAGGTCTAGTTGGGACTTCTTATCGGGGAGATCCCCTAACATGTTAGCGGGTCTAACACTGTTAACACCTTAATACATATTTTCAACAAATTTTGATGTAGGAAATATGGAAAATTCATTTTTCTATAACCTGCTAAGTGACAAAGGAACCTCGAATCGATTAAGTTGCTCCCGCCCTACTAGGTCTCGCTGCTCGCCGCTATTGTGCTCTTTCAGCCTTCGGCCCTTAGCCATGGCCCCTCCGGATGCAACCCTGGAGGCAGCAGCCGTCCAACAAGCCTTCTCTGCTCTGGTCGAATCCTTGCCCTCGCAGCGCCCTCGCCCAGCAATCTCTAAATTCATTAAGAAGTTATATGTCTTGCAAGAGGTATTCCTTCCTCCAACACTTCCTCGCATGGCAGCACTTTCATTAGCAGAACGAGGTCTTATCGGACAATTCACTGGTCTCTGGCCCTCTCCGAAGACAGTGCAAAGATGGGTCGAACAAAACTGGTCTGATAAAATACAAGGAAAAATCTCCATCCGCTTCTGCGGGAAAGGGTATTTCACCTTCCATTTTGAATCAAGAGAAGACAAGGATCTAATCTTTAGAAATGGACCATATTTCATGGATTCCAGAGGCCTATACCTCAACAAATGGACTCTGGATTTCGACCCTGAATTGGATGTCCCTAGCGCAGTCCCGGTCTGGGTTCGGCTCCCTCACCTTCCTCTCCACTGCTGGGGAGATGAATCAGTTCAAGCCATCGGGAATGTTGTTGGAAGATTTATTGACCATAGTGGACCAAAAGATAACATGCAAGCCTATGCCCATATTTTTGTTGAAGTTGATCTTGGTAAAGACCTCCCTGAGGCCATCAAACTCAAAGTGGACGACTGGACGCACATCCAACAATTAGACTACGTGCAAATCCCGTTTAAATGTAAGGTATGTCACAAATATGGCCATTTTGCCAATCACTACTCTAAATTAGTTGATGTTGAAAATGTTTCACAAGATGAGCAATGGGAAACAGTCAAGAAAAAGAAGATTGGCCCCAACCCCAAGGCAAACCATGATGCTGCCCCTCTGAAATCCAATGCTTTCATCCCATCCACCTCATCTCTCCTTCCCCCTGCTTCTTCCAATCCTTTTTCCGCCATCGCTCCCCCTGAAGACAACCCCCTTTCCATTTCCCTTGCTGATGCCATTGAACCCTCTAAACCCCTAAACCCTCTGAGCCCCCCCCCCCCCCCCCCCCTCCCCACTTATCTCCTCCTCCTTTTCCCACAATCCTCCCTCTTCTAGATCTACTAGGAGTACTTCTAAAGAGCACAGTGTAACTATGGACACACAAAAAAAACAAGGGCCAGGAAGAAAGTCTTCAAAGCAACAGAGAGACGAAAACGCTAAAAAGGATATTGCCATGGGTACTCAAAATCCCATAGAAACTTATATTTTGGGGCAAAATAATAAAGAAGAAGTGCACAAGGAGCAAGGAGGGCGAGTAACTCTCTGTACCCCACACACTCAATGATGAAAGTTCTATCCTAGAATAGCAGGGGACTAGGGCACCCCTCCAAAATAGTTTCCCTAAAATATCTAATAATACATGAGAAGCCAGAAATCCTATTGCTACAAGAAACAAAACAAGGACACCAAGAAATGAAAGGAATCATTGGCCAGCTAAAACAGTATAATGGATGCATAAGTGAATCAAGGGGTGCCTTTGGGGGAATTGCAACCCTCTGGAACCACAACATTTGGAATCACATAACAGATATAGTTAGCCAGTACTAGATCAAAACCGCTTTCGAGAATTTAACAGATAACCAAAGGATTGTCATCTATAACATCTATGCACCAATTCATTACAGAGACAAAGAGCAGTGTTGGACTTCCCTCAAAACAAACATAGATGAAGAAGGAAGCAACAATATTATTCTTGGTGGAGACCTCAATCTCATCCTCCACTCCAATGAGAAAAGAGGAGGTTTCTTCTCTCATGACCCCTACAGATCTCTGTTGGAGAACATCATGCAGTCGATCTAGTTAACATTGTTCCAAAAAATCGCAGGTTCACCTGGAATAATCACAGACTGGGCAAAGATAATATCATGGAAAGGCTTGACAGGATTTTGGTGAATGTCACGCTCCTCTCTTCTTACTCCACTGCTTATGCCATCGTTCTCCCTTACTCAGCATCTGACCATTACCCCGCAACTCTTGTTCTCGAAACCCACTGCCCCTTAGGGCCCATACCCTTCAAATACAGCCCTCTATGGAGCATCATTCCTACTGTCCAAAAGATTATCAATATCACTTGGTGTCAACACATAGAATGATCGTCGTGGTACATATGGGAAAGCAAGTTAAAAAGGACCAAATACGCCTTGAAGGAATGGGCAAAAAACTGCTACACGGAACCTGAGAAGGACAAATCTGAGATAAAAAGCAAATTGGAAAAAATCCACAGCATAATTGAAGAACAAGGATTCTCCCAGGAATATAAAACTCTTTAAGGCAATCTCTACTTCCAGCTATATCGTGCCAATAGAGCAGAGGAGCAAAAGTGGAGAATAAAATCAAGGCAGCTATGGCTGCAAGGAGGAGATAAAAATTGATTTTTTTCATAAGCAGACCACTATCAGGAAAAGTAGGAACAATGTTACCTCCATCATCGATGCTGAAGGAAATCTCCAAACCACTCAAGGTGCCATTAGAAAGGCAGCCTCAGATCATTACAGTGCTCTTTTAACATAAACAAAAGAGGTGGAAGATTATTCAAATATGTTGCAACACCTCCCCACTGAGATCAGCAAGGAAGTTAATGAAAACTTGATCAAGGAGATCGAAGAAGAAGAAATAAGAAGATTTGTTTGGACGCTCCAACTAGACAAAGCTCCTGGCCCAGATGGTTTCCCCATCTGCTTCTACCGAGCTTATTGGGGAATAATCAAAAAAGATTTGGTCAAGATGATAAAATGGACTCAACGCAAGGGTAAAATTGGAGGTTTCACCAATGCCACCCATCTTGCCCTCCTTCCTAAAGAGAATTTACCTTCATCCTTCTCCCAGTTTCGGCCCATTTCTCTTTGCAATTTTCTTACAAAATTCTGACCAAAATCCTCGCCTCTCGTCTTATACCTTTCCTCCCCTCGCTCATCTCTAAAAATCAAGGAGGTTTCTTGGCCAATAGGTCGACTCAATTCTCCTTGTCCAAGAAGCTATACACTCCAGCCAATCTAGAAAGGAAAAAGGTTTCATTCTAAAATTGGACCTAGCCAATGCCTTCGATAGAGTCAGACACCCATTCCTCCTTGTTGTTTTCAAGAAAATGGAGTTTGCTACGCCCTTCCTTGATCTCATCAAAGCTTGCATATCTGGCCCTTGGATCTCTCCTCTTGTTAATGGCAGACCAGGACCATCCTTCCAATCCTCATGAGGGCTAAGACAAGGTTGTCCCCTTTCTCCTTACCTGTTCATCTTGATGGTTGAGTCCTTTAGTAAAGCCTTGGACTACAATCGGCGTGTCGGTCTTATCACAGGTATTAAATTTGGGAATGGAGTCAAAAACATAAACCACTCTCAATTTGTTGACGATACATTGTTAATGGGAGGAGCCTCCAATATAATAGCCCGCCGGTTCAAAGCCCTATTGGACAAATACATGGGCTACTCAGGAGGTATGGTCAATCATCTCAAAAGTTGCATCTATGGTTGGAACACTTCTGCTCAAGTCCTTCATAACATCGCTAGCACTTTTGGGGTCCCTTGCAAATTAGACTGGGGGCATTTCAATTACTTGGGCATGCCAGTGAGTGCTGGTCCTCTGAAAGCTGAAGTGTGGGATACTATCATAGATAAAATGAAAAGGAAAGTGCAGCAATGGGGTTCCACTTGGCTCAATCCAGCAGGCCGCCTTGTACTCCTAAAAACAGGTCTCTCTTCCTTACCCTTATATCAATTCACGCTACTGCAAGCTCCTGCTATTTTTCATCACAAAATGGAAGTCATCCTCCGTCAATTTCTTTGGCAAGGGGGGGGAATGAAAAAAAGTACAATCTTATAAATTGGAAGCAGGTCATTCAAACCCAGGATCGTGGAGGCTTAGGAATCAGATCTCCCAAAATCCTAAATCTGGCTTTTGGTGGCAAGATTGTTTGGAGATTCATCAGCAGCCAATCTGCTTGGTGGAAAAGTGTTTTGGAAGCTAAATATCTAAACCATCCAAGACAACACCTCTTGGATTACGATATCCCTAACAGAGTTTGCTCTAAAATCTGGAGGTTATGCAAGAAAGCTATCCCCCTTCTCGCCCAAAACATTTCCAAAGTCCCCAAGGGTGGCACCAACATCAAAATCGGAGCAGACAGAATAATGGGACAACAACCCATCAATAGCAAACCTGGAACTGATCAAATTCTCACCTTCTTTGACAACATAGGGCTTCATTACTTGGACCAGATATCTCAGTGGGATAACCAATCCTAGACTTGGATAGGATGGACCTTTCTAGCCATACCCATAGACCTCGAAGCAAGTTTTGCTAACCTTCAAGCCCACCTTCATAGCATAGCTCCAATTCAAAAAAACGGCATCGATGGCTTCCATTGGGACCCTTCGGGTTCCGATTACACAATCAAAGCTGCCCACCAACATTTATGTAACAACGAATACCCCATGCCCACTTGGCCGCACTGGAAAATCATCTGGAAATCAGAGACCATTCCAAAAATAAAATTCTTCATTTGGGTCCTCCTAAAGGGGAAAGTACTCACTTCTGACAACTTGCAAAAATGAGGCATAATTGGTCCTTCCCGTTGTCCAAACTGTCAAGCTGATGAAGAAACCATCCAGCATCTCTTCATCGCTTGCCCCTTTGCCACTGCCTGTTGGAAAGAAATCTTTTTTAACACCCATCTCCCCTGGGACCCCCAAAACTCCATTGTTGAAGTTCTGCATCTTTGGAAAAAGAACTATCCGTGGCAACGAAAGAAGCATAATATTGCTAAAAGAGTTTGGGATGCTCTTCCCTATCCTCTTCTTTGGAACATATGGTTGGCAAGAAACCGCATGGTCTTCAAAGACAAAGAAACCAGCACAAGGAAATTATGTAACAAGGCAAGGAGTCTTACTTTAGAAACCATCGCAGTCAAGAGTCAAAAGAAAATTGACATCGCTGATCTCTGTGTTGAGGAAAGGAATTTCATAGGGTATTTTTTGGATAAAAGCAACAACAACCAAAGAGGGAGTAACATCAGCAGCCAGCTCAACAACTCTAATCACAGTTGGAAAATAAGATTGAAAGATGAGGAGTTCTTCACTTGGCTTAGAAACAGTAACACCCACTATCTCTTCTTCGATGGGGCCTCTAAATCTAATCCAGGAACAACAGGGGCTGGTGGAATCATCTACAATGCCAATGGAGACATCAAAATGACTTATGAATGGGGGTTAGGCCCCCTCTCCAACAACAGGGTTGAAGCTCTCGCCCTATACCAAGGGCTCATCCATCTTCAAAAACTTGGAATAAACACTGCAATGGTCCTTGGAGACTCAGCCATCATCATAAGTCTAATGATTCACAACTGAAGTGCCTCTAATATGCTCCTGCTTCAAATTATCAATCGGTGTCAAGCTCTCTCACAGCAAATGATGGATATTTGTTTCTTCCATGTTCTTCGATCCTTCAATAAGGAGGCCGACACTTGTGCCAATAGAGCTTGCACCAGATCCATAGGCAATCTTTCATGCAACTCCATCGAATCCCAACATTATCTACCATGATCAAAATTAAATCTATTCTTAGAAAGGCTCGCAGCAAATCAATACTCACTAACATTTGCAGCGTCCTCAAGCAGACTCAGATCTTGGTTGCTGCCAGAATCCGCATGGGAATTCACCATCATTATGATTTTACCCCCAAATCTCTAGAATCGATCCACCTATCCCTTTCCTGTCCCATCGCCCATTCTGCTCTGCTCTGCTCCTTCCTCTCCCGTGACCCACCTCGCATTTCTCCCGTGACCTCCACCCCTTTCTCCCTTACCCTCTCGACAGAGCCCACCTACTTAACCGCACTCTCCCTCGCTCAGTATCGCATCTCATCTTCCTTCTGGCTGCACCCACTTCATCTGTCATTTGCTCTCAGCCATCCTTCTGCTCTGAGCCTTCGCTTCCCTTCCCTCTATTCTACCCCTCCTCCTTTCAGTTTTTTCTACCCAGGCACGTTGGTTCAGCTCTTTTGCAGCGCTCTGTGCTCACAGCGCTCTGAGAACTCAGACTGGTCATACGAAATGGCGAGAAATGAAGACTGCCTTCACTGCGCGGATCTGCAAGCAGAACTGGAACAAATTCGTGCTCATCAGAAGATTTTGGACACCAAAATCGACATCCATGCCAAGATCACTAAGGAGAAGCATGAGGCCGACCTCAATCTCTTTCTCCATAGAGTTTCTTCCCTTCAGGAGCAGTTCAATGACCTCTCAAACAGATGTAGCCATGTCCAAGAGTCCATCGACATTCTGAAGTTCATCATGGAAAAGAATAACGCTCCCAGCACCAGCTCTTCAAATCTAAGGAACGCAGAAGCTGAAGGCAATCCTGAAGAATCTACAGCCCACCAAATTAGTCATATAAACATAGACTAAGCATGTCTTGCAAATTCTGTTTCTTACTGTTTCAGTTTATTAGAATCTATACTTGTTCAGGTTTTCCAAAAGTCAAGCATGACAGAAGCAAAGAGGAATTTTGTCTTCCCTGTAATATTTCCTTACTTTGCTTCCCGGGCATAATGCCTTGTAACACAGGAGCTTAGCCTCCTCAATCTTCTTTTTTGAATACAAACAGCAACCAATTATGTAAAAAAAAAAAGTGACAAAGGAACCTCATGTGGTATAGGTAAGCTTTGGAATACCTACCCTCACAAGTGAAGAACAATTGGACAATCCTAAGTGCAGTATCCCATTGAGGTTTCAACTTGCTTTGGAGGACCCTTGCATCCCAATCTTAATTTGGCAGTCTTGTTTCAGGAAGAAATTCAAATCCACATTCAACAACCTCTGCTTTTTGAACCACCTTTCACCCTCTGTTGGCAAACCCATTGCTTCAACAATTGACTCCTCTATGACAGGGAACTGTAATGTCCTGATTCTAGTTGTATTACCATCAAAAGAGAAGATGAAGTCATGGCACCAGCTGAGGTTGTATCCATTAAAGCGTTGAAAGACCAATTCCCAACCTGCACTTTTGAAAATATCCAACATCTCAGGGTACACTTCGAAGTACATTCCATCAGGTTCAAACCTCTTCACATGGCCAGAATGACCCATTTTTCCAAGCTCCAACACCTACAACACCTTCATTGACCTTGCAATAACTCAATAGGGGGCTGCAAAACTACTAACCCTCTTTCTGCACTGGAAAACAACAAATTTGGGTTTGTTGGAAAATAGTTTTTGGGCGAAACAAAGTAAATTAGGGTTTAGTTTAAAATGGCTCAAATGGGCTCAAAATTTTTGGCAAATGTCACTTCATGCAGGGGGAGGATCGTTACTTTATAAACCACCACTTAGACACTCAGAAAAGACAACTTAACGGGTTGGGAATTGAGTTTAAATATTTTTTGAAAAGCGCTATGAAACATTTCGTAGGGCTACCCAATTTTTTGCTATAGGTCATATCATAAAGCAAAACTTTGGAGAAACTTAGGGTTAGGCACAAGGATTTAAATGCCACGTTTCCCTAGGTTTAACCAACCTTATAATGAGCTCAACACCCCACCCCCCCGCCCCCCTTTTCATGATTATAACTTGCAAAAAGATAGACTGACATCCCTGACCTGACATGAAGGTGTAAACCTCATGCTAACAATTCCTGTAATACTTAATGTAAATTTTTAAAAATATATTATTGACAAAGATTATCTATATATATATCAACTTCATATCTATCAAATATTAACATGAATCAACTCATTTTATATATAAACTTTTTTCAACTTTAATTTTTTAACTCTGGTTAAATAAAGAATTATCATGAATCTATATAATTACGATGAAAGGTGTTTTCTTTATGGAGTTGGTTGGGCAAACACTGTTTAGCCCAACTAATCTCCTCGCTCTATTTTTTTCGTTCTTTCCAATGAAAATTTAACATGTGGTTTGTTCTGTAAATTGTTTTTCGCATCTCGTTTACTTCACCTTTTTTAGTTTCATTTAAATCGTCTCGCAGCACATGGTTCCATCAGTAGGATAACCTCCTTCACGTCAACGATGGTGTTGGGTCACATTGTTCTGAGTTTTTGCACATCCCATCGATAACGTGTTCCGATTTTTGGTACATCTATAGAAGCACTCGTTAAAGAACCTATTGATCATGTTGATTCTAGTGATGTATATGAAGCACCCGTCAAAGAAGTATTTGATTTAGTTCATCTGACAGGTGTTTCGACTTTTGGTATCTTCCATGGTGTTCCGGGCAATCGCTTGGCTTGAAAATGAACACTTATCTCCCAGTAGTAGAAACAACTAAGCTAGCAACAGAGCCTATAGAGGGTCCAACTCGGATTGATAGGAAGACAAACTTCCTTTCATCTCAAGATGGAAGCCTCGAACGGAATGAAACTAGTTGGGACGTATTCCAGGAGAGGCATTGATTGATCGACTCAATTTAGGGAAGGAACCGAGGGGTAGTCAATTAACTGCACTAGGGTCGTTGAACCCGAGAGCTAGGAGAAACAAGGATATATATATATATATATATATATATATATAGATATGGCTGGAGGACTTAGCTTGCTCGCTAGATGTTTCTGCTTGCTCTGCATCTTGATCACCTGGAAATGGTACTGCTAGTAAGGGTGCTTATGTTAGTGGTGTTGGATAAACAAAATAAAGAGAGGAGAGGTATTTTATATCTTTTTATTTGAGGAACAAAAAGCAAAAACTTACCATCGTAGACCACTGAAGCTTCGAATGAGACTTCATATTCAAAACGAACGATCTGATAGGCTATAAAGTCATTACAAACTTGATCGGGTATTGCTCTACAGATTGCAGCATGACTGGAGGTTGGTGGAGGTTGGAAGGACTCCTTACAATTGGACTACATGCCTTATCCACTTGGTTCCATAATGGAATCCTTCAGTAGACCTCCATATAAATTCCTGGTAAAACATTGAATCTCAACCATGCGCTAGATCCTCTGTAGAACATGTCTCCTAGGAGATGAAACAATGGTAACTTAACTTGCTTCCCTAGAACAATTATAAGTGTACGAATCAAATCTATCTGGGTGACCTAACTCAAATGGGTTTGATTGTCACTTCAGTCGGCTCTGTCCCTTGTCGGTGCGGTATTTATTTTGGGTGGATGTTGTCAATCGAGGTCAACCCACCATCACGTGAATCTTTTAATTCAATTTCCACATTAACATTTGGCTTACCAACCAATGATCCTGATTAAGAACAAGAAGAGCCACTGATGATTATGCCTCTAAGTGCTCTCGAGTTTGGAAGAGTTTATCTATAACACTAGATCTAAACTTCTCACATGCACTCTAGTTTCTTAACAAATGACATCAATTTAGATGATATTCTCTCAAGAAGCCCACTGCTTATCTATGCAAGTCATAACCCACTCTTCTGCAAATAAAGTTGTGCGATTGGCTGTTGGAAATAATACTGAGAGGGGGGGTGAATCAGTATTATATAATTCTTTTATTAAATCTTCTTTATTTGTTCTTTGAATTATTTTTGCATGTCAGTACCATAAAATAATGAGCATGAACAAAAGAAAACAGATAGTCACACCAAAGAACACAAGATGTAAGGTGGAAACCCAATGTGGGTGAAAACCACCTGCTACAATATGTCTCTATCTTCTTTCAAATTAGAAACTCCTTTTACAATGGTTTTGTACTGGTGCAGTCCTTTACCAGTACGCAGGCTGCAACCTGCAGAGAGCTACAACTCTCTCTCGTTTTCCAGTCTCTCCTGGAAGGGAGCTACAACCCCCTACTTCTTTTCATACAAGGACCACTTTTCATAGATTTTCAAACTGGATCCATAAGCATCAATTGATCATCAAGTGTAAGAGAATCACCCAATCAACTGTAGTAACCAGATCAACAATAATAGGACCAAACCCAGAACACAACAATGATAAACAAAGATTTTAAGAGAAGTAAGCACCCTGCTCAACTGCTTGCCTGCTTACGTAAGCACCCTGCTCAACTGCTTGCCTGCTTACGTAAGCACCCTGCTCAACTGCTGGCCTGCTTACTGTACTCACCCTGCTCAACTGCTAGCCTGAGTCCCGGACGCACCCTGCTCAACTGCTAGCCTGCGTCCGGACGCACCCTGCTCAACTGCTAGCCTGCGTACCTCGCTCTGAGTCTATTGAACTGCCTGCGTATGTACGCACCTGCAGCCCTTCTGTGCCTGCGTACCCCGCACCTGCACCCATCTGTGCCTGCGTACCGGCGCACCTGAAACGCTTCGCTCCTGCGTCTGTACACACTTTTCTTTCACTGTACTTGCGTACCTTCGGGCATAGATGATTTCAAGACTTTAGAAATAACCCAGACAGTCAGATCTACAGATCCGAACATGCGCCGAAGAGATCTCGGTCCATCAGTAGATTCGCCTTGTTTAGATCCAGACCAGATCTAACCCTCATAAGATATTCAACCCAAAACATGCTCAAGCCAAATGATCTCCTTTGCTTTATATAGGCAAGCTCCTCCTAAAATCATGGAACAATACCACGAGCCGACACCACAATAACCCAAAACCGTCGGCTAAATACCAAGAGTAAAACATAAGAAACCCCAGGTGTGCTTTTCTCTGCCTTGAAATGTGTGCACTGGGGGGACGCACCTCCTGAACGGCTGGCCTGCGTATCTGGACGTGGTCCCTGCATGGTGTACCTACGGGTACGCACCTTATGATCTGATTTCCTGCGTACTTCTATATTTTCAACAAAAAGAGGGCCTTGCCACGGGAGTTGCCATCAAGTACAACATTCGTAACATATAGCCATACCAGAAACATAATGCCAACAATCTCCCCCTTTGGACTTGATGGCAACCTCACAAACCTCAGCTTCATTCTCCCCCTTTGACATCAAGGGCAAAGGGGTATGCTCCCCCTACGATCATGCTCCCCCTGAAAATGAACCAGATCTGCAGCAAAGAACCATAATCCACCATGAAAGAGATAGAGACATATTGCAGCTATTTCCAAGATCTCCTTCTGACCATCCTCCATAATGCCAACAATGCATTATATATGCTCCCCCTGAACCTGTACCATCAATCAGAAAGGTTCAACAATAAGATGATGCATCAACAACCCCCAGCTTTTGCCTGAGGTATTCAAAAGTGTCCCTGGGCAATGGTTTGGTGAGAATATCAACAACTTGTTCCTTAGAAGGAACATACTCCAACTTGACCTTCTGTTCAAGTACTTGTTCCCGGAGAAAATGGTACTTGATTGGTATGTGCTTGGTTTTTGAATGCATAACCGGATTCTTTGAGATGTTGATTGCACTTGTGTTATCACATAAGATGGGGATAGGTGGTGTACAAGTGATTTGAAAATCCTGCAAAGTCTGCATCATCCAAAGGAGTTGAGTGCAACAAGATGCAGCAGCAACATATTCCACTTCAGCTGTAGACAAGGCAATCGAACTCTGTTTCTTGCTGAACCAAGATACCAGTCTGGAACCCATAAAGAACGCACCACCACTTGTGCTTTTCCTGTCATCCACGCTTCGGCCCAATCTGCATCTGTATAAGCATGAAGTGTAAGATCTGTATCTCTAGGATACCATAAGCCATAATTTTGAGTCCCTTGAAGATATTTGAAAATTCTCTTCACTGCCTGAAGATGAGTCTCCTTCAGATTTGCCTGAAATCTTCCAACTATTCCAACTACATGCATGATGTCCGGTCGGGTACCTGTCAAATAAAGTAGACTTCCAATCATAGATCTGTAGGTTGGTTGATGTACTGCTGCAGATTCATCATTTGCACTGAGGCTACATCCTGTGACCATGGGTGTACATACTGGTTTTGCATCTTCCATACCATATTTCTTCAAAATCTGTTTGAGATACTTGGTTTGAGATAAAAAGATTCCTCCTTCTTTTTGTTGGATTTGCAAACCAAGGAAATATGTCAGTTCTCCTAGCAAAGACATTTCAAATTCTTTCTGCATGACCGAGGCAAAGCTTTGACTCATCGCTTCTTCATTGCTCCCAAAAATAATGTCATCTACATACACAACAAGTATTAGCAATTTGTCATTTTCAACTTTTATATAAAGATTGCTATCTGCTGATCCTTTTGAAAAACCTTGTTGATGAAGATATTTGTCCAAACGGTAGTACCAAGCCCTTGGAGCTTGTTTGAGACCATAGAGAGCCTTTTTTAATCTGCATACAAGATTTGGATCATTTCCAAGAATGAACCCATCTGGCTGTTCAATGTATACTTCTTCTTCCAACTCTCCATTCAGAAAGGTTGATTTCACGTCCATTTGAAATACTTTGAAGTTTTGAAAACTTGAGAGAGCAAGGAACATTCGGATGGCCTCAAGTCTTGCAACAGGAGCAAAGGTTTCTTCAAAGTCTATTCCTTCTTGCTGCGCATACCCTTTACAAACAAGTATGGCCTTGTTTCTAATTACTTCTCCATTTTCATTCAATTTGTTTTTGAAGACCCATTTTGTTCCGATAACATTCTTATCCTTTGGTCTAGGAACCAGCTCCCAAGTGTTGTTCTTTTCGATTTGCTCAAGTTCTTCATCCATTGCTTTCACCCAACATTCATCTTTGCATGCCTCTTTCACACTTTGTGGTTCAGTAGAGGAGAGTAATGCCAAATAGCTTGAAGCTTCTGCAACTGTTCTTCTTGTTTGTACACCTGCTTCTTTCTGCCCCATAATCTGAGATTCTGGATGATTCTTCTGAACATATCTGGATGGAGTCTTTTCTTCTATTCTTGTCTGCTCCTCTGGTTCTTCTTGAGGTTCTTCTTGGGATTCTTCTTCTTCATCATTCTGTCTTTGAGGGTAGCCTTCATCTTCTTCGATGTCTTCATGATGTACTTGCCTAGGAATGTATCCCTTCTCATCAACCACTACATCAATGCTGTCAACAATTCTGCCAAGTCTTTTATTGTAGCATTTATATGCTTTGCTATGTGGAGAGTAACCAAGAAGAATGCCTTCATCTGCTCTAGGTTCAAGTTTGCCAAGCTGCTCATCAGTATTCTTGATATAGCATTTGCTCCCAAAGATTTTGAAGTGCTTTACCGAAGGAGTCTTACCACTCCAGAGCTCATGAGGAGTTTGAGTGCTGTTCACCCGGACATTTGTTTTGTTGAGAATAACAACCGCAGCATGTGCAGCTTCACCCCAGAAAGTTGCGGGAGTTCCTGATTCATCAAGCATAGCATGAGCCATTTGTTGGACTGTTCTGTTCATTCTTTCCACAACTCCATTTTGCTGAGGAGTTCTAGCTGTAGAGAATTCTCTTCTTATCCCATGTTCTTCACAGAAATCGAAAAATTCATTTGAGGTAAACTCCCCACCTCTGTCGGATCTGAGGCACTTAATTTTGTGACCTGATTCATTTTCAACCAAGGCTTTGAAGGCTTTGAATTTTTCGAATGCTTCATCTTTGTGCTTCATAAGTCCTAGCCAGACAAACCTGGAGAAATCGTCAATGAATAATATCAAGTATTCTTCTCCTCTAGGTGTTCTTTTCCTGAATGGACCGCATGTATCTGTATGAACTAGCTCAAGAGGCATGCTAGCTGATCCTTCCTTCTCTGGAAAGTTAGTTCTGGTTTGTTTTCCAAACTGACATGATTTGCATATGGTGTTGTCAGGAATTTTGATATCTGGAAGATCACGAACTGCCTGATATTTGCATGCTTTCCTTATTTGTGAAAAGCTTAGATGCCCCAACCGCCGATGCCATAACCAGTGCTCATCATCCTTGCTCAGATAGC
Organism: Pinus tabuliformis; assembly: GCA_031772625.1. Lineage (NCBI taxonomy): Eukaryota > Viridiplantae > Streptophyta > Pinopsida > Pinales > Pinaceae > Pinus > Pinus tabuliformis. The sequence goes on from CM062818.1 coordinate 40,077,493, forward strand.
ATTGTTGTTGTCCTTCTTCAAATATGTACAGATTATTTGGAGTTCTTTTGCCTTTGATCACTGTTTTACCTGTATCAAGATCACGAACAAGACATTCATTTGATCTGAATATAACCTCGGTTCTTTGATCACACATCTGGCTGACACTTAGAAGATTATGCTTCAATCCATCAACATACAAAACATTTCCAGCCTTGAACTTTTCTTTTAACTGAGCAATGCCCTTTCCTTTTATAGTTGCAGGAGTATCATTTCCAAAAGAGACTTTCTTTCCCTTTTCTAGAGCAGAATAAGACTCGAGTTTTTCTTTATCACCTGTCATATGCTTCGAACATCCACTGTCAATGTACCATAGATTTTCCTGTCCTTCTGCATAAAATGCTATCCCACAACTTTCTGTTTGAGGTTCCTTTATTCTCCATGTTTTGGTGCTTGAGGCTTGTTCCTTTTTCTGCTGAAACCTGCTCCTGCATTCAGAGTCTTCATGACCAAATTTATTGCAAATAGAACATTCAACTTCATTTTCAAGAACCGAAAAGTTGTTATAGGTCCTCTTTGTAATCCCTGTCATACTTCTTTGCTTTTGAGCTTCTCTAGTCATGATCGTTTTATATGCAACACATTGAGCTGCTTTGTGACCAAAGTTATGGCAAGAAAAACATTGTCCATTGAAGAAACTTTTGCGGTTATTGAATCTACCAGCCAACTGATTGTAGTTTCTATTTTCATCTATTCTTGAACCAAATTGAGAAGATTTTACCTGTGACTGGTTGTAGCTTTTGTTCACCCTTAAGATGGATTGCCCTTAATAGTTTATGTTTGTAATTCGTTCCTGCTTTACCTGTTGATCTTCATTGTTCTTTTGCTCATTTCTTCTTGCTGCATCAAGATAACTTTTTGAGGTGGATGCTTGAGAAGTTTATCCATTATAGCCCAGACCTGTCTTGTTTAGAGGAGACCGCTGCACATTGATAATCTCATCCAAAGTTTCAGATCCTTTGACAAACTTGAGATTAATAGCTTTTGTTTTCTCAATCTCTTTTCTAAGACCAACAATTTCACCTTCTAATTTTTCAAGATGTTTTTCCTTTTCATCAATTTGAAATTGTAGAGTATCAATGATCATGTTCTTTTCTTCTATACATCTCTTGAGTCTAGTAATTTCATCATAAAGGTTATCCACATCTACAGCATCCATATAATCATCATCTTCAAATGCCATTAACAACTTATATTCATTACCTTGTTCATCTTCATCACTGTTTGATAGACCATCACTATCTTCATGAGTGTAGTAGCTTTTCTTATTTGCGTTATGTTTCTTGTTCCATCTAGCAGGTTCCTTTCCTTTATCCTTATAAGGACATTTTGCAGTATAATGACCTACTCTTCCACAAGCAAAGCATCTAAAAGGTAACTTACCTCTGAACCTTCCAGAACCCCTTTGAAGATTTCTGACAAAATTTGATTCTTCTTCCTCTTCTTCTGGGACGTGACTTGCTTCATAATAATCTCCTTTGCCTGATGCCTTGAAAGCAGCTTCTCTTCTGTCTGATGGACCTCCCTTTCTCATTTCATAAGCAGTTAGAATTCCATGTAGCTGAGACATAGTAAGAATTCGCAGATTTTCCTTTTCTTCTATTGCAGATACTTTAGATTCAAACTTGGGGGACAATGATCTTAGAACCTTTGCAACCACAATAGCCTCTTTTATTTCTTCACCCAAATTTTTCATACAATTAACAACCTCATATACTCGAAGAAAATAGTTAGCCACACTTTCATCATTATACATTTTGAGAGTCTCATACTGAATTCTGAGAGTTTGAAGTTTAGCACACTTTACCTGTTCATCTCCTTCATAGCTTGTGACAATTTTGTCCCATATCTCTTTTGCGGATTTATAGTGCATTACCTTCATGAATTCTGATTGAGATATACATCCTAATAGAGTACTGACTGCTTTCGCATTTGTTTCATACTTCTTTTTCTCGGCTGCATCTGTAGGAGTAGCTGAAGGAAAAGCGTAGCCTGTCTCTACGATGTCCCAAACTTCTGTACCAAGAGATTGAAGATAGGCAGTAACTCTTACCTTCCAATAATTGAAGTTTGTCCCATCAAAAACCGGTGGCCTAATTGATGCTTCTCTCTCGTAGTTGCTCATGATGAACGATCTACCTTCAAGCGATCAAGCTTCTCTGAAGGACCTGCTCTGATACCAATTGTTGGAAATAATACTGAGAGGGGGGGTGAATCAGTATTATATAATTCTTTTAATAAATCTTCTTTATTTGTTCTTTGAATTATTTTTGCATGTCAGTACCATAAAAAAATGAGCATGAACAAAAGAAAACAGATAGTCACACCAAAGAACACAAGATGTAAGGTGGAAACCCAATGTGGGTGAAAACCACCTGCTGCAATATGTCTCTATCTTCTTTCAAATTAGAAACTCCTTTTACAATGGTTTTGTACTGGTGCAGTCCTTTACCAGTACGCAGGCTGCAACCTGCAGAGAGCTACAACTCTCTCTCATTTTCCAGTCTCTCCTGGAAGGGAGCTACAAACCCCTACTTCTTTTCATACAAGGACCACTTTTCATAGATTTTCAAACTGGATCCATAAGCATCAATTGATCATCAAGTGTAAGAGAATCACCCAATCAACTGTAGTAACCAGATCAACAATAATAGGACCAAACCTAGAACACAACAATGATAAACAAAGATTTTAAGAGAAGTAAGCACCCTGCTCAACTGCTTGCCTGCTTACGTAAGCACCATGCTCAACTGCTGGCCTGCTTACTGTACTCACCCTGCTCAACTGCTAGCCTGAGTCCCGGACGCACCCTGCTCAACTGCTAGCCTGCGTCCCGGACGCACCCTGCTCAACTGCTAGCCTGCGTACCTCGCTCTGAGTCTATTGAACTGCCTGCGTATGTACGCACCTGCAGCCCTTCTGTGCCTGCGTACCCCGCACCTGCACCCCTTCTGTGCCTGCGTACCGGCGCACCTGAAACGCTTCGCTCCTGCGTCCGTACGCACTTTTCTTTCACTGTACCTGCATCCTTCGGGCATAGATGATTTCAAGACTTTAGAATTAACCCAGACAGTCAGATCTACAGATCCGAACATGCGCCGAAGAGATCTCGGTCCATCAGTAGATTCGCCTTGTTTAGATCCAGACCAGATCTAGCCCTCATAAGATATTCAACCCAAAACATGCTCAAGCCAAATGATCTCCTTTGCTTTATATAGGCAAGCTCCTCCTAAAATCATGGAACAATACCACGAGCCGACACCACAATAACCCAAAACCGTCGGCTAAATACCAAGAGTAAAACATAAGAAACCCCAGGTGTGCTTTTCTCTGCCTTGAAATGTGTGCACTGGGGGGACGCACCTCCTGAACGGCTGGCTTGCGTATCTGGACGCGGTCCCTGCATGGTGTACCTGCGGGTACGCACCTTATGATCTGATTTCCTGCGTACTTCTATATTTTCAACAAAAAGAGGGCCTTGCCACGGGAGTTGCCATCAAGTACAACATTCGTAACATATAGCCATACCAGAAACATAATGCCGACATTGGCTCCATTAATGATTCCTTATATGATCTTGCTCAGTGTTAACCCTCCGTAATGTGTAGTAATTGCCAACAATATGTAAAAAAGAAACGAGATATATTACACACCTGTATTACCTGTCGCGAAGGTCTGGGTCTCGAGTTAGGGTTGTTTTATGGACTACTCAAATTATTTTTTTTACCGATAACCAGACTTCAAAGCATTTTATGCATGTGTTTGTTGTTTCATCATGATAAAAAATGTCTGTTTTGTTGATTCATATTTTTGTTTTAATCTCAAGGCATAATATCACAGTGGTGAGTCCCAATATGACATTGACACCATATGGGTCGCCCACAATGCCGCCCAGATCGACGAATTCGTCACACCCTTTGACACCGTTACCGGGCAATTCGACACACCTGTCCGGTAAAAAGACATCGAAAAAAATGGTTATATTGTTGGGAAGCATCGTCGGTTCAACAGCTCTATTTGTGATGCTGTGCTTGGTGTTCGGTCGATGTGTTAGGCAGTGGAAAACCTCTGTTAGAACAGGTAATTATCAATTATTACACTATAGCTTCCATGTTGAATTGAGCTATATTTTATTTTATTTATTTATTTGTAACTTTATCAGATTAAATGGTTATGAAGAAAATTGTTATTGTGATGCTCTCCACAGATAAGAAATGGTATCGAGAAGATCCACTTACATTATTTGTTGCATGCTTTGTCGAACTCACTTTGTGCATAGCGAGGGCAACTAAATTCAGAGCATCCTTTGCAACAGTGGTTGCCTTCACTACTTCTGCCGCTTTTCTGAAAGCTTCAGCTTTGGCCTTAGCTAGAGCCTTCGCTACCCTCTTCACAGCAGCCTTGGCTTCCACAATGAAATCCTCAAACAAAAGCAAAGATTTCCCAAATGGTAAAGGATTATTCTTTCCTGACACAGAATTACCCGACAATCTCTTTGTTACACATCATTTTGTCATTGTCCTTGTACTCCCCGTTCCATGCTCCTGGAGCACCTCTACAGTGAACCCCACATGCTTTCCCATCATGTCCCTCTTCATGAGCATAACAATTCCCTTTTGCATCCTTTCCCAAAAATCTTCCATTTTTCTAAGTTTACAAGACCGGCGCCACTGACCCGTTTCCTCCTCGCACTGATTTGTAGAGATTAAAACTAGCATTCATGTCATATGGATCGACTGAGCCCTTTCTCAGTCACGCCGATCCTCTTTTGGAAATTTTTTTAAATATGGAGTTGAAGTTTCCAGGTCTAGAAGCTTCGTAACGGAAGTCTAGTAAATGGTTGGGTCGGATGGAGCCGAGGAAGTCAGTTTGGGCTCCTTTCCCCTATTAGGATGGAACTAACCCAAGAGATAAGGCCTTCTCCCATGATAAGAGGAACCATCTCCCCCCCATCCAAGCTATATAAACCTCTCTTTTTCCTAAGCAAAATCTAGTTGGAGTGTTTAGTTTTGGAGTGAGATTGAATGATCAACAAGACATCTATAGCTTGTAGCTTTCTAGTGTATGTTTGAGGGAGAATAGTGTGTTTGGTTTGGTTTGAGACTAGAGGGAAGAGGCCTTAAAACTTCCATTGTTGGTGTTATCCATGAGATGCTAGAAGAAGTGTGGGAACCCGGATATGTCGGAGGAGACCAACAACGTCAAGGCATTGGTTGTAATCTCTTTCTAAATTTATATGAATACAATTATTGATTGATTTCCTACATGAAGTGTTATCTTACATCTTTATGGCTTAATGTTCCTTGACCTATTAAGTAGGCTGGATGAAATTTGTATGTTATCATGTTTGTTGCTTGTTGTTGTTTGCTCATTTCATGTATTCTAAGGAAGGAAACGAAAGATAGATGGAGTGAGGAAGCAGGAACATCACCAAGCGGAATATCATTCTAAGAGGTAGGCCCTCTTGATTGATTCTAGCTTAAGGAGATCCCCATTAGAGTCACCAATTTGTAGTGCAGGTAAATTCTAAGTGCGAACACAAACAATTCCTCTAGCCCGAGAGATCGGGTCTAGCCACAAAAAAATAATCTATGGAGGCAAAATAGGTCAAAAAATACTCAAAAACCCTAATATTTCATGAAAAAATGAATAAAATGGGGCAAAAGTAAATTTTTTTACCATTTACCATTTTACCTTTGTGTGAAGAGCCTTTTCTTCACTTGATTTCTTGAGTCCTTGGATGGTTAGTGGCTCTAGGACATCTAAGTCATCGCTCATTCAGCTACTTGTGTGCTCAGCGAGTCAAGTAGATAGTTGAGTTGCTCCTTGCATTTCATTTTTAGTCCTTTGTTGCTTTGATTTTCATTTTACAAGTTTGAAAAGCTTCGTTTATTGATTGAACGTCTCTTTCCGGGCATAGATCATATTGCCCGTCTTGTTCTTGGTTGAGCCATTGCATCATTAGTTTGGAAAGAATTCTATTTTGTGCTTTGCATTTGCTTGGGGTTGATTGAATTGAAATTTTTTCATTGAAGTGTTAGTGAAAGGTTCATTTGGTCAATTCATTGAAAAATACATAATTCTGGTTTGCTAAATCAATATGTTACGTTAGTTAGCATCATTGAAGACTAAAGTTGCATTAGTATTTGCATTGGAAAAGAAATGAATTCTCTTGACTATTGAAAGGACTCTTTGAAGTGAACTTGATAGGAAAGGTAGGAATTGGAAGGAGTTTTTCATTATTTTATTTTCAAAAGTGAAGTAGTGAAAAGGTCATTTTGTTTTCGATTGCTTTCTTGTTTGCATTTGATTGTGTTCTCTACTCTCATTAGTGTAAACAATTCATCGAATCGAAAGAGTCTTTTCTCATTTAGCTGCATACAGAAGATTTTGAGTCACATCGATAAGGCCTGAAAACCGAGAGATAGTTTCAAGATAAACTTTAAAATTAACTCAATTAACCTGAGATGCATTTGAAATCTAACGATCACATCTATAAGGTCTAGGCTAGAGGCATGTTCTGGTGTCTTTAAAGCTAGCAGTTGTCATTCGCTTCGGTACTAGACATCACTAGTATGGACTTGTGCTCCCCGTACTGTCGTGTATATAAAGGGATACCCCACTAGGTTGCAATCCTTTATCCATAGGAAGTCGAGTCTGCCGCCTTGTGAACATGATACACCGAACAAAGCATTTAGGGAGATTGCCTGCCCGTACTTCTCAGTTTGCCGGGAGGTATTATGCAATTCATGGTCACCTGGTAATCCTTTCTACCTAGATCATCCTGAGTAGTCATGTTATGAAACCAGCTCACAAAAAGATAGAAAAGATATATCAACGCCTTAGAATTCAGCCTCTTCGAGGGGGAAACTTCCTTTACATTACACAAATGAGCAATTCTTGGATGATTCAAATGACAAAACCTCCTTTCTATATATAGGAGTCTAAGGAGTCACAATATAACCCAGCCGACCTAAAAATAATAATATAAAGCCACAAAAATAACAATAGAGGGATCCTATGGGGCACAGTAATAACAATGTGGGGACAATAGGGGCACAACAATATTAATAAGGGATACAACTACAATAGTAATGGGGTAATCACTAGTATTATAGGGACCCAACATGCCCCTCTCCTTCAAAAAAGTGTTGTCCTCAACGCTTGAGTAGTTTTGGATGCTTCTGTATAAAATTCTCATCCTCCCATGTGGAATCTTCAGCGGATAAGTTCTTCCACTTGATAAGATACTCCGAAATTGATCGATTTCATAACTGTCAAATTCTTGTTTCTGTGACTGCTTCCGGTTCCAATATAATTTTTCCTTCCTCGTCAAGTTTTGGAAATATTGTTTGAACTGGGAGCTTGTCGCCTATAACCTTCTTTAAACATGAAACATGGAAAACTAGGTGCAATCGAGAAGCTGCAGGAAGCTCAAATTTGTATGCCATAGTACCAATCTTTTGCAACACCTTGTACGAACCATAATACTTTGGTGATAATTTATTATCCTTCTTAGCTTGCTTGAGGGACATTTGCTTATATGGTTGTAGCCGTAGGAATACCAAATCACCTACATCAAAACTTCTTTCGCTGCGATGTTGATCTGCCTGTTGTTTCATTCTATTTTGTGCCAACACGAGGTTATCCTTTAAGAGTTGGAGGACTTGTTGTTGATGTTCGATGTGATGTTCCACTGCTTGAACCTTAGAATTTTCTCTTAAATATGATGTGATGGATGGTGGTTGATATCCATAAAGTGCCATAAATGGGGTCATTTTTGTTGTTGTATGGAAGGAAGTGTTATACCACCATTCAGCCAGAGGCAACCATTTGACCCATTGTGTCTGTTTATCAGATACAAAGCAACGAAGATATCCTTCCAAACATTTGTTTACTATCTCAATTTTCCCATCAGATTGAGGATGATAAGATGAGCTATGAGCTAACTGAGTACCAAGACAAGAAAATAATTATGTCCAAAAATTTCTAGTGAAAATGGGATCTCTGTCACTTACAATAATCTTTGGGTTTCCATGTAGCTTTTGAATTGTTTCCATAAATGCAGTAGAAACTGTACTGGCTTTAAATGGATGTGATAATGCACAAAAGTGTGCATACTTGGTAAGTCTGTCAACTACCACCATGATGACACTCTTTCCCTCAAACTTGGGTAAACCTGTGAAAAAATCCATTGAAACCTCCTCCCAACGTTGGCTTGGAATGGATAAAGGTTGTAATAGACTCGGTGTCTTAATTGTTTCAACTTTATTTTGTTGGCAAACCAAACATTCTGCCACAAACTTTTGAATATCTGATTTAAGGCCCTCCCAAAAAATTCCTTCTTAACCCTGTGGTAAGTTTTTAAAAATCCTGAGTGCCCTCCTAAGGGAGAAGTGTGCAATTCCATAAGAATCTTTTGTTTTAGCTGGGAATTCTTATAGAGGTATAAGCGATCTTTGTACCATAACGAATCATTTTTCCAGCTAAATGTATCAGACGTACTGGAATCTTGTTGTAACTTTCGAATAAGTGCCCACACTTCTTCGTCATTCTTCCATTCCTCCCTTGCTTCGTTTATCCAATCTGGTTGGATAATAGAAATGGCACACAACAATGCTTCCACATCCTCATCCTTTCTTGAGAGTGCATCTTCCACCACATTTTGCTTCCCTTTTTTGTAGATGATTTCAAAGTCATAACCCAACATCTTTGTGACCCACTTTTGTTGCTCTTCAGAGGATAATCTTTGTTCTAAAAAGTATTTAAGGCTATCATGATCCGTTTTTACCTTGAAGTGTCTTCCAATTAGGTAGGGTCGCCATTTCTTAAGTGCATGGAGTATTGCCAACATTTCCTTCTCATAAATAGCTTTGTGTAAAAAACTTTCCCTTGATTGGACGACTTTCAAAAGCAATGGGTCTTTCATCTTGCATTAAAACAGCACCAATTCCATTTCCTGAAGCATCACATTCCACAATAAAGGTTTTTGTGAAGTCTGGTGTAGCTAAGACCAGTGCTTGGCACATTGCCTCTTTAAGATGTTCAAAGGCCTTTGTTGCTTCTGGAGTCCATGAAAATGCATCTTTCTTCAATAATGTTGTTAGAGGTGCTGTTATTCTCCCATAATTCTTAAAAACTTGCGATAATACCCTGTCAACCCAAGAAATCCTCGCAATGCTTTATGGATGTGGGGATTTTCCATTCCTTAATGGCTTTAATTTTGCTAGGGTCTACCTTAACTCCTTCATGAGATACAATATGACCCAAATATTCCACCTCTTGTACTCCAAAGAAACATTTGGATCTTTTTGCATATAATTGTTTCTCCTCCAATAGTTGTAGCACCCTGTCAACATGTTCAACATGATCCTTCCAAGACTTGCTGTAGATTAGTATATCATCAAAAAATACTAACACAAATTTTCTAAGGAATGGTTTGAAAATTGAATTCATCAAACCTTGAAATGTTGAAGGTGCATTGGTAAGGCCAAAAGGCATGACCAAAAATTCATAATGACCCTCATGAGTTCTAAATGTTGTTTTCGGAATGTCTTCAGTCTTCATTCTGATTTGATGATATCCTGAACGAAGATCCAACTTGGTGAAGTAAATTGATCCATGCAATTCATCCAGTAATTCATCAATGACAGGAATGGGAAACTTATCTTTAATAGTGAGCTTGTTGAGCTCCCTATAATCCGGACACATGCGCCATGATCCATCCTTCTTGTGCACCAATACTACTGGAGCAGAGAAAGAACTTTGACTCGGTTGAATTATACCAGCCTCTAGCATTTCTGCAACCATACGTTCAATTTCACTCTTTTAGGCATAGGGATATCTGTACGGCCTGATGTTTGGAGGAACACTTCCTCGAATCAGATGAATAGCATGATCATGATCACGAATAGGTGGGAGACCTTTGGGAGTCTCAAATACCTTGGAATGATTGTCCAAGACTTTTTGGAGATCTGGAGAAATAGATGATTCCAATGTGGAAACATCTAGCGAACATAATTGTGCAATTACACCTCTTTGTTCCTTTTTTAGAAGCTTTGTCATACCGTTAGAGCTGATTATCTTTCCCGGTTTCCCTGCAATACCCCTTAATTCAACTTCCTTTCCTTCCATAGAAAATTTCTTGAAAATTAAAAGCTATTGTACCCAAGGATTGTAGCCATTGGACTCCTAGTACAACATCAGCACCTCCCATTGGAATGGAAAGCATTGGGCTAGTCAATACATATTCTCCCATGGATAGCTTGATATTATGGCACTTTCCAAAGCAATTTATTGTTCCTCTATTTGCAACCATCACTTGACACTCTGGTGCTAGATATAAGAAGCAATTCAATTCTTTTGCTACCTTATAATGAATAAAATTATGGGTGTTTCTTGAATCAATAAACACTATTACCTTTTTCTTCTTGATTTGTCCTTCTATCTTGATGGTTTGAGGAGTGGTAATTCCCGCCAATGCATTACAAGATATGGTCGGATTCATTTCTTCTTTATCTAGGCTTTATTCCTCGAGTATATCCTCTTCTTTTGACTTTTCCTGCTCCTTTTCTTCTTTCTCTTCACAATCTATGTAGAATAATTTCTTCTCAGCACACTTATGACCTTTAGTGTATTTGCTATCACAACTGTAACAAAGCCCTTCTACTCTTTTTTCTTCCAATTTTTGTGGTGTCAACCTTATAGGTTGTGGAAGACTAGGGGCAACAACACTTCCATCTTTATAGTTGTGAGTGATATGCTTCCTGGTTGCCATAATTTTGCTTTCCATTTTTCTTGCTAACCTGAATGCCTTCTCTAATGAATCAGGTTCCCAAAGGTGAACATCGTGTTGGATATTATCCTTTAAAGTCCCTATGAACACATCAATCCAATGCTCCTCTGGAATATTTTTTACCGTTATGTTCAATTTTTGGAACTCCTCAATGTACTCCATTATTGAACCCTTTTGTTTGAGACTTATCAATTGGCTAAAAAAAGTGTTTCTTTTTGTATCCTCATAATGTGTTGTCAATTCTTTCGTAAAAATTGCCCAAGTGATAATTTGTTTATGAGAGAAAAGCCATTGATACCATACAAACTGAGTTGGTTCCAAATATAAAGTTGCAATACGTACCTTTTGTGTGTTTTGCACATTATTGAAATCGAAAAATTGCTCCATTTGTAATATCCATGTTGCGGGATCCTTGCCATTAAACTTCCTCATATCGATTTTTGCAATATGGTGGGTCTTCGATCCAACATTAGAGTCTATGGAATCATGATTAACATTTCTTTTGTTCTCATCATGAGTTTCCTTTACTACCCTTTCACCATTAGTGACCATTTCTTGTAGCAACTTATTCATATTTATCTTCAATTCTTCCATCTTATCATCCATGCCATCAATTTTAGCATCCATGCCATTCATCTTAGATTCCATGCCATCCATCTTAGCTTCTACGCCTTTCTTTAAATAATCCATCTTAGCTTCTACATCTTTCCTTAAACCATCCACCTTAGATTCTGTTGCTTTTTGTGCAAGTGACACTTGTTGCACTTGGTCTCGTAATTTTGATATATCATGCTGCATTTCTTCCTCTTCTTCATGAGTCATGCTAGAGCTTTCAGGTTGCTTACTAGGTGTTTGCATTTTCTTTCATCGGGGCATCAATTACTGATTCAAACTAATTTTTCAAACCAAGCTTATGCAAAAATTAAAAAAAAAAAAAACTACACACCATTTTTCACTTTGTAGAAGCTTGATATTGAATCTGATGTATCTCTGCAATTTCAGATCATCCAGTTCTGAAATTTCGATTTGTAGTAGCCCTCTGTGTCCTCTTTCCAATGCCACCAGTCTGATCCAAATTGGATTCTCCAAGGAAGCACAATCTCCCAAGATGACCTGATTATAGACTAGTTTAGTAGAGCGAACTTGTACAACGTGCCACGAGTCACTGTTCAGACCTTTGGCTTTGAAAAATATATACAAGAAACTACAGTTCGTCCTCTTTTTATACCTTCTTACGAAATTTCAATCCGATGGTCAGAGAGAAATTTATGACGATTTTCCCCAGGTCACCTGTTTGGAATGTAATTCGGGAGTCTGCAAAAAGACCAACCTCCTCAGATCATATCTCCGAAAATATAGCGCAAAAAGCTCTGAAATTCGGACCCGAGATTCAGCGCGATTTCTTGTTAAATGGGTTTTTTTTTTAGCTTCTGAAATGTCGCAGAAAAAAAAAGTTATAGCGAAAATTCCACGATGACCTGTTTGGAGCAGTGAAACCCTAGAATCCAAACCTCTGATACCAAATGTTATGAAACCAGCTCACAAAAAGATAGAAAAGAGAGATCAATGCCTTAGAATTCAGCCTCTTCGAGGGGGCAACCTCCTTTACATTACACAAATGAGAAATTCTTGGATGATTCAAATGACAAAACCTCCTTTCTATATATAGGAGTCTAAGGATTCACAATATAACCCAGCCGACCTAACAATAATAATATAAAGCCACAAAAATAAAAATAGAGGGATTCTATGGGGCACAGTAATAACAATGTGGGGACAATAGGGGCACAACAATATTAATAAGGGATACAACTACAATAGTAATGGGGTAATCACTAGTATTATAGGGACCCAACAAGTCATTTGATCTTTTTGACTCTTTAAACTTAAAATATCATCTGAGTGCTTGTCCTTTCGAGCTCATTTCAAACAGAAAGTGATAGAGTCACCTTTGCTTCTTTCTCGACTCTTAAAACATGAAAGAGCACTAGTTTGTTTATGCGTCTTAAAAAATTGTTGCCTACGATCTCATAACATTCATGTTAGTCTTTTTTAGACCAAATCGTGAGTATTCATTTTAAACACATTGTAAAGCCTTGGAATTTATCTCTCTCTTTCTGTCATTTGAGACGAAGTCATCATGACTAAACCATTAGGTTCGCCTAGTTCCACTTCCTCTCCTCCGTCTGAAAGATTGTCTGAGGAGCTGTTTCCTGAATTACCGTAGTCACTTGAGGACCAGGGTGTTGAACTTGGAATTGTTCTGAGCATTCAACCTTTTCCATCTCATCCTCCACCTCCCTCTAATACTGGGTCACTTTCTAACTTTGGCCCGGAATCTCCAGATAATCCTATCGAGACTCCAGAGAGTCCGCCGACTTTTGAAGGTCAGCTTGTACTGGTTGTTTATCCTTCAAATCCTTTGTTCGATCCTGTTGTGATATCACCACAGCATTCGTACAGTCCGTATGATCAGTCGAGTATTCCTTTGGAATTATCCCCTCGAACATCTTCGGTCGTTCATCATCGCTTGTTTCCACCCATGGAATCCGAAGGCGAAATTCCATTCTCCTCTCCGGGTCATTCAGAGGTCTCCACTCCACACACTGTAGAAGAGGAAGAATATCCTTTTCCTCCTGAAGGTTTCCCCTGCATGGGAAGCATTCCAATCAGTGTTTATCAGGAGTTATTGCATAATTACATGACTTTAGCTCAGTTGGTTTCAGGTACGCCTAGTGCCTCATCGCTTTATCATAACCCTATATGGTCGTCTGGCATAACGCCTACCTTAAGGTCCATTCATTCCGAACCCGAACTCTCAGCCGATTGCACATTCTGCAGTCACTTTAGTTCCAGTGCAACCCACCGTCCCAAATCCTCTTATTTCGTCGATCCAAGTAACCTAACCAGTTCAACCGACGATCTCGAGTCATGTCTCTTTCAGTTCGTCAATCCCTCTAGTAAGTGGAAAGGTTGTGCGACCACCTGGGGGGTAGAATCTGAATGTTTCTATGATGTCTGGTACAACCAATGTGAGTGGCTCACAATATCACATGGTTGGGATGAACCGGCCTTCTTCTGGTGTTGTTCCGAACCCTGATGGTCCTACTAGATCAAGCAATGTCCAATACCAACAGGTCCAAAATCTTGTTGGTCCGTCTGGGTCAAGCAACATCCAGTATCAGTAGCCTTATGGGGCTCAGGTTTAGTACCAAACTCCTTATGTTCCATATGGTTCATAAGGAATGGTCAATCCGCCTTATGTCCTTCAACTTGGATAGTATGTTCAGCCTGGTTCGTCCGCCGCTCCCGATGGCTATGGCCAGATACAATTCGAAAATTTTCAAGGTGTCACTCCGGGAACTGTTCAAGTACCCTTGCAGCAACAAGGACAACTTCTGCTACAACAAGGGCAACCTTTGTTGTAGCAAGGGCCATCCATGCAGCAACAAGGGCAAATAATGCCTTAACAAGGACAATTGCAAGAGCCGCAGGGGCAACACTCACAACAATTGCAGCTGCACATGCAATATGTTCAACAAATATCCCAGCCTATGTCTTCACAAGGCCAGCCTCTACAGCCGCAGTGACATCCTTTGCAGCCACAAGGTCAGCCCTTGCAGCAGCAAGGTTACCCCGGGCAGTAGCAACCCTTATACTCATATCAACAGGGTCAGCCTTTGCAAGGACAAGGTCAGGGTCAAGTCCTGCAGCAACAGGTTCAAAATCCTTATGTCCAAGAGCAGCAAGTGAAAAATCCTTATGTCCAAGGGCAGCAGGTTCAAAACCCTTTTGTCTAGGGGCAACAGGTCCAAAACCCTTATGCTCAGGGACATCAAGTGCAAAATCCATATGTCCAAGGCCAGTAGGTTCAACAACCTTTTAAACCATATGTTGCTTATCAACAGCCTATGGCCGCACAATTTCAAGGCTTTCAAGGTCAAAATCCTCCCTACGGGCAAGGTAACCTACAGTGGGGGCAAAATCAAATGTTGTATTTCACAAAACCCTCCACTATGGGGACAAAATCCTTACTAGCAGGGATGGGCTCCTCTGGTTAGACCCACTTATCGGCCTCCAATGCCTTTCAATACTCAATTGTTGTTATTGGCTACACTAGAGTTGCCAGATGTGTCTAGACTCACGAATGATTCGATTCTTCATTCGCCATATTGGCCTCCAGTTCTGTCCAAGAATCCGAGTGATTGTCCGAAGTTTGAAGGAAAAGTGAAAGAGGATCCACAAGCCCACGTGATGACATATCACCTGATGATTCCATTCGTCTTCGACTTTTCCAATGAACTCTTACAGGTGCTGCAGCTAAGTGGTAATTGAGATTAGCCAGTGGAGTCGCTAATTGAGATCTGAAGATTATAATTGAGATTAGCGTCAACGATCTCGAGCTTTTTCCAAAAGCGATTTGGTTCTTTTGTATGATCAGGCTAATGATAAGCTGGGGGCAGGCAAGTTCGAACCCATGTGGCATGGGCCCTACATTGTTAAATGTGTGTTACAGAAAGGGGCCTATGAGCTTATTGACTATGAGGGAAATCCATTAGACAAGCCCTGTAATGGGCTTCATCTCAAAAAGTATTATGCTTAGGTCATCTTACATGGCTACTATTGTACAATAGTGTGTCATTCATTTTTTTGTGCAGTGTGGTTTGGTGTGTTGTTTTCGAGCATCTTTCCTACTTATTATGTTTTTACCTTCTTTGCAGATGTCGGTGTCTCCTCACATCAGTTTCACTGATGGTGCCTGCCGAAGTACCCGTAATTTATCATCCGCAGCATGGGCCATTTATGACCCCCATGGTAAGTTGATTGACCTTCAAGGCATATGTCTATATCGAACAACTAACATATTGCTGAGTATAGCGCAGGGATCGAATTGTTACAAGAAGTTATCGCTCTTGGCATTCAACAACTGGTTGTCAACCTTGATTCACAGCTTGTTGTTCTTCAACTCAACGGGCAATATTCCGTCAGAAACCCTCAGATATTGAGAATGTATCTACGTATTCGTCTATTGGATAGAAATTTTGATTACATTACATATCATCGTATTCCTAGGCATATGAATACATTGACAGATGCATTAGAATTATGTGTTGGATAGACATTTGCGAAACATGTAAAAATAAGAAACAAAACATTTGTACCATAATAAGCAAGGGAATATATATATATATATATATATATATATATATATATATATATATATATATATATATATATATATTTGTCGATAATGTTTATCGTACATCAAAACCCCAAAAAATAATATGTGTGTTCAAAATACATCCATGGCTCGCAGCCCTAAAAATGTGGAATGCTAGACCTATGAACTAATCAACATGATGCTCATGGTAACATGTAACTGCTTGGACTACACAAGTTAGCAATCAGCGGATCCGGTCTCATACCCCCACCGTGTGCCTCTGGTGTTGGCGCGGGATATCACCCACCCAAGCGTACTTTGGCATACCGTGGGTCAATCCCTCAAGGTTCCATGAGATCTCCTCCTCATTATCGGTTCCTTCATGATAAGGACAAACATCAAACTGACGAGCAATGCACATGGCAATTGGGGACATCCCTGCAGGACGCTCTGGTCCCACATCTGCATTTACAAAATTGGAATGTTATGAATACATATATTTAAAAAACATTAAAATTGTTTGTTTTTTTACCTTCATCATCAAAATCCTCCCCCTCTGGGAGTGGTATATCCAAATCCCCACGGAAATCGATACTGCTGTAAGGCCAATCCTCTACTACAATCAGTTGTTGTCGTAGCCACGAGAAAAAGGCGGGCTTATAGGACATTTGTTGGCCCCCAGTGATCCTAGGCATTAACTCACTCCAACAGACCATTCGTGGGTCTCTTAGCATCGACATATCCACCTTAGCCAGCTGGTATTAGAACAGCAGAACCCACTCCAAGAAGAAGGTCACTAGCACAAACCCGAAGCAAAATTACTTCAGGTTTCCCGCCTTAGCTTTTGATAGTTGGCACTTGATGTTGATTTTCATAGGTTCCGCCCAGTTAAAGATAGTGGGCACCATGCAGTCAATAGCATACTGAAACTTCGACTTGTTGGTCTCATGCGCTGCTTGGGACCCAACCACTCTGTTGATGGTCAACTGTAACACTCTCAACACAAGATCTCGAACGATCATAATCTCAATCTTGCCACTTTTGGATTTGAGAGCTTCTTGAAAATGTTTCGTAAGTAGCATCATCACGCTTGCCCTAATCGACCTCGACCCATATAGATTGACTGGCTCCCCTCTCCAAGACAGACCTATGATGAAATAAATTTCTGAAGTTTCTAACTCCAGCTCTTGGTCACCAATGATGAAAATTTCTCGATTCACGTCCTAGAGACTGATTAGGTACCGTAGCAACTCGGGTTAAGCCCGTAGACCTGGTGTAAGAAAGAATTTGAGGATCCCATAGTTCCTCAAAGCCTCCAAGCAATTTGGGTTAGCTATTGCTTGCGTTCTTTCCAATCCACCATTTTTCATGATTTTCTCCCTGCAAAAACCATACAATTAAGTCAATGATTATCTTTGGCTGGAAAAATTTGGATTCAAACGGTCGAATTGAGCAAAAAACATGAATATTCTTTGCTCACAGTGCCAACGTGATTGTTTTAAAAATAGTGGTGCCGACAGCGCGCTTGGTAGTTTTCCTAACCCCCGATTAGCACGGATCTGTTCTGGGAAATCGCGTTGATCGAGGGCAAAAATGTTTTGCCAAAACCTCCCCATGAAATCCAAAAAATGGATAAAAACAGGTAAAAACAATATGAAAATGGAGCTTAAGGTCTTGACTCTTACCTGCTGCTGACGACTCGGTGAATGACCTCACGGATCTCCTGCAAGCTGCTCCGGAAAAATTAGGACAAAAGTGGGTTAAAAGCTCTTCACACAAAGGTAAAATGGTAAATGGTAAAAAATAATTACTTTTGCCCCATTCTATTCATTTTTTCATGAAATATTAGGATTTTTAAGTAATTTTTGACCTATTTTTCCTTAGAACTAGATAATGCATTTACCTTTCTTGTACAACGACAGGTGATGGATTGTCGATGATGGTACTAGAGTCGTGTTTGAGCTCTTTTCTCGGCTCCTAAAACTCAAATGAAAAGATCGCCGAGTATTTTTCCCTTTTTGACTTGTAAAAGAGAATAAAATGGGGGGTCTGCTTTCCAACCCTTTTCCGACTCTTTAAAACATCAAAATATTGTCGATCTCTTGTCGTTTTGAACTCGTTAAAGGCTACGAAACGTCGTTCACCCAGTATACATTTACCCCTTTTTCACGTTGTGATGAACTATTTACAAAAAAGGTACTCCTTGAATGAAATGGTCAATCAGTTATCTCAAGTATTGTTTTCTACCTTTTCGGGCTCGAGAGACACAAATGTATGAAAAGGGCCATGTGGAGTTTTCTTTTCCGTGTCTTTTTCAAACTCGCTAAACATGAAAGAGATACCAAGTTACACCTTTTTCGAACTCGTTAAAACATTTAACGACATCGGATTCGTCACCATGACGAACGCGAGCTTCTCCTTCCTAGGGCTCATTAAACTTACTAGGTCGGAATCGTCTAAAGGATGAACTTATAGTGCAAGCACATGCTATCCCATTCAAGCTTGCAATAAAAAAGAATTGGGGTACCTACCAGAAATAGTGGGGGAAAATTGGAAATTCTATCAATTGTGTCAGTAACTCACTCTTGAACATGACACTCTCTGATTTGTGTCGGGGTTGGGATATCCTCACTTCATCGTTGACTTTCTTGGGTTGGGTCGTTCACTTGCCTTCCATTTGATCTCTACCACGTCATCATGACCACCAATCCCATGGATCCAAAAGCTGCCAAACTCTAGAATTTTGTCGCCGATATGTTCAAGTGTTAGTCCATCTGCAGTTACACTTACTCTTGATTCTCTGTATCATCTGAAATCATTTTCATCCCTTTGTCTCGTGTCGATGATGTGGAATACATCATGGCCCTCCTTCGACATGTCACTTCCTGTCAACTTCAGCTCATTATCCAGGAAGTGTAGAAATTCTCTACAAATCTCGCTCTGATACCATGTAGAAAATCGGATGTAGGTTAACCTGATAATGCAATATAAATCAAAGCATAATATTATAACCTAATTCTACTATCAATTTGCAGAAACTTAAAGATCGAGCTAAACAATATAACTAGAAGAAGAAGAATCAATCGCACAATACACATGAAAATACTTTGGGGAAAACCTTAGCTAAAAACCCCACTATCTATATTATCATACAAGGTGGAAATAAATAGGAATTATACAAAGCCTTAGCTCTCACAGCTAGCCAGCTCTCAGTACAATCCTCATAGATGCTCACAGGCAATCTTGGATTCTCTCCAGCCTTCCTCTCTACCCTCCAAGCTCCTATTTGCTTGCATTATTCCTTGTGGATGATCTTTGCCTCACCAAGTGGAAAACCTCTCTCACACACTGTCAGAACTGCGCAATCCTCAAGGAATGATTCCTTAACTGCATGCATGAATTTTCTTTATAAGAAAACACATGCAATTGATAGTACATTGTCCTTGACTTTAATATCGACTAGGTCTTTCTCAGAATAGACATGCATGAGTTTCTGATGAGGGAATCTTCAATTAACTGGAGTAGCACTAGTTGAGTGCATGCATGCATCAACTGACTATTAACTCACCATTAGTTTCTCAAACAGTTTGGAACTAATTTAACTGGACTTAACTCAGTAAACTGAGTTAACTAGTTACAACTCAAATATAACTCAATCTTATCTCCTTAATTTAAGGGATAACTCTTGCATGACTTTAGAAAGACTTCTAAATTGAATTTCTCCAACTAATTAATTTAAAACAAATTAATTAATTATTTCCAAGTAGCTATTAAGACTAAATTCGATTTTAATTCACAATTTAATTCAAGGAAAGATTAAATTGGAATATTATTGTTGCCATATTTCAGCACTCCCTCTCAACAAGAAAGGGATTATCTGCCACCCCGATCCTATCTCTATGGAATTCGAATTTACACTTTGACAATGCCTTTGTCAAAATGTCAACATCTTGGTCCTCTGTCGAAATATATTGCAGCAACATGATCCTCCTCGCTACACAGTCTCTGAGATGACGATACTGGATGTCGATGTGCTTGGACCTATCATGAAATACTGGATTCTCAAAGAGTTTGATACAACTCTGATTACCACAATAGATCACAGTTGGATCCATCCTCTAATCAAACAAACTAACTAGGATTTTTCCGCATCCAGATGGCCTCACATGCTGCCTGACTTGCAACCATGTATTCTGCCTCTGCCGAGTTAAGTGCAACCAACCTCTGTTTCCTGCTGTACCAAGAAACCGTTGTTGACCCAAGGTTGAAAATCCCTCCTGATGCACTCTTCTGATCTGATGGACTCCCTGTCCAATCTGCATTAGTGAAGCCCTGTAGCTTCATTCCCTTTGTCCGTCTGTACCATAATCCATATTGAGATGTGCCTCTGAGGTATCTCAATACATGATTTGTCGCCTTCCAAAACATCTTGGTAGGCTGAACCATCGCTTGAATCAATTGGTTCACCGCATAGCACAAATCTGGTCGTGTGTTCACTAAGTACATCAGTGAACCCACAAGTTGCCTGTACACAGTAGCCTCTACCACTTCTCTTGAAGTAGCATCCTCATTCCTCTAGTTACCTGCTAGAGGAGTCTGCATGGGCTTGCACTTCTCCATGTGGAATCTCCTGAGTATCTCATTGGCATACTTGCCCTGAGACACAAACAACTCGCCATCCTTCTGCCATGCTTCCATGCCAAGGAAGTGATGCATGAGACCCATGTCTTTCATCTCGAATTCTCTTGCAAGGTCCTCCTTGCAAGACACGATCAACTGATCATCACCAATCAATATGAGATCATCAACATAAAGTACTATGATCAACAACTTAACTTTCACCTCGATGTGGTACAGGTTCGCATCTGCTTCCCTCTTTGTGAAGCCCAACCCGGTGAAGTAGTTGTCTATCCTGGTGTACCAAGCACGAGGTGCTTGCTTTATCATGTACACATCTCTCTTGAGTTGGCACACATGCGACTCACGATCAAATGTCTCAAAACCTTCTGGTTGCTCTATGTACACCTCTTCCTCAATCTCGCCATTGAGGAATGCAGTCTTCACATCCATTTGATGGATCTTCCAACCCATCTGTGCTAATAGTGCCAACATAGATCTGATAGATGAGTACCTTGCGACAGGAGCAAAATTATCATCATAGTCAATCCCCTCGACCTGTGCAAAACCACAGGCAACAAATCTTGCCTTATGCTTCTCCACACTACCATCAACAACTTGCTTTACCTTGTAAAGCCAACGGGAACTCACAAGTGACTTGTTCTCTAGTCTCGAAACCACGTCCCAAACACTGTTACAAACTATGGAGTCATACTCCTCCACCATAGCATCAAACCAAATCGGCTGCTACACTGCTTCCTCAAAGGAAGATGGCTCGGTCTCAACACATTCCCCAACAAGGGCCATGTATCCAGTGTAACTCTTAGGTGACCTCCTCTGTCTACGCTGAGAATATGGTGCTCCCACATTCTCTCTCGCATCCTCCAACAATTTGTCAGCTTCTCTTGTGTGCTTCCGTCCATCTCTGGAAGACTCAGCTTGAGTGGATGTCTCCACTCCTGGAACCTTTACATGTAGCTGCTCCACATTAGTGTGAGGCTCCTCCTCCTTAAGAACCAACAGTTCCTTCACAGCCTGTAGTTGGAGCTCCCTCTCAAGGGAAACTCATATGGCCTTCTGCTCATCAAACTTGATATCTTTGCGAACCACTATCCTCCGACTGGTAGGGAAGTACACTCGATAGTTGTGAGGTGTATCAGTGTACCCCACAAATATCACAAACTCTGTTGTCGGCTCAAGCTTCTTCCATGCATCCTTTGTCACATGGCAATATACCGATGAGCCAAAGATCCTAAAGTGACCCACATCTGATCTCTTACGGGAGAAAGCTTCCTCTTGTGTCTTCATCCTAGGTATGCGATGAGGGCTTCTATTTTGCAAGTAGATGACCGTGTTGCATGCCTTAGACCACAAGTGAAGTGGTAGGCCTTGGTCATGCAGCATTGCCCATGCTACCCCTACAATAGTTCTGTTCTTCCTCTCGGACACCCCATTCTATTGTGGGTTATGAGGTGCCGTCAACTCTCGTTTAATTCCTTCCACTGCACAAAAGTCCTTAAACTCTTGAGAGACATATTCTCCACCATTGTCGCTTCTCAAGGCCTTGATCTTCTTCCCTGACTCTTTCTCGACCAAAGCTTTGAACTCACAAAACTTTGTGAAGGTTTGGTCCTTATTCTGCATGAAATAAATCCAGAATTTACAAGAATAATCATAAATGAAAATCAAATAATACCTTTGCTTCGCTGTGGATGTCGTCGAGAATGGTCCACACACATCAGTATGTACTTGCTCTAAGATAGCCTCTGCTCGACTATCTCGATCATGAAAGGAAGACTTGGTGTACTTTCCCAAGATACAACCTTTGCATGTGTCAACTTGCTCAAGTTTACCTTTGGGAAGTCCTGTAGATATCTGCTGCATTATCTTCAAAGCCCCATGATGCAAATGGCCCAACCGCCTGTGCCACAACTCGCCAATGTCTTGGATTTGCACCAATTCTTCTTTCGTACTCAATGCTACACAATCATCTACCTCTAGTTTATAGAGATTCTTCACCCGAATCCCTATCCTCTTGGTCTAACCCATGGCTATGTGTCTTAGGAACGCCTTTCCTTTACTAAAGACAACATCATAGCCTTTTTCCTCCAACATCGCAACTGATACCAAGTTCTTCTTTAGTCCAGGCACATACTTCACATTTGTCAAGGTGATAGGAGCTCCATGCTCACCGTGCCCACTCTTGAAACACTATAACTTCTGTCGTCACCCATCTCTATGCGCATTTTGAGGTCTTTCTCCTCCAAGGCACTGAATTGTTGAGAATGCAACAAGATGATGGAGCTTAGTGGAAAGGAGTCGCCTTCACTAAGTGGGCCCGCAGGCTATTTTTGGCGCAAAGTCTATTTTTAGACATATGGATCGTGGTCTATGAGTTACATGATGCTATTTATGGATGATTGGTCATGTTGGGAAAAATAGATGGACTTCTATTTTTGGTTCACAGCGGAGTGATCAGAGTCTATTTTTAGACTGCCAGGCTAAAAATAGAAACAGTGAAATATTATTAGCCCTTAGTAATATTTGGACTCTAAACATTATCTTATTCTCTTGGAGCACTTCAGTTCGAGCTACGGATGTGGCACATGCAGCTGACAGAAGGAATCACGTGGTTTCTTATGTGTTAGTTGAGCTATTGCATGGAGGACTTCAGTTAGAACTCATGCATGTGAGTTCTGTGGAGTTGGATGTGGAGTTGATGGAGTTGTGTTCAGTTTGACTTAGTTGAACTAGTTGTATTTAGTCTAACTAAAGAATACACTATTGATGAGTTGTGTGAATTGATTGTTAATTAATTCACTAATTATTAACTCATAAAGCAACTAAAGAATACATCAGTTAACTCAGTGCATGGACAATTCAACAGAGATAGGTGTTAGAGGTAAGTGAAAGGGTGAGTTGTGACTATCAGTTGTGCATGAGATTTGCACATGCATGGGATTGAGTTATGCCAATGAGGACTACGCAGTGTGGGCCTATACCAAGGCAATTGTAGCTTGTGCTCACGTGATTTCTCATGCAAGATTTTGCAGTGGAGGCAGGCAAAGCAACGGAGGAGATTTGAACCTGTGATTGATTCAGATCTGAGCTAGTTTTGTGTGTAACAGGTGGAGATAGTATCGAGTACTTGTGAGGAGTATTGTACTATGTATTGTTACATGTTCTCAATCATTATAATATACAGATAGTGTGGGGTTTTCAACTGTATGCCTTCCCTGGGTTACATACTGTGTTAATGTGCGCATGCGATTGATGTTTCATTGTTTTTAATGCTGCTAAATTGATGATCAACGTAGAGGAGGTTATGTATTATGCATGTATTCCGCAATAGTGTATAATCGGGATAATCTCTGTGAATAAGTGTTTATTATTCAAAATTTCTACATGGTATCAGAGCTGTTGATCATCAGATCTATTATTCAGAAAGTGTTTACATTTTATTTCTTCAGGCAGAGTCTGTAATTGGGCCAAGTAGCCTCTGGATTCATCCTTCTTTTGGAAGGTGAGATATCCGGTGAATGCCCATATAGTCGATCTCTGTACAAGAAATACTTTGTTCTCACGAATTTTAGATCAGAAGTGGTTGAGTTTTGAGCTGGTGGAATGGCGCTCAAGGATAAACTCAGAAACATCAAAGCTGAGAATGGAGATGCCACAGATTGTCCGCAAAAGAAGAAAAATAAGAAAGCTGTTGGATCTGCAGCTGGAGAGGCCTTAGCCTCGCAGTTTGAGCTGGATTTTTCATTGATCACATGCTTGGTTTCAAGTGTGATGGGATTGGTGTGGTTCTTGTACAATGGTGCGTCTTTTCACATGATAGGAGATCGAGATTTGTTTTCTGATATGGATGAGAAAGATCTTGGAGTGCACATCGAGATGAGTGATGATGGTAGATACAGTGCGACCGGTATCGGTGCCATTTCCTTTGAGAGGGAGTCTGGTAAACCCTTCAGATTGAAGGAAGTGGTGCATGTTCCAGGATTGAAGAAGAATCTTATCTCTGTGGCGATGTTAGAAGACAAGGGATATGATGTTGTCTTCAGCGAGGGAAAGGCTTTCCTGCGAAGCAAGACAACTGGAGAAACCCGGAAGATAGGGGTTCGAGCCAGGAACCTTTATCAGTTGCATGTAGATGCATGCAAAGCCTTGAGCAGCGAGGCAACTGATGGAGACTTGGTGGTTGAGAGGGAGCATTTATTACCGCTCAACATGCAGAGCCAGAAGAAGTCTCAGACGATTGTGGAAGAGCCATGATTGGTGCAGCAGCTTCAGGAGGTTGTGGAGCAGCCACAACAAGGGAAGCTGAGAGGAGATTGAATAGAGACATCTACTCATGTAGAGACCTCCAGTAGGGGAAACTTCGAGCCAGGTGGGCAGAGGTATCACATGCATCCATACCTCCAGGTAGGAGGTGGGGTGATGTGGATTGATCATCCCAAGGAGGAGGGGCAGGATCCTTGAGGTACCCAACCTCTTGGATGAGACCTTGCTACGGGAGCCCCGATGTGGAGTAGTAGGAGCTGACTGATTGGGTAGAGACAGATGCAGATGGAGCGACAGTGTAGGGAATCCCAGGACAGCGCATAGCTAGCAATCTGCAGCAATGCAAGAGGCACAAGTGTTTTGCATAGTGCTAGGTGGCACAAAGAGGTGTGAAATGGTGCGAGATGCATGGAGATGTTGCAGTAGCATAGATTTCAGAGAGGGAGCACTTGTCAGCAGCAGGTAGAGCTTCAGCATCAGAGTATGTTCCTAGCCCAACGGAGTGGTCAGTTGGGAGTGTTTTTGTTCCAAGTGTTGTTGGAGCAAATGGACCGGGCAAATGTGTTGCATGCAGAACATTCCAGAGTTGTAGGATAGGGGTTGCAAATAATCCATATCTTGTTGAGAGGGAGCGTTGAGAATGAAACAAGATGATGGAGCTTAGTGGAAAGGAGTCGCCTTCATTAAGTGGGCCCGCAGGCTATTTTTGGCGCAAAGTCTATTTTTAGACTATGTCTATTTTTAGACATATGGATCATGGTCTATGAGTTGCAGGATGCTGTTTATGGATGATTGGTCATGTTGGGAAAAATAGATGGACTTCTATTTTTGGTTCACAGCGGAGTGATCAGAGTCTATTTTTAGACTGCCAGGCTAAAAATAGAAACAGTCAAATATTATTAGCCCTTAGTAATATTTGGACTATAAACATTATCTTATTCTCTTGGAGCACCTCAGTTCGAGCTACGGATGTGGCACATGCAACTGACAGAAGGAATCACGTGGTTTCTTATGTATTAGTTGAGCTATTGCATGGAGGACTTCAGTTAGAACTCATGCATGTCAGTTCTGTGGAGTTGGATGTGGAGTTGATGGAGTTGTGTTCACTTTGACTTAGTTGAACTAGTTGTATTTAGTCTAACTAAAGAATACACTAGTGATGAGTTGTGTGAATTGATTGTTAATTAATTCACTAATTATTAACTCATAAAGCAACTAAAGAATACATCAATTAACTTAGTGCATGGATAGTTCAACAGAGACAGGTGTTAGAGGTAAGTGAAAGGGTGAGTTATGACTATCAGTTGTGCACGAGATTTGCACATGCATGGGATTGAGTTATGCCAATGAGGACTGTGCAGTGTGGGCCTATACCAAGGCAATTGTAGCTTGTGCTCACGTGATTTCTCATGCAGGACTGTGCAGTGGAGGCAGGCAAAGCAGCGGAGGAGATTTGAACCTGTGATTGATTCAGATCTGAGCTAGTTTTGTGTGTAACAGGTGGAGATATTACTGAGAACTTGTGAGGAGTATTGTACTATGTATTGTTACATGTTCTCGATCATTATAATATACAGATAGTGTGGGGTTTTCAGTTGTATGCCTTCCCCGGGTTACATACTGTGTTAATGTGCGCATGCAATTGATGTTTCATTGTTTTTAATGCTGCTAAATTGATGATCAACGTAGAGGAGGTTATGTATTATGCATGTATTCCACAATAGTGTATAATCGGGATAATCTCTGTGAATAAGTGTTTATTATTCAAAATTTCTACATGAATAAACTTTTATCGTTGGTCATGTGGAATGAGGTTCTACTGTCAAGATACCAGACACAACCCATCATCGATGACACCATGCATGCGATGAGGGTAAAGTCCATTTCGAACTGAGAGGCCAATGTCTCACCTTCCGATCCTTTCGAGGGTCCCTTCTTGGACTTCTTTGATGGGCAATTAGTCGCATAATGTCCCATCTTGTGACAATCAAAGCATCTTACTTTAGATTTGTCACCCTTCTTCCCTCCATGAGAAGAATTCGATTTGGAATGGGAGACCTTCCCCTTCCCTTTCCTTGCCTTACTTGCTAAGGCCAGATTTTCTTCATCATCATTCTTGGATGAAGAACCATCTCGTGTGCTCCTCCTGATCTCCTCCTGCATAAGATCCGACCACAGTCGTTCCCAATCCGATAGTTTCTCTCTTCCATTCATAGAGTCCTAGTAGCTATTCCAACGCTTTGGAAGGCCAAGGAGAGCGAGGCTCACCATATCATCGTCGGCAATAGTTATTCCCACACTGCCAAGCTCATCTTTGCAAGTGGTGAGCTTGTTCAAATATGTGGAAATAGTATCGCCCTTCTCCATCTTGATTCTTCGAAGCTTATCCTTGAGCGCCAATTTCCTCTGGTCGCTACTATTCTGGTAGAGGTCCTTCAATGTCTTCCACATTGAAAATGGAGTATCCTTCCCATGGATACTTGAGACAATATGGTCTCGAACTCCCTCAAGGATGATCTGTCTTGCCTTCACCACACACTTCCACTCAGCCAACTCTTGTGCATTCGTTGAAGTTGGCTTTGGGATTTCTTGATCAATGAATTCCTTCAAGCCATTGTCTTCTAATACAGCCTCCATTCTATCTTTCCATGCTATGTAATTCGAGCTACCTTCCAAGGCATACTTGAGTCTCAAGCCATAGAACGCCATTGGCCAAACTTGAAGTATGATATGAATTCGATTTGCACCTGCAACCCCGAACTTCAAACTTCAAATTCTCTTCTCAGTATACTATTCACAACTTCGATACCATGTAGAAATTCTCTACAAATCTCGCTCTGGTACCATGTAGAAAATCTAATGTAGGTTAACCCAATAATGCAATATAAATCAAAGCAGAATACTATAACCTACTTCTACTATCAATTTGCGAAAGCTTAAAGATCAAGCTGAACAATATAAACAAAAGAAGAAGAATCAATCACACAATACACATGAAAATATTTTGGGGAAAGCCTCAGCTAAAAACCCACCTATCTGTATTATCATACAAGGTGGAAATACATAGGAATTATACAAAGCCTTAGCTCTCACAGCTAGCCAGCTCTCAGTACAATCCTCACAGATGCTCGCAGACAATCTTGGCTTCTCTCCAGCCTTCCTCTTTGCCCTCCAAGCTCCTATTTCCTTGCGTTGTTCCTTGTGGATGATCTTCACCTCGCCAAGTGGAAAACCTATCTCACACACTATCAGAAATGTACAATCCTCAAGGAATGATTCCTTGACTGCATGCATGAGTTTTCTTTATAAGAAAACACATGCAACTGATAGTACACTATCCTTGACTTTAATCTCAACTGGGTCTTTCTCAAAATAGACATGCGTGAGTTTCTGATGAGGGAATCTTCGATTAATTGGAGTAGCACTAGTTGAGTGCATGCATGCCTCAACTGACTGTTAACTCTCCATTAGTTCCTCAAACAGTTTGGAACTAATTTAACTAGACTTAACTCATTCAACTGAGTTAACTAATTACAACTCAAATATAACTCAATCTTATCTCCTTAATTTAAGGGATAACTCTTACATGACTTCAAAAAGACTTCTAACTTGAATTTCTCCAACTAATTAATTTAAAACAAATTAATTAATTATTTCAAAGTAGTTGTTAAGACTAAATTCGATTTTAATTCACAATTTAATTCAAGGAAAAATTAAATTGGAATATTCTTGTTGCCATATTTCAACAGGAAGTTGGCTGAGAGACTCCCTTCTAGTACCTTAGAGCTTGCATGCCCTAATGGCAAGTTCTTCGCACTTGACGACAAGTTCACATCATTGGATTTCGATCGAGTGACTTCACAGGTGTTCGACCTCAGTTTCTTTATTCACATTCCGTGGATTGTGCTGCTAGTACCTTGAGAGCCATTGTCATTATTGGTGGTTCCTCTCGCGCTTGTTAACGGTTCATGTCATTGATCGGTAATCAAGTGACTTTCTAGCATGTTCAACGTTAACACATCTATTCACATGTTGGAATTTGTACTTTGATTAGGTCGTATTGGAGCGCAAGACCCTGGGCTCAGATTACAAAAGTCTAGGTTGCAAGGTGATGTGACATGATCATGTTGATATACATGTCTCTTTCAGATGGATGGCTGTGACCATACCATGAGTTGTTATATGTGATCCTTCTCATTATTGGATGGCTACGACCATACCTTGGTTTCGTTATGATCCTCTCTATTGAATGGTTGTGCCCATGCCTTGGATCCATTTATATGATCATTCTTTGGATGGATGCGTCCATACCACTATTCATGTATCATTTACCAGAGTTTTTCAGTGATGTATATGTATCTATGCTTGCTTGCAGGTTTTCCGACGACGAACTCCAATTACCCGCATCCACTCGTAAAGCATTTCACCCCTCACTCTAGTTCAACCTTCACGCTTTAGGGGGCATCTGTTACACAACATTTTGTCACTGTCCCTGTACTCCTCGTTCCATGATCTTGGAGGACCTCTACAGTGAACCCCACATGCTTTCCTATCATAAAGAAACTCCCATCATGTCCCTCTTCCTGAGCAGAATAATTCCCCTTTGCATCATTTCCCAAAAATCTTCCATTTTTCCTAGTTTACAAGACCAACGCCACTGACTCGTTTCCTCCTTGCGCCGATTTGCAGAGCTTAAAACTAGCAGTCGTGTCGTACGGATTGACTGAGCCCTTTCTCAGTCGCGCCGATTTGCAAAGCTTAAAACTAGTAGTCGTGTCGTACGGATCGACTGAGCCCTTTCTTAGTCACACTGATCCTCTTTTGGAAAGTTTTTTAAATATGAAGTCGAAGCTTCCAGGTCTAGAACTTCGTAACAGAAATCTGGTAAATGGTTGGGCTGGATGGAGCCAAGGAAGTCGGTTTAGGCTTCTTTCCCCTATTAGGATGGAACTAACCCAAGAGATAAGGCCTTCTCCCATGATGATATGAACCATCTCCCCCCCATCCAAGCTATATAAACCTCTCTTTTTCCCAAGCAAAAGCTAGTTGGAGTGTTTAGTTTTGCAGTGAGTTTGAATGATCAGCAAGACATCTATAGCTTGTAGCTTTCTAGTGTATGTTTGAGGGAGAATAGTGTGTTTGGTTTGGTTTGAGACTAAAGGGAAGAGGCCTTAAAACTTCAATTGTTGGGGCTATCCATGAGATGCTAGTAGAAGTGTGGGAATCCGGATATGTCTGAGGAGACCAACAACGTCAAGGCACTGGTTGTAATCTCTTTATGAATTTATATGAATACAACTATTGATTGATTCCTACATGAAGTGTTATCTTATATCTTTATGGCTTAATGTTCCTTGACCTATTAAGTAGGCTGAATGAAATTTGTATGTTATCATGTTTGTTGTTTGTTGTTGTTTGATTGTTTTAGGTATTCGAAGGAAGGAAACAAAAAATCGCTGGAGTGAGGAAGCATAATTATCACCAAGTGGAATAGCGTTATAAGAGGTAGGCCCTCTTAATTGATTCTAGCTTAAGGAGATCCTCCATAGATTGTTTGTTTGTGGCTAGACCCACTCTCTTGGGCTAGAGGAATTGTTTGTGTCCGCACTTAGAATTTATCTGCACCACACTCTTCTCCAAATTTGAAAAGTTATAAAACTTGTGTATTATATACCTCGTGTATAGCGAGTACATGTAAAGTCAAATGAAGATGGCCAGGTTGCCAAAAACGAAATAGTTTCACAGAATATTAAACATTTTATGGCATGGAGTATTCGTTAATTTTTTATAATATCTTTGGAAGTGAGATAATTAGAATTTTATTTTATTTTTTTTAATAAAATATAAACATTTTTTTTTGGTTGTGTGAATTAGGTAGATTAAATATTATATTATATCAAAAAAATATGATAACAAGTTATGTGTGTATGATTGGTCTCCCACTAGCCTAGATCCAACTTAACTTTGGATCTATCAAGCACTGAGAGGGATCAAACCTCTCCAAGTGAAAACCATTGACTCTTTTATATAGAAAAGTAAGACTCAAGTAGAGATCACATCGATTGACACGACACTTTTTTATTGCAATGATTGCAATGACTCCTAGGTGTGGAAGTTAGAAAGTTTTTCCCCTTCATTGTGACATTGTGCATCGCATAAAGTGACATTGAAGATGTACCTTGATATGTATGATAGGGAGATAGCTTCCTTCTACATTCCTGACTCGTCCTTTCAACGTTCTTTACACCTACATTTACATAAATTTTTTTCACTAACATAAAACACTTTTGAATGACAACGTACATTAAAACAACCTTAACCTTTGATATTATTAAGGGAAAGCAACACTCTATTAGATATTAAAACAAATCAATCTTCTTATAAACATCATAAATTTCATTTCCTTAATACAAAGTAATCAACTAACGAACATTCTATTTTTTTGTAAATCAATATTTTAATCCTAAACATCGATTTTAAAACTTAAAACATCACACATTTCATTCGCCTTTTCCAGTTTGACCACCCTTACAAGGTTCTGTACAGTGTTGATTATTAATTTTTCATTTTCAGGCATCAATGAGACGCGCTTTTAAATATATTTGCGAAGGAGAATATCTACTCTCGCAGATCAACACATTTTCAGGCATCAATAATACCTATGAGACGAATGAGTCCATGTGCTCTCTTAATTAATTTTGAAAAATGACTACTTGATTGATTTTGGGTCACCTTCGAGGATTAGCTGATTCATTCTGAACCGAAATTTGCCAATTTCCGCTGGGTTCAAGTCAGTTATGATTAACCAATATATTTTTGTGGTTGATATTGATTTACATAATACCATTCTCGCTTGATTTGGATAATCGCAATCTGATAATGAGCCGTTTATACGACGTTTGACGGCCTTTCAAACTTGAACACTGATATCAACCTACTTATCCAACATGGAGAGCAAATATCCCCGATAACATCTATTCTACTAGTTGCAATATGCTCTGACTCTCGAAAATGTCAGTTTTCACCTTCTCGCCCACAATTTACAGAACCCATTTTGCCGTTTCGCCCTTACCCAATTCAGTTTATCATGGCAGACGAATTACAGCTCAATTCAAAGAAACCGAAGAAGCTCCAACTCCTAATCCCAAACAGGAGGAGGAGATAGAACCCTTGCTAACCTCTGCTCCTCCTAAAATTCTATCTCCATCAATTGACAAAGACATCAAGAAAGTATGTCAAACCCTTACTCAGTACTTGAATTCAGCTCACCCAATATGGTTTTTTTTTTTGTCACTTGTTTATGAGAAATGGGCTTTCAATGTGTACGCATATGCAGGTGGTTCAGAAAACTGCTGGGACGTTTGCTCCCAGGGCTTCTACTGCACGAAAGAATCCTGCAGTTCCTGGATCAGCTTTATATACTATTTTTGAAGTTCAGGGTTATTTATCAATGGTGTTTGGTGGAGTTCTTGCCTTCAACCTTATCTTTCCTTCAAGTGAACCAGATATTTGGAGGCTTATGGGGATGTGGTCCATTTGGATGTTCAGTAAGTGTTTGTACTTTTTAGGTTTTACATTCATTCATTCACCACGTTTTCTTTCTCAGTTTTCTGTTAGTGTGTATGTTTTCTAGGGTTTACATGCATTCTTTAACCATGTTTTCCTTCACATGGGAGCATAAACAGCCAAAGAAAAAGTGACTTTTTTCCTCGATTGTCTCATTTGTATACGTTCCATTTGATTTATTATAAAATATGTTTTTGTAAAAAAACGTTATATTTCAAGCTTAAAGTGGCCGAAGAAGTGTACAGAGTTTACAAAATTAGAAGGCTCAGCCTGAGTAGATTATACCTCCAAACTATATTTTTCACTGTTTTGATTACGATATTATAAAGACCAACAGATTCCATAGTGCTTACGTTTTATGATTCCAACATTCCAACTGATTCTGATTTTCTCTGCAAATCTGCCTCTGGGCCGATTCAGTAAAACTAAAGCAAACCTTCCTATGAGATTCAGCCTCCATAACAACACAACATTCGGTAGGCTCTGTCATTTGTAGCTCGGGTATCACAAATTGCCGTGGCGGGAAATTTTGACTATCTCTTCCTATGCCTACTAATTGATTTACAAGCGCACAGACCTAACAGATACCTGCAATAACTATCAAGATGTCGCAAAAAAAACAGATAAGACAGCCCTATTTACAGCTATAGCAACACAAATGGAATTTTTTATATATATTAGGATAGATCCATATTAACCTTGGATCAATGTTGCACGAAGCGGGAGCGAAGCGGAAGCGCGGAGCGCGGAAGCGTCATTTTCCAAAAATCTAGGAAGCGAAGCGTCCGCGGAAGCGTCTGCTATATATATATATATTTTTATATTTTTTTGCATTTATACTCAAAACAAACATCCCAAATACCAAATTAATTGTAGAAGACATGAAAACATGCATATTTTTGCATAAATCAAGATAGATATGGCATCCATGATTCCATTGTAGTTACTAGTATGTACAACAATCATCTATATTCTAGCTATTACAAACATACATCAGTATCAATTTGATACTGCTTGATGCCTATAAAATTTCATAGGACAAGCTCAAGCAAGAGAAGGAATGCAATCACAAGGAAAGTTATCAAGTTTCTATCAAGCAAGGGACTGTTAGAATTCAAGTTTGGGAATATGTCAGAGCTGGGCTCAATTGCTCATGAAGGCCACAAATCAAATTTGAAAATGCAAACCATGATTGCAAAGTCCTCCTTCAGCATTTAATGGAAGCAGCCAGCAAGGAGGCTTGGAGAGCTAATTCAAGACTATTTAGGGCAGCATCTCACTTGCTAGATCAGGCCACAAGTCAAGAAGTATTGATGCTTTTTCTGTGCTATTTTGTGGAGGGTTTGTCTCTGTTTACAAGGCTGCAGGAAGGTGCTGCTACAGCTGTATGAGGAGGAGGATTTGAGAGCGCCAAGAGGCCTAGAAGGGACCTACTGCCCTAGCTGCAGTCATCTCAAGCAACAGCACAGGTAAAGGGGGGTGGTTCCTTGTCATCGAAGGAGATTCTCATTCTTCTCTAGGCCACAAAGAAGGGTTGTTTCTACAGCAGCTTGGGGGGTCTGTTTTGAGGGGTGAAGGCCTAGTTAAGGTCCTCTACCCAGGCCACAGTCATCCTGAGGATCAGTGCAGTTATAACCAAGTATATTTTCATGTATATGAAGACCTAGACCTTGCTGTAGCAAAACCGTGAATTGTAGGAGGCTTGAGGAGGAACCTTAAGCCCCACCAGCAGTACATTGAATACCTAGTAGATCAGCATAGGTGGAAGCATAGTTGGACATAAGATCACAGTGATTTGAAGCAAGGTAAGGGCAACAAACTACGTTAGCAAGAATTGCAGACTTTACAAGGAAGTCTCTCAGATCTACTCTCACAGTGTATTGATAATTTGATACTGCACCTCTGGAATAATTGGACGTTCGTTATATGGCTATGCTCTTGCTCCTGGTATGATTTACCAATAGTGTCATATGATCATTGGCATATGCTTCAGTATGATTCTTTGCATTATGACATTTGTTCATGACATCAATTCAATATGGACATGTCACTTGCTTCAGTCATATATATGTTATCGTTTCTCATATAGATCAATATTGGTATGGCTTCCCAATATTGGCAATGATGGGTATAAACCTATAAGCAGAGACTTCTTCATTCTTATATGCACTTAGCATTATGTATGGATATCACTGCTCAAATAGCTTGAGTATGGTATTGCTATGTTCTAATTACAGCAGTATATGCATGACCTCAACTTCAACAGTTGTATATATTTATGTGTGTGTGTGTGTATCAATCTCACAAATATGTATGGCATCCCTATGTATGATGGTACAGTATATGAATATATAGAAGTGCATCCATCAGTTCAGTAGATATATATATGGCTCTCTGCTTTGTACGTATGGTACCTCTACCCTTTTTCAATGTATATTCATTGAGTTGGCATTGTATTCAGAGCAGTAAGACCCCTCTACCCTTTTTCAATGTATATTCATTGAGTTGACATTGTATTCAGAGCAGTAAGACCGTATATTCAGGCTACAATGCTCAAGTTATATGGTATTAGGAATCCTATATGAGAATGATGTCATAGTGGTGTAGCTGTAATATCCTCCATCTAAGATATCAATGCTTTTGCTATTATTGATCACTGTATTGAATGCGCAGTATTGATTTTGTTCACAATCGTATTCCTTCAACAGTGTCAGCACATATATAGATACACAGTTTGAACTCCTTAGCTAAACCGTCCTATGAAATTTTATAGGCATCAAGCAGTATCAAATTGATACTGCATCCATGATTCCATTGTAGTTACTAGTATGTACAACAATCATCTATATTCTAGCTAT
This sequence comes from Pinus tabuliformis, assembly GCA_031772625.1. Classification (NCBI taxonomy): domain Eukaryota; kingdom Viridiplantae; phylum Streptophyta; class Pinopsida; order Pinales; family Pinaceae; genus Pinus; species Pinus tabuliformis. The sequence goes on from CM062818.1 coordinate 40,112,813, forward strand.
TACAAACATACATCAGTATCAAACATACCGCGGGTTGCGTCCGGGTTGCGTCGGGGTTGCGTGCGGGTTGCGTGCGCTTCCGGGCGGGTTGCGTGGCGCAACCGGATGCCAGAATCGCCCTCCGAAGCGCGGATCCGGGCCACCGCCACCTAAAAACCAGGAAGCGTGTTTAAAAAACGGAATCGCGCCACCTGCAATTTGGAATCGCGCCACCTGCAATTTGGAATCGCGCTTCGCCTCGAGATTCCGAAATGATTCTGCACGGGTCGCGGTTCCGGGTTAGGATCCGGGGGGGGGGGGGCGATTCCTGCAACCCTGCCTTGGATATATTAAGCACCAACAGAGATAACAAACATGTGCACAAACCTTTCAGTGATTAGGAGTGTGGGATTAATATGTATATGTGCTGGTTTATTTTATTATATTTGTCTATTCTTTCTTCTTCTACCTTTTTTTTTCAAATGTTCGATATCAATTTGTTTTTAATTTTTTATTAGTGTGATGGGATACATACACATCTTACACATTTCATTCAACTGGGCTGTGAGAGCACGCCACTTTCTCGGTGCAGTCAGCCCAGAAACGGTCATTTCTTTCTCCAGAAAATTACAATCACAGTAATGAAAAAACTTAAAAAGAGATACTTCACTGTTCTCTCTATCTTCTCACCAATTTTTTTAAGAGCTAACTAAGATTCTTCCTGGAAAATTTTCACAATGAAATCTACTTTTAGAAATGAAGTGATGGGTTGCAAATCTATTCCCCATATATCTCGGCAAGAATAAGTTATAACAAACAACCCCACTTGGTGTGTGTTGGAGTAATGGGATTATCGTTCTGGAATAGCAGACTAAGCTTTAAAGCCAAAAATTTTCCAGTGTATCAAAAGGCCATAAAACATAACAGAAGTTACTTCTTGATTTTTCTCCATTTGAATCAGAACATCTCCTGTGCTGGTGAAGGAGTCGTAAATCTTTTGGCTAATGGAGGCTGCAGTTACGAAACATTCCCCCTTTTCCTTGTCCTTCCTGGGTCCTGCTGAGATTGTATGGGACCTGCACTTACCTGTAATCCCTCCACAACAAAGGTCTGGAAAACCTCTTCTCTGTTTGGTGAGACCTTTGGGTCATTGGTCATTATTCCTTCCTGGTATGTGTCCTTGAAGGTGGGAACTGTGCCCTTTTCCCTGTGTCCTCTTCTCCTTCTGCGGCCTCTATCTCTATCCAAGGCTGCTATGCTTTTTGGCCATGAGTGAGAGCTGCTAATCTTTTTCCCAACTCAGTGGAAGTGTGAGAGGAGGATCTGTCCCTATATTGCCTGTAAATCTCTTGTTTCATTGATTTCAACACAAGTGGAGAAGTTACCATCCCCTTCAAAAGTCAGATTGAGGACGGATCAAGCAACGACCTCTTTTCATAAATTTGAATGAATTATAATCCAAGGATGTGTAACGTGCTAGGGCAATTTTTCCCTTAGGGTTGCCCGTGACAATAAGACTTCTTCCTTTCCTATGACGATGCAATTCAATACAGTGATATACCTTTCAATGAAACAATGCCAAGTCCTTTCAACAATACAGTGAATTTAACATAAAAATAAAACATTAATAATTCCAAAACTTCAATCAATGAAAATATAGTCCCACAATATTCCAACGGGCCCCACCACATTTAGTCCAAATCAAAATAGCTCAAGTTCAAAAATTGAACACGACAACATGCCTATGCCAGTGGCTCTTTCAACTTGACTGAAAAGCAACTAGGCTGAGAAATACAATTGAATTTCTTCAAGAAGACGACCAATGTCTGCAACCAGTGATCGAACTGACTAAATCCTACAGCTACAAAAACCCTTCTTCAGACCGACGATGTGTTTATGCTTTAGTTACACTGCTTCTGTGACTCCACAAGCGCCCATGTTCTACGATGAGTCACGATCTGCTGCAGGAGCTGTGTCCAGGGGATTCAATCTATGGCAGGGATCCTTCAAAGTGTTATGGACATGGCAATTTTTGCGACCTATTTGAGAGCCGAACCTCAAGGATTCACTTACGGAAGAGTCTTTTCAGGAAGAGGACGCAATAGGTAACCACGGGTTGTCTAGGACACTTCAAACTGATATCAAAAGGGTTGTTTAGGGCTCAAATGATGTGCCACATAGTGCCCTTTACCTCAAGTCAATTGTGTGGGTTTCCATTCACCGTAACTCGCACCCCCTTAGATACTGTAATTCGCATACCCTCAGGCTTTAGAAATTCACATGACCTCTGGAATTCATCCAACTCAAGGTTTGTGTCCTGCTCAAACTTTAAGTTCAAAGAAAGACTTCGCCCTACTTCAAGAGGCTTTGATGCTCTTCTATGGAAAGAAACCTCGTGCCAAAAAACCCTAGCTGAATCCAGAGCAGAGCTTTGCTTCTCCTTAGGATACCAAATTCTCGTTGTTCCAAATGCCTCCTGCACATTAACCAATTTTAACCAATTCCTAACTCACAAAATTTGTTGCTCAGCCAAAAACCCTTGTGCCAAGATAGATAATAGAAAGATGCCAACTAGGGTGGAATCTTTCACCACTGAAATTGACAAGACAGAAGGGGTCTTAAAACCCTTAGAGCAATGCTCAAGAAAACAAATGAGTTGATCTACAATGCTGCTCCAAAATGAATTCATCCCTCTCATATTTATAGATTTCCTAGATGGGTATCTTCTTCTAAAATAATTGAGTAAACTTTACTTCAAGCCTCAATTTTGGGTTTCTTTGCCCAACAGTGGGAATTTTTGGGGTTTTTTCTTTTTTGAAGGACTATAGCCTACGGGGATTGATAGGCTACTTCGTCCCATTCATCCTCAATTCGTAGAGGACGTTACAGTCCCCCTCGCCCGAAATTGCTTGCCCTCAAGCAATTGCAAATTTGGGTGCTGTAGAATATGTTTCCCTTCCCATGTCGCGTCTTCCTCTGGTAAATTCTTCCACTTGCTAAGGTATTCTGGAATTACTCTTCCTCTTAACTTATTTTCTCATACAACCATGATTATCTCTAGAATTAACTCTAGTTGCCCTTCTTCATCTAAGGGTGGCAGTTTGACAGATGTGGTAACTTGCTTCCCCATGGCCTTTTTGAGGCACGACACATGAAATGCATTATGGGTTCTATTGTCTCTCAAAACCTAGGCTTCAACTTTTCAACACCACTCTTCTTAAGGGCATAGTATTGATAGGGCTGTAATCGCAAGAAGATGAGATCTCCTACCTCAAAGCTGCGTTCTATTCGATGCTGATCTGTGTACAACTTCTGTAGATTTTGAATATCCACTGCATGTTTTCCTTGAGTACTTTGAGAATGTTCTGACTTTCCTGTATCCAATCCTTAGCAAAAGGTGCCTTGCTCTCCCCAAAAATCCTGTTGATAAAGGATGGTGCATAATACCCATATAGAGCTTGGAATGGTGACATCCCAATAGATAAGTGGTAGGTGGTGTTGTAACAATGCTCCCCAAGGTACAACCACTTGATCCATGCTTTTTGTTGACCTGTCACATAGTTGCGTAGGTACCCTTCAATCCACTTATTCACGATTTCTATCTGACCATCTATTTGCAGATGATAGCTAGTGCTAGGGGTTAATTCAATCCCCACCAGCCTGAAGAGTTCTTGCCAAAAAGCACCCATAAACCTGCTGGCGCGGTCGCTAACTATATTCTTCGATAGTCCGTGCAGTCTGAAGACTTCTCGGAAAAATAGTTCCATTGTCTGTTTAGCAGAGTAATCCGATGAGATTGCAAAAAAGTGTGCAAATTTGGTCAACCTGTCCACCATAGTGTAAATGCAATCTTTACCTTGCGCTTTGGGTAACCTTGTAATGAAATCCATCGAGATGCTTTCCCATTTTTGTTTGGGAATAGGTAGAGGTTGGAGAAGACCTGCAGGATGCGTATGCTTGACCTTATTCTGTTGGCATGTCATGCATTTCTTGACGTATTTCATCACATCTTTCTTCAGACCCTTGCAAGAAATCATTTCCCGAATTTGTCAGTATGTCTTGAAAAAACCTTGATGTCCAACCAATGGGATGTCCACTGAGGAACATTATTTTATAGAGTGAGTGCCCCAAGTATGAGACATCATCAAAAGCCTTCTTCACCACCATACAAGATATTCTTGTGAGCAGATGGGACAAGAATTGCACACCTTTACATTGTTTGACTCACTCATTAAGCCCAAAATACCACAACCATGAGTCGCTGAATGGTGGACCTTCCCACAGATGCCCTCCTCACATGGATGGGGAAATTTCACAGGGGAGGAAAGATGCATTGAGGCAGATTTTTTAGGATAGAGCATCCCTTAATGAGGTGGAGGATGCCTTTGCAGAGTTTTTCACTGGCACTGGTCGATTTGCAGGATATGATGTGATTAGAGACAGGGGGGCTAAGAAACCCTATTCTTGGTGGGCAACTCGTGGGGCAACAAGACCTCCTCTACAACAATTAGCCATGAGGCTCCTCTCTCAGGTGACTTCATCCTCTTGTTACGAGAGGAATTGGAACACATATGGGAATTTGTATAATGTCAAGAAAAGCATGCTTGAGCAGTCAAGGGTAGAGACAGTTGTGTATGTGCACACCAATCTTCGTCTTATTTACAGGCAGAGGGATGAGTGATTGAAGGGAAAGACAAAGATGTGGAATGTCTTTCTCGATGATATGGGTTTGGACAGTAGTGTTGAGTTGGCATTGGCCAACTTGGATCTTAATGAGCCAGTGTTAGAGCTTGTCACTTTTGATGATGGTGATATTGTAGAGGGGTCATCCTCCACACCAGCAGATGTAGAGATGACATTGGATACAGAGGAGGAGGATGCAGTAGAGGAGAGCAGTGGTAACCATGATGATGAGTACAGTGATGCTGATTTTGATGATGAGGATTGATGACTCATGAGCTACCTACTGCCTTGAGGCTTGTAGTTGTTTTGTATTTGCTATTTCTATTTGCCATTGGCATTGCTACTACATATGTAACACATTTTTATTTTGATGACTTAATGAGAAAACTACAATATCTTGTCTTTCTCCTATTGGATCATTGATGAATAATTGTATCTGTATGGATAATGTTACTTTGTAAAACTTACATCTAGATGGAGATCTATGTTTGAATCAATGAATTTGTATCATGAATGAGAATTTGTGTAAGAACTATCTAAATTTTAATATATATATATATATATATATATATATATATATTTTTTTTTAATAAAATAATATATAACGTGTCGTGTTACGGGGGGTCAACGTGTTTGTGTCTGACACTCGAATCCTCGTATCCTTCGTGTCCTGTGTCCCCTTGTCAGGTGACTTAGCTTTTAGCATTATATTTGGAGATTCCTTGGCACTCACACTTTGCCCCTTTGACCTCTTTTTGCAATCTTTTGTTGGACATTAGTGAAATCATCTTATCTATATACAATTTTCCTTGCTTGAGTTGCCTCAACCCAAAATCAGAAGTTGAACAATTTTCCATAGGAAATAAGGACATCATACTCATCAATGAATTGTGTAGCCATCTTTATCCCTTCAATAGAAAGAATTGACTTCCACTTGCTATTTTGGAGAGTGACATACAAGCGATATAGATCAAGAGAATAATGTTGAGGATTTGTAGGAGCTGCTTGTCATACGTTTTAGTACTGAAACTGATCTCATGTTCCATTTTACATAATTAAGGATTTTTTATCTTCAAATTTTTGAAGATAAGAGAAAAGATCAATTCAAATTCCTTGAGTAAAATTTGGAAATGCATGTTTCTCAATAGGAAATTGTCTCTTCCAAAGGGGTTGGATCCAATGGTGAAAAGCAAGGAGTTTTTCATCGTTAGGCAAGGTTCAATTCACATTAGGGCTGCTTACTCTAGAAGCCATGGGGACACCTTGAGGTAGTCGTCGAACTTGTGGTTGCACCTAGAGAGATTATATTAATAGTCTCATGACCTGTGCACACATAAGTGGATCAAATTCCACTCGCATGTCCTCCTTTTAAAAAATGCCCAAAGTTGTTGGATTCAATGGTGAAAAGCAAGGAGTTTTTCACCATTGGCAAGGTTCAATTTTTGTTAGGGCCATTTTACCTTGGAAGCCATGGGGACACCTTGAAATAATGGCAAACATGTAGTTGCACCTAGAGAGATTATATTAATGGTTTCTTGATCTGTCTGCACATAAGTGGATCTAAGCCTACTCTCATGTCCTTTAAAAAGTAACCCACAAGATGTAGAACAATTGGCGATTGGGTGTTCTGTTAAGTTGCTCCTTGTGTGAAGGCTGCCGGTCCAAAACATTGTGTGTACAAAAAATCCAGCCATGTTATGGGTTGGTGGGGGCCCATGCCAAGGGTGATCCTTGGGTGAATTTGACGGCTTAGATGCCCTTGGATCACTGTTTCTTAGCCAAAGGCTGGTCCTGCAAGTCATGGCCAAACTAGCCAAAAAAAAAGGAAATTGTCTCAGGTTTCTCTAATTGTGTTGTCTTCCTTTAACATTGCTTTGACTTCTCCATTATGTGTTCCCATTATCATCAAATGTAGAATTGTCTTTTGATGATTTTCATTCCAAAATCCATTCTTCTTACAATCCTTTAAGTGCATTATGAAGCCCAATTTCAATCTCAAGCCATTATCCCTGAGAAACCGGATAATTGACATTCTCCTAATTGGACTTTCTAAGAATGAATGATATTCTTGGAATGTCTTCGAAATTTTGCTTCATGTTGATGAATGATGCCCAAGTGCCTTTTGTCTTAAAATACTTCCTTTTATTTTAACCTTTATGATAGGCTTTCCCTTTCAATCCATAACAGATGTGTGCTTGTTTCACAAGTGTTGCGGTTGTACTTATCCATGCATTCCTAATTATAGAGACTGTAGAGGACCAAGAATCTGTAACTAAGCAATTTTTTAAAGTCCCATACTCGGAACTGCAATAGATGTGAACCTCGAGTGAGGGTGGACCTTGCAGAACAAAACTCTTGTTCTGCAACAGAGAATACAATCAAATGGATCCTTCAGATTTTTTAAATGATATGACAACCAAGAAACTGCAACAAAATCTCTATTAGAGTACAGTGAGGATTGTGGTCAAGGTGAATTGTTGATGGGCAGGGAAGTACTTAAAATATTTTGTAAGAAATACCGCAAAGATGTGAAATAAATTGGTACATGGTGATTTATGAAGATGGTGGCAGTGAAGAAATGAAACTGTGTTATATCCAGATGGCAATGGTATTAAATAGCATCAGCTCCACATTGAGGACATAGTCAAAACTTTCAAAGTTCAACAATCATAATCATGAAACTCAAATAGAGTGGAAGAATAAGGAGGTGTTTAAGGGAAAGAATAAATTAATAAAGATGTAAAAGAAGATGCTGTTTACAGTTGCTATCTATATACTTTCCCTTGGCTGTGAGTGCCTATTAGAATTTTTAGCCATGCTTTTATTTGGGTGGCCATTCTCTCGTATATTTTGAATGTTGAACATACTATTTGAAGCTATAAAGTATTCCTTTTCTTTAATGTTTGAAAGAGTAAACTGAACGCTCTAAAAATATATGAGAGAGCATCTTACATAATGGCCATCCAATTAAAAGATTGGCTGAGAATACTAATTCGAATTGTCACTCAGATCTGAGACACAGTGTATGGGCAGCTCACGAGCAAGCAGTCTTCCTTTACATTTTCAATACGTTACTCTTTGCCTCCACACCTTATTTTTCTTCTCCTCTCTTAGAGTTTTATCATTTTTATGTTTATCATTGTTAACCTTTTTTAGTTTTGATAAGCATGTCCTCCCTGAAAATTTGATGTCATGTGTTACCATTACCCTCTGTTGGTCACACAATCCCATTTCTTCTTTGCCACCATCTCCATAAATCACCATATTCCAATTTATTTCGAGATCTTAATTTTGTACCTTCCCTCTGTCATACTTCCTGCCAAATTTTTATGTTCTTCCCTTCTTATCGATCCTTCACCTGGGCAATAATGTTCACCAGATTCTCTGGTACAGTCTTCTTCCCAAATTTCATGGCTCCAATGGCATTTGAAAATTATGGTGAAGGATCTATTTGGTTGCAATGTAAACATGTCTAACACAAACAGATTGTTTTCCATTGACTTTTGTAAATGAATGTATCTTGAGCCTTTTACATTGCGTACCATAGATATAAAGTTTCATAAATTGTTCTATTGTCTACAACTGGTTTAAAAGCTTGCTGTGCGTCGGCAGATGGTGTGTAATTTCCAGATGGTAATGGTACTGATTGACATCATATATTCATTGAGGACATGGTTACCAAAACTGTTAAAATTGGCAACTAGGGCCAAACTCCACCTTGGACAGCTCATATGATGGAGATGATATTTTTATTGGATTCCTCTTTCCGAGAGGTGCAAGATTGATCTAAAGATCATCTTGTTTGGATGAGCAGAAGTGAGATTTTGAATTTAATTCTCACACATGTGCAAATTGTCAAGGTCGGCCAGAAGTCTAATGTAGGCTCATGATGCCCCAATAGATGTGTCTCCACCCCTCATCGAATTGTATAAATAAGAGAGACATTCTCCTCATTTGGATCATCACTCAACACATCTTTCTCTCTCCTCTCCTCATTGGTTCATACAACAAAGGAGCAGCTCTTCTCTCTTCTCATGTTGACTTGGGTTGACCGAAAATTTCAGGTAGAAATCGCAGGACTGTTTTTGGGCTATTTGCAGGGGCATTGACCAGCGTTGACCAAGGGTCAACTCATCTACTTTGACTGTGGTTTTCAGGCAGTTATTCCGATCTTTTGAGGCCGCATCTCCTGGCACAAAAATCGAGGCAATTGGAGCAGGTTGACCTGCATTGACCGCATAACTTTTGACCACAACGTTGACTGTGTTGAGCAAGTTTGACCGAGATTTTCAAGACTGTTTTGGGTTGATTTTGACTGATTTTGGAGGCCGAGTTGACTGGGTTTGACCGAGCTCATTTGGAAGAGATTCTTTGTTGGTTTGACCGGCATTGACTTTCTGGTTAGGGCATCCCGTTGATTGCTGCTTGGCTGGACTGTTTTGACAGTGATTGGGTAAGTAAATTTTGTATAGTTATTTTGATCTTTTGAGGCCGCATCTCCTGGCACAAAAATCGAGGCAATTGGAGTAGGTTGACCTGTGTTGATCGCAGAACTTTTGACCACAATGTTGACTCTGCGTTGACCAAGTTTGACCAAGATTTTTAAGACTGTTTTGGGTTGATTTTCACTGATTTTGGAGGCCGAGTTCACTGGGTTTGACCGAGCTCATTTGGAGGAGATTCTTTGTTGGTTTGACCAGCGTTGACTTTCTGGTTAGGGCATCTTGTTGATTGCTGTTTGGCTGGACTGTTTTGACAGTGATTGGGCAAGTAAATTTTGTATGATGTACTCTCTCTCTCTCCTGAACTTTTGAAGAATAATAAGAAGATTTGATCAAAGGGTTTTCCCCACATTGGGTTTTTCCTTGGCATCCGCCAAATATTGTGTCGTCTTGTCTTGGCTTGTCTTCTGTTTATTGTTTATGTTCTATCTGCATTTACTATCAATGTTAATGTGATTGCTAATTTGGAAATTGATATTGGGCTAATAAGAAAAATTGAAGTAAAATGGTCTAAAGCATAGAACATACCATTGTTATCTAAAATTAACATGGAATTAGAGCTCAGGTGAAGACAAAGCCCAAGCAAGAGTGAGAAAAGCAATCACCAAGATTTGTTGGACAAGGACAAGATTCAATGGCCTCCTCATCTTCAAATCTGATGACAAGCTCAATGATAAGTCTGATTATCATGCATGGAAGATGTCTCTTGACTTGACTTTGGAAAAGCATGATGCTATGGATTATGTGCAGGGAAAGATTGCTGAACCTCCTTCAAATGCACTAGCTGCCACTAAGACAAAGTACAAGAATTGTGAGGTCAAAGATAAAAAGATCATCAGGGATTCTATTCACAAGCCTTTAGTTGCTTACATCTTCAATCTGGGCACATCTAAGGAGATGTATGACAAGTTGGTTAGCATGTTTAAAGCTAGCAATGTGAACCAAGTCCTTTTTCTCAAGAACAAGTTGAAGAACATAAAGAAGGGATGAGGAAAAGATATCCAATTCTACTTCATGAGGATTACCGAAATAAAAAATGATCTTCTATCCATTGGAGAAGTTATTGTTGACAGGGAGCTCACTCGCATTACCCTTGGAGGTCTCCCTCGTGAATGGGATGTGTTCAACACTACTATCCTCAACAATGATAGGATTTCAGGTTTGATGAATTGTTGACTAGATGTACTCAAGAAAAAGCAAGAATAATGGAGAGAGACATGCCTTCAAATAGGAATGATCCTACTGCATTCTCCGCTCATGCTAAAAAGAAGAACAATGCTGGTTCAAAGAAACAAGGTCAAGGAAGACAAGGATTCAAAGATGGAAGAAAGGGAAGATGCTTCAATTGTAACAGGTTTGGCCACTATGCTATGGAGTGTCCTAATAAAAGGGATACACCTCGGGATGATGATAACAACAACAACTGCAACAATTTCAGAGGCAACAATGATCCAGACTTAAACAAGAACGCAACAAATTACAGAGATAACCATATACACAAAGATGCAGCGGAAATAATACTTCATTTCATTAATGGAAAATACTAAAATATGCTTACAACCAGAAATGGAAATAAACCAGCTAGGCGATGGTAGCTTATCTCTGAGAAGAGATGTGTGGCTACATGCCTCTGAACTGTGTTACAATGAGGCTCGAAGGCCTATTTATTGTTGAGAAACAATGGAAAACCCTTCACATTCCAAAACCTAACCCTAGAAGATGAAACGCCAAATTGTGGGCCCCGTTTTTGGGTAAGTTGGTACATCAACTTCCCGGGGTCGTGAATTGGTCGTATTATCTCCATTTGACGCGCATGATAGCCCGTTGGAAAGATCTCTCCGAGGACTACGACGGAAAAGACGATTTTTAAATAGAAAAATTGCTGGCGGTAGATTTCCCAAAAAACGTCGTTTAGGGCCTCAAAACGGCTCCGGAAGTTTAGGACCCGAAAAACTGCTAAAAATAGTAAACTGTGCTATAATTAAGGAAACTGAAAAAACTGAAAGAAGCACTAGAGGGGATCCAAGTGGAATTAGCGGGTGGCCACCAATATCCACCTGGATCAAACAACAATCAAAGGAATGACAGGTTCAACAACAAAGGAAAGAGGAATGCTCCTGCTACTCAATATGGAAATGGTCGGCCTTCTAAAATATCAAGAAGCTCCAGGAATGATGAATCTAATGTTGTAAATAACAAGCAAAAATAATTTTATCTTATATCTGCCCTCTCTACTGCTTCTTCTTCGGATACCTTAGATAATTGGTTGATTGATCAAGGCGTTTCACTGGGTGTAAGGAGGTTCTTTCAAATTTGATAGAAAAGGATACAAATTTGGAAATCATTCTTGGAGACAATGCCACCTATCCCGTGAAAGGAACTAGGAATGTTACCCTTCAATTGAATCAAGGTAACACCATTCATTTACAAGAAGTACTATATGTATTCGATCTAAAGAAAATCCTGGTATCTATCTCAGTGATGGAGGACAAAGGATTTAAGGTGGCATTCATTGATGGAAATTTACGTGTTTGGAAAAGAAATTTCAATGAAGCATTCACTCTTGGATTCAGGGTTGATAGCCTATATCAAGTTGGAGGAAGTCCACTGGGAGCTATGTCTTGTAACACATCTCTTCAATCCGAATGATGGCACCGAAGGTTTGATCATCTTTATTATAAGACTATCCGATGCGAGGAAGATGGTGACAAGTATGCCCGAATTTAAAGTTGAACATGAAGGTGTTTGTCAGGGTTGTGCCGAAGGAAAACATACAAGGGGACCATTTCCCTCAAGTGATATTAAGACTACTGATATTTTGCAATTGGTTCATTCTGATCTATCTGGTATGTTGCTCGTGACATCTTTGGGAGGATATTTGTATTATGCTATTTTTGTGGATGACTTCTCTCGCAAAACTTGGATTTATTTCTTGAAGAAGAAGGACAGAGTGTTCAAATGGTTCTGCTCTTTCAAAGCCTTATCAAACAGGGAAGATGATCAAAATATTGAGGACTGATAATGGAACCGAATATGATTCAAATGAGTTCAATGACTATTGTAGAGATGTTGACATTAAGAGGGAGACTACTACTACCGCATATACTTTCGAGCAAAATGGAGTTGTTGAAAGGAAGAATCGTTCCATTATAGAAGCCACCCGTGCCATGCTTCATGATCAAGGCCTTCTGAAGTTCCTATGGGGAGAAGCTACCAACACTGTCGTGTATGTTCAAAATAGATGCCCTCATCAAGCATTGGACTCCAAAACTCTCGAAGAAGTTTTCACCGGTAAGAAACTTGATGTTTCTCATTTTAGAATTTTTGGTAGCCCCGTGTATTTTCATGTGCCGAAAGAAAAGAGAAGCAAATTGGATGCATCTGGGAAGAAAGGAACATTTGTGGGCTACAGTGAAACTTCAAAGGCATATAAAATCTATGTGCCTGGTTAAAGAGAAGTGGAAATAAGTCATGATGTCACCTTCAATGAAGATGCTGCCCTTGGGAAGGTTAGAGACCTTCCTATTCCAAGGAAGGGCAAAGAAGAAGATATAAGAAAGCAGGAAGAACCGAAGGATGAGCTGATGCTCGATGCTGAAGGATTGATGGATCCCATTGGTCCACCTCCCCATGAGCCCTCATCCTAAAAAAGGAGACCCTCATGGCTCAAGGACACTCTCGAAGATGCTGAGAGACATATTGCACCAAAGGGGACATTTCGAGAAAGTTAGAAGCTGGATAGGTACCAAGGGTACTTAGTTGCCATGAGCACCATTGTTCAAACTGAGCCTTGAAAATTCGAAGAAGTTGTGAAGCACCAAGTTTGGAAGGATGATATGAACAAAGAGTATGAGTCGATTATGAAGAATGATGTCTGGGATGTGGTCCCTAGACCTAAGGACAAATTTGTTGTCACCTCGAAATGGCTCTACAAGATCAAGCATGGAGCTGATGGAAGTGCTGAAAAGTTCAAGGCTAGGTTTGTTGCTCGAGGCTTCTCTCAAAAGGAAGGTGTGGACTATGATGAGATATTTGCACCAGTTGCCTGATATACCACCATCCGTTCGATCATTGCCCTTGCTACCTCTCAAGGATGGAATTTACATCAAATGGATGTCAAGACCGCCTTCTTGCATGGCTCACTTAAGGAGGAAGTCTATGTGGAGAAACCTGTGGGGTTCGAAGTTCAAGATTGAGAGACACATGTATGCAGGTTGAAGAAAGCCCTCTATGGGTTGAAGCAAGCTCCCCAGGCTTGGTATGAGAGGATTGGCATGTATTTGATGAAGCTGGGTTTTATAAGAGGTGAAGCTGATCCGAATCTTTACTTCAAGGTTGAAATTTACATTGTTACTTGGGAGCGGGAGCAAAAACGGGTGCGGGAGCAACATTTTCAGAAACTCCCAGTTTGGGAGCGAATCCCAGAGCGTTTTTTATATATATATATTTTTTATATTTTGATACATATATGTCAACAAAAACATGTAGAATGATGAATTAGATATAAAAAATATAAAAAAACATAGATTGAACCATATAAAAACAATCATCTAGAAGTTATAATCTTCATCAACCACGTCCACAAGTTAGTAACATAGTAACATACAACATATTGAGTCTCATGACTCATCAATTTAAAAGTTTCAAGCTTTCAAAATTCAATATATAACATTTATCATCATTGATCACCAAAGTTGTACTTGTAAGCTAAGTGTAACCATTACAACAAATAATATCTAACATGAAATGAAATGTTATAAAATGAAATGAAATGAAACAACTTTCAACTTTCATGAAGCATCATATTCATAATTCACTATTAATGAGTTATAATTGCCAACTTCAAACTTAAATTGTCAAATATTGTATAAAAAAATATCATAATAAATATGAAAGAGTCAATAGTTATAAAAACTACTAGAAATTAGAAAAGACAAGTAAATCTATTATCTATTGCTTATGCCTGGGCCTCTTGGCACCACGAGAAATGTCTAATTTAAGTATGGGGGTTTTACGCAGTGTATTATATTAGATATCATTTTGGGATTCAACTGCGTTACCGGGTGCAAGCCCCGGAAGTGATGATTGATGCTATGTGATTCGTTCTCCACATTTCACTAGTTTCAATCCCACTTCTTCACCCCTGTGAGCATCACCCGATGCAATGAGTGCTAAGTGAACTATTCAAAAATCATGAGAAATTAGTCAGTTACGACTACCTCTCATGGAAATGGTCATACGTGAATGATCTTACTTAACGCAGTTGAATCCCAAAATGTCTAATTTTTTAGTCTTGTTGGAAAATCAGGATCTTTGTCATTAATATCACCCTCTAAGCATTAATTCCCGAGGTATCTTTGTCATTACCTCTATATCTGTATAGGGATCTTTGTCATTAATATCACCCTCTAAGCATTAACATAAGATAGAAAAAGCATAGCATGCCAAGTCAAGATTGTGTTTGAGTGATGCGTACATTTTTAGGAGGGTCATGATAGAGGAGTTCAACAAGCAACGTCACTAACATCAAGGTACATAGAGGGATTTGTGCTCTTGATTAAATACGAGTTCCATACCCTAATACATGACAAAATTCAATGGAAACATTGCAATCTCCCAATCCTGAAATCATGAAAAACTGATAAGTCTGTTGGATTTTGAATAAAATCTAAAATTCTACTTTCTCCATATGAAATCCAATGAAGTCGGAACCACTCTCAAACATCCTGAGTCATTTCATGGTAATGTTAAAAATTTAAGTAAAAGGATGAAAATGAAGATTAAGGAGAATGTCACTTTTACTTTAAGAATTTTACAATATCATGAATCGCATATCAATACTAGGGCCATAGGCTTGATCATTAAGTTGCCCCACTCAAAACTTATTTGTTTCTTTGAAAAAAAATTGCATTTGGAACATTACTGCAAATTTTTTTTGCAAAAAAGGCTAAACGCTCCCGAAAAGGCAGGGAACGTTTTTTTTTTAGGGAGCATGCTCCTGAGGCGCTCCTGCTTGGAGCGCGAATTGGGAGCGGGAGTGAGAGCCGGGGGGGGGTGCTCCCCTGCAACTCTGGTTGAAAATGATAGACCTCTCATCTTGGTACTTTATGTAAACGATCTCTTTTTGACAGGTGCAGACCCTTTCATTTATCAATCAAGAGGGAGTTGGCTTTCGAATTCAAGATGAAGAACCTAGGATTGAGGCACTACTTCCTAGGCTTGGAGGTCTGGTAAAAGCCAGGAGAGATTTTCCTTTCTTAAGGAAAATACATTGTGAAGCTACTTGAAAGATTTGGGATGGTGGATTGTAAGTCTGTGACTACTCCGATGGAACTCAACTTCAAGAAGCTATGCAAAAGTGCTGCTAGGCCCGATTTGGGAAATCCTTCTAAGTATCGTCAACTCGTTGGGGCCCTGATGTTCTTGGTGAACTCTTGTCCGGACACATGCTTTGCAGTGAATACTTTGAGTCAATTTATGGTTGAGCCTCATCACATACATTGGATTGCTGCTAAGAATCTCTTCAGATATCTCCAGGGCACAATCACCTATGGACTGAGATACACTGCTGAGAATTTGAGGCTCCATATTTATTCTGATGTTGACTGGGCTGGCAGTGTGGTGGATCGTAAGAGCACATTGAGATGTTGCTTCTCTCTAGGTTCTGCTTTGATATCTTGGATGAGAAAGAAGCAGAAATCAATTGTTTTGAGCACTGCTGAGGCCGAATACATTGCTGCAAGTATGGCCTCTTGTGAAGCTGTTTGGTTGAGGAAGCTCTTTAGTGAGCTGTTTGGGCATGTGCTAGGTACCACCATGATCTATTGCGACAACCAAAGTGGGATTCGTCTTTCTGAGAATCCTGTGTTCCATAACTGCTTCAAGCATATTGATATCAGGTACCACTTTATCCGGGATATGGTACAACGGGGAGCAATAAGGCTCCATCACATTGGGATTGATGAACAGGTCGCAAATATTCTTACAAACTTAACCTTTTGTGAGAGACTTGGAGTCGTGGAAAGACCCTCTTATGAGGGTCTCGTTTGAATTGGATATTGAGCTCTGGGAGCTCTAGGGGGCTTGGGGTACTTCTTGGAGCTATGAGTGACCATAGGGTGAGTGGTTCACCTTCCCTTGTGATACCCCATGATGGTTGATATATGCATAGGATGAGTGGTTCACCTTCTCCTACCGATACATCTTACCCATGTAGTTCGGGACTCATGGGAAGTACCTCTCATCTGGCTAATGAGTTGGGAAATGAGGATAGGGACCATAGCACTATTGATGGATGCATCGTGTACTGCCGTACTCCGTATGCTAGGATGTTTGATATTGATCCATGATCAATTGAGACTGACTTCGGCTGAGTGGAGAGTGGCAAAGTCTTGTGACTCACACTTGATCATTTCTTCTTCATTATTTCATCATGGTTCAACAGAGCAGGGATGACAGAGATGGTACAATTGACGGATGATTTAGTAGGTGGATTTCTCCCTAGTTGAGAGGGAGTGTTAAAATTGGCAACTAGGGCCAAAATCCACCTTGGACAACTCATATGGTGGAGATGATATTTTTATTGGATTCCTCTTTTCGAGAGGTGCAAGATTGATTTAAAGATCATCTTGTTTGGATGAGCAGAAGTTAGATTTTGAATTTAATTTTTACACGTGCAAATTGTTAAGGTCGACCAGAAGTCTAATGTAGGCTCATGATGCCCCAGTAGATGTGTCTCCACCCCTCATCAAATTGTATAAATAAGAGACATTCTCCTCATTTGGATCATCACTAAATACATCTTTCTCTCTCCTCTCCTCATTGGTTCGTACAACAAAGGAGCAACTCTTCTCTCTTCTCACGTTGACCGAAAATTTTAGGCAAAAATAGCAGGACTGTTTTTGGGCTATTTGCAGGGGTATGACCAGCGTTGACCGAGGGTCAACTCATTTACTTTGATTGCGGTTTTCAAGAAGTTATTCCGATCTTTTGAGGCCGCATCTCCTGGCACAAAACTGAGGCAATTGGAGCAAGTTGACCTGCGTTGACCACATAATTTTTGACCACAACGTTGACTCTATGTTGACCAAGTTTGACCAAGATTTTCAGGACTGTTTTGGGTTGATTTTGACTGACTTTGGAGGCTGAGTTGACTGGGTTTGATTGAGCTCATTTGGAGGAGATTTTCTGTTGGTTTGACCAATGTTGACTTTCTGGTTAGGGCATCCTGTTAACTGCTGCATGGCTAGACTGTTTTGACAGTGATTGGGCAAGTAAATTTTGTATGATGTACTCTCTCTCTGTGCTGAACTTTTGAAGAATAATAAGAAGATTTGATTAAAGGGTTTTCCCCACATTTAGGTTTTTCCCTGGCATCCGCCAAATATTGTGTTCTCTTGTCTTGGTTTGTCTTCTACTTATTGTTTATGTTCTATCTGCATTTACTATCAATGTTAATGTGATTGCTAATCTGGAAATTGATATTGGACTAATAAGAAAAATTGAAGTAAATTGCTCTAAAGCATAGAACATATCATTATTATCTAAAATTAACAAAAACTAATGAAAATTAACAATCATAAACATAAAAATCAAAGGGGGGAGAAGAATAGGTTGGTGTTTATGCAAGTAATACACCAATTTAACAATAGAAGAAGGCTTCTTTCTCATATGTACTATCACACACTGCCTTGGCTGCAAGCAATGAGTCATTATTTTCAACCAATCTTTTATTTGTAGGGCCTTTATGTTAGATACTATTTAAGATACTTTTTTAGTGTTCAACGTATCTTACTTCAAGGAATTCCTTTTTATAAGACCCTTATTTGCTGGTTTTGATCTTATACTCTTGCCTCTATGACTGGATGTTTGCCCCTTGGTTCTAATGCATTTTTGGGGATCAATTTTGGAGGAGGGTCCTTAATTCCTATGCTTGTTCAGTTTTGTTGCAGTCTTTAGGGCCTTGGCTGGTTTCCTCTAGTTGTTCCTTTGAATTTTTATCAACCTTTATATGAGAATGACTTTGATCTTTCCAAGATTTGAGCACTGGGAATAGCTGATTCCTCTTTTTCCAAGGTCACCCTTTAATTGGGAAGGAGTACAATTCCCAACGATCCTCTTCTGCCTCTGGTATCTGCCGTCTCTTGATTTGTCTAAACAGGCTTATCCAATTGTGGTTACTATAATCATCCTTCTTTGGGTCCTACCTCCAATTGCTGTGTGTTCTTTACCTTAGCATTTGTCTTCTATGTTTCTATCTAAGTCACCTGACATGGGGACACAGGACACTTAGGACACAAAGATTCGAGTGTCTGACACGGGCACGTTGACCCTCCAAAACAGGACACGTTATATATATATATATTAAAAATTAGATATTTCTTACATAAATTCTCATTCATGATACAAATTCGGACATAGATCTAGATTCTACATTGTAAATTTAAAATTTGCAAGTTTTACAAAGTAACATTATGCATACAAATACAATTGTGACAGATTCATCAATGATCTAATAGGAGAAACACTGGAAACTTCAAACTGCAGTTTTCTCATTAAGTCATCAAAATCAAAATGTGTTACACAAGTAGTAGTAATGCCAATGGCAAATAGAAATAGCAAATACAAAACAACTACAAGTCTCAAATTTCAAGGCAATAGGTTGCTCATGAGTCATCAATTATCATGATCAAAATCAACATCACTGTCATCATCATGGTCACCATTGCTCTCCTCTGCTGCATCCTCCTCCTCTGTATCCAATGTCAACTCAACACTGCTGTCCAAACCCATATTGTTAAGAAAGACATCCCGCATCTTTGTCTTTCCCTTCAACCACTCATCCCTCTGCCTGTAAATAAGACGAAGGTTGGTCTGCACTTACACCATTGTGTCTGCCCTGGACAGCTCAAGCCTGCTCTTCTTGACACTATACAAATTCCCATATGTGCTCCAATCCCTCTCGCAACATGAGGATGAAGTTACCTGAGATAGGAGCCTCATGGCTAACTGCTGTAGAGGAGGGCTTGTTGCCCCATGAGTTTCCCACCAAGAATAGGGCTTCTTAGCCACCTTGTCTCTAATCACATCATATCTTGCAAATCGACTAGTGCTAGTGGAAAACTCTGCAAAGGCATCCTCCACCTCATCAAGGGATGCTCTATCCTGAAAAATTTGCCTCAATGCATCCTTCCTCCCCTGTGAAATTTCACCATCCATGTGAGGAGGGAATCTGCGGGAAGGTCCACCATTCAACCACTCATCGCTGTATTATTTTGGGTTCATTGAGTGAGCCAAACAATGCAAAGGTGTGCAATTATTGTCCCATATGTTGACAAGAATATCTTGTATGGTGGTGTAGAAAGCCTTTGATGATGTCTCATACTTGGGGCACTCACTCTGTAAAATAATGGTCCTCACAGATTCAATCGTGGAATCCCATCCCTCATAAACCTCTCCTAGGATGGTTTAGTCTGTATCTGCAAATCATAGCAAAGCAATGATAGGGTCTATGATCTTAATAAGTAGATCTATCCTCTCCCACCAACCGTCATCTAACATTGTGTCCTTCACTCTTTCTGAGGCTACTTGATCTGTCTTTCTTCAAAAAGACCAAAACTCTAAAATAACCATGGCCCCAAGAGCGGTCTTGACCTCCCTCAACCTCTTCAACATGATGAATGAAGAGGCAAACCGTGTATTTGCAATCTTCAACAATGATAGATTGGTGTACTCCTTGTAGATTGTGAGGGCATTTATATGATTTTGTACGAAGTTGCGGATATCCCGTGCATCCTCAATAATACTTCCAATCCAAAGCACATCAGAAGCAATAAATTTAAGTGCTAAATTCAAGGAATGGACAATGCAAGGTGTCCAAAATACTTTTGGATATTTAGCTTCCACAATCATGCCAACAACCTTCAAATAGGTGCATTATCTGTAATGATTTGCACACAAGAATAAACACCTACATCTCCAATAACTTTAATGAACAACTCACCCATATATTGTGCATCCTTTTATTGTCCAAGTGCATCCATTGATTTCAAGAAAACTGGTCCATTCAAGAAGACATGTTGGGAATCACAATTGCCGTTAGACCAAAACCCGCAGGTATTAGTCAACGGTCGCATCCCCAAAGATAAGGATCCACAAGAGGTGGTTAGTCCATGTCGCAAAACACACGGGGAGCGTTGGTTTATCCAATGTCCAACTATCTCCCCCCAATGCAAGCCGAATGTGTATCGAACTTGTGACCTACACACTGATACCACTTGTTGGGAATCACGATTGCCATTAGACCAAAACCCGCAGGTGTTAGTCAACAATCACATTGCCAGAGATAAGGATCCACAAGAGTCAGTTAGTCCATGTCACGAAACACATGGGGAGTGTTGGTTTATCCAATGTCCAACAAGACACCATGAAGTTGATGAGTGGGTGGCATGCTGGATCTGTCCATCCATCATAAACAATACTAACCCTAGATGTTGGCCATGTTGATTTAATAGGTTCAAGCATTTTGTCCATCTCTTTCTTTGCCTTTGTCAACAATGTGGTTCTAAGTTTCTCTCACCCAAGAGGCACATACCATGATGGAGCCCCTTAACTTAGAGCTCGACACATCTCAATAAATAAAGGTGAGCGTGCAACATTAAAGGATATGAACTTTTGATAGAAAAAAAGCAATGGTGAGATCAAGCTCTTCCCGTTTCTCTTTTTGAAAAATCTTGTCCATTGGACCAAGCGTGACTGCCTTTCTTTTTACTGCTTGACCTGCACTCCCACCAAAACTCTCAAATGGAAATTTGTTGCTGCTTTTCCTTAAGAATGGAAGGGGATCATCATTCTTGTTTTTTTAGATGATGCAACCACCCTTGCCACACCAACATTGGACTCTTTTTCCATTTCTTTCCTCCTAGCTAAAGACACCTGTGTACATGTTGCAATTCCACAACTTTATAAGGCCAACAAATGAGCTTTCACACTGTAATAAGTGCTCATGAAATGATTGTTGCAATAGTTGCATTTTCAAGCAACATTGTCTCCTCCCTTCAACTTGTTGCCTGGCACTTGCTCTCTTGTGACATACTTCCACAAGGTATATTTGTTTTTCTGAGCCTACTGTCTTTCTAAATTAATTCTTCCCCCAACATTTGAAGCTCTTGTTGTGTTAAATTATGGTATATTCTATGCTTAAGAGCAATCTACTTCAAATCTTCTTATTAGCCCAATATCAATTTCCAGTATTGCAAATGATAGTAAAATGCAGATAGAACATAAATGTAAACAATAGAAGACAAGCCAAGACAAGAGACACAAGATTTGGCACCAGCCAGGGACAAACCCCAATGCGGGGAAACCCTTTGATCAATTCTTTTATATTCTTCAATAATTCAACAGAGAGAGAGATAGTACAATATCACAAATATGTGATTTTACAATGACCGTAGTACAATCCTAATCAACAAGGTCAAAGCTGGTCAAACAGCTCCCAAATGACCTCAAGTCAACCTAGGAGAACTTGGCCTCCAACAACAATAATGGGCAGCCCAAAACAGTCAACAAAATGTGGTCAAACAACAATCAACGCTTCAACAAATCTGCAGTCAACCCTAACCAGTCAACATTGGTCAAAACCGTGGTCAAACAGAGGTCAACGTTGGCTGATTTGAACTGCGGCTTGCATGGTAGAGGCTCCCCACACTAATTCGCAGTCAAAGGTACCCTCACGTTGGTCAACGCAGTCCTCCAAAACCTTGGTCAACCTAAGTCAACGCTGTTGTACCTTACTGCGTCCTCTTGCACCCAAGTCAATGCTGCTGTACCTTGCTGCGTCCTCCTGCACCCAAGTCAACGCTGCTGCTCCTTACTGCGTCCTCTTCCTTCCCACGTGAGAGAGAGATGCTCCTCCTACGCATACCCAAGAGACTAGGAGAGAGAGGAATGAGATGGTGAGATGAGTGTGATAATGCCTCAAGGTCTCCTCTTCTTATATGCCACGTTGAGGATAAGATGGGGGTGTAAAACACTATTTTACTTGCTGGCTGACCTTGACAAATTGTCAAGAAATACAAATAAATTCATATCTCCATGAATACATGTTGGAATCAGATGATTGTTAGATCAATCCTACACCTCTCAATGAGAGGAATCCAAGAAAAATATCAGCTGCCATAAATAAGGTGACCCACATGGAGTTTGGCCCTAGTTTCCAATTTTAACACTCCCTCTCAACTAGGGAGAACTCCATCTGCTAATCCATATGTTTGTCTGTATTATCTTTGTCGTCAAATGTACTGCTCTGCTGAACTATGAAGAAGAAGAAATGATCGAGAATGTATCATACCATCCTCTACTGACCCGAAGTCAGTCCCAATGAAGAGAGTGTGTCATACCACTCTTACTGATCTGAAATCAGTTCCAAATAAAGAGAGTGTCTCATACCACTCTTACTGACCCAAAGTTAGTTCCAAAAGAGAGTGAGTTATATCACTCTTACTGACCCGAAGTCAGTTCCAATTGATCCTAGATCAATGTCATCCTAGCATAGGGAGTATGGTAGATACACGATGCGTCCATCGGTACTACTATGGTCCCTATCCTCATTTCCCTACTCATTGGCTAGATGAGAGGTACTTCCCATGAGTCCCAGATTGCATGGGTAGGATGTCTTGGCAGGAGAAAGATGAACCACTCATCCTGCCTACATGTCGCCACAGGGTATCACAGGGGAAGGCTGAATCATTCACCCTGTACATAGCGCACCACTAGGGGAGGGTGAGTCACCCTATGGTCGCTCGTCGCTCCAAGAAGTACCCCAAGCCCCCCGGAGCTCCCAGAGCTCAATGTATGCATCATACAGGACCCTCATAAGAGGGTCTCTCCACGATTCCTAGTCGTTCTCGGAAAGTCAAGAATTTGACCTTTCCTAGGGGCTTCGTCAGAATGTTGGCGACTTGCTCATCAGTCCCAATATGATGGAGCCTTATTGCTCCTCATTGTACCATATCCCGAATAAAGTGGTACCTGATATCGATGTGCTTGGAGCGATCATGAAATACGAGATTCTCTGATAAACGAATCCCACTTTGGTTGTCGCAGAGGATCACGGTAGTATCCAATGTATGACCAAACAACTCACTAAAGAGCTTCTGCAACCAGACAACTTCACAGGAGGCCATACTCGCAGCAATGTACTCGGCCTCAACAGTGCTCAAAGCCACTGACTTCTGCTTCCTGCTCATCTAGGAAATCGAAGCAGAACCCAAAGAGAAACAACACCCAGAAGTGCTCTTTTGGTCCACCACACTGCCTGCCCAATCAACATCGAAATAACCATGCAGCCTCACAACTCTTGCGGTGTATCTCAGTCCATGAGTGATTGTGCCCCGAAGATATCTTAATAGATTCTTGGCACCAATCCAATGCGAATGATGAGGCTCAATTATACATTGGCTCAACGTGTTGATTGCAAAACATTTATTCGGACGGGAGTTCACTAAGAACATCAATGCTCCTATGAGTTGACGATACTTGGAAGCATTTCCCAAAACAAGTCCGGTAGCACTACTGCATAACTTCTTGAAGTTAAGCTCCATCGGGGTAGTCACGGGCTTGCAGTCTACCATACCAAATCTCTCCAATATCTTCACCACGTATTTTCCTTGAGATAGGAAAATTTCTCCTGGCTTTTGCTAGACCTCCAGCCCTAGGAAATAGTGCATCAGTCCTAGGCTCTTCATCTCAAATTCGGAAGCCAACTCCCTCTTACATTTGTGAATGAGAGGGTTTGCACCTGTTAGAAAGAGGTCGTCAACATACAACACCAATATGAGAGGCTTATCATCTTCAACCTTAAAGTAAAGGTTCGGATCGACTTCACTTCTAGTGAATCCCAACTTCATCAAATAGCTATCGATCCTCTGATACCAAGCTCGGGGTGCTTGCTTCAACCCATAGAGAGCTTTCTTCAACCTGCATACGTGAGATTCCCAATTATGAATCTCAAACCCCTTAGGTTTTTCCACATAGACTTCCTCTTTAATTGAACCATGCAAGAACGCGGTCTTGACATCCATTTGATGTAGGTTCCATCCTTACGAAGCAGCCAGGACTATGATCGAGTGGATGGTGGTGTATCAGGCAACAGGTGCAAATATCTCATTTTAATCTACACCTTCCTTTTGAGAGAAGCCTCGAGCAACAAAGCTAGCCTTATACTTTTCAGCACTCCCATCAACTCCATGCTTGATTCTGTAAAGCCACTTCGAGGTGACAACTGTTTTGTCTTGGGGTCTGGGTACCACATCCCAGGCATCATTCTTCATGATGGAGTTGCATTATTCATCCATAGCCTCCTTTCATACTTGATGATTCACGACTTCTTTGAACGATGAAGGCTCATTTTGAATGATGGTGCTCTTAATGGTCAAGTATCCCTGATACCTGGTCGGCTTCTTACTTTCGCGGAAAGCCCCTCTGGGTGCAATATGTCTCTCGACATCTTCAAGAGTCCCCTTAAGAGGGGGGTCAATTAGATCCATAGGTTCTTCCACATTGGGCATCGTCTCATCTTCCTTCTCATCCGACTTCCTGGTGTCAACTTCTTTATCTTTCTAAGAATAGGAAGATTGTCAACCTTGCTAAGAGCCATATCTTCGTCAAAGGTGACATCATGACTTATCTCGACTTCCCTTTGACTAGCCACATAGATTCTATAGCCCTTAGAATTTTCACTATAGCCCACAAAGATTCCCTTCTTTCTAGATGCACCCAATTTGCTTCTTTTCTCTTTCGGCACATGAAAATATACGAGACTTCCAAAAATTCTAAAATGAGAGACATCAGGTTTCTTACCAGTGAACATTTCTTCGGGAGTCTTGGAATCCAATGCTTGATGAGGGCATCGATTTTGAACATACACGGCGATATTCGTAGCTTCGGCCCATAGAAACTTTGGAAGCCTTTGATCATAAAGCATGGAATGAACAACTTCCAAAATCGTACGGTTCTTCCTTTCAGCCACACCATTCTGCTCAGGAGTGTATGGTGTTGTGGTCTCCCTATTAATGCTAGCTTCTTTGCAAAAGTCATGGAACTCATTGGATTCATACTAGATGTGTGCTGTAACGCTGAGTTGTGCCACTGAAATTACCTTTTACTCTAGTAATTCACAGAGTTTATCCCAACGTTGTTCGCTTGGGATATTCATCTTCATTAACTTCCTGTATACTTCGTCAACTTCAGTGTACCTGGCAAATGTTGGCCGGGTGATGAACAAATTCAGAATTGCATACTGAATGTCAAGATCATATGATAGTGCTTCCAGGAATGCCTTTCCTGTCATGCTGAGTCTTCCGGCTGTAACCTTTGAGCTATCTCTTGCCTTGTTCATAATCTTCTCACTGTAATCTGGCCACATGCTGAGCTTGTCGTTAATCACTAATAGGTTTGGAAGTCCTTTCTTGTAGAGAGGCTCCAGCTTGGCAAAGAATCTCTGTATACCTGTGTTCATGTTTTGACCCTTCTCTTCAAGCTGTCTCATCAGATTCCTTTTAGTCAACACCTTTTTGACTTCCAAAATTGTTTCAGTCCTGTCTTCAATTTCTAATTCTTCCAATTCTTGACTGTTCTTGGAATTTAGAAATTTGATAAGCTCAGTGGCTTCATTTGGTTTATCTCCTAGCTGCTTTCTAACTTGCTCAATGGCTTCATTCGACCTTTCAATAAGCTCCTGTTGTTCAAAAATGATTTGGATTGAAGGCCAAATTTCTCCCATGTCTTCATTAATCCTTTTCCAGATATTTTCCTTCACCTGTGCCAATGTAGTGCCCATGGCACAATCTTTTCCATTTTCTGTAGTCTTTGGGACAATGTCTGGGACTTCTGTGTTTCTGTCAAGTAGGCATTTTCAAACCTTGTACTCTGCTCCTGTAAAACCTTTATCTCCAACTTCATTTTCTTTAGCTCTTCTTCTTGTATTGACATATTTTCCATAGATTGAGCTAACTTCACTGAGTCATCCACAACTAATGTGGGAAGCACTATTGAGGATGATGTTCCTGCTGTAGTGGTTGCTGTAGGTACACCTGTTTGCAGTAAAGATGCAATAGGAACTGCATCTAGAGGAACAACTGCAAGCTATGAATTTTGTTCCTTTTCCTTTATTAGCTTGTCCATTTTTGCTTCCATTGCTTTGATCTGGGCACCTTGCTCCACTAGAAGTTTTAGCATCTCTTCCTTTTGTAGCTCTGTCTCTCCAAGTTCCTTGGCCTGGGGGTCTTCTGTTGCTGGCAGCTTCAATTGCTTCTTTAATGCTGCAATGTCAACATTCTTCTTTCTGATTATTTCCTCTGTAGATTTTGAATTGTCTGGATCAAGGCCTACTTTGACCACCATTTCCTCCAAGTATTTGATTCTGGTATCTTTGGCAAGTGAGGATATTTTCTCCAATTTGAGTTGAGACTGCACATTATTTAGAGTAAGCTGTAGTTTTGAGGCAGTGATAGCAGTCTGTGTGAAAGTAGAATACACCATCTCTCCTATGCTTGCCTGTGCATATCTATTTGATCCAAAGGATGGACATCCTTTGCCTCAAATTCAAAAGTGGTCTGTTTGAAATTTGCTGCTGACTTTGGTTGAGAGACCTAGGCTTGCAAGAATGCCATATGCATTCTTCCTTTCTTTGTATCATATGCTAAGATGAGTCTGTGTTGAATGGAGGAGGATTGCTTTCTGAACTGAGCTGATATGTTATCATGAATGGCCTCATTCCTTTGCTTAATTTCCTTGTATCTTTGAAAAATGTCCAACTGTCTCTGCTTTGTAGATGTTTCTAGTGTTTGAGGGACAGTAGTTGGAATATCTTTTGTAACTAAGGAATATGATGGAGATTTTGTAGTACCACTGTCCAACTTGAAAGTCTTCAAACCTGAGAGCACAATAGTGCCTTGTGTGTCCTCCAGTGATGGAAATTCTATTTTAGAACTTGAGCCTGCTTTAGTATATATTTTAAATTCCTTGGTTGAGACTTCAGTGACTGGAGAATCATCCTCTCTTGCTCTCTTATCTGTTTTCTCTTTGGGTATGGGAGTCTCTGAAGCTGTCCTGGAAAGTACTTGCTCCTCGGCCTCCTGCAATGTATTTTCCACCCAAGTGTGCTGGTTCATATACTTTTCTATTTCAGGCCTCTGAGTGTGCACATATGGTGTAGCCTTTTGTTCCACTCTCAACTTGGAAATTACCCCAAAGGGGTCATAAGACCAAGTGAAACTGAGAGGGAAGTTCATTTGTTTCAGCAGGAGGTCTGCTTCCTCTCCTGTTGCTCTATTGTTGCAGATGAAGGGTCCTACTTGTGTCTTGATTTGGAATTGCGATTTCTTCTTAGCTGCCACAAAATGGATGTTATTAGAATGAATTATTTCCCTGATGTATTCCAAGGCAAATATTCTCATTCGCAAATATTCGGGCAATTTGTATGGTGGCAACTCTAAACCATACACTCTAATCTATGTGAATGATGGTAAAGGTACCGATCCCCTGTTTTGACCTGTTCACTGAGCTATAGAACCTTCTGAATTTCTTCACTGATCCTTGGAACCTGCTGGCCACTTAACAAACAAGTGGCTGGATATACAAATTGGTCTATGAACTCTGAGAAGCTATATTCCTATGATTGTTTTCTGACTAAGGAAGTCCAGAAAACAACTGACTATGGCTCTCCTTGCTGATCAAGTTTTTGCACTGAGAATGGAAACTTATCTGTTTGGAAAAACATAAACATATACATAAGAATTGATAAATATTTGAAGGAATTGTTCATGAATTACATTTGATAAGAAGTTACCATAGTCAAAAGTGACTGATGGTCCTTCTTCTGAAGAAAGGGTGGACAGAAAGCCTAGAATAGGCTCATCTACCCACTCATCTGAATAGTAACCAAGAATGGAAGACAAAACAGAAATAATCTGTCTTGTCCTTTGAGGGAACATAGAAGAGGGATATGGGGGATTTTTCTTAGGGAGTTGAGAGTCTTCAGGGAGGAAGATTTCAAAGATGGCAGCTCTCTGGGGGAAAGTTAACTTCTGGTAAATTTCTCTGAGAGCTTCAATGGAGAAAGGGGAGAGGGAATCACAGTGGGGAACCTGCAACATTTGATTAATGCTGTCAGCTGTGATGGTGAAGAGAATTTCACCATTTGGGGAGATAATTGCCCTCTTGCTTGCAAGGTAAGAGGCTTGGCATCTTAGAAAGAAATATGGAAAATGATAGGATTGGGGAACAACAAACAGAGGGAGTTTGGATTTCCAAAGGTGTATCTCATCAGATTGGTCAAGGAAATTATCCCGAAACCAGCAGCGCAATTCGAACAAGTCGAATTCACACTGTGTTTCGGTGATTTTGTAATCTTGGTCTGCAAGTGGGGTATGGTCTAAGTCGATAGGGGGAGTGAGCATCAGATTGATTACGAGGGCAGTTTTAGGTGCCATGGTGGTTGCAAAATGGAGAATTGAAGACTGTAACAGTAGGAAATCGCTGTGTCCAATAATGGCGGGAATTTAGAGTGGCAGACCTCTGTCAATTTATGAATGATAGGCAACGGAAATGCTGCAGCAAGATTAGAGCACAGAGGGGCGGGAGCACTATTGAATGAGCGAGGAAAGAAAAGTGTAATCGCAGTGGTGAATTTCATATTTATTTGCTGCGAACTGGCCTTAACTGTTGGATTAACAGTCTTTTTAGGGCATTAACTCCTGTAATGGCATGGGCAAACAGATAGGGGATTTATGGAGGTTACAACGGTCTCAGACGTGGCAACTAAGCATTGGCAGATGAGTGGAGCAGGATCGTTGGCGGGAGTGACAGCTGCGAAGGGACGTGGAGACGACGTATGGCGGGAAATCGAGGTAGACGGGATGGGAATACCACTTTCGGGGGGGGGGGGGGGGGGGGGGCGTGGTATCCGGTTTATGGGGGGGTCTGAAATCACCTGGTGGCGACATGTCGTGGGGTGGTAAACCGCTTTTCAAACCCCCCCTGCCTTTGTCGTTAAGCGTTATCACTTCGGGGGGGGGGGGGGGGGTCTGAAAAATGTCGTGGGCCGTTGGATTTATGCGGTGAATGATCGGGTGGTCATGAAGTGTGGGGAGGTTAACACCTGAGGGCCCCACCATATGTTTCGGGCGCATGAACATAACCCAAGGTCCAAAACTTTGGATAAGGGAATACTTCAGACTTATTACATAAAAATCTTCATTTTCCTATTCTAATGCTATCTGAAAGCAAATGTGGGTGCATTTGAGTATGCAAACCCCTTCAATTTTTATTCTAAGAGATAAAGACTATTTATTTCAAACACTAGACTAATCTAATCAACTAAATTAATCCAGATTAAACAGTTGGATTAACATTATTCACCTATTTCTACCTATTTACTCTTAACCAAGATTAAACTGTTTGGTTAAGTTATTCACTCTAACCTAATTAACATAAATTGAAAACAACTTGAGCATGATTAAACTGTATGTCTCAAGCCGAAAGGGTGGCATTTTAGACAAGCTGCACACAATTTCATAAATTTATTATTTTACAAAGCCAGAAGGCTAGTAGTGGCACTTAAGCTAGCATCACTTTCATGTTTATTCATTTTTGTGGGGTTCATTTATCATTTCATTTCTTTTTCTCATTTTTTTCTATTTTTTGTATTTATACCTTCTTTTCATTTTTTATTTTCATTTTTCTATCTTTTTTTTGGAAATCACTTGTAGAAAGCTATATTATTTACAATCTGAAACACCGAAAGCAAATAGTCAATGGTCATTGATCCTATAAATTATAGGACCCTAATAGGGTAGATGGAGAATGCACCAGTTGCAGATACTCAGGGATCTAGGCAGTTCGATTTCCCAGTGGTAGATTATTCAACACTGAGATCGAGCCAGTGATCGAGCAGCAAGGGGCAAAGGGGTGGCATAGTGATTTTCCGGAGAAGTTTCCAGTTTCGAAGGAGTTAGAAGAGGAGGCCATAATTATTCTCCAGGAGGCTACGCAGGGACTACACAATGCCTCAAGAAAGGCAATTCGATTTAGTTGTGGAGTGGGTTGTTTCAGGTGCTGGATGCTGGGAAAATTTCCAGAAGGCCTCGTTAAAGACTTCCAGCCGTAGAGACAGGCAGGACGTCTGCGTCAGAGAGAGTTTCGGGCTGAGCATAGAAGGGATTGCGCAGAGTCAGCACAAGGTTGACACAGATCATTGCAGGGGTCAGTTTCTGAGCCTAGACTGAGCCGAGATTGCTTGGAAAGGAGGGTGAAATTCCCTTAGATATTTTGCCTGGTATTTCTTTCAGATAGAAACGCTAGTTTGGCGTCATTTCATTGTACTTAGAATTTTTGTGCATAATAATAATAAAACCCTCATTTGCTACACCGATTTTCCCGCATTGGGTTTTTCTAGGGACGATTGACCAAAAATAATGGTGTCAAAATTTTATGTGTGCGCTAAAATCTCTCAGTTTCTAGTTTGCTATTTTTCCGCAGTATTTTTATGGTGAAAATTGCAGTTGTGATTTCATTCGTTGTTTGCCGTAGCTAATAAACTGCATAATTAAATTTATAGTTAGAAGAATAATTTCCAGTTGCTCCAATAGATGAAATTTTCTCATGGACCATGCACCTTAAGCTTAAGGATATCTTCTTCCATGGTTAATCAATCTATTGATGTCTGGATTATTTTTGCTCTTCAAGAAACCATTCTGTAAAGTTCCTTATAAGTTTTCCCTAGACTTAGGGTGGAGAATTTCATGATGCCATTTTCTGAGGATTGCTATGTTGCGTTCATCAGGGTTACTCTGTAAGGAGTGTTCTTGCCTGTCCTTTGCTGCTGCCACTAATAGTCTGAGTTGCAGATATGGCTATCGAACCTTAAAAACCTAATGCTCACCTATCATCTTATATATTGTTAAAATTTAAAACTCATTAGAGTTCCCTCTTTTTTCTCCTTTTTTCTCTTAATTTTTGCATCATAGCTTTCATTTCATCTATGCTTGCGTTCTCTATTCTCCTTTCTAATTTTTCTTTCTATATTCAATCACAAAGAAGGAAAACTTTGTATTGATTTATGTCAATGAATGCTGATGTTAAAAGTTGCTGATTTGAAGAAACTCCTTTTATGTTTGCATAAAAATCTTACTTTCACTTGATTTCTGTTATTGTTGGGGGGGGGTTTCTTTATTGACAATTTTCCCCACGCTGCTCCCCTCTTTTCTTTGTGATAATTATGTATTTGCAAGGTCCTTCCCTCAACATGCATTTTGTTTACTCTAGGGAGGATACTAGACTTGACATTATCATACATAATCAACACATAGATCAAATATGCAAGTCAGGTTGATAAGAGGGAAGCTTTTTGTAGGAACATATAGAAACAAAGGTCCTTAGCCTCTCCCTTGAAACATGCAATCATATTTACACATGTTAATAAATAGTTAATAACTTATGTTAGATCGTAGACTTCTGTGATCCATAATGTAAATAATAATGTCTTTAGGATTAATCACATCATTAGGATTTGATCGACGTTTCAAATCAACTAATGTGGTTCATCCTCAGGACAAAGGTTGAAGAAAGTTCAAAATTTGTTTTATATTGCATTGAGATAATCCACGTCAGGGATAGAGCAAACATTTATCAAATATGCACTGATGATTCGGCTGAGTGAGGTCATGTGATCTGCTGATGGTTATCGCCGTCGAGAGGTAATATGGGTAAAATTCATGATTATATAGTGAGTTTTTTTTGCAGATTTTATGTTAGTTCGTTATCATGACGTACTCTGACACGTCTTGAGATTTTTTAACCCAATTTGGTAATATTTGTTAGCCCACGTCTTGATTGATTTCATTTCTTACGCCTCATGAGAGTAAGTTGTTAATCTTCCTCGAAGATCAAGTGATCGAGTTGCAAGCCCGTATCTTGTGTTCTCGTCTGGTGGTGGAAAAACATGGGAAGAAGTGGGAAACTAAATAGGAGCGAACCCAAGGCGCCCAATTTGCTTGAAGTGTATCCGGAGATCCAACAACAGTTTCAGGTAGCAAGATGGGTGGAATTTTTTAGGGGGTGTAGTGATTTCCATGACGAGGTTGCCATAGCATTTTCTCAAGGATTTGATGGCTAGCAGGTGGTGAGAGGAATTACCTTTCAGTAAACAGAGGAATTGATTGCTGAGGGTACAGGTTTCCTACGAACGGGGAGAAAGCCTTCAAAAGCCATGTCTTAGCTGGAGTTGATGTACCTTTCTTTTTGAAAGATGAATTTAAAGAAGCAAATTGGAGAGCAGGGGTGCAGAGGTCCTGACTAAAGGATGAATGGCACTGTCTTTTGCGAATAACCCAGTCATATTTTACCTATGAGGGACGCTACAACCAGGTCAATTTGTACCATTTCATATTCTTGGCTCACATTGTAGGTCAGTTGAGAATTAATACCCCTTATTTTCTGTTGGAGAGCTTAAAGAACATGTCTACCAGAGTCTAAGCTTAGAACAAATGCATCATCTCATTTTATATGCCATAAGAGTCTGATACAACTATTAATTAAAAGTCAATTAAGAAGCGCTCGGAGAACTTGGGAGTATTTTTTGTTTTGTGGAGGTTTTCAACCTCAACCTGCAAAATTAAAACAGAACCCTGAATTAGCCAAGGAGGTCATAGATGTGGATAAGATTCCTCTAAGAGACATGATCATAAACAAGGAGAAGGCTACTAGCTCAAAAAGGCCAAAGAAAACAAAAAATTCAAAGAAGGGAGTTACTATGGAGACTCGGAGGAGTAAAAGACAGAGGATGACCAATGTGGATATTTTGTTAGAGGTAGCTAGCACCCTTAGCTAAGTTGATGTTTGATCATTCAGTTTTGATCTCTCACTATTAAAGTGAAATTTCGATTTATAGACTGACAGCTCGCTTATCAGTGTTTTTCATCGACAAAGGTAAAAGGGCGCTGATAGTTTCATTGTCAGCGAATTTTTGGCAAAGCATATAGATAAAAGCGCTGACAGGCGGCCTGTCAGTAAAATTGGCATTTTCTAGTTTGAAAAAGAAGGGGTGACAGCACGAATTCCAGCAAAGAAGGCAGAAGATCATTTGCTACTTTTGACCCTGTTTTCCAGCCGTATTTGTAGTACATTGTTATGTTTAGATACAGATAGGTTTGGAAGATATTTTATATGCATGTATTTGATAAAGTACATTGTTAGTTTTAGATTTTGTAATTAAGGATGAGCTAGATTTATGTTTTAGTTATAGTCTTTTTTATAAAGACTGTTCTGAAGAATGAAAAAGTGTTGGAATTTTTGGCAAAACCTTTCGTGCAGTGTATACATTTGGATATCAATATAAATAACTGTGTTCAATGTTATTTGCTCAGATTTACGAAGAGTCTTGTGTAATGGGTTTCTTGTCTGTCTTCTAGTGTTTGTCATCTCTTATGTTTCGTAATCTTATCCATATGTCTTCTACATTTTGGAAATCAAGTTATTAAAACTGAACTTTGCTTGTCAGCTTAGATTTATCATTTCCAAAGTGTTATATGTTTTCAGCTTAAATATCTTCAACAAAATTCACTAGTTGCTCTGTTTTTGGTGTTTATCTCTATCTGCTTCTATCACAGCTAAATGAGAAATTGTCTAAGAAAGTTGTTGCTACCTTGCCTTTGTAGTTTGTTCATATAGCCTGTAAGCAGTAATTTGTTGTCAAGCAGACTCCATGCCCAATGGTTTTTCTTGCCCTTTCCATACCAATGTTGTTTAAAACCAATCAGATCTAGTTGATGTGCTGAGTACATAACCAGTCGGATTTGACTGAGTTATAGAAGGGATCCCCCTTCGAATTGAAAGGGCCAGCTTTCGATTCAAAAGATTGGCTAGAGGTTACCTTAGAGTTTTTCGTGCAGCCACGGTTTTCTCTAAGTGATATCACCTCTGAACTACGCTTTTTCTCCTTTGCTACTGCAGATTGAACTTGCTTGAGATGAGTGTCCAAATGAGGCCAAACTGTCTTGAATTTGTAACCTTTCTTGAGGGTCAAATAGCCTTGGGTCGACTTGGTCTTGGACTTATTCATGGCTTTTACATGATAAAATAAATATTTTTCTTCATTACAATGAATCCAAATAGGACTATGACATGTGACCAATATTATTCTTTATCCTAGAAAGACCTAGAAATTCCTAGAAGACCTAAAAGCACGAAGAACATGCTTTTGACTCAAACTTGAGTATGAAATCCATACTCCAAAATAAAATATAATCTCTCTTTCTTTCGTTTTTCTTTCTTTATAAAGAATATACAATGCCATGATTACAATTACATCATAATGAAGACAGAACCTAGTTACAATTTTCAACAGCCACTAGGCTGACGTTGACTTAGTCAAATGCCAAGGGCAATAAACTTCCTAGCATTTTCTTTTTATTACTATGCAGACTGCTTGCATTTCAGATCTAGTGTCTACTGTGATGTGATTATATATTACTTTAGAATTTTTCAGACTGCAATTCATTTTTGCTAGTTTCAAGTGTTTTGTTTTGTCTCATTTCTGTTAAATTTGTACTTAGTGTAGATGATGGAGATTAAATTCTTCCTGCAAAACATTTTAGTCATGTTTGTGCTTATGATTGGTTGTCTCTATTTTGTTGTTGCAGCAATTCCTTCTCTACGAGCACGTGATTGTTCAAAGGAGGAAAAGGAAGCATTGAACTATCTTTTCCTTCTCATACCACTTATCAATGTTATTCTGCCATTTGTTTGGAGATCATTTGCCGTGGTCTGGTCAGCAGATATTGTGGCCTTTTTTGTGATGTATGCATGGAAGGTATGCCATTGTGTTTCTGTGTATTATTAGGCACTTTGATATCAAGAATAATGAGTTTGTGTAGTTTTCCTCAGATAAATTCTGTTGCTTGTACAGTTGAAGTGGCTTCAAAAACTGGAATGAAATATCTAATGATTTGGGAAGACCAGGTATCTGGATGAATGCAATGACTGAGGATTGCTTGAGCAGAAAGAGGACCTTATTTATTTCCTTTTATAGATTTCTCTTATAATGCCTTGGTGATTCTGTTACTTACAATGCCTCCATATAAAGTTATGAAGATATGTATGATTTGAAGAAAGAAAAACCGTTGATTTCATTTCTGGAATCAACCTTTGGCATGTAAAATCTTAAGTGGCCATCTATTTTTTTCGAATGGTCATAAAATGTAAATTCTTCTCAATATGTGTTGTCATGCTTTCCAGGATTGAACTCACCTTTAGCGATATCTTTTTGTAACATATGTTACTTATTAGCCAAGAGGAACATCTACGTCCCCCTTTCTTTTGCTATGTTGTGTTCTTTAACATCTTATTTTAGAGGATTCACCCATACTCAGAAGCAAAAAGAGTACACCTTTGAAGCACACTATGCTGCTTAAGTTCAAGCCCCTAAAGAATGCCTCTGAATGGTGCAGTAATTGCCTCAATCAGAGTCCGCATGAAAAAGTTATGCGACTTAAAAGTTGACCTTCCTGTTTTCACCAATTCACATTTGTCAACAAATGATTTTTCATTCCTTTCAAGTATTAATTACATTTTCTCATCCAAAGTTTCAGATTTCAATAGTGCCAAACAACAGGACCTACCCTAAGCTTTGGCATTGACATTTCCATCCCCATTTTTAGGGGTATGCTAGTTATTTCTCCTTTGATTATTGAGCTATATCGAAAATATTATAATTAGAAGCATATGCTTATTATGGTCCCCAGCTACCAAATAAATTTGAAGCAAATAAAACATGAAGGCTGAACCAAAATAATGAAACTATCTTGAGTTTAGGAAGTGGTTCCCAATGAAACGAAAATGTCTCTAATAAATTATTAAGTCTTAGGGACATGTCTCAAGTTGGTTTCATGGTTCAATGTGACCTATATAACTTAATGGCGGGTTTAGAAATAACAAAGTCATTTTGCAAAAAAGGTTTTAAATCTAATCTATGAGAAAGCCCTTCGACTTCCTGATTGTAACAGATTATTAAATTTTTTGTAAAATTACATTAACTATTGTGGTCCATCTCAAGCCCATGAAAGAGATCCAAAGAGATAGAAAAGGGCGACAATAAAATTTCCGAAGGAAGAGAAGAGGAGACTAACATATTAAAGCGACTGATTTTTGGAGTGTGTAATTCCTCAAAGAGAACCCTTACACCTGATGGAAAGGAAGCCCTGCCTTGTTGGGGTTGCAGTATGCCATTATGTCACTTGTATCATTACATATTTGTTTTACATTCATGTCTCTTGCTACCATAACCAACTAGTTTTTGTAAGAGCTTTTGAACTCAATTTGCATACTTCATTTCTATTAAACACATACATTGCAGCAACAGAAGATGAATGATAAAACATGAGAGTGTATCTACTATTAACAAATGATATACATTTATAGTACATTCACATGACCTTTGGTTTCATATTCCAAGGTCTCTTGGACCTCTTTAGATTATTCAATTTCCACACCAACCCTTAGAGGATTAGGTGTCCAACATTCCCCCCCTTAATACGAAGGGTTATGTATGAGTCCAAGAAGAGAGTTGTAATACAAAACGTGCAAAAATGCATGGCAGCACTAGGCTGAATGTGCTCTTTGAAATGTTGGTATAAGGGAGGTGGTTTAAGGATGACCACTAACACTGGAATGCTTAGTGCAGTTCCCAAAACTCTTCCAAGTCTGGCATGAAGCTCAGGGCTTCTGCGAGAGGAAGCGCTCTTGATGTTTTGAAGAGGGAAACCTTCAACCAATAAAAGGAGGTCTCACCCCGCATAAAAGGGTTCTCGTCGTATAGATATATATGTCAATAACTCTAACAGAAGTATGTGTGATCCACTAACACAATGACCTACACCATATCTGCCTTGGCATCACAATCCTATAATATAGCCAGTGCTAGCACTGTTAACTTGTGCCCACGAGCACAATTGTAGATGCCACCAATCTGATATATGCCCAACTATAAGTTGTATCCTTGACGAACTTGGGATCATATGATGTTGTAATCAAAACCCTATATTCTCATACCAATGTCATCAAAATATCACTCTCTACCATAGGTTGTTATTACAAGATTTACCTTAATACAATTGTGGATGACTTTGTCATACGTCAGCACAAAATATTGATGCTCACAAAGATGTCTTTGCAACCAAGGCTTTATATGTTTGCATTAATAGGTCTACTTCAGCAAAGTGATAGAACAATGAAACCCTAACTTATAACTTTGAAACCATTAATGCTAGTTTACTTCAGATGTACAATAGTACTTCAAATAATGAAATCTTTATACAACTGACCTTATAGCCAGACTTGAAACGAAGACCATGTGACATTGTTGTAGTACTTGACAGTGTGCCTTCTTCAATTGATGAATTACACAAGAAGCATAAATACTTCTTCAATAATGACACGAAAAACCTTACTGTTGATATCCACTCTGATTTGCAAGCTGTCCACCCTTCAAATTGTTTATGACTGAATGTGTCTCAAAATAAGTGTGTCAAACTCTTGTCAAAATACCTCTACTTATGAAGTCTTCAGATGTATGCAAGAATCTTCAATTGTTGTTAAAAGGGCTGCAAAGATCAATACAATTTGTTCCAGCAACCAATTTTAGATGAACGAACAGCCAGTATTTTGAAACCCTATTCACTGTTTGACAATGATGAAATTGGTAAAACCAAGCTATAAGGAAATTTTTCAATCTATGTTCCTTCAAAACCTTGTTTCCTTTTTATCATTGAAACCAGGACTCTTATTGCAAGATCAATTTTCACAGATGGCATCCAAGATTTCTATCATTAAATGTGGAGCTCTGGATCCTTGTTCAGAACAGATATAGTAGTCACATGATCAGGCTGAGATAGATGTGTATATTCTTCAAATCAACTTCATGTTTCAATGATAATAAGGTTGACTTAATTTCTTTAATAGGTCCGCAGAAATACATATATATTAAAGGTTCAAGATATGAAACCAGAAACAACCTAATGTAGGAATAAGTCTAGAACGAAATTGTCTCAGATAATGCCTGGACCTTTTGCAACAAAATATTTTGAGAGAGAGCAGCAAGAGGATCACAGTTATGGCTCCAAACCTTCAACCATAGACCGAAACAATTTAAAAAAAAAAGGCAGAGGTAATGTCCTCAAATATATGTCATGGGTTACTAATTTCAGTGCACAAAAGTTTGATTGCTTATTTGCTGGTACAGAGACACATAAATGGAACCCTTTCAAAGCTTCTTCATTGTTCTTGTTTTTTGTCTGACTTGCACAAATGAAGGCCTTGGTATTTCAACAGATCCGCACCCCAATCAGTTAATATGTTTCTCATTAATGTGCCCTAAAAGAGGGTTGAGAACACATAGATCATAATAGACCCCAAAAAATTGCAGACGTCCTCCTTAGGAACAACAAAATAGCCTCAACGAATTGTAGACTTAAATTATTTTCCTATTATGTACTAAAACCCTTATTTATCAAAAAATATATGCCAGAAAGAATTCCCAAGGTGCTAATCTTCAAGTTCATAACCTATACCATAAGCCCTTGATGTGTTGCAAGCTTCTCCAAGATAATTAACCAGTGAGACTTTCAAACCACAAAACCTCGACCTCCAAATTATTCTTTGATCCACAGGGTTGGAGTATAATTCAAAGCTCATTTCCATCGGATAAGTATTAAATTCATGATATATTGGAGGATCATAATGTCACATATTTATAAAGTTTTGGAGGGCATGTTAGATGATCCAAAAATACATAAACTTTAGTTTAATTATTTAGAATATAATATTCAATTATCTAGAATATTTAATTAGATATTGGAGACATTTTAGAATAGCTAATTGTTGTAAAAGATATGACATCTAGAAATGTGTCGTTTCTTAGGAACCAATTTAGGAAAATAGTTAGGAGTGTTGTTATGAGAGCATTAAATGTAATTGACACTTGTAAATGAAATAAGTGATCCATAACAAAATTAGGTTAGGAAATTAGCTTATTTAAATCTTGTTTCTCTTCTTGCAAGAGTGTTGAGTGATTGTGTGTAAACTCTTGCAGATTTTATGTAATTTTCTTTTCCTTATTAATAAAATTTGTGTGTTTGAGGACACTTCTACTATTATTGTGGTATCAGAGCTTCAATGATGCAGATGATGTGAAGAGGAGATTCCAACTCTGCAGGGTTTTGGAAAACTCCATCAAATTGTTCAGTGGTTTAATGGTATGAAAAATTCTCAATTCTATTAAGGAAAATAAAATTATTTTTTGAATTAGTGATATTTGATTTTTTTTGGCAAATTTTTATTCCCCAAATTGAAGAATAAATCTAAAATATGTGAATTAAGGCACCCAAAATGCACAAATCTTCCTCTACCTGGTCTTGGAGACTTAGATTTTTATGTACTCTTAAATTTGTTTAAGCTTCAAATTACAAAAGGTTTGCATCCTGGAAAATGTATGTGTTGCATATACAAGGGCATGACAAATTCAAGCAATTACAAAAATCGTGTTTGT
This sequence comes from Pinus tabuliformis, assembly GCA_031772625.1. Classification (NCBI taxonomy): domain Eukaryota; kingdom Viridiplantae; phylum Streptophyta; class Pinopsida; order Pinales; family Pinaceae; genus Pinus; species Pinus tabuliformis. Next base: position 40,152,578 of record CM062818.1, read on the forward strand.
TCTAGGTTGAAGATGCATAAAGCTCCTCAAATATTCAAAAGGTTTGCATTCTCCTATGGTTGTCAAATCATTTTCACTAGAATTTGTTGCATATGATGCAGAACCAGTGCCTTGTATGCTTTGGTCAAAAGGTTGATTTTTCATTTTACCTGTCATGGCATGTTTAGTTTCGGCAGTAACAGGGTATATAGCGACGTCCTTAAAATCTGTTTCAATCATAATCTCCTACGGGAATGATTTCAATGCTTCCATTTGACAGCTGAAATCAAAAGGTGAACATGACAGTCCCTGTTGATTTGTGATGTTCTCTAGTGTCTCTGCATCCGGACGTGGTCTTCGAAGTTCTACTTGAAGTTTTGCTTCTAATCTGCATGGGTATTGAATCAAGGAGAGTCATCGTGTGGTAGTTGGATTATCTGTTGAGCCATGGTATGATGAGCATCCACGACAAGGTTGTGTGTAAGCGCAGCGCCGTTGTCGTTCCACTGCCACACATGCATTTTCTCGTGGTAGATAAGGCATGTGATACGCTGAGGGACAGGGCAAAGGCATACTATGAGAGTGTTGTCAAATATAGTAAAGCGGCTAAGTTGATTGTTGTTGGCTTGTAGGGGCCTAACGTAGGTTCAGAGTTAATTAGCCAAACAAATCCCTGTACTACTGGCCCTTTCGGCAAGAGTCCGCGGAGTGCGGACTGTGGTCTTACCCGACACAGTATGGGGGGATGTTGGAACCAAGTTTCCGCACTCTTGAGATGTTTGAGGGGTTGATTTAGTCCAATTGTGAATACTTTCGCGCAAGTTACTTCGCGCCCTTCCCTGGCATGCGAGGCCTTCGCGCCCTGGTTATATTTGTCTTTGCGTAGCCCTAACCAGGGGCTGTGGGGCTTTCGCGCTGCTAGAGCAGCGATCTGCGCTATTTCCCCAAGTCACCCCACGGATCTTACTTATCTTCTTATAACAGTTAGTTATTTCCGCATAAACAGATACCTTATATTATATTCACTTATTCAGCACATTCATATAAGTTTGCGCAATAAATAAACAATAAACTTGCAATTCATACCCAACATACTTCAATGCATAAAACAAGAAATGATACACATAAATATGGTAAAATTTCTCTTTATTAATGCTTCAAATGGCTACAGACTTAACCTGCCCTGCGCATTCCGCTGCAGGGGTCCGTGCACTCAGCCACAGACTACTAGGCCTCTGTGCACTCAGCTGTAGAGCCTTCTCCTACTTTACGACCCAAAGACACGACTCTACATTTCGACTCAATGCTTCATGGATTGATTTCCTCCGTTGTCTCTTTACACTTAGAGCTTCGCTCTATTTATACAATCCCATGGTCCGCAGACCATGGGTAGATCTCTCAAACCGACATTACTTTACAAAAATGAGTGCGAACAACCCTCAGACTCATTTACCATCTTCGCGCTCCACGCCCACAAATCACGGAGTCTTTACATCGGACTTAGTCAAAACTTGGGTTTTAAGCCCCAAAACTTGCCTTGGGGGGATCCCACACCCAACAATTGCATTTGAATAGGAGAACCACAGTTTCTACCTCTTAAAGCAGGACGTGGAGTGTGCAGAGACACATATTCAACACATTGCCCGCTTTGTTGAAGCACACAATTGACTCAACGTGACGAGATCATTGATTTATGTATGTAATTCATTTGTAATTGTCATTTTTCTTCAAATAAAGCTAGAAAGTGAGATTCATACCATCTTCAATCTAATTTGAATGTAGATTTAAATTCAGAAAGTTGGATACAGACTATCTTCTACCAAATATGTTTATGGATATTCGGTCATGTAGCGTAGTTACAAAGTTAAATATTTACAAAATCAACGATTGATTTTGTGGCAGAGCTTCCAGTGATGAACATAAAAAATAAAAAAATAGTGATGACATCATAAAAAAATTAGGATATATGTAAATATGTTTTAATGCACTTTAGAGAGATAAGTTCTATTTTTTAGTAATTTTTTTTTTGGAGTGATAAGTGATATTGGGAGTGATAAGTTGAATTTTGGGGATTTTTATAATTTTTGGAGTAGTCACTTTTGTAATATTTTTGTAAATTTGGAGTAATAAGGTGTAAATCTCTTTTTGGTATTTTTGGAGTGATTAAGTTGTAATTCAAAGTAAGTTTTACTTTGAGGGGGGTCTATAGTCATAGAAGTTAAATTGCAAGAGCATTTTAAAAAGTCAAATTTTGAAGGATTTTTGTAAAATTTTAGAAAAGTTGAATAAATCAAGTGCAAAGCTCAGTCACTTTTCTCTTCAAACGACTATACGAGGGTCAAGGCCAAGCCCCAATAGATCAATTTTTTGTGTCTGGCGTTGTGCATGGTGTGTTGTCCATCTTTTGTTTGTAGTGCATGATCCATCTTGGTGCATACATTTACTTTTACAATGTCCAAGCTGGTAAATTTATTTTCTAAATCTAAAAAACTTAAAGCGCAAAGAATGTTAGGATATTCTGACATATAGGAAATAGTTAAGTATATCTTCGTCTAGTGTAGAGTTAGGTAAAGTGTGTTTCTTTACTATGTACTTTTGTAATTCACAATCCGACGGTTCATTCTTTCCTTGGTATTACCGACATTTGATCCGTGGCTTAACACCCGATTGGTCTATGATCTCTATTTAAAAAGCATGGAGGGTCATTTGTAGAGTAACCGTTCATGAGAGAAGCTTATGTAAATTTTCATTCTTTTATTAATAAATTGTCTGAAGTGGCCGCGTTGGCTCAGGTCGTGGACTGTTTCCCTCTTTGAGGGTTTTAATCACATCAACAATACTGGTGTATTGATCTGTGATCTGTTTGTGAGCGGTGTCCTTTGGTGTTCTGTCTGAGGAACTTACCCTGTAAATTCCTACATGGTATCAGAGCAAAGTTGAGGGCCGCATCCGTTGGTGATCCAAATCTGAAGTCGGTAGAACTGCATCAGACAATCATTTCCTAGATCTATTGTTTTTGACTGCTTTTGGGCTAAGAGGACTACTCTATTGTGTTAGGAGCATCTATTCCAGTGAGGAACCCCTTTCGTTTCACGAGAAAAGGTTTTCGGTAGCCCTAGCTACGTCATTTTTAAGATATGGAGGTATACAATGTTTATTTGTAGTTTCTAGTTATTTTCTCTCTGTTTATTTCGGTTTATTTAGCTCTTTTTTATTACTGGATCTATACCTTTCATTTCCGCATATGCTCTTTGCCCCACGACTCTGTGCGATCTTGGCAAATCAGAAACAGAAATGAATGATTTTTCTCATGCGTATGCTCTTTTCCATCACGCCTTAGTGTGATCTTGGAAAATCAGAAACATTGAGGAAAATATTTAGTTTTTGACTAAAGCTAACTTCAAGCCGCGAGGTTTGTTTTTTTTGTATGTTTGTGTTGGGTTTTGTGTTTTTTGTTTTGTAGGCAAAAAATGAGCTTTCTCAAGTAAGCATGCACCCCAAAGCTGCAGTCACTAAAAAAAAATTAAAAAAAATTACTAACCTTTTAATCTAGTTCACTTGGTCGAAAGCTACTTTATGAGAATAGAGATCTTGAGTTCAAGTCTTTCTTTTTGTTGAGCTAATAAGATTAAGTTTGGAAAGGGGGTAGATTTTTTTTTATAAATATAACATTATCATTCATTTCTGCATATTCTTGCACTTCGTCGGCATCTTCAACAACTTTTCTTCAAAAAGCCATAACTTCTTCATTCGAAAGTCGTTTTCAGAGCCGTTTTTTTTGAATTAGCCTATTTTTTCGAGATCTTTCCATTGGAACACTTATTTTCAGCATCTACAGCTTCAGTTCTATTAAAATGAAAAGTCCATGCCAAATTATTCTTGACAACACCAACTACTTCCAATGGTGGTCCTACATTGTGAATTTACTTAGAAGTAAAGATCTTTACAGAATAGCCTCAGGCTAAGAAACCAAACTGAAAGATGAAAATAAGGCAGCCAAATGGGAAAATAGGCAAGATCAAGCACGTGGGTTGATAGGGATGTCTAGTTCTCCAAACCTTAGATTCCATATCACAAAACTTGATACTCCTAATGAAGCAATGAAACAAATCACTAAAGTTTTTGGAATTAAAAATGAACTTAGAGCCCATCAACTCGAAAATGAGTTGCATACATTGGACCCCAATAATTTGTCTTCCATAGAATATTTTTTGTCCAAGTTCAAGACCCTTAGACTTCTCGTGGAAGGTGTTAAGGTTAAGAAAGAAGATGGTAACCTTATCTATTCCATTCTTATTAAGTTGGGATTAGCCTACTCTGTGTTTGTTGCCACCTTCCATTCTACAATAGAAGCCTTCATTTCTCAAGGACAAGACTACAAGTCCCCTTCCTTTGATGCTTTTTGTGATTCTTTAATAAGAGAACAGGAAAAACTCTTACATCTTGGTTTTCTTAATCTTGGAAACTCTTCTAAGAAAGCCTTAGCTTCTCAGCAGCAACCAAATTCAAAGAATCCTAAGAAGCTGTATCCTAAAAAGAATGGTCCTATACCAAACAAGGGTCCTAAGCAATTTCAGTCTCAAAATGAAAAATCATTTCAACAAAATGATAAGGCAAATAAAAACAAAGGGAAGAAGACTGATAGACATTGCCACTTTTGTAATTGAGATGGCCACTTAGAATCCAAATGGTTTAAGAAGATGGAAGCCTTGGAAGCAGCAATGAAGAAGCATAACATCCATTTGGAGCACTCTTCAACTTCAACTTCATCTTCAGGAATAACACTTTCTGCATGTGGTTGTCAAGCATCTCGGTTTGGCTATGCACTAAATGTATCTTCTTCTTCTCATTCTCATGAGTGGCTCATTGAGTCTGGAGCTTCTTATCACACGGCAAAAGACAAAGCCATGTTTTCTTCTTTAAATGATTGTATCACCAAAAATATATATGTTGGTGATGATAGATCTCTTAATGTTGTAGGGACTGGAATTGTTCATATAGACAATGGTCAATTCAATGATGTATTATGTGTTCCAACCTTACCCTGCAATCTTCTATCTGTATATCAGATAACTCATTCAGGTGAAGATAAAATCGTTGAATTTTCACCTCAGAATGTTGTAATTAAAGACCTAAGGGATCCTAGACAAATTTTAGCTACTGGCATTGCTGATGATTCTACAAGGTTGTATAAGTTTAACAACTTTGGGTCATCAAATCTTCCCTCGGTATTTGTTGCTCATAACGATGAAGTGAGCAAACTTTGGCATGAGCGATTTGGTCACTTAAACTATCGCTCCTTTTATAATCTATGTAAATAAAATATGGTGACAGGTCTTCCAATGGTATCTTGCAGAGATGGTGTTTGTTCCGGATGTGTACTTGGAAAACATCATTGGGATAGTTTTGAAAAACGTGCCTTTTGGCATGCCTTAGCCCCTTTACAGCTTGTGCATAGTGATTTATATGGTCCACTTCCAGTTGTTTCATTCTCTGGCTGCAAGTATTTCTTAACTTCATCGATGATTTCTCCAGACGCACTTGGGTATACTTATTAAAAATCAAGAGTGAAGTATTTAACATGTTGTTGGCCTTTAAGGCCTTTGTTGAAAAACAATCTGGACATCAAATTCTTAAGCTAAGATCTGATAATGGCGGAGAATATGTTAACAACAAATTCATCAACTTTTGCACTGAGAATGGAATTCAAATGCAACACATTGTTCCATATACTCCACAACAAAATGGTGTAGCTGAAAGGAAGAATTGCACCTTAAAGGAAATGGCTAATTGCATGCTTCAATCTAAAGGCCTTAGTCTTAGTTTTTGGGTAGAAGCAATTAAATCTCCAAATTACATAGTAAATCACACTCCTACTAAGGTTTTAAAGAACATCACTCCAGAAGAAGCATGGAGCTCAATCAAACTAGATGTAAGTCACTTTCGTGTTTTTGGAAGTGAAGCACGGGCCCATATTCCAGATGAGAAACATAAAGCTTTAGAACCTAAGATTGAAAAATGTATTTTTGTTGGATATTCTGAAGATGTCAAAGGATATAGACTTATTCCACTTAAGTCCAAAAATGTTATCATTAGAAGAGATGTAAAGTTTGCTGAAAATATATAGGCCTACGAGCCTAGTTCGGTGGATGTGCCACCTCTCTCTATCTCTTCTACTTTTGAAAACATTTCTTCTTTAGATGATGAAAGCGAGGATGACAATCCTCCACCACCTTCTCAGGATCCCCCTTCAGTGCCTCAGCTTCCAAAATGGGTCCGTGCTACTCGGGATGCAGCAGGTGCTCTTGCCGGTGATCCTACAGATCAACGATGTACACGTTCTTAGTTCGATAGAGCCTCTTCTTTACTGGCTCAAGCTTCAACGAATTATGATCTTGACACCTTTGCAGAAGCTTCAAGCTATCCAGATTGGGATGCAACTATGAATGAAGAATATCGTTCATTATTGGCAAATGATACATGGGATCTTGTTCCTCTACCAAAGGGATGAAAACTTGTTAGATGCAAATGGGTTTACAGAACCAAGTATGGACTAGATGGAAAAATTGATAAACATAAAGCTTGTCTTGTTGCTAAGGGTTTTTCACAAGTTGAAGTCATTAACTATACTTAAACCTTCTCCCCTGTTGCCAAAATGAACTCTATCCACCTTGTTCTCTATCCCTCGCTGCTTCTTTCAAATGGGAAGTCCATCAGATGGATGTTAAATCTGCCTTCTTACATGGGGACTTGCATGAAGAAATCTATATGGAACAAACTACTGGCTTTATACAAACAAACTCCAGCCTTGTATGTCGGCTTAAGAAATCCCTTTATGGTCTCAAGCAAGTTCCTCGGGCTTGGTATGCCAAAATGGATAGCTTTCTTTTAGAAACTGGCTTTTCTAGGTGTCATTATGACAATACTGTCTACACCAAGAAAGTGGGCAAGTCTTTTATCATTCTTGTTCTTTATGTTGATGATCTTATCCTTACTGGTAGTGATCCCAACCTTATAAACCATGTGAAGTTCAGCCTTAAAAAGAATACTTCGTTATGTTTGAGGTACAGTTCAGTTTGGGATTCATTATAGTGCAGAAGCATCTCCTCTATTGGTTGGTTTCACTGATTTTGATTGGGCTGGTGACCCTGATGATCGGAAGTCTACTGCAGGTTATGTGTTCACTCTTGGTTCAAGACCTATTACATGGGCTTGCAAGAAACAAAGTGCCATTTCTCTTTCTTCAGCAGAAGCAGAGTATCGTGGTGCCATAGAAGCTAGTAAGGAAGCCCTGTGGCTTTGTCAGATCCTGTCAGAGTTTGGCTTTCAGCAGCAGCATCCGACTACACTTTGGTGTGATAATCAAAGTGCCATTCAAATATGCAAAGATCTAGTCCAACATCAGCACAACAAACACATTGAACTGCACATGCACTTCATCAGAAAGCTCATTCACGACCATGTTCTTGAAGTGCAATATTGTTCAACAGATGATCAAGTTGCAGACATCTTTACAAAGGCTCTCATAGAGGTGAAGTTTACTAAACTTCGATTTATGGTTGGAGTTCAGGAAGTTGTCACTAAGGGGGGATAGGCTCTAATGCCTCCTTCCTTCTCCTATTGTGTCATATTTGTACATCCTTCAATCCTATTCCAAGTCTGATGGGACCAACCCTGATGTCTTACGGTCAATAATTAATATATGATTATGGTTGATATTTTTGGATTGATTGCAGTGATGATGTGTTTAATGATATGGTACTGGCTTTTAATGTGGCGAGGACAGTTGTCTTGTCCTCAGGCTCCACTTCTCCCGCCTCTACACCTTACTCTCGAAACCCTAACCTCACTCATTCGGTCACTTGCTCCGGCAGTTTGTTGCTCTGTCGAGAGGGTTCTCTGTCACTGGTTCTATTTGCAATCTATGAGGGTTTGATGGCGCTCCATGAGGGTAGCTGTCTGCAAACCCTGGTTGTGAACTCTGCTCCTATAGCTGTGGGTCTCGGTTGTGCGTTGGCTTTCTCGTCTCTGTGGTTGTTTGATCTTCTCCTCTCTGCTTGGACACTGTCCCACCATGAGGCCGCATGTCCTTTCAACTTGGTGGCAATGAATTTAACTTTTCTATCTTCGCTGATCTCCTCACATTCAAAGTACTTGTCTAACTCACTGATCCAGTCCAATAGTACTTCTGTGGACAAACTACCATCATAGTTTGAAATCTCAGGCTTTGGCTTATTGCTAGCCAACAAAACCGACTTTAACAACCTGATTTCAGGTCCTTCCTCATCTGATCCATCTGTCGTAGCTGCAGCTTCTTCCTCACTGTCGTCTCCTCCTTCCGGATCCCTTCTCCTTCCTGCTTCTATTGCCGCCGAACGGTCACTCAGGATCCTAATCTCCTCTCCCAATCCTTCATCTGCTACTCTTCGAATAGCTCTCCCACGACCCCTTCTTCCGACTTCCATTTATAGTTAAAAAAAAATTAACCTTAACTTGGCTCTGATACCAAAATTGATGGGACCAACCCTGATGTCTTACGGTCAATAATTAATATATGATTATGGTTTATATTTTTGGTGGTTGATTGCATTGATGATGTGTTTAATGATATGGTACTGGCTTTTAATGTGGTGAGGACAGTTGTCCTGTCCTTGGGCTCTGCTTCTCTCACCTCTACACCTTACTCTCGAAACCCTAACCTCACTCATTCGGTCACTTGCTCCGTCTCTCTACTGCTCTATCGAGAGGGTTATTTGTCACTGGTTCTGTTTGCAATCTATGAGGGTTTGATGACGCTCTGTTAGGGTAGCTGTCTGCAAACCCTGGTTGTGAACTCTGCTCCTGTAGATGTGGGTCTCGGCTGTGCATTGGCTTTCTCGTCTCTGTGGTTGTTTGGCTTGGCTGTATTTGCGGGGTGACCCAACTCTGAACTCCTGTTCGGAAATTTCACAAAGGTAAGACCTCTGTCTATGATTTACAGTTCTATTTTGTTTTGCTGTTGGTATTAATTGTTTTCGCTCCTTGTGAGCAGGGGTTGCTCTGGTGATTGTGACATAGTCCACGGCTTCTCTGCCTACACGAGCTCGACTCCTATGGTGAGTAGATACTCTGCTAACCCTCTTCTCTGCTTTTCAATTTGTTTAGGGTCTCTTTACCTAGTTGTTGATGGCCTGTTTTGTGGTCACTGCAGGTGGACGTCGAGCCTCTCTGGTCGTTGGCCTGTTGTCCTGATACTTGTACACTGTAACGGGTAGGGTCGTGCCACGCTACTTCTCTTGTTTGCCTGTCTCGAGCTTTTCGCTGTTTGTCATTTCCGTTGGGTCTATAATCGAGGGTCTTAGGGCTTCGGCCTCGCTGTCTTCTGGGCACTGTGTAATTATGTCTTCGACTATGATGACCCTGTAACTTATTTCGCTCGTTGGCTGTCTGCAACACTCGTTGGCTTTGTAATCGAAAGTTTTTAGGTTTCGGACTTACTGTTTCTGGCACTGTATAATTATGCCTTTGGGCTATGATGAACCTGTAACTTATACTTGGTCTCTGGTTAAATTATAGTCTTGGGGTTTTTGGACCACTGTCTCATTGTTCGGTCTTGCAGTTGGTTTGTAACTTTGTCTATGACTTGCACTGTAAATTTTGATACCTCTATATATATATATATATATATATATACACACACACATAGATTTTGAAAAGAAAGAAATAGTTAGATGCTTGGTACCTGTAGATGTTGGTTGCTTTCTTGCTGTGACTGTGTTTGTTTCTTCTGCAAAACCCTCTCTGTCAATTGATGGAATTCGACTAGCCTCTGTCAATAATTACTTGTTCTCTGTACTGTTAGGAAATGAACTTAGTTTCTTGTTTTCGGCAACTATTATGAAACGAACTCAATTTAATTATTTAGATAGGAAGAAAATAATTTTATGCTGCAATGGACATGGACTCAGATTCTCTCTTGCTTTCAAAATGATTGTATACTTTTGTTTATTCTGTACTATGATGGATGATTCCAGTTTTTGATTTTTTTTTCTTCCTTTAATAAGTTCACTGTACAGTTACTTAAAACTGTCAACAGTTGCATTTTAGTTATGCCTTGATAACTGTTCATCTTTGTCTAAATTCTAAAGTTAACCTAAAACAATAAATTAAAAAAAACAGCAATGAAAATAAAACAGTGGGCTGGGACAACCTTAAACTTGACATAAAATCCTAAATGTTGTTAACTAAAAATTTAAATGAGACTTAGAAAACTAACTGAAAACTTCTCTAGTCTGCTAAGACAAATACTCCAACCATGATCTCCCTTAGCTGGATGCTCCTGCATCAAAGTTGTTCTTAAGGGGGGATGTTAGGATATTCTGACACATAGGAAATAGTTGAGTATAACTTGGTCTAGTGTAGAGTTAGGTAAAATGTGTTTCTTTACTATGTACTTTTGTAATTTACAATCCGACGGTCACAATATGTAGTGATCCGATGGTTCATTCTCCCCTTGGTATTACCAACACTTGGTCCGTGGCTTAACACCCGATTGGTCCATGATCTCTATTTAAAGAGTATGGAGGGTCATTTGTAGGGTAACCGTTCATGAGAGAAGCTTATGTAAGTTTTCATTCTTTTATTAATAAATTGCCTGAAGTGGCCGCGTTGGCTCAGGCCGTGGACTATTCCCTCTTTGAGGGTTTTAACCATGTCTACAATACCGGTGTATTGATCTGTGATTTGTTTGTGAGCGGTGTCCTTTGGTGTTCTGTCTGAGGAACTTACCCTGTAAATTCCTACAAAGAATTACAAGACATGGAAAAGGTACATAGAAAGCACTTTGATTTACAATGAACTTTGGTGAGATGTATGTGATGGTGATATTAAACCAAATAAACCTATAGATGCAGCGTTACTAGCTAAATGGGAAATAAAAAAATGGCAAATCATTAGCATTAATCAAATCTTCAATCAATGTTGAAATGTATGTTCACATTGAAAATGCTTCTGATGCATGGTCCGCTTTGAGAAAATTTAAAGATTTATTTGACACGCAACATGAATCTAAGAAAGTTGATCTTCAATAGAAGTTGCTCCAATAGAAATTTACAGAAGGAGGAGATGTACTTGAATACATTTCTAGACTTAAGAACATTAAGCGGGAAATAGTAAACGTTGGATTTCCAATAGTGGATGATAGTTTCGTGACTACTATTTTGATTGTTGGTTTGCCTTCTTCATATACACATTTCTTGGAAACTTTACAAGTAACTTGAAATCTAGGGAAGTTAAAATTTGATGAATTAAGTGAAATGCTAGCTCAACATGAAAAAACTTTTTGAAAGAATAAACAGGTTGGAGAAGATGTCTTCTTTACAGAAGCTAGCACTAGTAAATCTTCAATGATAGTTATGGAGGTAGAGGAAGAAGGGACATTAATCCAAATCAAGGCAGAGGACAAGGTCGTGGTAGAAGTCAATGCAAAGGGAACAACTTCAGTAGAGGCAACAATTTTGGCAGAGGAAACATTCAAGGCAGTGAACAGTCAAGGCAGAGGTAACAATCAAGGAAGAGGACAAAGTCAAGGCAGAGGACAAAATCAAAGCAGAGGACAAAGCAAAGGGAGAAGACAAAGTCAAGGTAAACCCATAGATTTCAGTCAAATTGTTTGTAGGTGGTGTAACAGAGTTGGTCATTATGTTGAAGATTGTCGAACTTCTATTGACAAAATTCCAAAGTTTCACCAGCGCATGGCACATATTGTTAATAATCAAGAAGATGATGGCTTAGAATATGTCTTTACTATACATCAAAATTCTAAATCAACAATATTACAGGTCTTGTTTGGTAATTTAATTGAGTTTAAATTACTACATAAATTATCGACCAGGGCTTGTAAACTGATGAAGTGTATGTGCACCAGTTGTGTTAGGATTCTTTATTATGTGAGTAAATTTTCAAATTGAATTAGGATGTTTTTATGCACATGTTTTATCTATGAAATTGTCAGCCTTGTAAGAAAGGAAAATGTCACAATGACGGAAATGAAACTAAATTGAAGTGTAGAAGTAAATTGCAAAATCAAATCCAAATTCTCTTTACGCTTGCAGAAAAAGAAATCTAATCTAAAATTGCATAAATATATATCACACCAGAAAATATAAATCTACTTCTCACTGACAGAAATGAAATTAAATCATAAGTGCAGAATTAAATATCACACTGATAAAGCCTTGAAAGAAATTATACTTCTAATTGATCAAAATTTACATGTGCATAATAGATCTCTTTTGATTTATTTTCTTCATCCTTCACACAACGAAATGATTAAATCTATAAAAGAAATCTTCAACAAACTCTCTTACAAATTTTGTTTTCACTGTCATAAGTAGTCACTGAAAATCAAAACTGAAAGATTAGTTGAGATAATCTAATGTTATAGAATTAGAATTCAAAACTGAAATATTAACTAGAAATGAAATGAAACCTTACATCTCCCAGGGGGACCTCCTATGGGTTGTAGGTAAGCAGCGATCAATAGATATTAAACACACATTACTCTGCAACACACATAGGAATATCTGTAAGAATCTAACTAGAATAAATTCTTTAAATCCTACAATGTTTTAACAAATGTAATTTACACAAGAATTTATCAATATAATTCACTCATACATACTTGTTTTCCGTGTCTGGAGTCAATCCTCAGTTGTTGTAGCTCTAATTTTCTTTTGTTATCACAATGACCAAAACCTCCCTGCCAAACTGGGTACAACCTCGGTACCCAATTCCAGAATACTTCAGAATTTCAGTACTCTGGCCCTCGTGCCCAAAAGCATCAAGAACAATCAAGGCTCAGTGACATTCACTCTATCTGTAACTCTCTATTGGACAAATTTCCCTTTCTCCACTTCCATTTACCCAAGATTCTGCCTCCCTTTTCAGTGGCATCCCCTCCTCATTTTATTTCCCTCGCCGCTCCCTTCCTCCCATCTCCGTGTCTTTATTTCTACTACGTGGAACTCCACATGAAATCAAATCTCATTTGATTTTCATATATTTTCTTCAATACGTAGGATTCAGTTTAATTAAGATTTATATTATTGTAATTTATAATTTTAATTAAATTAAATTATTATTTTATTTATTTTAATTAAATATAATTTGTAAATTAAAATTAATTTTTTCTTTTAATTAAGGATTTATCATATATATATATATAAGGTGGTATACATATCAATATCTAATTTGATATACTCATTATATTCCGATGAGATAGGGATTTATTTTGATAATCAATTCATTACCTTAATTTAGATATTTCCCTGTATTAGCGAGTATATATATAGTGCCGTACATGCGGGCCCATTCATATCTAGCTATCTTATGGATGTCTCATATGATTCATAGTTTGTTTGTAATTGTAGGTGGGTCATTACAATAACAATCTCTCTTTAATAAATGAAAAGAGTATTTCAAAATAATAACCAATTTGTGTCGTCGTCGTGCTGAGAGGCGGGTTTTATAACGTCCTTTAATAAATTGTTTGGAGATTTCTAAGCCTATCCTACTCGACAGAAACTCTAAAAATAACATAAGATAATATGAAATAGTGATTCTTCATGATTTTCTATCAGAGAAGCAAATCATGAGGCAAAATATCAGCTTCATCCTTATCATCAATCTTCTCACTTGCCTGATTCATCTTTGGCTCTTTTTCCATTGGGTATACTTTCAAGTTAACTTGCTCATACGACATTCTTATCATCTTGCTAGACCATGAAGATAGGTGGATATTGTTATGCCGGTTGTCATCTACTTGTCCATACATTTCGTTCCTCAATTGGTATTTCAGAACCTACATATTCTTCAAGTAAGCTGTAGAATCAATCATTAGCTACATAATTGATGCAATTTGTAGCTTATGCAAATATTAAATCAAATAATAAGGAAACAATGAAACTATGAATAAAATATGATTAGGTATTTGATTTTGCCAATAACCTTGCAAGTTGACACCCTATTGAGATTATTATGGTAAAAAAGGAGAGAATGGAGTGAATGGGGTTTAAGGAAGGTGTCAAAAAGGAATGATTTTGGTCTTCACTATTCCCCCACAGAGAAGATATTGCATGTCCTTATGCACAAAATTTCAAAATTTTGTGACTCACTCTATCATTGAGCTACCTCTGAAGCTTGAGCAAGAACATCTAAATTAGTATTCTCTATTTTTCTAATTTTGGTTCTATTTTCCATCCTTGGTTTCTTCATTAAAATCCTGGATTGTAAACCCTTGATTTTGCTTTTGAGAAGTTTATTTTCAGCCTTTAATTTCTTGTTTTTCTTGTACCAGTGGCAAATATGTAAGAGAATATTATCATTTTGAGTCCTTTTAATGTCATTTTGTACCTTCATTTCTTCATGTTCTTGCTTCAGAAACTTGTTTAACACTTCTAGTTCATAAATTTCATGTTAAGGACATTTTCAATTATGGATTCTTCTGGAGGGATGAAATGAACTTCTTCACTTAGAATTTCTTCTTGATTTCAGGATAAATCAACATCTTTTCCTTAGGCTTTTTGTTCGAGAGATTCTATATAGTCATAGATTTCTTGTTGAACAAGGTCGATTTCTAGGGTCTTTCTTGTTGGACTTGCAATTGGTGATGGTATTTTCTCTGCTTCTTCTTCTTCTAAATCAACAAAACCTGGAGACTGTTTAATGGCCGATTTCATAAGTCATGCACTTCTTCTTGATATTTTTCAGCGATGATAGCTCGTTTTCTTTTGTTAATTTTATCTTGCTTTGTTCCTTCCTTTAATAGATCTTCATGTGTAATGATAGATTTCTTCTTTCTAAGACTCTCTAAAACATTTTCAAGAGGGGTTTCATCATCAGAATCTTTTTGTGTGTGCTCATCTTGTGGAATTTCTTGTGCAGGTATTTTGTTTTGAAGCTTAGGATTTGAGGGAAATTTTGAACCAGAAAATCCTCTCAATAATCCCCTTTACTCCTAAAATGGGTTTCAATTAAAAAATTTACTAACCCATGATGATATAAAGAACTGCCAATAGACTGTATTTTTCTTTGGATATTAGCAGCCATTTTTCTTAAACTACAAAGCAGGAAATATGGAAAATTGATTTCGTTGCCATCAATAAAATGCATCATCAACTGAGCATGATAAAAGAACATATTCCCAAACCTACCCTCACAAGTTATGAAATTTTGAATGATTAACAATAAATTTCTCCATTTAGTTTTTAAAGTTGTTACTATAATTTCCTTCTTAAAAATGTAGATGCCCATACCTGGGTTTTTCAGGAACATTTCCCAATCTTTCTCTTTGGTTTTCCCATTTTTAACCAACTTCCCCATTTCTTAGCAATCCTATAGGTTCTGCCATGAATGACTCTGTCAAGACCAACCTGATATCTCAAATTTATGCTTCTATCCCATCATAGGTGCGAGCAAACAACTTTGTAACCTCCTTGTCATGCCCATAAAATTTTTCAAAGAATTGTAACCATCGTGTCTCCTGCAATTGTTGCTTCACCGGTGGATATGCTTCAAGAAACTTGGTTCCATTTGGCTCAGAACGCACAGTAACTCCCATGGTGAGGAATCTTCAGTCCATAATTGCCCTTTTTGACAAGATTATGGAGTGTAGCAAGGATGGGAATGGAATTTAGGTAGCAGTTGAGGTGTTTTCGACAAAGAATAATGAAACAGAGTCGAAGGAAGTGGGATATAATGCGAAGGAAATGGGATAGTGTACAGGAGAAATGGGATGATATATGGATAAAGGTGAATGAATTTAAACAATAGCAAGGTTTTAATGTCATTCACATCTCATGATGATTACCAAAAATTCATGCATTGAATGGTGAAAACCATATTATGTCAAAGGTAATCATTGCATAAGGTGGGGGAAATAGTTACAAATAATCACTTATTTATATCATAACTTGATGTTTTTCCTTTATTATTTAACTAATATTTAAATACCTTTTTATTTTTCCTTACTAATTTTCTCTTTTTGTAGGTTACTTAGGTTGCTCTGGCTGTAATCTCCATTCAGGTTGCTTTGGCCATGATCTTCATTTGCTTTGGTTGTAATCTATCAAGTCAGCTGCGGAATTTCATGAGAGCTACAGATTATTGACAATTATGTAGTTGTCTTATTTTTGCAAAGAGGGATAAAAGAAATGGGACAAGAATAGGGAAATTAAAAGAAAATCTAGACTACCAAGAATACTTGGTTTCAACTTAAATTTTATGTATAAAAATGCTAACAATGTTGGTTTTCATGTTTATACAAAAAATAACAATCTTGAAAAAGAATGTAGAAGGCTAAGTTGGAGAGGAAGAAGAATCTTCTTTGACCAACTTCAAATCAAGATTATCTTGAAGATTTTTTATGAACTCGTTCCTTTTTTAATGGTTTATGATATATTTGTAATCTATGACCATTTACAAGGAAAGTTATTTTTTTCTTCATCAATGGTTTTAATTTTGACTGGTCTATTATCAAAGACAGTTTCAATCTCATAAGGACAAAGCCAATGAGTTTGAAATTTTCCTTGAAAATATTTAAATTTAGAATCAAAAAGCAATGCCCAATCACTCGACTGGAACTTCCTATCTTTGATAAACTTATCATGCCATCTGGATCTTTATTGTTGAACTATATTGGTTTTGTGAATAACATCTTGTCGTATCTCATCAAGTTCATTCAATTGCTCCATTCTTTGTTTTTGGGCTTCTAATAGATCAAGACCCAATTTGACTATTGTTTTGAAGGTATTTATTTGGAACTCAATGGGAAACATGACTTGTTTCCCATAAACAAATTCATAAGGAGTATTAGGATCTTATGATTCATAGGATCAAATGATGATTGGATGTTTTCTTTCAGTGTTTCAAATTGTAAATAATATTGCATATTTCAAATGATTTTGAAAAAAAAATATATAAATAAAAATAAAAAATGAAAAGAGGGTATATATATATAAAATAGAAAAAGAAAAAATGAAATGACAAAAGAATCCCACAGAAAAGAAAAAAAATGTGAAAGTGATGCCAGTTGAAGTGCCACTAATAGTACAATAATTTTTGAAGAATAGATTCATGAAATTGTGTGCATATTGTCCAATATGCCACAATCTTTTTTCTTGTTTGAAACATATTGTTTAATCGTGTTCAAACAATTTTCAATTTGTGTCAATTAGATTAGAATGAAAAATTAGCCAAACAGTGTAATATTAGCTAAGGTTAGATTAGGTAGATTAGGTGAATAAATTAATCCAACTGTGTAATCTGGATTAATGTAATTGTTAGATTAGTTTTGAATAGGTGTTTAGTCCTTTAAATTGCAAAATGAATGAGGATTTGCACTCCTAAATGCACCCTAGTTTCTTTTAATTAGATTAGCTTAGGGAAAACTGAATTTATCTTAAAGAGGGCTATATGTAATATTATTATTTAGCCAAAGGTTTGACCTTATTGTAAAAAATATATGTGCGCGATGTGACATTCGGTTGTGGGCGTTAAACCTCCCAAATCTTCCACTCTCCCGATCACGATCCCTTTTCATCCGATGGCTCACAGGCCTTTTTGCCCCCCACCCCCTGCCACATTTCCCTTTACTGGTGGGGGGGGGGGGTCCAAAAAGGCGGTTTCCATGCCGAGTCCCGCTACTACGTGTCCTCCCCTCATGTTTTCGCACCCGCCTCCCTGTACTTACCACAAACCACTCACGCCCCCTCTGAAAATCACTCAACCCTCACTCTTTTCTCGCCAACAGTCTTGCGCCTCCTCCCGCTTATCGCTCGGCGCCACGTCAACCAACTGTTACACCTTCCCGTTGCGATTTTTCTCGTTGCTGAGTAAATTCTCCTCCCGAATTAACCATTTAAGCCAACGGTCTCGCTCCTGTGCGAACCTATAAATCTTCACTCTCTCCCTCAATCACGTTCTTTCCGCACTCTTATACTGTCATAGTGCTACTAATTCGATCCTTGTTTTCCCCCGTCGATCATCCATTGTTGATAGAGGAATTTCCTCCAAGCTCTCTTCCCTGCACAATTAACATTCATCCTGTAATTCCGCCTTGTTATCACGATGGCCCCCAAAACCAAAATTGATGCCATAGATAAACTTGATGCTTTCTCCCTCTGTGGATTTAGACCACATTCCTTTAGCCAATAGAGACTATAAAATTGTCGAAACACAGTAGGAATTCGACCTTTTTGAATTACACTGCTGGTTTCGAGACACCTATGTTGACTAGTACGATGAGATTAACCTTTGGAAATATAGACTACCCATGTTTGTCTTTCCCCAATCCTATTATTTCCTTTAATTCTTCCTCAAGTTCCATGCCTCTTATCTCTCAAGAAAAACCATATCCTTTTCACCATTACCCCTAAGAATATAAACCATATGTTTGAGGTCCCACACAATGAATCCCTGACTCCCCTTTTAATTGATGCTCTTAAATAATTTACCGAAAGCTCACTTTTCCCTAGAGAGCCAGGATATTTGAAGTCTTCCTGCCAAAAGATTCTCAACTTCCCAAGAAAAACCCCCCTTATCTCTCTTCTATTTTCCCCAAAGAACCAGATAGATCATCTCTATCTTGTCTTTCCTACTTGGGTACTCCTCAGATGAATGGGTAGATGAGCCTATTTTAGGCTTTCTATCCACCCTTTCCATAGAAGAAGGACTGTCAGTCATCTTTGACTATGGTCACTTTCTTGTAGATGTAATACATGAACAATTCCTTCAGTTTTTAACTAAAGGAATGTTCAGATATTCTTCCATTCTTATGCATATGTTTATTTTCTTCCAGACAAACAGGTTTCCTTTTGCAGTCCAGAAACTCAATCAGCAAGGAGAGCCTTAGTCCATAATCTTTTGGACTTCAATTATCAGAAAAAAAATCACAGGAGTACAGGTTCAAAGATTTTATAGATCAATTTGTATATCCAACAACTTGTTTGTTGAGTGGCCAACAGATTCCCAAGATCAGTGAGAACATTCAAAAGGTGTTGTGTCTCAGTGAGCAGGTGAAGACAAGAGATTGGTATTTATACCAAAACTATACAGAGATTAGGGTTTATGGCTCTGAGCTGCCACCCTATAAACTACCAAAGTGCCTTCCCATGAGGATATTTTCCTTAGAGTACATCAGGAAAATAATCCAATCAGATAACATTCACTTTGTGGCAGCTAAGAAGAAGTCCCAATTCAGAATCAAAACACAGATAGGGCCATTTATCTGTAACAACAGAGCAACAGGAGAGGATGCAGACATCCTACTAAAACAAATGAATTTTCCCCTTAGCTTCACATGGTCTTATGACCCCTTTGGGATAATTTCTAAGCTGAGGTTGGAACAGAAGACAACCCCCTATGTACATACCCAAAGACTAGAGATTGAGAAATACATGAATCAACAAGATTGGGTAGAGAACACATTGCAGGAGGCCGAAGAGCATGTGTTGTCCAGAACCACCTCAGAGACTCCTACCCCTAGAGAGAAAACTGAGAAAAGACCAAGAGAGGAGGACTCCCCTTCAATCATAGAATTCTCAGCCAAGGAATTCAAGATCTATTCCTAGAAAACAAAGACAATATCCAAGGTAGACTTACCACCATTGGAGGAAACACAGGGTACTATTATACTCTCTGGCCTACATACTTTAAATTTTGGTAGTAGCACCACTGATTCTCCATCATCCTCAACCACCAAAGAGAATCCAGCTACAACACCTCATACACCAGAGTCATTTATAGAACAGAGGCAACTTGATATATTTCAGAGGTACAAAGAAATTAAACAAAGAAATGAAGCCCTCCATGATAACATCTACGCTCAATTCAAGAAGCAATCTTCCTCAATTCAACACAGGCTCATTTCGGCCTATGACACAGAGAAAGGGAGAATGCATATGGAATTCTTACAGGCACAAGTTCCTCAACCTAAATCAGTAGTTGATTTCAAGAAGACTACATTTGAGTTTGAGGCAAAGGATGTCCATCCTTTGGATCAGATGGACATGCACAGGAAAACAGGAGAAATGGTTTATTCAACCTTCACACAAACTACCCTTACTGCTTCTAAACTGCAGTTGTCTTTGAACAATGTTCAATCATAGCTCAAACTGGAGAAAATTTCCTCTCTGGCCAAAGACAACATAATTAAATATTTAGAGTAAATGGTGATCAAAGAAGGTTTTGATCTAGCTGATTCAAAGGCCATGGAAGATATTATTAAAAACAAGAATGCTGACGTAGCATCCCTGAGGAAAAAATTGAAGTTTCCTGCCACTGAAGATCTCCAGGCAAAGGTATTAGGAGAAATAGAGATACAGAAAGAAGAAATGCTTAAGCTACTAGTGGAATAGAGTGCATAGATTAAGGAAATGGAGGTAGAGATGGATAAGCTGATAAAAGAGAAAGAACAGAGTTCTCAACTTTCTATGATTCCTCTTGATGCAGTGCCTATTACATCACTACTTCAAACTAGAATTCCTATAGCAGCTACAACAGTAGGAACATCTTCCTCTACAACACCTCCTTCTTCTTTAACTGCAGATGATTCAATCAAAATGTCTCAATCAATGGAAAACATGTTGATACAGGGAGAAGAAATAAAAAAGTTAAGAGAGGATGTTAAAGTACTACAGGAACAAAACACTAGATATGTGAATCATCTCTTGACATAGATGCAGAAATCGCAGACGCTTTCCCAGAGATTGTAGGAGTTAGAAAAGGAAATTGCCATGGGTAATACCCTAGCACGGGTTAAAGAGAACATTTTGAAAAGGATAAATGAAGCCATGATAGAAATCTGGCCATCTATACAAATTATATTTGAGTAGAAGGAATTGATTGAGAGATCTAATGAAGCTATTGAAGAAATCAAAGTGCAGTTGGGTGATAAACCCAGTGAAGCTATAGAGCTCATCAATTCCTCAATTCCAAAAACAAGCAGGAAATAGAAGAAGTAGAGACTGAGGATAGAACTTAAATCATATTGGAGGTCAAAAAGGTGTTGACCAAGAGAAATTGGATTAGGAAGCTAGAAGAAAAGTGTCAAATTCTGTACATTGGTGTACAGAGGTTCTTCAACAAGCTGGAAGCCCTCTACAAAAAATGACTTCCCAGTTTATTAATAATAAATGACAAGCTCAGCACATGGTCATATTACAATCAGAAATTGTTGACCAAGGCTAAAGACGCTTCTAAGTTTACAGGAGGGACAATCAGCATGACAGGAAAATTATTTTTAGAAGCAATGGCATATGATTTGGACATCCAGTATGAAATCGAGAATATCTTTATTTCCAAACCAAATTTTGCCAAATATACTAAAGTGGATGAGGTCTACAGGGAGTTACTCAAGACATCTATCCCCAGTGAACATCGTTGGGATAAATTATGCGAGTTACTGAAGTAATCAGAAGACTTGGTTGTAAAGCTCAACATCAACAACACAACAGGATTCGAAGGGCCAGATATTCAGTAGTTCCACCAATCTAGTGCCAACACTGTGTTGGACTCTTTGGTGAAGTGCTTCTCTCATTGTCTATGCGTTTATTTCTTTGTTTCCATACTTATGTTTTCTTAAAATCTGAATTATTTTATAGAAAGCTGATGAACATAATTTGTTGAAAGATACACACTGATTCTGGCTATGGATAGTTTAAATGTTTTCTTCTGATATCATGTTAAATAATTCTTAATTCCTCTTTAACTTCAATTTAACTTATATCTTTTCTTCTATCACACTTCATTTAAACATAAAGGATCTAGTTAGTTCACCTACCTTTCCTTGTGACACTCCTTTGAAAATTTGAAACAGATCCACGTTAAGTTGTAGACTCCATAGCCCAATGGAAGTTTCAAGCATTTAATCAACCAATCAATTTTAAAATCAAATTCTGAACTCTCATAACTAGCCTAATATCTAAATAAAACAAAGTTAAAATTGATAGAGAGATCCCTCTCTGAGTTTAGGAAGGCCAAATCCTAAGCTCCAAAGTGGTTTTGTGGTTACCTCTGCGGTTCTCTTTTGCAACCTCAAAAAATTATAGAGTGCTAACAAGGAGACTTCGATCTTCCAATCCAGAGCACGAAACTAAGAGAGAGAGAGAGAGGCACCAAAATTTTGATTTTTCCTTTCTCCTTAGACTTTCCCAAACTCACATTCATTTCAGCGTCTCGACAACAGACTTCGCACTCTTTCCCAACTACAAGAGGACCTCACACTTTTTCACAGCTACAAGAGATTTTGAACTTGTGTGTGAGAATGATGCTCCAAATAAATTCGATGAGCTTTCTTTTATAGGCTCCATGTAAGGTTGAATAGGGTCCTTAGGCCGACTTGATGTTCTTCTAGGCCGACATGGTGTGGAGGTTACATAAATCATATTTGACTCAATACTTAAACTTTTTACATGATTCAAAAGCATAAGAAGGGTCTCTTTAAAAGTATAATGACTCTATTGACTTAGAATAGACCCTAGAGGTCCTCAATGGGGGCTTTGACCTAGAACATGGTGACCCAAGCATGAAACCCATGTATTAATAAGTAACAATAATAACAATAACAATACTAATACTAATAATACTAATAATAATTTTATTTATTCTTTTCACATAATGACTCAAGTACATTAATGAAGACCGAACATAGTTACATTTTCCAACACTCTCTCTTAACTAGGGAGGTATTCATAATGTACAAATACAATGGAAGATCTCAAACTATATGAACCATGAAGAACTTTAGGCACCACAATTCCATGGACTAGATTCCTGACCAAGGCAATCTATCCAAGTTGTATCTCAACAATTTAGACACCGCAATGCCATGGAATAGATTCCTGACTAGCGCAATCTATCCAACTGGGAATAAGATGGGCTCAAGCTTTCAAGCCCTCCATGTACCATCAGGCTTACTTGCTAACCACTAACCCAAAAGTCCAGGTGTGTTTCCAAAATAGAGTTCAATAACCAACATCACCTTTCCAACTTCGGGAGCCAAACATCAACACAAAGTGTCGTCTCGAAGTCTTCCCAGGATATGCTTCACTCATAAAACCTCAACACCCCTTGATCCAACAGATTAAGGACCACAAATCTCCCGTAATCAAACTGATTGATAACTAGCATGCTATCAAAACCTTCGAGAGATTCACCTGTACAAACACAACCTCAATTAATAATATTTTCACATGTACATGTTCAAATACAAACCTCCTGGGTATTCCTGACAATAGATGTTGCTTCTCAACTTTCCATAGTAGGACTATCAACCGAATCTTTGACAGAATATTCCTCAATCATACATTATTCTTCCTACTTCATTCTTCAATCTGATCCTTCTTTCCTTCTTTCAACAACACCTCAAAATGTATTTTCCAATTTCCTTCTCCTACTCATGGCCTTCACTAAAAATTATGGTTGTTAGTCCTGGTCTAGTGCATGAAACATGAAGCAGAGAATCATATATGTCATCCCCTCTTAAACATGGAGGATCCAATCATTCCTATACAAGGAATACTTTCAATCATCCTCTTATCCTAGGGATATTCTTTCCATTCAAGCTCCCTCTTAACCTAAGGAGATTTCATCCAGACTTCTTCTTAACTTAAGGAGTTCCGCTTCTTATTTTCGTCGTCAAAGAATATTTCGTGGCTTCCAACATTTTCATCAGAGTTATTTCCATCCTCATCATGCTTATCAACGAGCATCTTCACCAAATTGAAGATTGTGTACCTGCACAACTTAGATAGCAAGTACAACCAAATCTATAGAAGCATGATGTTAGCCATATTAAAATCAGGGAATAATTTCAAATTTATACATATCAAATACCCAGACTTAATTTACAAACGAGAGACATATACTCTTCATCATATTTCTAAGGACTTAATCACAAACCCTAGACTTCTTTATAACAACTTTCATTCCATATAGGGTTTCAATGTTACTTCCAAAGGTATTACATACCTTATTGCAACATATAGAAAACCCTAGAAACAATTTATACAAACATAGATCTACAAGGCATCTAACAACCTTTCAAAATTCATATGTTAGACTTCTCACTAGGGATTCATACAAATCCTAGATTTCATACAAAAGAATCAATCAAAGTCAATCACAACTTAGTCATTAACCTGACCAACTTCCACTAGGGTTAGTTGCAAACCCTATATTTTCGATCAATCATCAAATCCATACAAAACTCAAATTTCAACAATATTTCACAAATCTCAAATTATCATATTGTCAACATTCATAAGAGATTTCTACTTCGACTAAGGTTCAACTCCAAAACCCTAGAATTCCATTTTCACAATTTCAACAATCTTACACAAATCTCAAATCATCATATTTCAGAGATTTTACTTTGACTAAGGTTTAACTCCAAAACCCTAGAATTCCATTTTCACAATCTCAACAATCATTAAATACATAGATCTCATGCCATTATATTTCACATTAGACAATGTTACTACTAGGATTTAATTGCAAAACCCTAGATTTTCATTTTCAACAATCATTTAATAGATTTTAGATTGTTATATCACACACACTAGATAATTAATCTTCACTAGGGTTTAGCTACAAAACCCTAGATTTGCAAATATCATCATCCTAGAATCTCAGACAAGGACTTCCATTAAATCCAAAGACTTATGATCATCAATAACTAGGTCAACACACATATCTAGGAATTCATAACCATACATAAGCATATCATATGTTCAACAACATTAATACATCTGACATAGACCAAGCTAGGGTTTCAATCAAAAGGACATATCTATATATGTCTATATTTCATCATCATGTAAATACATTCCATATCACGTGTTAGTCAAACCCAATTTCACATAAAATATCAAATAAGAGTTAGAGATTCAAACTTGATTTGACTAGGGTTTGATCAAACAAACACACAGATACCAAGGAAGTCATTTCTAAGACAATATAAACTTGATTTGACTAGCGTTTAATCAGACAAACACACAGATACCAAGGAAATCATTTCTAAGACAATATAAGGGTCTTGATCACACATTAAACCCTAATGAGATAGGGTTTCAATGTAGAATCATAGCAAGCCCAAGAATCAGAAAGCTTCAAAGGTTCATAACTTTAGATCTTATCATTCAATCCTAACAAGTTAGGTTTTCCCGATCATACGAAAGTCCCAAACACGACATCATCATTAAAACAACATTTCACAATATCCATAAGAAACTTAGGGTTTCAAACTTTCACATTAGCATACCCTTCAGTTAGGGATTAATAGACCCTGTCTAGGGTTCTAGAAAATCATATCAGAATATGAGAGGGGATGGGTAGATTTATCAAGAGATGAATCACCAAAAAACAAGAATCATTATGATTCAATATGGCTAGACATAACAATGTTAGTAATAGAATTTCAAATGAATAATCATTTCAATACAAAGAAATCAAAGTATTTAAAGCATACCTATGTTCCTTGACCTACCTTGTCCTGAGAGATTTTCCTTCATACTTCTTGAGAATATAGTAGATGTCTTACGAAACATGAATATATGTTGCACGTCCAAAGATTCAGAGGTGATCCACACTCGGCTTATTTCCTATGAATACTTCTTCGGGTGTTGTATTATTATGACTCTTATGAGGACTCCTATTTTGAATGTACATGGTTGTCATCATTGCTTCTTCCCATAAGAACTTTGATAGATAAGGAGCATAGTTTGAATGCCTTCTTCAATTGACCTATTCTTCCTTTTGGCCAATCCATTTTGTTGGGGATACTAGGGAACAATGAGATGCCTCTTAATATCATCTTCTTTACAATATGCAATCAATTCCTTAGAAGTGTATTTCCCACCATTTTCATACCTCAGAGTTTTTATCTTTCTTTCAGTTAGGGTTTCCACTTCAACCCTAAACTCCTTGAAATATCAAATACTTCATATTTGTCTTGAGGAGGTAGATCCATGTCTTTCTAGAATGGTCATAAATAAATGTTACATAGTAGACATGACCTCCAAGTGATTTGTCATTCATGGGCCCACACACATCAGAATGGATGAGGTCTAATATTTCTTTAAATCTAGTTTCACAAACTCTAATAACCCTAGCATTATCAATACTATAGTCTTTTTTCCAAACCAATACTTTTCCATCAACAAAAACAATTATTTCCCTTTTATCTTCTAAACAATGAAAAGAAAATTCTTTGTCAAACATGGAACATGCATCTTTGATCCATTATCCAGCTTCAACGATGTTGATCCCAGGTCTCTAACAGCATAGTCATCAGTAAGAGAACCTGTAAGAGCAACCAAGAATCCTTGACTCTTGACCTTGTTGAACAAGTAGTGGATGACCTTCTTGATCCAGCTTCCAACATTGTTGAAACCCATTCTTATGTAGTTCATCATAAAGGGAGAATCCATGCCAACAAAGTGATCTTTGAATCTTCCTGACCTTAGCTCTGATACCATGTTGGAAAATCAAAGTAGTTATATTTGGGTTTGATTATCCTTTCTTTACAATTACTTGTGAGTGTGTTCTTCATTTACTTCATTATTATCTTATCTTTCATTAGGGAATTACCATATTATGTGTGTATGAAGATCACAAAACAAGAGACATAAGATATAGGAAAATACCAGGGGAAAAATCCCCTCGAGGGGAAAGCCTAGTCAAGATAATTATTCCTTTCAATATTAGGGTTTGCTTCTTTTACTTCATTATTATCCTATATTTCATCAAGCAATTACCATATTATGTGTGTATGAAGATCACGAAACAAGAGACACAAGATATAGGCAAATACCAGGGAAAACCCCCCCTCGAGGGGAAAACCTAGTCAAGATAATTATTTCTTTCAGTAGTATTCTTTGAGACTCTTACCCTAGATCAAGACCAGTCTTTCCCTCCACACCAGGTCAGCCTCCCAGATCTTCGACCTATTCCAGCAACTTTGACTAGGTAGCACCTTTTGGAAAAAATGAAACTTAGGAGACTTCGATCTCCCAATCCAAACCATGAAACATAAAGAGAGAGAGAGAGGCACTAAATTTTAGATTTCTCCTTTCTCCTTAGACTTTCCCAAACTTGCATTCATTTCAGCTTCCCGACAAAAAAATTTGCACTCTTTTCCAGCTACAAGAGGACTTCACACTTTTTCCCAGATACAAGAGATTTTGAACTTGTGTGTGAGAATGATGTTCCAAATGAATTCGATGAGATTGCTTTTGTAGGCTCCACGTGAGGTCGAATAGGTTCCTTAGGCCAAATTGATCTTCTTCTAGGCCGACATGATGTGGAGGTTACATAAATCATATTTGACTCAATACTTTACATGCTTCAAAAGTCCAAGAAGGGTCTCTTTAAAACTATAATAACTCTATTGACTCGGAATAATCCTAGAAGTCCATAATGGGGACTTTGACCTAAAACATGGTGACTCAAGCATGAAACCCATGCTTTAATAAGTCATAATAATAATAATAATAATTTTCTTTATTCTTTTTACATAATAACTCAAGTACATTAATGAAGACCGAACATAGTTACATTTTCCAACAGTCCTTTTATCAGCAAAGTGTCCTCCACATGGTTCATCGTGACAAGCCTTTAATATTTCTGGTACTTCATCTTCTCTGACACATCTTCGAATGATTAAATTAGGCCCTATTTTGTACAATTCTCCATTTATCCATGAATAAGATGCATTGGTTTGAATAACTTTCCTTTTCTCTCGAGGAGACAAATGTGAAGGTAAATTTCCTATGGCCAAATAGTTAACAATATCTGCAAACCAAGGAGATTTAATAGATACTGCAAAAATATATTCATCGGGAAAATTATCTTTTATAGGAACATCCTTATTATCATTTTGGGTTCTAGCTAGAAAATCAACAACTGTATTCTCACGTCCATACCTATCCAAAATAGTACTATTGAATTCTTGTAATAACAATAACCATCTTGTAACTCTACCATTAGTAATTGATTTATTCATTAAGTATCTAATTACAGATTAATATGTGTGAACAAAAGTTTCATAACCAATGATATAGTGTTGAAACTTATTAATGGCATGAACAACTGCTAAAAATTCATTTTATGTTACAGTATAATTTAACTTTGCAGGAGTGATCCAGGTGGATATTGGTGGCCACCTGCCAAGCCCACTTGGATCCCCACTATTGTTTCTTTCAACATTTTAGTTTCCTTAATTGTAGCAAAGTTTACTATTTTTAGCAGTTTTTCGGAACCTGAACTTCCGGAGCTGTTTTGAGGACCTAAACAACGGTTTTTGGGAAAACTGGGAGCAACATTGTTTCATAGACCGATGTTGCTCTTCCCAAAGTTGTGGTTCTCGGATAAATCTTTCTAAGATATTGTGTGCGTCAAACAGAGATCGTATGCCAAAGTTACGACCCCGGGATGTTGATGTACCAATTTACCCAAACGGGGCCCACAATTTGGCGTTTCATCTTCTAGGGTTAGGTTTTTGGATGTTTAGGATTTTCCATTGTTTCTCAACAATAAATAGGCCTTTGAGCCTCATTGTAAGACAGTTCAGAGGCATGTAGCCGCCACATCTCTTCTCAGAGATAAGCTACCATCGCCCTAGCTGGTTTATTTCCATTGCTGTTTGTAAGCATATTTCAGTATTTTACATTAATGAAATGAAGTATTATTTCCGCCGCATCTCTGTGCTTATGGTTGTTAGGATATTCCGACACATAGGATATAGTTAAGTTCAACTTGGTCTAGTATAGAGTTAGGTTAGAGTTAGGTAAAGTGTGTTTCTTTATCGTTGTACATTTTGTAACTTACAATCCAACGGTCACGATATGTAGTGATCCGACGGTTCACTCTCACCTCGGTATTACCGACACTTGATCCGTGGCTTGACACCCGATTGGTCCATGAGTTCTATTTAAAGCGCATGGAGGGTCATTGTTCGGGTAATCCGTGCATGAGAGAAGCTTATGTAAATTTTCATTCTTTGATTAATAAATTGCCTGTAGTACCCACGTTGGGACAGGCCGTGGACTGTTTCCCTCCTTGCACTCAGAGGGTTTTAACCACGTCAAAAATACTGGTGTATTGATTTGAGATCTGGTTGTGAGCGGTGTCCTTTTGGTATTCTTTCTGTGGAACTTACCCTGTAAATTCCTCCATGGTATCAGAGCAAGCTCCTCGGGCTTGGTATGCCAAAATGGATAGCTTTCTTTTAGAATCTGGCTTTTCTAGGTGTCATTCTGACAATACTGTCTACACCAAGAAAGTGGGCAGCTCTCTTATCATCCTTGTTCTTTATGTTGATGATCTTATTCTTACTGGTAGGGATCCCAACCTTATAAACCATGTGAAGTCCAGCCTTAAAAAGAAATTTGAAATGACAGACTTAGGACACTTACACTATTTTCTTGGTCTTCAAGTCTTGCAATCCCAAGAGGGTATTTTCCTTTCCCAGTCCAAGTATGCTTGTGATATTCTTCGTCATTTTCACATGGAAGACTGTAAGCCAGCCCCTTCTCCCTTTCAGTCTGGAGTCAAACTTTCAGTCTCTTGTACTTCTCCTGAAGTTGATGCTACCTTATACCGTCAACTTGTCGGAAAACTCTTGTATTTAACCCATACTCGTCCTGATCTTTCCTTTGCTGTTGGCCTTGTTGCTCGTTTTATGCAAAACCCCCGTGAAAGTCATTGGAAAGCAGCTAAAAGAATACTTCGTTATGTTCGAGGTACAGTACAGTTTGGGATTCATTACAGTGCCAAAGCAGCTCCTCTGTTAGTTGGTTTCACTGATTCTGATTGGGCTGGTGACCATGATGGTCGGAAGTCTACTGCCGGTTATGTCTTCACTCTTGGTTCAGGACCTATTACATGGGCTTGTAAGAAACAGGCTGCCATTTCTCTTTCATCAGCAGAAGCAGAGTATCGTGGTGCCGTGGAAGCTAGTAAGGAAGCCTTGTGGCTTCGTCAGATCCTATCAGAGTTTGGCTTTGAGCAGCAGCATCCAACCACACTTTGGTGTGATAATCAAAGTGCCATTCAGCTATGCAAAGATCCAGTCCAGCATCAGCGCAGCAAACACATTGAACTACACATGCACTTCATCAGAAAGCTCATTCATGACCATGTTCTTGAAGTGCAATATTGTCCAACAGATGATCAGGTTGCAGACATCTTCACAAAGGCTCTCACAGAGGCGAAGTTCACTAAACTTCGATATATGCTTGGAGTTCAGGAAGTTGTCACTAAGGGGGATAGGCTCTAGTGCCTCCTTCCTTCTCCTATTGTGTCATATTTGTAAATCCTTCAATCCTATCCCAAGTTGTTCTTAAGGGGGGATGTTAGGATATTCCGACACATAGGATATAGTTAAGTTCAACTTGGTCTAGTATAGAGTCAGGTAAAGTGTGTTTCTTTACCGTTGTACATTTTGTAACTTACAATCCAACGGTCACGATATGTAGTGATCCGACGGTTCACTCTCACCTCGGTATTACCGACACTTGATCCGTGGCTTGACACCCGATTGGTCCATGAGTTCTATTTAAAGCGCATGGAGGGTCATTGTTCGGGTAATCCGTGCATGAGAGAAGCTTATGTAAATTTTCATTCTTTGATTAATAAATTGCCTGTAGTACCCACGTTGGGACGGGCCGTGGACTGTTTCCCTCCTTGCACTCAGAGGGTTTTAACCACGTCAAAAATACTGATGTATTGATTTGAGATCTGGTTGTGAGCGGTGTCCTTTTGGTATTCTTTCTGTAGGAATTTACAGGGTAAGTTCCACAGAAAGAATACCAAAAGGACACCGCTCACAACCAGATCTCAAATCAATACACCAGTATTTTTGACGTGGTTAAAACCCTCTGAGTGCAAGGAGGGAAACAGTCCACGGCCCGTCCCAACGTGGGTACTACAGGCAATTTATTAATCAAAGAATGAAAATTTACATAAGCTTCTCTCATGCACGGATTACCCGAACAATGACCCTCCATGCGCTTTAAATAGAACTCATGGACCAATCGGGTGTCAAGCCACGGATCAAGTGTCGGTAATACCGAGGTGAGAGTGAACCGTCGGATCACTACATATCGTGACCGTTGGATTGTAAGTTACAAAATGTACAACGGTAAAGAAACACACTTTACCTAACTCTAACCTAACTCTATACTAGACCAAGTTGAACTTAACTATATCCTATGTGTCGGAATATCCTAACATCCCCCTTAAGAACAACTTGGGATAGGATTGAAGGATTTACAAATATGACACAATAGGAGAAGGAAGGAGGCACTAGAGCCTATAATGGTTATCTCTATAATTTGTTGTGTTCCTGTCTAAATCTGGATCAGTGGCATCAGAGCGGTCTGTTTTTTCTCTGTTTTTCTTTGCATGTCCCCAATGAGGTTGGGATATAAGGAGTTAGGGCTTCAATTGGTTGAACCTTTGCAAGACCAACCTCGCAAATCCCGATGGCCTCCCATGGCGGATGAAAAGAAAGACGAGGGGACAGGAGATCCTATCAAAATCTTGCTTGAAGAAGCCCTCGAGCGACAAATGAACATGATGATGGACAACTTTGCCCAGATCCTTCAACAGCTACCTAGGGGTGACGCATCGGCTTCCAACAGCTACTCTGGAAACGCCACACCGTTTAAGGTACAAGTAAATTTTTAAATCCCCATATTCAAGGGTCAGATAGACGCAGATGCCATCGATAAATGGTTAAATTTTCTAGAGGGTTATTTTTCTGTTCATGATTTTTCCAGTTGGGAAAAGATTATTTTCACTCTTCTTAAAGCATCCCCCCACATCAAGGACTGGTGGGAAACCTACTGTGAGCAGAAGGATGAAAGTACAGGCTCACTATTTTCAGTCGCAACCACTTGGGATTCACTCCGAGATGCCATCAAGGAGCAGTACTACCCTGTCGGAAGCTATGAGGATCAATACATAAAGTGGACCACACTGCGGCAGGGAAGGGACCAAGACATGCCGGAGTTTACCAATATTTTCCATACCCTTCACACAAAGTTGGGTATCAAGGATTTAGAGCAACATTTGGTTGAAATACTGCGACTGCCTGCACAAGTACATCCAGGAAGAAATAGAATTCCTGAACATCCCCTTGCTCGACACGACATATCGATATGCTATCAAAGTCGAGCAAAAGTTTAAACAGAAGAAGCGAGACTTTGGATCTACGAATCTGAAGCAAGGGAAAGGTGCCCCCAAACGGCAGAACAAAGGACAAAGCCAAGGCGGGGTGGCCCAAGACAACCCGCCAAAGCTGCAAGCAAAGAACAACGCTGTGAATTCGAAAAGGGACACAGGAAAGTGGTGTGAGTTCCATAAGAGCTCCACTCACAACACAAGTGAATGTCGGGCCAAGTAGTCACTGGTGGCCGAGCTAAAGGTTTTAGAATCAGATGCATGTTCCGACTCTGAGTCAGATCCCGACAAGGGGAATGACAAAGGGAAGCAAATTATCGATGCGGAGCCCAACGCCACCATTGCCACCATGAAGATCTAGAAGGAGGAACCCGAGGATCCAAAGGAGGAGGAGCGTCTCTACCACTCCCAGATGTGGGTAAAGGGCTCCCCGCTATAGTTCATTGTCGACAACGGGAGCCAATAGAACCTCATTTTGGTAGAGGTCGTGAAGCAGTTGGGCTTACCGACCATAGCACATCCACAACTATATACCATCGGGTGGCTTCACCAAGGATGTGATTTTCGTGTGAGCCAGCAGTGTCGCCTTCCATACAACATCAAGCCCTTCACGGATGAGGTATTGTGTGACATTGCTCCCCTTGAAGTTTGTGATGTATTATTAGGAAAACCATACTTGTGGAAGCGACATGGTGTGTATGAATAAAGGTCCCGTGCTGTTATTGTTACTTTGGGAAATAAGTTGTATAGGATACTGGAGGTAGCACCGCCTACCGCCATATCTTTGATTACTACAGAACAATGCAGTAAGCTCATTTCCAAAACTGGGAAATTTGTTTTCCTGATGATACGCCCTCAAGGAAAGAAGAAGACGGTGGCCACGACCTCCAGATAGCGCCCATCCGCACGACAACTACAGATGGACAAGGTCGTGGAGGAGTACGAGGACGTCGTCACCTCCCCCGCAGGGGTTCCTCTGCACTGTCAAGTCAAGCAATCCATTGATCTGACCCCAGGTGCACCACTGCCCAATGGACCAATCTATCAGGGCTTCGTTCTTGAGAATGATGAAATCAAGAGGCAGATTCAAGAGCTGCTGCAGAAAGGTCACATATGTCCAAGTCCATCGCCTTGTGGGAGCCCGATCGTGTTGGTACAGAAGAAGGATGGGACTTGGAGACTCTGTATTGACTATTGAGCACTGAAAAAGATCACTGTCTGTAATAGGTACCCGATCCCACTGATTGATGACCTCTTGGACCAACTGAAGGGGGAAAAATATTTCAGCAAGATCGATTTGAAGTCAGGATATCACCAGGTACCAATCGAACCATCCGATGTGTGGAAGACTACCTTCAAAGCCAAGGAGGGCCTTTTCGAATGGTTGGTTATGCCTTTTGGATTGACGAATGCTCTTGCAACCTTCATGAGGCTAATGGATGACATCTTGGGGCCATTCACCAACTCATTTGTAGTGGTATACTTGGATGACATCCTGATCTTTAGCCAAAGTGGGGAAGAGCACCTCCACCACATTTGATAGGTTCTCCAAACATTGCGGCAACACAAGTTATGTGCCAATTTGGAGAAATGCACTTTTCACATGACCCAGGTTCAGTATCTGGGATACATTATTGATGAACAGGGTGTGCATGTGGATCCATCCAAGATCCAAGCCATTCGAGATTCGCCAGTTCCAACCACCCTGACAGAGGTCTGCAGCTTTCTAGGTCTTGCCAACTTCTACCGCAGGTTCGTGTTGGGATTTTTTCATATCACTTGGCCCTTGAGTCAAGTCACCAAGGGAGGAGTGAAAGAAAAATTATTTTGGTCTGAATCTCAACAGAAGGCATTCACAGAGTTGAAAGATCACATCTACACGACACCAGTGCTCGCATTACCAGACTTACAACAACCATTTGAGGTCGAGACAGATGCCTCTGACTATGCTATTGGGGCAATCCTTACTCAACACGGGAATCCAGTGGCATATCACAGTGAGACACTTTCAGACACAGTCCAGAAGTATCCCACTTATGACAAAGAGATGTATTCCATTGTGCAGGCTTGCCAACAATGGAAGCATTACATTTTGGGGAAGGAAACGGTCATCCACACAGACCACTGACTCCTGCAGTTTATACAAACCCAAGGGAAATTGCAGAATGATCGCCATCAGAAGTGGTCCACATACCTGCAATAGTTTCATTTGAATATTAAGTATAAGAATGGTAGCACCAATAATGTTGCATATTGCCTCAGTCGACCACCGATCATGGCGTTAGCCACTGTGCTCAACTCTTGTGGGCACGAGACTTCTGATTGGCCAATTCTCTACAAAAGCAACCCAGAATTCGGCCACACATACCAAACACTCTTAGAGGGTCAGCATGTTCCAGATTTTCACCTCCAGGATGCCCTGTTATGCCACCTGGGTCACCTTTGTGTTCCTTCAAGCAAGCATGCCAAGATGATTTGGGAAGCACACTACAGTCGGGCTGCTGGACATTTTGGGGTTGAGAAAATGGTGGCAATACTGCAAAAGTATTTCTATTGGCTAAATCTTCGACAGAATGTCGGGAAGTACATCAGATCATGCACTGCTTTCACCATTGCCAAACCAACCATCAAGAAGCAAGGCCTCTATACCCCGCTGCCTACCCCTAGTCGACCTTGGGAATCCATCCCCATGGATTACATGTCAGGCCTTCCTTCCACTAAGCATGGAAACGACCGTGTTTTTGTGATCGTCAACAGGTTCTCGAAAATGGCCATTATGGTTGTTTGCAAGAAGAATATCACAACAGAAGCCACTGCTAAACTCTTATTTGAATGAGTGTGGGTACACTTTGGGATCCCACAGTCTATCATCTCATATCGGGACAGTAGGTTCCTCAATACATTTTGTTCCAGTCTCTGGTCGATGATCGACACCAAATGCACTAAGTCCATAGCCTTCCATCCTCAAACTGATGGCCAAACAGAGGTTGTCAACAGGATGATCACACACATTCTGTGCATGTACAACTCAAAGCATCCATGCACATGGGATGAGAGCCTCCCCTATGTTAAGCACAACTACAACCAGGCTCTCCACAGCTTGATTGGCCAAAACCCTTTTCAAGTGGGCTTGGGATTTCAGCCACTATGTCCCATTGATGTGGCCATGCCATTTGTAGCTACTCACATAGATTCGGCTCATGTCCAGTCCGAAACAGATAAGGCAAATGGATTCATTGAGAACATCCAACATATTCGCCAACAGGTCGATGATATTCTAGAGAAATCAAATGCCAAGTACAAGCAGCGACATGATCAACATCGGTTGCCACACAAGTTTCAGGTGGGCGACAAAGTCTGGTTGCATTTGTAAAAGGAACGCCTTACCAGAGCCTATCGGAAACTCCGACCACTCCGATATGGTCCTTACACCATTACCAAGGCTGTGGGAGATAATGCAATTGAGCTCAGCATTCCCCCATTCCTTGGCCTGCACCCAGTGTTCAATGTGGACCGCCTGCAACCATACTTTCCAACATTACTAGAGACATCCGACATTGTAGAACAACTCACACCCACAGAGTTAAATCTAGATTGCATGGAACAAACTGTAACTGATCAGATCATGGACACACAAATCAAGTACACTCGCCAGTTGAATATCCAATTGTATCGAGTTGTCAAAGCAAGCCAACTCCTTCACTAGCACAAGTGGCTCACCAGGGACCAAGTTCAGCAGAAGTTTCCTCATCTCATGGAGGAACTCAATGTAGTGGGGACCAATGCTTCCTAAGGGGGGAGGAATGATCTAGGTGGATATTGCTGGCCACCTGCCATGTTATGAAACCAACTCAAGAAAAGATATAATAGATAGATCAACGCCTTAGAATTCATCCTCTTCGAGGGGGCAACCTCCTTTACATTACATAAATGAACAATTCTTCGATGATTCAAATGACAAAACCTCCTTTATATATATAGGAGTCTAAGGAGTCACAATATAATCCAACCGACCTAACAATAATAATATAAAGCCACAAAAATAACAATAGAGGGATTCTATGGGCACATTAATAAAAATATGGGGGCAATGTGGGCACAACAATATAAATAAGGGGTGTAACTACAATAGTAATGTGGTAATCACTAGTATTATAGGGACCCAACATGCCCCTCGCCTTCAAAAAAGTGTTGTCCTCAACGCTTGAGTAGTTCTGGATACTTCTGCATAAAATTCTCATCCTCCCATGTGGAATCTTCAGCGGATAAGTTCTTCCACTTGATAAGGTACTCTGAAATTGATTGATTTCGTAGCTGTCGAGTTCTTGTTTCTATAACTGCTTCCGGTTCCAATATAATTTTTCCTTCCTCGTCAAGTTCTGGCAATATTGCTTGAACTGGGAGCTTGTCGCCTATAACCTTCTTTAAGCATGAAACATGGAAAATTGGGTGCAATCGAGAAGCTGTAGGAAGATCCAATTTGTATGCCATAGTACCAATCTTTTGCAACACCTTGTACGAACCATAATACTTTGGTGATAATTTATTATTCTTCTTAGCTTGCTTGAGGGACATTTGCTTATATGGTTTTAGCCGTAGGAATACCCAATCACCTACATCAAAACTTCTTTCACTGCGATGTTGATCTCCTGTTATTTCATTCTATTTTGTGCCAACACGAGATTATCCTTTAAGAGTTGGAGGACTTGTTGTTGATGTTCGATGTGATGTTCCACTGCCTGAACCTTAGAATTTTCTCTTAAATATGATGTGATGGATGGTGGTTGATACCCATAAAGTGCCATAAATGGGGTCATTTTTGTTGCTGTATGAAAGGAAGTGTTATACCACCATTCAGCCAGAGGCAACCATTTGACCCATTGTGTCCGTTTATCAGATACAAAGCAACGAAGATATCCTTCCAAACATTTGTTTACTATCTCAGTTTGCCCATCAGATTGAGGATGATAAGATGAGCTATGAGCTAACTGAGTACCAAGACAAGAAAATAATTTTGTCCAAAAATTTCCAGTGAAAATGGGATCTCTGTCACTTACAATAATCTTTGGGTTTCCATGTAGCTTTTGAATTGTTTCCATAAATGCAGTAGAAACTGTATTGGCTTTAAATGGATGTGATAATGCACAAAAGTGTGCATACTTGGTAAGTCTGTCAACTACCACCATGATGACACTCTTTCCCTCAGACTTGGGTAAACCTGTTATAAAATCAATTGATACCTCCTCCCAATGTTGGCTTGGAATGGATAAAGGTTGTAATAGATCCGGTGTCTTAATTGTTTCAACTTTATTTTGTTGGCAAACCAAACATTCTGCCACAAACTTTTGAATATCTGATTTAAGGCCATCCCAAAAAAATTCCTTCTTAACCCTGTGGTAAGTTTTTAAAAATCCTGAGTGCCCTCCTAAAGGAGAAGTGTGCAATTCCATAAGAATATTTTGTTTTAGCTAGGAATTCTTACAGAGGTATAAGCGATCTTTGTACCATAACGAATCATTTTTCCAACTAAATGTATCAGACGTAATGGAATCTTGTTGTAGCTTTCTGTTGAAGCCCCGAAAATCGGGTCAACAACAAGGGGGATACCCACCTGGTCCGGACCTTGGTTGGCAGCTCCTTATCCGTTTGGTATAGTGGGTACGACTGGGGATAATGGGACCAGTTTCCCAATTTAATGGTGTGTGTGTGTGCAGAGTTGGATGATGCTGATCTAAGAGTACTTAAAGCTAATTTAATTCAAACTTTTAAACTAACTCTATGCTATTGTAATCTAATGAGAAACAACACATCTAATCTACGCTAACCTGGGGTGTATTTCTTCTATTATGCGATCTAAAGAGATTTCAAACAATAACTGGTAATAAAGATCATTCAGCTATCATAAGAATAGAAATCAATTAAGATAAACCAGTTTGCATAAAAATTTAGGCAAAACAGTTATGAACAACATATCGCATAATAAGTTATTCATATATCAAACATAAATAAATGACTCCACCGTATATAAGTGCCAAATGGTAACTCACACATTCATGCAGTAACATATAAACAACTAAAAACTGTATATCACTTTAAGAATATAAGCAGAAATGGCCAAGAGATAAAAGTACCATTTATGACTGGTTCCACTCATAAGCTTCAAGCAACAATGATTTATCTCTCCTTGCTCTAACATCTACTAAGAGTACAGAAGTGCAACATCAGTAGCAGATATCAAATGCAAACATTAATAAACCTTGATCCATCCATTCATCAAAACCCCCTCCGAGGGTGCAAAAGTGCATGTTTTGAGGACAAGTTTTTTGACAAATTTCTGGACCCTTCTTCTAATGCCTGAGAAGGGTTTAAATACTGCTAACTAATTAACTTAATTACATAAATTTAGGATACGGTTTTAAATGACCGCCCTTCTGCTAAAGCAAAACTATTTCTAAAAATTGAATCTAATTCCTAACCATTTCTGTATTTGCTCCTTAGTGCTGCAAGCATGCAACATTTGCCTGGGAAGAGTCGGCTGGTCGCCTTCTGCTTTCGTTTGAGCTATGAAAATAGAAATAACAAGCGCTGGCACCACTTTCTGGTAAACTAGAATATATTTTCGAGAATCTTCCTCTGGCTGGGTGTATTCACTACGTGTATACTTGGTAATAACCCAAATTTCTCTCAAACTAATTCTGCTTTTGCTATTTCGGTTTCCGGCCTTGCGAATGACTGAATAAGTTAGGGACTTTTCTCTCTGGACAATTTTCTGCATCGAAAACTGCTTCTGTTCTTTGTTCCGGGATTTTCTGGTGCGTTTTCCTTCTTTAGCGCATTTTTTTTCCCTTTACCGGGCATAAGCTTCAGGATCTTTTGTAAACATGCTGCTTTTGTGCGCTTTTGACTCTGAGCGTTGGATGGCCTATTGATATCAGCATCTGTTGAGTGATACTCTGGAATCTGTGGTCCTGTTGCATGCGGCATCCGTTTATGAAGGCATCTCTTCTCTGTTCTCCGAGCATTGACGCTTTCCCCTTTTCCTTAGATGTTTCCTGCACATTGCTTCATGTTATTTCCTGTCTTACAGTTTACGCAAAGGAAAAGAATAATGATAATAAAGATTGACATGAAAGCTTTAAGCTCTTATGAATGTATAAAAGCATGACACCCATAGCGAACTGACTCTTCGAAAAACACAAAACTGTCCTTCTTGAATACTTTGGCATACATTCATTAATTTCTTTTAAGGCGCGGACCCAATTTTGGTTTACTGACAGCTTTCCTTGAATACTGCACCGAGGAAAATTTGCGATGGGTGATTTCTGCGACTCGCATCGCAACATCGCGGATCGCGTCGTCAAGATGTGTCATTGCAGAAATTCATGATTGCATTTATCGCAAATCGCATTCATCGCAGATCGCACTCATCGCAGATCGGACTCATCGCAGATCGCAGCATCGCAGATCGTAGATCGCGCTTAGTCATTCAATCATTGTGTGCTGCTTACGCGATGTTGCGATATGCGACGTCGCATATCGGCCGTCAGAGGTTTCTTAAGATTTTTCATTTAAGAGCGCTTCATAATGTATACGATGCGATGAATTTCGCGTCGCTTCTTAGCAGTTTATTATGCTCATAAGAAAATTTTTTATTCTCTTCTCGTGATGCGATACAGTTTTAAGGAGTTGAATACAAAAATTTTCATAAAATGTTTTTTTTTGGATTTTTATTAAGGGTCCCCATTTGCTTGGTGTTATTGCTAATACCAAACAAAGAGGGAGGTTGTTGGTGGCCACAACAATGTTGATTCACTGGGAAGAACCAGTTATCTCTGATTTTCTATTGAATTTTAACTTCCAAAGAAGAAAAAATTTCATAAGTCTAAATTTTGTTATGGACAGATAGAGTACATTATGCTTTATCCTATCAATGATATTTTGTTTCAACCTTTTTCTATTCCAATTGTTTGCTTCCTCAGGCTTTGTCCTTGTAGTTACATCAGCCATTACTTGGTCTTTTAAAGATAAAATAAGGTCTTCTCTGTGTGCCGGCTTTTAAAATATGTTCATTTGTCGTAGGTAGAGCCTCTGCTGCTAGCAGGCGTCCATAGCCTCGACAGGGTTACCTGTTACCCAACAATGATCCTTTATCCTGCTTAAGGCTATTTACAACTTTTCAGAGAAAAACCCATTTTGACACTTTTTTTCTTTTTTATTCTCTAAAGAACAATGTCTTGGTTTGGTAGCCAAATTATGACACAGTCATTCACTTGATTTACACTTTTGCTGAACAAGCTGGCTCGTGATGAGATCCCTTGTCTTTTGATTGCAACAATTTTGAGTCGTTGCCCTGTTTTGGTGGACAGTATTGGCAAAGTCAGCAAGTTATAATATCTGTGATCATGATAAGCCGGCTCGTGATGAGACCTCTTATTCTTTGAGATATAGTGTTTTCTCGGATTGTTTCTCTGAATGCTGCGATTTTCTTTAGCAGGGAGGAAATCATTGTTTTTCCTTAAGAAAGCTCTGGACGACAATAATAGAGTTTGAAAACAGCAGTTTTACAGAGAATCTTTATTTTATTATTGATACCTTTCATTGTGCTGATATAAAACAATTTTTTGCCAAAGGTTGCTTTCATCGAATTTTTTTGAAGTTGAAACTAGTATCATATCTAGGCTAAAGGTTGCTTTCATCAATTTTTTTTTTTTAACTCTATCTGTCAATAATAAAGATCAGATTTTTCGAAAAATTTTACTATTTGTACAAGCGAAAAAAAATCAAAATCTGATAGAGAATTGGTGTGTTTTTCGTGAACCCCTGTAGTAACCATCTACCACTGGTTTTATTTATAAGAAAGAAAAGAAAAAAAACTAACACTATCCTACAAAATAGAAGAATAATCTTCTATGGAAAATATATTTTAAGGATCTGTCCATTAACAGGCAAAGAATCCCTTCTACCTGCTAAATCCTGCAACACAAACGTTGATGGGCCTATGACTTCTACAATATGAAAAGGACCAAGGCACATCTTCTGAAATTTTGTATGTTTGCCATTTTCTTCATGAGCCTTATCCCATTTCAAAACTAGATCTCCCATCTGAAATTTTTTTCTGGTCATTATGCTTGAATCAAAAGAGGATTTTATTAGCGCTTGGTGATGAGCATGGGTTTTCTTAGCTTGTTCTCGTCGTTCTTCTAATTTAATTATTTCCATTTGTCTTAATTGTAAGGAGGAAGTAGATACTTCATCGATGTATTGTACTAAAGACAAGGAGGGGATCACTAAGTGAGTTGGGAGAACCACTTCCTTCCCATAAACTAAATTAAAGGGAGAAGTGCCGATTGAAGCTTTCTTCGTTATTCTATCTGCCCATAAAGAATTTACCAAAGTTTTGTGCCAATTCTTCTGGTTCTGGTCAACTGTTCTTTTAATAATCCTGATTAGGTTTTTATTTGTTGACTCAACCAATCCATTACCTTGCGGATATTAGTTGGCCGAATATTTCAGTTTGAACCCTCTTTTAAGTGCAAACTCAGTCATTGCATTCCCAGAAAAGTATGAGGCATTATCAAACATTAAAGCCGTTGGAAATCCAAACCTAGTGATTATAAATTGATCTTTGAATTCAATGATGTTTTCAGAATTAGCTGTCTTGAGAGGAACTGCTTCTACCCATTTAGTAAAATAATCTGTTGCTGTGAGGATGTATCTATGCTGCTTAGAAGAGTGAGGAACGATCTCACCTATTATGTCCAAGCCCCACTGACTGAATGGTTGCTCGATGGTTACCGGCTGTAGTGGCATGGACGGTTTCTTTTGTCTCCCTGCAGTAGTTTAGCAGACTTGGCATTTCCTCAAGTAACTGTGTGAGTCTTTGAACAGCGTGGGCCAATAATATCCTGCACGTAAGATTTTATGTGCAGTAGCATCTCTAGCATAGTGTCCGCCTGCTGGTCCATCGTGGAGTTCCTGCAAAACCTTTTCGGCTTCAGTTTTCTCAAGACACCTAAGAAGAACAGAATCGTAATTCCTTTTAAACAGAACATCATTTATGAGCTGATATTGTTTAGCTTTCAATCTCAGAGCTCTTTTCTTGGTGTGATCCAGGTGTGATGGAGCATACCCGTTCTTAAGATAATAAATGGTGTCAGCATATAATGATTCTGCATCGTTTAGGCTTACCTCATACATTTGTACCTCTTCAGATGAATTTTCAGGAATTTGCGATGCTCCAGCCAACATTTTGCAGAAGCCTTGACCTCTTACAATGCTTGCTGGTTTGATCTCAAGGTCGTATTCTTGTAAAGTAGTGATCCAATTTGCTCTTTTTTCACCCACATCCTTCTGTGCTAGAATATTTCTTACTGCTGGAAACGGTACTATGACCTTAGTATGGGTTTTAAGTAAGAAAGGTCTGAAATATTTGACCGCTTTGAAAACAGCATATGCCTGTTTCTCCACGTCTGAATAGTTGAGTTCAGCACCTTGTAAATACGAGCTAAAAAATGCGATTGGAGCTTCCGCTTTCTCTTGATTTTCTTGAGTTAGAATCGCAGCATATGATTTCTCTGAGGCAAATGTGTATAAGATAAAAGATTTTGAAAAACTCGGGGTTGCTAAAGATGGAGCGTTAATGATAGCTTGTTTGATCAGGTTGAATGCTTCATGCTCATCTTGACCCCATTTAAAATTTGAA
This sequence comes from Pinus tabuliformis, assembly GCA_031772625.1. Taxonomy (NCBI): domain Eukaryota; kingdom Viridiplantae; phylum Streptophyta; class Pinopsida; order Pinales; family Pinaceae; genus Pinus; species Pinus tabuliformis. The sequence continues at coordinate 40,195,479 of CM062818.1, forward strand.
TTCTTTTTAATCATGGTTTGAAAAGGAGAAACAATTCGTGAAAAATCTGGGACAAATCTCTTCACAAAATTGATTTGACCAAGGAAAGATTGCATGGCTTTTTTATTACGAGGTAGGGATATTTCAGAAGTTTCTTTGATTCTGTCAGGCTCAATGTGAATACCAAATTTTGACACTATGAATCCTAGAAGTTTTCCTTCACTTAATGCGAAAAAAGATTTCTTTGGGTTAAGTGAAATTCCATACCTTAAACATCATTGAAAGATTTGTTTCAAGTCTTTGAGATGGTCGCTTCGCTTCTTAGAGTACACTGTTATATCATCCAAATAAATTACTACAGATTTATTGACTAAACCCTTGAATGCGATGTCCATGGCTCTCTGAAATGTAGCGCTGACATTGATCAAACCAAATGGCATCTTCCGATATGCGTATGTGCCCCATTTAGTTCGGAATGTGGTTTTTAACTGATCATCGGGATGTACCAACACTTGATTGTATCCTGAAAATCCATCCAAAAAAGACATTACTTCTGAGCCTGCTACTGCCTGTAATATCTTCTCCATAGGTGGGAGGGGAAAATTGTCTTTTTGACAGGTTTTGTTGAGATTCTGAAAATCGATGCAGATTCTAATATCTTCGTTTTTCTTTCTAACGGGTACCATATTGGAGACCCATTTGGAATGTCTGACGGGGAAAATTATTCTGGCTTTTAATAACTTATTTAGCTCAGTTTTTATCTGATTTTCTAAATTGGGGTGGATTTTTCTAAGTTTCTGCTGGACAGGTTTTTCGTTGTCAATCATAGGGATAGTGTGTTGAATGATAGAAGTGTCGTATGTCTTCAGCTCATCGTAATTCCAGGAAAAAACATTTTTGTATTGTCTCAAAAGACGAATATACGCTAGTTTTTCTTCAGGGGCTAGGCCGTGGCCTAGATTAACGTTTTGTGGTTTATCATCGGTTCCTAGGTTTACTAATTCGTAGTTCAGAGTTGAACTGTAGAGCTTAGAATTGGTAGACCTTTTAAACCAACTTTTCAAATCGTATAAGTCTTCCAACTTAACCACCGATTTAGGTATAACATTATCAGTGCTATCTTGTTGTATTTGTCTATCGTGATGGTCTTCGTCAATTATTTGATTGGAGTAGGATCCTTCAGAAGTGAGGAAATTTACAATATCAGGATCGTCATTGAATACTCTCCAATTTGTAATGTTGTCAGGGATGGACGGTCTAAAGATTAATTCTATTGAGAATCTATCTGGACTAAAATATTCGGAGGGAATAAGTGTAGAGGCTACGTTAGCTAAAAGGTCTGCGCTCGCGTTTTGGAGTCCTGGGATTGACGAAATATTGAATGCTATGAAATGCTCAGTCAGATCTTGTACTAAAGATTGATAGTGTTTCAAATGACCTGATAGGTAATGTATGGTGTTACATACCTGTTTGACGACAATCTCAGAGTCTCCGAAGACTTTAAGATATTTGACGTTCAACCCGATTGCTTTGTATAGGCCTTGCACCAAGGCCTCATATTCTGCTGTATTGTTTGTGCAATCGAATTCAAGTCTGCACGTAAGCATGGTCTTATTTCCTTCTGGACTAATAAGAACGCATCCTGCTCCTGCTCCTTCGTTAGATTTAGAGCCATCAAAATATAATTTCCAAAACAAAGATGTATTTACAGGTTTATCTACAAAATTAACACACTTTGAATTATCAGTTTGGGAAAAATTTTCGACTTGGGACAAAACTGAATTTTCTAAGTAAGGTGATGTATGAGCATTGAAATTGCCGAGGAAAGAATCTACTGAGTAATTGCCTATGATACTGCTGTTATATGCTATTGCTTCATTTTCTCCCTCCAATTCCGTTACTATGTACTTCTGGTGTAACTCTCGTTCAACCTTTATTTGATTCGGTTTACCATTGTAGGGTAACCACATGTGCGACCAGTCGGTTGAGAAGTATCCATGGAGTTTTTCGGACCAATCCCTGCTAAGAATCAAGCCATAGAATTATGGGATATTAGCTACTAGAATGTCAATAACCTGACATACCTTCGGGTTGGACGACAATCTTATGGTTACTTGATTAAGTTCACCAATCACTTCGATTTGAGATCGATCAAGCTGAACTATGCGCACTGCTGATTTTTGTGGTTGAACATTCAACTTGGCACATATTGATCTGGGTAAAATATTCGTTGAAGCACCAGAATCTACCAAACAATTGTGCACATTTTTATTGAAAATTTCATAAGTGAGAAGAAAAGGGGAAGTGTGAGACATTGATCTTCCTCCAATCAAGGTGATGTCATTTGGATCAATCTTATTGATCGTGTGGTTGGAGGTATTCCCATGTCGTGGGAAGCTACAGCTGTAGGCAAAGATGTAGTAGGCACGACATGTAATTCTTTCATCATTATCTTCTGTTCATGTTTCAATTTGCTCAATTCATAAAGAGTGATATTAGCCCTAGTCTTTTTCATGTCATCAATAATATTATATTCCATTTCATCCGACACTATCAGTGTTCTTGATGGAGGTGTTTGATCTGGCTTGACTGGGCTAGATTGAGTCGCTTTAGCGGTCGTTTTCTTTGTTGCGACTTTATCTTTTGCTGCAGGGCTTGTGCCCTTCAGCTTAGGGGTAGTTTGGAGAGGATCAAGTTGATTTTTTCTTCGTGTGCTAACCGGAAATGCTTCTTGATCTTCTTCTTGTGGGAGGATGAAATCTCACATTCCTTGTAGTTCCACAACTTCTTCGTTATCGGTCTGCCCTTCAGTGGTACTCTCTTCTTCGGATTCGACATTTGAGATAGCGTTGGGTGGTTTCACATCCATTGAAGGGCCTCTTTTAAAAGCTCTGTAGGGCTTTTTTGAAGAAGTTTCTGCTACTTGTTTTTTTATGTCAATCATCTCATTGAACATGGTCTTTAATACTTTTTGCAATCCTTCCAAATCGAAAGGGTCTTTCATTTGTTTCTTCTTGGAGTCTTCCTTGAAGCTGACTTTTTTAGATTTGCGTTCCTCTATCGCAGATCTCTTTTCCAGGGCTACTATGCGTTTCTCTACTGCTATCGCCTCTGTCAGGTTTTCAACTAAGGTTGTTTTATTTGCCCTATCCACGAAGATTGCTAAGTTTGATGGTAAGGCCATAATATACCATTCACATCGTACTTCTTCGCTGGGTTGGGAAGCAGTGGGAATTTTTTTGAGGATTTTATTGAACCGTAAATTGAAATCTTTGATGGGTTCTCTAGCCTCGGCTTTAAGATTGGATAGGTCATTGATTAACGTTGCCGTTGATCTGTCATCACCAAACTTGGTAAGGAATTGACTTTGAAAAATGTCCCAACTTGTGATAGACCCGGAGGGTAATGAAAAGTACCATGACCCGGCTGTTCCTTGCATTGTATAGGGAAAAAGCCAGACAACAACATCCTCGTTGGTAACTCCGTTGAGATTGACAGAAAGCATGCAATTGTTAATGTGCTCTTCAGCTAGCATGCCTGCTTCTGGATTGAATTTGGGTAGCCATTTCTCAGGATGGGCCGGTATTTGGCTCAGGGGTGGAGGCATTAAAACTGCCCCAGGATTGTTCCATGGAGACTGGGCCATCGTTGAGCTGCTAGTAAATGAAAGTGCAGAGGATGATCCCTGAGGCTGGGAAGATGAAGATATTATGATCTTAGATGATTGAAGAAGAGGGGTTGTGGAAGATGGATGGGTGGTTTGGAATGAAGATGTGGGTGGCTGACTTCGCGGTGAGGGAGTTGAAATGGACGATGTAGATGAAAGGGTCTCACTGTCAGACTCTTGTGGTGTTTTCCTTGCTCTTTTCCTGGTGGGGAGAGGGAATTCAGTTGGCTGGATGCCAAATTTTTCACTCTTTAATCTAGTCAGGGGATGAGCAGGATTGTACTGCGAAGTCACGCTGCTTTGAGATTTATCAGACCTCTGTGTAGAAATAGAAAATCCCTGGAGTTTGCGAATCAGAGTTTGAACTTCAGGGGGTTCAATGGTAGATTGGTCTGAAATATTAGGGTATGTAGCAGCGGTTAATACTCGAGCGACTTCTGACTCTGGATCTAAACGTACTGGGGAAGTCAGGGGAGTTGATGAGGGCGATTTACTCTCAGAATGGTATTTAGATTTTGATTTAGGTTCCATTCATAGTTCGGGCCCTCCTTCTAGCGCCAAATATGTTGAAGCCCTGAAAATTGGGTCGACAACAAGGGGGATACCCACCCGGTCCGGACCTTGGTTGGCAGCTCCTTATTCGTTTGGTATAGCGGGTCCGACTGGGGATAATGGGACCAGTTTCCCAATTTAAGGGTGTGTGTGTGTGCAGAGTTGGATGATGCTGATCTAAGAGTACTTAAAGCTAATTTAATTCAAACTTGTAAACTAACTCTATGCTATTGTAATCTAATGAGAAACAACACATCTAATCTACGCTAACCCAGGGTGTATTTCTTCTATTATGCGATATAAAGAGATTTCAAACAATAACTGGTAATAAAGATCATTCAGCTATCATAAGAATAGAAATCAATTAAGATAAACCAATTTGCATAAAAAGTTAGGCAAAACAGTTGTGAACAACATATCGCATAATAAGTTATTCATATATCAAACATAAATAAATGACTCCACCGTACAAAAGTGCCAAATGGTAACTCACACATTCATGCAGTAACATATAAACAACTAAAAACTGTATATCACTTTAAGAATATAAGCAGAAATGGCCAAGAGATAAAGGTACCATTTATGACTGGTTCCACTCATAAGCTTCAAGCAACAATGATTTATCTCTCCTTGCTCTAACATCTACTAAGAGTACAGAAGTGCAACATCAGTAGCAGATATCAAATGCAAACATTAATAAACCTTGATCCATCCATTCATCAAAACCCCCTCCGAGGGTGCAAAAGTGCATGTTCTGAGGACAAGTTTTTTGACAAATTTCTGGACCCTTCTCCTAATGCCTGAGAAGGGTTTAAATACTGCTAACTAATTAACTTAATTACATAAATTTAGGATACGGTTTTAAATGACCGCCCTTCTGCTAAAGCAAAACTATTTCTAAAAATTGAATCTAATTCCTAACCATTTCTGTATTTGCTCCTTAGTGCTGCAAGCATGCAACATTTGCCTGGGAAGAGTCGGCTGGTCACCTTCTGCTTTTGTTTGAGCTATGAAAATAGAAATAACAAGCGCTGGCACCACTTTCTGGTAAACTAGAAGATATTTTCGAGAATCTTCCTCTGGCTGGGTGTATTCACTGCGTGTATACTTGGTAATAACCCAAATTTCTCTCAAACTGATTCTGCTTTTGCTATTTCGGTTTTCGGCCTTGCGAATGACTGAATAAGTTAGGGACTTTGCTCTCTGAACAATTTTCTACATCGAAAACTGCCTCCGTTCTTTGTTCCGGGCTTTTCTGGTGCGTTTTCCTTCTTTAGCGCCTTTTTTTTCCTTTACCGGGCATAAGCTTCAGGATTTTTTGTAAACACGCTGCTTTTGTGCGCTTTTGACTCTGAGCGTTGGATGGCCTATTGATATCAACAGCTGTTGAGTGATACTTTGGAATCTGTGGTCCTGTTGCATGCGGCATCCGTTTATGAAGGCATCTCTTCTCTGTTCTCCGAGCATTGACGCTTTCCCCTTTTCCTTAGATGTTTCCTGCACATTGCTTCATGTTATTTCCTGTCTTACAGTTTACGCAAAGGAAAAGAATAATGATAATAAAGATTGACATGAAAGCTTTAAGCTCTTATGAATGTATAAAATCATGACACCCATAGCGAACTGACTCTTCGAAAAACACAAAACTGTCCTTCTTGAATACTTTGGCGTACATTCATTAATTTCTTTTAAGGCGCGCGCCCAATTTTGGTTTACGGACAGCTTTCCTTGAATACTGCGCCGAGGAAAATTTGCGATGGGTGATTTCTGCGACTCGCATCGCAGCATCGCGGATCGCGTCGTCAAGATGTGTCATCGCATAAATTCATGATCGCATTTATCGCAAATCGCATTCATCGCAGATCACACTCATCGCAGATCGCACTCATCGCAGATCGCAGCATCGCAGATCGTAGATTGCACTTAGTCATTCAATCATTGTGTGCTGCTTACGTGATGTTGCGATATGCGACGTCGCATATCGGCCGTCGGAGGTTTCTTAAGATTTTTCATTTAAGAGCGCTTCATAATGTATGCGATGCGATGAATTTCGCATCGCTTCTTCGCAGTTTATTACGCTCATAAGAAAATGTTTTATTCTCTTCTCGCGATGCGATACAGTTTTAAGGAGTTGAATACAAAAATTTTCATAAAATGTTTTTTTTTGGATTTTTATTAAGGGTCCCCATTTGCTTGGTGTTATTGCTAATACCAAACAAAGAGGGGGGTTGTTGGTGGCCACAACACTTTCGAATAAGTTCCCACACTTCTTCATCATTCTTCCATTCCTCCCTTGCTTCATTTATCCAATCTGGTTGGATGATAGAAATAGCGCACAACAATGCTTCAACATCCTCGTCCTTTCTTGAGAGTGCATCTGCCACCACATTTTGCTTCCCTTTTTTGTAGATGATTTCAAAGTCATAACCCAACATCTTTGTGACCCACTTTTGTTGCTCTTCAGAGGATAATATTTGTTCTAAAAATTATTTAAGGCTATCATGATTCGTTATTACCTTGAAGTTTCTTCCCATTAGGTATGGTCGCCATTTCTTAAGTGCATGGAGTATTGCCAACATTTCCTTCTCATAAATAGCTTTGCTTAAAAACTTTCCCTTGATTGGACGACTTTCAAAAGCAATGGGTCTTTCATCTTGCACTAGAATAGCACCAATTCCATTTCCTGAAGCATCACATTCCACAATAAAGGTTTTTGTGAAGTCCGGTGTAGCTAAGACCGATGCTTGGCACATTGCCTATTTAAGATGTTCAAAGGCCTTTGTTGCTTCTGGAGTCCATGAAAATGCATCTTTCTTCAATAATGTCGTTAGAGGTGCTGCTATTCTCCCATAATTCTTAACAAACTTGCGATAATACCCTGTCAACCCAAGAAATCCGCGCAGATGCTTTATGGATGTGGGGATTTTCCATTCCTTAATGGCTTTAATTTTGCTAGGGTCTACCTTAACTCCTTCATGAGATACAATATGACCCAAATATTCCACCTCCTGGACTCCAAAGAAACATTTGGATCTTTTTTCATATAATTGTTTCTCATCTAATAGTTGTAGCACCCTGTCAACATGTTCAACATGATCCTTCCAAGACTTGATGTAGATAAGTATATCATCAAAAAATACTAACACAAATTTTCAAAGGAATGGTTTGAAAATAATTCATCAAACCTTGAAATGTTGAAGGTGCATTGGTAAGGCCAAAAGGCATGACCAAAAATTCATAATGACCCTCATGAGTTCTAAATGCCGTTTTCGGAATGTCTTCAATCTTCATTCTGATTTGATGATATCCTGAACGAAGATCCAACTTGGTGAAGTAAATTGATCCATGCAATTCATCCAGTAATTCATCAATGACAGGAATGGGGAACTTATCTTTAATAGTGAGCTTGTTGAGCTCCCTATAATCCGGACACATGCGTCATGATCCATCCTTCTTGTGCACCAATACTACTGGAGCAGAGAAAGAACTTTGACTCGGTTGAATTATACCAGCCTCTAGCATTTCTGCAACCATACGTTCAATTTCACTTTTTTGGACATAGGGATATCTGTACGGCCTGATGTTTGGAGGAACACTTCCTGGAATCAGATGAATAGCATGATCATGATCACGCATAGGTGGGAGACCTTTGGGAGTCTCAAATACCTTGGAATGATTGTCCAGGACTTTTTGGAGATCTGGAGAAATAGATGATTCTAATGTGGAAACATCTAGCGAACATAATTGTGCAATTACACCCCTTTGCTCATTTTTTAGAAGCTTTGTCATACCATTAGAGCTGATTATCTTTCCTGGTTTCCCTGCAATACCCCTTAATTCAACTTCCTTTCCTTCCATAGAAAATTTCTTGAAAATTAAAAGCTATTGTACCCAAGGATTGTAGCCATTGGACTCCTAGTACAACATCAACACCTCCCATTGGAATGGAAAGCATTGGGCTAGTCAATACATATTCTCCCATGGATAGCTTGATATTATGGCACTTTCCAGAGCAATTTATTGTTCCTCCATTTGCAATCATCACTTGACACTCTGGTGCTGGATATAGGAAGCAATTCAATTCTTTTGCTACCCTACAATGAATAAAATTGTGGGTGCTTCCTGAATCAATCAACACTATTACCTTTTTCTTCTTGATTTGTCCTTCTATCTTGATGGTTTGAGGAGTGGTAATTCCCGCCAATGCATTACAAGATATGGTCGGATTTATTTGCTCTTCATCTAGGCTTTGTTCCTGGAGCATATCCTCTTCTTTTAACATTTCTTGCTCCTTTTCTTCTTCCTCTTCACAATCTATGTAAAATAATTTCTTCTTAGCACACTTATGACTTTAGTGTATTTGCTATCACAACTGTAACAAAGCCCTTTTGCTCTTTTTTCTTTCAATTGTTGTGGTGTCAACCTTATAGGTTGTGGAAGACTAGGGGCAACTGCACTTTCGTCTTTATAGTTGTGAGTGGTATGCTTTCTGGTTGCCATAATTTTGCTTTCCATTTTTCTTGCTAACCTGAATGCCTTCTCTAATGAATCAGGTTCCCAAAGGCGAACATCATGTTGGATATTATCCTTTAAATACCCTATGAACACATCAATCCTATGCTCCTTTGGAATATCTTTTACCCTTATGTTCAATTTTTGGAACTCCTCAATGTGCTCCATTATTGAACCCTTTTGTTTGAGACTTATCAATTGGCTAAAAAAAGTGTTGCTTTTTGTATCCTCATAATGTGCTATCAATTCTTCCGTAAAAATTTCCCAAGTGATAAATTGTTTACGAGAGAAAAGCCATTGATACCATACAAACTGATTTGGTTCCAAATATAAAGTTTCCATACGTACCTTTTGTGTGTTTTGCACATTATTGAGATTGAAGAATTGCTCCATCTGTAATATCCATGTGGCGGGATCCTTGCCATCAAACTTCCTCATATTGATTTTTGGAATATGGTGGGTCTTCGATCCAACATTAGAGTCTATGGAATCATGATTAACATTTCTTTTGTTCACATCATGAGTTTCCTTTACAACCTTTTCACCATTAGTAAGTATTTCTTGTAGAAAATTTGTCAAATCTGTCTTCAAATCTGCCATGTCTGTCGTCAAATCTGTCCTCAAATCTGTCTTTAAATCATCCATCTTAGCTTCCATGCCATTTATCTTAGATTCCATGCCATTTATCTTAGATTCCATGCCATTTATCTTAGATTCCACGCCATTTATCTTAGCTTCTGTTAGCTTTTGTGAGCGTGACATTTGTTGCACTTGTTCTTGTAATTTTGATATATCATGTAGCATTTCTTCCTCTTCTTCATGAGTCATGCTAGAGGTTTCAGGTTCCTTACTAGGTTTTGCATTTTCTTTCCTTGGGGCATCAATTACCGATAATAATGCTTTACTATGCCCTTTGAATTCCTTCAAACCAAGCTTATGCAAAAATTTAAAAAAAAACTACACACCTTTTTTCACTTTATAGAAGCCTGATATTGAATCTGATGTATCTCTGTAATTTTAGATCATCCAGTTCTGAAATTTTGACCTGTAGTAGCCTTCTGAGTCCTCTTTCGAATGCCACAAGTCTGACCCAAATTGGTTTCTCGAAGGAAGAGTTATGCGAAATCTCCCACAGTGACTTGCTTATAGACTAGTTCAGTAGATCAAACTTGTACGACGTGCCACGATTCATTGTTTCGACCTATGGATCTGAAAAATGCATGCAAGAAACTACAGTCCGTCCTTTTTCTGTACCTTCTTACGAAATTTCAATCCAATCCTCAGAGAGAAAGTTATGATGATTTTCCCCAGGTCACCTGTTTTGAATGTAATTCAGGAGTCTGCAAAAAGACCAACTTCCTCAGATCATATCTCCGAAAATATCGTGCGAAAAGCTCTGAAATTCAGACCCAAGGTTTAGCGCGATTTCTTCTCAAATGGGTTTTTTTGCGACTTCTGAAACGTCACAGAAAAAAGTTATAGCGAAAATGCCACGATGACCTCTTTGGAGCAGCGAAACCCTAGAATCCAAAGCTCTGATACCAAATGTTATGAAACCAGCTCAAGAAAAGATAGAATAGATAGATCAACGTCTTAGAATTCAGCCTCTTCGAGGGGGAAACCTCCTTTACATTACATAAATGAACAATTCTTCGATGATTCAAATGACAAAACCTCCTTTCTATATATAGGAGTCTAAGGAGTCACAATATAATCCAGTCGACCTAACAATAAATAATAATATAAAGCCACAAAAATAACAATAGAGGGATTCTATGGGCACATTAATAACAATATGGGGGCAATGGGGGAACAATAATATAAATAAGGGGTATAACTACAATAGTAATGGGGTAATAACTAGTATTATAGGGACCCAACATGCCAAGTCCACTTGGACTCCCACCGTTGTTTCTTTCAGCTTTTCAGTTTCCTTAATTGTAGCACATTTTACTATTTTTAGCAGTTTTTTGGGTCCTGAACTTCCGGAGCTGTTTTGAGGCCCTAAACGACGTTTTTTGTGAAAACTAGGAGCAAAATGAATCCCAAAGTTGTGGTTCTTGGGTAGATCTTTGTAATGGGATACTATGCGCGTCAAATGGAGATCGTATGCCAAAGTTATGACCTCAGGAAGTTGATGTACCAATTTACCCAAACAGGGCCCACAATTTGGCATTTCATCTTCTAGGGTTAGGTTTTTGGATGTTTAGGGTTTTCAATTGTTTCTCAACAATAAATAGGCCTCTGAGCCTCATTGTAAGACAATTTAGAGGCATGTATCCGACACATCTCTTCTCAGAGATAAGCTACCATCGCCCTAGCTGGTTTATTTCCTTTGCTGTTTGTAAGCATATTTTAGTATTTTACATTACTTAAATGAGGTATTATTTCCGTTGCATCACTGTGTTTATGGTTATTTCTATAATTTGTTGCGTTTCTGTTTAAATCCAGATCAAGGAGTCAAATTTTTACTTGTGTAATAAATGGCATAAGGAGTCGAATATTTTTGTCCCAATACAGCTCCTAAAGTTGTAACTGAAGCATCGCTTGAAATGTGAAAAGGAAGACTCCAATTTGTTCTTGTTAAGATGGGTGCTTCAAAAATATTTTCTTGCAATGTTTCAAAAGCTTTTTGGCAATCAGAATTCCAAATGAACTCATAGTCTTTTGTTAGTAATTTGAAAAGTGGAGAGGCTATCTTTGTGAAGTATTTATGAATCTCCTGTAATAACTAGTAAAACCAAGAAAACTTCTAACATCTCTTTGAAAAATGGAAACTGATAATTTGAAAATAACTTCTATTTTAGATGAATCCACTTTAATTTCATCTCTTGAAATGTGCTGACCTAAAACAATTCCCTCAGTGAACATCATAAAACATTTTTCATGGCTCAATGAGAGATTTGTTTCTTTACATCTAATGAGAACTTTTTATAAATTTTCAAGAGCTTTCTTAAAAGAATTACCATAGACAATAAATCATCCATGTAAACTTCCACACAATCATGAATTAGATTAGAAAAAATGCATAGAAATGTCCTTTGGAATGTTTCAGGTGCATTACATAATCCAAAAAGAAGTACCCAGTAAACATATGTTCCCCATGGACAAATAAAAGTTGTTTTGTCTTGATCTTTCGGAGCTACTTGGATTTGGTTATATCCACTTAAACCATCCAAGAATGAAAAATATGTTTTTCTTGCCAATGTATCAAGGACTTGATCTATAAAGGGAAGTGGAAAATGATCTTTCAAGGTAGCTTTATTCAATTCCCTATAATCGATGCATACTCTCCCTTTTCCATTTTTCTTTGGAACAATCACTAATGGTGAGACCCACTAACTATCTGATATTGGGTAAATAAAATTCACATTCAACAGTTTTTGTAACTCCTATTTAATAATTTCACTTAAATTTGGATTCATCCTCCTTTGGGGTTGTCGAACTGGTCTAACCTTTTCTTCAATATAGATATGGTGCATAGAAGTGTTGTAGCGTCTCATGATTGTTTTGTTTTTTTACACCATTTCCATCCATTTTTCCTCTTTTCATCATTGTTATCAACTCAAATAAATAGTAAACTATAGATTTTGACAGGTAAGGTACTCAGATGTCTTATTTTTCATATTTATTAATGTACCTTATTATTAAGTTAAAATATTGTAACAGCTACAGAATTAACATGATTTTGCAGTTGTTTCATGACTCCGCAGCTATCTCCATGGTTTGCCGGATTCTAGTACGCCAGCTAAGCAAAGAAGCACATGGGCAGATGGGGATTGATCTCCTCATGGATCTCCTCCTATTCGCCCGAGCCAAATCATCAACGGAATCACCTAGTGGTGTAGTCAAAGAAGTAGGTAAATACGTGGATAAACGGAGCAACGAGAGTTCAAATAGATCACAACTCTCCGATTCTCTTTCCAAATAGCAAATCGTTGCAAAACGTTAGTACTACATTATAGATTAGAATTTAGATTAGGACTGTTTTGGTTTTTTAAGGCATAAAAGTCTCAATCTGTTGAGCACGGATTCTATATATATAACACTGTAAACATAAAGCGAGAGACGCATATGTAATCTTTAGTTGACAGTTTGAAGTTTTATAACTCTGTTCTTTTTAATTGAACAAGTATTCTCGTCAATCTCATGCGCAATTAGCTATTGAATTAAAGTTCTAAACATGTTGTTTTGTGGAGGGGCCCTGCAGACAGTTGAGGTTCAATCTTTTATTTTTAGCTCAGTTCATTTCATTTTCGTTATTTCCATAATTGCATTATCGCAACTTCAATTTCTTTGTAGTTATTTGTTTACAGTCTTTCGTTTGTTGTCTACCAATTTCAATCATTTGTATGCTTTCTAAAATAGAACTATGTACATAATCCTCTTCTTTTCATAGAAAATATGTTTGATCATATCGCATTCCTTCTGTTTTTGCTTTATTATTTCAAGTAGAATTGTTAATTGCAGTGTGTGTAGATCTTAACATAGATTGCTTTATAAATTTATTCTTGAATAGAAGTGATTCTTTTTTAAAGAATAAATAATTGTTTTTTAGAACATAAGTAGTTTATTCATAGATTTTAGAATAATTTCATTTTTAGTTCTTTTCAAAAGCACAAATTATCTAAAGAAGTTCTCATAGAATTTACAAAGTAGTTTTTCTTTTCCATCACCTTCCATAGTAATTCTTTTGAAACTAGCAATAGTTAGTTGAATAGGATCATGATAGCTTGTCTTAATTTTCCTTTCAAGAGTTGATTGTAGGAATTAAATTGTAAATCTTCAATTTCATTAGGAAAATAGGAATAAAGAAAATCCTTAAAATAGACACAATCATCATCTTAATGAACTCAAAAAGGCTTCTGGCATATATAGTGCACTTGCACTTCACAAGTTTACCAACTCCAGTCGATAATTTATGTAAGCAATTTAAGAACATTAAATTGACTAAACATTTTGGCATCTTTTCCAGAGAAGTGTAAATATAAGTCTTGATTTATTTTAGATATAAAAAATATATATAACAAACAAACAATAAAAAAACATGATATGCATAGGGAAAGAGACTCTAGGGGTAGATTTGTAGGAAGAGGAAAGAGAGGAAAGAGCTTAATTCCAACCACAAAAATTACCCCACCATGAAATCGTAGTGTCACACCACCCACACAAACTCGAATTCCATCCATAGCAGGTAAACATAAACTTCCTGAGGTATTAAGATCTAAAATCCAACCAAGAGATTCACTAACTTCGTCAACAGAAGCCATCATAGAAGAAGATCACATATCCCTAACAACAAAATAATTTTCCTATCTTCAACTGGAGAACAACTTCTAGCTCAAGAGTTGGAAGTTCCTACTGAAAGAAGAGGAAGAAGAACCCTACTTCAAACCATTGATAAAATAACCAAAGGAACTAGACGAAGTTTCAAATCCAATCTTAGAACCAGAACTAGAACCCTATATTAGTTCTGAAGAATATACAATGGTTGGAGAAGGGGAAGGAGAGGTACAAAATTTGAATGGTGAACAACCTAGGATTGGAGGAGGAAGAGGAGGTGGAAGAGGTGGAGGAAGAGGAAGAGAAGATTATATAAATCGAGAACCCTTTGGATTTCCAATCCTTGATGAAGATACAACTGTAAAAATGAAAAATATCACACCCTCTATCCTTCCAAACTTTCATGAATTAAGGATTGAAGATCCCGAGAAATTTCTCTTTGAATTTGAAGAACTGTAAAGATCATATTATTATCACATAATTCTCAAAAGTTGAAATTATTCCCTGCAACCCTTAAAGAAGAAGCATTAAAATGGTTTATGGGTTTAGGAATAAACTCCATAAGAACATGGGAACAAATGAAAACTACATTCTTTGAGAAATATAAGAGTTATTGTATGCCCCATAACATTGAAGATGAAGTATTTAAAATGATACAAAAATAAGATGAAAATCTTGAAGATTTCGTCGAAAGATTTGCTTACAATGTAAAAAGTGCAAAAATGAATAATCTAGATGAGGAAACTTTGAAAGCTCTCTTATTGAAATCAACTAGAGATGAGTGGATTGATATTCTCAATCTAATGGATAAGGGAGACATTTCTCAGTTGTCACTAGGAGAAATTTGTGAGTTGTGCATACACATTTCAAGAGGCAAAGCAAGAACCGGGGAAAATCCAAGAGATCCTCTTCTATCAAGGATTAATAAATCTACAATTGGGACAGTAAGCAAAGCAGAATTAGAAAATTTGCTTGATAATTTTAAAACAGATATTTTAAGGAGTCTTAGTGGAAAAATTGACACCCTTAAAATACAAAACAAGAAAAAAGCTAAAAATGCTGCATTGTCCATTTTTTCCGTATGTGCATAAAGAAACATGCCTTGAGAGAATGTCCTCTTGATTTAAAAAGTGTAGAAACTTGTGTTATTTGTGCGGAAAATCATGATACAAAAGAATGTCCCTCAATACCAGGTCTTAAATTTTTTTATCAAGAAGAAGGAGTACCAAATCAGGTAGATCCTCTATGTTTTATTGCTAAAAGACCTTGGCATAATCCACAACCAAATACAACTCAAGGTTTTAATACTCAACCATTTGCACAATCTTCACAAAGTAATTGGATTGCCCCAATGCCTTGGCAATCTTGGCCACAACCTTGGTCACAAGGATGGAAAAATTCTTATGGAAAATTCCCTCAATATCCTCAATATCCTCAATTTCAACAATCATATCCTACTTTTCCTCCACAATATTATCCTCAGCCTATTCAACAAACTCAACCTCACAATGTGAATCCACAACTTTCATTACCATTTCCTCAAAGACAAAATGGAAACTTTGATATATGGGAGGCAAGAATGAGGAATTTCTTAAAGACTCAAGGCATTGAAGTCTGGAAATTGGTGATTGTTGACACCATGATGGATGGTGAATCCAAGGAACATAATACAAGAGCAATGAAAGCAATATTGAATGGGCTACCTAATTCTATGAAGGCCAATTTTGAAAAATGTTAGTTAGCAAAATTCATATGGGATAAACTTCACGATCTTCATGCAAAAGGAGCATTGACAATGATCTCTAGTCAAGAAAATAATGGAAAACAAGAAGGAAATCTAGAGCCCATCAAGGAAGTTGAAGATAAGAGTGATAACATCAAGGCTAAAGAAGACCTAAAAGATGAAAATAATGAAGAAAATTTTGAAGAACATCTCCTCACTTAACTTATGGTCGCCATAAAAGAGATTAATAATTTGAAAAACGAAAATGAGGAACTTAAGAAGAAAGCGCAAGTTGGTGACCAGGACAAGACAAGGAAGGAAGTTGACCTTGTCAAGCTTCAAGTACAAGAAAGAGATTAGGAGCTCACCAAGATTAAGGAAGAATTTCGTCAAAACAAGAGAAAGCATAATGAAGAAGTCATATCCATGACAAATCAATTGGATAAGGTGAAGAAACAAGAAGATACCTTGTCAAGCCATCTTGAATAAAGGCACAAGATCTTGAACAAACTTGAAGCAGAGATTGGTCAATACAAGGAAGAGGTCTCCTCCCTTAGATCTCAACTAGAAGAAGTAAGGAAACAAGCACAAGGAGCTGAGAAGGTGATGGAAGATTTGACATTCATAGAAGGACAAATTGATAAAGCAGAAAAGGAGAGAAACACCATGATATGCCAACTAGAAGAAAAGGATGATGACATCACCAAGTTAAAATAAAAACTCACTTCCCTTAAGGCTCAATCATGTGAAGCAACCAAGATGAAGGAAGAAATGGAGATCATTCTATCAAAGAAGGATGAAGAATGCAATAAATTGAAGGAAGGAATTGTCTTTCTTAAAAAGGAAGTTGACTTGTTGAATAAGAACTTGAAAAGTTTTCAAATCCTAGATGACATCCTAAGTAATCAAAGGTCTCCCCTCGATAAATCAGGTCTCGGCTGTTGGATACCTATACCAATAGGTTTCATATTTCATGATTGGCCAAAGAAAGTCCAAATATGCTCTGCTTTGATATCACAAAGATCCCATATTTCCTAGAGAACAAGAGGTGTGTAAAGTGTTTCAAATATTGATGACCTTATTTCAAATTTGATGGATGGTCCAAAAGTCTAATCTGGATCATGCCATGTTTAAATTTTCTGTTGTAGAATAGAGAAAGCAGTCTGTCCAAACTGCTTAATCTTGGCAGACAACTAGTTTAGGTAGAGAAGAAAAGGATCCCAACAGCCTAATCTGGGACCTTGGAAGAGATAAGGGCAGAAGTAGATAGAAAAGAATAAAGAAAAAGCCAAAGAAAAGAAAAGGCAAGTAAGGGTTTGCAAGTCCAAGTGCACCCTCCAATGGAGAAACAAAAAATGCTAGGAAAATAGCTGGGTAAGTAGTTGTGGTTGCAGAAAGGGCATTTTCACCATTGCACATATGTCAAAAGATGTATTGCCAAGGCAAAATCTACCAATGGACAAAGTGGTCAATTCCATCAAATTGCAGCAAGGAGCATGACTAACCTCCCTTTCCCCCTTCACTCCATTATTAACATTCCCTTTTCAGCTGAGATTCATGGAGAAAGATCATGGTTTTATGGTGGTTCTTGTTCATACAAAGGCCACATTTCTTGTCTAAGATCTTTTCATTTTGATCTACTCTCAAAACTAAATCAATTTCAGATAAACTCAGTGAGATCCCCTTCATTTGCTCCCTCATTCATATTAACCTCTAATTCTACTATATAGCTCCCCTATCTTACCCTTCCCCTAATAATATTAACACTATGGTGTATAAAGCCCCAAATTCTATAAATACTCCTCCTCTTGGCATTATAGCCATATGTTCTTCAAAAGGAACCAAAGTGACCTCTGGTCACCTTGGTGAACCTATCACGTCCCATTCCCCCTTTGCTACAAGCCAACTTGCTCCTCAAACCGCCATTTGCAGTGAAAAAACCCTTATAAACCCTCTTTTACCCTTAAAATCCTTTGAAAAAATTACCCAAAGTCTAAAAGGCCCGCCTCTGGCACATTTCCAAAAGGTTAGCGCGCAGTTTGTTTTAATGGAAAACATTGAAAAAACATAAAAAAACCCACAACCCAAAGTTTTCCGCCCGCGCATACACTCCGAGCACGTTGTTGCTCCGCCCACCGTCGGATCAGGTCCCGAGGATCCGACGATCCACATCAATATCGGAGCGGCCCCCATGGTGGTCCTTTACCGCCCGAGAAAGTGACGTTGCGTCACGTCACGGGCAGGCCACGCATCAAACGATAAGGGCTCTCGGAGCCGGGCCTGACACTTTCAGCGCCGTACCCAGACCGCCCCGAGAGACCGTAGTGGCTAAGCCTTAACCGTAACCGCTACGGTCCTGACCGCCAGCTGCCCTCCTATGTCATATCGCCACGTCATTTCTGCTTATCCTTTTGCCGTTGATTGGTCCACCTCGCTGATGACATGGCTACCACCTCATCGCCCCCATGGACCAATTGCTTACCGCCACGTCACCCGATGACGTCAGCTGACGTCGCTTGACCCTGACCCGCCAATGACGTCATGCTGACGTCATCACTAAAAAGCGCCAAAATGGTAAAAAGGTCCATATTAACCCAAAAAACCGTGTTTTTCTCACTTTTTACTCCTGTCGCTACTTCGGCTCTGCATGGCTGTTTACGTCCAAATTTTCGCCAACCTGCTCAGTTAACCAAGGCGACCTCCAGAGCTCCAACAGTGCACGCCCATGCGACCTCTGTTCGTCAATTAACAGGTATTTACCGCTTGCTGCCCTCCATACGCCTGTTATTGAAATTAAAGTTACTCAGAGGGCTAAGGAGACCTTAAAAATTATATTTTCACCGGCCATTTCCCTCTGCACATCCACATTTGCAACTGTGAAGTCCAAAAACATCAGCCGAGCCTTAATACCTGTAATTTCGCTCAAAAA
Source organism: Pinus tabuliformis (assembly GCA_031772625.1). Taxonomy (NCBI): domain Eukaryota; kingdom Viridiplantae; phylum Streptophyta; class Pinopsida; order Pinales; family Pinaceae; genus Pinus; species Pinus tabuliformis. Next base: position 40,214,124 of record CM062818.1, read on the forward strand.
CATCATTCACTGCGTATTCCCGGCAAATTTCTGGTTAAACTCAATTCACCCGCTAAAAGAGGACATAGTGAGACCATAGAGAAGCCCTGCTCCTGAAACAAACAGTATTTCAACTGCTGTTGTGTAAATTCCTCCTCTGGTATCTGAGATACAAACTGTTTTTACAGAAAATCACTTCTAATCTGTGTTGCTTTCATTAAACCATCCACCTACAATTGTTGAACTTTGAAGAAGATCATGGAGACTCCCATTGCTCTCAACATCAAGCCCCTCAATGCCCCTCACCAGGAATTGGAGTGGAAAGCCCTGGGAGATATGGATTACCAAATGCTGGACTGGTTTCTTATGGGCTCCAAGTATAATATCCAGATGCTGAATGAGTTGAAAGCCCAGCACCTGAGTGGAGCAGACATCTTGGGGATTTGGGACTCAAACCTGCCAATCTACAACCTCCCCCAGGTAAATCCTATGCCAGAGTTGATATACAGCTGCCAGGAATGCTATGACCCAAGCCGAAGAGCTGTCATTAGCCCCTCAGGCTTAGTTTTGTTCCAGATCACCTCAGAGAGTATTAATGAGATGCTGCACTTCCATACTGCCAAGCAATTGACCCCCCTCAATATGCAGAATTTGATAAAGAAAGGGAGCAAGCTGTCAAGCGACCAACTCATTAAAATCAATCAGCTGTTTGTAAAACCAGGCTCTGAATCTGTCAGAACTCCTCCTATTGGATATCAGTACTTGAATGAATTGGGCAGGATGTTAGTGGATTTGATCAGCTATGCCCTAGGATTCAAGGGAATGGAAGATGTGGATGAAACCATAATAGCAATGCTGTCTCTATTCTCTCCTGGTAAGCCCCCAGCTGTGCATTATGATTATGCTACATACATTGCAGATAAAATCCATGACCAGTTTATGAACTTGAAGAGAGAAAGACTATTCAGGTATACCTCATACATATACCACCTCTTCTTGTTTTATCAACCAGCTACCTTCTCTTTTCCTTTGAAGCAACTCAATGCCCAAGGAAATCCAAGATCAGTGGTGTTCTGGACCTCTGTCTTTCACTATACATCTGTGTCACCTTACACATACAATGAGTTCATTGACTTATTCATTTATCCAGCCTTGACAGTATTGCATGGTGTTCCTCCTCCAAGGCTAACTGATGATATGAAGAGAGTTCTTCACCTAAACAAAACCTACAGCATTGGTAATTGGTACCTCTACCAAAACCACACAGTCATCAGAATATATGGCTGTGAGTTGACACCTTTTAGATTGCCAAGGTATGTCCCCATGAGGCTTTTTGCCTTGGAATATTTCAGACAGTTTGGCAACTCAGACTACCTGCATTTTCAGAGCAAGAACAAGAAGTCACAGCTAAAGGTGAGGAGCCAGCTGGGTCCTTTCCTATATAACAGAAAAGAGGAGGGATGGAAAGAGGCAAACACTATCCTGGAAGGCCTCAGACTGCAAACTAGTTTTGAATGGATACCCTATGACCCCAATCATTTTGTCTCCCTCAGGAGGATAAAATACAAATTGGGTGGTTATGCACACAAGAGACAACCTGAGATTGAACAGTATGCCAATGCCTTAAGCTGGGAAGAGGGTACCTTAGAAGAAGAAATAACTGCTGAAGAGCTTCTAGAAAGAGAAGCTAGAAATATACAAAAGCAAGCTGACTTGGAAAATTGTGGACAGGTTCCTCATTCATACAGAAGACAGCTTGGAGCAGCTACTACATCATCAACAACACAGCAGCAAACTGCCGAGAAGGCACCGCAGACAGCAAGCAAAGATAAAGGAAAGCAGGTGGAACAGCCACCTCCATTGACAGAAGAACAAGTGGAGACATTGCTACAACAGCAAGAAGATGGAACAGCAGGAACAAGGGCAGCAACAAGAAGAAGTGCCACTTAAGGAACAGCAACCCTTGCAGCAAGAAAAGGTGATTGACACTCCTAGTTCCACTGAGCAACAGGCTCAGAATATAGTGCCTCCTAGGGCAGAAACTACTTTTGATACATCGGTCCTCCAAACCCCACAAAAGGAGGACTTAACCAGGAAAAGAGATAGAGAGACTCCCCTGACTTCATCCATCGATCAGGGAGAGAAAAGGCAAAGGTTGAATGACTTCCCAGAAGATGATGAGGCAATAAGACAAGCATCGGGCATGGGCCCACCCAGCCGAGAAGTATCAGCCAGTTCTTTCCAGCATGAACATGATAGAGCTATGGGAGGGGAGGTCAGCTCCTCCAGCCAGCACAAAGAAGGACAGGTAAGCATCAAACAACAGTTTATCGACATTAAAAGGAGGAGTGATCCTATTAAAGTACAGCTGTACAATCATTTGCTGAACCTGGCTCCCACCAATCAGCAAAGACTCATGTCTGCCTTTGATGTAAGTGAAGGCAAAATGATCATGAGTCACTTCATGCCCACAACTCTGCATCCCCAATCTACCTCGGATTACCTAAGGACCAACATGGAGGTTCTGGCCAAAGATATACACCCTATGGATAAAATCGAACTGCATAAACAAACTGGTGAAATGGTGTATGCCTCCTTGGCAGATGAAACATTGGAAAACTACAAATTGAAGAGCAGCCTTGATAATACAGCCTCTCAGCTGGAATTGGAGAGAGCATCATCACAAGCCAAGGACAACAGAATCAAGTCCTTGGAGGAGGTAATTATAGAAATAGGACATGATCCTAAAGATGTTAAAGGATCCAAGAACTGTTGAAGATAAGGGATCAAGACATGGCTGCCTTAAGAAAGAAAATCAAGCTCCCAGCCACCATCCATCCTCAAACAGATGAAGTTGCTCAGCAAAGGCTAGAAAAGGATGCTACGGATTTGATGATATCCTTATACAAGGAGCTGGTTCGGACTCAAGACCAGCTAGGACAATCAGAAGCTGCAAAGGCAGCATTACAGACAGCATTGAAACAGAGAGAAGAGGGCCAAACTTCCCAGCCCCCTCCGGAAGTAATCAATCTTGAAGAAGCTCCTCCAACAACTACTCTTCCTCCTCAGCAGACAGGAACTACAGCACCATCTACAGCAACAACTACGCCAACAACAGAGCAGACTCCTAGTCTGGATATGCAGAAGCTGCAAGCTGAGATCCGAGTTCTTGAATCCCAAATGAAAGAGCTTGATGAAGTCAAAAGGTCTTTGACTAAGGTGAATGAAAGATTTGACAAAAGCAAGCAGAATGAGGCAGCAAAGGAAAGAGAAATAAAAGTTCTAAAAAAGAGAATAGCTGAACTAGAAAAGGAGCTTGCACTAGAAAAAGTAACAGCAGAATTAAAAGCAGTCCTCTGGGGCAACATTGGTCGATCCATCACCAATCAGTGGCAGTATATTGAGACTATGGATGAGCAAATAGTACTCATCACAAAGGCAAACAAGGAAATACACAGAGCAAGAGCAAGCCTTGGCCACATGCCAGATGCTGCCAGCAGAATGATCAATATTTTAAATAACAAGACAAGCTCTCAGCTGGCCACCATGGGAATTACTAACAGGACTGAAACAATCTCAGTAGTTAAAAGAGTCCTGACACTAAGAAGCCTAGTTGGAACACTGGAGAGGAGAACACAGGACATGCAGACCGAAATCAACAAATTCCTGGACAGATTCCTGGCATTACAAAACAGAGGCCTCCCCAGCATTTTAAGCAGTGTAGGAAGACTGCTTACCCTGGAAAATTACATCAAAAGGGTTGATGCCCATGCTGCAGCACAAATTGCAAAACAGCCCAGTACCTCAGCAGAAACAGGGCCAGCATCAGGGCAGAATTTGTATGATAGGGTGGATAACCTGTTTTTTATCATGAATGAAATTGATCACCTGTTTGATACACCACCAAATTTCTTTAAGTATACAGAAGCAGATGAGACTATGGGGGCAATCATAAATCATCAATTGCCCACACAGGAAGTATGGAGGAATTTGACACAGATAATCTTATCAGGCCAGAACCTGTAGCGTTAATTTTCTCCAGTTTATGAACAGTCATGCACAGGCAGAATTTTGGTGGATAACTCCACAAGGAAAGACAGATGCTGAGCCAACTCAGCAGGGCTATTTACTCACCACAGCAGCAATCACAATCACAGGTGGCAGACCCAAAATACAGCGCGCGAGCCATAAAGTCGGGTTCTCCAGCATTTGATCAAAGTATCCCAACCGACTTAGCAGCTCCCAAAGGCCAAAATATCTTCTGACAGAACATCAAGACGCCTTTATTTTGTATTCAATGCTGTAATAAATTTCTGATAATAATATCTCAAAAGTTGGTGAGAACATTAAGTCTGAGATAACTTAGAACTCAGATATTTTTGTAAAATCGTATGTATATATTCGCCCCTCACTGAAGCTTAAGGGGTTGTTGTTATTTTCATTTTGGGCATCTCATTTGCTGTAAAATTCTCAGAGAAATAATACAAAGGGTGAATGGAATTTCCGAAGCTTGGCGTACCTTGATGCATTGTGATGAATGGTGAATGTTGCAGGATTCCAGAGTGTTTCATAAAACAATAAGTCTTTCTTAAATCTCTGTGTTACATGTTTTCGAGTCTTTTGTTCTCTTTTATTGTTTAAATGTTTTACACTTAATAGCAAAGTAGAAGAATAGTTCCAGGATTTAATCACTGATTACCCTGAACTCAATCTGAGCTATTATCCATGTTTTCTTCAGATACAGTGAATGAAGTGTAATTCTTAATTGCTGCACTTTAAAACTATATCTTTTACAGTGATAGACATTCCCAGGGATTCAAGTTTGCTCCTGAGACATCTATCTGTTTCTCATACCTAGTTTGGTGGAAATACTTGAATACTTTAGTGAAAATTCTTAATTGCTTTCACTGGTTTTTTCACCTGTTTGTGTTATAAATCAAAAATTTTGTTGTATGAAGTATCCAAATGGCCCTGTAAGTTTCACCAATTCACCTCAAGGTTTCTAGACACCTACAGCCATAGACTCCATTGCCCAATGATATTTGACTCTTTGAACATTATATCACAAGACCTGAAAGAAAATCTTCAACCAAAACATAAACAAAACCTGTGCGTAATACCTAGCCTAAAACCCTATCATAACAGATACAAATCATAAAGAGAGAGCCCTCTCTGATCACAGTTTGGCTAGAAACAGTGATCAAAAGATTGGTTAGTGGTTACCCCGGCCGTATTCCCTTGGGAGTCATAGGGAACAACCTGGGTGTTAACATAATTGGCGACTCCACTGGGGATTTCTTAGGATTTTTCAATTACTATCTATCTTCCAAAGCTACCATCAAGCCTGAAACTAGCCAAGAGGCCTTAGAACTGTGTCTGTAATACAGGGACAGCTTTAGGGAAGAGCTAATTAGGGAATCTTCATCCTAGCTTTGGAACATATATAGCCATTCCAAAATTCACATCCAGTCCTTGCATATATAGCAGCTTCCTGTACAAGTTCCAGAGAGAAATTAGAAGCTGGCTCCCAAAAGAAACCCAAGGCACACTAGGGAAAACCCTGACCCTAATCAACCTATCATTGTTGATAATCCAAATATCATTCCAAAGAACATTAGGAGACAGAAAAAGCAGGAGAAGCCTGCTGAGTCAGATATAATTTCAGATCAGCCTATCTGCATTCCCACACCCTGCAAAGTTCTTTTCCGGTCCACTCCTAGTTCCCCTAGTTCATCATCAACACCTCAAAGTCCTCCTCTTACATCTTCACCCACTGCACATACTCTTTCAACCAGTTCCCCATTTGTTACCCATCCCATTAACCCTGTTACACCAATAATCCCTGCTGTCCCATTTATTCCTGTCAACCCTGTAAATCCCATAAACATGGCCAACAGGTATGCACCTCTGCAGATACCAGCTAATGCTCCAGCTCTACCCCAAGACTACCAAACCAAAATCTCATTTTTTGACTCCCATGGCCCTTTGACAGCTGTCCAGCATGCTAAGAAGATGCAAGACCACTTTGAGACCTATGAAATAGATGATAACAGTGTCAGGATGAGAATTTTTGTTCAAAGCTTAACTGGGGATGTTAGAACTTGGTTCAGATCCCTCAATGCAAACTCCATTGCAACACCTGATCAGCTTTACGAAGCCTTTACTGAGAGATGGGAGAAGAAGAAAGATCCTCTCCACATACTTGGTGAATATAACACTATTAAAAGAGGTCCCCAAGAAACAGTTTTGGAATATTGTGCTAGGTTTAACAATGTATATAATGCTATCCCACAGAACTTAAGGCCCCTCCTGATTTGGCCCTGTATAACTTCCCTGACGGTTTTGATTCTGATATGGCTTATCAATTGAAAGAAAGAGATCCTCCAACCCTTGCAGAAGCTCAAAGGGTTGCAGTCACTGTAGAGGCTAACCTAATTGCCAAAAGAAACAGGGCAAAGTTGGAAAAGAAGACTGGCTTCAGAGAAGAGCCCTCGGTTTTGATCAAAAGTTGGATGCAATACTAAACAGCATGAAGAGATTGGGTGAAAGAGTGGAATCAGTTGAAAGAAAATCATCATGGGAGGCATCACAAAGCAACCCTCCTAGAAACCCGAATTTTAGGAGACCTCAGAACCCAAACATAGGAAAGACAAGTGCTGACCAAGACATTAGACCCCCTTTTCAAGAAAACTATGCAGAAACTTCCACAGCCAATCAGCTCAATGAAGATCCTGAAATTAACTTAATGGGTCTGGATGGTAAAAGCCATGTTTTCCTAACGCAAGAAGACCATGAGGAGGATGAAAGCAAAACATTCCAAACTAAATCAGGAGAATCCTTTGACTTTAAACAAGGATATGATACTGCTGTCTATGAAGTCCATAAACAGTATAAACTGAGGAGTAGGACTGTGAATGTAAACCAGCCCGACAAGATAAAGGATAAACAGAGGTCTAAAGAAACCATGATCACAGAACCCAATGACAAAATAAACTTTCCTGCAGAAGAAATTGTAGTTGAGGAGGTTACTGAACTGCTGTCCCCACTACAACAGCCCATGGCAACTTCGTCCTCTCACCCTGATTCAAATTTACCCCTCAAGACATGAGTAAAAGGGGCAGGTCTCAAAATCAAGATGAAATCCAACAAGAAGATTTAATGAACAAAGAAAAGACTGGTATCCGTGACTCTAAAACCCAAGTTGACAAACCTTTTGACCTAGGCACAGAGATTGGCAAGCTAAAAATAGCAATTCCTCTCTCAGAGCTAGCCAAGCATAACATATACAAACAACAGATCAAAAAATCCCTTCAACTCACTACTAGCAAAGATGATGTAAATGTGCTAGATGACACTCCAGAATTACTGTTTGGCCCAGAGGTAGATGGAAAAACAATAGTCACAGGGGTCTTACCTTTTTATGTCAGCCTGCATGTTCATGATAAAATACTGCATAATGCAATGTTCGACTCAGGCGCCTCTCACAACCTTATGCCAAAAGCAGTCATGGAAAGATTGAACTTGGATATAACAAGACCATACAAAGACCTGTTTTCTTTTGATTCTAGCCAAGTCAAATGTTTAGGCCTAATAAAAGATTTATGTGTGTCTCTGGTTCAATATCCCAACAAAACCATTCTAATGGATGTTGTAGTCGCTGATATCCCACCTAAATATGGGATGCTGTTATCAAGATCATGGGGAGCCAAGCTCCAAGGCTCCCTGCAATTAGATATGTCATATGTCACTATCTCTGTCTTTGGGCAACCAAAAAGACTGTACAGGGAAACACTCATGAAGTATATGGTCAGCAGTGAAGAAAAGCCTCAAAACTTTCCAATATATGCTGTCCATTCGGACATAGATTCCTTCATCCTCTTCAATGACAGCACAAGCCTCTCAAACAATGACATTAGGACCGAAACACTCACACAAGAACAAAACATTGATCAAACAAGTATCACCTGCCAAACATCAATCAGCCCAACAATACACAGTATCCCTCCTCTAGTTGTCAAAGATTGTCAAAAAAGTGATAAAACTGTCCTAGAAAACAAATGGGAAAAGAAACCCCAACTCATGCTCACATTGCCATCCCATGAACGGAATTTTAAATCTCCTGTTCAGCAAGACATCCTGTGGGTCCTAGAATTTGATGGCTCAGTTAACAAGCTAGGAGCAGGAGCTGGAGTGTGGATACATAACAAAGAGAAAGATTATGCAGAAGGCAGGGCTTATAGATTGAATTTTAGATGCACTAACAACATGGCAGAATATGAAGCTCTGTTGCTGGGCCTAAAGCTAGCAAAATCACTACAAGCTCCTAAACTCTCCATTATGGGAGACTCTGATCTAGTAATTCAACAAGTGAAAGGAAACTTTGTCACCAATGACAAAAGATTGAGATCCTACAGATCTGCTGTAATTGAAATATTAGAGACCTTCTCTGAGTGTGTTATCACAAAAATTTCAAGGGGCCACAATCTCCATGCACACAGCTTGGCAACGTTTGCCAGCACCTTCAAATTCCCACTAGAACCCAATAACTGTTTCACAGCCGAGGTCAAATACAGACCCTCTATTCCAAACAATGTAAAAGAATGGCAAGTATTTGAGGATGACATGCAAATAAACAATTTTTTAACATTGCAACAAGAGTTCACAGGATTAAATATTGATATTGATGGAGCAAGTCCATCACAAATACAGTTTCAACAGTCTGCTCACCCAATATCACCTAGAACAGCAAAACAATTACTGAGTCCAACCATTTTCAGCAATGAAAACATTCAGCAAATTCACCAAATTGAGTGTGAAGAGATGAGCAGCGCTGAAGCCGAAATCATACAACTCAAAGACAATTTCCTTCCAGTAGGCCTTACCCCACTAGAGGATATTTTTGATTCAAATGACATCCCTAGGAAGCCAAAGATGCAGCCATTAGATGCAACAATTGAAGAATGCAACATTGGTACTATTGACAAGCCTAAAATAATAAAGCTATCTGCCTCTTTGCCCCCTGATCAAAAGCCCAAATACATTGATCTCTTTAAAGAATTTCAAGATGTTTTTGCTTGGGGTTATGAGGATCTAAAGTCCTATGATACTTCTGTCATTCAGCACACAATTCCCCTCAAGCCCAATCAAAAACCATTCAAACAGAAATTGAGAAGGATCAATCCTATGCTCCTTCCTTCTATTGAAAAAGAATTACATAAAATGTTCAAAGCTGGTATCATAGCACCAATCAGGTTCTCTGAGTGGATTTCAAATTTGGTCCCTACAAGAAAGAAAACTGGTGAGATTAGACTTTGTGTAGACTTAAGGAATTTGAATCAAGTATCACTCAAAGATAACTACCCTCTACCCAAAATGGATCACATTCTTCAAAGAGTAGTTGGCGCTTCAAGGATATCATTGCTTGATGGATTCTCAGGCTTCAATCAAATCCTAGTACACCCTGATGATCAAGACAAAACTGCATTTACAACCCCATGGGGAACTTTCAAGTATGTGAAAATGCCCTTTGGATTGAAAAACGCAGGGGCAACGTTTCAAAGAGCGATGGACATTGCTTTTGCAAAAGAAATTCATGACTTCTTGGTCATTTACTTAGATGATCTTACACCCTTTTCAAAATCTGACCAAGAACACTTGAAACATTTGAGACAGATTTTCATAACATGCAGGAAATATGGCATTTCCTTAAACCCCAAGAAGTCATTATTTGGCTTGGAAGAAGGGAAACTCTTAGGACACATTATTTCAAAACATGGCATAAGAATTGATCCAGATAGGATACAAGCTATCCTACAAATGCCTCACCCAAGGAATGTCAAGGAGTTGCAAGGATTCTTAGGGAAAATCAACTTTTTAAGAAGGTTTATCCCTAATTTAGCAGAATTAATCAGATTACTAAACAATATGCTAAAGAAAGATTCAAAGGTCAAATGGACTGTTGAAGCAAAACAAGCCTTTGAAAGTATAAAATTGGCCTTGACTCAAACCCCAGTGTTAACCAATCCTCAGTTTGACAGAGACTTTATCATTTTCTCCTTTGCCTCCCAACATACTATTGCTGCTGTTTTATTACAGAAAGATGACCAAGGGAATGAGAAGCCTATTGCCTTTTTCAGCAGAGCTCTTAGAGATGCCCCTCTAAAGTATCAAATTATGGAGAAGCAAGCCTATGCTTTGATCAAAGCTATTAAAGACTTTAGGATTTACATCCTTTACTCCCATGTTGTGGCTTATGTACCAAGTCCTATTGTCAAAGACATTCTCACCCAAGAAAACTTAGAGGGTAGGAGAGGAAAATGGATTGCCAACATACTAGAATTTGACATTGAAATAAGACCTACTAAGCTGATAAAAGGGCAAGGTTTGGCCAAATTAATGACAGAAGCAAATTTCCAAGCCTTAGATATCAACCAACTGGACAGTGAAACAGAGCTGGCGACTCCAAAGATCAATGTAGCCTTTGAACAATCTCCTTGGTACTCTGATATCTGCTATGTGTTACAAAACCTGTGTGCTCCCCCAGGACTGTCCAGAACTAAGTGTAGGTTCCTAAAAATGAAAACATCTAGATTTTGTGTGATAGATGGAAATTTACTTTGGAAAAACCATGAAGGTATATTGCTGCACTGTCTAATAGAGAATGAAACTAACAATATCATGCAAGATTTCCATGCTGGAGACTGTGGTGGACATTTGTACTGGAAGTCCACTGTGGACAAGATATTGAGGGCTGGTTATTACTGGCCCACCATGTTCTCAGATGTTAAGAAATTTACAACCTCATGCCACAAATGCCAACTGTTTGAAGGCAAAAGACAGTTGCTGCCACTTCCTTTGAAGCCCATTGCAACAGAAAGACCTTTCCAACAATGGGGCTTGGATTTCATTGGGGAAATTCATCCTTCATCTTCAGGCCAACACAGATGGATTTTAACAGCAACAGACTACTTCACCAAGTGGATTGAAGCTGCCCCATGCAGACAAGCAAATGATTCAGTAATTATTCAGTTTTTGGAAAACAATATACTGGCTAGATTTGGCTGTCCGGACAAGATAATAACAGACAACGCTGCTGCCTTCAGATCCAAGAAAATGGTGAACTTCTGCCATAAGTTTCACATAACTTTGGGCCATTCTACTGCTTACTATCCTCAAGGAAATGGTCTTGCTGAATCATCAAACAAAAGTTTAATAAATATCATAAAGAAAGTGCTGGAAGAGAACAAAAAGAACTGGCATAAGAAACTAGTAAACGCTTTATGGGCAGATAGACTAACAACCAAAAGATCAATTGGGACCAGCCCATATGAGTTAGTCTATGGATTAGAAGCCAGATTTCCTTCATCACTAGGAGTACCGGTTATGAAGCTTCTGCAAGAAAGTCAAGCAGAGCCAAATGATATGCAAAGGAGGATCAATCAGATAATCTGTTTACAGCAAACTAGAGAACAAGTTTTCAGCAGAGTGCAGATATTACAAGAAAAATTGAAAAAGGCCTTTGATAGGAGAACCAAAGCAGAAGATTTCAATGTGGGGGACAAAGTCTTAAAGTGGGATGCAAGAAGAGAAGAGAAAGGAAAACATGGAAAATTTGACTCTTTATGGAGAGGACCATTTGCTGTCCAAGCAGTACAAGGTAACAACACTTACTTCCTCAAGAGTCTGACTGAAACTAACTTGGATGAAGGTCCTGTCAATGGCAGGATGCTGAAGCATTATTTTGATTATTTCCCATGATTGCAACATCAGATTCCCTTGTATATATGCGGATGTACATATAGTTTTCTGTTTTAGATTGTAAAATACAGTTTTCCAAGTGATTCACCAACCAGCAAGAGGCAATAGGATCAGAGGTCTTTCAAAAAGGAGGCACACAGTTTTGATACATCAAAGCAGCGAGATTTCAAGATTGAGATGGGCAGTCAAAGAACAAGGCAATCTGACCTGCTGTTCTTGGTCTTTCAAAAGAAAAACCATCCCCATGTGGAGCCACTGTTGGATACCTATACCAATAGGTTTCATATTTCATGATTGGCCAAAGAAAGTCCAAATATGCTCTGCTTTGATATCACAAAGATCCCATATTTCCTAGAGAACAAGAGGTGTGTAAAGTGTTTCAAATATTGATGACCTTATTTCAAATTTGATGGATGGTCCAAAAGTCTAATCTGGATCATGCCATGTTTAAATTTTCTGTTGTAGAATAGAGAAAGCAGTCTGTCCAAACTGCTTAATCTTGGCAGACAACTAGTTTAGGTAGAGAAGAAAAGGATCCCAACAGCCTAATCTGGGACCTTGGAAGAGATAAGGGCATAAGTAGATAGAAAAGAATAAAGAAAAAGCCAAAGAAAAGAAAAGGCAAGTAAGGGTTTGCAAGTCCAAGTGCACCCTCCAATGGAGAAACAAAAAATGCTAGAAAAATAGCTGGGTAAGTAGTTGTGGTTGCAGAAAGGGCATTTTCACCATTGCACATATGTCAAAAGATGTATTGCCAAGGCAAAATCTATCAATGGACAAAGTGGTCAATTCCATCAAATTGCAGCAAGGAGCATGACTAACCTCCCTTTCCCCCTTCACTCCATTATTAACATTCCCTTTTCAGCTGAGATTCATGGAGAAAGATCATGGTTTTATGGTGGTTCTTGTTCATACAAAGGCCACATTTCTTGTCTAAGATCTTTTCATTTTGATCTACTCTCAAAACTAAATCAATTTCAGATAAACTCAGTGAGATCCCCTTCATTTGCTCCCTCATTCATATTAACCTCTAATTCTACTATATAGCTCCCCTATCTTACCCTTCCCCTAATAATATTAACACTATGGTGTATAAAGCCCCAAATTCTATAAATACTCCTCCTCTTGGCATTATAGCCATATGTTCTTCAAAAGGAACCAAAGTGACCTCTGGTCACCTTGGTGAACCTATCACGTCCCATTCCCCCTTTGCTACAAGCCAACTTGCTCCTCAAACCGCCATTTGCATTGAAAAAACCCTTATAAACCCTCTTTTACCCTTAAAATCCTTTGAAAAAATTACCCAAAGTCTAAAAGGCCCGCCTCTGGCACATTTCCAAAAGGTTAGCGCGCAGTTTGTTTTAATGGAAAACATTGAAAAAACATCAAAAAAACCCACAACCCAAAGTTTTCCGCCCGCGCATATACTCCGAGCACGTTGTTGCTCCGCCCACCGTCGGATCAGGTCCCGAGGATCCGACGATCCACATCAATATCGGAGCGGCCCCCATGGTGGTCCTTTACCGCCCGAGAAAGTGACGTTGCGTCACGTCACGGGCAGGCCACGCGTCAAACGATAAGGGCTCTCGGAGCCGGGCCTGACACTTTCAGCGCCGTACCCAGACCGCCCCGAGAGACCGTAGCGGCTAAGCCTTAACCGTAACCGCTACGGTCCTGACCGCTAGCTGCCCTCCTATGTCATATCGCCACGTCATTTCTGCTTATCCTTTTGCCGTTGATTGGTCCACCTCGCTGATGACATGGCTGCCACCTCATCGCCCCCATGGACCAATTCCTTACCGCCACGTCACCCGATGACGTCAGCTGACGTCGCTTGACCCTGACCCGCCAATGACGTCATGCTGACGTCATCACTAAAAAGCGCCAAAATGGTAAAAAGGTCCATATTAACCCAAAAAACCGTGTTTTTCTCACTTTTTACTCCTGTCGCTACTTCGGCTCTGCATGGCTGTTTACGTCCAAATTTTCGCCAACCTGCTCAGTTAACCAAGGCGACCTCCAGAGCTCCAACAGTGCACGCCCATGCGACCTCTGTTCATCAATTAACAGGTATTTACCGCTTGCTGCCCTCCATACGCCTGTTATTGAAATTAAAGTTACTCAGAGGGCTAAGGAGACCTTAAAAATTATATTTTCACCGGCCATTTCCCTCTGCACATCCACATTTGCAACTGTGAAGTCCAAAAACATCAGCCGAGCCTTAATACCTGTAATTTCGCTCAAACACATCATTCACTGCGTATTCCCGGCAAATTTCTGGTTAAACTCAATTCACCCGCTAAAAGAGGACATAGTGAGACCATAGAGAAGCCCTGCTCCTGAAACAAACAGTATTTCAACTGCTATTGTGTAAATTCCTCCTCTGGTATCTGAGATAAAAACTGTTTTTACAGAAAATCACTTCTAATCTGTGTTGCTTTCATTAAACCATCCACCTACAATTGTTGAACTTTGAAAAAGATCATGGAGACTCCCATTGCTCTCAACATCAAGCCCCTCAATGCCCCTCACCAGGAATTGGAGTGGAAAGCCCTGGGAGATATGGATTACCAAATGCTGGACTGGTTTCTTATGGGCTCCAAGTATAATATCCAGATGCTGAATGAGTTGAAAGCCCAGCACCTGAGTGGAGCAGACATCTTGGGGATTTGGGACTCAAACCTGCCAATCTACAACCTCCCCCAGGTAAATCCTATGCCAGAGTTGATATACAGCTGCCAGGAATGCTATGACCCAAGCCGAAGAGCTGTCATTAGCCCCTCAGGCTTAGTTTTGTTCCAGATCACCTCAGAGAGTATTAATGAGATGCTGCACTTCCATACTGCCAAGCAATTGACCCCCCTCAATATGCAGAATTTGATAAAGAAAGGGAGCAAGCTGTCAAGCAACCAACTCATTAAAATCAATCAGCTGTTTGTAAAACCAGGCTCTGAATCTGTCAGAACTCCTCCTATTGGATATTAGTACTTAAATGAATTGGGCAGGATGTTAGTGGATTTGATCAGCTATGCCCTAGGATTCAAGGGAATGGAAGATGTGGATGAAACCATAATAGCAATGCTGTCTCTATTCTCTCCTGGTAAGCCCCCAGCTGTGCATTATGATTATGCTACATACATTGCAGATAAAATCCATGACCAGTTTATGAACTTGAAGAGAGAAAGACTATTCAGGTATACCTCATACATATACCACCTCTTCTTGTTTTATCAACCAGCTACCTTCTCTTTTCCTTTGAAGCAACTCAATGCCCAAGGAAATCCAAGATCAGTGGTGTTCTGGACCTCTGTCTTTCACTATACATCTGTGTCACCTTACACATACAATGAGTTCATTGACTTATTCATTTATCCAGCCTTGACAGTATTGCATGGTGTTCCTCCTCCAAGGCTAACTGATGATATGAAGAGAGTTCTTCACCTAAACAAAACCTACAGCATTGGTAATTGGTACCTCTACCAAAACCACACAGTCATCAGAATATATGGCTGTGAGTTGACACCTTTTAGATTGCCAAGGTATGTCCCCATGAGGCTTTTTGCCTTGGAATATTTCAGACAGTTTGGCAACTCAGACTACCTGCATTTTCAGAGCAAGAACAAGAAGTCACAGCTAAAGGTGAGGAGCCAGCTGGGTCCTTTCCTATATAACAGAAAAGAGGAGGGATGGAAAGAGGCAAACACTATCCTGGAAGGCCTCAGACTGCAAACTAGTTTTGAATGGATACCCTATGACCCCAATCATTTTGTCTCCCTCAGGAGGATAAAATACAAATTGGGTGGTTATGCACACAAGAGACAACCTGAGATTGAACAGTATGCCAATGCCTTAAGCTGGGAAGAGGGTACCTTAGAAGAAGAAATAACTGCTGAAGAGCTTCTAGAAAGAGAAGCTAGAAATATACAAAAGCAAGCTGACTTGGAAAATTGTGGACAGGTTCCTCATTCATACAGAAGACAGCTTGGAGCAGCTACTACATCATCAACAACACAGCAGCAAACTGCCGAGAAGGCACCGCAGACAGCAAGCAAAGATAAAGGAAAGCAGGTGGAACAGCCACCTCCATTGACAGAAGAACAAGTGGAGACATTGCTACAATAGCAAGAAGAAATGGAACAGCAGGAACAAGGGCAGCAGCAAGAAGAAGTGCCACTTAAGGAACAACAACCCTTGCAGCAAGAAAAGGTGATTGACACTCCTAGTTCCACTGAGCAACAGGCTCAGAATATAGTTCCTCCTAGGGCAGAAACTACTTTTGATACATCGGTCCTCCAAACCCCACAAAAGGAGGACTTAACCAGGAAAAGAGATAGAGAGACTCCCCTGACTTCATCCATCGATCAGGGAGAGAAAAGGCAAAGGTTGAATGACTTCCCAGAAGATGATGAGGCAATAAGACAAGCATCGGGCATGGGCCCACCCAGCCGAGAAGTATCAGCCAGTTCTTTCCAGCATGAACATGATAGAGCCATGGGAGGGGAGGTCAGCTCCTCCAGCCAGCACAAAGAAGGACAGGTAAGCATCAAACAACAGTTTATCGACATTAAAAGGAGGAGTGATCCTATTAAAGTACAGCTGTACAATCATTTGCTGAACCTGGCTCCCACCAATCAGCAAAGACTCATGTCTGCCTTTGATGTAAGTGAAGGCAAAATGATCATGAGTCACTTCATGCCCACAACTCTGCATCCCCAATCTACCTCGGATTACCTAAGGTCCAACATGGAGGTTCTGGCCAAAGATATACACCCTATGGATAAAATCGAACTGCATAAACAAACTGGTGAAATGGTGTATGCCTCCTTGGCAGATGAAACATTGGAAAACTACAAATTGAAGAGCAGCCTTGATAATACAGCCTCTCAGCTGGAATTGGAGAGAGCATCATCACAAGCCAAGGACAACAGAATCAAGTCCTTGGAGGAGGTAATTATAGAAATAGGACATGATCCTAAAGATGTTAAAGGGATCCAAGAACTGTTGAAGATAAGCGATCAAGACATGGCTGCCTTAAGAAAGAAAATCAAGCTCCCAGCCACCATCCATCCTCAAACAGATGAAGTTGCTCAGCAAAGGCTAGAAAAGGATGCTACGGATTTGATGATATCCTTATACAAGGAGCTGGTTCGGA
Organism: Pinus tabuliformis; assembly: GCA_031772625.1. Classification (NCBI taxonomy): domain Eukaryota; kingdom Viridiplantae; phylum Streptophyta; class Pinopsida; order Pinales; family Pinaceae; genus Pinus; species Pinus tabuliformis. The sequence continues at coordinate 40,231,012 of CM062818.1, forward strand.
CTCAAGACCAGCTAGGACAATCAGAAGCTGCAAAGGCAGCATTACAGACAGCATTGAAACAGAGAGAAGAGGGCCAAACTTCCCAGCCCCCTCCGGAAGTAATCAATCTTGAAGAAGCTCCTCCAACAACTACTCTTCCTCCTCAGCAGACAGGAACTACAGCACCATCTGCAGCAACAACCACGCCAATAACAGAGCAGACTCCTAGTCTGGATATGCAGAAGCTGCAAGCTGAGATCCGAGTTCTTGAATCCCAAATGAAAGAGCTTGATGAAGTCAAAAGGTCTTTGACTAAGGTGAATGAAAGATTTGACAAAAGCAAGCAGAATGAGGCAGCAAAGGAAAGAGAAATAAAAGTTCTAAAAAAGAGAATAGCTGAACTAGAAAAGGAGCTTGCACTAAGAAAAAGTAACAGCAGAATTAAAAGCAGTCCTCTGGGGCAACATTGGTCGATCCATCACCAATCAGTGGCAGTATATTGAGACTATGGATGAGCAAATAGTACTCATCACAAAGGCAAACAAGGAAATACACAGAGCAAGAGCAAGCCTTGGCCACATGCCAGATGCTGCCAGCAGAATGATCAATATTTTAAATAACAAGACAAGCTCTCAGCTGGCCACCATGGGAATTACTAACAGGACTGAAACAATCTCAGTAGTTAAAAGAGTCCTGACACTAAGAAGCCTAGTTGGAACACTGGAGAGGAGAACACAGGACATGCAGACCGAAATCAACAAATTCCTGGACAGATTCCTGGCATTACAAAACAGAGGCCTCCCCAGCATTTTAAGCAGTGTAGGAAGACTGCTTACCCTGGAAAATTACATCAAAAGGGTTGATGCCCATGCTGCAGCCCAAATTGCAAAACAGCCCAGTACCTCAGCAGAAACAGGGCCAGCATCAGGACAGAATTTGTATGATAGGGTGGATAACCTGTTTTTTATTATGAATGAAATTGATCACCTGTTTGATACACCACCAAATTTCTTTAAGTATACAGAAGCAGATGAGACTATGGGGGCAATCATAAATCATCAATTGCCCACACAGGAAGTATGGAGGAATTTGACACAGATAATCTTATCAGGCCAGAACCTGTAGCGTTAATTTTCTCCAGTTTATGAACAGTCATGCACAGGCAGAATTTTGGTGGATAACTCCACAGGGGAAAGACAGATGCTGAGCCAACTCGGCAGGGCTATTTACTCACCACAACAGCAATCACAATCATAGGTGGCAGACCCAAAATACAGCGCGCGAGCCATAAAGTCGGGTTCTCCAGCATTCGATCAAAGTATCCCAACCGACTTAGCAGCTCCCAAAGGCCAAAATATCTTCTGACAGAACATCAAGACGCCTTTATTTTGTATTCAATGCTGTAATAAATTTCTGAGAATAATATCTCAAAAGTTGGTGAGAACATTAAGTCTGAGATAACTTAGAACTCAGATATTTTTGTAAAATCGTATGTATATATTCGCCCCTCACTGAAGCTTAAGGGGTTGTTGTTATTTTCATTTTGGGCATCTCATTTGCTGTAAAATTCTCAGAGAAATAATACAAAGGGTGAATGGAATTTCCGAAGCTTGGCGTATCTTGATGCATTGTGATGAATGGTGAATGTTGCAGGATTCCAGAGTGTTTCATAAAACAATAAGTCTTTCTTAAATCTCTGTGTTACATGTTTTCGAGTCTTTTGTTCTCTTTTATTGTTTAAATGTTTTACACTTAATAGCAAAGTAGAAGAATAGTTTCAGGATTTAATCACTGATTACCCTGAACTCAATCTGAGCTATTATCCATGTTTTCTTCAGATACAGTGAATGAAGTGTAATTCTTAATTGCTGCACTTTAAAACTATATCTTTTACAGTGATAGACATTCCCAGGGATTCAAGTTTGCTCCTGAGACATCTATCCGTTTCTCATACCTAGTTTGGTGGAAATACTTGAATACTTTAGTGAAAATTCTTAATTGCTTTCACTGGTTTTTTCACCTGTTTGTGTTACAAATCAAAAATTTTGTTGTATGAAATATCCAAATGGCCCTGTAAGTTTCACCAATTCACCTCAAGGTTTCTAGACACCTACAGCCATAGACTCCATTGCCCAATGATATTTACCTCTTTGAACATTATATCACAAGACCTGAAAGAAAATCTTCAACCAAAACATAAACAAAACCTGTGCGTAATACCTAGCCTAAAACCCTATCATAACAGATACAAATCATAAAGAGAGAGCCCTCTCTGATCACAGTTTGGCTAGAAACAGTGATCAAAAGATTGGTTAGTGGTTACCCCGGCCGTATTCCCTTGGGAGTCATAGGGAACAACCTGGGTGTTAACATCGGCTATGCAGAGGAATCCTCAAGCAAGAATGATTCAAACCCTAATGCTTCAAACAACAATGATGTGAGGAAGCCTGGAAGAAATGTTGATGCTACCAGTTCCAGCAAAGGCAAGGAAAATGGTCAAGACAACAATGGAAGAAATCACATTCCAAGGAGCCTTGTAGATGGTGTCAGGATACAAAAGGTAATGAATATCATCAAATAATCGCAAGGCAAAAAGACTTTAGAAGTACATCAAGGAAATCTTCATCCCCTAGGTATCAAAGTATATTTCTTGGTTATTGTTATTCTTGTACAAACTTTGGGCACATGGAAAAATATTGTAGGGCATATCACAAAAACATATTAAATGGTCCATGTCAATCTTCGAGAAGTAATTTTGCAAGAATTCATGAATTCTTATTCATGAAAACATAGAGTGGTTCAAGTGTCATAACATTGGACATATTGCACGAGATTGTAACTTGACTTGGGCCCCTACACAAGCTAGAACTATGCCAGAAGAGAAAGTTACACAAGTATGGAAAAGGAAGCAAATTTAATCCAGAAGTCTCTTGAACACTCCAGCCAACAACACATGTTGTTGACCTGATGAAGTTATCCTTGACATTCCAAGTATTTGATGGGGATACTCTACCAAAAGGAAGACCATGCATATAATTAGGGGGAGTTTATGATGATTAAGCATTCGTGTAGAAGCTATCCGTGAATGGGTCTTATGAAATCGTTGATGAGATATATTTGACAATCATTCTTTGATGGATCATTTATCAGTTGAAACTCCATTGAAGAGCATGATTGCTTACTCATCCAATGGAATATCATTGACGATCTCTTCCATTTTATCACAAAGAAAAAATCTTTCTTGAGCTAAAGGAGTGTATAAAGGCAGGGGGATTTGGTTCATTACATGAATAAATTCAAAACACGTCTATCATGGACCACATTTCCAGAAAGAAGAGCACCATGACAAGGGGAGTAACATACCTATGAAGAACTGCTATTCGTGAAGAAAAGAAGCAGCTTGATAGGGGGAGTACTTGGCCACCCCATTTTCCATTGATGTCCAAGGGGGAGAGAATTTTGAAAGGGAACGAATATTGCTATCAATGACAAAGGGGAAGATTCTTAATCTAGGTTGTCATTGATGTCAATATTTGATGTCAATTGTTGATGTCAGTGGTCAGGATGGAAAATATTATTGAAGATGCCAGAGGATGATTACAACTCTTGTTTAAGATGTCAAGACACAAATGAAGTGTCAATAATGTATCTTGATGATCATAATGGAATACTACCATGTCACTGATATTTATGATAACACTACATGATGACATGTCCTACCTCCAATAATTTGATGATGACATGAAAAATCTCCAATGATGTGAAGCTTGACGTCCTTATGATGAAGACTACATAATGATGTTGCATTTGATCGATGAAATATCTCTGCACTAGTGACTCTATGTTGAAGAAGGAAAGTACATGATGATGGTGATCCTATGTAGTCTAGGACATGATTATGAAGACAATCAATGAAGAAATCAAACCATGAAGAAGCCCTACACTTGAAGGCATTTTTCCCTGCCTCCATTTATGCACTCATAAATAATTAGCCACATTAAAAAATATTGTTTTCTACCTTAGAGGCAAAATTCCTTAATGACACCTACTCCATCTTGAAGATCATGATTTTTACTTTCCAACGAGCTATTACTCAGCCCGAAACTCCAAGCAGTTTGAAAGTTATTGATTTTACAAGTTAATGGTGTAATTCTAGTCAATAAGCCGACCTAAGCTTCTCTCCCATGTCGGCCTCCTTCAAATAAACGTGTCCCTTCAGATTTTAAGCGAAATCACTATATATATACAGTTTGGACTCCTCATTATAGCATCTTTTTTCGATGGAGATTTCAGGGACAAGGAAGAGAAACAAGTTAGAAAATCGAATAGGAAAGTTAAAGATATTTTTGGGCATACTTATGTGGTTATCCTTCCTCAAGCTCGGACAGCAGGAAATTTTGTGTTTGGGCTATTTTTCTTATTGGGTTATTATTCAAGCTCGGACCTGTGAAGTGGAGGATGGATATGTGTGTATGGATAGCTACCTTGTGGAGGCATAATAACTCAGACTTCTAGTTGTTATATCAGTAACAAAACTTGTCACCAATACAACTCGGTAAATGAACAGTCTTGTGGAGATTTGCAATGCCTCAAACCTGTGATGGCATAAAAGCTAAGATAGTCTCCTATGGACAGTTATCCTCAAAGGGGAACTCAAACCTAAATTTTATTAGTTAAGAAAACAATGACATTGATACCTCGATCTATGGCTTAAACTATTCAAACCCGAGTTTTTTTGAAGTTTGGTCTTCCAGTTTTAGTATTGAAGGGTTGATACATTGGAGATTAGGTACTGAAATAATGCATTAAGATCTAGATAGAATGCTTATGTATCATATGATGTTCTGAAGTAGTATTTAAAGTCCTTAAAGTGATTGAAGACCCCTTGTTGTAGCTCAGACTAAGTGAAAAGTGCAAAAAGCTCAGACAACCACACTATTGAAGCTTGAACTTAAGACTTAGAGCCATATCACCCTTGGACCTAAAGGACAATCATACTTATTAATGTGGAAGCAACTTTTGGGCGTAATTTCAAGGATGATAAATTATCCCATTGAATTAATTTTGAACCAGAACATAGGAGCATAAAAAGAGCAATCGACGTAGACTCCTAGATGCCTGGATCTGAGACTAAATATCTCAGACTTGTGACTGACAAATTCATCGTTTGGAGATCAATGTTACATTTGCAGTGACACCTTGCAAACAATTTGTTGAAGACTCCTGGAGCATCTTATTAGAAATAATTTTGAAGTCTTGTTGAAGTAGCTCATTGAAGAACCATTGAAGACATTTGCTGGAGCTAACCTTGAAGGTTTCTTTGGAGCACACCTTTGAAGAGTATTATTTTGAACTTCATTTGAGTAGGGTATTGTAAACACCTTGTTGAGAAGCCTTTATAGATCTTGAAGATAACACTGAAGACCATGATGCATTAGTCATCATGAAGTGGCTTGGAGAATTTGATTGAGTACCGTGAAGGATAGTAGAGACACCTTCATGTGAAGAGATCAAGGTTGTCATTGATGACATAATGTGGAGACTACAGTAAAGATGAAGATTGACAAGGCTCGGTGAAGAAGACCTTAGGAGTCATGAAGTACAACTAAACATATCTTGACGAAGTGAAGCTGAGGGTTGGAGCCCAAGAGGTTGGAGCCTCGAAAAGACAAGGTTGGTGCCTTGAAGGACAAGGTTGGAGCCCTAAAGGATCAAAGTCCTCAAGAACCCAGGTCGAAGCCTGAACCAGGTATAAGGTTGGATCCATTGAGGCTAGTGACTCAAAATTGACAAGGTTAGATCCTTGGAAGTCCAAGTCGGTGCTTGGAAAATATAGGTTGGAGCTTGGGAGATTGAATATTGGTGTCTTCATCTAGGGTTGGAGCCCTACACAAACATTGTACTTGATTTATCGAGATTAATAAAAGTATTTATTCTTATTGTTCATTTTGTGTTCTAATTATAAGTGATCTAACTGGTAAAAGTAACTATTGAAGAGGGATACTGATTCACGCTCCCCCCAAATATTTCCAACATGGTCTTGATCTTTCAGAGGAACAAAAACAAAGAATGGAACAACTAAATGAACTTGATGAGATAAGACAAGATGCAATCCAAAGAACAAATCTAGTTCAACAACAGAGATCCAGACGGCATGACAAATATATCAATGAAAGAAAGTTCCAGCCAAGAGATTGGGCATTAGTATTTGATTCAAAGTTCAAAGGTTTCCAAGGGAAATTTCAAACTCATTGGCTTGGACCTTATGAGATTGAAATAGTCTTTGACAATGGTGCAGTTAGGATCAGAACCATTGATGAGGAAAGGATCACTTTTCTTGTGAATGGTCATCGATTGAGAATCTATCATAAACCATTGACCAAGGAAGAATTTATCAAATATTTGCAAGATAATATTGATTTAAAGTTGGTGAAGAAGGATTTTCCTTCTTCCCCAACTTGATCTCCAAAAGTCTTTTTTTTTTGAAAAATGAAATAAAATATAAAAGATAAAAAATAATAAAAAAATGTATAAACTTGAAAACCAACAATGGTTGGCATGTTTATATAGAAAATCTAAGGTGAAATCAATTTTTGACACCTTAAATTTTCCTCACATCTATTCTAAACCCATTTTCTTTATATCCCACTCTTTTCTTTTCAAAAATAAAATAGCTACAGAATTATTGAGTTTCTGTAGCTCTAACAGATTTCTGCAGCCAATTTGATAGAAATTTCTGATGGAATAATTGAAAGAGTGATTGACTCCCTCCACTGCAAAGCACCTGAAGACAATACAAAAGACATCAACCAAAGGTTAGAAAGCAATAATTCAAAGGTATGCAACTCTTTAATTTGATAATAGGGATCAAAAACATTAAATATATGAATTATATAGACATCGTGCTACCAAAATTTAAAATCATTATTAATAAGAGTTGATAGTATCGTGTCAAATCAGATCTAATCTGCCATTCACTCCTCATCATTATACTTATGCTCCAATCGACATCCCAATTTTATTGATTTGGTCGCCCAAATCATGCTCATTCATGCTCTCAACGGTTAGATTTTGTCGCACTTTGTAGTGCCCCGCTCTAGTCGACTGACAATGATATGACATTAACATTTATTTAGCCCTAAGGCCCACACTTTATTTTTGAGGACCTCAGGTTGAGGATCCGGACACATGACTCTATTATTAGTGGTTTTTATGTTTATGTATGTTCTCCATTGATATTACGATGAAGATAGCACTAATGGTTATGTATGTTATCTATTGGTATTATGATGATTGTAGCATTAATGATTATGCATGTTATCTATTGGTATTATTATGATTGTAGCATTAATGGTTATGCATGTTCTCTATTGATACTATGATGATTTTAGCATAAATGGATATGTTTGGTCTCTATTGAATTTATGATGATGATAGCAGTAAAGGATATGTATGCTCTCTATTGATATCATGTTGATGATAGCTTTGATGGATAGGTATGTTTTTTATTAATGTTACGATGTTGATAGATTTGATGGATATTTATGTTTCCATTGATGTTATGATGATGATAGCCATGATGGATATGTCCCCTATGTTACCTACTTGCATTAGTTCTGTTTCACAATGAACTATGATGCGAATGACTAAGTGATGTTAATGATGCTATTATGACAATGACTAACACTGAGAAACCTTGTTATTGATGATTATTGAGTATAGCAGGAAACCACCAGAGGCACTCGCATATGATGAGTTGACGACACTTGGTTTGATGGAAATTTATATTATTTTATCTTTGAAATTCTAAGACAATTTTGAAACCTGCTATATATGTTTTCTGATGATATGTTAGTGGCTGCAGACACAGATTAGTTGCTTGGCCGAATGACTCACATATGGGTGATGGGATTGTATAATTGGATGGAACTACATGCGAGGGGTGGGGTAGTGTCCCTGATCTCACCCACTAGCACTCCCGCCCTGACTTGGGCTGGAAAGGTTGAAACACCTTCGCCTTGAAGATCACGATGTCATGAGGGCAGGTCCCAAAGTTGGGTCGCTCATGAGGATTTTACCGGGGGGCGCGCATCAAGGTGGATTCCTTGATCCTCGACACCATTACTCTCACTATAGCAGACAACATAAGAGATGATAGTGGTCTCTGTTTTTGCACCTATACTTTCCCCTCTTAACCACTGAATGCTTGAAGGGCAACTGGCGTGGCACTCTCGGAACTTCAAGGGAATTTATTGAAGGGCACGACCAACTTGGCACCCTTGGCATCACAAATAAATTGTTAGGTGTGGCACCCTTGGAACTTCAAGGGAAGTTCTTGAAGGGCACGACCAAAATTGACACCCTTGGAATAATTAAAAATAAATAAATTAATAAATATAATCAAGAAATGAAAAATAGGTAAATTTACATCAAGGGTAAATGATGTTAGAAACCGGGGTAATTAAATCAAGAATAAAACTTGGGTTAAGAGGATCATAGGAAGAAATAAAATATTTTATCTTAAAAACTCTACCCTCCCCATGTTGGAAAATATTAGGTAGATTATGTAGTTTAATTAGGTAAAAAGGGGAAAGAGGGACATAAATGTAAGGATAAAGATTAATCCTAAAATAGTTAAACCTAATTAAGAGAAGAGGATGGTGAATTAAAATAAGATTAATAAATTAAATTTTAGAGAAATGTAGAGAACCTCCATGTGGCAACAACCAACATAAGAATATCCATCTAAGAGATAACTTGAGTTAAATTAGGGAGTAGATAGGGGATCAAATATTGACTCATTAATTGACTTTAGTAATGAACACAAATTAAGGAGTAAAAAGGGGATCAAGAGACAACTAGGAGAAGAAATAGGAATCTTGTTGAGGTGAGGAAAAATATTATTTTTAAATTAAAATTGAAGTAAATAATTTTGGAGATCCTTGATGAGAGAGTGACACATGGGTGGGTGAGTAATCAAAATATTGAATTATCAAAAATAATTAATTATGCATGAAATTCCAAGTGTCACCTATGAGGACTCCTATAAAAGAAGGGGAAAGCCATGGGAGAAGGGACCTTTTCTTTACCCTATTGTTGGATGGATGAGACTATGTTAGATTAGTGACTATGAGCTATAGTGAGTTTGGTGAGGTAGAGGACTTTAGAGAAAGGAATCTTGAGCCAAGGAGTGCTCTCCTCTACCAGCTAATACATTCCTCTATTGTACAACCCCATTGCAGCTCGGGGGCCCGCGGGGAAGGAGAGTACCCAAGGAGTAGGCTGGGAGGTCAACTGGTGGGTCATTGATTTCGGATCAAGAACATCGAAATTCACACTCGGAGACGATCGACAACAAAGGAAGACAGGTAGCGGCAAGTCAAGTTTGAATCTCGTCTTCTGGTGAATGGTATCTATGTTGTGTGTGGAGCATGATTGTTCAAAGGTCTTTGTTTCAGCCGGATGTATACCCCAAGAAGTCTTGTACACCCCTCCACGCGGGGGGGACTTGTCCCCCCCGCGGGGGTCCGGGGGGGCCGATCCCCCCCGGCTGGGGGGTCCGGGGGCCAGCGGTCCCCCGGTGGGGGCTCGGGGGCAGCGCCCCCAAAGCTAAAAACAAATGTAAAATTGCCTTGTAAAAGTATAGTAATTTCTAGTCAATCTGGGCCGTTCATTAGGCAGATGATCTGACGGTAGAACTTATGTTTAGTTTAGGGTTTTTTGCCCTAGAAGGCAACCCCTATCTTTGTATGAGGGCATTGTATTGGAGGTTGAGATATAGATGTGTATTCTGTGAGCGAGAAACAGAGAGGTGAGGCTGTGAGAGAAAACATAGGATATTACAACGGATTTGCTGTAGGTTGTGTCTCTTCATTTTGCTGGATAATAGAAAGGAAGGACTGGCTGTTGGGGGTGGACGTAGCCCAAACTGGGTGAACCATGTATATCTGTGTCTCTCTTGTTTTGTGCGTTTTCTGTGTTTATATTTCTGCAATATTTTATGTGTTCCATTGCTCCGTAATATATATAATTTTCTAACAACCTATGTTGTATTATATTCTTTTATGACTTCTTTATGGTTTTAGTTAAATATATGTAAATTAGATGATATGTTCAATGAAGTGAAATTTAGGAAAGTTTTATACAATGCTTAATAATTTTTGGGTTCCCAATGTTATTTTCCTTATGGTTGTATTTTTAGATTAAATAATAATAATAATAATTATTATAGGGTTGGTCCCTACACACTTATTTATACCCTTACCACATGCACTCCCATTATTCACACTCTTGTTCTCATCACTCTGAAGCCCTTTGTGTTGAAGGAAGTGTGGCTAGGTTCGGTCTTCATAAATTTACTTTTGATATTCCTACTTATTAAAGAAAAGAAATATTATTTTTATAATATATGTCAATTAGTTTCTTGCTCATTGAAGTAGATCTAGCACATGTCAAAGTGTTATAGTTGAGTCAAATAGTCAAGAGAAAATATTGAAGGCCTTAAGGGCATGTCAGACCATGTATAAATATGTATTAAAGTCAAAGAGAAAAACTCCAAGCAAAGTCAAGTCTACTCCTATGCAATGGCACCTTCAACAAGCTCCTTCAAGCATGTTACACCACCATGGAAGCTATCCGCAAACTGCTCAACAAATCAGCCTACAATTTGGCCTCAAATTCGGCCTACAAAGATCCCTCAAAGTTGTCCTAAAAGCAGCCAGTCAAGTCGGCCTACAAGTCAGCTTAAATCGAGGGACATTCCTCTATTTATAGAGGTTGTCCACTCATTAGGGGAATTTTGAGGTCTAAAATGGGTCTCCTAAAAAAAATGTACAACCAAAATAAACTTTATAAGAACCAATAGGATTCAAGATGATGATGTCAACCATGGGGGATGGTTCACCGTTTTTGGAGTAAAAAAGTAAAAAGAATAAAAAATAATAAAATAATAAAACTACTTTTCAACTCGTATTTTCAACTTATCTCCCTAAGGTTTTACTCAAATTTTGAGCAGGAGTGTTCGTTGGATGCAAAATTTAATTCTTCATCCAAGGAGTACCCATGTTGCATACTTTCAATGGACCCTTTTACACGAAAAATGAGAAATACATGAAAAACGTGATTGCACTCATGTTTTTCATGTATTTCTCATTTTTCATGTAGTAGGGTCCATCGAAAGTATACAACATGGGTACTCATTGGATGAGGAATCAAATTTTACATCCAATGAGTGTTTTCGCTTGAAGTTTGAGTAAACCCATAGGGAGATAAGTTGAATATACGAGTTGAAAAAATAGTTTTTCCTTTTTTCCCTCTAAAATTTGATGATGTGATCTAATCTTATTTTATTATTTCCATTATTATTTTATAATTTCCTTAGGAGGCCCATTTTAGACCCCAAAATTCCCCTAATGCCAAGTAGAACGCACTACTTAAGCTCTGAAATACGCAAGAAACAGAGAGGACAAGAAGGTCAAAGGAAGCCAAGGTAAAGGGTCTACTAGGGCAGCGAAGAGAAGAGGAAGAACAACGAAGATTAAGGGATTGTTTCTAGGGTATACACAGTCACACGTGCGAGGGAATGAAGGACATTCTGCGGCTATATCAACAGTAAAATCACAGTTGTATATTCTTCATTGTTTGGGCTAGTAACTAGGCCTACAAAGGCCTCCTACTCCAGCATGGAAGGAAGACACTCAAGTGAAAGAGAAAAGAGTGTATGAACCTAGTAATCCTCCCACACATGCGGGAAACTAGGGTAGTAGAACAAAAGAACTGTCATACTCCCATTTCTCAATAAGGATCTTGGTTGGTCAACATTTAAGTCTACTTGTGCAAGGGATAGAATAGGAACACCTCACCTAGAAGACTCACTCAAGAAGGTCTATTTCTAGACATGATTCATAAGAGAACGAAGTGCCGAAAGAAGGAGGATGAAGTGTCGAAGAACAAAGTGTTGGAAGAAGTGTCGGGTTATATGGTGCAGAAAGGAGTAAAGACTTGACTTGTGCTTGGAAGATCTCTTAGTTAGGGGTATAGGGTTTGGCATTGATCAATAGAAGCTTCAATAAGAGAAATTCACTATAGTGTTTTGCTCTCAAGAGAAGAGAGGTTTTGGCCCTAGAAGAGAGCCAACATCTTGTGTTCTTGTTTTTATATTTTGATAGCAGTTTGATGAAGTACACACATATGCACTAATAAGAAGAAGAAGAATAAGCTAACAAGAAAAGTAAAAAGACTCCACAAATTGTTATTAAGAAACGAAGAATCACACTACACTACTTTGACCTAGATCCTTCAACACTTTGAAACCCTCATACCCTGTCAAACAAACAGTGTTGAGACAAATATTCATGGCCATGGGAGTATAGTCAGAACATAACCAACAGGAATAATTTTTTTAAAAGGATATCCACAGACAAGAGAATTGTTGCAGAAAGCGTAGTTGCTGGAGTTTGTGGAGAAATTTGATGGTTTCCACAAACAAGTAACCAAATCCTTCGCCAGAGCCTTTGATGGGGTGAAAGTCGAGATAGGAGACATAAAATTTACAGTCACAGGGTCTTTTATTGCCGAAGTGATGCAGGAGCATCCGACTAAATAGGCGACAACTGGGAAATGTTTTTTATTTTGCTAGAAAGAAAGAAAACATTTTGAGTTTCTGTTTTATTTTTTATTATTATTTAAATTAACGCTGACTCAGCCATTGTTCTTTAAAAATTAGGCAAGCAAGTCAAGATAGGATTAGTTAAGAGCATGTTTAAAGAAACTGTTAGATAACTGAGGAACAGTTCCTCAACTGTAAAGAAACTGCTAGTAATGCATTGAAAAAGAAAAACCAAAGCTTGATTGAGGGGCTACCATCCAGAGAGAAGAGAGGACTCAAGATTTGTAATTTACAATTGTCTTGAATATCTATAAAAGCAAATGAATCTAGAACCTGTCATTAAGGAAGCAAGATAGTTTTTTATTTTCTTGTGCATAAATGTTTCAGACATTGTATTGAAAGAAAAACAGTGAAATAACTCATTAAGAAGCCGAATGGCATCGACAAGAATCTTGTGACAGAAGGCATCTCAAACTAGGAACCAGACAAAGGCAAAGCCAGCATAGACAATACATTTTTCTTTCCTCAACAAAAAAAACCAGGTACTTTTATATTCAGCATTCAAGCATTCCTGTACATTCATTTCATTTCCCATTTAACAGTTCATTGTACAAATTATATAACCCAAAAACCGTGGAGGGTTCTGAAACCCATGAAAACCGAAAACTACAATTCACAGGCCCAGTCAAACAGCGAGGGCATGAAAACCCCTAAAACTATACTAATACTAGTCAAACAACGAGGGCATGAAAACCCCTGAAACTATACTAATACTAGTCAAACAACGAGGGCATGAAAACCCCTGAAACCACACACATACATGGAGGAAGTGAAACCCCAAGGGTTATACCCAACTAAAGACAGAGCAAGCAAAAGAAAGATACAACCATGGAAAGACCCTACCCAGGTTTTCCCTAAGCCTACGAAAACTCCCAAGGACGAGGCTGTGGAGTAGCGTTCCCCTGGAATGACCTGCACACCACCACAAAACAGGGCAGCAGTTAAGTAGGGCCACGAGACCAACAATACAATGAAACAGATAACCAAGAAAGGAGCGAGGATTTACCTGGAGAAGGTCTAACTCTGCGACAGAGGACGAGAGCCGAGACTCACAACAGAGGGTTTCTCCCAACAAAAACACCATGAGAGAGTTTTGCCTGCTCACCAAGGAGCCAGAGGGTTAGAGACTTAAAAACGAAAGGAGGAAATGAAACCAGAACAAGAAAATTACCTGAGAACGAGTTTGTTGAGCTGTCCAGTGCAGTAGCAAGGCAAGAACCTGTGTTTACATAGAGCCAAATCATCACCAGACCCAACATCAAGAAAACAATCATCGCAAACAGAGTAGAGACAAAGTATGAGTCGGGTGACAGAGATGAATCGACTTGCAGGTGGAAAATCGACTTGAAAACCTCCAAGAACTAGTGAAGCAAACCACCACAGGGAGCAAGCAAAGGCACAACGCTAACAAACCACCACAGGGAACAAGCAAGGCACAACACTAACAAACCACCATATGGGACAAGCAAGGCACAACGCTTACCAACCATCACAAGAACCAAGCGAAAGCACCGTGCACCCATAGAGCCAAACCAGACCACGACAATGCAAGAATGAATTCCAAATACCCTCGGCAGGTGTGATAGACCATGTTTGCAAACCCAAGGCTAGTACGAAGGGCAGGCCGAAAAACATAAATCACATTAAAACCTCACACCAAAACCCTGCCACTGTTTAATTCGAAAAACGATAAGAGTTAAACGGTTGCTGCTACGTGTCCCTCCTCGGGATCGCCACCAATTTTTGGTATTAGAGAAGTTTATTCCTTTCTCTCAGTAAAGATGGAGGTAGGAAGAAGGGGTCAAGGTAGATCCATTAGAAGAGTAGCAGATGAAGGGTTACAAGAATAAATTAGGACTTTAACTGCACGTTTGGCAGCGGTGGAAACAGGTAGGCGTAGAGATCCGAAAGGTGGGGATGATAGTGAGGAGGAAAACACAGCGATGACGGATGGGTCAGATGAAGAAGGACCAAATATTAAGCTATTGAGGTCAGTTTTGTTGGCTAGTAGCAAGCCAAGATCGGAGCTCTCTAATTATGATGGCAGTTTGTCCACAGAGGCATTGTTAGATTGGATAAGTGAACTAGATAAATATTTTGAATATGAAGAAATCAATGAAGACAAGAGGATCAGGTTTGTTGTCACCAAGTTGAAGGGACATGCAACACTATGGAGGGACAATGTACAGGTAGAAAGGAGGAAATTGAACAAACCATTGATTAAAAAATGGGATAGGATGATTGCTAGAATGAAGAGCAAATTTCTGCCTAAAGATTATCAAATTTCCCTTTTTAGACAAGTATAGAACCTGAGGCCAAGAATGATGACCGTAAAGGAATATACTGAAGAATTTTATAAAGTAAACCTGAGAGCTGGTTATGTTGAAGATACCCCTAGGAAAACAATGAGGTTTGTAAATGGTCTACGAATGGAGATCCTAGACGAAATTAGTATTCTTTCCCCTAAGACCATAGAGGAAGCCTATCAGAGTGCTTTGAAGGCAAAGGAAAATATTGCTAGGAAACAGAATGCTAGAAGAGGACGTGGCTTTGGCAGAGGTCGGGGACAGTCCTTTGGCAGAGGTAGGACTGCCAACAGCAATGAAGAGGGCAGTAGTTCAAAGACTTCGGGATAGACTGAAAGGGAAGGTAACACCAGAGGAGGAAGGTCATATCAATGAGGAAGAGGTAATGGCAGAGGCAGAGGAAATGCCTATCAATGTTACAAGTGACACAAGTGGGGACACAAGTCCTTTGAATGTCCTGAAGATGAAAAAACTGGACAGAGGGGATCATATGTCGCTCAGCTCGATGAAGCGGAGGCACTGCCACAGGAGGTGGAAAATATGCCTGAAACTGGGGAAGCCTTGGTGTTGAACAAGGTATTATTGAAACCAACTAAGGAAGTAGTTGATCAGACACAGAGGAAAGCATTGTTCTGGACTGTGTGCAAGTCGCATGGGAAATGTTGCAAATTAATCATAAACAATGGAAGTACTGATAATCTAGTAGCTACTGAAATGGTGGGGAAATTGGGTTTGAAGAAATTGAAGCACCCAACTCCATATAGGGTGTCTTGGTTGCAGAAAGGTCACCAACTGCTGGTCGATGAGCAATGCGAAGTAGAGTTTCATATTGGCAAGTACAAGGACAAGGTGACTTGTGATATCATGCCTATGGATGTGTGCCATATTTTGCTGGGCAGACCATAGCATTGAGAAAAGGATCAATGAGGGATGGAAAGCTTATTTTGGTATTGAAAATAATTGTAAAACAACAAACCTCGTAATGTGGGATAAAAAGAAGTTCCTCTTTGAAACTTTAGTCACTCCTGTTATCTTATATGGCTGTGAAGTTTGGGGCTACAGCATCTCCAGAGAATCATGGAGAAAGATTGAGCAAATCCAGAAGCTTTTTATAACTTATAACCTGAAAATTAAAAGTAATACACCCTATCCTATTCTCCTTATAGAAGCAGGTCTTTCTCCTATTGAGAGCCTAGCTATGCTCAGGTTTCTGTTGTACAAGCACAAGCTCAATAACATAGACAATCATAGACTTCCTAAGCTAGCTTTAAATTCCAGCCAAAACCACCTAAGGCTTAACCGAGGATGGCATAAGGACACAAGGGCCTGGTTAAACTATTGGGAGATCAATGAGAATGATGCTTTGCAAAACATAAATAACATTAAAGATATTGTTACTTCTAAGTTTAAAGAAAAATTGTGGTGTGAGAAAGATTTAGCGTCTAAAAGAAAATTAAGTTACTATAAGAAGGTCATCAACCCCACCCTTGAAGATCAAAAATATCTCTCTATTTTAACTAGCTCAAAGAAGAAAATTAATATAGCAAAGATTAGAACGAATTCTCATGAGCTCCATAGTGAAACTGGCCGTTGGGCAGTTCCTAAAACGCCATGGATGGAAAGGATCTGCCATATTTGTGAGAATAGGAGCATCGAGGATGAAAACCACTTCCTCTTAGAGTGCCATGCATACAACCACATTAGATCTCAATTTCACAACCTTTGTTACAATACTGACCTTCCTAGCCTTTTACAATGCCAAAATTATAGTGAACTCGCGAGGCTTCTCTCCAAGCTTTTTGAGCATAGGAATAAAATCTTAAATCAAAATAAATAATTTGTCTTTTTAGGTCCGATAGATCATTATTTGGTCTCAGCGGACGTTAACCATCATCATCATCATCATCATCATCATCAAGTATGATAGGAAGGTCATCCATGACAGGGAAACAAATTGTTATAAGTTTGTTAAAGATGGGATAAAGCATACGCTAGTGCCCATGAAGGAAGAGGATGCTGCAGAAACCAGTGGGACAAAAGCATTATTGTTAGGTGGAAAAGAGTTTCTGCGACAGATGGAGGATGATGAGGTAAAATATGTAGTTGTGCGAAGGCCAAAACCAGTATTGATCCATACTAAAGTCACTGACTTACCTAAAGAGATACAGGACACACTGCAGGAATTTAGTGATATTGTGGTAGACGATCTACCGGAAAAATTACCACCAAAGCAGAGTATTAGTCACCATATTGATTTTATTCCAGGAGCCAGTTTTCCAAACAAAGCTGCTTACCAGATGAGTCCGAAGGACAATGAAGAAATCAGGAAGCAGGTGCAGGAGTTGTTGGATAAAGGACTGATTCGGGAAAGTTTAAGCCCTTGTGCAATTTCGACTGTTTTAGCTCCCAAGAAAGGAGGTGAGTGGCAGATGGCCACCGATTCCCGGGCAATTAGAAAGATTACTATCAGGGACAAGTTTCCTTTAGCTCATATGGATGATATGATGGATTGTTTAAGTTGAGCAGCATACTTTTCAAAGATAGACTTGAAAAGCGGCTACCACCAAATCAAGATTTGAGAAGGTGATGAGTGGAAGACAACTTTCAAGACTAATGAAGGCTTATATAAATGGCTGGTTATGCCATTTGGATTGAGAAATGCCCCCAGAACGTTCACGCGTTTGATGTTATGAAACCAGCTCAAGAAAAAGATAGAAAAGATAGATCAACGCCTTAAAATTCAGCCTCTTCGAGGGGGAAACCTCCTTTACATTACATAAATGAACAATTCTTGGATGATTCAAATGAAAAAACCTCCTTTCTATATATAGGAGTCTAAGGAGTCACAATATAACCCAGCCGACCTAACAATAATAATATAAAGCCACAAAAATAACAATAGAGGGATTCTATGGGGCACAGTAATAACAATATGGGGACTTTAGGGGCACAACAATATTAATAAGGGGTACAACTACAATAGTAATGGGGTAATCACTAGTATTATAGGGACCCAACATGCCCCTCTCCTTCAAAAAAGTGTTGTCCTCAATGCTTGAGTAGTTCTGGATGCTTCTGTATAAAATTCTCATCCTCCCATGTGGAATCTTTAGTAGATAAGTTCTTCCACTTGATAAGATACTTTGAAATTGATCGATTTCGTAGCTGTCGAGTTCTTGTTTCTGTGACTGCTTCTGGTTCCAATATAATTTTTCCTTCCTCATCAAGTTCTGGCAATATTGTTTTAACTGGGAGCTTGTCGCCTATAACCTTCTTTAAACATGAAACATGGAAAACTGGGTGCAATCGAGAAGCTGCAGGAAGCTCCAATTTGTATGCCATAGTACCAATCTTTTGCAACACCTTGTACGGACCATAATACTTTGGTGATAATTTATTATCCTTCTTAGCTTGCTTGAGGGACATTTGCTTATATGGTTGTAGCCGTAGGAATACCCAATCACCTACATCAAAACTTCTTTCGCTGCGATGTTGATCTGCCTGTTGTTTCATTCTATTCTGTGCCAACACGAGGTTATCCTTTAAGAGTTGGAGGACTTGTTGTTGTTCGATGTGATGTTCCACTGCTTGAACCTTAGAATTTTCTCTTAAATATGATGTGATGGATGGTGGCTGATACCCATAAAGTGCCATAAATGGGGTCATTTTTGTTGTTGTATGGAAGGAAGTGTTATACCACCATTCAGCCAGAGGCAACCATTTGACCCATTGTGTCTGTTTATCAGATACAAAGCAACGAAGATATCCTTCCAAACATTTGTTTACTATCTCAGTTTTCCCATCAGATTGAGGATGATAAGATGAGCTATGAGCTAACTGAGTACCAAGACAAGAAAATAATTCTGTCCAAAAATTTCTAGTGAAAATGGGATCTCTGTCACTTACAATAATCTTTGGGTTTCCATGTAGCTTTTGAATTGTTTCCATAAATGCAGTAGAAACTGTACTGGCTTTAAATGGATGTGATAATGCACAAAAGTGTGCATACTTGGTAAGTCTGTCAACTACCACCATGATGACACTCTTTCCCTCAGACTTGGGTAAACCTGTGATAAAATCCATTGAAACCTCCTCCCAACGTTGGCTTGGAATGGATAAAGGTTGTAATAGACCCGGTGTCTTAATTGTTTCAACTTTATTTTGTTGGAAAACCAAACATTCCGACACAAACTTTTGAATATCTGATTTAAGGCCATCCCAAAAAAATTCCTTCTTAACCCTGTGGTAAGTTTTTAAAAATCCTGAGTGCCCTCCTAAGGGAGAAGTGTGCAATTCCATAAGAATCTTTTGTTTTAGCTGGGAATTCTTACAGAGGTATAAGCGATCTTTGTACCATAACGAATCATTTTTCCAGCTAAATGTATCTACGTACTGGAATCTTGTTGTAACTTTCGAATAAGTGCCCACACTTCTTCGTCATTCTTCCATTCCTCCCTTGCTTCGTTTATCCAATCTGGTTGGATAATAGAAATGGCGCACAACAATGCTTCCACATCCTCATCCTTTCTTGAGAGTGCATCTGCCACCACATTTTGCTTCCCTTTTTTGTAGATGATTTCAAAGTCATAACCCAACATCTTTGTGACCCACTTTTGTTGCTCTTCAGAGGATAATCTTTGTTCTAAAAAGTATTTAAGGCTATCATGATCCGTTTTTACCTTGAAGTGTCTTCCCATTAGGTAGGGTCGCCATTTCTTAAGTGCATGGAGTATTGCCAACATTTCCTTCTCATAAATAGCTTTGTGTAAAAACTTTCCCTTGATTGGACGACTTTCAAAAGCAATGGGTCTTTCATCTTGCATTAAAACAACACCAATTCCATTTCCTGAAGCATCACATTCCACAATAAAGGTTTTTGTGAAGTCCGGTGTAGCTAAGACAGGTGCTTGGCACATTGCCTCTTTAAGATGTTTGAAGGCCTTTGTTGCTTCTGGAGTCCATGAAAATGCATCTTTCTTCAATAATGTTGTTAGAGGTGCTGCTATTCTCCCATAATTCTTAACAAACTTGCGATAATACCCTGTCAACCCGAGAAATCCTCGCAGATGCTTTATGGATGTGGGGATTTTCCATTCCTTAATGGCTTTAATTTTCTAGGGTCTACCTTAACTCCTTCATGAGATACAATATGACCCAGATATTCCACCTCTTGTACTCCAAAGAAACATTTGGATCTTTTTGCATATAATTGTTTCTCCTCCAATAGTTGTAGCACCTTGTCAACATGTTCAACATGATCCTTCCAAGACTTGTTGTAGATTAGTATATCATCAAAAAATACTAACACAAATTTTCTAAGGAATGGTTTGAAAATTGAATTCATCAAACCTTGAAATGTTGAAGGTGCATTGGTAAGGCCAAAAGGCATGACCAAAAATTCATAATGACCCTCATGAGTTCTAAATGCTGTTTTCGGAATGTCTTCAGTCTTCATTCTGATTTGATGATATCCTGAACGAAGATCCAACTTGGTGAAGTAAATTGATCCATGCAATTCATCCAGTAATTCATCAATGACAGGAATGGGAAACTTATCTTTAATAGTGAGCTTGTTGAGCTCCCTATAATCCGGACACATGCGCCATGATCCATCCTTCTTGTGCACCAATACTACTGGAGCAGAGAAAGAACTTTGACTCGGTTGAATTATACCAGCCTCTAGCATTTCTGCAACCATACGTTCAATTTCACTCTTTTGGGCATAGGGATATCTGTACGGCCTGATGTTTGGAGGAACACTTCCTGGAATCAGATGAATAGCATGATCATGATCACGAATAGGTGGGAGACCTTTGGGAGTCTCAAATACCTTGGAATGATTGTCCAAGACTTTTGGAGATCTGGAGAAATAGATGATTCCAATGTGGAAACATCTAGCGAACATAATTGTGCAATTACACCTTTTGTTCCTTTTTTAGAAGCTTTGTCATACCGTTAGAGCTGATTATCTTTCCGGTTTCCCTGCAATACCCCTTAATTCAACTTCCTTTCCTTCCACAGAAAATTTCATGAAAAGTTCTTGAAAATTAAAAGCTATTGTACCCAAGGATTGTAGCCATTGGACTCCTAGTACAACATCAGCACCTCCCATTGGAATGGAAAGCATTGGGCTAGTCAATACATATTCTCCCATGGATAGCTTGATATTATGGCACTTTCCAGAGCAATTTATTGTTCCTCCATTTGCAACCATCACTTGACACTTGGTGCTGGATATAAGAAGCAATTCAATTCTTTTGCTACCTTACAATGAATAAAATTGTGGGTACTTCCTGAATCAATCAACACTATTACCTTTTTCTTCTTGATTTGTCCTTCTATCTTGATGGTTTGAGGAGTGGTAATTCCCGCCAATGCATTACAAGATATGGTCGGATTCATTTGTTCTTCATCTAGGCTTTGTTCCTGGAGTATATCCTCTTCTTTTGACCTTTCTTGCTCCTTTTCTTCTTCCTCTTCACAATCTATGTAGAATAATTTCTTCTCAGCACACTTATGACCTTTAGTGTATTTGCTATCACAACTGTAACAAAGCCCTTTTGCTCTTTTTTCTTCCAATTGTTGTGGTGTCAACCTTATAGGTTGTGGAAGACTAGCAATAACAACACTTCCGTCTTTATAGTTGTGAGTGGTATGCTTCCTGGTTGCCATAATTTTGCTTTCCATTTTTCTTGCTAACCTGAATGCCTTCTCTAATGAATCAGGTTCCCAAAGGCGAACATCATGTTGGATATTATCCTTTAAAGACCCTATGAACACATCAATCCTATGCTCCTCTGGAATATTTTTTACCCTTATGTTCAATTTTTGGAACTCCTCAATGTGCTCCATTATTGAACCCTTTTGTTTGAGACTTATCAATTGGCTAAAAAAAGTGTTGCTTTTTGTATCCTCATAATGTGCTATCAATTCTTCCGTAAAAATTTCCCAAGTGATAAATTGTTTACGAGAGCAAAGCCATTGATACCATACAAACTGATTTGGTTCCAAATATAAAGTTGCAATACGTACCTTTTGTGTGTTTTTCACATTATTGAGATCGAAAACTTGCTCCATCTGTAATATCCATGTTGCAGGATCCTTGCCATCAAACTTCCTCATATCGATTTTTGGAATATGGTGCGTCTTCGATCCAACATTAGAGTCTATGAAATCATGATTAACATTTCCTTTGTTTGCATCATGAGTTTCCTTTCCTCCCCTTTCACCATTAGTAAGTATTTGTAGGAAATTTGTCAAATCTGCCTTCAAATCTATCTTCAAATCGTCAATCTTGGCTTCCACGCCCTTTATCTTAGATTCCACTCCATTTATCTTAGCTTTTGTTAGCTTTTGTGAGAGTGAAATTTGTTGCACTTGGTCTTGTAATTTTGATATATCATGTAGCATTTCTTCCTCTTCTTCATGAGTCATGCTAGAGCTTTCAGATTTCTTACTAGGTGTTTGCATTTTATTTCCTCGGGGCATCAGTTACCGATACTAATGCTCTACTATGCCCTTTGAATTCCTTCAAAATAATTTTTCAAACCAAGCTTAAGCAACAATTTAAAAAAATATACACACCTTTTTTCACTTGTAGGAGCTCGATATTGCCTCTGATGTATCTCTGTAATTTCGGATCATCCAATTCTGACATTGCGACCTGTGGTAGCCCTTTATGTCCTCTTTCCAATGCCACCAGTCTGACCCCAATTGGATTCTCCAATGAAGAGTTACGCCAAATCTCCCACAGTGACCTGATTATAAACTAATTCAGTAGAGTGAACTTGTATGACGTGCCACGTGTCCCTGTTTTGATCTTTGGCTCTGAAAAATATATACAAGAAAATACAGTCCGTCCTCTTTTTGTACCTTCTTACGAAACTTCAATCCGATGCTTAGAGAGAAAGTTATGATGATTTTTCCCAGGTCACCTGTTTGGAATGTAATTCAGGAGTATTCAAAAATACCAACTTCCTCAGATCATATCTCCGCAAATATAGCGCGAAAAACTCTGAAATTCGGACCCGAGCTTCAGCGCGATGTCTTCTCAAATGGGTTTTTTTAGCTTCTGAAACGTCGCAGAAAAAAAAGTTATAGCAAAAATGCCACGATGACCTGTTTGGAGCAGCGAAACCCTAGAATCCAAAGCTCTGATACCAAATGTTATGAAACCAGCTCAAG
Source organism: Pinus tabuliformis (assembly GCA_031772625.1). Classification (NCBI taxonomy): domain Eukaryota; kingdom Viridiplantae; phylum Streptophyta; class Pinopsida; order Pinales; family Pinaceae; genus Pinus; species Pinus tabuliformis. Next base: position 40,254,148 of record CM062818.1, read on the forward strand.
AAAAAGATAGAAAAGATAGATCAACGCCTTAAAATTCAGCCTCTTCGAGGGGGAAACCTCCTTTACATTACATAAATGAACAATTCTTGGATGATTCAAATGAAAAAACCTCCTTTCTATATATAGGAGTCTAAGGAGTCACAATATAACCCAGCTGACCTAACAATAATAATATAAAGCCACAAAAATAACAATAGAGGGATTCTATGGGGCACAGTAATAACAATATGGGGACAATAGGGGCACAACAATATTAATAAGGGGTACAACTGTTAGGATATTCCGACACATAGGAAATAGTTAAGTTCAACTTGGTCTAGTATAGAGTTAGGTATAGAGTTAGGTAAAGTGTGTTTCTTTACCGTTGTACATTTTGTAACTTACAATCCGATGGTCACGATATGTAGTGATCCGACGGTTCACTCTCTCCTCTGTATTACCGACACTTGATCCGTGGCTTGACACCCGATTGGTCCATGAGTTCTATTTAAAGCGCATGGAGGGTCATTGTTCGGGTAATCCGTGCATGAGAGAAGCTTATGTAAATTTTCATTCTTTGATTAATAAATTGCCTGTAGTAGCCACGTTGGCGCAGGCCGTGGACTGTTTCCCTCTTTGAGGGTTTTAACCACGTTAAAAATACTGGTGTATTGATCTGTGATCTGGTTGTGAGCGGTGTCCTTTTGGTGTTCTTTCTGAGGAACTTACCCTGTAAATTCCTACATGGTATCAGAGCTATTTGAGGGTCGCGTCCGTTGGTGATCCAAATCTGAAGCCGGTAGAACTGCATGCGGCTGTCGTTTCCTAGATCTGCTATTTCTGACTGCTTTCGGGCCGAGAGGACTGCTTTGTTGCGTTCGGAGCATCTGTTCCAGTGAGGAACCCCTTTCGTTTCACGCGAAAAGGTTTCCGGTAGCCCTAGCTGCGTCATTTTTCAGATCGGGAGGTATACAGTGTTTTTGCAGTTTACTGTTATTTTCTCTCTGCTTATTTCAGTTTCGGTTTATTTAGCCCTTTTTTTTAACCGGATCTATACCTTTCATTTCTGCGTATGCTCTTTACCCTGCGACTCTGTGCGATCTGGGCAAATCAGAAACAGAAAGGAAGGATTTTTCTCATGCGTATGCTCTTTTCCCTGCACCTTAGTGTGATCTCGGAAAATCAGAAACATTGAGAAAAATATTTAGTTTTTCGGCTAAAGCTAACTTTGAGCCGCAAGGTTCATTTTTTAAAATATCTAGTTTTTTGGCTAAAGCTAACTTCGAGCCGCAAGGTTCGTTTTTCTTTGCATATTCGTGTTGGGTTTTGTGTTTTGTGTTTTGTAGGGAAAAAGAGCTTTTTCAAGGCAAGCACGCAAACCAAGCCCCCCCCCCCCCCCCTCTCTCTCTCAAATTTTTTGTATAGATCAATTGGTTCAAAGCTATTTTAAGAGAGTAGAGGTCTTGGGTTCAGGTCTCCATTTTGTGGGGGCGGATTTTTTCATTCCCGCACATTCGCGCACTTTGCCGGCAACTTCAACAAATTTTTTTCAAAAAGCCATAACTTCTTCATCCGGAAGCCTTTTTCAAAGCCGTTTTTTTTTAAATTAGCCTAATTTTTCAAGATCTATCCATTGGAACACTTACTTTCAGCATCTTCAGCTTCAGTTTTAAAAAAAAAATGAAAAGTCCATGCCAAGTCATTCTTGACAGCACTAACTATTTCCAATGGATAGCCTACATGGAAGATTTACTTAGAAGTAAAGGTCTCTACAGAATAGCCACAGACCAAGAGAAGAAACCAAAAGATGAAGACAAGGCTACAAAATGGGAAAATAGACAAGATCAAGCACGTGGTTTGATAAGGATGTCTATTTCTCTTGATCTTAGATTCCATATTGCAGAACTTGAGACTCCTCATGAAGCATTGGAAAAAATCGCTAAAGTTTTTGGGATTAAAAATGAAATTAGAGCCCATCAACTTGAAAATGATTTGCTTACTTTGGATCCTAATAATTTTTCTTGCATTGAAGATTTCTTGTCCAAATTCAAGACCCTTAGATATCTCTTGGAAGGTGTTAAGGTTAAGAAAGAAGATGGTAACCTTATTTATTCCATCCTTACTAAGTTGGGACCAGCCTACTCTGTATTTGTTTCCACTTTCCATTCTACAAGGGAAGCTTTCATTTGTCAAGGAAAAGACTACAAGGTCCCTTCCTTTGACTCCTTTTGTGATTCCTTAATAAGAGAACAAGAAAAACTCTTACACCTTGGTCTTCTTAATCTTGGAAACTCTTCCAAGAAAGCGTTAGCCGCCCAGCAGCAACCAAATTCAAAGAATCCTAAGAAATCATATCCTAAAAAGAATGGTCCTAAACCAAACAAGGGTCCTAAGCAAACTCAGCCTCAAAATGAAAGATCATTTCAGCAAAATGATAAGACCAATAAAAACAAATGGAAGAAGACTGATAGACATTGTAACTTTTGTAATCGAGATGGCCACTTAGAATCTAAATGCTTTAAGAAGATGGAAACCTTGGAAGCCGCAATGAAGAAACATAACATCCATGTGGAGCATACTTCAACTTCATCTTCAGGAATGGCACTTTCTACATGTCGTTGTCAATCATCTCAGTCTGGTTATGCATTAAATGTATCTTCTTCTTCTCATTCTCATGAGTGGCTCATTGATTCTGGAGCCTCTTATCACATGGCCAAAAACCAAGCCATGTTTTCTTCTTTAAATGATTGTAACACCAAAAATATATATGTTGGTGATGATAGATCTCTTAATGTTGTAGGGACTGGAACTGTTCATCTAGACAATGGTCAGTTTAATGATGTATTATGTGTTCCAACCTTATCCTGCAACCTTCTATCTGTATATCAGATAACTCATTCAGGTGAAGGTAAAATTGTTGAATTTTCACCTCATGATGTTGTAATCAAGGATCTAAGAGATCCTAAATAGATTCTAGCTACTGGTATTGCTGATGATTCCACAAGGTTGTATAAGTTTCACAACTTTGGGTCATCAAATCTTCCCTCAGTATTTGTTGCTCATAATGATGAAGTGAGCAAACTTTGGCATGAGCGATTTGGTCATTTAAACTATCGCTCCCTTCAGCATCTATGTAAAGAAAATATGGTGACAGGTCTTCCTATGGTATCTTGCAGAGATGGTGTTTGTTCCGGATGTGTACTCGGAAAACATCATCGGGACAGTTTTGACAAACGTGCCTCTTGGCACGCCTCAGCCCCTTTACAGCTTGTGCACAGTGATTTATGTGGTCCACTTCCTGTTGCTTCATTCTCTGGCTGCAAGTATTTCTTAACTTTCATTGATGATTTCTCCAGACGCACTTGGGTATACTTCTTAAAACTCAAGAGCGAAGTATTTAACACATTTTTGGCCTTCAAAGCCTTTGTTGAAAAACAATCTGGACATCAAATTCTTAAGCTAAGAACTGATAATGGTGGAGAATATGTTAAAAACACATTCATCAACTTTTGCACCGAAAATGGAATTCAAATGCAACATACTGTTCCATACACTCCACAACAAAATGGTGTAGCTGAAAGGAAAAATCGCACCTTAAAGGAAATGGCTAATTGTATGCTGCAATCTAAAGGACTCAGTCTTAGTTTTTGGGCCGAAGCAATTAATTGTGCAAATTATATAATCAATCGCACTCCTACTAAGGTTCTAAAGAATATCACTCCAGAAGAAGCTTGGAGTTCCATTAAACCAGATGTAAGTCACTTTCGTGTTTTTGGAAGTGAAGCATGGGCCCATATTCCAGATGAAAAGCATAAAGCTTTAGAACCTAAGAGTGAGAAATGTACTTTTGTTGGATATTCTGAAGATGTAAAAGGTTATAGACTTATTCCATTTAAGTCCAAAAATGTTATCATTAGAAGAGATGTAAAATTTGATGAAAATAAATCGGCCTGCGAGCCTAGTCCGGCGGATGTGCCACCTCTTCCTATCTCTTCTACTTTTGAAAACATTTCTTCTTCAGATGATGAAAGTGAGGATGATAATCCTCCCCCACCTTCTCAGGATCCTCAACTTCCAAGATGGGTCCGTGCTACTCGGGATGCAGCAGGTGATCTTGCTGGTGATCCTACAGATCAGCGACGTACACGTTCTCAGTTTGAAAGAGCCTCTTCTTTACTGGCTCAAGCTCCAGTAAATCATGATCCTGACACTTTTGCAGAAGCTTCAGGCCATCCACATTGGGAAGCAGCTATGAATGAAGAATATCATTCATTGTTGACAAATGATACATGGGATCTTGTTCCTCTACCAAAGGGACGCAAACTTGTTAGATGTAAATGGGTTTACAGAACCAAGTATGGACCAGATGGGAAAGTTGATAAACATAAAGCTCGTCTTGTTGCTAAGGGTTTTTCACAGGTTGAAGGCATTGACTACACTGAAACCTTCTCCCCTGTTGCCAAAATGAACTCTATCCGCCTTGTTCTTTCCCTTGCTGCCTCTTTAAAATGGGAAGTCCATCAGATGGATGTTAAATCTGCCTTCTTGCATGGGGACTTGCATGAAGAAATCTATATGGAACAACCCATTGGCTTCATCCAAACAGACTCCAGCCTTGTTGTCGACTTAAGAAATCTCTTTATGGTCTCAAGCAAGCTCCTCAGGCTTGGTATGCCAAAATGGATAGCTTTCTTTTAGAATCTGGCTTTTCTAGGTGTTATTCTGACAATACTGTCTACACCAAGAAAGTGGGAAACTCTCTTATCATCCTTGTTCTTTATGTTGATGATCTTATTCTTACTGGTAGTGATCCCAACCTTATAAACCATGTGAAGTCCAGCCTTAAAAAGAAATTTGAAATGACAGACTTAGGACACTTACACTATTTTCTCGGTCTTCAAGTCTTGCAATCCAAGGAGGGTATTTCCCTTTCCCAGTCCAAGTATGCTTGTGATATTCTTCGTCATTTTCACATGGAAGACTGTAAGCCAGCCCCTTCTCCCTTTCAGTCTGGAGTCAAACTTTCAGTCTCTTGTACTTCTCCTGAAGTTGATGCTACCTTATACCGTCAACTTGTAGGAAAACTCTTGTATTTAACCCATACTCGTCCTGATCTTTCCTTTGTTGTTGGCCTTGTTGCTCGTTTTATGCAAAACCCCCGTGAAAGTCATTGGAAAGCAGCTAAAAGAATACTTCGTTATGTTTGAGGTACAGTACAGTTTGGGATTCATTACAGTGCCAAAGCAGCTCCTCTATTAGTTGGTTTCACTGATTCTGATTGGGCTGGTGACCCTGATGATCGGAAGTCTACTGCCGGTTATGTCTTCACTCTTGGTTCAGGACCTATTACATGGGCTTGTAAGAAACAGGCTGCCATTTCTCTTTCGTCAGCAGAAGCAGAGTATCGTGGTGCCGTGGAAGCTAGTAAGGAAGCCTTGTGGCTTCGTCAGATCCTATCAGAGTTTGGCTTTGAGCAGCAACATCCAACCACACTTTGGTGTGATAATCAAAGTGCCATTCAGCTATGCAAAGATCCAGTCCAGCATCAGCGCAGTAAACACATTGAACTACACATGCACTTCATCAGAAAGCTCATTCATGACCATGTTCTTGAAGTGCAATATTGTTCAACAGATGATCAGGTTGCAGACATCTTCACAAAGGCTCTCACAGAGGCGAAGTTCACTAAACTTCGATATATGCTTGGAGTTCAGGAAGTTGTCACTAAGGGGGGATAGGCTCTAGTGCCTCCTTCCTTCTCCTATTGTGTCATATTTGTAAATCCTTCAATCCTATCCCAAGTTGTTCTTAAGGGGGGATGTTAGGATATTCCGACACATAGGAAATAGTTAATTTCAACTTGGTCTAGTATAGAGTTAGGTAAAATGTGTTTCTTTACCATTGTACATTTTGTAACTTACAATCCGACGGTCACGATATGTAGTGATCCGACGGTTCACTCTCTCCTCGGTATTACCGACACTTGATCCGTGGCTTGACACCCGATTGGTCCATGAGTTCTATTTAAAGCGCATGGAGGGTCATTGTTCGGGTAATCCGTGCATGAGAGAAGCTTATGTAAATTTTCATTCTTTGATTAATAAATTGCCTGTAGTAGCCACGTTGGTGCAGGCCGTGGACTGTTTCCCTCTTTGAGGGTTTTAACCACGTCAAAAATACTGGTGTATTGATCTGTGATCTGGTTGTGAGCGGTGTCCTTTTGGTGTTCTTTCTGAGGAACTTACCCTGTAAATTCCTACAACAACTACAATAGTAATGGGGTAATCACTAGTATTATAGGGACCCAACATTTGATGAATGAGATGCTGAAGGAATTCACTGGTAAATTTGTGATTGTATATCTGGATGATATACTTATATTCAGCAAGACGAAGGAAGAGCATTTTCGACATGTGAGGTATGTATTGGAAAAAAGGCAGCAAAATAGATTACTGATAAATTTGAAGAAATGTTCTTTTTTCAAGAAAGGGTTAATTTATTTTGGATTTGTGATTTCTGAGAATGAACTAAAAATGGATCCGGAAAAGGTTGCAGCCATAGTTAGCTGGCCGTCTCCCAAAAGTTTGTTTGAGGTACGAAGTTTTCATGGATTGGCGAGTTTTTATCGAAAGTTTGTTAAAAATTTCAGTGGGATTTGTGCACCCATGGTGGACACCATTAAGAAGGCCAATCAACCTTTTCATTGGATAGAAACAACATAGTAGAGTTTTCAGCTGCTCAAAAGAAAGATTACTGGAAAACCAATCTCGAGATTACCAGACTTTAACAAACTTTTCAAGTTCACTGTGATACCAGTGGAACAACCATTGGTGCAGTAGTCAGCCAAGAAGATAAGCCAGTAGCCTACTTCAGTGAGAAACTAAATGAAAGTAGGCAAAAGTACATGTCTTATGACAAAGAATTTTATACAGTGGTTCAAGCGCTAAAGCATTAGAGACATTATCTGTTGGCCAATGAATTTGTCTTATTTTCAAACAATTCTACATTACAATATATTATGCAGTAGCATAAGCTAAACCATAAACATGCGAAGTGGGTGGAGTACTTGCAGAGTTTTACATTGGTGTTGAAACACATCAGCGGTCAAGCCAACAAAGTGGTAGATGCATTAAGCAGGAGGAATTCGATCCTACAGGAAAACACGATACAAGTATTAGGATTCAAACATCTTAAGGACTTGTATGAAACAGATGCAGGTTATAAGGAAGCCTATGAAGCTTGGAAAAATCCATTGTTGAGAGATAACAGTTCATGGCTGGACCATAATATGCAGGAAGGGTTCTTGTTCAAAGGAGGGCAGTTGTGTGTTCCGGAATGTTCTATGAGAGAGAAATTAATCCATGAAAAGTATAATGGAGGTTTAGCCGGGCATTTTGGTATAGACAAGATCTTGGATCAGTTGAGCCAATTTTACTATTGGCCGAAGATGCATAGAGATGTACAGAGGTTTGTGACTAGATGAAAAGTGTGTCAGCTTGCAAAGGGACACAACTAAAACACAGGGTTGTGTACACCCTTACCTATTCCGAACAGACCATGGGACTCAGTCAGTTTAGACTCTGTCTTAGGTCTGCCGAAGACACAACAAGGATTTGATTCCATCATGGTGGTGGTGGATCGTTTCACCAAAATGGCACATTTCATTCCATGCATGAAAACCAGTGATGCCCCACATGTAGCACATTTGTTCTTCACAGAAATAGTCAGATTACATGGCTTGCCGAAGTCTATTATTTCTGACTGAGACATCAAGTTTATAGGTCATTTTTGGCGGACCTTATGGAAAAAATTAGACACCAAACTGAACTTCAGCTCAACTTATCATCCGCAGACCGATGGCCAAACCGAAGTGGTGAATCAAAATCTGGGAAATATATTAAGGATTCTGGTTGGAGAAAATTCTCAACAGTGGGATTGTGTGCTTGCACAAGCGGAATTTGCTTATAACGATTCACCCAATAGAAGCACGAGCAGTGATCCTTTCCAGATCCCATACGAAATGCACCCACATGGAGTACATGAGTTGCGGGATTTGGGTCAGTTGGAGCGCAGGAGTGCTGATGGTGAAGATTTCACAAAGGCAATCAACGATCTTCATGAACAGGTGAAATTAAAATTACAAGACAATAGCCAAAGATACAAACAGAAAGCAGATTTGAAAAGGCGGGAGGTACAATTCAACGTAGGAGACCTGGTATTAGCACACCTATGCAAGGAGAGGTTTCCTAAAGGCGAATACAACAAGTTAAAATGGAAGAAAATTGGGCCTTGCAGGATTCTTCGAAAGTTTTCTGCAAACGCTTATGAATTGCAGTTACCCCCAGGTATAGGAATTTCACCCATTTTTAATGTGGTATATCTGTACCCATACATTGCGGCAAATGAAGAAGACAGTTCAGAAAGATGAACACGGGACACCCAAAATGAGAACGACTCATGGATTAAACAGATGCCCCCAACAAAGCCTTTAGAGATCGAACAGATCCTAGACACCCAGGTGACCAGACAGACTCGAAGGAAAGAATATTTGCGGTACTTAGTCAAGTGGAAGGGCCATCCTATTGAAAATGGTTGTTGATTAGATGCTGGCCAGATTCAAAGAGCCGGGTACTCTATTGAAGAGCTCATGGACAGGAGCCATGAGTTTAATTTACCCTGGGAGCCTGATGCAGGAGCATCCGACTGAAAAGGAGACAATTGGGAAATGTTTTTTTTTTTTGCTGGAAAGAAAGAAAAACATTTTGAGTTTCTGTTTTATTTTGTTTTATTTAAATTAAGGCTAACTCATCCATTGTTCTTTAAAAATTAGGCAAGCAAGTCAAGATAGGATTAGTTAAGAGCATGTTTAAAGAAACTGTTAGATAACTGAAAGGTAACTGAGGAACAATTCCTCAACTGTAAAGAAACTGCTAGTAATGCATTGAAAAAGAAAAACCAGAGCCTGATTGAGGGGCTGCCATCCAGAGAGAAGAGAGGACTCAGGATTTGTAATTTACAATTGTCTTGAATATCTATAAAAGCAAATGAATCTAGAACCTGTCATTAAGGAAGCAGGACAATTTTTTATTTTCTTGTGCATAAATGTTTCAGACATTGTATTGAAAGCAAAACAATGAAATAACTCATTAAGAAGCCGAATGGCATCGACAAGAATCTTGTGATAGAAGGCATCTCAGACCAGGAACTAGACAAAGGCAAAGCCAACATAGACAATATATTTTTCTTTCCTCAACAAAAAAACCAGGTACAAATTATATAACCCAAAAACCGTGGAGGGTTCCGAAACACATGAAAACCGAAAACTACAATTCACAGGCCCAGTCAAACAGCAAGGGCCTGAAAACCCTTGAAACTATACTAATACTAGTCAAATAGCGAGGGCATGAAAACCCCTGAAACCACACACATACACGGAGGAAGCGAAACCCCAAGGGTTATACCCAACTAAAGACAGAGCAAGCAAAAGAAAACTCCCAAGGACGAGGCCGTGGAGCAGCGTTCCCTGGAATGACCTGCACACCACCACAAAACAGGGCAGCAGTTAACTAGGGCCATGAGACCAACAATACAGTGAAACAGATAACTAAGAGAGGAGCGAGGATATACTAGGAGAAGGTCTAACTCCGCGAAAGAGGACGAGAGCCGAGACTCGCAACAGAGGTTTTCTCCCAATAGAAATTCCATGAGAGAGTTTTGCCTGCTCACCAAAGAGCCAGAGGGTTAGAGGCTTCAAAACAAGAGGAGGAAATGAAACCAGAACAAGAAAATTACCTGAGAATGAGTTCGCTGAGCCATCCAGTGTAGTAGCAAGGCAAGAAACTGTGTTTACATAGAGCCAAATCATCACCAGACCCAACATCAAGAAAACAAGCATCACAAATAGAGTAGAGACGAAGTATGAGCCGGGTGACAGAGATGAATCAACTTGCAAGTGGAAAATCGACCTGAAAACCTCCAAGAACTAGTGAAGCAAACCACCACAGGGAGCAAGCGAAGGCACAACGCTAACAAACCACCATAGGGAACAAGCAAGGCACAACACTAACAAACCACCATATAGGACAAGCAAGGCACAACACTTACCAACCATCACAAGAACCAAGCGAAAGCACAACGCACCCATAGAGCCAAACCAGACCACGACAATGCAAGAATGAATTCCAAATACCCTTGTCAGGTGTGATAGACCGTGTTTGCAAACCTAAGGCCAGTATGAAGGGCAGGCCGAAAAACATAAATCGCATTAAAACCTCACACCAAAACCCTGCTACGTGTCCCTCCTCGGGATCGCCACCACAAAGCCACTTGATTGCCTTGAATTGGGGAAAATGGTTTTAAAACAAAGGTATTGAGAGGGAGGACTGAAGGTTTTTATGAAAAACACTAGCATGGACACCACCATTTTCAAGAAGGGCATTCTGAGCACATCATTGAAAAGTAAGTAGAGAAATTTACTTCTGATAATTCAAAAATTTGTTACTTGCAAAGGGAGGTTTGGATGCATGTTTTTCTATCATATTCGATTGCTGATGAATTTTATTGAGGATAATGAAATAAATCTTCCATATTTCTTACTTAATAGTCTAAGAAAGATGTTAGGGAATGTTCAAAGGAAAATTCAGTTTATAGAGAATACCATGTACCACCATGGTCTTGTTAAAATCCTCGTTGAATTTCATCTTAAAAATATGGGTGATAATTGGGAAAGCTTTTTAGTAAGGAATCATTTTAAGGAAGATACCTAAGAATAGTCGAGCAACAACAAAGCCAAGGGAGGGAGATAAAGAAAAATTGAAGAACCAATGGAACAAGAACAACAACAACCACAGAGTGGTAAGAGGATGTCATTCCTCTTGCAGAAATTTTAGAGAATATAAACAAGAAAGATGTTAGAAGAAAGAAAGTCAGCAAAAAGACAGAGAGCACACCCAAAACAGAAAAGCCTAAGATAGAAAGGAAGAAAGCAAAAATTCAAATGCCTCATGTGACAAGCTTAAGAAGAAGTACCAGACTCAATCCAGCAACAAAAGAACTGCCTTCAAAAAGTATGGAGCATATCGACTTAGAAGTAGAGGAAGATTCAAGGGTTTCTCTGCCAACTTTCATCACACCTCCTTAGAGCCTAGGCTGAAGAACACCTAAAATCGATCCTGTATAGCAAGATATTTATGATTATATTGAGTCTCTGGAGAAAATAGATGCGACAAAAATGTCGACTTTAAATAAAAAAGATGTCCAGTTTATTAAACCACAAGAACCTCTAGTGTTAAATGTTTTAAAACAAGAAATTTCCGAGCTGGAGACACTAAATAGGTACATTCAGAAGGAGAATCAAACCCTAAAGGTGTAGAGTGAAATCAAAATAGCTAAGAGTGACAATCTCCTTTTACACCTAAGTCTATGGTATAAGAAAAATAAGAAGCTGAAGCAGAAAAATAGAGCTCTACAAAGACAAGTCATAAACTTGAAGTACAAGATTCTCATGAAAAATCCAAGGATGGCAGTGGTCGGAAAGAAAGGGAAAAAGATGAAGTTGGATGTACTTGCAGAGGTCTCAAAAGAAATGTAGTAATTAAATAGGAGACATTAGTTTTGTGTTTTGCATGAGGACATGCAAAGACCTCAGCATGGGGGAATGTAGAGTCTCATGACTGTTTTATTTTTGACACCATTTCCATCCATTTTTCCTCTTTTCATCATTGCTATCAACTCAAATAAGCAGTAAACTATAGATTTTGACATGGTAAGGTACTCAGATGTATTATTTTTCATATTTATTAATGTGCCTTATTATTAAGTTAAAAGATTGTAATAGCTACAGAATTAACACGATTCTGCAGTTGTTTCATGATTCTGCAGCTATCTCCATGGTTTGTCGTATTCCAGTACGCCATCTAAGGAAAGAAGCACATGGGAAGATGGGGATTGATATCCTCCTATTCGCCCAAGCCAAATGATCAAGGGAATCGCCCACTGGCGCAGTCAAAGAATTAGGTAAATATGTGGATAAATAGAGCAGCAAGGGATCAAATAGATCACAACTCTCTAATTTTCTTTCTATAAAAAATCGTCGAGAAAATTTATTACTCTGTTATAGATTAGAATTCAGATTAGGATTGTTTTAGTTTTTTAAGGCATAAAAGTCTAAATTTGTTGAGCATGAATTCTATATATATAACATTGTAAACAAAAAGCAAGAGATGCATATGTAATCTTTAATTGACATTTTGAAGTTTTATAACTCTGTTCTTTTTAATTGAAGTATTCTTGTCAATCTCATGCGCAGTTAGTTGTTGAATTAAAATTATAAACTTGTTGTTTTGTGGAGGACCTCTGCAGACAGTCGAGGTTCAATATTTTATTTTTAGCTTAGTTCATTTTGTTTTCGTTATTTCCAGATATGCATTATCGCAACTTCAATTTCTTTGTAGTTATTTGTTTGCATTGTTTTGTTTGTTGTCTACCACTTTCAATCATTTGCATGCTTTCTAAAATTGAACTATGTACATAATCCTCTTCTTTTCATAGCAAATATGTTCGGTCAGATCGCATTCCTTCTGTTTTTGCTTTATTATATCAAGTAGAGTTGTTAATTGCAATGTGTGTAGATCTTAGCATAGATTGCTTTATAAATTTATTCTTGAATAGAAGTGATTATTTTTTTTAGAGCAGAAATAATTGTCTTTCTAGAATAGAAGTAGTTTATTCATAAGATTTTAGAATAAATTCCTTTTTAGTTCTTTTCAAAAACACAATTTATCTTAAAGAAGTTTTCATAGAATTTACAAAGCAGTTTTGTTTTTCCATCACCTTGCATAGTAATTCTTTTGAAACTAACAATAGTCAGTTGAATAAGATCATGATAGCTTGTCTTACTTTTCTTTTCAAGATTTGATTGTGTTGTAGCATTTTTGGTTTTGATAGGATACAATAAAATAGTCAAAAAATGAAAAATGATATTTTGAAAAAAATGTTAAGTTAGGATATGGACATAACAAAATTGAATAAAATGTTTTGAAAATATCTTGATGATGATGTCCATATCAAAGAAAATGTTAGGTTAGATGTCCTAAAAAGTCAAGACAAAAAGAAAATGTTAGGTTAAAAAGAAAAGAAAACAAATAAACTCTGAAAGTGAGCAAGCCCAAATGCCACTACTATTGTTTCTGCAAAATAATGGTTGTGTGCAGCTTGTCACAAATGCCACAACCCATGATAGTCAAATAGTTTAATCTTAACTGCTTCATGTTTTAAATTTGATGTTATAATTAGAGAATAAATATCTGGCCAAACTGTTTAATCTTGGCAGATCAGTAGTTAGGTAGAGAATAATAAGGTGCTCATCAGTTTAATCTGAGCCCTTGGATGTTATAAGGTTAGAATTAGATTGTTTGCTTTTGAAAAATAAGAAGAAAGGAAAAGGGTTTGCTAGCTTAAATGCACCCATTAAGTGAAGAAAAAATGATAGGATAAGCAAATGGTAAGTAGAGAAAGGTTGCAGAAGTATGATGACTGATTGGACAAAATGTACATTTATTGTGTTTTATTATATGTTTCTATGTCCATGAGGCAATTACACAAAGCAAATGAAGGTCTACAAGATAAATTAATTAACTTCCCTCATCCTCATTCATCCATATATACTAATTTCCCCTTCCCAACTTCATACAATTCATATTGATTCATTTTCCATAAAAAACCCCTTTTCCTAAGGTTAAAATCCCTTTTGCCTAGGAAAAGTGAAAGCCCCATGCTAAATCCCCTTTTACCCAAAAACCCACAAAAAGCTGTTTAGCCTAAGTATTGATGCATATATGTAAAAAGCAAATAACTTATGAAAAGGCTTTATACTTAGTGTATTTCCCCTTTCCGCTCATATTTCATATTAACTCTAACTTATAGTATTAAACCCCTAAAAGTTCCCTTTCCTGTATATATTAAATCCCTTTATTAAAATACCCTGAAACCATAAGTTTTATAATAAAACTACATATTTCATAACATATTGCATATTCGCAAATCACAAACTTTTCAACGTACATCCACTCTCCCCGCATTGCGATATGTGATTGCGATGGAATCGAACCCGACGTCATATATATCATAATTCAATGCCATTTCACATCTACCTCCATTGCAAGTCCCGACTAAAGCATTACCCTCTGCCATTGCGATCTCCGATATGTGATGGGAACCCGGACCCGACGCAGTATTAACCATGATATATTTTCCACGTCGTGTCCGGCCCTTATCGCATTCCTTTGTGGTGGGCCTTTCCTTCGCTAAACTGCGATTGTGATATGCGATGGGAACTCGGACCCGACGCAGTATTATCCATGATTTATTTCCACGTTGCGTTCGGCCCCTATCGCATTCCTTTGCGATGGGCCTTCCTCCGCTAAACTTCGATTGCGATATGCGATGAACCTGGACTCGATGTCATCTATCCACTCGAATTCATACAATTTCAAGTTCGCCATACCGTGTTTTGTGAAGGATTTCTTTGTTAAATTGTTTTTATGGTTTAAACAAAGAACCAACCTAAAACCTTTGTTTAACCATGAAACCCCGCTAATCTCAGTTTTTAACCCATAATAAAGCCATACCGCCATAATTAATCGTTGGGTCCCTCCATTACTCTTTCCTCTTACCTCCACGCTGCTCTTTTGCTCCACCACCATCCGATCCAATACATTCAAATCAAATGACTCTCAACGATTTCGGGTTGGCTCTCTGTCCGAGCATTACCCAATCGAAAAAGCAGTATTCGACTAACCTCCCCTTGCTACGTGTCAGGCTCAGATTGTATTGGGTGACCCCTCCCAAAATCGCCCGTGCCTCATAAGCAGTGTGATGAAAACCAAAACTACCTCCCGTATAATGACAAAATAACCACTGTTCACTTTGCGCCATATTTGAAAAAGAAAGTTGTTTTTCTGTTTAAACGCAAAAATCACCATTTTGGCTTTGTTTTTCCTCTTTACATAGTGAAACCCCCATAAGCCTCTGTGACCAATAAAACCATTATTTTACCTTCCGATACGCTCTGGACTCCTTCCAATATCCTTTCAAGCTCAATAAAACCATTGACAATCTTCTTTGTCACCTCTATTTTTCTTAATGATTTCTGTGTTTTGCAAATAAAAACCCCTGTTCCAGGCTTACAAAGAAAAAACCTGCATACAGTTTGAAGACAAATACAAAGATCTTACTATTGAAAAGCACAGTAAAAACCTGCAATACACAGTAAAGGTAAAAAGGAACCCAGTAAAGGTTACTCAGTAGGGTCAAAGGATATTCACAGAGTTTAAAGAGTATTAGATGACAAATCAAATGAAGAAATCAACTAGCGTAAATGATACAAACAATCAAGCAGCTTAAAGGGAAAAATGTCAAACAACAAAGCCAACACAACCTGAATAAAAGGGATAGCAAGAAGCAGTTCAATAGCTGCCCATATCTTCTTGTATGAATATATTTCCTTTCCTAGAATAGATCTTAATCTGCTTTAGGATATTTTCTTAGTTTCATTATTGTATAAATAACTCTCTTCTCGAGTTATTATGGGTTCAAAGTTTAAGGTTCATTATTCATTGTTTGTAAAATCTTGACTGTTCATTCTACTTTGAACCTAGTTGCACCTTTGAAGGAAGCTTTTGTAGACACTTGATATACTCAGTCTTTCTGGAACCTTAATACAAAGCAGAGGATTTTGAATTTGGTTTTACACAGTTTGTGTTATCCTGTAAGATTTTCCAGTTATCAATCATTATGTTTTTCTTCATATGCTTATGACTTATAGAGATATCTAGGTAGGAATAATTGTGTCTCAATTTATTCCTATAAGCTCATGAAGTGATAATCTATTAAGAGAATGGATTAATGAACTGTATGTTTAGCTAATCCCCTCTAATCAACAAATCATCAACATCTTTTGTAAGCTTAAGTATATTGCCTTGAATCTTTGGAACGTAGTTTAGAAGGTTTTCATTCTTATGATTGTTTTGTTTACAGTTTGGAAACTGTGATAATCATATTATTTTCTGTCTTCTTCTCACCACTATTTGATCTATATCACTGTGTAAAGTTTTATAGCAGCTCGCTGAGATATTAATATTATCCAAAGGATTAAGTATTTCAATTCTAAATCTGTCTTCATCCATTGGTCTTCCAAGACTCAAACCAAAAACCCCAAAACAATTATTTTAGATGCTCTGACATTGGTAGTTGACCTACTACTATCTCAGAGGTACAACATCAGACTGGTGCTGTTGCTGGGGATTCGAATTTCTTTTAAGTTTCCCTTGGGACAATGATATTCTTTTATTATTTTCCTTTAAGGTGATTAAAGGGTTTAGAAAGGTTAAAATCAATTACCTAGGCGACTCCACACTCCCAAGCTGGCTCCTTTTAAACATGCCAGATCTCGTTCAGAAGCTGACATAGTTAGTCCTTTGTTAAATCCTGAAAGGATTCTAAGAAAAGGAAGTTCTAAAAGGGGACACCAACCATATTCTTCTTCCTCTTCAGTCCTACATTCTGAAGAATTAGAATCATTTGACCCCTATAGTAATATCCCAGCTAATCCTGATTACTCCCATTTATCACCTAGGGTTGTTGAACTTCCAGATAAAGGAGTTGATTTTAAGTCAGCCTACCTTATTCATTCATTAGAATCTCATCCAATACCCACACTACCACTAGGATCACCTAAAACTGAATCTGATTTGGGCGTTAATCTACCAAAATATAAACCCACAGATTTCATATCCCCTACCACCTATCATTTTCCTTCCATTTTTGACCGACCTGAAGCTTCTTCTTCTAAAAAACCTGAAGAGACCTTCTCTATATATTCCAATCCTCTCTTTGAAACAAAAGAAGGTATTCTTTTACAAGTCCCAAAGTTAGTTTCTAGGACTCCTTTAAAGTCTTTCAGGAGATCTCCTCCTCCTTTACCTCCAACTAGTTCATCAACCCCTGAAACACCATCTTCTTCATCCTCTACATCCACACAAACACCTCATACTCCACCTCATACACCTCAAGCACGTCATACACCACCTGCTGTCATGGCTT
This sequence comes from Pinus tabuliformis, assembly GCA_031772625.1. NCBI lineage: Eukaryota > Viridiplantae > Streptophyta > Pinopsida > Pinales > Pinaceae > Pinus > Pinus tabuliformis. Next base: position 40,271,227 of record CM062818.1, read on the forward strand.
TCCGACTTGTTGTACAGGCTAGATATGATGCCTTAGTCTTACCTAATAACCTTGATGCATTCCCAGCTGGATACTTAAAATACCTTCCCAAGTACAATGGAGAAACTGGTCCCTCAGCAGAGGACCATCTTCAAGCTTTCCTAAACTTTGCAGACAACATGAATATTGAACAAGAAAACATTTATATGAGATTGTTTGTACAGTCACTTGAAGAAAATGTGAGGATTTGGTTTAGGCAATTATTCCATTAGAAATTGGGAAGAGCTTACAACTATATTTAAAAATCAATGGGGTGTGAAGAAGGATCCTCTTTACTTCCTCATAGAATTTGAAGAGCTTAAAAGGAACTTCGGTGAACCATTATTAGATTTTATCAAAAGATTCAAAAAACTCTATCACAAAATGCCTGCTGATTGTAAGCCCCTTGTAGCAACAGCTAAGTCTAGATTCTCTAAAGATTTTGATGATGACTTTGCTGTTATGTTATGAGAAAGAACTTCAAAAACTCTTGAAGGTATGCAAACGAACACTATAGAAGTAGAAGAAAATAGGGCAACCTCAACTTCTTTAAAACTTAAGGAAGAAAAGGCCCAAAGAAAACTCAAATCTATTCAAGAAGCCTCTAGTTCCTCTAAGACTAAATCAGAAGACTCAAAAATAGATGAAATAACATCTCTTCTTAGAAACCTATCAAATAGAATTTCAAAGATTGAGACCCAACCTAGGACAATACAACAAATAGTTACTAGACCCCAAAACCAAAATCAAGGTTAGTATAAAAGAAATCCACCACTACAAATTCTTCAGAGACCTAGCAATGATCAACAGGTTCTTACTTCTCTATTGATAGATGACCAACAACCTGATGATAATACTATGACAATTACTGAAGATATTAATAGTATGGATTCTTCTTCCAATCAAACAACCATCATTCCTCTCTTACAAAAAAATCAGGTTCAAGAAGATCAGGAAGCTTCACAGGTCTCTAAATATCATGCTTTCTTTGAATTTTTAATTGCAGAGTTAAACAAGAGGTATGATCTTAGGCCTAGGCCTATTCCTGGGAGACCTCCAAGGGAAACCCTAATAATTGAACCACGTACCAAAACTATTGAAGCTCAAACAACTCTTATTCAGCCCTTAGATCAGTTAATTGATACTACCCAAACCGGTAAAAACATTTTGACTACATTTAGTGTTGAAAAAGAATTAGAGAAGGTTAAGATCCCAATTCCACTGTCAAAACTTTCTAAAAACCCTGGTTACAAAAGCCAAGTCACAAAATGGATACAAAATACCTCGGTTAATGCTGAAGGTGATGTCATAAGTCTGCAAGATGAAAAACCAACAATAGTTTTTAGCCATAGTTTAGACATGATAGATGATATAGTGCCTCCTTTCTATGTAACTCTTAAAACAAATGATTCCATGTTGTATAATTGTATGCTTGATTTATGCCAAAATCTATCATGGACCATGTGAAGCTCGACATAACTAGATCCTACCATGACCTGTACACCTTTGTTCTAAAAGGGTGCTCTGTTTCGGATTGATCAAGGATCTAGTGGTTACCCTTGCCCAAATCCCAGTGAAAAGTGTAGTACTTGATATTGTTGTCACAGATATCTCTCCCAAGTTTGGAATGCTTCTTTCTAGGTCTTGCTGTGCCAAATTAGGGGGAACTCTACAGATGAATATGTCATATGCTACTATTCCTATTTATGGAGGAGAGCAATTAAGATTATATAGAGAGGTAAGATTTGTACATACTGTTTGTAAGGCCAAGGAACCATCCAATTTATGCAATAGATCAAGACTTTAGTTGTTTTCAACTCACTTCAAACCAGCATAAAACTTAAGTCAAAATTGAATAGGTAGTTGAAAGTCTTGAACCAAATCAAGTTGATATTTGGAAACTGTTCTTTGATGGCTCTTGCACGAAAGGTGGGGCAGGAGCTGGAGTAGTTTTAATTTCACCTGAAAAAGAAAATATAACCCAATCATGTAAATTAGACTTCGAAGTTACAAATAATGTGGCTGAATATGAAGCTTTCCTTTTAGGATTGCAATTAGCCAAAAGCTTAAAAGTTCAAACCTTAATTGTTTTTACTGATTCAGAACTTATTGTTAAACAAGTAAGAAATGTCTGCCAGACCAAGCACCCTAGACTTAGGTCCCACTGAAATGAAGTATGGGATTTAGTGGAAAACTTCTTCGATGCTTTTAATTTGACTCATATTCCCAGAGATCAGAATATTCATGCAGATGCCTTAGCTGTGTCTGCTAGCTCTTTTAAAATTCTTGATAATACTGATGTACTCTATCATATACAAGTCAAATATAGGCCATCTATTCCAAATAATCTGAAACATTGGCAAATATTTGAAGATGATGAACATTTGAAATCATTTCTGCAGGTAATAGACGATTTTTCATTTCTACAAATTGATGAAGATAGAACTGAAATAAATGAAAATACAAATGGAAATGATACTTCAGATTTTAAAACCCAAATTGTTAATCATGACATTATTCAATTATCTAATAATTTTATTCCAAAAGGACTCATTCCTTTAGAAAAATTGTTTGATCAAAATGATGTCTTCCGAAACCCTCAATGCATTTCTTCAGAAGATGACATAGAAGAGATTAACATTGGAACTGATGAAGATATCAAAAACATCAAAATATGTGCATCTCTAGACCTTGAAATCAAAGTTCAATGTCTTAAGTTACTGCAAAATTATAAGGATGTTTTTGCTTGGACTTATGCTGATCTAAAGACCTATGATGCTTCATTAATACAACGTAAGATTCCTTTGAAGCCAGAAGCAAAACCTTATCAACAGAAACTTAGAAGGATAAATCCAGCCCTTCTACCAACTGTAGAAAGGGAGATTAAGAAAATGCTAGATGCTCATATCATCCTCCCTCTTAGATATTCTAATTGGGTTGCAAATCTAGTTCCCGTTAGAAAGAAAAATGGAGAAATAAGACTCTGCGTGGATTTTAGAAATTTGAACAAGGCATCATTAAAAGATAATTATCCTTTGCCCAAAATGGATCAGTTACTTCAAATGGTTTCAGGAGCACAAAGACTTTCTATGCTTGATGGTTTTTCAGGTTATAATCAGGTTAATGTTGATACAACAGACAAAGAGGAGACAATATTTACTACTCCCTCGGGTACATTCATGCACGCTAGGATGCCATTTGGCTTAACTAATGCTGGAGCAACATTTCAGAGAGCTATGGACATAACTTTTATGGGTTAGGTAAATAAATTTGTGGTTATTTATCTTGATGACATAACTGTTTTTTCTAAATCTGATCAGAAACATCTAAAGCACTTGATGAAGGTTTTTGACAGGTGTAGAAAATTTGGAATATCATTGAACCCTAAGAAGTCCTTGTTTGCTGTCAAAGAAGGAAAATTGTTGGGCCATATAATTTCAAAGGAGGGAGTAGTAATTGACCCCAAACGAGTATTTGCCATTGAAACATTGAACTTACCTAGAAACAAGAAGGAGATTCAAGATTTTCTAGGCAAGATTAATTTTCTAAGGAGGTTTATTCCAAATTATGCAGAGATTGTAAAAGATATAACTGACATGCTCTGAAAGGACCATGAAGTCAAATGGATTGCCTCTTCTAGGCATGCATTTGAACAAATAAAAAGGGCTATCTCTGAAGCTCCCACCTTAGCCAGCCCTGATTATACTAAGCCATTTAGTATTTTCTCTTTTGCCTCTGAAACAACCCTTGCTGCCGTTCTATTACAGAAAAATGAAGATTCCCATGACCAACCCATAGCCTTTTTCAGTAAGGTTATGAGAGATGTTGAGCTTAAGTATGACATCATTGAGAAGCAAGCCTATGCCCTCATTCAAGCCCTGAAATCATTCAGGATGTATGTCTTACATTCACCTATTACTGCTTATGTCCCTAATAGTGTTGTGAAAATTGTCCTAACCCAACCAGACACTGATGGAAAAAGAGGTAGATGGATCACTCAAATTCTGGAGTTTGATCTAACTATCAAGACTACCAAGCTAGTAAAAGGTCAAGGATTAGCCAAGCTTCTAGCTGAATCCAACTGAAAAGTACTTGGAATCAATTCTGTTTTAGAAATACAAGGGAAGAATACACAAGAACCTTCTGTCCTTGCAGAAGGGGAGAATCCAAAAGAACCTTCCCTTCATCCTAAAGGGGAGAATCCACAAGAACCTCTACCTTCAGAGAAGATTAGTCCTACACACATTGATGAAAAATTCTTGTTGTCAAACTGGTATCAAGATATTGTAAATTTCTTGATCCATTTTGAGTGTCGAGCATCATTCTCCAAAACCCATTGTAAAACCCTTAATTTAAAATCCGTCAAGTACCGCATTATAAATGAAAATTTATACTGGAAAGATCCACTGAATGTTTTGTTTTTATGTTTAACTTAATAAAAAACTGAAGGAATCATTGATCAATCTTGCTTGGAGATCAAGAGCATACAAGATTCTGAGGGGAGTATTTTATTGGCCCACACTGTTCTTAAAAGTAGGGGCAAAGGTCAAAGGTTGTGTTCCTTGTCAAATGTTTGCTGGTAAACAAAAATTAGCAGCTCTTCCACTTGTTCCATCAATAGTTTCAACACCTTTTTCTCAATGGGGATTAGATTTTGTTGGAGATTCACCCCACTTCAAGTAATCAACGTAGATGGATCCTCATTGCAACAGACTACTTTACTAAATGGTTGGAAGCAATTCCAGTCAGAAATGCTACTGATTCAGTAGTAATTAAGTTTATTGAGGAAAATATCTTATCTAGATTTGGTTGCCCAACTCAAATTTTCACTGATAATGCAACAACTTTTTCTAGTGTTAAAATGATTGAATTTTGCCAGAAATATCAAATTCTGTTACATCATTCAACTCCATACTACCCTCAAGGTAATGGCCTTGCAGAGTCATCAAACAAAAGTCTGGTAAAGGTAATAAAAAAGACTCTAGCTGATCATAAGAAGAGCTGGGATTCACATTTGATTTATGCAGTATGGGCAAACATAATTACTCCAAAGAGATCAACTGGCAAATCTCCATTTCAGTTAGTCTATGGGAAAGATGCAATTTTCCCTACCAATTTGGCCTTCCCTGTTTTAAAATTCCTGCAGGATTCAACAGATGAACCTGATGATTTTTCAAGAAGAATAAATCAGATTATTGAACTTAATGAAAACAGAGATGAAGTTCAATACAAATTGAATAAATATCAGAATAAGATGAAGGCCCTGTTTGACAGAAGAGCCAGGGAGAGGGACTTTAAGGAAGGTGATCTAGTTCTAAGATGGGATGCCAGGAGAGAAGAGAAAGGAAAGCATGGCAAATTTGACAATCTATGGTTTGGACCTTTAGCAATTGCTGAAGTGAAGGGTAACAACACTTTTGTGCTGCAGAATCTTGAGGGGCTATATTCCACTTATCCTGTAAATGGAAGGTTTCTCAAACATTACATTCAGTACTAAGAAGTTGAAATAGTTTTCATTGTAAATACTCTGGTTTTATTTTACTTTTCAAGATGTCAGTGTGATCTTTTTACAGCAAGGACTCCATAACCCGAGGAGAAGGCACATCGATCTGTAGGTTCTCTGCATTCTACAGGAGAAAACAGTTCCCAGATGGAGCCAATGTTGTAGCATTTTTGGTTTTGATAGGATAGAATAAAATAGTCAAAAAATAAAAAAATGATATTTTGAAAAAAATGTTAAGTTAGGATATGGACACAACAAAATTGAATAAGATGTTTTGAAAATATTTTGATGATGATGTCCATATTAAAGAAAATGTTAGGTTATATGTCCTAAAAAATCAAGACAAAAAGCAAATGTTAGGTTAGAAATAAAAGAAAACAAATAAACTTTGAAAGTGAGCAAGTCTAAATGCTACTACTATTGTTTCTGCAAAATAATGGTTGTGTGCAGCTTGTCATAAATGCCACCACCCATGACAGTCAAATAGTTTAATCTTGACTGCTTCATGCTTTAAATTTGATGTTATAATTAGAGAATAAAGATCTGGCCAAATTGTTTAATCTTGGCAGATCCGTAGTTAGGTAGAGAATAATAAGGTGCTCATCAGTTTAATTTGAGTCCTTGGATGTTATAAGGTTAGAATTAGATTGTTTTCTTTTTTGAAAAATAAGAAGAAAGGAAAAGGGTTTGCTAGCTTAAATGCACCCATTAAGTGAAGAAAAAATGATAGGATAAACAAAGGGTAAGTAGAGAAAGGTTGCAGAAATATAATGACTCATTGGACAAAATGTACATTTATCATGTTTTACTATATGTTTCTATGTCCATGAGACAATTACACAAAGAAAATGAAGGTCTACAAGATAAATTAATTAACTTCCCTCATCCTCATTCATCCATATATACTAATTTCCCCTTCCCACCTTCATATAGTTCATATTCATTCATTTTCCATAAAAAACCCCTTTTCCTAAGGTTAAAATCCCTTTTGCCTAGGAAAAGTGAAAACCCCATGCTAAATCCCCTTTTACCCAAAAACCCACAAAAAGTTGTTTAGCCTAAATATTGATGCATATATGTAAAAAACAAATAACTTATGAAAAAGCTTTATACTTAGCGTATTTCCCTTTTCCGCTCATATTTCATGTTAACTCTAACTTATAGTATTAAACCGCTAAAAGTTCCCTTTCCCGTATATATTAACTCCCTTTATTAAAATACCCTGAAACCATAAGTTTTATAATAAAACTATGTATTTCATAACATATCGCATATTCGCGGATCACAAACTTTTCAACGTGCATCCACTCTGCCTGCATTGCGATATGTGATTGCGATGGACCCGGACCTGACACAATATATATCATAATTCAATGCCATTTCGCATCTGCCTCCATCGCAAGTCCCAGCTAAAGAATTACCCTCCGCCATTGCGATCTCCGATATGCGATGGGAACCCGGACCCGACGCAGTATTAACCATGATATATTTTCCACGCCGCGTCTGGCTCTTATCGCATTCCTTTGCTATGGGCCTTTCCTTCGCTAAACTGCGATTGCGATATGCGATGGGAATCCAGATCAGATGCAGTGTTATCCATGATTTATTTCTACGTCGTGTTGGGCCCCTATCTCATTCCTTTGCGATGGGTCTTTCTCTGCTAAACTTCGATTGCGATATGTGATGAACTCGGACCCGATGTCATCCATCTGCCTGAATTCATATAATTTCAAGTCCGCTATACTGTGTTTTGCGAAGGATTTCTTTGTTAAATCAGTTTTATGGTTTAAACAAAGAACCAACCTAAAACCTTTGTTTAACCATAAAACCGCGCTAATCTCAGTTTTTAACCCATAATAAAGCCACACCGCCAGAATTAATCGTTGGGTCCCTCTGTTACTCTTTCCTCTTACCTCTGTGCTGCTCTTTCACTCCACCACCGTCTGATCCAATACATTCAAATCAAATGACCCTCAGCGATTTCGGGTTGGCTCTCTGTTCGAGCATTACCCACCTGAAAAAGTGGTATTCCACTAACCTCCCCTTGCTACATGTCAAGCTTAGATTGTATCGGGTGACCCCTCCCAAAACCGCCCGTGCCTCATAAGTGGTGTGATGAAAACCAAAACCACCTCCCGCATAACGACAAAATGACCACTGTTCACTTTGCGCCATATTTCAAAAAGAAAGTTGTTTTTCCATTTAAACGCAAAAATCACCATTTTGGCTTTGTTTCGCCCGTTTACACAGTGAAACCCCCATAAGCCTCTGCGACCAATAAAACCATTGTTTTACCTTCTGATACACTCTGGACTCCTTCTAATATCCTTTCAATCTCAATAAAACCATTGACGACCCTCTCTCTCACCTCTGTTTTTCTTAACGATTTCTGTGTTTTGCAGGTAAAAACCCCTGTTCTAGGCTTACAAAGAAAAAACCTGCATACAGTTTGAAGACAAATACGAAGATCTTACTGTTGAAAAGCACAGTAAAAACCTGAAATGCACAGTAAAGGTAAAAAGGAACCTAGTAAAGGTTACTCAACAGGGTCAAAGGATATTCATAGAGTTTAAAGAGTATCAGATGAAAGATCAAATGAAGAAATCAACCGGCGTAAAGGATACAAACAATCAAGCAGCTTAAAGGGCAAAATATCAAACAACAAAGCCAACACAACCTGAATAAAAGGGACAACAAGAAGCAATTCAATAGCTGCCCCTATCTTCTTGTATGAAGATCTTTCATTTCCTAGAATAAATCTTAATTAGTTTTAGGATATTTTCTTAGTTTCATTATTGTATAAATAACTCTCTTCTCGAGTTGTTATGGGTTCAAGGTTTAAGGTTCATTGTTCAAGGTTCATTATTCATTGCTTGTAAAGTCTTGAATGTTCATTCTACTTTGAACCTGGTTGCACCTTTGAAGGAAGCTTTTGTAGACACTTGATGTATTCAGTCTTTTTGGAGCCTTAATACAAAGCAGAGGATTCTGAATTTGGTTTTACACAATTTTTGTTATCCTGTAAGTTTTTCCAGTTATCAATCATTATGTTTTTCTTCATATGCTTATGACTTATAGAGATATCTAGGTAGGAATAATTGTGTCTCAATTTATTCCTATAAGCTCCCGAAGTGATCATCTATTAAGAGAATGGATTAATGAACTGTATGTTTAGCTAATCCCCTCTAATCAATAAATCATCAGTATCTTTTGTAAGCTTAAGTATATTGCCTTAAATCTTTGGAACGTAGTTTAGAAGGTTTTCATTTTTATGATTGTTTTGTTTTATAGTCAGGAAACTGTGATAATCATATTATTTTATGTCTTCTTCTCACCACTATTTGATTTATATCACTATGTAAAGTTTTATGGCAACCCTTTGCTGAGATATTAATATTATCCAAAGGATTAAGTATTTCAATTCTAAATCTGTCTTCATTCATTGGTCTTCCAAAACTCAAACCAAAAACTCCAAAACAATTATTTTAGATGCTCTAGCATTGGTAGCTGACCTACTACTATCTCATAGGTACAACAGATTGTAGGAATTAAATTGTAAATATTCAATTTCATTAGGAACATAGGAATAAAGAAAATCCTTAAAACAAACATAATCATTGTCTTAATAAACTCAGAAAGACTTCTAGCATTTATAGTGTACTTGTACTTCACAAGTTTACCAAATTCAGTTGACAATTTATGTAAGCAATTTAAAAACATTAAATTGACTAAACAAGTGTTAGGATTAATTCCTTTCATATCAGTGTATTCCCATGCATAAGTAGAGGAATGTTCTTGTAACATCTTTATCAATTCTCTATTTTGGGATTCTTCCAAATTATCATCAATGTTCAAAGTTTTCCCTAGAAAGATTTATATTAAAGAATTGTCAAAATTTTCCATAGAATGTAAAGCCATTTGATGAGATGATAAATATTCAACATTGTATTGTTCTTAAAAATTTTGGTCTTGTTCACAATACGAGGAAGAATCATTATTATTCATTAGATTTAAAATTTAATCTTCTTCATATATTTGCGAAGTAGCAAATATTAGTTGTATATCAAAATCATCATTATCATCATCTTTCCAAACTTCACTTTCTACTTCTATTGTTGATTTTGTTGGAGGATATAATGTGTATTTATTAGTAGAACTTCCATCAGAGATAAACATATCACCAGATATACAACTTATAAAAGCACCAGCTATATGGTCTGCCTAGAATCAATGGGTGTTTCCTAAATTATTCTTGGGAGTTAAAATCATAAAATCAACACAATATTCCTAAGAATCTAAGGAGACAAATACATCTTTTAATACATCATTTGGTTTGATAATAGATATATCTTCTAACTGTAGTAATGTTGGTGTGTATTGAAGATTAGAAAGTTTTAATTGATTCATAGTTTGTTTACTCGTGATATTGATATTTTCTCCTCAATCAATCGATGTGTTTGGAATCTCGACACCATTAATGTTTGTTTTTACAATGGGGCTATCTGAATCTAGATATTTTTGAACTATTGGTTTTCCCATCATAATGTCTGCAATTTTTCCAACTAGCTAATTTTTTTTTAACTTATTTTCTTTTTCTTCTTGGTTTTTAATGCTTAACTCCTTGATTGTCTTTGCAAATATCGGTATTTCCCTTATAGCATGTAATAAAGGAATTTTGATGCAAACATTTTTCAATTCATCTAACATATCATATTTAGACAACACAATTTGTTTTTCTATTGTTTTGTCACTTTTTAGCCTTTCAGAAAAGGGTGAATTTTGAACATAAACAAAAGGTTGTTTTGTAATGGGAGTTGAATTTATTGAGGTATCATGTATAGGGGTGTTGTCTTTCTGAGGAATTTCTTCTTGATTAAGAGATGTTTCTTTTTCAAGCGGATCGTCCACTCTAGATTCCTGAATAACAATAGATGGTAACTTATTTTTCAAAACTCTACCAAATCTAAGTTGGACATCATTTAGATCTAATGGAGTTATCATGCAAACTTGGAAATTCTGACCTTCTATATTGAAAGTAGGTTGTGAATTTTTGTTATTCAGATTTGGAAGTGGTTGAGCAAGTAGTTGATTGGTTTTTTGGGGGTATGATGTGGATGGTAATTGAAGTGGTTGATTAGAAGGTTGAGTTTGATTTTGAAATTGTGGAAAAGTTTTTGATTGAGGAGGGTAATATGGAGGTTGATATGGAATAAATGGTTGTTGAAATTGATTATACTGAGGATTCCTAGGAGGATACTGCCAACCTTGTGTCCATAATGGATTTTGAGGTGGATAACTTTGCCAAGGAATTGGAGTATTCCAATTGTTCTGAGGTTGTGCAAATGATTGGTATTGAGGATTAAGACCTTGTACCATATTTGGTTGTTGTGGTGGCCATGGTATTTTACCAATAAAACAAAGTGACTCAGCTTGGCTTGCTTCAACTTCATTTTGCAAGACTGCTTTAAGTCCAGGAATTGAAGGGAATTCCTTTGTGATATGACTTTTTGCACAGATAGCACATATTTCTACACTATCAAGAGGACATTCTCTTAGAGCATGTTTCTTTTTGCATTTAGGACAAAAAATTGATAATGCAACATTTTTAGCTTTTTGCTTGTTTTGAACCTTAAGAGTATCTATTTGTTCACTAATACTCCCTAAGATATCTATTTTGAAGTTGTCAAGCAAATTTCCTATTTCTACTATACTTATCGTTGTTGATATAGATTGTCATTGATGTCAATATGGAAATATTCTAGATACTAAATGATGATATAAAGCCAAGGAGAAGCAAAACAGATCCGTGAAGAAACAGGAGCGAGAAGCCATCATGAAGCCAAAGTGTAAGAGCAGAATACTGAGGAGAAGCCACAGGAAAGCCAAGCCATGAGTAAGAGTTTGTTACAAATTGTTCTTATTAAAATATCGCATATGCTCAAGAGTAAGAGCCATATCAGAGATATCGCATGAAATATCGGAGGAGCCAACATATCGGAGGAGTTGACATCGGAGGAGCCATATTGGGAGTATCGCATGTAATATATGCCCAAGAATAACTGATAGGAAGAATTCATCAGGAGCAAAGAGGATCACGCAGTGAGAAAAGAGCCAATAGGAGCAACAACTATCGGAAGAGCGGGGATAGGAAAGTACGACTCAAGTCTCGCATTCGTGAAGTCCTGAAAACTGTCGTTTGTGATAAAGTTGTGAACCCGATTGAGTTATCAAAAGAAGCTTATTGGAATACCACATCGCAAGTTATGAAAGGCTTGTCACATTGAATCCCTCGACTACGATATAAGGTGCGGACTCGATTGCTCCATTATAAACCACCCTATTGTAATATCGCATCCGCGTGTATTGGAACCTTCACATCGCAATTCATAAATGAATGTCACATTAAAACCTCGATTATGATATGAGTATGCGGACCCGCTACACCATTATAAAAATTCCTAAAGAAATATTGCATCTGTCACATATCGCAAGTCTTGAAGAGATGTAGCAATGGAAAACCGCCGATTGTGATAGGGCTGTGGACCCGACAGGGTTATTAAAAACTGCTTAATATCGCATTGCATCCGCTCCGTCGGCAGTAGTGGAATCATTGTGTTATGTGCAAACCTCCGTAAAAATGCGATTGCGAATAAGGTGATGATGTGGCTGGTGGGACCAACCATTATATGTTTTTTTAACTATGTAGAAATATGAAGATTGATGATGTTGATATCAGAGGACAAAGTATGTTATGGGCACGACTTGTAAAAGACCTCCGGACGCTGCGATTGCGATTAAAGGAATGATGTGGCACATGGGATCTCCAATATGGGTATAACCTCTCTCGTGATGCGATTTCCATGAACAATTAATGTTTATTGTATGAATATTAAAAAGGGCCACTTTGATATAGTTTTAATATGCAACACTTTTGTAATTCGGCCTCTCTTCTGAATGAACGTGTCCTTTGAGCATTGGTGAACTTGAAGAGACAGAGGAAGTCGAAGAGCGAGTGCAGAGGAAGCCGAAGATCAAGCGAGAGGAAAGGAAGCCAAAGGTCATGGGTATCAGACATATATAACAGAGAACAAGGGAAGTTTACAGCTTGACGAACTATAAGAAACAGAGGATGCCGAAGGTCTAGTAGACGTGGAAGAAGCAAGAGGACAAAAGTAAGTTGTAGGTCTAGTAGGGTTGGGAGGAGAGAATTACTACCAAACAGATCCAGAAAATTTACAGCAGAGGGTTGGATCCCTTGGGGTTGGTGCCTCAGAACTGGAAGGATTGGTGTCCTAGGAGTTGGTGCTCCTAAATCCAAGGTTGGTGCCTTGAAAAGACAGGGTTGGTGCTCTGGAGGTTGGAGCCTCACAAAAAGTCCAAGTTGGTGCTTGGCAACTGGTTGAAGTCTTATATACATTGTACTTGATTTAGTGCAAAGATTATATTAATAAAATCATTTATTCCTGGTATTTATTTCTGTGTTATAAATATAAATGATTTAACTGGAAAAATAACAATTGAAAAGAAATAATGATTCACCCCCCCAGTATTTCCAACAATTGGTATCAGATCCAGCTTTTTCATATTAGCCTAACAGCTTGAAGAAGGATTCTTAGTCATGATGAGAAATCAAGAAGTGTCAGGAAGACCTCCTTTGTTCGATGGCACAAATTTTGGTTTTTGGAAAAAGAGAATGTCATACTACTTGATGTCTCTTGGACCTGAAGTTTGGCATTTAGTTTTAAATGAGTACACAACTCCTTCCACTCTTCCAACAAATCAAGATGAAAGGAAAGCTTACATTGCAAATGCAAAAGCCTTAAACTCCATCAGTAGTGGAATCACTGAATCTGAATTTACAAAAGTCATGAATTATAACTCGGCCAAAGAAATATGGGATAAGCTAATTAGCTTATACGATGGGGACTCCAAAGTTAAAAAGGTGTTGTGGTAAAACACAACCCCCCCATTATTTACTTGTTTACTTCAAACGATGGGGACCCTTTCTATAAAGTTTGTAACTAAACGCCTTTTAGGACTTTTATTATCCTACGATTTACTTCATTTGGTTAATTGGTTTGTAAATGACATTCCTTTGAAGTTTAATCAATTGTGTCGCCTAGGTTAAAAAATGAATTTATTGTAAATATTAATCTTTAATTGAATCTTTATTAATGTTTTAATTTTTCTCTAAATAACTAAGCCAAATTGTAATTCATTTTTAAGATTATCAAATACCAAAAATAACTGTAGTTTATAACAAGGAATCTAACTATAAATAGATCCCATTTAATTTCATTTTAAAACTTAACCAAACCTTATTAAATTTAGAACAAAAATATAATAATAATAATAATAATAAAATAATACAAATAATAAAAATTTATAACACGATCACTCCATCACATCGCAAGTTCTCAACAAAACAAATGTTACAAACCCTGATCCACAGTTTCATGCGATGCGATATTAAGTCAAACGTTGACTTTCATTTTGATGTCATTCTCACATTCGTTGTTTTAAGTTGATTTGAAATTCATTAGTAAATGACTTATGTACATTAACTTAGGTTATAAAATATATATATATATATATATATATATATATATATATATATATATATATATATATATAATTAATTAATTAATTAATTTAAATTAATTATTAATTAGATTAATATTAAGTATTTAATTAATTTATAAATAGTTAATTTGTTTTATAGTTAGATTAAAATTAATTATTAGATAATTAAAATATAATTTAGGATTAGAATTTAATTAAAATTTTTGATTTTTTTTAGCCAAGCAACAGAATTTCCAGAATTATGCTAGATTTGACTTATCAACTTTGGAGGCCCATAAATTGAGTTTTACTTGGCCAAATGAAGTCCAAGATAGCTCATTGGAAAGATAAAATCAATGAGAACATTTCTGAGGAGGTTTCACTAACAGATTTAGTCATTTATTGGGTCTAAAATCAGGCAGAAGATCAAGCTCCGAATTTTTAAACAAAATCAATTTTCTGAGTTTTATTTTCTTCATTTTCATTTGCCCAAGCATCTTCTAAGTGAAGATTTATTCGTCAATAATATCCTTGTCCAATTAAAATCATCATATGCATCAATAGAAAGCTCAGATTTCATTTTCAATTAATTAATTGCATTTGATTGGATTTGTTTTAATGTCAGAAATGACATCTTGATTTTATTGTTGCATTTTAATTTATTTTGATTTCTTTTTGTAGGAAAACAATAGAAGAGATATGGAGAAAATGATCTCAATCAATGAGAATGCTCCAACAATTAAAGATTGGAATTTTGAGCAAATAAAATTTGATTGGGTAGATTTATTCTTCAACAAACTTTCTTCTCAAAAATACCTTTGGAAATATTATAAATAGCAGATTGCAGAATGTAATTAGGGGCTGCTCTCCTCTGCAATTTTGGACTTCTAAAAGCACTTCTGCAATAGGAATTTAGAGTTGTAGGAGGGAAGAGAGAAAATCTCAAATCTGAGGACTATTGAAAATTTTCTTTTGTATCTTGAATTATGTATGATGGGTAGAGTTTGCACTATTGAAGCTCTAGTTTTGAAAGCAGAAGTTCAAGCAATGTAAAGGACTGTTGGAGACCAGGGTCAAAGAAATAGATCTAATAAATTGGTATTTATAATACTACTGTTTCAAATACTAGTTTCATTTTTATGATAACAAGAATGTGTTATTTTATTCATGTTTGTGCACTTATGTTGATATGGGTAATTTGTCTCAATGTTGTTATTATGTATCTCTGCTCTTATGGATTAAATTTTGATTTTTGAGTAACTATTTACTCAAAAATATGTCTTATAAAACTGATTTATTAAATAACAATGTGTTGTGAATTATTTCTGCATATTATTGTTAAATTATTGGATTTACTGATTTGACAATCAATATTATGTTTGTGAACTACTCCCTGAATGTTGTTGGTTTATTATTTCAGTTAAGAGGTCTCAATAAGATGTGTTTAGGTATTCACAAATGCTAGTTAATTGAACTACTTCGTTAGATTTATATTAACTAAAAGCCAGACATATTTAAATCCCCATCATTTAATTATCTTGCTCTTAGTTGGGTTAGATATATATCTACCTAATTAAGATAGGATTAGGATTAGTTTCTTTTGCTTGCATTATAAAATAAATTTGCATTTAGATTAAGTTCTACATTTTTTTAAGGCCTCCTCTCAAAGAGGCAAAATTGTAATTGTGGCTTAGCTGAACCCCAATCAGCTTAAGACTCATTCTCTTGCCCGATCAGCAAGAAGAAGTGATCTGATATCCCTGTTTATTAGTAGTTAAAGATACATCGTAAACCAATAGCGATAGGGAAAAGGTAACTGGACCTAGTTAAACCAGTCACAGCCACTACTCCAAATGGAAAAGGAGTTGCTTTAGGTCCGGACCGGGTGGTTATCCCCAAAGTTGAGGCAGACCTTTTTGGCCCTCAACATTTTTTGCGCTAGAAGGAGGGCCTAAAACTTGTTGTCTATTGGAGTCTTTTCAATTTTAAAATTTTATTTAATCACAATGGCTCCTCTTAAACTTCCAATTTAGAGTTGTATCCATAGACGTATATCTTCCAATACTCCACCCGAAGTGGTTAGACTTGTCTCAAGTAAAGTTTAATGGTAAGATAAATTCTTCTGCTTTTAATCACGCCTTTCAATTTCAAAAAGTTTCAAATTATGATTTTCAAGGAATTGATGAAGGCATTTTATGCAGAATTTTTATTCTCACATTTGCGGCAAAAGCGAGAAATTGGTGTAGAACTCTTCTAGTTCCCTCAATTCACAGCTGGGATCAATTTGTTACAATTTTCATTTGTAAATTTGACGGCTATGATTATGAACAGGTATGTGATGAAATGGAATATCTACGAAGATTTGAAATTGAGTTTGTTAGAGATTTTAATATTCGATTTCATTTGAATTGTTTAAAATTTAAAGTTGAAAATAAACCTATGGAAAAAGAATCACTAGATTGGTTTGAACATACTTGCTTTCTTCTTCCCATTCCCAATCCATATGAAATTAGTTCAAGCTTTGTTCCATCCCCTTCCACCATAAATGAGAATTCCAATATGGATGTGAAAATAAATTATGATGAAGTGGTCTCACAAAGCTTAGAAAATATTTCTAACCAAATGCAAGAAGATAACAACAACAATTTTGGAGAAAGAGTTGCCTTGAAATCTGAAAGTTACTTTGCAGTGAATTCAGAAAATCAGATCGCAAATCATCAAGTACAAGCAACAATCAAAGTAAATAATAACACACAAACTGCTGTACAAATTTCTGAATTTTTTCATGATGAGCAAATGCCAAATTCAGAGAACCAAAGCACAATTCTTCAAGAAAGCACGAGTAGACAAAGGAATGATCTACAATCTGAAATTTACAATGAGCATAATGTACAAGAGTTCTCAAACAGAGACATTTTTAAATGCATTGTTTCAGATTCACATTTTTCCCTTTATCCTGATATTTTTACTGATGGTAATTTTCCTCATCTTGTTAGTAATAATATTTCAGAAAATAAAGAGGTTGATCTAAATGAATTACCAATAAGTTTTTATCAAGATAGAAAAACAATTATTCATCATTTGCCATTAATGAACATGAAATTTTTATTCCTCGTTTTTATATATTGGACAAGATCGAAGGAAATTCCAGAGAATATTGTGAAGTCGTTTAGATAATTATTTTGACATTGAAGATGTTGATTTCTATCCTCATGAGAAAATTCAAATAACATCTGAGAATGAGGAACGTTCCAATAGATAAATTATTCCAACCAATCCTCATTCTAGAGTAGCAAATTATCTTCATGATTTCACCATTCAAGAAAACATTCCAATTTATTATTCATATCATGATCAAGCTCTCATTCCTACTCATAATCATAATTCTCTTTCTAATTCACAAGTTGGAATTGACAATTATTCAAATTCCATTATTTTGGCCAATCCTTGTGAAAAATAAATTATTTCAAAACAATCCCAACTGTGTTGTAACATTAGTTGTACCAATAGTGATTTCATTTTTTTTTTTTTCACTTATTTTGTTTAAATTTAGATTTATTTTCTGATTTTATTTTTCAAAATTTTGACACTTTAAGCTGACATATTGAGCACTTTACTAGAGAACACTCAATTGATGCATTTCCCTATTGGGAAATCAAAGTTTCATATTATAACCATGAACATCAAAAGTTATTAATATTTCAATTTCAACAAATGTTCATCTCTTATCAATTGGGTTTTTCTTCTCAAAGGCAGTGTCAACAAGAGAGTGCATTTTCACAACCCAACCAATAATCTAATCCAATTAATAATTTTCCATTTTATTTAACAGATTTCCATCCATTTTCATTGCCCTATTTAAAAATGATTTGGAAAGTTTTCCTTCAAGGGAGATTGTTAATAGTTTAACATTAGCAAATAACACTAACATTTTTTTTCAGGCCTTTGGATCTAAAAGCTCAACTCCACAATCTAGCCTGTTATCTTCTCTTTTCAAACCTTTTCAATCATTAATAGAAATCCATCCAGATTTCTATGATCCAATTGGTATTCAATTGGAAAGGAAATTTCAAGAGAAGGAGATTTTAATTAAGTTGTTAATAATAACTGTGAATTCTACTTACAGATTTATTTTTCTTAGTTTAATTAGATTTGTATTTTTATTATAAACATTTGAACTGTATATATATGAAGGAATTTAAAATAAGAGAATAACTACACTGGAAATATGACTATACCTAGTCATTTTCATGTATATGGTTAGAATAGCAGTAAAATTAATTTAGTTCGTTTATTTTATGTAGTTAATTTATTCTTAATAGTTCTGCAGATTAAAAAAATAAAGCAAAACAATCAACCTTCTCATACATGTTTAATGAAACATTTTCTCCTCATCGGAAACTTTTTGATTCTTGCTTTCCATTTTTAAATCAAAATCTATTGCAACAATACCTTTACTCATGACTATATCTCTGCCTATTTTGAATAATGTCTTGACTAAATTCAATTGAGTTGCACTTGGCACCGATCACCTCAAAACCACTTTTCTTCATTTTGATATTTCCTTCTAAGATTTTCTTTTGAAATTTATATATCAAAGGTTTTGATGATACAAAGCTTCTTGACATCATTATCCCGTAAAAAATATAAATGTCTGAGCTCAAAAGCTTAATACCAATTTGATTATTATTAATCAGTGTAACTTTTCACTATAATCACATGAATTTTATGTTATTTTCCTCAAAATTGGTTAAAATGACCTTAAGGGTGTCCATGCTATTATGTGCACACATTTGAATCTGTAATTATATTCTTTCATAATGAGTGTCTTTATCTTATTATGATCATTAGTTTATTGTCTGACGCTGCAATACGCATCATATTTATTTACTAAAGACATTATTGAATAATCACTATAACAATACATATTTTTCTCAAGTTAATTCGGAATGAGCAGAGGTAAAAAATCGTTGTTGCAAAACAAAAAGGAGCATATTCTCATTTATGTTTCTGGTGAATTATATGAACTTCAAATTTTCTAAACATGAATAATTGATTTCCTTTAGCTTGATTTCCCACTTTAATTTAGAATAAATAATGAGATGATTTTGAACAAAGTCAGAATTTTGATAAATCCAAGGAAGAATTTGAAAATTCATGAGGTAAAATTTACAGACAATTTCCTTCCAGGTATGCATTTACAAGTTCATTTTCATTTAATTTCCCTTTTCCTTAGTTTATTTTTGATTCTTGTTCTATTTCATTTGCAGGTTTTCATTTGTTTTCGAAACTTGAAGTAAGCAACAAACCCATTTCAAATTTGCAAGAGGTTCAGGGAAATTTTATTTGTTGTTCATTAGAATTTGAGCATTCTTTAACTTTGCTTTCATTCATTAGAAAACCCAATAGAAATTTAAAACAGTATCGGAAAATTCATATTGGAACATTTCATATCGCCGATACTACAAAGTCCATACATCTCCGATGTTCCTTTTCAATCATTCTCTGATAAAATGACTTTACCAATATTATGATGTTCCCACAATTCTGGACCCGATATGAAATTTAAATCAAGTTCATAAAAAATATCGCGTCCATTCAGTCACAATAATGGTAGGGTCATAAGTTTAAAAGTACCGATGACCCGAAGCCAATATGATATTAAAATTCTCATAATAAATTTATCGGGTCCATTCTTCATCGCATATTAGCGTATCAAAAATATTACATCATGTACTTAAGTTTGTCGATTGCCGATTTCTTTTGAGATCCAAAGCCGGTCCCACCTAAGAGCCACGTCATCCATCGCATTCTCGCTATCGCAAGAATCATATTGGCATTTCCGACATGACTATTTTTTAATATTCCAATATGCCAATATCGCAATCTCTTCTTTGCATTTTTATTTATGCTCATATCAGAATTCTGAATCTGCGATGTGAAGTACAAATCATGATTTGACTATTCCCCGATTCTCGATATAACAATTCTTCAATATTGTGATTGCTCCATCTCATCGCATATATTCTCATTGCATGTTCTCATATTGCAAATTTGCCATTGCAACAAATATATCGCATTGCAAAATTAAAGTGAAACCTTATCTTAATATTTTCCGATGCGATAGACTCCAGTGCATGCCTCTATGCCATTAACATTTAATCAATATATGGCATATCAGTAAAGGTGAAATTTTGCAGATTGAACTTTAAGCATAGTGAAGAAACATGCAATGCGAATCATCCGATAAGGCGTTGTGTTATATGAAATATTTTAAAACAATCTTGGATAACCAAAATGGTACTAAAGCAATTGATAACAAATTTGCAGCGTATTTAAATCATTTTGATTTCTCATATATTTTAGTTTTAAATACATAATTCCATAATTAATATGAAATTCAAGACCTCTCTATCTTCACATTTAAATTTCGTTATTTTGGATTTGGTCTTAATTATGAATAATTTATAAAAATCATGGAGTTTATATGAAACTTATAATATTTTGAGAACATTCATCACTGCATATTCTCATTCTCATTTCTAATGCATTTGTTTTAATTTCAATTCTCTTGAATACAAAGCATTCCCTTTTTTACATTTTACTGCTTGCTTTAGTTTAAATAAAACAAATAATGATTTTGGGTTACAAAATTTTGGTTAGTTTGACTTCTTCATGGTTTTAATGTTAACTAAGAGAAAAAGTCAATTAGTATTGGGCAAACTGATACCTCTCACGTAAGATCAAATGCAATTATCCAATGGTAAAATATTCATATGCCCACTTTCATTAATTTCCGTTTCGTTACTTTAGTTTCAGTTTTGTTTTTAAATTTTGTTGATATATAAATCTATTTTGCAGCTCTTCATAAAAACTTTCAATCCTCCGTCAAATCATATTTTGAAAATGACTCCTTTGAAATTTTACCCCATTTGGTTAACTGGTTTGTAAATAATACTCCTTTGAAGTTTAATCAATTGTGTCGCCTGAGTTAAAAAATGCATTTATTGTAAATATTAATATTTAGTTGAATCTTTATTAATTTTTTAATTTTTCTCTAAATAACTAAGCCAAATTATAGTTCATTTTTAAGATTATCAAATACCAGAAATCACTGTAGTTTATAATATGAAATCTAACTATAAATAAATCCCACTTAATTTCATTTTAAAACTTAACCAAACCTTATTAAATTTGGACCACAAATAAAATAATAATAATAATAATAAAATATAAATAATAAAAATTGATAACACGATCACTCCATCACATTGCAAGTTCTCAACGAAACAAATTTTACAAACCACGATCCAAGGTTTCATGCGATGCAATATTAAGTCAGACCTTGACTTTAGTTTTGAAGCCATTCTCACATTCATTGTTTTAAGTTGATTTGAAATTCATTAGTAAATGGCTTATGTACATTAACTTATGTTATAAAATATAAATTAATTTCAATATAAATTAATTAACTAATATATAATATATATTATTAATTTAATTAAATTTAAATTAATTATTAAGTAAATTAATATTAATTATTTAATTAGTTTATAAAGAGTTAATTTATTTATAGTTAGATTAAAATTAATCATTAGATAATTAAAATCTAATTTAGGATTAGAATTTAATTAAAAATTTTGATTTTTTTTTAGCCCAACAACAAAATTTTCAGAATTATGCTAGATTTGACTCATCAACTTTGAAGGTTCATAGATTGAGGTTTACTTGGTTAAATGAGGCTCAGGACGGTTCATTGGAAAGATAAATTCAAAGAGAACATTTTTGAGGAGGTTTCACTAACAGATTTAGTCATTTATTGGGTCTAAAATCAGACAGAAAATCAAGCTCTGAATTTTTAAACAAAACCAATTTTCTGAGTTTTATTTTCTTCATTTTCATTTGCCCAAGCCTCTTCTAAGTGCAGATTCATTCATCAATAATATCCTTGGCCAATTAAAATTATCATATGCATCAATAGAAAGCTCAGGTTTCCTTTTCAATTGATTAATTGCATTTGATTGGATTTGTTTTAATGCCAGAAATGACATTTTGATTTTACTGTTGCATTTTAATTTATTTTGATTTCTTTTTGCAGGAAAATAGTAGAAGAGACATGGGGAAAATGATCTCAATCAATGAGAATGTTCCGACAATTAAAAATTGGAATTTTGAACAAATAAAATTTGATTGGGAAAATTATTCTTCAACAAACTTTCTTCTCAAAAATATCTTTGGAAATATTATAAATAACAGATTGCAGAATGTAATTAGGGGCTGCTCTCCTCTGTAATTTTGGACTTTTAAAAGCACTTATGCAATAGGAATTTAGAGTTGTAGGAGGGAGGAGAGAAAATCTTAGATTTGAGGATTATTGAGGATTTTTCTTTTGTATCTTGAATTATGTATGATGGGCAGAGTTTGCACTATTTAAGTTGTAGTTTTGAAAGCAGAAGTTCAAGCAATGTAAAGGACTGTTGGAGACCAGAGTCAGAGAAATGGATCTAATAAATTGGTATTTCTAATACTACTGTTTCAAATACTAGTTTCATTTTTATGATAACAAAAATGTGTCATTTTATTCATGTTTGTGCACTTGTGTTAATATGGGTAATTTGTCTCAATATTTTTATTATGTATCTCTGCTCTTATGGATTAAATTTTGATTTCTGAGTAACTATTTACTCATAAATCTATCATATAAAATTGATTTATTAAATAGTGATGTGTTGTGAATTATTTCCACATATTATTGTTTAATTATTGGATTTACTGATTTGACAATCAATATCATTTTTGTGAACTACTCCCTGAATGTTATTGGTTTATTATTTCAGTTAAGAGGTCTCAATAAGATGTGTTTCGGTACTCACAAATGCTAGTTAATTGAACTACTTCGTTAGTTTGATATTAACTAAAAGCCAGACATATTTAAATCCCTATCATTTAATTATCTTTCTCTCAGTTGGGTTAGATTTATATCTACCTAATTGAGACAGGATTAGGATTAGTTTCTTTTATTTGCATTATAGCATAAATTTGCATTTAGATTAAGTTCTACATTCTTTTAAGTCCTCCTCTCAAAGAGGCAAAATTGTAGTTGTGGCTTGGCTGAACCCAAATCAGCTTAAAGGTCATTCTTTTGGCCGATCAACAAGAAGAAGTGATATGATATCCTATTTATTGGTAGTTAAAGATACATCGTAAGCCAATAGCAATAGGGAAAAGGTCACTGGACCTAGTTAAACCAGTCGGAGCCACTACTCCAAACGAAAAATGAGCTGCTTTAAGGTCCGGACCGGGTGGTTATCCTTAATGTTGAGGCAAAAAATTTTGGCTTTAAACAGAAGGAAAAGCTTGAAACTCATAGAGGGAAATTTGAAAGTCTGAAAATGGATGATGAAAAAGATATTGCATCATACCTTCTTCGAGTAGCTGAAGTGGTCAACTCTCTTAAAGGATTAGAAGAAAACATTGAAGAAAGCATTGCTATTCAAAAGGTCTTAAGATCTCTCCCAGACAGATTTGACTCTAAAGTAGGTGCTATAGAAGAAATGAAGGATCTAGATACTCTCAAGATAGATGAACTTCATGGAATCTTCATTGCCTATGAGATGAGAAAATGATGCCCAAGTTCCAAATATGCAGCATTCAAGGCTTCAAAATCAAAAAAATGGGAAAGAATGAAATACCAGTAGTGATGACTCCGAAGTTGAATCTGAATTGGCGCAATTTGTACGAAGACTAAAGAAAGGATCTAAGCTAAAAGGTAAGTACCCTCTTATTTGTTTTAGATGTGGAAAAATAGGTCATTATGCTGCAAAATGTCCTCATAAGCATGATAGTGATGGTGAGGAAAATTCTAAAAGGATGGTATAGAAAAAGAAAGGGTTCAATAAGAAGAATTTCTTCTCTAAGCAAGATGAGTCTGATGAAGATGAATTTGTAGTCATAAGAAAGAAATCAACTAATCAGTTCCTTCACCGCAAAGGAGGCAATGAAGAATCAGATGAAGAAAATGAGCATGCTAGAAGCCAAGAAGTATTATTCATGGCATTCACAAATGATGATGGTGATTCAGGGCTAGAAGGAAATGGAGTGCCATTGAAGAAAATGAGAAATTACGAAATAAAATCATCTCTCTCAAGGTAGAAAATGAGGAAACAAAAAAAGGGAAGACCTCTTGAAAAATAAGCTAAAAGAAAAAGAAGAAGTTTGTGAAGAACGTGAAGCCGAAATAGTATCTCTGAGGAAGGAATTGGAGCAAGTCAAAAAGGGTTGGGAAAGTTCTCAAATAGTTGACACTATCCTAAATAATAAAAACCTCAACATGACAAATCTGGAATAGGTTTTAAAGGAGAATCATCAAGTACTAAGAATAATGCGAAAAGCTATGCCGACATACTTTCCAGCAACCCAAAAGAAGAAAGATTATTTCATCAAAGGCCCATCTCAAATCCAAAGAATGAAGAGAGAGTAACTCCGAGGAAGAATTTTGATTCAAATCATGGCTATTACAACATGTACAAAACATTATTTCATCAAAGGCCCATTTCAAATCCAAAGAATGAAGAGGGAGTAAGTGCAAGGAAGAATGTTGTTCAAATCATGCTTGTTACAACATGTACAAAACTATCTTTTTTGGGCATTGTTTTTATTGTAAAAATTTTGGTCATCAAGCTAGACATTGCATGACCCGTAAGAATGAAACACCAAAATTGAAAGATCAAACAAACAAAACATATGGTCCCAAACGGAAAGGACAAATCAAGACCTACAACTCTTTTGATCCCTTGGCCAAATTTGATCTAATTTGCTCATTATGTAATGATAATGGACACAATGAACAAAATTTCCCCCTCAAAAGAAGAAAAGCAAAAAATGAGAATCCCAACACGGATAAATGTGGCCTAGCTCTGTGTGCTCACAGTGATGAAAATCATTGGTTTGTGGATAGTGGGTGCTCCAGACACATGACAGGGGACAAAAGGAAGTTTGTCTCATTGAACAAAAAGGAAGGAAATGTATCCTTTGGAAGTGGATCTACCAAAATTGCTAGAAAAGGAACTGTTACCCTTATTAATGGAAAAGGAAAAGCTCAAAATTCTTTGCTAGTAAACGGGCTCAAACACAATCTCCTGAGTGTTAGCCAAATCTGTGATCAAGGACATAATGTTGTCTTTAGCACTAAATACTGTGAAATAAGGAACTCTTCTTTAGGAGAACTTGTGGCGAAAGGGGTTAGAACACCAGACAACATCTACATTCTGAACAAAATTCAAGAAGATAAATGTTACTTAAGTCAAACAAATGAAAGTTGGCTGTGGCACAAGCGACTTGGACATGCAAGCTTCGATAACTTGATCAATATCAACAAGATTAATGCAGTACGAGACATCCCAAAGTTATTCAAGCCTAATCAAGGAGTATGTGGTCCATGTCAACATGGAAAGAAAACTAGAACCAACCACAAGACCAAGGAGTTTTCTACATCAAAGCCTTTGGAGATCATCCATGCTGATTTATGTGGACCAACTAGAACCCTGACACTCCAAGGAGAAAGGTAATTTTCTTTATTTGTTGATGACTATACTAGAATGATGTGGGTATATTTCATAAAATATAAATCCAAAGCATTTGAGTGTTTTTAAGAATCTTAAAGATCTTGTAGAAAATGAAAAGGACTCTAAGATTAAGTGTCTCAAAACAGATAGACGGGGAGAATTCACATCAAAAAATTTTAATGAATTCTGTAAAGTATATCGAATCGAAAGAAAACTCTCTGCTGCCAGAACACCCAAGCAAAATGGGGTAGTTGAAAGAAGAAACCGAACAATTCAAAAAATGACAAGAACAAAGTTAATAGCCGCTGACTTGCAGCGAAAATTCTGGAGAGAAGCAGTTGGGACAACCTTCTATACCTTGAATCGAACTCAATTAATACCAAATAATGAGAAGACTCCTTATGAATTATGGAAAGGAATACCCGCTTTAGTAAAATATTTCAAGATTTTTGGAAGCAAGTGCTTCATAAAAATCAATGATGGCTCACCAGGAAAATTTGATTCTCGGGTTGATGAAGGGATCTTCCTTGGATATTCTACAAGAAGAAAAGCCTACAAGTGCTACAATAATCGACTACGGGAAATAGGGGAAAGCATTGATGTGAAGATTGATGAAGACCTTCCAGAAAAAGAAGTTGAAGAACATGAAGTTGACCCCTCATTGAAGAAGAACCTGAAAAAGAAGAAAAAGATCAAGAAAAACCCAAGGAAAAAGAATAATCTCAAACCCCTTCAAAGATGAAGTTTCTCCAAAAACATCACCCAAAAGAGTAGATTATTGGCAATATAGATGAAGGGATGCAAACCTGAAGAAGGATGATAGGTACACCAAAGAAAAATGATGTTTCTCTCCTATCCATGATAGAACCATAAACATTTACTCAAGCTAGTAAGGATCCTCATTGGGTAAAAGCCATGGAAGAAGAAATGTCTCAAATTGAGAAGAATGAGACATGGGAGTTGGTACCTCGTCCAAAGCATAAAAATATAATTGGAACCAAGTGGGTGTTCAAAAAAAAATGAATGAAGATGGACAAATCATCAGAAATAAGGCAAGTCTTGTTTGTAAAGGCTATTCACAAATTTAAGGAATTGACTTTGAAGAAACCTTTGCACCAGTAGCTTGTGTGGAAGCTATCATGATGTTCTTAGCATTCTCTTGCTCAAAAGGATTTAAAATATATCAAATGGACATAAAATCAACATTTCTGAATGAGGAACTCAAGGAAGAAGTGTACATGGAGCAACCAGAAGGGTTTAATCTAGCAGAAGGAAAAGACTTTGTCTGTAAGTTGAAAAAGGCATTATATGGGTTAAAACAAGCTCCTAGAGCTTAGTACGCAAGATTGGATCACTATCTACAACAACAAGGCTTCAAGAAGGAGGTGGTAAGAAGTAATCTCTACATGAAGACGGATGAGGATAAGTTACTAGTCACACTTGTCTATGTTGATGATCTGATTTTTGCTAGTAATAATGATGAGATGAGCCATGAGTTTGCTCAAAATATGTCAAAAGAGTTCGAGATGTCGATTATAGGAGAATTATATTACTTCTTTGGACTACAAGTATCTCAAACCACGACAGGCATGTTCATATCTCAAGCCCAATATCTTAAAGACATGCTTAAAAGATATGGAATGGAAGACTGTGCACCCATGAGCACACCTATGACCACAAATTGCAAATTAAGCAAAGATGATGACTCCCCTCTGGTAGATGCAACTCATTACAGGTCAACAATTGGAGCTCTTATATACTTAACAGCGACAAGACCTGACATTATGCAAGTAGTAGGAATGGTGGGAAGGTTTCAATCAGCCCCTAAACAATCCCATTTGTTGGTTGTTAAAAGAATTCTCAGATACTTGAAAGGAACTCCTGATTTCGGTCTTTGGCACCCTAAGAGCTCAACTTTTACTGTGACTGCATACACCGATGCTGATTGGGCCAAAAGTGTCGATGATCAAAAAAGTACTAGTGGAAATGCATTCTTCCTTGGAGATTGTCTAATATCTTGGCTCAGTAAAAAAACAGACATCCATATCACTATCTACGGCTGAAGCTGAGTATATAGCTGCCGTAGATTGTTGTACTCAAATATTATGGATGAAGGAAGCTCTGAAAGATTTCAACATAGGTACAAATAAACCAATCACCATCTATTGTGATAACAAAAGTGCTATCAGCCTCAACAAAAATCCAGTGATGCACTCAAAGACCAAACATATACCAATCAAGTATCATTTCCTTCATGAACAAGTAGCTGAAAAAAACATCATCTTGGAATAGATCAATACTAAGGAGCAGATAGTTGATATTTTCACAAAACCTCTTCCTCGAGAAACATTTGAATATTTTCGTCAAAAGATGGGGGTTATTTCTTTAATCACTTTAAGTTGATTCATAAAGATGTTGCATGATAGAGGGAGCAGTTCGACAGGGGGAGTCCTTGTGCACTCCTTTGCCACTGATGTCAAAGGGGGAGAAAAGAATACTACCATCAATGACAAAGGGGGAGATTGTTGATCTAGATTGTCATTGATGTCAATATGGAAATATTCTAGATACTAAATGATGATATGAAGCCAAGGAGAAGCAGAGCAGATCTGTGAAGAAACAGGAGCGAGAAGCCATCATGAAGCCAAAGTGTAAGAGCAGAAGAGTGAGGAGAAGCCACAGGGAATCCAAGCCATGAGTAAGAGTATGTTACAAACTATTCTTATTAAAATATCACATATGCTCAAGAGTAAGATCCATATCAGAGATATCGCATGAAATATTGGAGGAGTTAACATCGGAGGAGCCATATCGGGGGTATCGCATGTAATATATGCCCAAGAAGAACCGATAGGAAGAATTAATCAAAAGGAGAAAAGAGGAACATGTAGCGAGGAAAGAGCCAACAGGAGCAACAACTATCAAAAGAGAGAGGGGGTAGGAAAGTATGACTTAAGTCCCGCACTCGTGAAGTCCCGCAAACCGTCGTTTGTGATAAATTTGTGGAGCCGGTTGAGTTATCAAAATAAGCTTATTGGAATACCACATCGCAAGTTATGAAAGTATTGTCACATTGAATCCCCCCACTGCGATATAAGGTGCAGACCCGATCACTCCATTATAAACCGCCCTATTGTAACATCACATCCATGTGTATTGGAACCTTCACATCACAATTCATAAATGGATGTCACATTAAAACCCCGATTGCGATATAAGTATGCGGACCCACTGCACCATTATAATATGTCCTAAAGAAATATCGCATCTGTCGCATATCGCAAGTCTTGAAGAGATATAACAATGGAAAATCGTTGATTGCGATAAGGCTATGGACACGACTGGTTTATTAAAAATTGCTTAAGATCGCATCACATCCACTCCATTGGCAGTAGTGGAATCGTTGTGTTATGTGAAAACCTCCGAAGAACTGTGATTGCGATTAAGGTGATGATGTGGCTGGTGGGACCACCCATTATATGTTTTTTTAACTATGTAGAAATATGAAGATCAATGATGTTGATATCGGAGGACAGAGTATGTTATGGGCACGACTTGTAAAAGACCTCCAGAAGCTGCGATTGCAATTAAAGGAATGACGTGGCACGTGGGATCTCCAATATGGGTATAACCTCTCTCATGATGTGATTTCCGTGAACAATTAATGTTTATTGTATGAATATTAAAAAGGGCCACTCTGATATAGTTTTAATATGCAACACTTTTGTAATTC
The DNA here is from genome assembly GCA_031772625.1 of Pinus tabuliformis. Classification (NCBI taxonomy): domain Eukaryota; kingdom Viridiplantae; phylum Streptophyta; class Pinopsida; order Pinales; family Pinaceae; genus Pinus; species Pinus tabuliformis. The sequence goes on from CM062818.1 coordinate 40,300,607, forward strand.
AGCCTCTCTTCCGAATGAATGTGTCCTTTGAGTATTGGTGAACTCGAAGAGACAAAGGAAGCCGAAGAGCGAGCGCAGAGGAAGCCGAAGATCAAGCGAGTGAAAAGGAAGCCAAAGGTCAGGGGTATCAGACATATATAACAGAGAACAAGGAAAGTTTACAGGTTGGCGAACTGTAAGAAACAGAGGACGCCGAAGGTCTGGCAGACGTGGAAGAAGCAGGAGGACAGAAGTAAGTCATAGGTCTAGCAGGGTTGGGAGTAGAGAATTACTACCAAACAGATCCAGACAATTTACAACAGAGGGTTGGAGCCCTTGGGGTTGGTGCCTTAGAACTGGAAGGATTGGTGTCCTGGGAGTTGGTGCTCCTAAATCCAAGGTTGGTGCCTTGACAAGACAGGGTTGGTGCTCTGGAGGTTGGAGCCTCACAAAAATTCCAAGTTGGTGCTTGGCAATTGGTTGAAGCCCTATATACATTGTACTTGATTTATTGCAAATATTATATTAATAAAAGCATTTATTCATGTTATTTATTTCTGTGTTCTAAATATAAATGATTTAATTGGAAAAATAACAATTGAAAAGAAATATTGATTCACCCCCCTCTCAGTATTTCCAACAATTGTCCCAGTTGCAGACTTATTAATCCTAGACATAACAGAGTCTCTTGGATTTTTCCCAGTTCTAGCCTTCCATCCTGAAATGTGTATACACAATTCACAAATTTCTCTAAATGATAACTGAGAAACATCTCCTTTTCCCATTAAATTGAGAAGATATACCCACTCATCTCTAATGGATTTTAGCAAAAGAGCTTTCAAATTTTATTCATCTAGATTATGCATTTTAGCCCTTTTAACATTATAAGCAAATCTTTCAACGAAATCTTCAAGATTTTCATCCTCTTTTTGCATCATTTTAAAGACTTCATCTTTAAGGTTATAAAGCATACAATAGTCTTTGTATTTATCTAAGAACACATTTTTCATTTCTTCCCATGTTCTTATCGTATGTGTTCCTAATCCCATGAACCATTTAAGTGCTTCGTATTTAAGAGTGGCTGGAAACAATTTCAATTTTTTAGAATCAAGCAAGTAGTCATAAGATCTACAAAAGACTTCAAACTCAAAAAGAAATGTTTCAGGATCCTCATGTCTTACTCCATGGAAATTAGGGAGGATGGAGGGTGAGATATTCTTCATTGTAACAGTGGTATCTTCATCTAAGACGGGAAACCCAAAAGTTCTGGTTCTCCTCTACCACCTATTCCTGCACCTCCTCCTCTAACTCCCCCTCTACCTCCTCCTTTATTACCTCTTCCACCTCCAATCCTAAATTCACCATTTAGATTATGTACTTCTCCTTCTCCTTCCCATGCCATTGTAGATTCTTCAGAGCTAATGTAGGGTTCTTCAATTGGATTTTCTAGCTCCTCTTTTGGTTCTTCTATCAATGGAATAATATAAGTTTCTTCTTCTTCTTCATTAGGGACTTCCAAACCTTTTCCTAGAATTGGTTCTCTTGTTGAAGATAAAAAGAGTACTCCTTCTGTTGGGAATGTACTACAGTGTCAGTAGAAGAAGTTGGTGAATATTTCGGTTGGATTTCAGATCTTTGTACCTCAGGAAGCCTAAGTCTACTTGCAAATGATGGAATATGAGTTTCGATGGATGGTGTGGCACTACGAGGTCGTGGTGTGAGTGGTGATGTTGGAATGGAACTCCTACCTCTACTTATAAACCTACCCCTAGAATCTCTTTCCCTATGCATAAATATGTTTTTATCATTTTTTTTAATGAAAAGACTCCTAAAAAAACTAAATCCTATATACACTTCCCCGACAACAACACCAAAATGTTTGGTAATTTAATTGAGTTTAAATTACTACATAAATTATCGACCAGGGCTTGTAAATTGATGAAGTGTATGTGCACCAGTTGTGCTAGGATTCTTTATTATGTGAGTAAATTTTCAAATTGAATTAGGATGTTTTCATGCACATGTTTTATCTAAGAAATTGTCACTCTTGCAAGAAAGGAAAATATCACACTGACAGAAATAAAACTAAATTAAAGTGAAAAAGTAAATAGCAAAATCAAATCCAAATTCTCTTTATGCTTGTCGAAAAAGAAAGCTAATCTAAAATTACAGAAATAAATATCACACCAGCAAATCTAGATCTACTTCTCACTGACAGAAATGAAACTAAATCTTAAGTGCAGAATTAAAATATCACACTGGAAAATCTAAATCACACTGATAAAGCCTTGAAAGAAATTATACTTCTAATTGATCAAAATTTACATGTGCATAATAGATCCCTTTTGATTTATTTTCTTCATCCTTCACACAACGAAATGATTAAATCTATAAAATAAATCTTCAACAAACTTTGTTCTCACTGTCATAAGCATTCACTGAAAATCAAAATTGAAAGATTAGTTATGATAATCTAATGCTACAGAATTAAAATACAAAACTGAAATATTAACTAGAAATGAAATGAAACCTTATAGCTCCCACGGGGCCCTCCTGTGAGTTGTAGGTACGTAGCGATCAACAGAGATTAAACACGCATTAATACACAACGCACAGAGGAATAACAAGATCACTTTAATAAATGCAAAGAGTATTTCAAAATAATAACCAGTTTGTGTCATTGTCGTGACGAGAGACAGGTTTTATAACCTCCTTCAATAAACTGTTTGGAGATTTCTAAGCCTATCCTACTTGACAGAAACTCTAAAAATTACATAAGATAATATGAAATAGTGATTCTTCATGATTTGTTATCGGAGAAGCAAATCATGAGGCAAAATATCAGCTTCATCCTTATCATCGATCTTCTCGCTCGCCTGATTCGTCTTTGGCTCCTTTTCCGCTAGGTTGACTTCCATGTTGACCTGCTCATATGGCATCCTTATCATCTTACTGGATCATGAAGATAGGTGGATATCGTTATGCCGGTTGTTAGCTACCTGTCCATACATTTCGTTCCTCAACTGGTATTTTAGAACCTACAAATTCTTCAAGTAAGCTGCAGAATCAATCATTAGCTGCATAATTGGTGCAATTCGGTAGCTTATGCAAATATTAAATCAAATAATAAGGAAACAATGAAACTATGAATAAAATATGATTAGGTACCTGCTTTTGCCAATAACCTTGCAAGCTGACACCTTATTGAGATTATTATGGTAAAAAAGGAAGAGAATGGAGTGAATGGGGTTTAAGGAAGGTGTCAAAAAGGAACAATTTTAGTCTTGAATGGGTCTCCACATATCTTAAAAGTGATTATGAAGATGCTTGGATCTTAGATACAGGGGAAACACAACATATGAATTTTCGACGTGACTTCTTTTGAAATTTTCAACAATGCCATCTCAATTCAATATTCCTTGCAGATGATATGAGACACACTCCTTGTGGAAAATGTGTAGTAAAAGTTTCTCTTCCTGGCATTGGAGAAAAATTAATTTCAAATGTTTGGTATGTACCAACTTTCAAGAAGAATTTGTTGTCATTAGTCACGATTCGACAAGCAGGACATCAGGTTGTTATGGAGGATGGATTAGTAAAAATCAATTCCATCAAATAGAATATGTTGGGTCCCTATAATACTAGTGATTACCCCATTACTATTGTAGTTATACCCCTTATTTATATTGTTGTGCCCCTATTACCCCCATATTGTTATTTCTGTGCCCCATAGAATCCCTCTATTGTTATTTTTGTGGCTTTATATTATTATTGTTAGGTCGGCTGGATTATATTGTGACTCCTTAGACTCCTATATATAGAAAGGAGGTTTTGTCATTTGAATCATCCAAGAATTGTTCATTTATGTAATGTAAAGGAGGTTTCCCCCTCGAAGAGGCTGAATTCTAAGGCGTTGATCTATCTTTTCTATCTTTTCTTGAGCTGGTTTCATAACATTTGGTATCAGAGCTTTGGATTCTAGGGTTTCGCTGCTCCAAACAGGTCATCCTGGAATTTTCGCTATAACTTTTTTTCTGTGACGTTTCAGAAGTTGCAAAAAAAACCCATTTGAGAAGAAATCGCGCTGAACCTTGGGTCCGAATTTCAGAGCTTTTCGCGCGATATTTGCGGAGATATGATCTGAGGAAGTTGGTCTTTTTGCAGACTCCTGAATTACATTCAAAACAGGTGACCTGGGGAAAATCATCATAACTTTCTCTCTGGGGATCGGATTGAAATTTCATAAGAAGGTACAGAAAGAGGACGGATTGTAGTTTCTTGTATGAATGTTTCAGATCCAAAGGTCGAAACAGTGACTCGTGGCACGTCGTACAAGTTCGCTCTACTGAACTAGTCTATAAGCAAGTCACTGTGGGAGATTTCACATAACTCTTCCTTGGAGAATCCAATTTGGGTCAGACTTGTGGCATTGGAAAGAGGACACAGAGGGCTACTACAGCTTACAAATTTAGAACTAGATGATTGGAAAGTACAGAGATACATCAGAGGCAATATCGAGCTCCTACAAAGTGAAAAAAGGTGTGTAGATTTTCTTAAATTTTTGCTTAAGCTTGGTTTGAAAATTTATTTTAAAGGAATTCAAAGGGCATAGTAGAGCATTATTATCGGTAACTGATGCCCCGAGGAAAGAAAATGCAAACACCTAGTAAGGAACCTGAAAGCTCTAGCATGACTCATGAAGAAGAGGAAGAAATGCAACATGATATATCAAAATTACAAGACCAAGTGCAACAACTGTCCCTTGCACAAAAAGGAACATAATCTAAGATGGATGGTTTAAAAAAAGATGTAGAAGCTAAGATGGATGGTTTAAAGAAAGGTGTAGAAGCTAAGATGGGTTGTTTAAAGAAAGGCGTAGAAGCTAAGATGATTGACGTGGAAGCTAAGATGGATGATTTGAAGATAGATTTGAAGACAGACATGGACGAATTGAAGATAAATATGAATAAGTTGCTACAAGAAATGGTCACTAATGGTGAAAGGGTAGTAAAGGAAACTCATGATGAGAACAAAAGAAATGTTAATCATGATTCCATAGACTCTAATGTTGGATCGAAGACTCACCATATTCCAAAAATCGATATGAGGAAGTTTGATGGCAAGGATCCCGCCACATGGATATTACAGATGGAGCAATTCTTCGATCTCAATAATGTGCAAAACACACAAAAGGTACGTATGGCAACTTTATATTTGGAACCAAATCAGTTTGTATGGTATCAATGGCTTTGCTCTCGTAAACAATTTATCACTTGGGCAATTTTTACGGAAGAATTGATAGCACATTATGAGGATACAAAAAGCAACACTTTTTTTAGCCAATTGATAAGTCTCAAACAAAAGGGTTCAATAATGGAGCACATTGAGGAGTTCCAAAAATTGAACATAAGGGTAAAAGATATTCCAGAGGAGCATAGGATTGATGTGTTCATAGGGTCTTTAAAGGATAATATCCAACATGATGTTCGCCTTTGGGAACCTGATTCATTAGAGAAGGCATTCAGGTTAGCAAGAAAAATGGAAAGCAAAATTATGGCAACCAGGAAGCATACCACTCACAACTATAAAGACGGAAGTGTTGTTGCCCCTAGTCTTCCACAACCTATAAGGTTGACACCACAACAATTGGAAGAAAAAAGAGCAAAAGGGCTTTGTTACAGTTGTGATAGCAAATACACTAAAGGTCATAAGTGTGCTGAGAAGAAATTATTCTACATAGATTGTGAAGAGGAAGAAGAAAAGGAGCAAGAAAGGTCAAAAGAAGAGGATATACTCCAGGAACAAAGCCTAGATGAAGAACAAATAAATCCGACCATATCTTGTAATGCATTGGCGGGAATTACCACTCCTCAAACCATCAAGATAGAAGGACAAATCAAGAAGAAAAAGGTAATAGTGTTGATTGATTCAGGAAGCACCCACAATTTTATTCATTGTAGGGTAGCAAAAGAATTGAATTGCTTCCTATATCCAGCACCAGAGTGTCAAGTGATGATTGCAAATGGAGGAACAATAAATTGCTCTGGAAAGTGCCATAATATCAAGCTATCCATGGGAGAATATGTATTGACTAGCCCAATGCTTTCCATTCCAATGGGAGGTGCTGATGTTGTACTAGGAGTCCAATGGCTACAATCCTTGGGTACAATAGCTTTTAATTTTCAAGAACTTTTCATCAAATTTTCTATGGAAGGAAAGGAAGTTGAATTAAGGGGTATTGCAGGGAAACCAGGAAAGATAATCAGCTCTAATGGTATGACAAAGCTTCTAAAAAAGGAGCAAAGAGGTGTAATTGCACAATTATGTTCGCTAGATGTTTCCACATTGGAATCATCTATTTCTCCAGATCTCCAAAAAGTCCTGGACAATCATTCCAAGGTATTTGAGACTCCCAAAGGTCTCCCACCTATGCGTGATCATGATCATGCTATTCATCTGATTCCAGGAAGTGTTCCTCCAAACATCAGGCCGTACAGATATCCCTATGTCCAAAAAAGTGAAATTGAACGTATGGTTGCAGAAATGCTAGAGGCTGGTATAATTCAACCGAGTCAAAGTTCTTTCTCTGCTCCAGTAGTATTGGTGCACAAGAAGGATGGATCATGGCGCATGTGTCCGGATTATAGGGAGCTCAACAAGCTCACTATTAAAGATAAGTTCCCCATTCCTGTCATTGATGAATTACTGGATGAATTGCATGGATCAATTTACTTCACCAAGTTGGATCTTCGTTCAGGATATCATCAAATCAGAATGAAGATTGAAGACATTCCGAAAACGACATTTAGAACTCATGAGGGTCATTATGAATTTTTGGTCATGCCTTTTGGCCTTACCAATGCACCTTCAACATTTCAAGGTTTGATGAATTCAATTTTCAAACCATTCCTTAGAAAATTTGTGTTAGTATTTTTTGATGATATACTAATCTACAGCAAGTCTTGGAAGGATCATGTTGAACATGTTGACAGGGTGCTACAACTATTGGAGGAGAAACAATTATATGCAAAAAGATCCAAATGTTTCTTTGGAGTCCAGGAGGTGGAATATTTGGGTCATATTGTATCTCATGAAGGAGTTAAGGTAGACCCTAGCAAAATTAAAGCCATTAAGGAATGGAAAATCCCCACATCCATAAAGCATCTGCGAGGATTTCTTGGGTTGACAGGGTATTATCGCAAGTTTGTTAAGAATTATGGGAGAATAGCAGCACCTCTAACAACATTATTGAAGAAAGATGCATTTTCATGGACTCCGGAAGCAACAAAGGCCTTTGAACATCTTAAAGAGGCAATGTGCCAAGCACCGGTCTTAGCTACACCGGACTTCACAAAAACCTTTATTGTGGAATGTGATGCTTCAGGAAATGGAATTGGTGTTGTTCTAATGCAAGATGAAAGACCCATTGCTTTTGAAAGTCGTCCAATCAAGGGAAAGTTTTTAAGCAAAGCTATTTATGAGAAGGAAATGTTGGCAATACTCCATGCACTTAAGAAATGGCGACCCTACCTAATGGGAAGACACTTCAAGGTAAAAACGGATCATGATAGCCTTAAATACTTTTTAGAACAAAGATTATCCTCTGAAGAGCAACAAAAGTGGGTCACAAAGATGTTGGGTTATGACTTTGAAATCATCTACAAAAAAGGGAAGCAAAATGTGGTGGCAGATGCACTCTCAAGAAAGGATGAGGATGTGGAAGCATTGTTGTGCGCCATTTCTATTATCCAACCAGATTGGATAAACGAAGCAAGGGAGGAATGGAAGAATGACGAAGAAGTGTGGGCACTTATTCGAAAGCTACAACAAGATTCCAGTACGTCTGATACATTTAGCTGGAAAAATGATTCGTTATGGTACAAAGATCGCTTATACCTCTGTAAGAATTCCCAGCTAAAACAAAAGATTCTTATGGAATTGCACACTTCTCCCTTAGGAGGGCACTCAGGATTTTTAAAAACTTACCACAGGGTTAAGAAGGAATTTTTTTGGGATGGCCTTAAATCAGATATTCAAAAGTTTGTGGCGGAATGTTTGGTTTGCCAACAAAATAAAGTTGAAACAATTAAGACACCGGGTCTATTACAACCTTTATCCATTCCAAGCCAACGTTGGGAGGAGGTTTCAATGGATTTTATCACAGGTTTACCCAAGTCTGAGGGAAAGAGTGTCATCATGGTGGTAGTTGACAGACTTACCAAGTATGCACACTTTTGTGCATTATCACATCCATTTAAAGCCAGTACAGTTTCTACTGCATTTATGGAAACAATTCAAAAGCTACATGGAAACCCAAAGATTATTGTAAGTGACAGAGATCCCATTTTCACTGGAAATTTTTGGACAGAATTATTTTCTTGTCTTGGTACTCAGTTAGCTCATAGCTCATCTTATCATCCTCAATCTGATGGGCAAACTGAGATAGTAAACAAATGTTTGGAAGGATATCTTCGTTGCTTTGTATCTGATAAACAGACACAATGGGTCAAATGGTTGCCTCTGGCTGAATGGTGGTATAACACTTCCTTCCATACAGCAACAAAAATGACCCCATTTATGGCACTTTATGGGTATCAACCACCATCCATCACATCATATTTAAGAGAAAATTCTAAGGTTCAGGCAGTGGAACATCACATCGAACATCAACAACAAGTCCTCCAACTCTTAAAGGATAACCTCGTGTTGGCACAAAATAGAATGAAACAACAGGCAGATCAACATCGCAGTGAAAGAAGTTTTGATGTAGGTGATTGGGTATTCCTACGGCTACAACCATATAAGCAAATGTCCCTAAAGCAAGCTAAGAAGGATAATAAATTATCACCAAAGTATTATGGTCCGTACAAGGTGTTGCAAAAGATTGGTACTATGGCATACAAATTGGAGCTTCCTGCAGCTTCTCGATTGCACCCAGTTTTCCATGTTTCATGTTTAAAGAAGGTTATAGGCGACAAGCTCCCAGTTCAAACAATATTGCCAGAACTTGACGAGGAAGGAAAAATTATATTGGAACCGGAAGCAGTCACAGAAACAAGAACTCGACAGCTACGAAATCGATCAATTTCAGAGTATCTTATCAAGTGGAAGAACTTATCCGCTGAAGATTCCACATGGGAGGATGAGAATTTTATGCAGAAGTATCCAGAACTACTCAAGCGTTGAGGACAACACTTTTTTGAAGGAGAGGGGCATGTTGGGTCCCTATAATACTAGTGATTACCCCATTACTATTGTAGTTATACCCCTTATTTATATTGTTGTGCCCCTATTACCCCCATATTGTTATTTCTGTGCCCCATAGAATCCCTCTATTGTTATTTTTGTGGCTTTATATTATTATTGTTAGGTCGGCTGGATTATATTGTGACTCCTTAGACTCCTATATATAGAAAGAAGGTTTTGTCATTTGAATCATTGAAGAATTTTTCATTTATGTAATGTAAAGGAGGTTGCCCCCTCGAAGAGGCTGAATTCTAAGGCGTTGATCTATCTTTTCTATATTTTCTTGAGCTGGTTTCATAACAGAATATGAAGACATTCATGGAAAGATATGAAGATGGAAAACTTCTAAGAATGAAAGGAACAGTCATTCCATGAAATTTTGACTTTGTAGGAGCAGCAAGTACAAATATTTCACCAATAAGGTTGTGGCATGTTTGATATGGGCATTTATGTGAAAATTCGGTGATCCTGAATCCTATTGCAGTAACTGATAATATTTATTCTATTTATTAAATTACTTAAACAAATTATTTGTAGTTTTCTGCAGCAAATATCAAAATACATACACTGACAGTGACAGTTATTTTTGGACAATTGTCCCCGAAAAAACCCAATATGGGAAAATCGATGTAGCAGATGATGATTTCTTTTATTAATCTTCAGCAATAATTTATGTACAAGATATGGATAGACAAAATAGAGGAAGAAACAATAAGAGAAATTTACTGGTGAATTTCTCACAGTCCACAACATTTTTCTGACCCTGAAGAGGACCTCATGCCCTTTCGTTGGCCTTCTTGCGTTACCCTCTACGCAGTGACTGCGTAGGCCCTGTGTCAACCCTCGGCGTTGATGATTTGTGTCCCTCCTCTATGATGCCCCCTCCAGATTTGTCCTGCACTCTCAAACTATATTAATGACCCTCTCCCACCTACAACTTACTCTCTGACTCGATTTTCTCTTGTCGAATGTCACCCACTGAGAAAATTGTTAGGCCCCTATAATACTAGTGTAACCCCTTATTGTTATTAGTACAACCCACTTATTATATTGATGTACCCATGTAGTGCCCATATTGTTACTATTGTGCCACATAGAAGCCCACTATTGTTATTATTGTGCCCTTACATTATTATTGTTATGTCGGCTCTGATTATGTTATGACCCCTTAGACTCCTATATATAGAAAGGAGGTCTTTTCATTTGTATCATCGAAGAATTGTTCATTTATGTAATGTAAAGGAGGTTGCCCCCTTGAAGAGGCTGAATTCTAAGGCGTTGATATATCTTTTCTATCTTTTCTTGAGCTGGTTTCATAATATTTGGTATCAGAGCTTTGGATTCTAGGGTTTCGCTGCTCCAAGCCGGTCATCGTGGCATTTTTGCTATAACTTTTTTTCTGCGACGTTTCAAAAAATGAAAAAAAAACCCATTTGAGAAGAAATCATGCTAAACCTCGGGTCCGAATTTCAGAGCTTTTCGCGCTATATTTGCGGAGATATGATCTGAGGAAGTTGGTATTTTTGCAAACTCCTGAATTACATTCAAAACAGGTGACCTGGGTAAAATCGTCATAACTTTCTTTCTGAGCATCGGATTGAAATTTTGTAAGAAGGTAAAGAAAGAGGACGGAATGTAGTTTCTTGTATGCATTTTTCAGATCCAAAGGTCGAAATAGTGGCACGTGGAACTTCACACAAGTTCACTCTTTTGGAAAGGTCTATAATCAGGTCATCTTGGGAGATTGTGTATAACTCTTTCTTGGAGAATCCAATTTGGATCAGACTGGTGGCATTAGAAAGAGGACACAGAGGGCTACTACAGGTCACAATTTCAGAACTTAAAGATCCGAAAGTACAGAGTTACAGTCGTTTCAGGATCGAGCTCCTAAAATCAAGAAAAAGCAAGATGAAGAAGTTTGATGGCAAGGATCCAGTAAATTGGATACTTCAGATGGAGCAATATTTTGATCTACATGGTGTACCACTATTACAAAAGGTATGTATTGCATCTTCATATTTAGAACCGGATCAATTTTTATGGTATGAAGGGCTTTTTCTCATAAACAACTAGTTACGTGGTCAATTTTCACGGAGGAAATGATAACACATTATGAGGGTACAAAGAGCAACACCTTCTTTAGAGAAACACCACAACAATTGGAAAGAGTAAAAGGGCTTTGTGACATAGTCGAAAGCAAAATTATGGAAACCAGGAAGCATACCCCTCACAACTATAAAGATGGAAGTGTTGTTTCTCCCAACCTTCCACAACCTACAAGGGTTACACCACAACAATTGGAAGAAAAAAAGAGAAAAAGGGCTTTGTTACAATTGTGATAGCAAATGCACTAAAGGTCATAAGTGTGCTGAGAAGAAATTATTTTACATAGAATATGAAGAGGAGGAAGAAAAGGATCAAGGAACATCAAAAGAAAAGTATATACGCCAGGACCCCACCCCAGAGAAAGAAGAAATGAATCAGACCATATCTTGTAAAGCAATGGCAAGAATTAGCACTCCTCAAACTATCAAGATAGAAGGACATATCAAGAAGAAAAATGTTCAAGAAGTGAAAGATCACATCGAGCATCAAGATTTGAATCCGACCATATTTTGTAAAGGATTGGAAGAAATTACCACTCCTCAAACTCTAGAGATAGAAGGACATATCAAGAAGAAAAAGGTTCAAGTAGAGAAAGATCACATCGAGCATCAACAACAAGTTCTCCAACTTTTAAAGGATAATGCCACTTCGGTGCAAAATCAAACGAAACAACAGGTAGATCAACATTGTAGTGAAAAATGTTTTGATGTAGGTGATTGGGTATTTTTACTGCTACATCTCAAGCAAACTATTTATGAGAAGGAAATGTTGGCAATACTACATGCACTTAAAAAATGGCGACCTTACGGAATGGGAAGACTCTTCAAGGATGAGGATGTGGAAGCATTGTTTTGTGCCATTTCTATTATCCAACCAGACTGGATAAACGAAGCAAGGTATGAATGGAAGAAGGAGGAAGAAGTATGGCCACTTATTCAAAAATTGCAAAAGATCCCAATTCAAACAATATTGCCAGAAATTGAAGAGGAAGGAAAAATCATATTGGAACCTGGAGCAGTCACAGAAACAAGAACCCGACAACTACGAAATCGATCAATTTCAGAGTATCTCATCAGGTGGAAGAACTTATCCGCTTAAGATTCCACATGGGATGACAAGAATTTTATACAGAAGCATCAAGAACTACTCAAGCGTTGAGGACAACGCTTTTTGAAGGAGAAGGGCATGTTAGGCCCCTATAATACTAGTGTAACCCCTTATTGTTATTAGTACAACCCACTTATTATATTGATGTACCCATGTAGTGCCCATATTGTTACTATTGTGCCACATAGAATCCCACTATTGTTATTATTGTGCCCTTACATTATTATTGTTATGTTGGCTCTGATTATGTTATGACCCCTTAGAATCCTATATATAGAAAGGTCTTTTCATTTGTAACATCGAAGAATTGTTCATTTATGTAATGTAAAGGAGGTTGCCCCCTCGAAGAGGCTGAATTCTAAGGCGTTGATATATCTTTTCTTGAGCTGGTTTCATAACAAAAATCGATTTACTTGAGCAACTGAGTACCTGCTCTGGTGTGTTCTCCATCTACCCGTCGACTTATTCTTATAAACTTCTGTTGGAGCACCAATGACCAAGATTAAAACATAATCAATGGCTATGATTAACTAGAAATTAGTCCATGTATTCTTCTACAAGATTCTCACCATGAATTAATTAATACCCTTTAATTAACCATATTTTCTAAGTTTAGACTTAGGAACCATAAAAAAAAAAGTTAATTATTTTGATTAAGTTTTCTCTAGGTGGAATTTCCGGAAACGATTTCTAGGTTTTGGAGAATACATGTATTCTAGCCTCTCCACAAAATTTTGTGGCTATAACACATCTGATGCTACAAAAATCAACACTCCCTCTTATCGAGGAATACTTTTTAGTGCTGCAATTTACTGAAGCAACATTTTGTCTCTGCACCATCTCATGTCACGCTCACGCTACTGATGTCTGGCCAATGTTTCCCACCAACAACTACGTAGCTCTGATATGTGTTGCATCTGTGTTTCTCTTGAACCTGTTGAACTGTTGTCAACTATTGCACATGTGTTATATACCTAGGGGGGATAATATGGGGTACTAATGTTATATACCTGGGGGGGATAATATGGGGTACCAAGGGAGGTACCCAAGGTAATAATGTAATAATGGGATGGGTCATAGTAATAAATAAGGTGGTTAACCCATATCATGTAAGGGACCACAAGTAGTTAATAATAATGTAATGGGCCCATGGTATTAGTTGATGGTATGAGGGAACCATGGTAATGACCCATGGTATTGTATGTATGAGGCCTATATAGAGGCTAGAGACTCCATGTGAAGGAATATAGTGAAGGATTATTGTATGAACAGGCATATGGCTTGTGGAGTGCTCTCCTTCCTTAAGGAGTGAATGTATGGTGTTGCCCTACCTTAAGGGTTTGATCAATAAAGAAGCATTTCTATCTATTTCTATCTTATTATTTCTGGGTATATTTGCATTATCTTATATTTTCATATCAGATCTATAATATTTCTGGGTTAGATCTACAACAAGTGGTATCAGAGCTACAACAAGTGGTATCAGAGCACTTTTTTGGGCACAAAAGTGGAGATTTTTTTTTTTTTTTTTTGCAGGATTTAGGGGGCGGCGAGTTTGTAGATCAGATCCGTACGTTTTGGTGCAAGATCTGCTAAATATAATTGCAGATATGGATTATTTGTGAAAAAATAGCCAATTTAAAAAAAAAAAAATTGGTTGAATCGGAGTTCGGATGAAGGAGATATCGCTGATCTAAAAATCAGTGGGGTTGCAGACAATTTTCAGGGCAGCGATTTTGCGGCGCCGATCTAGACGTCCTGGTACAAGATCTGAAAAATATAATTGTAGATCTGGATTCTATGTGAAAAAATATCCGATTTCAAAAAAAAATCGGTCGAATCGGAGTCCGGATGAGGGAGATATCGCTGATTTAAAATCAGCTCTTTTTTGCAGAAATTTTGGTGACGGCGGGAGAGTTGCAGCGCAGATTTGAAATTTCATTGCCTGGATCAAAATTTTTATCACATGGGCAGATGCAGAATGGTTGTTCCATTTCCAAAAATAGGTCATAATAGGGATTCTGAACAATATTGACTAAACTGTGACAATTTCAAATTTTCGCCAAGTAAGTGTTTTTTTTTCAAAACTCTCTTCATGGCTTCTAGCAAGGTTCTATGTTTTCAGGAACAGATAATGGTCCTACTATTGAATAATGTGTTAGCGCTTGAAATTTCACCTCAGGCTGAGAAAGGTAAACCTCAAGGCTACATCAAACCATTTAGCCTCGTAGCTAGCCCTACGGGGCAGGAGAAGGCTCTCTCCGGTCAATCTCGGCAGATCTTCAATGGGATGAGATGACCAACAAGGTAACACTGATATTAGGCTAGTAAACTGATTAAAAAGGTTGATTTGGGGTTTTTTGGGTTTTTGGTGGCAATTTGAGGAGAGGGCAATTTTGGGTGCGGGGATTGGACACAGTTTCTGCAGGGGGTTCCTTGGGGCGAGGTAGGAAACAATATTGATGCCTTAAATTGAGATGGATGATCAGGAATGAAAGATGAGGAGCTAAAGAGAGCAAACAATGACTTTGAATTCCCTTTAGACAGTAGAAAACATTGAAATTAAACAAATTTAAAAGCAGAGCATGGCTAGCATGAATTCATACTTTAACACTTCATTTGTTTAATGTGCAGCAGTAAAGGAAAGGAAATGATTCACATAAACACACTTACAAGAACATTGAGAAACACACCATCAACACATGAGTCCACAAGAATCCCAAAGAGGACTGCAAAACCCTGGTCTTCCTTAGCCAAAAATTGCAGAGATACAGTGAAAATATACAATGATAGCTTCTCCCTCAAGAGTCCAACCATGAAAATGAGCAAGAAAATACATAATATAGATGATCTAACCTCTTTCCCTGCCTCCATGGGTCGAGCTCACTATCCTAGGAGCTGTTTCAACCACTTCTAAACTAAGCACTACAATCTAGGCAGTCAAAACAACTTGCCTCTATAAACTTGGAAACCAATTCATACATTACATATTTACCCATTACATGAATGAATCTTCTAGAAGAGTTACAAAAGGGTAAAAGTGTCTTGGAGTTACAAAAATTACATCAAAGATAATCATTTTCAACCCCAAAAAGTCAAACCAAGTCAAATTGTGCTTTTTCGAGCTGTACAGTGAAATCTGGCAAAGTTTGCCTCACGGGTCGCGCCCCCCTGCCTGACGGGTCGCGCCCCTTTGGAGCCCTGTTTGAGGCACTTGCAGGTGTCAGAATTGGGTGCAGGATAGCTCGTTGGAAAGGTCTGTGAGTCTACTTTCCAACCCAACTAGAATTTTTGAATTTGGAGGTCATTGGCCCTATCAAAACTTAATTCTCCCAAGAATGGTTTCTGCAACTCAAAAAAGGGGCAGAAAGTCAAATTTTGCATGTATTTTGACCTTCTGGAGGCCCAAAACTCCATAAAAACTCAAGTCCATCCATAGGCATATGTAAATTTGCATTAAAAATCTAGAAATGCTGAGTTTTTGCAAAAAGGAGCTGCCATGACAAAGGGTCTCACCGGGGGTGAGACCCGTTAAAGAGCCAAAACCTGTAAATTACCAAAAATTTCCAAAATTACCCAAAATTCTCAAAAAAATTTGGGATTTGAGCTGTGACTAGGCTATTGAGTGCCATGATCCTTGAGTGAAGCCTCAGCCAAGATACGGAGGGGATTTGGCTTCTTTCTCCGTTTTAGAGCCTCGGTCAACCGCCGTTGAAACATTTTCATTTTGGCCCTGCACACATGCATCCTCGCCCAATAATGATTTTTCATATTCCTCAGCAACTTTTTCTCTTGGTTGGCCTTAGCCAACAGCCTCTCTAAGTGTGCATTCACCTGTATGAGCATAGACTCTCGGTCAGTAGGCAATGGATCACCGGGTCTTCTTCGGTTCAAGACTCGGTCACTACGAATCCTCCATAGCTCATCAAGTACTTTCTCCTCCTCCAATTGTTTGTTGCGCTGCTCCAGGTAAATGATGGTCCATTGGGCACCCTCAATTCTCTTCTGCAAAGCATCATTTTCAGCTCTGAGATGCTGAATGATCTCTTTTGCCTCTCGGCTAGGAGAACTGGCCTCAAGATCAATGACCTCGGTGTCTGGGACTCCTGATGGACCCTCATGGATCATGGGTTGTTTGCCCCTCTGTGCTGATGAAGAAAGCGAGGCCCCTTCTACCTGATGTGGAGATAACACTCGCTGAGCTGATGATGAAGGCGAGACCCCTTCCACCTGCTGTGGAGATAGTACTCGCCTGGCTGCTGCAAATAAGGCCCTTGGGCCTTTCTGATAGGTGACCAGAGGTGTGGAGCTGACATGTCGAGTGACCGGAATATCAGGCTGCTGAGATGGTCCTCCCTCCTCCTGAATGACCTCAGGATGTGGCTGAGGTGGTGCTGTGAAAAACTCACGAGAGATGAAGTCCTCCCATGAGATGCCCTGCTGAGTCAACTGATGTAAGACTATGAGCTGAATCAAACCATAATGACATAGGCTCCTGTACTGTTGGGCCGGGGTCTTCCTCTGCAACATGGGCACCATCTTCTGAATGTTCTGAAAGAAGAAAACCGGGATGTTCATCATCCTCACTCGGGTGAAGTGCATCAAGAGGCGAATGTGCTATGAGTACACCTGTGAAAATCTGCCCTCACAGGTAAAATAGTGCATAATAAGCCTCATGATGGGAGCATACTCGCTCCGGAGAAATCTGAATGGAAAAACACCTGCTAAATGTCTCAAGAATGGTGGCTGGACATAAGGCTCAAAGTGAACAGTATCTAGCATCTTGCGCTTAGGCCACACCTCACCAACATTAGGTATCCCTGTAGCATGTGAGATCACCTCGGGTGTCAATGTAAAGTCCACCCCTGCAAGGTTGACATGTCCATCATGCAAATGTAAAACAAAGAGGCGGGCCAACTCTCTGTGATGTTGAATCCGAGATATCCTCTCACAAAACTGATAACAAGACATGTACTGAAAACAAGTGACTGCCATAGGACAAGCCTGTAATTCTGCCAAAGAGGTGGGCTCCTCACGCTTATGATGTCCACCCTTACCACCCTTACGAGGCCTCCTATGTACCTCAACCTCTGTAGATGATGAATGGTCATCACTTTGCTCATAAGTTTCGGTTTCTGACATAGTTTTAGGAGCAAAGTGGACAAATTGTACTGCTGTCTCTGCCTGTAAAAAATGCTGAATTCTATGCTGTTTCAAGGGGAAAAAGACATGAGGGAAATGCTAGGGGAGGGATCTTTTAACAAGGAATTGGGAATATATAAACATAACAGGGAATCTTTAAGGAAAATGTTGCAAATCATTATGCATATAGGAGTACATTAGGAGTACATATTTATATCAGGGATATTGGGAAATCATTTGCAAAGATCAATGCAATATGGGAAAAAACATGTATGGAAGTGAACAAGGGAATATACATACATGTATTAATAGGGGAGATAGGGAAAAATATGCACAAACTGCTGACATATTCACCAACATTTTCTTTTATTTACACATGCATAATTTCTTTAATTTACACATGCATATGATGGAGGGAAATTAGGGTTTGAATTTTTGATGCTTTGGGAAAGGGGTAGGGTTTGCATTTTAGTGATTAGGGAGAGGGGAGGGTTTGCATTTCATTTACAAAATGGTATGGGAAAAAAGATATACATATAAGTGTGAGTGAAAGGGGAAGGAGGGAAACAAACACAAGGGAAAAACACCTTGAAACCACACAAACCCTAGCACATTTTCAACATTAACATTGCAGTCATATGAAGGAGTTTCTCTTGCCAAATTTTAATCTTTAAACATGTTCATGACATCCACCATTCATAACCAGCAACCATTCCATGTTTAGAGCACCTACCTCGAACGATTTGATAGCTTGGAGGGCGTTTGAGGGAATTTGTTTGGAGTTTGCAGCAATATAGTTCAACGGGTCGCGCACCACGCCCAACGGGTCGCGCCCCTCTGACGGGTCGCGCCCGTTGTTTTTCTGCACTGGAAACAACCCTCTGATGGGTCGCGCGCACCTGACGGGTCGCGCACCTGGCCTGACGGGTCGCGCACCAGTCTTATGCCCGAAATCGCTCTGCTTTTGCTCCTTTCTCTCAATCACTCTCTCAAACCTCTCTTGCAAGCGTTAGGATGCATAATGAGAGTGTTAGGAGGGAATTTGGGTTTTATAAGCTTTATTTGAAAAAAATTCATTCACAAACCCACTTTCTAATGTTTTCTTTTTGACACTTTATAACACTGATTTTTGGTTTCTTTTATCCTGAATTGGACTCATTGAGTGCTTTGACTTGATTCTTTTTTGCAGGTAGATCATCTGAGGGATCTTGGGAAGGGGACCAGGGTTGCATTTTGTCCGCTGAAGACTTTTGAAATTTCACCATTTATTTACAAAAAGTTGAAAAATGACCTTGGCTTTAAAAACAGAGTTTTTAAATCCAAGGTGAAGATTAGCTGTACCAGATAAGAAATCTTGAAGAAACACCTTTACAATCATCCCTCTGGCTTGCTGAATACTCATTGATTTTTCAGACACATGACCCTGTAAATCTATTTGACCAAAACCCTAGACCTAGGAAATTGACCTCAAGGCAAGATAAGACAATCTTGAAAGAGCTAAATGACTGAATGACCTGAACCAGCAATGCCAAGAGGGGTACAACACACCAGCTCCTCCATCAGGGTTATGGCATGCCTAACAGGATGCAAAAATTGACACTGATGAGACACCTACTTATGCAAATGCAAAGAGCTTTTGATCGCTGATGGAGGGCTTCAAGACCGACACTAACAGAATGCATAAAAACACACAAGTTATTATGGACACATCATTGGAGAACTTTTGTAGTGTTTAATTTTGAAGATGAGGCAGCCACATGGTGGGGATTACTTAACCAAAAGAAGTGTTCCAACCTGCCCGATGAAGAATTTGAAAAATTACTTTTAGACAGATGGTCTTATGCCAGAAAACAAGATAAAGAGAAACATGTGGGGCTATTTCCTACTGGTATATCCTTATTGCAGATTCATGGATTGATTCAGAAGGAGAAGATCATTGTTTCTATAAATCCTAGTTGGAAGCATAATTTTATCAATGTTAATTTGGCAAAAAAATTGCAAGTTCCAGAAAAACACATTGAAAACACACAGGTGGATGATGAGGATGTTCTATTGTATAAAGATTTGAAGATTTCTATGGATAAGTATGTGTTGCATGGTGATTTTTATGCTTCAGATATGGATAATATGGATGTTGTTTTGGGATATCCTTGGATGGAATCTGTGGGTACTATCAATATTAATGTGCAGAAGAAATTCCTGAAGCTCTGGTATAAAAAGAAGAAAATTACATTACAGGATATTTCCATCAATAAACAGGTAGAGTCCACGGAGGTTGACGTAGAAGATGTTCCAGGGACTGACATATCAGATGATGAGAAGTTGATGGTCGACAATGAAACACAAACAGAGGCTGAAGCCGAAAAGGTAACATGTGCTGACACATCTGATGAGGGTTCAGTGGTTGAAGTCATATTGGAAAAGAAGACACCACAACAGGCACCACAGCAGGGTGAATTAAAGAAAAAGACATCGTGGGTTAAAACTTCAACATATCATCACCCACATCACCCCGCAAGACAACCATCAAGATGGAAACCAAGTAGTCACAAGGACAACAACCCCCGTATGACGGATAGCGAGGAGAGAAGATCCACCTACTACACATCAACACAGAAGAGCTGCCACAGTCGACGTCCATCTCAAGCGAGCGAGGCACCAGCGAGATCGAGGGTTCACCTTTCTCTTAGATGGCTAGATGCACGTGCATGGTATCAGTGGACTACTCTTTTGAGTAGATCTTATTATTTGTATTCTTCCCATGTTTCGGGGACGAAACATGCTTAGGGGGGTGGAATGTTATATACCTAGGGGGGATAATATGGGGTACCAAGGGAGGTACCCAAGGTAATAATGTAATAATGGGATGGGCCATAGTAATAAATAAGGTGGTTAACCCATATGATGTAAGGGACCACAAGTAGTTAATAATAATGTAATGGGTCCATGGTATTAGTTGATGGTATGAGGGAACCATGGTAATGACCCATGGTATTGTATGTATGAGGCCTATATAGAGGCTAGAGACTCCACATGGAGATAGTGAAGGATTATTGTATGAACAGGCATATGGCTTGTGGAGTGTTCTCCTTCCTTAAGGAGTGAATGTATGGTGTTGCCCTACCTTAAGGGTTTGATCAAGAAAGAAGCATTTCTATCTATTTCTATCATATTATTTCTGGGTTTATTTGCATTATCTTATATTTTCATATCAGATCTATAATATTTCCGGTTTAGATCTACAACAATATTCACTGCAACTCCCTCTCAACTGTTGTTGCTGAGAATCTATTGAAACAGATTCTCCATCATACCCATATGTTCTCTGCACTGGATGAACTTAGCTTTCCCTAGATCTTTTGTGAGTATGTATGCTACCTGATTTCCTGTGGGGGCATACCGCAACTAGATTGCCCCACGTTGACACCTAATCCGAAACGGATGGGTGAACTGGACAGTCATCTAGAAGATGAACTGATCCGTTTTTATTTTTTGTATATAAACATGAGTTACCTAATGAATAAATCAATCAGTTTTGTCTCTTGTTCAATGTGGAGTTACCCTGGCCTGACATGGTATCAGAGCACAGGTCCCAAAATAGTGTAACTCCTGTTGAGCGCTGCATCATCCTGAGCGATTCCCTGACTGCAATACGTTTCTGATTTTTATTGAATGCCCTGCGCTCTTTGACTGCCAGAGACTGCACATTGTTTTTTTATAAACGTTTGCCCCTCTCTGCGCATGCCTGAATGTATAGGTTATGCCTGACATTGTGCAGTGAGCGTGGAATACACTGTTGAATGTGACCTTCGGTTTCTTGCACTGTTATGACAAATAATTTTTTTTCTCTCGCCACTCTGAATGAGGGTTCCTTCCTGGAGAATTGGGTTCACGCCTCTTATTCCTTCTTTGTTTTCTGATTGCATAACTGTTTGAAGACCCCTTTTGCACCATTGATAAGCTCATCTGCAAGGCACTCAGCTATCGTTTTTATATTTTGGAATGCACTGTCTTGTGCACCACTGCTGAGCAGAAAGATTGCTTGATTTACACGTCTCAAAGGAGATATATAAACTGCTTGACGTCGAACAACACCAGCTGAACCAATTCGAGTAGCATCTTCTTTTGGACCACTGTTTATGATGGCATATCCGACTTCTCTTGTTATTTAGCTGCCCAACCAAATCTGTGATACGTGGTTTACCATTTTCTTTTCTCAGTTGCTTCTAGTTATACGCTGCTCTCCCATATACACTCCAGCACCGGTCCCCTCATACATTGGTGGTATCCGCTCCCAATTTTAATTGTTATACGCTGCTCCAGCACCGGTCCCCTCATACATTGGTGGTATCCGCTCCTAATTTTAATTGGTATATGCTGAATCAAACTGGTTTTTTGGGCGACGAGAAATATTCGATGGGAAATATTTGTGGACTCCCCTGATTTGGTCGTTGGACGTTGCTCATACGATCCCGAGCTCTTGCAATTGTTTTGAAGACCTCGTTCCTCTGATGCGTTCCTACGACAGAAAGTATATTCAAGTGTTGAAGCGTTGATGCGTTCCTCTGATGCGTTCCATTTGAACTGCTGCTTGTGCTTGAATGACATGGTATGCTTGTGATATGTTGTTTTATGAAGTTATTGGGACTCAGAAAATTCCTTTACAAGCTGCCGAAGCCATCGGGATCACACTTCCAAATTTTAATTGAAATTGTGTTTGGAAATGAGAGCCTTTTGCACCTCTGTTTGATTATGGTAAATGATTTGCGCAGTTTGACTATGCATATAACCAAATGACTTGCGCAGTTTGTTTATGTATATGACTTTAAACCTGATTCATCTCAAAAAGTTTGAGAATGACAAGAGAAATGATTTTAATGGCAGTATAATGTGTGCCGTTGATATGTATTTATGATGGCAGTTTTTGTATTGTAAGCAGTTTTTCAAAGGGGTTATATAAGCAGTTTCAAAAGCATTCAAAGTCATATCAGTCAGAACAATTGCACAGTTTGTTTTTATGCTGTATTGAAGCACAAAGTGCTATAATATTTCAATGAAATTCTGATGCCTTCTGTCACACATTAGAGGGATTTGTAGAAATTTTTTATCAAGAAGAAGTTTTTACAGAATGCATTCAATCATCTCTATGGTCGGAATAGTTCTCATTGGCAAGGAGAACTATTCTGAATGGTCTCGGATGGTAAAACACACCCTCATCTACAATGAGCTGTGGAAAGGAGTGTGTGTCGGAGAAGAAGACAAAGACCCTGTGCAGCCTACATCAGATAAAGAACTTGTCATTTGGGAAAACAAGAACAGCAAAGCCTATGCATTGATCGCAGCATATGTAAATGAGGATGTAAGTCGTCATATTTCATCCTATTCCACTGCCTTTGAAGCTTTACAAAAGTTGAAAGAACTCTATGATACACATTCTGCACTTGAAGTTGTTCAGCTTATGATTAAACTCTTCACTCTTGAACTGAAAAATAATGATCCTCTTGCTCTTGCATCTGATATAAAGTCTATAATGCATGATATTAAATCCACTAAGGTTGAGTTGGATATCTCTCTTATTGCCTTTCTCAAAGCACTCTATCCTACCTACTCTAATTATCTTGAGTCTTTACAAGCAAATGGAAATCTTAAAGATATAACCTTTGACACTCTTGTGAAAAAGTTTGCTGAAAGAGAGAAAGCCTTTGGAAAGAAAACAGTCCCTAAATCTTCTGAAGAGACTGTTTGCCTTGCTCATAAAGAAAAGCATCCTGCTCAAGATTCTACAAGAGGAAGAGGTGGACGAAGAGGAAGAGGAAGATACTTCAGAGGCAGGGGGGGCAGACATTCTCAAGCAGAAAAGGCAGATCTGCATTGCATTCGCTGCAAACGAAATGGATCACATGATGCTTCTACATGCAAGTTACCATGGGACAAAGTTGAGCAGAGAAGAAATCAACAGAAAGGTAAAACTGATGACACAGACAAAGGTAAAGCACCTGAATCCGCTCACTATATTGAGGCACAATGTAACATTGGAGTAAATGAAGATTTGTTTAATGCTTCACTTGCTTCTTCGAAAAATGACTGGTTGCTTGATTCAGGAGCAACCTGTCATATGACTCATAGGAAAGATTTCTTTGAAGATTTCACTGACAATGTTGATGGAGCAGTATACTTTGCAGATCAGTCAAAAATCAAGCCATCAGGGCTTGGCACAATCAGGCTTAAACTGCCTGGTCTTCCAGACTTTCTTCTGGATCATGTTCTATATCTCCCACAGCTCAAGAGAAACTTGCTGTCCCTAGTCCACATCCGCCAGCAAGGTCACTCCATTCACATGTTTGATGGCAAGCTTGAGGTAAGAAAGGCATCTGACCACTCACTTGTCATGAGGGGTATAGAAGAAGAAAGACTTCTTAAACTGCAAGGAACCTCTGCTCATGCACAACATTTCTCATATATTTCTCATCATGAAGAAGGTGCACTTCCATCAAGTTTATTATGGCATGCTAGATTTGGACATTTAAACTATGATAGTCTCCGCTTGTTGAAGAAAAATGGTGTTGCTGGTTTGCCTACAATTCCTAGAAAACATAAACAATGTGATGCTTGCATTCTAGGAAAGCATAGCAAACAGTCTTTTCATGATTCACATTCAAGAGCACATAGGAAGCTTGAACTTATTCATTCAGATTTATGTGGTCCAATGCATGTTCCTTCTGCAAATGGAAATAAATATATCATGACATTTATTGATGATTACACCAGAATGTGTTGGGTTTATTTATTGAAGAACAAATCTGATGCTTTTCAAACATTCAAGAATTTTCATAAGTGGATTGAAAATGATGCACAATCTCATATTGGGTCTATTCGCACTGATAATGGAAAAGAATATACATCAAATGAATTTGAACACTATCTTCGCCAACATGGGATTAAACATCAAACAACTGTGCCTTATAATCTTCAACAGAATGGTGTAGCTGAAAGAATGAACAGAACAATTTTGAATATGGTACGATCCATGCTTTTCTTCAAAAATGTAAAGACAATGTTTTGGGCTGATGCTGTTCTATGTGCTGCATATATAAAGAATAGATGTCCATCTAGTGCTATAAGAAACAAGACTCCTTATGAAGTGTGGTATGGACATGTTCCTTCGGTAAAACATCTTAGGATTTTTGGTTCCACCTGTTATGCTTTAATACCAAAGGTACATAGAAACAAACTTGGTGCTAGAAGTCGTAAGTGTATCTTCCTGGGGTATTCAAACACATCTAAAGCATACCGCCTCTATGATGAAGTAAATAAAAAGTTTGTTTTATCTAGAGATGTCATTTTTCTTGAAACATCCAAATCTGACAGTGTTGTTGAACGGCAACTTGATCGCTTGGATAGATTCACAAAACCGAAATCATTTCAAGAGTTTGATAATCAGATTCCACATCTTGAAGGGGGGATTCCTATACTAGATCAACATGTGGAATCTTCTTCTAAAGAACAATCTCCCCTGCATGACACTCCAACAACGGATGATGCTTTAAGTGATGTAATTGATAGAATTGGGAGACTTAATCTTGATTCAGTCCCAACTCAATCAACAGAACAGCCTGGACCATCTCAGAAAGGTCCCCCAAAGTGGCTGACAAAGACACTTGAAAGTGTTCATCCTGATGAAATTGGAAAAACAGGAACCAGAAATACAAATCGACAAGATGGAGGTGATGTAGATAACTCTAATTCACCTGTTGATATGGATGTTACTTATGATTGTGAATTGAACTTGTCTACAGATTTTGAACCAACTTCCTTCAAAGAAGCTACTTCTCATGATGAATGGAAAGAAGTGATGCAGAAGGAGTATGATGCCCTCATAAAGAATGGCACTTGGAAGCTGGTTGATCCTCCATTTGGAACCAAACCTATTGGCTGCAAGTGGGTCTACAAGAACAAGTACAAAGCTGATGGCTCACTTGACAAGCACAAAGCTAGGCTTGTGGCAAAAGGTTTTGCACAGAAGGAAGGGGTCGATTATGAGGAAACTTTTGCTCCCACAGCAAAATGGGCCACCATCTGGACACTCTTTGCACTAGCTGCTCAGAACGGTTGGAAAGTCCATCAAATGGATGTAAAAACTGCATTCTTGAATGGAGATCTAAAAGAGAATGTTTTTATGTCCCAGCCTGAAGGATTTGCTGTGAAAGGACATGAACACAAAGTATGCAAACTTGTGAAGTCCTTGTATGGCCTCAAACAAGCACCACGAGCCTAGTATGAAAAACTAACTGAGCATCTTCTGAAACTCAACTTCAAACATTTTGATCTTGATGATGCAACTTTATTTGTCAAGAAAGTTGGCAAAACAGTTGTATATCTTGTGGTATATGTAGATGATCTTTTAATGACAGGGAACAATGAAAGCTATATTGCATCCATAAAGAAAGAATTAGGAAAATTTTTTGAAATGACTGATTTGGGCTATGTTCATTACTATCTTGGCATTGAAGTAACCCAACATCCAAAGTCCATATTTCTTTCTCAAAAGAAATACATTGGAGATCTGTTAAACAGATTTGGCATGACAGAGTGCAATCCCCTTTGTACTCCAATGGAACAAAACTTGAAGCTCACATCTATTGAAGGAAAGGAATTTGAGGATGCAACAAAGTATAGACAGCTTGTAGGAAGTCTCATCTACCTCACTACTACCAGACCAGACATTTCATTTGCTGTTGTAATCCTCTCCAGGTTTATGCAAAAGCCTTGTGAGGGACATTGGTCTGCTGCAAAAAGAGTTCTAAGGTACTTGAAGGGAACTCAAGACCTTGGAATCAAGTATACACAGGTGGACGACTTCAACTTGATTGGATACTCTGATTCAGACTTCGATGGAGACAAAGAAACTGGGGTATCTACTTCAGGATATGCTATGAGTCTTGGATCAGGAGCTGTCTCCTGGAGATCACGCAAACAATTAGTACCAACAGATTCCACAACAGAAGCAGAATACGTGGCAGTAGCTGAAGCAACGAAAGAAATTGTGTGGCTCAGGAAAATTCTTGAAGATTTGCAAGTAAAACAAATACAATCTACTCCACTCATGATTGATAACACATCTGCAATAAAGTTGGCCAAGAATCCAAAGTTCCATGATCGTACTAAGCACATCAATACTAAATATCATCTGATCCGACATCATGTTGAGGCCAAAACAATCCATCTCCGTCATTGTTCCACAAACGAGCAGATTGCAGACATCTTCACCAAAGCGCTTGGAAGAGAAAAGCTTGAAAGATTCAGAACGATGCTTGGACTCACCAACATCCCTTCAGATTAAGGGGGTGAATGTTGACACCTAATCCGAAACGGATGGGTGAACTGGACAGTCATCTAGAAGATGAACTGATCCGTTTTTATTTTTTGTATATAAACATGAGTTACCTAATGAATAAATCAATCAGTTTTGTCTCTTGTTCAATGTGGAGTTACCCTGGCCTGACAATAGTAAACATTGGTCACTCCTATTTTCTTCCAGAACAAACTCACCAGCAATTTCCTAAGCCATTGGCTTCGCACGTAGTCGTGCTGGCTGCAATATATTATGCTTCTGCTGAGCTCAGTGCTACTGACTTCTGCTTCCTGCTATACTAAGGGGTAATCCCTGATCCAAAGCTAAAGCAGTACCTGAAGGTACTTTTCCTATCCACTGAACTACCTGCCCAATCTGCATCTGTGAATCCACTCAACCTGACATCATCTCCTCGAGTATATTTCAACCTGAGTCCAAATGTTTCACGCACATATCTAAGAATGAGCCTACCTGTTGCCCAATGTACCCTTTTCAGTTCCACCATGAACTGACTAAGGGTATTTATAGTGAAACAAATATCTGGCATGGTGTTGATCAGATACATGAGTGACCCAATTAGTTGTCTCTACAACGTGCAGTCCACTTCCCTGTCCCTTGAGGCACCTATCTTTTTTCCAGTTGGTAATCATGGGTGTAGCCATGGATCTACAACCCTGCATTCTAAATCTCTTCAGAATTTCTGCAGTATATCTTCCTTTCCCAACGAATATTTCCCCATTCTTCTATCATACTTCCAACCCCAAAAAATAATGCATTAACCCCATATCCTTCATGTCAAATTTTTCTGCAAGGTTCATTTTGCAGTCCTTTATGAGCCTCGATGATCTCATTAAAAACAAATCATCTACATATAAAACCAGAATGAGAGGCTCATTCTCCACCATCAAACAGATATATTGGGATATGCATCACTCTTGATGAATCCAAACTGCTGCAAGTAACTGTCAATCTAATCGTACCACGCCCTGGGTGCCTTCTTGGGCCCATGCAAGGCTTTCTTCAATATGCATACATGAGTGCGCTTCTCATGAGTTTGGAAGCCTTAAGGCTGCTCTATGTATACATCTTCTTCTATCACCTCGTTCAAGAATGTTGTCTTAACGTTCATCTTGTGAATTTCCCATCCCATCTACACTACTAGGGATATGACAAATCTGATAGAGGTATATCTAGCAACTCGGGTGAAGGCCTCCTCATAGTCTATTCCTTTTTTTTTGTGCGTACCCCTTTGCCATGAATCTAGCATTATACTTCTCTATACTTCCATGTACGTTGTACTTCTCTATACTTCCATCTACAACATACTTGATCTTGTAGATCCACCTGGAACCCACAACTGATCTATCCTCTGGTCTAGGCACCGCCTCCCAAACATCATTTGTCATGGTAGAACTGTACTCTTCTAACATGAAATCCACCTGTTAGTGTCAGTCTTTCCAGCCTTCCTCTAGTGATCAAATATGCTCTTACAAAGTGGTCTCAGAGTGTCAAGGTCAAATTTTGTCATTTCAAAGAGTCTTCAAGCAAAATTTGGTCACTAGGCATTAGGTCTAGGGTTTGCTTTCACTCCTTCTAAAGTTGTCCAAATGTCAGTCCATGTAATCATTCTGCTAAATCTATCATCATTCATAGGGTTTTCATTATCATGTCAGTGTCTAATGAGTCATTTTACACCTTGTTCATGCTTCAGTTGCGCCTAGGCAAGGTCGTTTCCCTATCCTAGGGTTTTGAAAGCTAATTTCTCTTGGATGGTCAAATCATTAGAAAAACTTGTATCCAGATGTTCATACACCTTCCCCTATCATTCATGTACCTTATCAAACACTTCCCATCTCTGAGATCCTCCAAATTCCTCATTTTCGCACAAACCCTAGTTTCTTGCTACAACTTGGCAATTTTCTAGGTTGGGCCTGTGTTTTGCCCGTTTGGACCCCTTCCCCTCACTCAATCTCTGAGATTCCACTTTCCCCTGCTTCCTAACATCCCTCCATACTTCCCAAAATTTACCCAAGAATTTACAAGCCCCTCATCCCCTTCATTTCACTTCATTTCCACAAAATTCCTTGTTTCACACATCGGGATAAGTTTCACTCAAAAGATGTTTCAAAGCAATCAAAGATGAATTTTGGAAAACTGAGAGAGGTTTTTGTCCAAAACATGCCAAAGAAGAAAAACATCCCTCACTTTTTACACAGGTGTCATGGTTTTAGAGAAATGTCAAAAATACAATCGCCTCGGGAGAATTGATGCACCTCTGAAGTGACCTTGGGAAAATCAAGTTTTCTCCTAGCTTGGTTGGCCAAATGACTTTCTTGATGAGTCAAATGATAACTAGACACAAAGAGCTTTCCAATGAGCTATCATGAGCTCAATTTGGAGTTGCGTAAGGCATTTAAAAGTTGACTGCAACAGCACTCTGCCTTGAGGCAGCCTCATTTGGCACATTTTGACAAGTCTTGGGAGATTTGATTTTTGACGAAGCAAATGAACTCCAAATTGAAAAATTTCAGTTTTTTTGGAAAGTAGACTCAAAGACCTTTCCAACGAGCTATCCTGCGCCCGATTTCGACACCGGGAAGGCCTCCAAAATCCTCCTGCAAAATGCACTATGTAGCTGGGTGCGCGCTACGCATCAGCTTGGGCGCGCTACGCACCCAGGGCGCGCTACGCACCCAGGGCGCGCTATGCATCAACATCCTTTTCTCAGTGTAAATTTACTCGTGCGCTACGCACCAGGGGCGTGCTACGCGTTGGGTGAGGCGCGCTACGCGTTGGGATTTTTGCTCAGAAATTCGCCAGCAAGTGTGCAACTTCTCCTCTAACTCAGTTAAAACACAGGTAGGCTTCATGTCCATGGTTTGTACTCAGTTTTGCAAGATGTATGTAAATAAATTATGCTAGCTATGCCATGAAAATTAAATGTAAAAACCCTCAGTTTGCTGTGAGAATTCAAAGGTCTAGTTTGCTGTAGGGTTTTCAAAATTATATGCTGCTAAGGTTTTCCCACTTGTGTGTTTCCTACCCCCCATGTTCACCAACATTTTCCTTAAAAAAAATTCCTCATAGAACCCTACACTATCCCTCTATGAAATTCTAAACCCTCTCTTCTATTACAAACATAATATCCCCTAATTCACCCCAAACCCTAAAAATTATCAGAATTTCTATATCCTTTCCCTTCCCTAAATTCCTTGTTTTATTCTCATTGCCCCTATTTCCCTAATGTTTCCCCTTTCCTAACATTTCCCTTATATATTTGTATCCCCTTGGTCACAGCATTTTGAGAAAAAGAAAAAGTCCACAGTCAATTTTGCACACAGTGGTATATCAGCATATATATTCCAGCTACCTTGGTTTTAAAGAACATGTCAGAGACCGAGTCAGCTTATGAGCAGGATTATGATAGTGATTCTACACTAGAGCCAAGAAGGTATCACAAAGGTGGCAAAGGTGGTCGGCATGTCAAGGAGGAGCCTACCTCTTTGGCCCAATTGCAAGCTTGTCCACTTGCAATGGATTGTTTTCGGTATCAATCTTGTTTTGCATATTGTGAGCGGATCTCACAAATCTAGCATCATCGGGAACTAGTCTGTTTATTTGTTCTACATTTGCAGGATGGTCTTGTAAACCTTGCCGGAGTGAATTTCACCTTGTCACCCGAGACTATTGCTCAGGCCACTGGGATACCAAATGTGGGGGAGGAATGGAGTAAACGCCAGCAGTTAGACAGATATTACTATGAGCCATATATTAAGCCCGGATGTGTAAGACACTTGACTGCAGTTTTTCCTTTCAGATTCCTAAGGGATGAGTATGCGCCATTGATGAAACTCATCATTCGATATTTCAGTTGCGAGGGCAGATTCTCACGTCTCTACGCGTACCATGTCCGTTTGTTGATGCATTTCACAAGGGTACGTATGATGAATATTCCATTTTTCATGTGTCGCAACATAGAGAGAATGGTGCCTTTAGTACAAAGGAAGAGCCCAGCACATCAGCATAAAAGCATCTATCATTATGCATTGATCAAAATCATAGTGATGCATCAGTTGGCACAGCAGGGCATTACTTGGGAGGATTTTATTTCTCGTGATCTTTTCACAGCGCCACAGCCACCTCCTGAGATTGTTCATGATGAGGGAGGGCCTTCACATCAGTTTGACATTCCTGAGATAGAGCATGTCAGCGCCCCAGCATGTGCGGCATATCAGCAAGGACACAGGGCCTTATTTGCATCTGTACGACGAGTACTATCTCCACCCGGGGTGGAAGGGGTCTCGTTGACTTCATCAACATAGCGAGTATTATCTCCACCTCGTGTGGAAGGGGCCTCGCTTTCGACAGCAGCACCGCAGGTACAGGATAAGGGCAAGAAGCCCAAGCATGAGGAGAGGCCTTCAGGTGAGCCATCAGGTTTTGTTACTAGTCATGATGAGACAGCTTCATATATCAAGTATCTAGAGCAGTGCAATAAACAGTTAGAGGACGAGCACACACTTATAGAGCTGCAACGAATTCGTGAAGACCGTAGGTTGGCCCGTAAAAGACCGGGTGATTTGATACCTGTTACGCGGAAATTTGTGCCTGAGAAGGTCAACCGACACTTGAAGGGGTTGTTGGCGAAAGCCAATAGAGACAAAGACTTGCTTCGTCACATGAAGAATCATTACTGGGCCCACATGCATGTTTGCAAGGCAAAAATTAAGATCCTTAAGAGGCGATTGAGCAAGGCACTAAAACGACAGAAAAAGCCCGATCCACTCCAAATTTTGGCCGAAGCCTCTTTGACTGAGCATAATACTTGATTTGGGACCCCCAGCCCAAATTTCAAGAAATTTGGGGAAAATTTTGTCAATTTTGAAATTTTTATATAAAAAACAGGTTTTTGGCCTCAACGCGTAGCGCGCCGCGCGCTACCCTGAAGATGGGGAGGTCCAATTCAAGAAAGGTTTGCATTTTTGGATTTGTCATGATGAAATACATCTGCTCAACCACTGCCAAGGCATTTCATCAAGTTTTGGGTCCCCAAAAGGTCAAAAAACATGCAAAAAATGACCTCACTGCCCCTTTTTGGACACACAGGAAGCAGTCTTGGGAGAATGCATTTTTGGAGGGGCAAATGGGCACCAAATTGAAAAATTCCACTTGGGTTGGAAAGAAGACATCCAAACCTTTCCAACAAGCCCACCTGAGCCCAATTTGGATGCCGGGAAGTGCCCCAAAAGTGGGTGGAAAGGCACGCTACGCGTAGGGTTTTGGCGCGCTACGCATCAGGATATTTTCCAAAATTTTCATCTTCAGCTCAGGAAAACGCAGCCAGTTTGACCAGTTTTGACTTGTGGTGGGATTTTTCACCCTCCTTGATGTAATTAATGAAATTTTATGTTGACATGACACTTATTTACCTATTCTAGAAGATTCATTCATAAAATAGCAAAAAATTAATGAATGAATTGGTTTCCTAGCTTATAGAGGCAAGTTGTTTTGATTGCCTAGATTGTAGTGCTTTGTTTAGAATTGGTTGAAACAGCTCTTAGGATGATGAGCTCGACCCCTAGAGGCAAGGGAATGTGTTAGCTTGCCTATATTATGTATTTTCTTAGTCATTTTCATGGTTGGACTCTTGAGGGATAAGCTTAGACTGTATTACACATTGTATCTCTACAATTTTGGCAAAGGAAAGACCAGGGTTTTGCAACACTATTTGGGATTCCTGTGGTTATTTGTGTTGATGGTGTGTTTCTCTCATGTACTTGTAAGTTTGTTATGTGTATCATTTTCCTACTATTCTCTTTTGCAAATTAAACAAATGAAGTGTTGAGGTAGAATTCATAATCTTGTATGCTCTGCCTTTAAGTTTGTTTAATATCTATGTTTTCATCTGTTTAAGGAGAACTCCTGAAAGTTTCTCGCTCTCCTTAGCTCCTCACCAGTCATATCTATCCATTCAATTCCTTTAAAGACATCAGGACGATTGCCTACCTTGCCCCAAAAAGACCTCTGCAAAAACTGTGTCACATCCCCGCACCCAAAATTGCCTTTCCCTGTTTTCCAACAAAACCCTAAAAATCTTAAATCAAACTATCTTTATCAATTTACTAGCCTAAAATCAGTATTCATATCGGTCATCTCAGCCCCTTTGAAAACCTTTTGCCGAGATAGACCCGGAGAGAGCCCTCTCCTGTCCTCGTAGGGCTAACTACGAGGCTGAGCTTGGTTTGATGTTGCCTTGAGTTTCGCCTTCCTCAGCCTAAGGCAAATTCGAGCGCTAACACCACCCACACCTAATTTTGTGCGGCTTCCTGAAAATTGGAGGGTTCTACAACTTGAGCCACAAAGGCCTGGTATTTGTCAGGTTGCCTGTGCTGCCTCTTGTCAATTCTAGGAGCTCTGAAAAACTCTTCTGCATCATTCAAGGTCTGATGCACTTCCCTGGTCCTACCACTGGTAGTGGGAATTTCAATCTGTTCCACCACCTGTACCTGCAACTCTATCTGCTGAGAACTTCATAGATATCTTGCTACTATGGAGATGTTGATACTAGTCACTGTACTCAAATCATGTGATTGTCCCCCTGCTTGTTCTACTTGCGGTCCCTACTGCTACTGGAATAAGGGAACATCTTATGACTGATCTCCTACAGGCATCTCTCAAGATCTTCTGAAAGCTTTGTCTTCCATGAACTTTACATCTCGTCTCACTACAATCTTCCTATTGTCAGGAATGTAGATTTTGTATGCCTTTGAGGTCTCGCTATATCCTATGAGATACCCCTTTTCTGCAGTCTGATCCAACTTACTGCGCTTCTCATCTGGAATGTGAAAAAAAGCCACACTCTTGAATATCCTCAAATGACTTACCTCTAGTTTCTTCCCGGTGAAGACTCCCTCTGGCGTTTTCTTCCCCAAAGCTCTGTGAGGTGTCCTGTTTTTAATGTATATTGTTGTGTTGCATGTTTCTGCCCATAGAAATCTAGGCAAATCCTTATCATACATCATGGTCTTTATTGCCCTGACTATAGTTCTGTTCTTTTGTTCCGCTACTCCATTCTGTCGTGGATTGTAGGGAGTTGTCCACTCTCTTTTGATACCTTCCTTTGCGCAGAAATTTGTGAAGTCTTTATCCATGTATTCTCCACCATTATTTGAAAGCAGTACCTTGATATTTTCACCTGTCATGTTTTCTACGAGAACCTTGAACTCTCAAAACCGATCAAAGACCTCATCCATGGTCTTTAAGAAGTAGATCCAAGTTTTCCTGGAATGGTCATCAATAAAGGTGACGAAATACTCGCCATCGCTAAGAGATCTGGTGGGCATAAGGCCGCAAATATCTGAATGTACCAATCCCAACATGCCATTGGCTTCGTTGTCACTTCTAGGAAACGTTTCTTTTGCGTACTTTCCAAGTACACATCCTCGACATAGATCATCGTGCTCGGTGCTAAGAGCTGGAACTCCTGTTATAGTCTCTCTGAGCATCCTAAGTGCTCCATGGTGCAAGTGTCCCATCCTCCTTTGCCATAGTTCATTCAGTGCCTTCCTACCGTTGTTATCACTGCCTATCAATGCCATTGGAGAATCGATCTGCAATCTATATAGCTTGTTTCTTCGAGCTCCAATTTGTATCACCTTCTTCCAGGTAGGATGCTTGACATATACTTTCTTTCCCACAAAGTATACATCGTATCCCTTGTCATGGAACTAGGACACTGAAATTAGGTTCATACGCAATCCTGGCACATACAATGCATTCGTGGTGCTAGTATTGGTTCTTGCTTTTGTTTGAAAATCTATGGTACCTCTCCTTACATAAGTACACTTAGTTTTGTTGCCCATAGTGATTTGGAAGTTCATTTTCTCCTCTTGATAGCGCGATAAATATTCCATTACTACAATCATGTGAGTTGAAGCTCCGCTATCAATATACCAGACACTAACTGAAGTCGATCCTAACAGACGCGCAAACTCATCTTCCAATCTCGAAGATAATTTTGAGGCTTCTTGATTATCCATAATTTTCTTTGTTATTTTGCTTCCCAACAATGAATTCGCAGCTGCAAAAATACATATCCTTCTCTGCGTGGAAACTGTTGCACTACTCCCTCCGCGTCTGACAAATCTCAATCCAGAAAATTGTATTCTCTGTCGACTGACTCAGAATTATTTTTCCACGAAAAATTTGCCCACTTAGCAAACGAACTGCGTAGTCTCTCTAGGGTTTCGAACTGTTGCCTACGCAGTTCTTTTCAAAATCCTTCTTCCTTCTGCAACCAAGCTCTTCCTGCTTTACCAGTACTCTGATACCATGTGAAAATTCGGTGATCCTAAATCCTACTGCAGTAACTAATAATATTTCTTCTATTTGTTATATTACTTAAACAAATTGTTTGCAGTTTAGTACGACAAATGTTATGGAACCAGCTCACAAAAAGATAGATCAACGCCTTAGAAATCAGCCTCTTCGAGGGGGCAACATTCTTTACATTACACAAATGAACAATTCTTGAATTATACAAATGACTATACCTTCTTTCTATATATAGGAGTCTAAGGGGTCATAATATAATCAGAGTTGACATAAAAATAATAATGTAAGGGCACAACAATAACAATAGTGGGCTTCTATGAGGCACAATAATAACAATATGGAGACTACATGGGCACAACAATATAATAAGGGGGTTGCACTAATAACAATAAGGGGTTACATTAGTAGTATAGGGACCTAACATGCCCCTCCCCTTCAAAAAGTGTTGTCCTCAACACTTGAGTAGTTTTGGATGCTTCTGTATAAAATTCTTGTCCTCTCGTGTGAAATCTTCAGTGGGTAAGTTCTTCCACTTGATGAGATACTCTAAAATTGATCGATTTCATAGCTGTCGAGATCTTGTTTCCGTGACTGCTTCAGGTTCCAATATTATTTTTCCTTCCTCGTTAAGTTCTGACAATATTGTTTGAACTAGGGGCTTGTCAACTCCACCCTTCTTTAAGCATGAAACTTGGAAAACTTGGGGCACTCGAGAAGATGCAAGAAGCTCCAATTTGTATGCCATAGTATCAATCTTTTGCAACACCTTGTAAGGACCATAATACTTTGGTGATAATTTATTATCCTTCTTCGCTTGCTTGAGCGACATTTGTTTGTATGGTTGTAGTTGTAGAAATACCTAGTCACCTACATCAAAACTTCTTTCGCTATGATATTGATATGCCTGTTGTTTCATTCGATTCTGCACCAAAGTGAGTTTATCCTTTAAAAGTTGGAGAACTTGTTGTTGATGCTCGATGTGATCTTTCACTACTTGAACCTTTTTATTCTTGATATGTCCTTCTATCTTGAGAGTTTGAGGAGTGGTAATTCCTACCAATGCATTACAAGATATGGTCAGATTTATTTCTTCTTTCTCTTGGGTTGGTTCCTGGTGAGTATCATTTTCTTTTGACATTTCTTGATCATTTTCTTCCTGATATTTCACTGCTTGAACCTTCTTCTTCTTGATATGTCCTTCTATCTTGAGAGTTTGAAGAGTGGTAAGTTCTGCCAATGCAGTACAAGATATGGTCAGATTCATTCTTCTTTCTCTAGGGTTGGTTCCCGGTGAATATCTTCTTTTGACGTTTCTTGATCCTTTTCTTCCTCTTCTTCACAATCAATGTAAAATAATTTCTTCTCAACACACTTATGACCTTTAGTGTATTTTCTATCACAACTGTAACAAAGCTCGTTTTCTCCTTTTTCTTCCAATTGTTGTGGTGTCAAACTTGTAGGTTGTGGAAGGCTAGGAGCAACATCACTTTCATCTGTATAATTGTGAGTGGTAGGATTTCTTGTTGCCATAATTTTGCTTTCAATTTTTCTTTCTAGCCTGAATGCCTTCTCCAATGAATCAGATTCTCAAAGACGAACCTCATGTTGAATGTTATCCTTTAAAGTCCCTATGAAGACATCAATATTTTGCTTCTCTGGAATATCATTTACCCTTATATTCAATTTTTGGAAGTCTTCAATGTGTTCTTTCATTGAACCCTTTTGTTTGAGATTTATCAATTGGCTAAAGAAGGTGTTGCTCTTTGTATCCTCATAATGTGCTATCATTTTCTCTGTGAAAATTGACCTAGTGACAAGTGGTTTACGAGAAAAAAGCCCTTTATGCCATAAAAATTGATTACATCAGATCATATCTAGATCATATCTCCGAAAATATAGCAAGACAAGATTTAAAATTCGGACCCGAGGTTCAAAACGATTTCGGCTCAAATGGTTTTTTTTTAGCTTCTGAAACTTCGTAGAAAAAAAGTTATATCGAAAATTCCACGATGACCTGTTTGGTGTAGCGAAACCCTAGAATCCAAATCTCTGATACCAAATGTTAAGGAACCAGCTCACAAAAAGATAGAAAAGATAGATCAACGCCTTAGAA
The DNA here is from genome assembly GCA_031772625.1 of Pinus tabuliformis. Lineage (NCBI taxonomy): Eukaryota > Viridiplantae > Streptophyta > Pinopsida > Pinales > Pinaceae > Pinus > Pinus tabuliformis. The sequence goes on from CM062818.1 coordinate 40,337,986, forward strand.
ATCAACCTTTTCGGTGGGACAACCTCCATTACATTACACAAATGAACAATTCTTGGATGATACAAATGACAAGACTTCCTCTCTATATATAAGAGTCTGAGGGGTCATAATATAATTAGAGCTGACATAACAATAATAATGTAAGGGCACAACAATAACAATAGTGGGCTTCTATGGGGCACAATAATAACAATATGGGGACTACATGGGCGCAACAATATAAGAAGGGGTTACACTAGTAGTATAGGGACCTAACAACGAATATCAAAATACATACATTGCAGCCTTCACAAAGAAAATTTTGCGGAAAGTAAATACAAGGAAAATACTAGCACATGTATAACCACAGTGACAGTTATTTTTGGACAATTACCCCTGGCAAAAATCGATGTGGGAAAACTAGTGCAACAGATGAGGGTTTCTTTTATTAATCTTCAACAATAATTTATGTACAAGACACTGATAGACAAAATAGAGGAAGAAACATTGAGAGAAATTTACTGGTGAATTTCTCACACTCCACAACGTTTTTCTAACCCCGAAGAGGACTTCCTCCCCTTTTGTTGGCCTTTCTGCACCATCCTCTGCGCAATGACTGTGTAGGCCCTATGTCAACCCTCTACTCTGATGATCTATGTACCTCCTTTGTGTTGCCCCCTCTAGATTTTTCATGCGCTCTTAGACTATGTTGATGCCCTCTCTCGCCCAACTGCAACTCACTCTCTGACTCGATTTTCTCTTGTCGAACTTTAGCCACTGAGAAAATCGATCTACTTGAGCAACTGAGTATCTGCCCTAGTGTGTTCTCCATCTACCCATCGACTTTTTCTTATAATATTCTGTTGGAGCGCCAACGACCAAGATTAAAACATAATCGATGGCTAAGATTAACTAGAAACCAATCCATGTCTTCTTCTAGAATATTTTCACCATGACTTAATTAATACCCTTTGATTAATCAGATTTCCTAAGTTTAGACTTATGAACCATTAAAAAAAATATTTTAATTAAGTCGTCTCTATGTGGAATTTCCAGAGATGATTTCTGGGTTTTGGAGAATACATGTATTCTAGCCTCTCCACAAAATTTTGTGGCTAGAACACATCCGATGCTACAAAAATCAACAATTTAAACTTTGAAAGTCTCTCTCAACTTCAAAAGTAGGGAATAGTTAAAGGACTTCCAACTTTTACGAAAAAAATGCAAAGTGTGAAGCTTGCATTTATGGGAAACAAATTCGAGAGACTTTTCCAACAAGTTCATGGCGTACAAACAGCCGTTTGCAATTGGTTCACAGTGACATTTTTGGACCTCTACAAACTTCTCTAGGAAGTTGTAGATACTTTTTACTCTTCATTGATGATTTTAGTAGATATTTTTTGAAGCAAAATTCAAAAGCATTCGAAAAGCTTAAAACGTTTCGCCAACTTGTTGAGAATGAAGATACAGAGAAGATTGGCACTCTCAGAATAGACAATGGAGGGTAATTCACTTCCAATGAATTCCAAACTTATTGTAGGGACAATGGTATCAAAAGACAACTTACAAATGTCTACACTCCACAGCAAAATGGAGTAGCAAAGAGAATGAATCACACCTTGTTAGGGATGGAAAGATCCATGCTAACTTTCAAAAATTTAAGTCCTTTATATTGGGCAAAAGCAATACATACAACAATCTACTTAAGGAACAGGTCTCCTACTACTTCTTTGGATGGAATTACACCATATGAAGCATGGTTTGGTTTCAAACCTTGAGTCAAACATCTTAGAGTTTTTGGTTTAGTGTGTTATGCCTTAGTTCCAAAATAAAAACGAACTAAGCTTGATTCACGAAGTTTGAAGTGTACAATGATTGGGTATTCCGATGAAAAGAAGGGATATCGTCTTCTGTCCAATGGAAAGTTTATTGTCAACAGGGATGTGATATTTGATGAAACAAAAAGAAAGAGTGCCACAGAGATAGAAAGTCTTCTACAGAAATTGGAAACTAAGGGAGATAAAAAGAAAAGCAAAATGCAAAATCAACCAAGTACACAACATTGGTATGAAATTGAATTTCCTTCATCAGAAAATGGTTCATCTAGCTCACCTACTTCATCTATCCCATGTAGATCTTCTGGAAGTTCATCTGAATCTCCTAGCAGTAGTTCATTTGATAGTGACTCTCCACCCCCTGAACCTTCATTTGATCAAATAACAACTGTTTATATCAATACACTTTACAATGATGGTGATTATTTAGATCCACAAACAAGTGAACATCAACTGCCAAAATGGGTCGTTCAACTTTTGAAAGATGTCAGGCCAGATGAACAAAACAAAACAGGAACACAAAGTTCACAAAGAAATGAAGAAAATTTTGCCTTAATAACAAATGATTTTACTGAGCCCTCCACATACAAAGAGGTAGTAAAACATATAGAATGGAAAAAGGCAATGGTTGAAGAATACAAGGCAGTGATGGAAAACAACACTTGGAAACTTGTTGATTGTCCCAACAATGTGAAACCCATCAGATGCAAATGGGTTTATAGAATTAAGTATAAGCCAGATGGAGACATTGACAAATACAAAGCAAGGCTTGTTGCTAAGGGTTTTGCACAACAGGAAGGCATCGACTATGAGGAAACATTTGCACCTACAACAAAATGGAACACCATCAGATTAACACTTGCATTATCATCTCAAAAAGGATGGAAAATTCATCAGATGGATGTTAAAAGTGCCTTTCTCAATGGAGACTTGCAGGAAGAAGTATATATGACACAATCTCTAGGTTTTGAGATTAAAGGGTGGGAACACAAAGTATGCAAATTGATCAATGCTTTATACACATTGAAATAGCTCCACGAGCTTGGTATGCCAGAATGGAAGAGTACCTTCGCAAAATTGGTTTTAAGCGAAGTGAATTTGATGATACTTTATATGTATGCCAATAGGGTAAAAATCTAGTGATTCTTGTTATGTATGTGGATGACTTGATCATTACTAGGAACAATAATGATCATATTTTGCAGGTAAAGAAGGAGTTGCAGGCTGGTTTTAAGATGACTGATTTGGGATTACTTCACTACTATCTTGGAGTTGAAATATTCCAACATCCAAACCATATTTTCATTTGCCAAAGCCAGTATGCATCTAAACTTCTTCAAAGATTTGGAATGCAAGATTGCAAGCTCATTCTCACCCCCATGGAACAAAACTTGAAACTTTCAAAATTTGAAGGGGGGAATTGGTGAACAGTACTACTTATAGACAGTTGATTGGCAGCTTGATCTATCTGACAACCACTTGTCCATATTTGTCTTATGCAGTCAATATTATATCGCGCTTTATGCATGAACCAAGGGACAATCACTGGAATGCAACAAAATGGGTCCTTAGATATATTAAAGGGATGAAAGATTTTGGTCTTCTTTACAAAAAGACTAAGAAATTTGTACTTGGTGGATATTCAGATGCAGATTTTGTTGGAAGTATTGATGATCGGGCATCAACCTCAAGTTATTTGATGAACATGGGGTCAGTTGCAGTTTCTTGGAGTTTCACGAAGCAAGTTACAATGGCCACTACTTCGGCAGAAACATAATATATATCAGCATGGGAAGTAGCATGTGAAATTGTTTGGTTGCATTGAGTTTTGCAGGACTTGGGCATTCCTCAAGCAGAAGCCACATATTTATTCATCGACAGCCAGTCAACCATAAAGCTTGCCAAAAATCCAATTTTCCATTCCAAAACAAAGCATGTGGACACAAAGTATCATTACATCAGAACACTCATTACAAAGGATGTCATCAAGTCGATATATTGTCCTTCAAAAGATCAGATCTTAAATATTTTCACAAAACCACTTGGCAGGATCAAATTTACTAAGTTCAGGGATGAACTTGGTATCTGTTGTAATGTACTTTTGGATCAAAGGGGGGAATGTTAGATGATCCAAAAATACATAAACTTTAGTTTAATTATTTAGAATATAATATTCAATTATCTAGAATATTTAATTAGATATTGGAGACATTTTAGAATAGCTAAATGTTGTAAAAATATGACATCTAGAAATGTATCGTTTCTTAGGAACCAAATTAGTAAAATAGTTAGAGTGTTGTTATGAGAGCACTAAATGTAAATGGACACTTGTAAATGAAATAAGTGATCCATAACAAAATTAGGTTAGGACATTAGCTTATTTAAATCTTGTTTCTCTTCTTGTAAGAGTGTTGAGTGATTGTGTGTAAACTCTTGCAGATTCTATGTAATTTCCTTTTCCTTATTAATAAAATTTGTGTTTGAGGACACTTTTGCTATTAGGGCAACATATACCATAATTTAGGGAGAATATGTGAAGTCGACCTAGAGTGTAAGGTTAAATTAAATAAGACAAAAGCCCTAATGAATATGATACATGCCACATAATTATTTTGTGGATCCCAAAATAGTTTTAACTCATAATTTTAATAAAATTCTTTTAACCTATGACTATGGAAGAAATTAATTATTTTCTTTTCTTCAACTTATGAGAAGCACCATAGTCAATAGAATAATGCCACGTCATCTTCCCTTGGGGTTTTTGCCCACAAGATGGGGTGGCCATCTTCAAGAGGGCATATCACCCAAACCGTGAGGGTTCTCATAGCGTCCCATAAACCACCGGAATCGAAATGACAAGGAGCATCTAATGATGATGATCTTGAGATCAAATTCATTGATCTTCATCCTCAGAAACCTCGATGAATGCAGGGCTACTGGGCTTTCCAACCATTCTTCCATTGGAGCTTCCAATTAATGACAAATTAGACAAATATTAAGAGTGTTCATTAACGGATGTTAACATGAATGACAACATCATTCAACAGATATAACATCAACGCAATGAATGGATACAAACTTTTCTCTTCACAAGGACCGGGTTAGGTCATGAAGGCTTTTGATTGTTGAATTAATTGATGAGCACCCACTGAGACAATTCTTTGACTCCCTCCAAGATCCACTCAATAGGAACAGATTTAATGGATCCTACAACATGTAAACATCTTTATGTCCTAGTTGTTGAACCTTCTAACCACTTAAAAGCTTCCTTCGATTCCCATCTCTCTCTCCTTCACCTTTGCTCAACCCTTCCATCTTTGATATGTGTGTGTGTGAGGGGCATGGGGGTTCTGGTTTAGTAGCAACTTGGAGCAGTGACAACCACAATAACCCAAGTTCAATTCTTGGTAGGCTTGCTCCTGCTTTGCATGGTATTTGTCAAGTGTGGCTCCTCAAGGTTTGCGGTCCTCCCCAATGTGTTGATTAGCACTCTTGTTTGTGTCCATGTTAGCGATGTTGACCATAATCAATTTATCAATGTGTCAACTTTATATAATGGCACCCTCTACACACAATTTATACTCCAGTTGAATTTGATTTTCTGCCTAGGTTTTTAATACCTTATATATATATATATAGAGAGAGAGAGAGAGAGAGAGAGAGATTGGTTTCTAATACATAATTAGTGACAATTTACATACTAGTAATAATTTATATTTGATAAGTGAGATGCTTTGGCAATCTTATGTTTCAATTTGCTATGACCTTGCTTTTGCAAGACTCCAAGATTATTCTTCGTTGTGTAATATAAGTTTTCTAACTTTTATTTGTCTTGGATTTTGAATTCATATTCTTTTCTTATTTTGGTTCACAAAGTGTTTGGCCAATTTAGCATCAGCAATATGTTATGACTGTTACTGCAAATCTTGTGCTTGAGACCTTTGTTGTAATTAATAACATGTTTGTAATCCTGTAATGATTGGAGTTCCTATGAAAGACCAACGCTAGAACCTTAGTCTTCACTACGTGCACATAAAGCTTGTCATTATGCCTTCCATCAAGTCTTTACGCAAATATATCCTAGTCTCCTTTCACAATAATGGGTATTGGAAATATTTGAATTTGGGATCTTAGACAAAATTTTATGTTGTTTTGAATCAAATGACAATGTAAGGGAACAAGATGCAAAATAGAAAGATACTATCCTTTTGTGAATTAAGCATATGGATATCCATTAAGAATCCACGTGACATTTCTAAACTTTACCAAAACATATTCTTGAATTGGACTGATTGATGATAACGTTGTGAACATATTTTTCTTTCACAAGCTATCTTGTTTATAGCAGTAATCTTGGCATTTTCTAGTATAGCTACAACAATAAAACACTGCAATTTATGTGAAATTCTTGGTGCATTTGAGTCGTGGTGTACATGCCTATGGCAAAGACCTTCGTCTAATAACAATGGGTTCACACCACTTTTGTGGAGCACATGATATTAAGGTGTGTCATTTACATATACTTCAACTCAAATATTGAAGTGGGAAGAGGGCAATTACATTTTTAAACATTGCTTACAATTATACTTTTATATGCAATGGGCAAGTTGTGGTGTACATGCCTATGACATAGATCTTCGTCTAATATTAATGGGTTCACACTTTTGTGGAGCACATGACATTAAGGTGTGCCATTCACATATACTTCAACTCAAATATTGAAGCTGGGAGAGGGCAATTACATTTTTTAACATTGCTTACAATTACACTTTTAAAAGCAATGGGCCACAAGTGTCATTGAATAACTCATGGATAAGACCTGGGTGATTTCAACGATATAAATACACTCACTCGTGGCATCTTAGATAAAGAACTGCAATTCTGCATATTTTGGATTAAAGTATAAAATAATAAAAAGGGATCAAAATGACAATTCTCTAGTGCCACACGATATAGGTACGATGGCCCATTTTGCAAATTCACGTCTAATTATTAACGATGGATTGTCTGAAACTTTTCATATGTATTTTATGTATATTTTAGAAAAGGTCAGCCTCTCAAAAGCCATAATTATCAATCTATGATCCTGTCACTCCAAAGACGGAACTTCCAAAATAAACATACTATATTTTAGAAGTTATGACAAAAGATGATACCAGATATGACAGTAGCTTTAGAGTGGCACTAGAAGAGATGCTTGACAGAACAAAAATGCATTTTGATGGGACCAACCATGATCACTTACGTCATACAATTAATGTGTGATTGCGTGGATGATTTTTATGGTTGATTAGTTTTATGGCGTGATACTAGTGAGTTAATGTTGTGAGCACCACTGCCGTGTCCACAGGTTTTGCTTCTCCCGCCTCTTCACTATGCCAAAGAAACCCTAATCTTTGTCATTCTGTCGCTGTTCCGGTGCTCTGCTGCTCCATCGAGGTGAGGTCTTTGCTACTGGGTTCTGGCTACTACTCCACGAGGGTTTCGGTTATCCTGTTTTGGGGATGGTTCTGAAGTTTTGGGTCTGGGACCCCTGGTTTCTGTCTTTGGTTTCTGTTTGTTCGGCCCTGGTTATGATTATGGTTCCTGTAGTTGTGGGTCTTAGCTGTACGCTGGTCTCTTCTTTTTTGCGGCTGTATGGCTCGACTGTGGCTGCGATGCTCCTCTGTTTATCGGTCCTGTGTATTGATTCGAAGCTCGGCTTCGTGGGCATGAAACCCTCGGCTTCTGCAAGGTACTCCACCCGTCTATGGGTCCTGTGTTGGCCGCCTACCTTGTGGCTCTGCGGGCGCTACTTCGGCTATACTCTTGGGTTGCCTCGGCTCTGTAAATTTGTTTGTCGTTGTGTGGTTTCGATTATACTTTTGTCTTCAAGGCTTTCGCCTCACTGTTTGACTGTAAGCTTGACGTTTTGTTGCAGGTCATGGTCGTGGGGTGGCTCGACTCTCAGCTCTCATCTGGCATTCGAACAGAGGTAAGCTCTCCTTCCATGCTTTATGGTTCTGCTTCGTTTGCTACTGTTACTTCTCACTCCTTGTGAGCAGTGGGCGCTTTGGCGACTATGACCTTGGTCCACGGCTTCCTTCGTTTGCAAGGGCTCGTCGGTCGTTGGTCTCTTGCCCTGACACCTACGCTCTTGTATCGGGTAGGGTTGTGCCTCGTCGTTTCTCTGTCTGTCTGTTTCGAAGTGTTTGCTGTTTGTAGTCTTTACTTGGTCTGTTGTCGAGGGTTGTGGCTTCGGCCTCACTGTTTCATGGTTTTGTGTATTTATGCCTTTGCACTGTTAACTTATGAAATTGTAATTATGTCGGTTATGTTATGGATGACCTATGTTTCATTGTTCAGTCCTGTAGCTTGTCTGTGACTTTATATTTGTATCTTAGACTGTAAATTTTTTGATATCTATATATACACAGAGATTTTGAAAAGAAAATAGTAAATGTGAATGATACAAGTTTGTTGGTACCTGTAGATGCTTGTTTCCTTCTTTGTTGGTAATTGTACTCCTTTGTTGGTAATTGTACTCGACTCTTTTGCAAACCCTCTCTGTTGATTTATGGAACTTGACCACGTTTTATTCTTGCCTCTGTGATAATTTCTCGCTCTTTGTCATTGTTATGAAATGGGTAGATGAACTTAATTAATTAAGTTTGAAGGAAAAAAAAAAGAAATAACTTTAGGCTGCAATATATGGACTCAGATTTTCTTGCTTCTCAAAATGATTGTGTGCTTCTTTTTATTCAATACTATGATGGATGATTACAATGGTTTTTCCTTCTTTCTTAAAGATCACTGTACAATTATTTAAACTGTCAGTAGTTACATTTTAGTTATTCATTGATAACTGTTCATCTTTGTCTGTATTCTAAAGTTAATTTGAAACAATAAATTAAAAAAAATAAAAAGAACGGTGAATAAAAATAAATAGTGCGCTGGGACAGCGTTAAACTTAGTGTAAAGTCCTAAACGTTGTTACTAGAAATTTAAACGGAACTTAAAAAAACTAACTGAAACTCCTTCTGGTCTGCGAAGACAAATACTCCAGCCATGACCTCCCTTAGCTGGATGTTCTTGCGTCACATTTAAAGTTTTAACAAGCGACAGAATGCATCGCAAAGAATGCATAACAAAGATCGAGGAATTACTAGTAACTCTTGATGACATTAGGGTCAGCCATAAGGATTGAGTGATTGAGATCCCAGAGAAAAGAAGCGTTTTCAATTTTTCAACAAATTATCAAGTGTATTGAACGCTTGCCAAGAGATATCGAGAGATTACTTTTAAGTATATCAATATTGAGAAGTATTATTTTGTATGTACTTTGTTATATGCCATGAAACCTGATTTCCGCTGTCTAGTCACCTTCAATGATTACAATCAGTCAATGCATGCGTAAAGTTTTATAAATACATAAATTCCTTCAATGTTTACAATCAGTCAATGCATGCGTAAAGTTTTATAAATGCATAAATTTTCAAAAATAAGGTATCTGAAAGGAAAAATAATAGCCATCAATGTTCCAAACCATAAAAATAGTAAAACTCCATGCAACAATATATATGATTTGGATAATTTTAAGAAAATCATGTACGATCACTAAGATGATCTATTATGTCTCTTAACGTCTCCAACGTGCTACTTTTTGTTTCTCACTTGAAAGTTGACAGTATTCAATCCAATTCCTTCAGACTTACAAACGAACAAAGATCCAAGGCACTGGATTCTAATAGCAGATGGCATAGTTTCAACGGTGAACCCCTAATAGGCTTGGGGCTCAATTATAACTAAATTGTAACTTCCATATACTCTCCTCAAGGTATTGAATACCATAATATACAGGAGAATCAACACAAAATAAAGATATATAAAATTCAGCTTGGTAAAACTACTTACTTGGGTGTGCATGGACATAAAAGCATATTCCTAAAATTTGTTTGCCACAACCCTAGTGTTTAGGAAATCACATTCACCAAATAACAAGAGTTAAATATAATCCATATTAATATTCAAATGGTGGGATAAAATGCTGAGTGAAATTTGAATTGTAATTCCATTGATTTCTTTACAAATAAAATACGTCAACAGGTCTCAAATCTTACAATTTATTTGTCTTTTTGTTGACTGTTTCTCTTGTACCCAAAATTGTATGTGAATTTCTTTAAAAATAAAATACATCAATAGGTCTCAAATCTCACAATTTACTTCTGCCTTCTTGTTCTGCGACATAATTTTTCTTGTACTCCTCTAATACCTGATCGTTTGTGCTGCCAGAGAAAAGCAATAGACCATCAAATGAAGTACCACACTTTGATAGAAACATTTATATAGCATTAGGTATATAATTCAAAAGCAAACACTCTGGATTAACAACCTCTATAAACTCAATCTCTGTGTCTCCACCGCTTTTGCTGAAAGTCATGTATTATATTCATAACTGGAAATGCTTCCATCTCCAGAAAAACAAAAAAAAAGGAAGAAGCCTTCGTTTAGTTCTTGTTTTCAATTTCATTGTCATATGATAACCACTTCAACTCCAGATTATGTTGGCTAAGACACAGATGTTATCTAAGGACTGCTAATTATGTTTTATCTCAGTCATATTTATATCCCATAGTCTAAGGAGGCGATGTTTTTGCCTGGAAAAAAATGGAAATTCTGGCACAACTTTGACAAACACTGGCAGAAATTTTTGGAAAACCGGTTTACAGTTGTCAAGCTTCAGGATTTTGGATGCCTCAAGGGTTTTTGATGATGCTAAATCCATTTCCACCATCAAAAAAACGATTCAAACACTCACATGATCAGATTTTTTCAACGAAAAAAGCTGGATTCTGGCAAGAAATGGCTGTCCATCTGAAAAGAAAATAGAGGAAAGTTACATGTGACAAGAACTCACTCATGATAAGAAAGCAATAAAGTCCTGTGAAGAAGAGGAATAACAATGAATTATATGGGGGTGGCACAAGATAATTTTTCCAAATTCCCGATGCCCATTGACCTGATTAACCATACCAAATTTTAGCTTTTACTTAGATCTTACGGATTTCAGAAAACCCTTGCACCTTTTTTTCCCTTGATCTCTGTGTGTTGATTTATTAAGTTGAAAAGCATCTACTGGGCAGCTACGTACTTGGTTCCAAGAAGTAAAATCATCATTAAATGCCTGAGAGAACAAAATATGTTGTATCTCTTAAAATTCAGGCAAGGTAACTATATATATGTCATAAGCGTTCGTAGTTACTTCAAGATATTTACAAAGTCAAGAGTCAAACAGAAGTTGCTAGATTGGGCTCGGCAGCTGGAAACTAACTTGGTGAGGCTGGAGCGAAATATGCCTGCTCCCCCACTCAATACTGTTAATATGTATACTCCAAATAAATGGTGCCTAAACACAGTAAGAATGGGCTCAAAATACCTACAAGAGGCCACCGTACATCTAGAATCATCATTCTTCAAAAATGCTAGGACTAAATGTAACCAAATCTATGAAGTCCGTGAGTGTTGAAGACATAATTAAGGGGCACTAACACTGGAAAAGCCGAAATCTCATACTGACTGGGAGCGGACCAAAACCAGGAAAAAATCAGGAAAATAATTGGTCCTATAAATATACAAAAAATATTCAAATGTGTATATATATATATATATATATATATATATATATGCAAACTATTGATTTTGGGTAGCATTGGATGTGATCTAGCTCCGAAATTTTGTGGAGGGGCTAAAACACATGAGATCTCCATAGCCTAGAGATCGTTTAGAAAAATTCTACTCGGATGAGGAGTTATTAAAATATTTTTAATGGTTTTTAAGTCTAAAGTTAAGAAAATAAAAATATTAATGTGTATTAATAAAAAAATAGGTGAGAAGGTTCTAAGTGCCGCGAATCAAGCATGTTTTAATCTTAGCAGTTGATTAGAGATTAGATCATAGTCGTTGATTCGTCAACAGGTAAAGTATAAGAGGAGGTTGAGGGTCAGTTGGAGACACCAACAGATCAAAGAGTTCGATTTTTCTGGGGCATGGTTTGATGAGAAAATCAAGCTAGTGGTCTAAGTTGCAGAGAGAGGGCAGTTCGGCAGAGGGAATTCAGTCCAAGGCTGAGAATACATAGCAGAGAGGCATAGCAGCAGTAGGAGAGACAGTGCAGCTCCAGAGAGGGTGACGCAAAAGCTAGAGGGGCTGACGCAGTCCCTTAGAGGCATCGTTGGGGTTTGTTGTGGGGAAGAGAGAGCAGCAGTTCAACATATCGACTTTTGAGCAAGGGAGGCTCACTGGGAGGGGGACGCAACTCCTAGAGGAGGTGACCCAGTTCCAGCGCAGAGCTTGGAGCAGCGATCGTAGCGCAACACTGGGAACAACGTTGTCATCTATGGGGTTTGATCATCCAGTTGTTGGAATTGTCAAAATATATGTCTCTCAATAAAGGTACTTCTGCCAGGTTTATTCTCTGTTGGGTGAGCCGGATTTGGCACCCTAGTTGTATTTAGGGATCTGCTTAATAATACAAACCCTCTATATGCTGCACTGGTTTTCCCGCATTGGGTTTTTGCTAGTGGTCTAAGTTGCAGAGAGAGGGCAGTTCGGCAGAGGGAATTCAGTCCAAGGCTGAGAATACATAGCAGAGAGGCATAGCAGCAGTAGGAGAGACAGTGCAGCTCCAGAGAGGGTGACGCAAAAGCTAGAGGGGCTGACGCAGTCCCTTAGAGGCATCGTTGGGGTTTGTTGTGGGGAAGAGAGAGCAGCAGTTCAACATATCGACTTTTGAGCAAGGGAGGCTCACTGGGAGGGTGACGCAACTCCTAGAGGAGGTGACCCAGTTCCAGCGCAGAGCTTGGAGCAGCGATCGTAGCGCAACACTGGGAACAACGTTGTCATCTATGGGGTTTGATCATCCAGTTGTTGGAATTGTCAAAATATATGTCTCTCAATAAAGGTACTTCTGCCAGGTTTATTCTCTGTTGGGTGAGCCGGATTTGGCACCCTAGTTGTATTTAGGGATCTGCTTAATAATACAAACCCTCTATATGCTGCACTGGTTTTCCCGCATTGGGTTTTTCTGGGGACGATTGTCCGAAAATAACGGTGTCCCTTGTGTGATTGTTTCAGTTTATTTCAGTTCATGATTTGTATGTATGTGTAGGCTGCAATAGTTTTTTCATCGTTGTTTAAGTAATTAAATAACTTGTTAAATGTAAAGAACAAGTAGGAGATGATAAACCAGTGATTGCAGTAGAATTTCTGATGTGTAGATTCAGAAATTTTCACAAGCATCGCAGATCATGGGAGACTAAGGACACCAGCCAAGAAATCTGGAGAATTTGCAGCAAAAAGGCAATTGTCCCAAGTGACAGCACTGTTCCAAAGCCAGAGACAGAAGGAGGAGTGATGTAGTGCAGAAAAGGTGACACAGAGGCTCACACTGTCCCTGCGTTAGGTGAGGGTGACACAGTAGCTAGGAGGAGCCCATGCAGTAGCTGTGTCAGCTATCTAGGCCAACACAGAAGCAGAAGCAGGGGCAGATCATGCTCATGCAGTGCCACGTCATCTTTTTGAGCCAAGAAGGATTGACGCAATGGCCAGAGGAGCTGATCCAGCTCAAGCAGTGATTGCACAGAGCCAAAGGGGGCTCAGATTCTTCAGTTGTCGGGGCTAAGGGAGCAGAACAGATTTTGATTTGAGGAGTTGGTGGGACGATGTTTCTGTTGGTACAAAACAATGTCTGTGGAGACAGAGCCAAGGTAGAGGGAATCACTGCCTTGACAGATTTCTAGCCAAGAAATCTAGATCCGGGTTGCAGCAGCTAAGGATGATTGGAGAGGAGTGATTTGATAGTTGGCCAGAGGATTTCCGAGAGGGAAATCAACACTCAGAGGGAGTTTGGAGAGGAACTTATTCCTTAGAGGGTTTCTTGCACCCAAGGAATCCAAATCCAACTGCTAGATTGACGGCAGGAGAGGGAGAAGAGAACCAGTCCTATTTTTGAGCAAAGATGGCAATGAATGGGTTGAGGGATCGGGACAAATTGGACGAAGCATCCAATTTTGTCATTTGGAAGGCCAGCATCCCAGCAATCCTAGATAAACATCGCATCAAGGATTATGCCTTGAAAGTGGTTGTTGTTCCGGTTGACGCTAATGCGGCAAAGAAGTACGAGGAGGCCCAGGCGAACACAAAGTGCATGATCCTAGACGGGGTCAAAGATCATGTAGTACCACACATTGCTGAGAAGGAAACATCGAGTGAGATGTGGGAGACCCTACCACCTTGTACCAGGGCTCTTCTGTGCAATGGAATATGGTATTAGAAAATCAGCTGAGATAGTACCAGATGCAGAAAGGAGAGGAGATAGATCCCTTTCTTTTCAGTTTGCAAGGGATTTGCGACCAGTTGACTTCTATAGGGTCTACACCAGATCCTGAGTTCATGGTCAGCACTGCCCTGAATGCAGTCACCAAGGACTAGGAGACATTTGTCCAAAGTATTTTGGGCAGAGCAACTCTCCCCGTTGGGAGGAGATGTGGGTAGCTCTTCTACAAGAAGAGCTCAAGAGGTTGACCAAGGTAGGGAGTAGCGGCAAGGGAACCTGGGTCAAGAAGGAGGCGGAGGAGGATGCAGCTCTCGCATCATCGAGACAACAAAGGCAGCAAAAGAGAAAGAAGGACATAACCAAGGTCAGATGCTTCAAATGTGGGGAATTGGGACATTATGCCACTCAACGCCTCCGGAAGAAGGGCAAGGCGGAGGCTTTTGACTCAAAGGCTGCTCCAGCGAAAGCTAACAAGGAAGGCGAGGATGACAATTGTGCCATGAGTGCGCATGTGCCTCTGCAGAAGAGGTGGGGCGACATGGAGTTGTAGTCAAGAGGACTACATGACAGGGCAGGATCCTTGAGGTGCCCAAACACTTGGATCACATACGGCTATGGGATCCCTTAACGACAGCAGCAAAATGACGGGTGTCAATTGGAGCGACAATGGCAAAGCTAGAGTGCCAAAGTCTGAGGCAGCGCAGTGGATGTTGTAGCAGTGGAAGAGGCATAAAGCAGTTTGCAACAGCACAGTAGCAGCAGAGGGTCAGCACAGATTAGCAGCAGAGGTAGCTTTAGCATCACGAGGCATCCATACTGACCAGCATGTCAGTGTTTGGGTGAGTTTTCAGTTGCTTACTTCTTAGCAACTGAGCTGCAATGCAACAGTTAGCAGTGGCAGTGTTATGGGCAGCATGATGGAGCATTTTGAGAGGGAGTTGTAGTACAGATGCAACAATGGCAGTGGTAGAGTCATGGGCAATAGTAGAGGAAGCAGTGGTGCAGTGGATGAAGGGCAGCAGGCCAAGCATCAGCAGCACAAAGGATCGATGCAATGGATCAGTGTAATGCTTCTATGGGGAAGTATTGCTAGAGCACATTCCTCGCTAAGAGAGAGTGTTGATTTTGGGTAGCATCGGATGTGCTCTAGCTCCGAAATTTCATGGGGGGGCTAGAACACATGAGATCTCCTGAATCCAGAAATCATTTGGAGAAATTCCACCCGGATGAAGAGTTATTAAAATAATTAATATTTTTAATGGGTTCCTAAGTCTAAACATTGGAAAATAAAAATATTAATGCGTATTAATAAAAATATGGGTGAGAAGGTTCTAAGTGACGAGGATCAAGCCTGTTTTAATCTTAGTCATTGATTAGAGATTAGATCACGGTCATTGATTCATCAACAGGAAAAGTATAAGAGGAGGCTTGAGGGTCAGTTGGAGACACACCAAGAGATCAAAGAGTTCAATTTTTCTGGGGGAGTGGTTTGCTAAGAAAATCGAGCTAGTGGTCTGAGTTGCAGAGAGAGAGGGGCAGTTCGGTAGAGGGACTTCAGTCCAAGGCCGAGAATACATTGCAGAGAGGCAGAGCAGCAGTAGGAGAGACAACACAGCTCCAAAGAGAGTGACACAGAAGCTAGAGGGGCTGACGCAGTCCCTTAGAAGCAGTGTTGGGGTTTTTTGTGGGGCAAAGAGAGCAGGAGTTCAGCATATCGACTTCTGAGCAAGGGAGGCTCCTCGACAAGGTGAAGCAGCTCCTAGAGGAGGTGACGCAGTCCTAGCACAGAGCTCGGAGCAACCATCGCTGCCTAGCACTGGGAACAACATTTTCATCTATGGGGTTTGATCATCCAGTTGCTGGAATTGTCAAAATACCTGTCTTCGGATAGAGGTATTTCTGCCAGGTTTATTCTCTATTTGGTGAGCCAGATTTGGCACCCTAGTTGTATTCAGAGATCTGCTTAATAATACAAACCCTCTATATGCTGCACCGGTTTTCCCGAATTGGGTTTTTCCAGGGAAATTGTCCCAATATAACGGTGTCCCTTGTGTGATTGTCTCAGTTTATTTAAGTTCATGATTTGTATGTATGTGTAGGCTGCAATAGTGTTTTCATTGTTGTTTAAGTAATTAAATAACTTGTTAAATGTAAAGAACAAGTAGGAGATGATAAAACAGTGATTGCAGTAGAATTTCTGATGTGTAGATTCAGAAATTTTCACATGGTATCAGAGCATTGCATATCATAGGAGACTGAGGACACCAGCGAAGAAATCCGGAGAATTTGCAGTAGAAAAGCAGTTATCCCGAGTGACAATGTTGTTCTAAAGCTAGAGACGCAGAAGGAGGAGTGACGCAGTGCAGAAAAGGTGAGGTAGAGGCTCACGCAGTGCCTGCGTTCACACTCTGAGCTAGGTGCAAGTGACACAGTAGCTGGGAGGAGCCCATGCAGTAGCTGCGTCAACTATCTAGGCCATTACAGAAGCAAAAGGGGGGGCAGATCAGGCTCACACAATGCCATGTCATCTTTTTGAGCTAGGAAGGATTGACACAGTGGCCAGGAGATGCTGATCCAGCTCATGCAGTGATTTCAGAGTCAAAGGGGCTCAGATTCTTCAGTTGCCGGGGCTAAGGGAGGAGAGAAAAATTCGATTTTAGGAGTTGTTGGGATGCTAATTCTATTGGTGTAGAACAGTGTCTGTGGAGACAGAGCCAAGGTAGAGGGAATCACTGTCTTGACAGATTTATAGCCAAGAAATCTAGATCTGGGTTGCAACAGCTAAGGATGATTGGAGAGGAGCAATTGGACAGTTGGCTAGAGGATTTCTGAGAGGGAAATCAGGACTCAGAGGGAGTTTAGAGAGGAACATGTTCCTTAGAGGGTTTCTTGCACCCAAAGAATCCAGATCCAAGTCCTGCTAGATTGACGGCAGGAAAGGGAGAAGAGAGTCAGTCCTATTTTTTAGCAGAGATGGCAATGAATGGGTTGAGGGATCAGGGCAGATTGGACAGAGCATCCAATTTTTTCATCTGGTAGGCCAGGATCCTGGTAATCCTAGATAAACATCGCATTAAGGACTATGCCTTGAAAGTGGTTGTTGTTCCGGTTGACGCTGATGCAGCAACGAAGTACGAGGAGGCCCAGGTGAAGGCAAAGTGCATGATCCTAGACGGGGTCAAGGATCATGTAGTACCACACATTGCTGAGAAGGAAATAGCAAAGGAGCTGTGGGAGACCCTGACCACGTTGTACCAGGGCTCTTTCGTGCAACGAAATATGCTATTATAAAATCAACGGAGACAGTATCAGATGCAGAAAGGAGAGGAGATAGATCCCTTCCTTCTCAGGTTGCAAGGGATTCGTGACCAGTTGACTTCCATAGGGTCTACACCATATCCTGAGTTCATGGTTAGCACTGCCCTGAATGCAGTCACCGAGCACTGAGAGACATTTATCCAAATTTTGGGCAGAGCGACTCTCCCCAGTTGGGAGGAGATGTGGGTAGCTCTTCGACAAGAAGAGCTCAGGAGGTTGACAAAGGCATGGAGTAGTGGCAAGGGAACCCGGATCAAGATGGAGGAGGAGGAGGATGCAGCTCTCGCATCATCAGGACAGCAAGGGCAGTAGAAGAGAAAGAAGGACATAACCAAGGTCAGATGCTTCAACTGTGGGGAACTGGGACATTATGCCACTTAGTGCCCCGGAAGAAGGGCAAGGGGGAGGCTTCTGACTGAAAGGTTGCTCTAGCGAAAGCTGACAAGGAAGGCGAGGATGACGATTGTGCCATGAGTGCTCATGCGCCTCTAGAGAAGAGGTGGGACGACATGGAGTTGTAGTCAAGAGGACTACATGACAGGGTAGGATCTTGAGGTGCCCAAACTCTTGGATCACATACGACTACGGGAGCCCTTAACGACAATAGAAAAATGACAGGTGTCGGTTGGAGAGAGGTGTGATGGAGCGACGATGGCAGAGCTAGAGTGCCAAATTCTGAGGCAGCGCAGTGGATGTTGTAGCAGTGGAAGAGGCACAGAGCAGTTTGCAGCAACGCAGTAGTAGCAAAGGGTCAGCACAGATTAGCAGCAGAGGTAGCTTCAACATCACGAGGCATCCATACTGACTAGCATGTCAATGTTTGGGTGAGTTTTTAGTTGCTTACTTCTCAGCAGCTGAGTTGCAATGCAATAGTTAGCAGTGGCAATGCTATGGGTAGCATGATGCAACGTTTTGAGAGGGAGTTGTAGTACAAATGCATCAATGGAAGTGGCAGAGTCATGGGCAGCAATACATGAAGCAGCGGTGCAGTGGATGAAGGGCAGCATGCCAAGCATCAGCATCACAAAGGACTGATGCAGTGGATCAGTGTAATGCTTCTATGGGGAAGTATTGCTAGAGTACATTCCTCACTAAGAGGGAGTGTTGATTTTGGGTAGCATCGGATGTGCTCTAGCTTTGAAATTTAGTGGAGGGGCTAGAACACACGAGATCTCCAGAACCCAGAAATTGTTTGGAGAAATTCCACCCGGATGAGGAGTTATTAAAATAATTAATATTTTTAATGGGTTCGTAAGTCTAAACTTAGGAAGATAAAAATATTAATGCGTATTAATAAAAATATGGGTGAGAAGGTTCTAAGTGACGAGGGTCAACCCTGTTTTAATCTTAGTCGTTGATTAGAGATTAGATCACCATCGTTGATTCATCAATAGGAAAAGTATAAGAGCAGCCTTGAGGGTCAGTTGGAGACACCAAGAATCAAAGAGTTCGATTTTTCCAGGGCATGGTTTGCTAAGAAAATCGAGCTAGTGGTCTGAGTTGCAGAGAGAGAGCGACAATTCGGTAGAGGGACTTCAGTCCAAGGCCGAGAATACATAGCAAAGAGGCAGAGCAGCAATAGGAGAGACAGTGCAGCTCCAAAGAGGGTGATGCAAAAGCTAGAGGGGTTGACGCAGTCCCTTAGAGGCAGCGTTGGGGTTTTTCTGTGGGGCAGAGAAAGTAGCAGTTCAGCATATTGACTTTTGAGCAAGGGAGGCTCACTCGGAGGGTGACGCAACTTTTAGAGGAGGTGACGCAGTTCTAGCGCAGAGCTTCGAGTAGCCATCGCTGCCCATCACTGGGAACAACATTGTCATTTGTGGGGTTTAATCATCCAGTTGTTAGAATTGTCAAAATATATGTCTCAGGATAGAGGTACTTCTGCCGAGTTTATTCTCTGCTGGGTGAACTGATTTTGGCACCCTGGTTGCATTTAGAAATCTGCTTAATATAACAAACCCTCTATATGTTGCACTGGTTTTCCCGAATTGGGTTTTTCCGGAAACGTTTATCCAAAAATAACAGTGTCCCTTATGTGATTGTCTCAGGTTGTTTCAGTTCATGGTCTATATGTATGTGTAGGTTGCAATAGTGTTTTCATCGTTGTTTAAGTAATTAAATAACTTGTTAAATTTAAAGAACAAGTAGGAGATGATAAACCAGTGATTGCAGTAGAAATTCTGATGTGTAGATTCAAAAATTTTCACACAAACCATTAGCCACCAAATATGCAAAGTTTGCTCATAAACATAGCAAGGAGTTGAAGGGTTAGCTTGATTGTTTGTCACCAATGTTGTCGAGCATTTGATTAGTTCTGTGTCGGTAGGTGCCCACTTCAAATCCCTTTGGGTGAGGTGCACTAGTCTACCCTGATAAGTTTACTAAAGATGCCATCTACAAAAGTGGGCAAGCATCCCTTGGGTTCCCACCAAGGTTTTCCTTGGAAAAATATATAACATTTAAGGATGAATATAACAAAATGGAACCCACTGTAATAAATATCTGAACAAAAACACATAACATTGACATGCTAAATGGTCTATAGAGTCCTAAATATTATGTTACAATAAATCTCACATATTATCAAAATCATTCCTTAGATCAAGATCTTGATCAACACCCTTTGCCTCGTAGCTCGCCTCAATCTTCTAATGGCATCACTAATGCTTGGAGCCTCTAGTGTTTGTAAGTGGCTTCAAGTCCATCCAACCAAAATCACCACAGCAAAAATTTTTGGCTGACAATTGACAATCCATTCTAGAGAAAGAACGATATCCTCCAACACAATGGGATCTATATCAACTATTTTGTTCAACAATTAGTTGGACCTCAAACGAAGGTTGTGTTGTATGAAGACTAAATCATTCAATCATAGTTGTTCCAAACAATTTCTTGTTAGTTTTTGTAGTATCGGATGTGTTTTAGTCACGAAACTTGGTGGAGAGTCTACTCTACAAGAGATCTCCATAACCCAGAAATCGTTTCTGGAAATTCCACCTAGAAATGGCTTAATTAGATTATTAACCTATTTTTTAATGTTTCCTAAGTCTAAACTTAGGAAAACTAGTTAATTGATTAGAATTAATTAAGACAAGGTGAGAATTCTCTAGAAACTCACGCGGATTGACTCTAGTATGACCTAGCCCTTGACTAAGTTTTAATTTAGGTCGTTGGAGCTCCAACAGAGGATTATACGAAGAAGTCGATGGGCACTTGGAGAATATACTTGAGACACTTGAGCAACTCGATTTCCTTGGCAAATCGACTTCCAAAGAGCAGCAACAGTTGTCGGAGAGCCAGAGATTGAATTAGAGACAGTGAGGGGCAGTGACAGTGATCCAGAGGAAGATTTCCAGATCCGGAGAGGCAGCAACAAATGAAAAAAGTGGTCCACGTAGACGCAGCACAAGGACTACGCAGTAGCTGAAGCAGAGCAGTTCGATTTAGTTGGGGAGGAAGTCGATTCAGCTTCCAGAGGTCGGGAAAGTCTTCCAGAGGGTCAGAGAGTCACTTCCAGTAGCAGATGCAGGCAAGATGGCTTGCTTGGAGGCTCACATGTCAGAGGCAGCACAAGGACTGCGCAGAGGACCTACGTTGGGGTTTGGACGACTAGTTTTTCAAGAGGAGCTAGTGTCGGGATTGCTTGTGGAGTGAGAAAAATTCTTCTCTCTAATTATTTTTGTCAGATACTACTTGTTTGGATTTCTAGTTGGGCATCCATAGATTGTACTTAGATTTCACTGCTGCATAATAATAAAACCTTCAACGGTTGCACAGTTTTTCCTAGGTTGGGTTTTTCTGGAGACATTTCAACAAAAATAATTGTCATATTTCATGTGTGTGGGCTAGCATTTCTCAATTTCCAATGCTATTATTTTCCGTGGTTTTATTTGTGAAGGTTACAGTGTGAATTATTTGGTATTTGTCGTAGCAAATAAATCATTAAATTAATTAAAAATCTAATTTCCAGTGGCTGCAATAGGATTTCAATATTGACACTTTCACATGGTATCGGAGCATAAGTGATCAACCAAGAAGCTCAGAAGCAAAGGAGAGAATTTCGTTGTTCAAAGGGAGCAGCATGCTGAAATTCTTAGAGGTTGCACAGTACCCAGATTGGCAGTTCGAATTGTTGGGGCAGGAGTACGATTGTCAGTTGCAGGTTGGCAGAAAAGTTGATTTGCCCAGGATAGTGATTCCAGCAGTCAGAGGGAGCAGCAACAACTCAGATTTTCGCTAAGCAGATTCCTTGGTTGGACGCAGAGGGTTTTGCGGCAGTTTACAGCAATAGAATCAGCGTCGGGTGGCAAAGAAATTGCACACACAAAGGGAGATTTCTATCAAAGGGTTTCTAGCCAAGAAATCTGATTTTCCTAGTTGCAGGTGACAGTAACTATTAGTAGAATTGTGCATTCCAAGAGGGAGTGTGAGTAGCATAGCAGCAGCCGCGCAGAGGAAGGGGGAGTTTCCAGACCAGATTCAGAGATGGCCACAACAAGGCTTAGAGACCAAGATAGATTAGAGGGAGCCTCCAACTATGTCATCTGGAAGGCTAGGATGTCCTTCCTTCTAGATGAATATGATCTGAAAGTCTATGGGAACAATGTTGTAGTAGTACCCCAAGATGTAGATCAGTAGGAGTACAGAAAGGAAATGGCGAAGCTAAAGCGAATGATTTTGGATGGAGTTCAATATCATATGGTCTCGCGTATTTCTGGGAAGAATATTGCCAAGGCAATGTGGGTAGCTCTCTCCACACTATATCAGAGTTCTTCCAAGCAGTGGAAGATGTTTCTCCAAGAGAAGCTGAGAACTATCAAGATGCAAAAGGGTGAAGGCATAGATCCCTTCCTCACTCGGATTCGGTAGGTCCGATATCAGCTAGGAGTCGTTGGGGAGGCACCCCAACCGACAGAGCTTGTACGATTGGCACTAAACAGTGTCTCAGAGGATTGGCAAAGTATTTGTCCAAAGCATATTGGGCAGAGACACTATGCCTGATTGGGACAGGATGTGGGTTGATCTGCAACAGGAGTTGAAGCGAGCTCTATTAAAGTGCACCATCATTGGTAGCAACAACAAGATTGTGAAGAGTGAGAAGGAAGAGGAGAATTTGGCCCTAGCATCTAAGGGTCCCAGCCAAGGACAAGGGGAACAGAAGAAGAAGAAGAAAGACATGTCAAAGGTCAAGTACTTCAGATGTGGTGAGCTCGGTCACTACAGTACTCAGTGTCCTCTTAGAAATAAGGACAAACAGGAGAAGCAGGACTAGGAAACAGCGTCAGCCGAAATAGACAAGTTGTCCTCCAGGCTGGAGGAATACTTTGCTATGATGGCAGCCATACCTCCAGGAGTGAGGTGGGGCGACATGGAGCTATAGTCCAAAACTACAGAGATTGGGCAAGATCCTTGAGGTGTCCTCCTCATGGATCATTACCTTGCTACGGGGGCCCACAGTATTCAGTAACAGGATGGATCAGTGTCAGCGATGCATTTAGATTCCTAGTGAAATTTGCAAACTAGTAGCAGTCATGTTCTTAGGAGCGCAGTGCAGTGTTGACAGTGGAGCAGGTGGCTCAGTGCAGAGTTGGAAGCAACGTAGATTCTTCAATGACAGTGTAGAGACTAGTAGCAGTCAAGACTCAGAAGATAGATGCATCACACTGAACACAGTTGACTACGTATTTTAGATGCTTCTTAGTTGCGGTTGTTGCAGTAGCAATAGCAACAGATGAGAGGGAGTCGCAGTGTAGATCCAGAGTTGGTAGCAATATCGCAGTGTCAGCAGCAACACGGATACAACATCAGAGTTGCACAGTGGTTGGTGGGCAGCGGTGGCCAAACATCAACAGCGTGACAAAGGATGATACAGAGATAGAGTGTTGTAGCAGGGTATGCAGCGCTAGAACACAGTCCTCGCTAAAAGGGAGTGTTAGCTTTTTAGCATAAGATGTGTTCTACTCACGAAACTTAGTGGAGAGGTTGGAATACATGAGATCTCCATAACCCAGAAATCGTTTTTGGAAAATCCACCTGGAGATGGCTCAATTAGATTATTAACTTATTTTTTAATGTTTCCTAAGTCTAAACTTAGGAAACTAGTAAATTAATCATAATTAATTAAGTCAAGGTGAGAATTCTCTAGAAACTCATATGGATCGACTACGATATGATCCTAGCCCTTGATTAAGTTTTAATCTTGGCCGTTAGAGCCCCAACATAGTTGTTAAATTTTAGGTATGTTCTATCCTTAGAGCAATTTATTTCAATTTTCACAGTAAGATCAATATCTTTTCCAGATTAGCAATCACATCAACATTAAAGTAAACCGCAGATAGAACATAAACATAAATCGCAGAAGACAAGCCAAGACAAGAGGACACAATATGTGGCACTTCCCAGGGACAAACCCCAATGTGGGGAAAACCTTGATCAATTCTTCAATAGTTCAATAGAGAGAGAGAGAGATAGTACATTTACAACAGAAGTCAACACTTTGACTTATCTAGATAAGAGCATAGATCATCCCTAAGAAGATGATAAATGAAATTAGTTGAAGGCATGCGGCTTCAAATGATTCTCCAAGGTGACTCCTTCACCTATCGTTGTGTTGCATTTCGTCATCATGTTGCACCTCACCGTGTTGCACCATGCTGCACCCATCATTACTATGTTGCATCTCATCATGCTTCATTAATCATGACTGTACCCATCACTGTACTGCATTATGTGCCATTGCTACACCATGTTGCCATACTGACCTATTTGTTGGCTGCATCTTGCTTTCTTGTTGTCCCTAGCATGCTTGTTGTCCTTTGCATGCTAGCTGTCCCTTGCATGCTCGCTGTAACATTGCATGCTTGGTGTATTTGCTGCTAAGTACCATACAACTGTCCCAATGTTAGTTAGTTGTCCCTTGCATGCTACTCTCCTTCGAAGACAGATGCTTTGGCTATTCGGCAATTCTGGCAATTCCGGCAATTCCGACTTCTGCCTCTGCATCAACTTTCCGGCTTGTTCTGGCAATTCCGGCTATTCCCGATAGTTCCAACTATTCCCGGCAGTTTCGGCAATTCCGGCTATTCCCAACAGTTCCGGAAATTCCGGCTATTCCTAGCAGTTCCGGCTATTCCTTGCAATTCCGGCAGTTCTGGCTTCTAACCTCTGGATGAGGGCAGCATTATCCCTTAGGATCTCTCCTCCTACTAAAACCCAAAGACATGTAGAGAGGAAGAGATCCCAAGTGTGTTGAAATGACTTGAAGGCCACCTCTATTTATACTAAAACATTGAGCACAAGTGGGGTTTATTTGGTTGTTGGCCGACCTTGACGAATTGTCCCATAACACAAATAAATCCATATCTCCATGAATACTTATTGGAATCGAATGATCTTTAGATCAATCCTACACCTCTCGATGAGAGGGATCAAAGAAAAATATCAGCTTCCATTAATAAGATGATCCACATGGAGTTTGGCCCTAGTTGCCAATTTTAACACTCCCTCTCAACTAGGGAGAACTCCATCCACTGATCCATATGTCTGACTGTACTATCTCTGCCATCAGTGCCCTGCACTGCTCTACTCTCCTTAGTTCTGCTCTGCTTTGCTGAACCATGAAGAAGAAGAATTGATCGAGAATGTCTCATACCATTCTCTACTGACCCGAAGTCAGTTTCATTTGAAGAGAGTGTCACATCACTCTTACTGGCCCAAAGTCAGTTTTATTGATCCCAAATCAATATCACAAGAGTGTCTCAAACCACTCATACTGATCCCAGATCAATGGAGGTCATCCTAGCATAGGGAGTACGGTAGATACATCGATGCGTCCATTGATAGTACTACTATGGTCCCTAACCCCATTTCCCTGCTCATTGATCAGATGAGAGGTACTTCCCATGAGTGATCTTTAGGTAGGCCATCAGAAACTTTTGTTGCGCCATTCTGATAATATTCTCTGTTTCGACTTCACCCTGGGTGAATTTGAAGAGGGATGAGGAATCCATTGATCCTTTTGTCCTTTCCCAACTGTCTTCGGTGATTGCTCTTTCACTCTTGATTGCGCATTGTCTTCACCTCAGCTCTGATACAATGTTAAATTTTAGGTATGTTCTATGCTTAGAGCAATTTATTTCAATTTTCACAGTAAGCTCAATATCTTTTCCAGATTAGCAATCACATCAGCATTAAAGTAAACTGCAGATAGAACATAAACATAAATCGCAGAAGACAAGCCAAGACAAGAGGACAAAAGATGTGGCGCTAGCCAGGGACAAACCCCAATGTGGGGAAACCATTGATCAATTCTTCAATAGTTCAAAAAAGAGAGAGAGATAGTACATTTACAACAGAAGTCAACACTTTGACTTATCTAGATAAGAGCATAGATCATCCCTAAAAAGATGATACATGAGATCAGTTGAAGACATGCGGCGTCAAATGATTCTCCAAGGTGACTCCTTCACCTATCGTTGTGCTGCATTTCGTCATCATGTTGCACCTCACTGTGCTGCACCTATCATTACTATGCCGCATCTCATCATGCTTCATTAATCATGACTATACCCATCATTGTATTGCATTATGTGCCATTGCTGCACCATGTTGCCATACTAAACTATGTGCTTGCTGCATCTTGCTTTCTTGTTGTCCCTAGCATGCTTCTTGTCCTTTGCATGCTCGTTGTTGCATGCTAGCTGTAACATTGCATGCTTGGTGTATTTGTTGCTAAGTACCATACCACTGTCCCAAGGTTAGTTAGTTGTCCCTTGCATGCTGCTCTCCTTCGGAGACAGATGCTCTGGCTGTTCGGCAATTCCGGCAGTTCCCGGTAGTTCCCGCTGTTCTCGGCAGTTCCGGTTGTTCCCGGCAGTTCCGGCTATTCCCTTGCATACTGCTCGCCTTTGGAGACAGATTCTTTGGCTGTTTGGTAGTTCCAGCTGTTCCCTTGCATGCTGCTCTCCTTTGGAGACAGATGCTCTGGTTGTTCGGCAGTTCCTGGCAGTTTCGACTGTCTGCGGCAGTTTCGGCTGTCTGCGGCAGTTTCGGCTGTCCGCGGCAGTTCTGACAGTTCCGACAATTCCAGCTATTTCCGACAGTTCCATCTTCTGCCCTTTGCGTCAGCTTTGCCGCCTATTCCGGCAGTTCCCGACAGTTTCGGCAGTTCTGGCAATTCCAGCAGTTCCAGCAATTCCGGCTTTTCCCGGCGGTTTCGGCAATTCTAGCTATTCCCGGCAGTTCCGACTATTCCCAGCAGTTTCGACAGTTCTAGCTAGTCCCGGCAGTTCCAGCTTCTATCCTCTGGATTAGGGCAGCGTTATCGCTTAGAATCTCTCCTTCTACTAAAACCCAAAGACAATTAGAGAGGAAGAGATTCCAAGTGTGTTGAAATGACTTGAAGGCCACCTCTATTTATACTAAAACGTTGAGCCAAGTGGGGTTTATTTGGTTGCTGGCCGACCTTGATGAATTGTCCCATAACACAAATAAATCCATATCTCCATGAATACTTATCGGAATCGGATATCTTTAGATCAATCCTACACCTCTCGATGAGAGGGATCCAAGAAAAATATCAGCATCCATTAATAAGATGACCCAAATGGAGTTTGGCCCTAGTTGCCAATTTTAACAATAGTACTATAAGAAGTCGAAGGGCACTTGGAGAATATACTTGAGACACTTGAGCAACTCGATTTCCTTGGTAGATCGATTCCCAAAGAACACCAATAGTTGCCAGAGATGCAAACATCAAAGTAGAGATATTAAGGGGCAGGGATAGTGATCCGAAGGAAGATTTCTAAATCCGGAGAGGCAACAGCAAGTCACAGAAGTGATCCACACAAAAGCAGCACAAGGACTGCACATTAGTTGAAGCAAAATAGTTCAATTTAGCTGGGGAGGAAGTCGATTCAGCTTCTAGAGGCTGGGAAAGTCTTCCAGAGGATCAGAGAGTCACTTCCAGCAGTAGAGGCAGGCAAGATGGCTTGCTTGGAGGCTGATCTAAGCCACACGTGTGAGAGGCAACGCAAGGACTGCGCAGAGGGCCTACATTGGGGTTTGGACGACTAGTTTTTCAAGAGGAGCCAGTGTTGGGATTGCTTGTGGACTAAGATAATTTCTTCTCTCAAATTATTTTTGTCAGATACTTACTGTTTGGATTGTCAGTTGGGCATCCATAGATTGTACTCATATTTCACTACTGCATATAATAAAACCCTCAATTGATGCACTGGTTTTCCCAAGTTAGGTTTTTCCAGGGACATTTGTCCAAAAATAATTGTGTCATATTTCATGTGTGTGTGCTAGCATTTCTCAGTTTCCAGCACTATTATTTTTCACAATTTTATTTGTGAAGGTTGCAGTTTCAATTATTTCGTATTTGTCATAGCAGCTAAATTGTTAAATTAATTAACAATTAGAAAATTAATTTTCAATTGCTGCAATAGGATTTCAGTATTGAAATTTTCACATTTATCTTATTCATGCGTAAGGGCTAAAAGACAAACCAGGTGTGCTTGCACCTAAACGTGCTCTGAGTTTGACTCAAATTTTGAATTGCAAACTTTTGCATTTGAGGGCATTGACTGCAAAAATACTTCCATCATAACCCTTTTTTATGTATTTTGCACTTATTTTTTTCGCATTTAGGTGGACTGTGAGTTGACCCAGTGTCGATTGAAACCAGCGAGTTTCGGTTTTTTCTAGAACCAGGCCAATTTTTAGTCTAAATGGTTTAAGATTTGAATGGTTTAAATTTTAAAATTTTTAGGTCTCTTGGCTTAACTACAAATAGTATCACCAATTGGTTCTCAATTCTTAAATACTTAAATACTATTTCATGGACAATAATAAGAGAATTTCTCATTTCGATCCCATGTGGGTGTTGGAGAATGTAACTAAGTTCGGTCTTCATAATTGTATCAAAAAGAAGAAAAAGAAATTTGTTTTCAAGCATGGGTTTCATGCTCAAGAGATTATTATTTTATTAATTAAGCATGTTCTTCATGCTTCTAGGGTTTTATGAGTCAAAGTCATACTTGGACCTATTGTAAAGGAGGAAAAAGAATTTTTCAATTTGTAATTTGGGTTAAAACATCTTCTGGATGCCAAGTCAGCCTACCTGTCAAGTCGACCCTGCCCCAATGGACATGTCTATTCGCACCCCTCTAGACAAGTATAAATAAAGAAAAGTTGGAGCTCATTTGGAAACACGCACTTCACATGTTTGGTTCTGAAATATCGTAGAGACATAGAAAAGAAGAGGGTCATGTGGTCGTCTGTCACACACACCTAAGTTAGTGAAAACAACTCTTAACCCCACAAGGTGTGGTTGGTGGAAAAATCAAGAGATGGGGTTGTCACCTATTCCCAACTCTCTCTGTTTAAGCTCTCTCCTAGGGAAGCTAAGGGGGGTGGTCCCTGAATGAAAAGTTAAGTTAAAAAGGTGATGCAAGGTTTCTAGGAAATGTTAGAGTGAAAAAAATTACTTTTAAGATTATGAGCAAATATAATGTGATCAATATGAAATAAAATGAACTTCAATGACCATCAACGCACGAGATAATGATAAGCATATATAAAACCAGTGCCTTTAAATATTGCTTTAAAAATAAATAACACTTGCTCAAAATAAAATGAAGTGTTTAAAATTGAAACACAAGCAATCTTGTCAATCAAACAAAAGATGTTAGCAACATATGATACCAATTCAAGATATAAAATATGCTTTCACAAAATACTTTTAAGATACATGATTATTCATAAATTCAAAGCATGCAAGGAAGCAACATGGAAATGTCTTGCAGAGGAAACAAGTTAGGACTCTACTTGCAAAAAATAAATAAATGATACTCGCCTAAATAAAATATTCAATTCAAAATATATTCATCGATGACAAGTACATGGATAATTTGCAAGTAAAATGTATTAGCATGAAATGCACCTAGGCTAAAGTTTGATGCAATTATCTTGGTTACTTTTAATCTAAAGGCCTCCTCTAGATGTGACTTTTCTTCTAACTATTTTGAAACAAATCTCTTATGTGAGTTGTGGAAGGGGTCCAAGAGAAAGACATCAACAACGATATTAATGATACCTTCCTTGGATTACCCAACACACCCGATGTCTCCGGCATTGCAAACACTGTGGCTCTAACGACTGCAAGGTCACCGTGTTAACCACATAAGAGGGTCTATGTCCCTCAAGTTGATGAAAGAAAGGGGTCCCTAAAATGTCTTTCAACCAAGCTTATGCTTGGAGGTAAATTAAGTTAAGATGCAACTATACTAAAATGTCTAATATGATATGCAAGTAAGTTTTCCAAATAAAGATTTGCAATGCTTTCAATATAATGGAAATAGTGTTCAAAGTAAGTTGCAAAATGTGAACTCAATTGGAAAAGGAAATTAGTTTGTACATGAATTAAGTAAGATTACTAAATGTTTTACTTCAAGTAAATAGAAATATGCTCAAAGAAAGATAACTTGGATAGTTGCTCAAGATAATGCAAAATACATAAGCTTCATGAACATATAAGATTGTAAATTACTCAAAATAATTGTTTTGACAAATGATAAACCAATAAGCAACTAAAGCAATGAAGCTTGAAATTTACATGCTTGCAAACTGAGCAAATAACTCAAAATAAATGAGCATGTAAATAATGAGCCCATTGTGAAGCCAACATGAAGCAAATTGTTAAAGTAACTAAATCGACTTTGTTACTTGAAATGAGATGCCTTGCATAAAATAAATTGCTTCTAAAAGTAAGATTTAGAATTATGCTTGAAAGCTAAACTTGAAATGGCAAAACACGAAAATAAGTAACAAAAATCAAATTCAAAAACTTAGCTTGTGAAGGTGATGGTGTGTTAATTTTAAGGCATGCAAGATGAAAAACGAAGAAAACAAGCTCAAAATCAAACCAGCCACGTGTTCCTCCTTTCAAAAAAGGAGAAA
Organism: Pinus tabuliformis; assembly: GCA_031772625.1. Lineage (NCBI taxonomy): Eukaryota > Viridiplantae > Streptophyta > Pinopsida > Pinales > Pinaceae > Pinus > Pinus tabuliformis. The sequence goes on from CM062818.1 coordinate 40,368,394, forward strand.
ATGATGCCTTGGGAGAAAACCCAAGCTCCCACAAGAAAAACTAAACTTTTATTAGATGTTACAAGATGAGGAACCTTCAAGAGGTCTCAAGTAAATCTTCAAGAAGAGTCTTTAAAATTTAATGATTCTTTTCAAGCTCTAGATCTCCTTTTTGAAAGTAAAATTTAGAAAATGAAGTACAATGAGAAAGCTCTCAAGATTGAAAAAATTTAAGTGTCCCTTGACGCCCCAAGGCTTGGCCTCCAAAGGTGAATGAAATGTTGCACAAGACAAGGAGCTAGTCCTCCTCAAATGTCTGCGGCCTTGCCTAATAGTAGCCCTTCTTCTTTGTCCACGGCCTCCTCAAAAATCAACTTTGAAAGGGTTAGAAGGTCTTACACGGAAAAGTGTTAAGAGTTTGTGTGATCCTTCCGTGATGGTCTTATCACCAACACTCTACCTATGGGCTATAAGATTAAGAAACAAATTAGTGTAAAGAGAATATAAAAATATCTTAAAAAAATACAAATAATATACAAGAAACCAAATCAAGTGATGGGATTGAACCCCATCACTTGGTTTAGTTTGGAAAAGCTCTCAAACAGCTAATATGAATCAATGAAGCACGATTTAAAAGATTTTTTTTTTAAATTGATTGCATGCATACAAATTATGTCCAAACGAATCCTTGCAAGACACTTTTTCGTGAGATAAACCATGAAAATCCAAATAACAAATGAGAGTTCCTTTGAAGGTGCTTCAAGAGTGGGTTGGTCTCCCAAAGACTTCCCTCATGCTTTACCCAATAAGAATTCATCTACAATACTCAAGTCACACATTAGTCTATGTAGATTTAGATCAACAAACAATGAATTGAAACTTCTAGAAATTTATTTGAAAATAAATTAGAACTTTCAACATCTAGAGCCTACTTTCAAATCAAATGCTAATACAAGATAGATTTGCACTAGCAAGTTCACAAGAATACATGGAAAATGAATAACTCAAAGCATATAAAAGATTATACCAATAGCTCGCAATGCACCATGCTCTAAAGGAAGAACACCCATGAATGGGCCCCCAAAGTCTTTTTATTGATATTTTTGAAAAGTGCACAAAGTAGCAGTGCTTCCACAATCACAATAACTAGCAAAAAATGGATTCATAGTGAGAGACTAATGTTCACTTATATAGAAGCTTGGGAGCCAATCCCTAGGAAAATGCTGACAATCCCAAGACAAATGGGTGACCATCCCAATGGTTCATGCAAATTCAAATTTCCCAAGTCGCATCACGAATCCCTCAAGAAAAATCGAATTCTATGATGAAATGGCAAGTGTAAAAGGGTAGAGACCCATGTGGGGACAATTTCCCACAAACATCTCCACCAAATATTCTCCCAAATGTGCAATAACTTCACAAATTTGAATTTCCAAGTAAGCAACTTCCTCATTTAATGCCAAAAATTTGATTTCCTTGAGTGGGCCATGTATTTATGATGCAAAGTGCCAAATTATCTTCCACTTGTAATTTGATTTATTCATTTGACTTAAGATAATTTCCAAGTCATTTTCATGTCATTTTGTCACATGGAGCTATTTATTTTCTCCATTTATTTAATTGTTGGGCTAATTTATTGCAACATTTTCCACAAAACTTAAGAAAATTGGGTTTTGAAATTCTAGAACACATTTTTTACTCCTCAAAATGTCATAGTAGAAAGTTGAGGGTGAGGTATAATTTTGAGTTACCCCATACAACTTCTCTAGACATCACTTATAACATATTACATTCAGAATTTATTCCAATTTTCACCATGTGGAAAATTTAAAAAATGACCCCATAGACCTAACCAAATCCAATGAAACTTTATGAGTGATTGTGAAAATTTTGAAACTCATAATCCTACTACAGCAACTGATAATATTTCTTCTATTTGTTACATTAATTAAACAAACTATTTGCAGTTTCCTACAACAAATATTGAAACATATACACTGCAACCTTCACAAAACAAATAAAGCAAAAGAAAAAATAAATGTTGGAAAATTAGAGAAATTCTAGCACACACATAAAGACATTGACATAGTTATTTTTGGACAATTGTCCCCGAAAAAGCCCAATGTGGGAAAACCGGTGTAGCAGGTGAGGGTTTCTTTATTAATTTTTCAACAGTATATCAAATACAAGAATTCGGACAACAAATGATCTAAAAATGGAGCACTTAGGCTCCTTGTCTAACTTACAAGGACCTCTCCCACTTCCAAAGCTTAAATGTTCCCAAGTATTATTGATTAACCAATGCGGAATTAAAAATGTTTGAAAATGTAGGTGTAAGTTGGTATTTGTTTTTAAAACTGTTTATGTGTTGTAATTTAATGTGCTCAAATTGATATAAAAATACATAAAACAGTAAATAAAGGAGCAGAGACAATGCAGCGATAAAACACACACAAAACAACAATATTAATTAGGAGTTCACCCAAAACTCTTGGGCTACGTCTCTGTGAGCTCTAGTCAACTTGACTAGATTCTTTGGGATTATGGCAGCAATCTTTTTACAAGTTCCTTGCCTCAACTCCATGGTCTACACAGAAACAATGGGTTTAGAATGCCATTCGGTCCCAACTCTGAAGCTCTCAACCTTTTGGCTCTCGGCTCTCACTCTGGCTCTTGGCTTTGGCTCTGGCTCTGCACATTCGGCTCTGGCTTCTTTGGCTCTCTGTCAATTTATAGCGCTCTCGCTTTCCACTTGAACTCCAAGTGACTCCCTTCGTTGCTCTGCGCATTCGCTTTTGCTTTCTGCGCTGCTCGTTTTGCCGTTGCCTTTTCGCATTGCTCTCTTACGCCTTAGCTTCCTTCTTTGGCTTCGCTTTCTGCTTATGCTCGGTTTCAGCAACAAGTCCAACAACAACCTTTCTGTCTCTGACATTCATGGCTTTTAAGCCAACTGGTGTTGTCCGTTTGTTTCCTCTTCTTGGGCTCTCTGGCTCCTGGCCTCTGTCCGCTCGAATTCCCCTCTGAACGTTAGCAATCATTGCCAAACGCCTTCAGGGATGGTGGCCACCTGTTCCGTAACAGAATGGACCATCGGTGCCTTTGAAATCCCAAAAATGGTCGTTCTCAACTTACACAGGAAAATACACAGAAAGCCTGTAAAAATCCGCCCAAACGTGTCTATTAGACTTCAAAAACTATGAACTCTGCCTTATATTCCATCGGGTCCGCCTTGAATTGCTATCGTCTATCGCAAATGCCCATGTTTCATGGTTTCCCTTTGTATTTTAACAATACACTAAAACATTGAAAAATATCGCAAAATGGCTTTTATGGTGGACTTGAAACATTTTTGAAGTGGCATTCATAACCCCGTCAGGTCTGGATATATATTGCAAATTGCGTAGGTATCGGTCCCAGCTCCGTGGTGTTGCTCCGATGTGATTTTGCGATATCGCAATCATGTATCGCATGGACCCGAGGTTATGTGCATATGGCATAGCCGATGCCAACGTCGATTGCGATTCGCCGATATCGGCGATCACGATATTGCTCGTTGCGGGGTCATGCCTTTGCCTTATGCTGTCGCCGATTGCGATCCGCCGATATCGGCGGTCGCGATATCACATTGGCCTGGGTCTCGCTTTATGTTATATGTATGTGCCCGCCTCCGACCTGATATGTCAAGGATTGGCGATCGGGGGTGCTTCCCCTTTTCCACTTAAATCCGCCTTTGACCTTCTCTATTGCGATTTTCTTCATAAAGCATTTCAGGCAATTTTTAAAGGATTTTGCCTATTTTTCTAAGGAACAAAGGGCATCTTCTTTGCACGATAACTTCTGCATCCTAAGTCCATTTTTGCCCATTCAAGTTGCAGCAAATTCAAAACGAAATGATCTCTGTAATGGGGCTATTTCCAGGAACTTCCTTGGACTTTCATTTTCCTCAGTGAGGAACACTTATATTTAGGAGTCTATCCAAAATCCATTTTGGATCAAGCCTTTCAACTAAAAGAACTTTTGGTCTCCAAAAGACTGATATACTAATCTGAACAGTACCTGAGAGTAACAGCACCCTCTTCTTTCAGCCTCCACACACTTGCCAGGCATAGTGCCTCTGAACCAAAGTCTCTGACCATTTCCCTTCTTGGATGGGTTGGTCTTCCTAGGAAGAATTGCCTTCCTCCTTGCCTTCCTACAGAACTCCTGCTGAAATGGTTATAGAAGGTAGTCTGAGCTTTTCTCCCTTGATCATTGATCCAAGGTGGCTCAAACAAATGTGAAGTACATCTGCCCCACAAAACGTTCATTTGTACCTGGTTGACAAGCTATCAACAACAACTGTTAACAACAACAAAAATACAGACAACAACTTGATGGAATAAACTCCTGCTTCAACAAAGGAACAGATTTCACATCTTGTGAATACCTCCATGTCTTACATTTGCATACAAATGATGGACTAGACAACAAGCCCACAAAACATGCCTTTTAAAACAAATGACCCTTCAAGTCAAGCATGTAGAGAAAAAAAGACCATTAGGACTCTTTTCAAAAGATGAAACACTTCAACACTATCTCCATCTTGGAGACCAAGTCAACTTTCCTCAAGTCAACATTACATGCATGTTTACATCAAAGCAATCAACCCTTCAAGTTAATTACACATACATGTTCAAAACAAGGAAAACATCAACATCCCTGTGTTCATGCACATCATGCTGATGCATGCATTTCATCCTTCAACTTTCACTTAAGCACATTGTACTTTCAAAGCTGAAATAAAATATAATGTTGCAGCAACAAAGTGAGTCTCCTACTCAACATTTTTCCATTCACCTTCTTGTTAGAAACCTGCAACTTGCATCCCATCAACAAAGAAATGCCAATAGATGCATCAATAGACATGCAATCCTTAATTGGAAAAGAACTCTAACCATTTCTTACCAATCCAGTTCAAAAGGCTTGCCTTTGTCTACACATCAGCATCAACATGTGAATCATTTTGAAACACATCATTCATGGAATCTTCCTTTCCATTTCTGTCATCTTCTCTTTCCACTTTCTTCAGCTTTTGTGGAAACATTGCTAGATTCAGAGTTCAACATCTTTTAGCAAGATGCCCTTGCCTATGGCAGTAAGTGCAACACATGTGCATCCTCTTGATAGCATGCTTTGCCTTGTCCAATGGACCTTTGGCTTTCTGCTTCTTCTCCTTCAAAAGTTCCTTGTATGTAGCCATTCTCTTCCAACATCTGGAGACATGATGGTTATCCAAACCACAAAAGGAACATGCAATTCTTTTCCCATGCCTATGTGGAAATTTATCATGCTTTGCAAAATCAAAGGGAAGATGATTAGAACTAGATTTTTACCTTTCTCTTTCACCTTTATTGCCTTCATGAGGAGGTGAAGCAAATGAAGAAGTGGCTCCCTTTGGAACCCCATCAATCTCTTCAAGGTTGTTAGAGTCTCCACAACTCTCTGGTTCAAGTGTGTGCTTCTGAACACCTGCATCCTGCAAACGATGTTTCAAGCTATTGCATTCCTGTTGAATACAACCTTCACACTCTTGAAGACCTGCAATGCAACTCCTTCTTGGAGCTGTTTTAATGGTCTTCATGGCAACTTTGGAACTTTCTCCATAAGCTTGTCCATAGCCAAGACCAAAATACTTAGGCCTTTCCTCAACCATTATTGGTTCAACAGTACCTTGTGCATGCTTTCCCAAGGTCTTTCCTTCATAGCCCATCTTGGAAATTAGCTTGGAACCTATGCCTCTAGTATGTTTTTCAAAAGAACCAATATAAGCATTCTCAGAAGAATTTGAAGACAAACTGGAATGGTTTACCTCTTCTTCAAGCTGATACTTGACCAAGGCTTATTTGGCAACAAAGGGCTGTGATTCCAACTCATGCATCCTCTTCAGGTTCATATTTGAAATATGAAGTTGCCTTTCCATTTCTTGTAGTCTGTCAGAAAGCAACTGCTTCTCTTCCTTCATGGTATTCAACTTCTCTGTAAGTATGTTGCTCTTCCTTCCATCTTCATACATTTCTCTCACCATATCCATCATGGTGGACAAGTCTTGCTTCATATCTTCATCAAAGAGTCTTGTGATGAAGAAAGAAGAATTCAAGGACTCACTCGTAGAAGTTGTCATTATGCCAATGAACAAAGAACTTCAAACAAGATTAATAAAGAGCTTATTCAACAACCTTTTGCAACAAACCTCTTGTGCTCCAAGGATTGCTCTGAGGTCCTTTGAGATAGATGAATGCCTTGAGCCCTTCTTCCTTCTTTCCCTTCCTGGACGGAGCTATCAATAGCTTTCCCTTCACCTCTGCAAAATTAAACAATAGTCAGTCTGCAAAACAAGCATACAATCAACCTCTTGTTGTTCAAACACCTTTCAGACAAGCAGTCATCGCTCTGTCAATCAAGCATTTTGATATAACCTTCTTCGAAGGTGTGGTTAACCAATCTTAGGCTCTGATACCACCTAATCTGAAAATGGGGCACTTAGGCTCCCTGTCTAACTTACAAGGATCTCTCCCACTTCCAAAGCTTAAATGTTCCCAAGTCTTATTGATTAACCAATGCGGAATTAACAATGCTTGAAAATGTAGGTGTATGCTGGTATTTGTTTTTAAAACTGTTTATGTGTTGTATTTAATGTGTTCAAACTGATATATAAATACATATAACAGTAAATAACGCAGCAGAGACAATGCAGCGATAAACATACACAGAACAGCAATATTAATTATGAGTTCACCCAAAACTCTTGGGCTACGTCTCCGTGAGCTCTAGTCAACTCGACTAGGCTCTCTGTGTTAAATTGGCAACTAGGGCCAAACTCCATGTGGGTCAGCTTATTTATGGCAGCTGATATTTTTATTGGATCCCCCCCATCGAGAGGTGTAGGATTGATCCAAAGATCATCCAATTCCGATATGTATTTATGGAGATATGAATTTATTTAGATTATGGTTTTATTATCTAGCCGACCAGCTCTTACGTAGGCTCAAGAAGCCCAAACGTCATGTCTATTCAACCTTACGCTTTTAGTATAAATAAGAGAGGATTTGGAGTCATTAGACACACACACTTCATGTGATCTCCTGCTCACCACGTCTTGGGTTTTTTGTGAAAGAGAAACACACAAGAAGTTACGCTCAACTAAAGATGATGCCCTAACCACTATGATGCCCTAACTGCTATAATACCCTAGCCACAACAAGCCGCGGGCTTATGAGGATGCACGTCGAGTTCTTATATGCTGGATCTTAGTTAATAAAGACCGACACTTTGACTGCCTACATAGCAGCTGAGAGGCATCGAGTGCGAGCATGAGCCTGTTAAATATTTATCTGTAGCGTTTTCACCTCTCCTATTTTTCGTAAAGAAAAAGCGGCCCAATGCCCATATCCACAAATAAAAACCATTCTCTTCTCAACGCATTCGCCCTCTGATCAATCCCACGCAACTGCAAACTGGAGATGGACGATGCCACAACCCTAGTATGAGACTGTCGTAGGTCATGAATTGTTGGTATTACACGCTCGGGTCCACAGATTAAGAGTGTCCTGTTTGGGGCGAGGTCGAGGGTTTGAGATTTAGAAAATGACGATGAGCGAGTGGAAGATTATAGAACTGGATTCGGGATGGGAAATTATGCAGAACGGAATTACGAAGCTCAAGAACATTCTAGAAGGAATTCCCGAATAGCATTTCAATTCCGAGGAGTACATAATGCTTTACATGACTATTTACAACATGTGCACGCAAAAGCCTCCGCAGGATTATTCGCAGCAACTCTATGACAGACACAGGGAGTCTTTTGAAGAGTACATTACTTCGATGATTCTTATATGCAGGGTATAGAGGTAATTATACGCAGTCCAAAGGTGTCACTTGTTACACGCAGTCAATCCCAGATCACTAGCGCAGCAAGATATACATATACACGCAAGCAATGGCAATATATATATATAGCAATATTTACACGCTGTAATGGAGATACCTTCATACGCTGACAGGAAGTCACCTTCTACGCTGTCATGGAGACAAGCCTCTATACGCAGTCAAAGGAAACCCGCCTTAGACATTCTCCTGCTCAATCATAGATAGACAAGAATTCAAATGGACAGTAAGCTGTAGTTTTCTTGACAGTAACCCCTTTGATATCTCGATCAAAGGAGCAGATCTCGGATGCCATGAAAGAAGAAAAGAGCACAATGAAGATCTCAATGGATCTCATCATTGGAAGATGCAGCAGTGACAAAGGTACAAGTGCAACAATGATGCAACTGTGATGACAACATGATGTATGTGATCATGAGCAGCATGATGATGCATTGTTGCAGCATGATGAAGCAACAAGAAGGCAGAGGCAGCAGCATGGTGGGCAGCACTATGAGATCATGTGCATGGGCAGTACAATGATACATTAGCAGGGGCAGCAACATGATGATGATGCACATTAGTTTGAGCAGCATTATGATGGATAAGATCATGGACATGGGCAGCATGATGATAATCATGATTAGAGCAGCATGGTGCAGTATGCAATGGTGCAACTAGAGGACCAGATGCAGCACGATGATAGGTATCAGTTGAAGCAGAATGTCTTCAACGGATATCATCGTTATAGGAGTTGATCTATGCTTAGATCTAGACAAGTCAAAGTATTGACTTCTGTTGTAAATGTGCTATCTCTCTCTCTCTTTCTCTGTTGAACTTTGAAGAACATAAAAGAAGAACTGATCAAGGGTTTCCCCACACATTGTGGGGTTTGTCCCTGGCTTGCGCCACATCTTGTGTCCTCGTGTCTTGGATTGTCTTCTGCGATTTATATTTATGTTCTATCTGCAGTTTATCTTAATACTGATGTGATTGCTAACTGTGAAAATTTAAATAAATTGTTCTAGCATAGAACATACCAAAAATTAACACTCTGGGATTATGGCAGCAATCATTTTACAAGCTCCTTGGCTCAACTCGGTTTACACAGAAACAATGGGTTTAGAATGTGTTAAATTGGCAACTAGGGCCAAACTCCATGTGGGTCAGCTTATTTATGGCAATTGATATTTTTATTGGATCCCTCTCGTCGAGAGGTGTAGCATTGATCTAAAGATCATCAGATTCCGATAAGTATTTATGGAGATATGAATTTACTTTGATTATGTAACTATTATCAAGCCGACCAGCTCCTATGTAGGCTCTAGAAGCCCAAACGTCATGTCTATTCAACCTATACATTTTTGGTATAAATAGATGAGGATTTGATGTCATTTGGAACACACTCCTCATGTGATCTCCTCTCCACGTCTTGGGTTTTTGGAGAAGGAGAGACACTTTAGAATACGTTGGGCTAAGTGTATGATGCCCTAGCCGCAGTTCAGATAGAATCAAGCCGCAGTTAAGGGATGCCCTAATATTGTTGTCCCTGGAGCCTTATATGTTGACTAAATAAGCTCGTATACGTAGGGCCTATCTACGCAAGCCGCAGTCATAAAGGGTAGCTGCTGTAGAGAGAGCAAGTATGAGATAGAGCCGCAGGCATACATGATAACCGCAGTGGTAACGTAGTGAGTCAAGAAAGAACCGCAGGCATAGAAACGCAGTTATGTTCATGTGATGCCCTGATACGTTGTTCAATGGAGAATATATATACGCACAACAATGAAGATATACACAATATACGCACAGCAATGGAGAATATATATACGCACAGCAATGAAGATATACACAGTATACGCACAGCAATGGAGAATATACATATGCACAGCAATGAAGATATACACAGTATATACGCTGTCATACGCACAGCATTGAAGATATTCACAATTTATACGTCGTCATAACAATATATACGCACCGCACTGAGCCACTATCATAACGAGGAAAGCCGAAGGAGCCACAGTGTATACGCTGTCATACGCACAGCATTGAAGATATTCACAGTCTATATGTCGTCATGACTATATACGCACCGCACTGAGCCACTGTCATAAAGAGGAAAGCCGCAGGAGCCACAGTCACGAAGAAAGGAGCCGCAGTAGGGTTTGAATGCACCGTTTGGGTTTAAGGTGCAGTCACAACCTCATGGAGCAGTGGATGGTGTCACCGCAGTGAGTTGGAGTCTTAACATTCTCGCATAAAGAATTGCAACAAAGAATGGTTATAGTCTGGACATGTCACTATCTCTGTCTCAACATTCTCTCCCAGCATACTACAGTCTCGGCATACCAGTCATAGATGGTATCATTATAGCAGTCTCGGTGATAAGTACAATGGCTTAGCACTTGTGGTTAAGTAGAAGTACAGTAATATGAAACCTCAGTGAGAACTGTAACTCGATGATCCTAGAAACAATCCCAGCAAAAGAAGGAACGTTACCACAATACCTCAGCAGCAATAGAAAGGAGGATTGATATCTTGGTCTTGAAGAGGCACGGCGTGTATGGTACAACAAATGGATGAAAGGCAACACTATGACAGGTCAAGAAGTCACCTTAGAGAATTAGTTGAAGCAATATGTCTTCAACTGATCTCTGTGGATATCATAAGTCAAAGTATTGACTTCTATTGTAAATGTACTCTCTCTCTCTCTGCTGAACTTTGAAGAACATAAAAAGAAGAATTGATCAAGGGTTTCCCCACACATTGTGGGGTTTGTCCCTGGCTAGCGCCACATCTTGTGTCCTCTTGTCTTGGCTTGTCTTTTGCGATTTATATTTATGTTCTATTTGCAGTTTAACTTAATGTTGATGTGATTGCTAACAGTAAAAATTTAAATAAATTGCTCTAGCATAGAACATACCTAATCTTAACATGGTACCAGAGTTGAGGAGAAGACAATGCCCAAGCAAGAGTGAAAGAGTAATCGCCGAAGACAGTTGGGACAAGACAGAAGGATCAATGGGTTCCTCATAAATCACCTAGAGTGAAGTTGAAGCAGAGAATGTTATCAGAATGACGCAACGGAAGTTTCTGATGGCATACCTAAAGATCATTTCATTGGAAAGTTCGGATCTAAGGGCGGATGGAAAGGTAGATGTCTTGGTTATGAGTTCGGCCCTTATGCGAAGGAGTGTCCGAAAGACAGAGATGCAGGTCATCAAAGACACGGCCGACTCTTCAAGGAAGCAAGGAACCCCAAGTAAGAAGAATCAAATATTGTTTCTGATAAAGAAGTGTTATCTTGTATTGGCCCTCTCCTTCAGATTCTTTGGGAATCTGGCATATTGATTGTACTGCTTCAAGGCACTTCATCGGATAGAAGGGTACACTCTCTAATTTGGTAGAGAAGGAAACAATCGTGGGATTACACTTGGAGTCGATGCCACCTATCCCGAAAAGGGAATGGAAGTCAAAGGTTTTATGGTGGCATTCGTTAACGGAAAGGTACATGTTTGAAAATTGAATTTTCAAAGATGTTTTTTGAGTTCAGGGTTGTATCAAGTTGCAGGAAGTCCACTGGGGACCATGTCCATTGACACAGCACCGGAGGTCTATGAGTCAGATGGTGACAGAGATGCCTGAATTCAAAAAGAGCATGAAGGTACATGTCTGAGATGTACCAAAGGAAAATCTTACAAGGGGACCATTCCCCCTCATGTAGCAGATCCACAGATTTGGAACAACCCGAGGGGTTTGAGATTGATGATCAAGAATCTCACGTATACTGGTGGAAGAAAGCCCTCTATGGCTTGAAGCAAAGCACCCCGGGCATAATATGAGAGGATTGATAACTGTCAGATGAAGCTGAGATTCACTAAGAGTGAAACCGATCCAAACCTTTACTCGAAGGTTGAGGATGATAGACCTCTCATACCGGCACCTATGTCTGACAGGTGCAGACCCTCTCATTTGTAGAAGACAGAGGGAGTTGGATTCCGTATGTGGAATGATAAACTACAAGCCTGTGACTACCTCAAGGATATTAACTTTCAGAAACTATATGGTAGTGATGTGGGACCAGATTTGGGAAATGCCTCTGAGTTTCATAAACTCAATCACGTTGATGTTCTTGGTGAACTTCCATCCGGAAATATGTTTTGCAGTTAGCATGGTGAGATCATATTTGGTTGAGCCTCATTGGATTGGTGCCAAGACTCCTCTGAGATGTCTTCGGGGCACAATCTCTCATGGATTGAGATACACTACCGGAAATATGAAAACTGCATGATTATTCGAATGCTGACTGGGCAAGCATTGTGGAGAATCAAGAGAGCACTTCTCAGTGCTGGTTCTCTTTGGATTCTGCTTCGATATCATGGATGAGCAGGAAGCAAAAATCGATTGTTATAAGTACCGTCGAGACCGGATACATAACTACGAGTATGACCTCGTGTGAAGTTGCCTCGCTGTGGAAACTCTTCAGTGAGTACACATGATGAATACCACTGTGATTCTCTGTGACAACCAGAGGTGGGATTCGATTATTGAGGAATCTCGCATTTAATGATTGCTCCAGCAGATAAACATCAGATACCACCTTATCTGGGATATGGTAAGTCGATGAGCAAAGAGGCTCCATTGCACTAAGATGATGTACAGGTCAAAACCCCAAGGAAAGATCAAATTTGTGATTTTCCCGAACGACTTGGAGTCGTCGAGAGTGTTAGCACCTAATCTGCCTTAGGCTGAAAGAAGGCAAAAATTAGGGTAACCACAAACCACGCTCAGTCTGGTAGCTAGCCCTACCAGGGCAGGAGAGGGCTCTCTCTGAGTCACGCTCAGCGAATATATAATCGAAAACGGTCTGAGATGACTTACAATGAAATATTTACCTTAGGCTAGTAAGTGAATAGGGATTCGGGGAATAGAGAATTTAATACGAAGGCATAGATTATTCCGTGAGGCAAGGCAGGTGGAAAATGTAGCAATTTAGTTTGAGGTAAAGCGGAATGAATAGATTGCTGAAGAAAGTGAAAAGGGCATAGTTACATGAATCCTTTTCAACAGAAGAAAAACACTGAACATGAAATTTTCCCACAGGCAGAGCAATAAAATTGAATTCTACTTAATCTCACTCAGAAAATTTCACTAGAAATGAACATGAATTGAATTATGAAACATAACGAAATACATATGAAAACATAAGAGACACATTTGCTACACTCACAACCACAAGAATCTCATGAAACAGAGGCGCTGCCTTTCATTAATTCTCTGTCAAAAATACACAGTGAAGAAACAAAGTTTCTTTCCCACAGTCTCCCAAAAGTTACAAGCCAACCAACCCTTTGTAAATAACTTGCATACAATATATAGAATGTGTAAGGAAGAGATAGAACGCCCAAGGGTTGGGGAGTTACTCGAATCATTGCAAAAAGGAGATGGATAGCCAACCATCAGTTACAAGTGCAGCGCTACAAACATGACATTTGGCTTGGGTGACCGTTTGCCTTCCTTTGCCACTTGGATAGAAGCCAATCTGGAGAAAAAACACTTTAAATGCCGCCTTTGGTGCCAAAAAACCGAAGTGTAGATGAGCAGGCCCACTTGGAGAAGTCGCGAACCGAAATTTCACAAAACGGAAGCAAATTGGGCAATTTTTCCTCTGTGCGCCGCGCCATTTTCTCTGTGCGCCGCGCTACTTTGGGGCCTGTTTTGGGGCACTTGTAGGTGTCCAAAATGTGCCCAAGTGGGCTTGTTGGAAAGCCTGTCCTATCTACTTTCTAACCCCACTAGAATTTTTGAATTTGGTGCTCATTTGCCCCTCCAAATCTTCATTCTCCCAAGACTGCTTCCTATGTGTCAAAAAAGTGGCAGAGAGGCCATTTTTGGGTGTTTTTTGACCTTTTGGAGACTCATACCTTGCCAAAATTTCTTGTCCGGACACCAGTAGTCGTGATTTTCCATGCTGAATCCAAAAATGCAAACCATTCCTCATTTGGAGCTTTAGAATCTTAGCGCCGCGCGCACAGGGAGAAAAACTCTGTTTTTGGCCCAAAAATTTGTGAAGTGACCAAAAATTCCCCAAATTTCTTGAAATTTGGGCTGGAGGTTCCCTATGGAGTTTTATGATGGCCCAAGGAAGCCTCAGCCAAGATTCGAAGCCGATCTTGCTCTTTTGCCTCTTTTGCTTTTCTTGTTGCTTTCCTCAATTTCGTTTTCAAACTCCTTATTTGGGCCTGTGCACTCATGTTTCGCACCCTGTAACGGAAAGCCATGTGTCTCAATAGAGCAAGGTCCTGGTCGGCCTTGTCTAGCAGCCTCTCCAAATGCATGTTGACCCTCTCAAGGTTGGCCTCCCGATCCTCATTGATTTCTTGCTCCAAAGATGTGAGCTCAACCCTTCTTCTTTGAGCAGCTTGGCGATGCTCACGAATGTTTTGCAGCTCCATAATCGTCTGCTGATCCTCAAGCTGCTTGTTTCTCTGCTCCAAGTACTTCATGTTCCACTTGGCCCTCTCCAAGTCAAGGGATAAGGACTCAATCACTGATTGCTGCTCCTGGATGATCTCTGTAAGCTCCGCATTCGTTGGTTCTGCATCTATCTCATCATCATGAAGGATAACGAAATCGGTCTCTCGTTCACCTGATGGCCCTTCCTCCTGCACTGGCTCCTTACCTCTGCCCTACTCATGTGATGTCAATGTCGGAAGCGAGGCCCCTTCCACCCCGGGTGGAGATAACACTCACTTTGCTGCTGCAAATAAGGGTCTACTGCCTCTCTGATAGGTGATGTATACAGGCATAGTAGCAGTCTCATGTCGCTCATACTGATGAGATGGGCCACCTATCTCATGCTCTGCCTCTGATACTACCTGTGGAGCGCTGAAGAAGTCACGGGACATGAAGTCCTCCCAAGCAATACCCTGCAATCCCAACTGATGGTCCACCAAAATCCGGATAAGAGCAAAGTGATAAACACTATTGAGCTGTTGTCGAGGGGTCTTGTGCTGCATAAAATTTTTAATCCTCTCTATGTTACCGCAAATGAAAAACGGGAGGTTCATCATCCGCACCCTGGTAAAGTACATGAGCAACCTGATGTGATAGGCATAAAGGCGAGAAAACCTCCCCTCACAACTGAAGTACTTCATGACCAATTTCATGAGCGGAGCATACTCATCTCTCAAAAATCGAAATGGAAAAACTCTCGTGAGCTGGCTCAAACAACTGACCTTAATGTAAGGCTCATAATGATGCCTCTCCACCTTCTTATGCCACTGTTCTCCAATGTTTGGTATGCCTGTTGCCACTGATATGGTTTCGGGTGTCAATGTGAAAGTGACCCCAGCCAAGATAGACTGTCCTCCATGTAGGTGAAGTGCAAAAAGACGGGCCAACTCATGATGAACTCTGACATTTGCCACCCTCTGACAAAATTCAAAACATGCTAAGTGCTGGAAACAAGACATAGCAAGAGGGCATGCCTGCAACTCAGTGAGGGTGTTTGGCTCATCTCTAACATGTTTGCCACTCCGGTGATGTCTCCTGGGGGCCTGTTCTCCTGAAGCTGTATCACTGTGGGTCTCCTCCTCATATTCTGATGAAACCTCGAATGCCATAACTGTTGTTTTGTAAACTGAATTTAGGCTGCCCTTTGATTTAAATGAAGCTGGTAGTTGCTTTGACAATCTGCCACCAAGGGCACAAGTAAAAAGGGAGCATTAGGATGGGGGATAATATAATGGGAATAGGGGTTTATAGGAAAATTTTATTTAGTGATATACAAGGGGTTTTGGGGTATTTTGATAGGGTAGGTTTTGTGTTTTGGGCAAGGTAAGGTTTTAGGGTTTGTAAGGTAGGGTTTGGGATTTATTTAGCAATAGGAAGAGGGGAAAGGGAGTATGATTTTGGTAGGGTTAGGGTAGTGATTATGGGGACAATGGCATAGGGGAATAAGGAACAGGGGTAGGGTAGGAAGAATAACCTTGGCAGCAATATCACTGTAGCACAAACCCTAGCATAATGGTTTTCTTGGTGTCTTCTTTGTGCTTGCTTTATGAAATTTTTTTGCAATTTATTACAGGCATAAAATCATCATATCACCCATAAAAATTGGTGCACAAGTGAATTTAGGTGGCCTACCTTGCAAATAGAAGAGCTCCACAAAAGATTTGAGGCGATTTGGCAAAGTTCTGGGCGTTTTGCCCTATGCGCCGCGCACTGGGTATGCGCCGCGCCTGTGTTAATTCTGAACTGTGGGCGGGCTCTGTGTGCACCACGCCCGGTGAGTGCACCGCGCCCCTGAGTATATGCGCCGCGCTCTGTGAAACTGCCTCCAAGCTGCTCCAAATCGCTCCAATATTCCACTCACGACCTTGCAACCTTCCTCCAACGCCTTGCTTGCACAATGAACTTGTTTTATGATGATATTTGTGTATATAGGCTTGGAAGTCATATTTTTAGATTAACCTTTTTAAAAAACCCACTTTTCTAATGTCTTGTTCAACACCTTTCACTGACTTTAATATAACCCTGATTTTCACCTTTTCTCTAAATTTTAGGCTCAAATGATGAAATTTTCAACACTTTTCGCAAGGATCGCATGACAAAGCACTTTGGCCACGGAAACCATGACTGCACCTGAAGAAATCAATTGTCAACTCTTTTTGAAAATTTGTCACAAATGACACTATTTGACTTTTCTTCAAAACTCTGTTTTGAAGAATAGTCGAAGTCTGTCAATATGATGGTGAAACTCTGCGGATCATTACTTTGCAAGAACATCCCTCTGGCTTGCATGCCTATACTGGACATATTAAAGACCAAATTGATCAATCCCTAGACCTAATGACCAAAAATGACCTTTGTCCGTTGAAGGACCAGACCTTGACTGTTATGGACTTTTTGATTATTTGACACAAAGACATAAGCCAGCAGGAGCCAGACATGAGGGGAAATGACTAGCATGACCTTCTCCGTTAGATTATGGCATGCCCCTAGCGGAATGCAGCTGAGTGAATGGAGCGGGACACCTAAACATGAAATGCATAAAGAGTTTTGATCTCTGACGGAGGACTGACCAGACCGACTCTAACAGAGAGACATATGTAAAAGGGTCTTGCATGTTGCATACATTGAGCTCTGGGAGTTCTGGGGGGTTTGCGTTTCTTACTGGAGCAACATACGACCACAGGGTGACTCACCCTCCCCTGGTGGTGAACACTGAAACAAGATGATTCGCTCTCTTGTGGGACAAGATGATTCACTCTCTTGTGGAACAGGATGATTCGCTCTCCTGTGTAACAGGATGATTAGTTCTCCTGTGAGGCCTAGATTGATGTGTTCTCCATGGCGATTGTAGCAGGATTGATGTGTTCTCCTGTGAGGCCTGGATTGATGTGTTCTCCATGGCGATTGTAGCAGGATTGATGTGCTCTCCTGTGAGGACAGGATTGATTAGTTCTCCTGTCGAGGCATCCTACCCATGCAGTCTGGGACTCATGGGAAGTACCTCTCATCTGATCAATGAGCAGGGAAATGAAGTTAGGGACCATAGTAGTACCAATGGACGCATCGTTGTATCTACCGTACTCCCTCACTAGGATGACCTCCATTGATCTAGGACCAGTGGTAGGAATTGTACCATACTATGACACTGACTTCGGGTCGGCTAAGACTGGTCTGGGACCAATGGTACATACTCCGAGACTGACTTCGTGTCAATGCAGGACTGGTCTGGGATCAGTGAGAGTGATACATACTATGACGCTGACTTCGGGTCGATTGAGACTGGTCTGGGACCAGTGGTACACTCTCTGAGCCTACGATACTGGTTTGGGACCAGTGGTAGGAGTTGTACCATACTATGACGTTGACTTCGGGTCGGCTAAGACTGGTCTCGGACCAGTGGTACATACTCTAAGACTGACTTCGTGTCAGTGCAATACTGGTCTGGGACTAGTGAGAGTGGTACATACTATGACGCTGACTTCGGGTCGGTTGAGATTGGTCTGGGACCAGTGGTACACTCTCTGAGACTGTGATACTGGTCTGGGACTAGTGGTAGGAGTGGTACTTACTATGAAGCTGACTTTGGGTCGGTTGAGACTGGTCTGGGACCAGTGGTACGCACTCTAAGACTAACTTTGGGTCAGTGGAGAATGGTATGAGACATTCTCGATCAATTCTTCTTCTTCATAGTTCAGCAGAGCTAAGTTGAGCAGAGTAGAGCAGAGCCAGCAGAGCTAAGCAGAGCTGAGCAGAGCTAGTAGAGCCAGCAGAGCTAAGCAAAGCAGAGCAAAGCCAGCAAAGCTAGCAGAGCCAACAGAGCTAAGTAGAGCTGAGTAAAGCAGAGCAGAGCTAGCAGAGCCAACAGAGCTGAGCAAATCCAGCATAGCTAGTAGAGCCAACAGAGCTAAGCAGAACTGAGCAGAGTTGGGCAGAGCAGTGCAGGGCACTGATGGCAGAGATAGTACAGTCAGACTTATCGATCATCGGATGGAGTTCTCCCTAGTTGAGAGGGAGTGTTAAATTGTCAATTAGGGCCAAACTCCATGTGGGTTAGCTTATTTATGGCAGCTGATATTTTTATTGGATCCCTCTCATTGAGAGGTGTAGGATTGATCTAAAGATCATCCTATTCCGATAAGTATTTATGGAGATATGAATTTACTTTGATTATGTAATTATTATCAAGCCGACCAGTGCTTATGTAGGCTCTAGAAGCCCAAACGTCGTGTCTATTCAACCTATACATTTTTTGTATAAATAGATGAGGATTTGATGTCATTTGGAACACACTCTTCATGTGATCCCCTCTCCACGTCTTGGGTTTTTGGAGAAGGAGAGACACTTTAGAATACGCTGTGTTGGAAACACTGAGAGGGGGGGTGAATCAGTATTTCTTACAATTTTTATTCTAGTGATTTCCAAAAGCATATATAGATATGTATATGTATACACAGAACACAGAAACCAGCAGTTGGAATAAATGCTTTTATTAAAAACTCAAGACAATACAATGAAATAAATACAATATAAGTATATATCTGACTGTGAATAGTTGCCAAGCTCCAACTTGGACTTCAGTGAGGCTCCAACCTCCAAAGCACCAACTCTGTTTTGCAGTGGTTCTGCACTTAGGAGCACCTACCCCTAATGACTTTAGTCTTGTTCAGTTCTGAGGCTCCAACCTAATCTTAGTATCAACTGTTTTGCTGCAGTTTTATGCACCCAACCCTGCTGAGCTTCTGCCTTTCTTCAGTTCTCCTGCTTCTCTGGTCTCTCCTGCCTCTTGCCTGTTCTTCGGCTTCCTCTCTTACAGATTATGCATACATTAGCAACACTTCACCTTGTGTTTCTGTTTTTATGTGTTTCAGGCACCTCTGACTGATCGTTTCCACTTTCCACCACCTTTTTGGCTTCCTCCTTGGTCGTTGTAGATTCCTCTGCCTCGCTTGATCCTTCGGCTTCCCTCCACAGTCGTTGTGGCTTCCTCTGAGCTGTTCGAGTTCACTGTCGTCCGATCATTCATCAGGCGATCCGACGACGTTAAACCTCTCCGCCGTTCTCCTGTCACATCAGTCGGAAACCCGTGCGATTAAATGCGCATCGTTCGATCATCGCATCATGATTTGACGGTCTCCGCAGCTTTCTTCACACGCGTTCAACGTCGTTCTCTTTCCCACCGTTGATCGCGTCCATCGCGAAATCTAACGGTAGTCGCAAGCCCTGATCGCGCGACTTGTGCGCGTTAACCCACGGGGGCAGTGGTTTTTGTCCGCCACATGTCGCGAAACAACTGGATCGCACAGTCATATACGGATACCGTCGTTGCTCCGTAGGCGGTGCGGGGAATACCGCCCGCCCGTGAAACCACCTGTCCCCCGACCATTAACCTCCGCGCGACTTCCACTCTCGATCACTGTTGGATCCACCGCGCCCTGATCCGACGGCCCGCATCTTCCGAACTGAGTTTGGATGAGATGAGGAATGATTGCAGAGGAAGATTTAAGGTTTTTGTAACCAGAAAATGTTGAATTTAGTGTTTGACGGATTGTTGGAACAACGGAAGACAACTTAGGTGTTGAGCAGAAATTCCTTAGTATTGTGAATGATGTCAAATTAGGACGAAGACGAAGGCTGAACAGAGCCATTGAAAAGGCAAAGCGAGGAATTCCTTTCTGCAAGGGCCGAGCACCGAGTATGTCAAGAGAGGGTTTCTAGGTATAAAATTGTAGGGTTTAAGGAAATCGTAGTGTTCGTATTAGATAGGGTTTATGTATTAAACACATATATGGGCTTTACAGGCCCGATAAGCTTCCGATAGTGTAATCGCTAGCATCTGATAAGCTTTTGTGGCCTATACAGCTCCCGATGGCTCCTGATAGCGTTATCTGTGATATATTTGCTCCTCTCGTCTCCATTTGCTTCGATGGCTCTGTGTGCTCCTCTTCTTCGGCTTTGTTTGCTCCTCTCGTCTCTATCTGCTCCTCGAATATTGCCATATTGACATCAATGACAATCTGTGTCCAACAATCTCCCCCTTTGTTATTGATGGCAATATTCTTCTGCCGATGGCTCTGTCTGCTCCTCTCGTCTCTATCTACTCCTCGAATATTGCCATATTAACATCAATGACAATCTGTGTCCAACACACTGGGCTAAGTGTATGATGCCCTAGCCGCAGTTCAGATAGAATCAAGCTGCAGTCAAGGGATGCCCTAATATTGTTGTCCTTGGAGCCTTATACGTTGACTAAATAAGCTCGTATACGCAGGGCCTATCTACCCAGGCCGCAGTCATAAAGGGTAGCTGCTGTAGAGAGAGCAAGTATGAGATAGAGCCGCAGGCATACATGATAACCGCAGTGGTAACGTAGTGAGTCAAGAAAGAACCGCAGGCATAGAAACACAATTCTGTTCATGTGATACCCTGATATGTTGTTCAATGGAGAGTATATATACGCACAGCAATGAAGATATACACAATATACGCACAGCAATGAAGATATACACAATATACGCACAGCAATGAAGATATACACAGTGTACGCACAGCAATGGAGAATATACATACGCACAACAATGAAGATATACATAGTATGTACGCTGTCATACACACAGCATTGAAGATATTCACAGTTTATACGCCGTCATGACTATATATACGCACCGCACTGAGCCACTGTCATAAAGAGGAAAGCCGCGGGAGCCACAATATATACGCTGTCATACGCACAGCATTGAAGATATTCACAGTTTATACGCCGTCATGACTATATACACACCGCACTGAGCCACTGTCATAAAGAGAAAAGCCGTAAGAGCCACAATCACGAAGAAAGGAGCCGCAGTAGGGTTTGAATGCACCATTTGGGTTTAAGGTACAGTCACAACCTCATGGAGGAGTGGATGGTGTCACCGTAGTGAGTTGGAGTCTTAACATTCTCGCATAAAGAATTGCAACAAAGAATGGTTATAGTCTGGACATGTCACTATCTCTGTCTCAACATTCTCTCCCAGCATACTACAGTCTCGGCATACCAGTCATAGATGGTATCATTATAGCAGTCTCGGTGATAAGTACAATGGCTCAACACTTGTGGTTAAGTAGAAGTACAGTAATATGAAACCTTAGTGAGAACTGTAACTCGATGATCCTAGAGACAATCCCAGCAAAAGAAGGAACGTTACCACAGTACCTCACCAGCAACAGAAAGGAGGATTGATATCTTGGTCTTGAAGAGGCACAGCGTGTATGGTACAGCAAATGGATGAAAGGCAGCACTATGACAAGTGAAGAAGTCACCTTAGAGAATCAATTGAAGCAATATGTCTTCAACTGATCTCTGTAGATATCATAAGTCAAAGTATTGACTTCTATTGTAAATGTACTCTCTCTCTTTCTCTGCTGAACTTTGAAGAACATAAAAGAAGAATTGATCAAGGGTTTCCCCACACATTGTGGGGTTTGTCCCTGGCTAGCACCACATCTTGTGTCCTCTTGTCTTGGTTTGTCTTCTGCGATTTATATTTATGTTCTATCTATAGTTTATCTTAATGCTGATGTGATTGCTAACAGTGAAAATTTAAATAAATTGCTCTAGCACAGAACATACCTAATCTTAACATGGTATCAGAGTTGAGGAGAAGACAATGCCCAAGCAAGAGTGAAAGAGCAATCACCGAAGACAGTTGGGACAAGACAGAAGGATCAATGGGTTCTTCATAATTCACCTAGAGTGAAGTTGAAGCAGAGAATGTTATCAAAATGACGCAGCAGAAGTTTCTAATGGCATACCTAAAGATCACTTCATTGGGAAGTTCGGATCTAAGGGCAGATGGAAAGGTAGATGTCTTGGTTATGAGTTCGGCCCTTATGTGAAGGAGTGTCCGAATGACAAAAATGCAGGTCATCAAAGACACCGCCGACTCTTCAAGGAAGCAAGGAACCCCAGGTAAGAAGAATCAAATATTGTTTTTGATAAAGAAGTGTTATCTTGTATTGGCCCTCTCCTTCAGATTCTTTGGGAATCTGGCATATTGATTGTACTGCTTCAAGGCACATCATCGGATAGAAGGGTACACTCTCTAATTTGGTAGAGAAGGAAACAATCGTGTGATTACACTTGGAGCCGATGCCACCTATCCCGAAAAGGGAATGGAAGTCAAAGGTTTTATGGTGGCATTAGTCAATGGAAAGGTACATGTTTGAAAATTGAATTTTCAAAGATGTTTTTTGAGTTCAGGGTTGTATCAAGTTGCAGGAAGTCCACTGGGGACCACGTCCATTCCGGAGGTCTGTGAGTCAGATGGTGACAAAGATGCCTGAATTCAAAAAGAGCATGAAGGTACATGTCTGAGATTGTACCGAACAAAAATCTTACAAGGGGACCATTCCCCCTCATGTAGCAGATCCACAAGTTTGGAACAACCCAAGGGGTTTGAGATTGACGATCAAGAATCTCATGTATACTGGTGGAAGAAAGCCCTCTATGGCTTGAAGCAAAGCACCTCGGGCGTAATATGAGAGGATTGATAGTTGTCGGATGAAGTTGAGATTCACTAAGAGTGAAACCGATCCAAACCTTTACCCGAAGGTTGAGGATGATAGACCTCTCATACCGGCACCTATGTCTGACAGGTGCAGACCCTCTCATTTGTAGAAGACAGAGGGAGTTGGATTTCGTACATGGAATGATAAACTGTAAGCTTGTGACTACCTCAAGGATATTAACTTTCAGAAACTATATGGTAGTGATGTGGGACCAGATTTGGGAAATGCCTCTGAGTTTCATAAACTCAATCACGTTGATGTTCTTGGTGAACTTCCGTCCGGACATATGTTTTGCAGTTAGCATGGTGAGCTCATATTTGGTTGAGCCTCACTGGATTGGTGCCAAGAATCCTCTGAGATGTCTTCGGGGCACAATCTCTCATGGATTGAGATACACTACCGGAAATATGAAAACTGCATGATTATTCGAATGCTGACTGGGCAAGCATTGTGGAGAATCACGAGAGCACTTCTCAGTGCTGGTTCTCTTTGGATTCTGCTTCGATATCATGGATGAGCAGGAAGCAGAAATCGGTTGTTATAAGTACCGTCGAGACTGGATACATAACTACGAGTATGACCTCGTATGAAGTTGCCTGGCTGTGGAAACTCTTCAGTGAGTACACATGATGAATACCACTGTGATTCTCTGTGACAACCAGAGGTGGGATTCGATTATTGAGGAATCTCGTATTTAATGATTGCTCCAGCAGATAGACATCAGATACAACCTTATCTGGGATATGGTAAGTCGATGAACAAAGAGGCTCCATCGCACTGAGATGATGTACAAGTCGGAACCCCGGGGAAAGATCAAATTTGTGATTTTCCCGAACGACTTGGAGTTGTCGAGAGACCTTTGTAAAAGGGTCTTGCATGTTGCATACATTGAGCTCTGGGAGTTTTGGGGGGCTTGCGTTTCTTACTGGAGCAACATACGACCACAAGGTGACTCACCCTCCCCTGGTGGTGCGCACTGAAACAAGATGATTTGCTCTCTTGTGGGACAAGATGATTCGCTCTCTTGTGGAACAGGATGATTCGCTCTCCTGTGTAGCAAGATGATTAGTTCTCCTGTAAGGCCTAGATTGATGTGTTCTCCATGGCGATTGTAGCAGGATTGATGTGTTCTCCTGTGAGACCTAGATTGATGTGTTCTCCATGGCGATTGTAGCAAGATTGATGTGTTCTCCTGTGAGGACAGGATTGATTAGTTCTCCTGTCGAGGCATCCTACCCATGCAATCTGGGACTCATGGGAGACCTCTCAATCAATCAATGAGCAGGGAAATGAAGTTAGAGACCATAGTAGTACCAATGGACGCATCGTTGTATCTACCGTACTCCCTACGCTAGGATGACCTCCATTGATTTGGGATCAATGTTACTGGTCTGGGACCAACGGTAGGAGTTGTACCATACTATGACGCTGACTTCGGGTCAGCTGAGACTGGTCTGGGACTGTAGGCATCAATGATATCCAGACCAGTAGACACCAGAGTTATGGGATATTTTTGTGGGATATTTACCGACCTGTCTCAGAATTAGTTCTCCATGTGAGGCCTGGATTGATGTGTTCTCCATGGCGATTGTAGCAGGATTGATATGTTCTCCTGTGAGGACAGGATTGATTAGTTCTCTTGTCGAGGCATCCTACCCATGTAGTCTAGGACTCATGGGAAGTACCTCTCATCTGATCAATGAGCAGGGAAATGAAGTTAGGGACGATAGCAATACCGATGGACGCATCGTTGTATCTACTGTACTCGCTACACTAGGATGACCTCCATTGATCTGGGATCAATGTCACTGGTCTAGGACCAGTGGTAGGAGTTGTACCATACCATGACGCTGACTTCGGGTCGGTTGAGACTGGTCTGGGACCGCAGGCATCAATGATATCCAAACCAGTAGACAGTCCAGTAGACACCAGAGTTATGGGATATTTTTGTGGGATATTTTTAATTATAGAAAACTCTACATAGACCTAGTTAAATTCCACGAAATTTTAGAGATGACCTAGCATGGTAATATAGAGACTCTAGACACTAAGATGTGTTAGGGGCTCAACCTTGAAGCTTTCACCCCGGCTTTGGGGTATGCGGTGTGTTGAAGTTTCTAAGTTTACTTAGTTAGAAACCCTCCATGCACTTTATCTGATTTATTCCTACCTACTTGTTATTTTACTTAACAAGTTATTTACAATGTAAATACTGAAAATAAACACTAGTGCATGCTCAACATATTACAGATCAGCAACTAAAAGAAACAGAAACAAACACGCCATATGACACCATTATTTTTGGACTAATGTCCCCGGAAAAACCCAATGTGGGAAAACCAGTGCAGCTATCTGAGGGTTTTCTTATTAAGCAATATCAGAGTACAATCTAGGTGCTGAAACTAGCCTACCCAACAGAGAATTTCCTTGGCAGTAATACCTCTCAGTCTCTAACAAATCTTCTGGTTGAAACCCCGGATAATCCTTCCAGTAGCTAATCAGCACAAATCAGCCCCAGAAACCCCAGTGTCAGACTCTCTCTACACTGTGTCATCCGCTCTTTGTCCCACGTTGGCCCCGCGTCACCCCGGATGGGTCTGCATCAGCCCTAGGATGCCCTGCATCAACCTTCTAACCCTCTGCGTCAGCAACGCTGGCCTCTCTGAGGCCCTGTGCAGCTCCCGGCTGCCTCTGCGTGAGCCCTGGCTGGCTCTGCGTCACTCTCCTTGACTACTGCACTGCTCTCCAGGCACTATCTCTGCCTCTCTGTCTCTTTGTACTCAAATGCCCCTCAGTTGCATCTCCGATCACTAATTCTATCTCTCTTAGCAAACCCCGCTCTAGAGAATAGAATATCTGATCACTCTAGTGTGCTCTCCAAGTGACCCTCAAGCCTCCTCTTATACTTTTCTTGTTGACATATCAACGGCCGAGATTAAGTCCCTAATCAACGACTAAAATTAGATTTAGCTTGATCCATGTCTTTTGGACCATTCTAACACAGATTCATATTAATACACATTAATATTTTATTTTCCCTAAGTCTAAACTTAGGGACTCCATTAAAAATATTAATAATTTTAATATCTCCTTATCTGTTTAGAATCTGCCCAAACCCTTGTTGGGTATTGGAGATCTCATGTGCCCCAACCTCTCCACCAAATTTTGTGGCTAGAGCACATCCAATGCTACCCCAAATCAACACTCCCTCTTAGCAAGGACTGTGCTCTAGCAATACTCCTCACTGAGTATTACTCTGATCATCCGGCATCGGTACCTGTGCTGATGCTAGGCCTTCCTGCCCAACATCCTCTGCACTGTTGCATCCTGTACTGTTGCCCATGGTTCTGCCACTGCCACTGCTTCATCAATCACCACATCAATACTTTCAACAATTTTACCAAGTCTTTTATTGTAACACTTATATCCTTTACTTCGGGAAGAGTAACCAAGGAGAATGCCTTCATCTGCTCTAGGTTCAAAGTTGCCAAGCTTTTCATCAGTCCTTTTGATGTAATATTTGCTTCCAAAAACTTTGAAGTATTTTACAGTAAGAGTCTTACCATACCAAAGTTCATGAGGAGTTTGAGTGTTGTTTACCCGGACGTTGGTTTGGTTGAGTATAGTAACAGCAGCAAATGCAGCTTCACCCCAGAAGGTTGCAGGAGTTCCAGACTCATCAAGCATAGCACGAGCCATTTGTTGAACCGTTCTGTTCATCCTTTCTACCACTCCATTTCGCTGAGGAGTCCTTGCAGTAGAAAATTCCCTTCTTATTCCATGTTCTTCACAAAAGTCGAAAAATTCATCCGAGGTAAAGTCATTTTTTAATACTTATTTTCCTTCAACTCTTATTGGAGCCTATTGGTGGCAACAGTTTGGTAGCCAATGCCCTGATTTGCAAAGATTTGCAATTCGGATATTGAGCCAAATGTGCAGTGCTTTGAGGTGTGGAACGGATTTGGAGTGTTTTTTAGCGTAGACACACCAAGAAGAGGAATCTTTTGGAGCAAAAATGGTTGAATGACATGGTTTATGCTTAGTACAACCTCAGGTTGAGGTGAAACCAGTTGTTGAACAAGACACTTGAATCAATCAACTTAACTTTAGATGACTTTAATCCATCATGAAAGTGGGTTGTGGAGACCCAAGAACCTATGTTTGACATGAAGATCTTTCTTGGATGGACTTGGACCCACCTCCACCTTCAAGGCCAAGAGAATTAAGTTGGAATCCCACTATAGATTCTCAATCTACTAATTCTAAGGATGAAGATGAGGAGGAGGACAGGGATGATGATTCTGATTAGTACTAGTAGTATTGTAGTTCAATACTATGCTTATTTTTAGACTCCAAAGGCCATTTAGAGCATGTATCTTGTTGTATTTTGTTTCAAAGATGTATTGCACTGTGCTATTTTGGTATTATGTACTCTTGCTATATAAATGAGAACTTTTTCATATTTGTGTATAAATGGTTTGAGTTTATATGGATGCACATGAATATATATGTTTTTCTTTAAAAATTTGAACATTTTATGTGTTTTTGGTCGATCGATTTTTTGGTCTAGTTTTTTTACTAGTTCCTGGTCCAGGGGTTCTACCAATTCAATGGTCGGTATGATTCTGATAACATTGGACAAGATCCAGCTAAAAGGAGATAACAAACGAAAAATACCAAAGATGAAGGTTACGAAAGACAGAATACAAAGTTCAAAGACTAAAGAAAATTGGAGATGAAGACTAGACAATTCAAAGAACCAATGAAAGATAAAGAAGGCAATTGAATCACAAGTATACATTGGGGGGGAGTGAATGTAGAATTAATTCCAACTTGTCATATATGACAAATGCATTGTAATATGTTAATGAAGTATAAAATTTTATGTATGAACCAAAGATGAGGACTATGAGAAAAGTTGGGATGAGGATTTCATTGATCAAGTTGAACGATTCCTGAAGATAGTTACAGAGATGGTTGAACCAACGATCTAATTACGACATAGTTATTATGGTCACCTAAAGTTATATAAAGAAACCAATTGTACAATATAGATACACACAAGAACGGAATGATTGAACAGAGAGGGGGGGTGAATGTAGAATTAATTCCAACTTATCATATATGGCAAATGCATTGTAATATGTTAATGAAGTATAAAAGTTTATGAATGAACCAAAGACGAGGACTATGAGAAAGTTGGGATGAGGATTTCATTGAATCAAGTTGAATAATTCCTGAAGATAGTTACAGAAATGGTTGAACCAACGATCTAATTATGACATAGTTATTATGGTCACCTAAAGTTATATAAAGAAACCAATTGTACAATATAGATACACAGAAGAACAGAATGATTGAACAAAATTCCCCCGTCAAGGGATCCTTGACTGTAAACTCTTGGTGCCCCTTGCTAGATATGTTTTTGAGTATATTTGTTGTTGATTTTTAATTCCCCACAAGTTGGAACATCTAATATGGATGTTGATAACATGGAGATCGATGATTATTCAAACAAGTTCCTTGCCTAAGTGGTCATGCAATTGGAAAATTACAAGTTAGTAGTGAAAGAAGTAATGCAACCTGAGTTGCCCACCTTTGAAAATATTTCAATTACTTTACAACAATCAGATTTTGACCGACAAACTAAAAAGCTTCAAATAGCTAGGGTCAAAATCAAAGGGTAGAAACTTTTCGATGATAATAGCACTTCACTTGATGTCAAAGAATTAACAACCACCAGGGCTTGGAAGATGTTGAGGCCACATGAAATATGCTTAAACATTCAGTGAATGAGCAACAGGAAGAATGTTATAAATCCATGCAGCCCAAGTCTAGTCTATCTTTTGGCAATTTCACTAAACAGAAAACATAAACACACTAAAATGCCTAACTTTAAAAAAACTTGTAGCGGAATCCACACCAGTAATTAGATCATGCACAGTATACAAAATTTAATACCCAAAATTGATTTCTTATTATTCCATTGATAAGAAATACAAGGGCTCTCGTACCAGGGAAACGGGCCCTTTACAATCCTTGTACAATACCAAAAACATCAAAACAAACACACCTTTCTTTTTCTATGTTGAGGTTGAGTTCTTTCAACCCTCAACTGCCCTACAAAATGCTTCCTTTTTAGTTGTTATCCTTCCTTGAATGGCCACCATAGGCCAATGGTACTTCCTCTACCTTGCTGCAGTCAACCTAGGCCTTTCCTAACCCTCTCAAACCCTCAGTCCACCTGTAATCTGCCCTACAGGTCCGCAGCCCTCCTTATCCAACCTTACACTTGTTGCAGCTACCTTCCAGCAAGCCCTAAATCCCTTACATAGGCCCTCGGCCTTCCCGTTTTTGGTTGCGGGTAGCACTCAACAATTCTGCAGCCTTCCCTTCTACTACGGCCTGATGTCTCAGCCTCAAAACAACAACCACCGACCCTTCCTTCTTGTTGTGGGTTGTTCCTGCCACAGGTCAGGCCCTAAACTAGGGCATGTATTCCTTCCTCTTGACCTGTGAACTACCCAGAAACACTAGTCGGCCCCTCCACAGGCTCAGCTCCTACACGGTTGCCTTATCAATCAACCAACCCTCCTTAGGGCACAGTTCCTTCTTCCCTTGGTTGTAGTTTTGTCCCCCAAACCAGTGGCTATGTCACACCCCTACACCTGCGGTAGTTTTTCAACCGCTTATAGCGAGGTGCGGCACCACCGAATGCTTTCTTTTCACCAATACTAACATTCATGGACTACACCTAATTCACTTGTCCTTAGTTTGTGTTTCGCAACCAAGTAAAATTATGTTTATCCTTTATACCAATGAACACCCATATTCATTCATTATCAACAGCAATTATAACAAGAACAACAATTACACAGTATAAAGGGAGGGGCAACTCCCTGAACAATGAGTCTGCCCAACAATATATAATAATCAATCTTCTTTTAATAATACAATCATCACAAGTAATGCTTGGCAACCTCCAAGCCAATACTTAGCTTCTTTTACAATGTAGGCAAATCAGCCTTTTACAATAACCATGTGCACACCTTGCACGAAGGGTGGGTGCTCACCTGAGCCACCAAGACACCCTTGTCAATCCCGGCACAAATCTGCACTCAAGACAACCTTGGGCACACCTTGCCCAACCCTCGACCGGCTCTAAGTATCACCAAGACTGCGCCTTCAAGTAATGCGCATGAGCTATGCTCACTTCCTTCCAAAACTGCGCACATGTTCTACCCTTAAGCTCTATGCGAAGTTGTCCAAGCTTGTTCGATGTCAAATGAAGCCTCAACGCCATGCAATATATACGCATGTTAACGTGGGTTCAACATGGGTGGTGGCTCTCCAGTCGACCCCCAAAACAAGGTTATCACACCCTTACATGCGCCCATGTTTGTGTCGGCCCGCCCGCACTTGCAAGTCGGCCCACGCCCATACCTTCCACGCTCGTTGGGTATAAGTCACCGTCGCACTTTTGCCTTAGTCATTTTTCCATCGTCGCACCTCTGCCCGGCGTTCCATCCGCGTTTGGTCGTGCGCGCCCTCCGTCGCATCGCACAACACTCCGTCGCATCGCTCGCCCGGGTCGTGCACCGCGCGCCCGCTCTCGTTCACCATTCGCCCATCGTGCCCGCGCTCGTTCACCGCGCGCCCATCGTGCCCGCGCTTGTTCATCGCGCGCCCATCGTGCCCGCGCTCGTTCACCGCGCGCCCACGCTCGGTTAGAACTCGAGGACCTTACATCCTCCTCCACCTGAAGTCGTTGTCGTCCTCGACAACATATCATCCTCCAAGCATCAATATCCATGATGTCAACTCTTCCACATAAGGCAAACATCCCTGCAACATATGTAGAACTCCATCTCCATCATGTCTCACCTTAGTGACCAATCGCCACCAAGTACTCCATACCAAGGTATACAACTCAACGGTATGTCCTCCATCAGATATCATCTCGATCCATGATCATCGACCCTTCTACCACAATCTCTACTGCAACATCTCGTGTCGACCTCATCATGTGTCTGCCCATGTAGTTTCTCATCAGATGCCAACACATTTGTATCATGTGTTACCATGTCTCAACTAATGCCATCATATCTCTGCACATTGGTACCCCTCATGACTCGAACTAGTCGGGTGATCAGTCCAACCATACGCCCAAACCATAAGAATGCACATCCTTATGCCACCACAAGTCTTCTCCTGACTTCTGCTATATCTCGGACTCATCAAGAATCTATCAATCCATGCTCAGGTCCATGGAAACTCCATCGCATCTGCAACATGTTCAAGCCATGGTTTTGTTGCACAAGAGTGTACAACCTCTCCACTAGCTCATACATCTCCATAACAGCATCTGCAAAACATCCTTTGCTTCGGCACTTCCCATAGAATGTCCATAAATGACACTTCCACACATGCACCTGCTTCATGTCCTTGCATAATTGTCATGCTCCATATCTCCAACCTGATGTCCATGACTCTAGTTGTCCATGATGTCCAACCCAGGTAGACTCCATCCCAACATCTGGTCACTTGTAACCAAGTCTGCAATCTGTCATAAAGAAGCCTCCTTCAAGGCCCCTTGCAAAGTTGGTGTGGTTCCTTCCTATCAAGGCCTCCACACCAACCTTCCTCCAAGGTTATTTATAGAGAAAGAAGGGCCAGGAAGTTCCCTCCCTGACTCTCATCCACCCATGTGTCAGATTGATGTTGTGTCCTCAAGTATCTATGCACAGCTTCAATCTCCTCACATGTACATCCAAGCTCTCCTAGCTTGTCCTTCGTCAACTGAAAGTCATATATGCCCATAGCATACCTGCAAAAGTCCACTATCCCCGCAGGATCTCTACCTCCATAATCCTCATCAACCACTGCCTCTGAAGTAGTACTCGGACTTCCTTCATTTGCAACTCCATTGTGAAGATCATCAGTAGAAGATGCTCCTAATAAGTGTCTCCATGTACGTGAGGTTGCCTTCTCACTTCCATCATCCTTCTTTCTAGCTCTTGCAACGAAGTCAATCAACTTCCTTTCCTTCGTTGTTTGAGTCACACTCCCAAGTCCTCTTTGTTCCACATCCTCATGCTTCACATTCGGATCTTTGGGATACAAAACCATAGAAGTCATCCTTGGTCTATACCCCAAGCAACTCCTTCTATTCATCGGTACCATCATGATTCTTCCTTCAGCTGTGATCAAGAGAATGTCCCAGTCCACCATCAGTATGGCTTGTGCAAGCTCCATAAAGTCCAGCCCCAACACCATAGAATGATCATCCATGTCCACAACCCTCAAGTCCAACTTACCAAACCACGACTCCACTTTTACCTGAGTGTCCTTTAATACGCCATCAACAGCTCTAATGGTAGAGTTGACTGCTTTGAAAGCACTCCATTCCCTCTCCATCTTTGCTTTCTTCCCAAAAGACTTTGCTACCTTCCTGCTTAAGAAGCTATGCATAGCTCCCGTATCCACCAAAGCTGCAAATCTCTTGCCCTTCACGGTTACCTGCACAAAACTTAGCTTCAAGGAATCACCTCCCTTTGTTGGCTTTGTCTTGTGCCTTACATCAGCAACCTTCTTCAAGAATTCGGCCTCAGAAGTGTCAATTGGTTCATGCTCCACCTTGACATTCCTCCTGAGGTACTTCACCTCCCTGCTTGGCTCCTCTAAGCAACTCGATCCTGGTTTATCTTGACTTCCTTCAAGCTTGCCCTTCATTGTATCTTGCTCAAGTGCACCAACCAAGTGTCCACTGACCAAGTTCATAGAACTAAACTTCCGAATGTCCTCTGGATGCTCTCGGTAGTGAGTTCCCAACTTGTCAATGTAGTCGAGATCTTCCTGCTCAATCACAACAATCTTCTTACCAAGAAGCTTCTTCTTTATTTCCTCCTCAACTTGCTTGATTTCGGCTTCCACCCTGGCACTTTCCTTCCTCAACCGAGCTCTTGAAGATCAAGACCACTCTGTTGGATCTCCTCATCAAGTTCCTTGAGTTCAACATCTGTCGTACTTCCGCATTGGCTCTTGAGTTCTTCAAGTTCCCTCCTTAGTTCCAAACAGCTCTCCCGAATCTTCATGTTCTCGGCCTTCATCGAAACCCAGTCAGAACTCCACCGACTCATTTGTTCCAACACTTTGTACCGAAAAGCTTCAACTGCACCATGGCTAGACTCACCTACCATAGGTTCATCTACCATCTCTGCCTTTTCAGCCTTCTCCATGTTCACCAAGTCCCTGCAATTTGAACCAACCCTTGTTCCACTTGTGTGCGAAACAGCTTCCTTCACCTGCAAGTACCTGTTACGAGCAACCCTGCTCAATCACCAACTGTCAAGCTTCTTCAACCCTGAATCAGCTTCAATGTCTGCACTTCGTCACGAGCAACCCTGCTCTGATACCACCTTCACTTCGGTGAAGTTGTGTAGCAGCTTCAACCTTCAACCAAGATATAAGCTCTGATACCACCTGTCACGCCCCTACACCTGCGGTAGTCTTTCAACCGCTTATAACGAGGTGCGGCACCACTGAATGCTTTCTTTTCACCAATACTAACATTCATGGACTACGCCTAATTCACTTGTCCTTACTTAGTTTGTGTTTCGCAACCAAGTAAAATTATGTTTATCCTTTATACCAATGAACACCCATACTCATTCATTATCAACAGCAATTATAACAAGAACAAAAATTGCACACTATAAAGGGAGGGGCAACTCCCTGAACAATGAGTCTGCCCAACAATATATAATAATCAATCTTCTTTTAATAATACAATCATCACAAGTAATGCTTGGCAACCTCCAAGCCAATATTTAGCTTCTTTTACAATGTAGGCAAATCAGCCTTTTACAATAACCATGTGCACACCTTGCATGAAGGGTGGGTGCTCACCTGAGCCACCAAGACACCCTTGTCAATCCCGGCACAAATCTGCACTCAAGACAACCTTGGGCACACCTTGCCCAACCCTCGACCGGCTCTAAGTATCACCAAGACTGCGCCTTCAAGTAATGCGCATGAGCTATGCACACTTCCTTCCAAAACTGCGCACATGTTCTACCCTTAAGCTCTATGCGAAGTTGTCCAAGCTTGTTCGATGTCAAATGAAGCCTCAACGCCATGCAATATATACGCATGTTAACATGGGTTCAACGTGGGTGGTGGCTCTCCAGCCGACCCCCAAAACACGGTTATCACACCATTACATGCGCCCATGTATGTGTCGGCCCGTCCGCACTTGCAAGTCGGCCCACACCCATACCTTCCACGCTCGTTGGGTATAAGTCACTGTCACACTTTTGCCTTAGTCATTTTTCCATCGTCGCACCTCTGCCCGGCGTTCCATCCGTGTTTGGTCATGCGCGCCCTCCATCGCATCGCACAACACTCCGTCGCATCGCTCGCCCGGGTCGTGCACCGCGTGCCCGCTCTCGTTCACCGTTCACCCATCGTGCCCGTGCTCATTCACCGCGCGCCCATCGTGCCCGCGCTTGTTCACCGCGCGCCCACGCTCGGTTAGAACTCGAGGACCTTACAGGCTAGCTTCCTCTACCTTCAATGGCCTGTCCTTCAGCCTTTGGATGGTAGATTCCCTAGGGCATGGAATGCCTTTAATGCCCTCAGCTACTCCTTTCCTCCTTACATAATTTCCTTCCTTGCCTTTAGAATGGCCTAACAGCCTCCTTCAAGATTTGTCCTGGCATATTTGCCCCATGAACCAATTTACTCACAGCCTTCAAGAGTAACATGTTGCTCCTTGAAAAGTTTGCAGTTTCCTCAGCAAATCAGATCCAAAATCTGCCTTAGAATCTTCTCCATTGGCTTCTAATTTATACCTTTTCAAAGGGTGCAATACCATGGGTCTTAAGCCCATACATTCCTAAAATCATTTCTATGAGTGTTTTCCTGTCACATATCCAGCACCAAGGGCACGTGAGAGTACCTCCCGATACTACCAAATTTCAACAAAGAAAACCTCGGATTGAAGTAGAATTGTTGAGTTGGACATTGCCCTAAACGTTGAACTTTTATTTACACAACCATTGGCTAACAGATGACCTGAAGACAATAATCTAGACGAGATTCCTGAGAATTCTTCCAAGGCAAAAGGAGTTCAAGAATTATTGTACAAAATCAGGAAAAAGGTGGCAACTGGCAAGTAATATTGAGGATAGTGTTGATCAGTGGTTGGCATTGATGTCAACCCAAGCAGCACCAGGGGCTACCCTGATCTTGCATGGGCATTTTGACTTGACAACTCATATTATTTTGCATCAAAGATCTTCTCGATGGATTCTACTCATCGAGATGTTTCTGTTGGTATATGGTATGCCTCCTAGTTCTTCACAGCTTGAGAGTTATCTGCGTTTGAAGTCGGAAACCCCCATTAGTGGGCTAAAACCCCAAGGGTTGAGACAGGGATTTTCACCATAACCTCACCTCGTATAAGTTGAATAAATTGAAAAGCCAAAGATAGTAAACCAATCATTGACTTTACTCTTGGGTAGGACCATATGCACTAAGCCAAACCATTGACTTCAAAATTTTAGTGGAATTGAAATTTTTTTCTATACAAATATAAATAAGGGGTAGTAGTTAATGAAATTAAGGATATTTATTATTATTCAAGTAATAAGTATTAAGAGTTTTATTAAAGCCATTTTTTAAAGTATTTAGTATTTATTAAGAATCACTAAGTTATTAAAATATGAGACCTTTGGATTACATGGCACATTTAAAATAATCTTTTAAATTCCTAAATTCCTAATATGCCTCCCTAATGTCTACCTCATAAAATTCTCTTCCGTTCATGTTTACAAGCCCCTTCCAATTAAACCTTAGTCTATAAAAGAGATAATATACATCATTCTCTATAATGTACTTTTATAATGACTCATCCGTAAGATTACTTCTGATTTTTTTCGGTCATCCCTGAGGAAGTAACGCAGATCATTAGTAAGGGGCAGGGTTTGATCTCTTTTGAAAGTTTAATTTTGCTAAAGACTCGTTTGAGTGCAGGACATCAGCCTTATGAAAATGACACAGAAGTGAGGGCTTATTACATTATTTTTCTGATTATTTTCGGTTATCGCTGAGGAAGTAACGTAGATCATTAGACATCAGCCTTATGAAAATGACACAGAAGTGAGGGCTTATTACATTATTTTTCTGATTATTTTTGGTCATCCCTGAGGAAGTAACGCAGATCATTAGACATCAGCCTTATGAAAATGACACAGAAGTGAGGGCTTATTACATTATATTTGGGATCTGGTGATTCATTGGATATGCTGTTCTGAGGTTTGATGGGTAAGGCCACAGGCTTGTTTTAGCCATAATCCTTTCAAAAGGGTGTTTCTCATCTGTGGCTACAAGAGAGAAGCTTCACTAAGGCAGTGAGGTAGCATAAGTGTCTCATTTGCTGCCACAAGAGACGCATTTTCTTAAGATAGTCTCTGTGACAAAGATTAGCAAGGTCCTTTTTATACAGTCCACATGATCATCAAAAACCTTACCCTACAGTGAAGCTGTCAAATAAAAGAAAAGGAGAACTACAGCACTAAACAGTGGCACGAGTACAGGACAGTTTCATTTACAAATTGTTTCATCGTTAAGGATAGCAAAAAAGCAGTAAAGACAACATTGCAGTACATTCTTCCTGCATCAAGGTAAGTCAAGGAAGAAGACAAAAAGGTGCTTTGGACATTAACAAAACATCAAATACAATAGTCTTTTGAAGCGTTTTAAGCCTTGCAATTTAAAAGTATATCTACAATACATTCAAAAGATCACTGCAGCTAGCAAGGACCATACATCAACAAGGGTAAGTCTGCTACAGCAAGGTATATCCATTCAGTGTTTATATTTTGAATTTGAATTTCTATCTGACAAATGTTTTGCAGGACAGTGTAAGTATTTTGTTTGTGTATTGGTTTGGGTCTTGTTTGTTAACGCATGTGCAGGAAGGAGGACACTCTAGGAAAACTTGAACACATATTGGAAGAACGTGCAGTACCAAGATACCATCATGTGAAGCAAGCACAACAGTGCATCAGCAGCTACAAGTGATCCAAGAAGCAGTGTCAAGCGTCAGGTCTTATCAAAAGTCATTATTGTAAAGGATCATCATTGTAAAAGAGTCATCATTGAAAGAGTCATTATTGTAATAGAGTCAATCTGCCTAGAGTCGAAAAGGCATTGTTGGGAGGTATAGGAGTCTCTGTCAATGATGATGTCATGGTTGGGTTGCACGTCATAGTGTGACTGGGTGTTCGGTCGAAATCATTGTAAATCATATTGTATTGTGGATCATTGTCCCTGGTATGGGAATCCACACTCTTGTCTCATTTCAGTCATTATAGGGTGGCATGGAGGTGCTAGGCAGGTGCATGAAGTCACCGACAGGTTGGAGCCTGTGAACACTTCAGGGTGGTAGGTTGGTCTAGGGTGTTGGGGCATACATTCAGTTGCTTATTGAAGAAACTAGGGCGTTGGGACATCTTTCCAGTGAGAGCTGGAGAAGAATGCTTTTCTAGAATTCTAGGAAGTTGTTGCTTTCATTTCAATTGGGGCTGAAAATTAAAGAATTTATTATAGAAGCTTTCGGTGGTTTTTGACCCAGAGGGGGTTTTCCACCTAAAAATTTTGTGCCTACTGTGTCCTTTTATTTACTGTTATTACCGCATAAACATTAATAATAATTGAAGATTAACTAATGCTCTGAAAAGATTTAAAAGTGCTAATTGCTAAGGAATATTGATTCACCCCCCTCTTAATATTTCCAACAATTGGTATCAGAGCTTGGTTCCTTCAATAACAGTCTAACAACTGGAAGGAGATCATGGAGTATACTAAGAATAGAGTTTCTTTGTTCAATGGAAATAACTATGCACTTTGGAGTGGAAGAATGCAGGTTCATTTGTTGGTGCAAGGATACGAAGTATGGGAAATCATTGACAAAGGCTTCACACTGACCCAGGATGAACAAGGTAAGAAAAATATGGTATATGATGCAAAGGCTAAAGATCTTATTATCAGTGGGCTTATCGAATCTGTTTATCTTAAGGTATTGAGTTGCAAAACTGCTAAAGAGGTATGGGGCAAGCTTGAAAATATATATGCAGGTGACTCAAAGGTGAAAGAAGCAAAGCTTCAAATTTTCAGGGCAAAATTTGAGCAACTCAAAATGAGGGAAGATGAAGATATTGTTGCATACTTTCAGTGTGTTGATGAAACAACAAATACATTGGAAGGTTTAAGAGAACCCGTTGAAATGAAAATTGTTGTCCGAAAGATCCTCAGAACCTTGCCAACAAGATTTAACCCTAAGGTATTTGTCTTGGAAGATAGATCGAATCTAACCAATCTCAGCATAGATGAATTGCATGGAATTATTACAGCATATGAAATGAGGATTGAAGAAGAGGATGGCACATCTCACTTAGAAACTGCATTTGTCGCATCCAAGAAGAATAGTAAGGACAAGCAAACTCCGAAAGCAAAAGCTTGCAATTGTAAGGATGAGGAAAAGGAAGAAGATGAAGAAGAATTCTCAGATAAAGAGTTTGCCTATTTCACATGGAAAATGATAACAAGTACATGAAACTTCAAAGGTAAACATCCATTAATATGTTTTGATTGTGGTGAGGTTGGGCATTTTGTAGCCAAATGTCCTCACAAAAATGAGGTTGTTACGAAAGGAAAGAAAAGTCCTAGGAAGTTCAACAAGCAAGGCAAGAAGAAATGGTTTAAGAAAAGTTTCTTCTCCAAAGAAGATAGCTCCTCATCCGAAGAAGACAGTGATAACAAAGAAGAATTCAATGGAAGAGTATTGTTTATGGCCAAGCACAATAAGCAAGAGGCACCTGATGAAGGAGATGAAGAAGAAGAAATGACTGAGGTTGAATTTCAAAACGAAGTGATCAGGGTTATCAAAGAGCTCAAGGCTGAGAAGAAGCACGTCAACACTCTTGAAGACGAATTAAAGACAGAAAGGGAACAGGTCCTAAATCTTAAAATCAAGGTTGAAGAATACAAACGAATTGAAGAATCGCTCAGGAAAGAATTAAAGGAAAGAAACAAGGAAAGAGAAGCATTGGAAGCTGAAATCGTTTCTTTATGAAAGGAAGTAAAAAATGGAAAAACTCTTCAAAACTACGCCAACAGCTCAAAGACTTTGGACGAACTCATCAGCAACTAGCGATCATGCAGTGACAAGACTGGTCTTGGTTACAAAGAAAAATTCGAAAAGGAGTCAAGTCCTTCTATGACAACTAAAGAAGATGGATATGCAAAATCTACCAAGCAGGTAGATCTCCCAGCTAGATCGAGAGATCAAGACTCACAGGAAGAACCTTGGAAGACAATTCCTCGAAGAAGATTTCCTCCCAAGTATCAACCTATCTTTTATGGTCATTGTTATTCATGTGGAAAGTTTGGACATAGAGCTGCAGAATGTCACATGTATGTTTGGAATGAATATAATTCCAGGAGATCTCTCAGAAATGGATATTCCAGAACTCAGCAGAATATCAACAGATTTGATCATTTGAGAGATGATGTCGAATGTTACAAATGTAACAATTTTGGACACTTGGCCAAAGATTGTAGAGTTGGAAGTTCTTCAAAGGAATTCTCGCAAAATCAAAATGAAAAAGTATGGAAAAAGAAGACTGAAAGTTGTGCTCTCGCTCTCAAGGTTCAAAGCAACAGAAACATATGGTATGTTGACAGTGGTGGCTCAACGCATATCATTGGAGATAGAAATAAATTCATATCCTTGAAAGAAAAGAAGGATGGAACAATGTCTTTTGGAAATGACAGGTCTTCAAACATCATAGGAGCAGGTACGGTCACTCTTGGAAGCAAGGATGCATTAGCAAAGGATGTGTTGCTGTTTGAAAATATGAATCACAATCTGCTCAGTGTTGAACAGATGTGTGATCAAGGACACACGATGTTATTCAACTCGAAGAAATGTGAAATCAAGAAACGCAAGTTTGGTAAAATTGTGGCTACAACAAGCAGAGCTCCAAACGACGTATATATTTTGGATGACACCTAAAGAGTGTTTCTTGGCAAAAGAAGACAAGAGTTGGTTATGGAATAAACGAATGGGACATATAAATTTCGACAATTTGGTCAAGATCAGCAAAAAGGAAGCAGTTAGAGAAATGTTGAAAATCTCAAAACCTACCAATACGATATGTGAATCTTGTCGGCACAACAAACAGACAAAAGTTGAGTTCAAGACAAAGGAACATTTTGCATCATGTCCAT
This sequence comes from Pinus tabuliformis, assembly GCA_031772625.1. Lineage (NCBI taxonomy): Eukaryota > Viridiplantae > Streptophyta > Pinopsida > Pinales > Pinaceae > Pinus > Pinus tabuliformis. Next base: position 40,408,636 of record CM062818.1, read on the forward strand.
TGGAATTAATACATACTGATCTATGTGGTCCTATGAGAACAAAAGGTTTAGACAATGAATTATACTTTATGTTAATGATAGATGATTACACCAGAATGATAGCCATCAGTTTCTGAAGAAAAAGTCTGAGGCATTCGAATGTTTCAAAATCTACAAGGAATTGGTCGAAAATGAAACAGATTTGAAGATCAAATGTCTAAGATCAAATAATGGCAGAGAATTCACGTCCAAAGCATTTCAGCAATACTGTGATGAACATGGAATAAAAAGGCAATTCTCAACAGCCAGAACACCACAGCAAAATGGAGTAGCTGAAAGAAAAAACAGAACTGTACAGGGAATGGCTAGAACCATGTTAAAAGACTCAAACTTAAACGATAAATTTTGGGTTCAATCAATTGATATTGTCGTATTCATTATAAACAAAGGTCTGCTCAAAAACAATTGTAACATGACTCCGTACAAACTATGGAAAGGTAGACCAGCTAACGTCAAATACTTAAAAATATTTGGAATTAAATGCTACATCAAAAGAGAAGACCAAAAATTGGGCAAGTTCAATTCCTATGTTGACGAAGGTATTTTCGTTGGTTATTCGCGTAAAAGAAAGGCTTATAGATGCTACAATCTAAGGCAAAAACAAATAGTTGAAAGTATAAATGTTACTTTTGACGAAGACTGTGTTCTAAAGGATAACAATGAGATCATCTCTTCAAGCAAATCTGAGGGGCTTGAGGTAGAATCTGTGAAGGATGAAGAAGAAGTTCTAGAACAAGACCAATCAAATAAGGAAACACCAGTCAACCAAGAAGAAATAAGAAATAATTAGCAAGATGTACAAGAAGTTTCTCCAAAAGGTTCAAAAGAATGGTATCAAAAGAATCATCCATCAAATCAGATCATCGGCAACATAAATGAAGGAATTGGAACCAGAAGAAGTCGACAACTTCGTTCATCACAGCAAGCCCATCTTGCCCTTTTAGCGACTTTTGAGCCTAGCAATTTTGAGGAAGCTAGTCAAAATGAACACTGGGTAGCAGCTATGAATGAAGAACTGGATCAAATTGAGAAGAATGACACTTGGGAATTGGTTCCACAACCAAAGGATAAAAATGTTATTGGAACTAAATGGGTCTTCAGAAACAAATTGAATGAGGACAGACAGGTTACCAGGAATAAAGCAAGATTAGTCTGCAAAGGATATGCACAAGTTGAGGGAATCGATTTTGAAGAAACATTTGCTCCCGTTGCCAGAATGGAAGCTATCAGGATGTTTCTTGCTTATGCATGCTCGAGAAAAATCAAGGTCTACCAAATGGATGTTAAGTTAGCCTTTCTAAATGGTGAATTGGAAGAAGAAGTTTACATTGAACAACCCGAAGGTTTTCTGCTCATTGACAAAGAAAACTACATTTGCAGATTAAAGAAGGCACTATATGGTCTCAAGCAAGCTCCTAGGGCTTGGTATGATCGTCTTGATAGGTATCTACATCAACAAGGATTCAAGAAAGGAAGCGTTGGCAACAATCTCTATGTGAAAGTGGATCAAGATAACCTAATGATTATTGAGGTATATGTGGATGATATAATCTTTGGAAGCAATGATGATAGATTAAGTAAAAACTTTGCCACAAAAATGCAAAGTGAGTTTGAAATGTCTATGCTTGGCGAGTTGACATACTTTTTGGGGCTTCAGATTTCTCAGCAGGATAAAGGAATATTCATATATCAAACCAAGTACATCATGGAAATGCTCAAAAAATTCCAGATGGAAGATTGCAAGCCAATCCTTACCCCGATGATAACAGGTTGCAAGTTAAGCTTAGAAGATTCGTCAAAGGACCAAAGATTGTATAGATCCATGATTGGTAGTCTCCTGTATGTGACAGCCTCCCGGCTCGATGTGATGCAGGCAATTGGACAAGTATCAAGATTCCAAGTAGCACCAAAAGAATCTCATATTACTGTCGTCAAAAGAATTCTTCGATACATTAAGGGCACAACGGAATATGGTCTATGGTATCCCAAAGGAAATGATCTAGTTATCCAAGCTAACACAGATGCAGATTAGGCAGGAAGTGCTGATGATCATAAGAGTACCAGTGGAGCAGCATTCTATCTAGGTGGTTGTCTTGTTTCATGGTTAAGTAAAAAGCAATCTTCAATCTCATTATCCACAGTAGAAGCAGAATATATCGCGGTAGCAGCTTGTTGTACACAAGTTCTCTGGATGAACCAAACTTTGCAAGATCTTCAAGTCAAGTTTGATGAACCTATTCCCATCTTTTGCGATAACACCAGCGCCATCAGCATCTCCAAGAATCCTGTGATGCATTCCAAAACGAAGCACATTCTGATTAAATATGATTTCGTCAAAGTGCAGGTCCCCGAAAGGAATATCAAGCTTGAATATGTTGGCACAAAGGAACAAATCGCTGACATCTTTACCAAACCATTACCTCATGAAGCATTTGAGTATCTTTGCCAAGGGCTTGGGATTCTCCCAAGTTTTCATTAGACTCTTTCTCTTATCTACTCGAGTAGAAAGGGGGAGTGGAGGTGTGTACAGGTTCGTGGAATGCCTGTTTGTCAGGGGTAGTTACCCTTTGCCATTGATGACAAAGGGGGAGAGAAGGCAGTAGGAAGAGGTGTCATGATCGCAGGGGGAGTACTTGTGTTGCCATCAATGCCAAAGGGGGAGAGTGTTGATCAGCGGTTGTCATTGATTGTTTAGATATTCTTCGGCAAAATCACATAATCAATCTTTTGTCGACGCGTTTCGAACCAACCAGTGTGGTTCATCGTCAGGACAAGTTGAAGAACCAATCTGGCTAAGCTTGCTTAAATAGAGTGTGCAGAGATTCCAACGGCTATAATGCCAACGGCTAATTTTGACCAAAGGTCTTAGTCAAACCACTAATTATATTATTAATAATCTTAGAAACCGCTAAAACATATAATTTATTATTATTATTAGCTTATATACTAAGAGAGTTCCTTTGTTAATTTTGAGTATGAATAATATAATATTTATATAATCCATTCTTAAATATAATGGTATGTATAATCGTTCATATTTAATTAAATAATATCATTCCAATGTTATTCAGTATTAAATTATTATTACATTAAGAAATTTTGTTACATTCGGTAGGTTGTCATTGATGTCAACCCAAGCAGCACCAAGGGCTACCCAGATCTTGCATGGGCATTTTGACTTGACAACTCATATTATTTTACATCAAAGATCTTCTTGATGGATTCTACTCGTCAAGATGTTTTTGTTGATATATGGTACGCCTCCTAGTTCTTCACAGCTTGAGAATTATCTGTGTTTGAAGTCGGAAACCCCCATTAGTGGGCTAAAACCCCAGGGGTTGAGACATCACCTTATTCCCCAACGATTGTCAATATATGATAGGGATTCTCACTGTAATCTCACCTCGTATAAGTTGAATAAATTGAAAATCCAAAGATAGTAAAGCAACCATTGACTTTACTCTCGGGTAGGACCATATGCACTAAGCCAATCATTGACTTCAAAATTTTAGTGGAATTGAAATTTTCTTCTATATAAATATAAATAAGCGGTAGTAATTAATTAAATTAAGGATATTTATTATTATTTAAGTAGTAAGTATTAAGAGTTTTATTAAAGCTATTTTTTCAAGTATTTAGTATTTATTAAGAATCATTAAGTTATTAAAATATGAGACCTTTGGATTACATGGCACATTTAAAATAAATTTTTAAATTCCTAATTCCTAGGAAGTAACACAGATCATTAGTAAGGGGCAGGCTTTGATCTCTTTTGAAAGTTTAATTTTGCTAAAGACTCATTTGAGTGCAAGACATCAGCCTTATGAAAATGACACAGAAGTGAGGGCTTATTACATTATTTTTCTGATTATTTTCGGTTATCCCTGAGGAAGTAGCACAGATCATTAGACATCAACCTTATGAAAATGACACAGAAGTGAGGGCTTATTACATTATTTTTCTGATTATTTTCGGTCATCCCTGAGGAAATAACGCAGACCATTAGACATCAGCCTTATGAAAATGACACAGAAGTGAGGGCTTATTACATTATTTTTAGGATCTGGTGATTTGTTGGATATGTTGTTCTGAAGTTTGATGGGTAAGGCCACAGGCTTGTTTTAGCCATAATCCTTGCAAAAGGGTGTTTCTCATCTGCGACTACAAGAGAGAAGCTTCACTAAGGCAGTGAGATAGCATAATTGTCTCATTTGCTGCCACAAGAGATGCATTTTCTTAAGATAGTCTCGGTGACAAAGATTAGCAAGGTCCTTTTTATACAGTCCACATGATCATCAAAAACCTTACCCTACAATGAAGCAGTCAAATAAAAGAAAAGGAGAACTACAGCACTAAACAGTGGCACGAGTACAGGACAGTTTCATTTACAAATTGTTTCATCGTTAAGGATAGCAAAAGAGCAGTAAGGGTTGTGTGTTCAAGCATCAAGACTTCAAGGTGACAAAGACAACATTGCAGTACATTCTTCCTGCATCAAGGTAAGTCAAGGAAGAAGACAAAAAGGTGCTTTGGACATTAGCAAAACATCAAAGACAATAGTCTTTTGAAGCGTTTTAAGCCTTGCAATTTAAAAGTATATCTACGATGCATTCAAAAGATCACTGCAGCTAGCAAGGACCATACATCAACAAGGGTAAGTCTGCTACAGCAAGGTATGTCCATTCAGTGTTTATATTTTGAATTTTGAATTTCTCTCTGACAAATGTTTTGCAGGACAGTGTAAGTATTTTGTTTGTGTATTGGTTTGGGTCTTGTTTGTTAACGCATGTGCAACAAGGAGGGCACTCTAGGACAACTTGAACACATATTGGAAGAATGTGCAGTACCAAGATACCATCATGTGAAGCAAGCACAACAGTGCATCAGCAGCTACAAGTTATCCAAGAAGCAGTATCAAGCGTCAGGTCTTATCAAAAGTCATTATTGTAAAGGATCATCATTGTAAAAGAGTCATCATTGAAAGAGTCATTATTGTAATAGAGTCAATTTGCCTAGAGTCGAAAAGGCATTGTTGGGAGGTATAGGAGTCTCTGTTCGGATGATGTCATGGTTGGGTTGCAGGTCATATTGTGATTGGGTGTTCGGTCAAAATCATTGTAAATCATATTGTATCGTGGATCGTTGTCCCTAATACGGGAATCCACACTCTTGTCTCATTTCAATCATTATAGGGTGGCAGGGAGGTGCTAGGCAGGTGCATGAAGTCACCTACAGGTTGGAGCCTATGAACACTTCAGGGTGGTAGGTTGGTCTAGGGTGTTGGGGCATCCATTCAGTTGATTACTAAAGAAACTAGGGCATTGGGGCGTCCTTCCAGTGGGAGCTGGAGAAGAATGCTTTTCTAGAATTCTAGGAAGTTGTTGCTTTCATTTCAGTTGGGGCTGAAGATTAAAGAATTTATTAGAAAAGCGTTCAGTGGTTTTTGACCCGGAGGGGGTTTTCCACCTAAAATTTTTGTGCCTACTGTGTTCTTTTATTTACTGTTATTACTGCATAAACATTAATAATAATTGAAGATTAACTAATGCTCTGAAAAGATTTAAAAGTGCTAATTGCTAAGGAATACTAATTTACGCCCCGCCCACACCCCTCCCCCCCTCTCAGTGTTTCCAACAAATAGAATAGCTTAACTGTTTGAATAGGTAAATAACCAATAAAGCTTTTGTGCTTACTAGAAGGAATCTTTCCTTGAAAGAATCCTTCAAAGATGAACTTCAAAAGGATGTCTTACATATATTAGGAAACTCACTAGCATGAACAAGCATATAGGTTGAAACAAATAAGAGGAGATTAGAATAAAATTAATATCCTACAGCAGTGGATTGCAACGTGTGAGTGTTAGAGCCTAGAAGAAGTGAAGTATTCTTTAAGATAGTGGATTTTGTAGAAGAACTGGAGGGCCCTGTTGCCGCCTTGCTTGCACACCTAGGTTAGTGTGGGAAAAATCCTCAAACCCGCAAGGTGATCTTGGTGGCAAACTAAGAGAAGGGTCTATCACCTAATCCCTACTTTCTCCATTAAAGCTTTATCCTAGTTAAGCTAAGGGGGTTGGTCCCTAAAGAAGGTTAATGAAGGAAATGTGAGGTTCTAGGAGAGTAAAGTTAGAAAGAAATACTTTTCAGAGATAACTCGATTCTCAAATGTAAACAAGCATATAAATAAATGAGCAATATTCAATGATATATTCAAAGTATAGACCAGTGCTTCAAAGTAAATGACAAATGTTTGCTCAAAATAGATTTCAAGATACAGTGATAAATAACCCTGTAAAATCAAATGTTAGACCAAGATGAATGTGTAAATATCACTTGCAACTATGAAGAAAATAGTACTTGAAAGAAAATGCTCAAGTGACAAGATAATGACATCAATTACTCATGAGCTAAAATGATCATCAAAGTACATGAAATAACTTGAAATAGAGTTGCTCCAATGAAGGATATTCCAAGTACAAGAAACTTAATAGTTGTGAAAGTTAAGATCCACAATACTTGCACAATAAAATAAATGTTTCTTGAGATAAAGGTGATATTTGCAAATAAGCCTCAAATAAATCCAAGAGAGCATATGTAGGAGAATTGCATTTGCAAGTAAAGTAAAAATGTGATGTAGATGTGCTCTTGGATTATTTGATTAGTTATATTCTAAAGCAAGTTTCGATAGAACTTCTATCCCCAGACCTCACCCTCACCCGGAATTTGGATCTCACAGTGAGGAATCAATAAGGATGGAGTGTCCATAATGTCTATACAACCAACGTAAGTTCGAGGTTAACTAGAGATGCAAATTAGTATAAAAATACTTAAGTGAGATGCTTGAGTTAATGTTGTTAATTCCAAAGAAAAGTATTGATACCAATGCTTCAAAATAAGTGAAGTAATGCTCCAAATAAGATTGTACCAATGACTTCAATGAAAAATTGTCTCAAAATGGAAATAGCTCAACATTACTTCACAAGTTCCAAAATAAAAATTTGGAATGGAAATGCTTACTTGCAAGTAAATGAACTACTTGCTAAATTGCAAATTGCTTCAAAGTAAAATGCTTCAAAATGCATCGGCAATGATCAAGATAACAAATAAGCATAGGTTGGCATCATATAGTGAAGCAATGTATTCCAAAGATCTATGAAACAAATTGCTAAGTAGATGAATTAAGCTTGCCACATAGATATAAAGTATTTGCTTGCCCAAGAAAAATGTTTCATGGATAGCAGTAGGTTGCACAATACAAATACTTAAGAAACAAGAAGCAAGTTGAAATGAAACTAGATATGAATGTTATGTGAGTTAGATTAGCAAATCAAAAGTGCATGCAAGTAAACTAAATGAGAAAGCTAGAAACAAGGAAATGCAAGTCAATCCACCCAAGAAAGCCCTCCTTCTAAATAAGGAGGTGGGATGCCATGGGATAATTCCCAAGCTCCCTCAAGAAAAGATAAGATTTTTATTAATGGATAGTTACAATGAGAAGAAGCCTTTCAAAAATGTTAGATGATCCAAAAATACTTTTTTATCATAGGTTATAAATTAGAATAAAATTAGAATAAAATAATTATTAATTTAAGATATTAAATTAATAATTATTATTCTAGAATGTTTAATTATTTAATGGAGACTTTTAGAATTAGCATATTGTTGTAACTAGATATGACTCTCCAAATGTGTCGTATCTTAGGCTCTATTTTAGGAGATTAGTTAGCTAGTTGGTTTGAATAGCATTTATTGTAAATGGACACTTGTTATTGAATAAGTGATCCATAATTAGAGGTAGTTAGGACATGGAGCTTATAAATAGCTCATTGCAAGAGTGTTTGGTTGTTCGGGTGTAAACTCTTGCAAATCAATTATGTAATTGTTTTTTTTCTGATTAATAAAATTACGTGTCTGAGGACACTTCTGCCATTATTGTGGTATCAGAGCTATGGTAATGCTGCAGTGGATTTGAGGAGATTTCAGCTCAACAAAGTCCTGGAAAACTCCATTCAGTTGGTCAGCAGATAATTGGTATGAAATTTGTCAAAATTTTGTTCAAAAGAGAAGAGAAGAAAGTTTATTGATTTTAGATTTTAAAATTCGAAAATCAATTTTTTCTTCAATTATTATCAAAATCATTGTGTTGAATTTCTATTATTTTAGTGCCATATTGGATGGCGTGTTCTGTGTATACTCGCTGGTGCCTTCTCTACATAAATGCTGCGGAAATTTAACCACCGAATCGTATACGCCTGCATCATACATTGCCATTACTGTCCATCTTTGTGTTTTTCATCCTAAAGCTTAATACTAGAAGTTTATGCTATGAAGAACCGTGTCTCAATCCGTTGACAGAATTGATCTCCCGCTCAATGGATGAGTAGCAGCGCAGATGACAGCGCTAGGAGGACCGAGCCACTGTAGAGACATCCATGTTTATATCAGATGAAATGATGAATCCACCTGCTCGATATTCGCCATGCCCAGGCCGAACTTTCTGCGTCAAATTTCTAAAACAAAATAGGTGAAAAAGTGGAGATCGGCGGCGCACATCTCACGGAGTGACGGTGCATTTCGATACAAATCGGGCAGTATCTAAACCAATCTGGTAAAGGAAAACCAATCGATACAAATATGTATGTGCATAATTCTATAGCCTGATGGCATTCAAAAGGAAAACAATAACCTTTTATGTCGCGATTCTCCATATTTGATTTCGTTTACTGTGACCAGAGGTGACCTGTCATATCTAATTTATATGTTGAATGTCGGCTCCAGCAAGTGATTTAAGAAGTGTGTGGAAAAAGTGCATTTTCATAAACGTGAATTCAAGTGTGGAAAGAGTGCATTTCCAAAACGTGAATTCAAGTGATTTTCAAGTGATTCACGTGACTTCATAAAGTGATTTCAAGTGAATTCATAAAGTGAATTCAAGTGATTTAATAATTATTTTTAATGGGAAGTAGGTAAAGGTTTTTTTAAGGAGTGTTTATAAAAAGGAGAAATTTTAATTCCTTATGTAATGGAGTGATAAGTTTGGATCTAATGATTTGTAATTTTGGAGAGATAGCAAGTGGAATGTGAGAGAATGAGTGGAGTGTTTCCATAAGAGATATAGTGAGAATATTTATAAGGATTTTTTAATATTGTATTTTGGAGAGATATGGGGTTTTATTAATTTATTGTTATTGGAGTAATAAGGGTCTTGTAACATTTGTTAAGGTGATTGTAATTTTTTGGAGCAATAAGGAGTTTGTTATTTTTGTAATTTTTCGAAGGAGATAAATGTAACTCAAAGTAATTTTACTTTGAGGGGGGGTAATTTTTTTACCAGATTGTGCAAAGCACCATTGTAAAAAGTCAAATTTTGAAAGTTGCCCTGTAAAAATTTGAGAAATTGACTAGAGCCAAGTGCAAAGCTCAGTCAATTTTCTCTTGTTTTGACGACTATTCGAGGGTCAAGGCCAAGCCCCGATAGTTCGTTTTTTGCATCGTGTGTTGCTGTTGTGTTGACTATCTTTTCCTTTCTGCTCTGCTTCTTGGTGCGTCTCTTCATCGCTAAAAATGTCTAAGTTGATTAACTTATTTTCTGATTCCGACAAACTTGAGGGCACTAAATCTTATAAAACGTGGCATCGTCTTATTGAAAGCACACTTATTTACAATGAATTATGGCAAGGAATATGTGATGGCGATGTTAAGCCGAATAAACCCACAGATGCAGATCCACTGGCAAAATGGGAAATCAAGAATGCTAAAGCCTTAGCTCTTATTAAATCGTCTGTGAATGATGAAATGTATGTACATATAGAGAATGCCACAGATGCATGGACTGCCTTGAAAACTTTTAAAGACCTCTTTGATACTCAGCCAGAATCAAAGAAGGTTGATTTACAGTTAAAATTGTTGCAACAGAAATTAACTGAAGATGGTGATATTCTTGAATATCTCTCCAGACTTAAGAATATTAAGCAGGAAATTATTAATGCTGGTTTTCCCGCAATTGATGATAGCTTCATGGTTACAATTGTAATTGCTGGACTTCCTTCTTCCTACACACACTTTTTAGAGACGCTACAAGTAACTGGGAAATTAGAGAAATTAAAGTTTGATGAACTTTGTGAAATGTTAAGTCAGCATGATAAAACTTTTGGGAAGAAGAAGAAAGTTGGTGAAGATGTTTTTCTCACAGAAGCCAGCACAAGTAAGTCTTCAGCAGATAGTTCTCGAGGAAGAGGCCGATGGAATCAGAATCAAGCCAATCGAGGTCGAAGCCAAAGTAGAGGCAACAATTTTAACAGAGGAGGAAGAAATAATTTTCAAGGTAGAGGAAACAACCAAGGAAGAGGCAATTTTCAAGCACAAGGATATAATAGTCAAGGTAGAGGACAATCTCCAAATAGAGGTCAAAGCAGAGGCAGAGGACAATCTTCAGGACGAGGAAGAGACTTAAGTCAAATTGTATGTCGAAGATGTAACAAAGTTGGCCATTATGCTGAAGATTGTCGAACTTCACTTAACAAAATTCCCAAGTTTCAGCAGCATTCAGCGCAATTTGCAAATGATCAAGATGACGACAGCTCAGAATATGTTTTTACTTCCTCACCAGCATCACAAATTTCATCTCATCTTAGAAGTGACTATGAAGATGCCTGGATCTTGGATTCCGGGGCAACTTAGCACATGACTTGTCGACGTGATTTTTTCTGGAATTTTCAAGAATGCCAACTTAATTCAATTTTTCTTGCTGATGATACAAAACATACTCCTTATGGAAAAGGAGTAGTGAAAGTTTTTCTCCCTGACATTGGAGAAAAATTGATTTCCAATGTATGGTATGTACCTAGTTTCAAGAAAAATTTGCTCTCTTTAGTCACGATTCGACAAGCAGGACATCAGGTAATTATGGAAGATGGTTTAGTGAAGATTAATTCAGTGAAACAGAACTTGAAAACAGTCATGACAGGTTATGAAGATGGAAAACTGTTACGGATGAAAGGGACAGTTATTCCAAGGCATTCTGATTTTGCAGGGGCAGTGACTACAGGTATTTCACCTATCAGACTATGGCATGTACGATATGGACATTTGAATTTTGAGAGTCTTTCACAATTGCAGAAACAAGGAATGGTTAAAGGCCTTCCCACATTCAAAAGGGAAAATGCCAAATGTGAAGCTTGCATTTATGGCAAACAAAATCGAGAAAGTTTTCCAACAAGTTCATGGCGAGCAAACAGGCGGCTTCAACTAATTCACAGTGATGTTTGTGGTCCACTACAAACCTCATTTGGTGGTTGCAAGTATTTCTTACTATTCATTGATGATTTCAGCAGAATGACTTGGGTTTACTTCTTGAAAAACAAGTCAGAAACATTTGATAAGTTTAAAATTTTTCGCCAACTTGTTGAAAATGAAGTCAAAGAAAAGATAGGTACTCTCAGGACGGATAATGGGGGAGAATTCACTTCAAATGAATTCAAAAATTATTGCAGTGAAAATGGCATAAGACGACATCTCACTAATGTTTACACTCCACAGCAAAATGGAGTAGTTGAAAGAATGAATCGCACTTTGTTAGGAATGGCGAGATCCATGTTAACCTTTAAGAGGTTAAGTCCAACATATTGGGCGGAAGCAATCCATACAGTTGTCTACTTAAGAAACAGATCTCCAACTGCTTCTTTAGACGGAATCACACCTTATGAAGCTTGGTTTGGTTTCAAACCTCGAGTTAAACATCTTAGAGTTTTTGGGTCAGTATGTTATGCCTTAGTTCCGAAAGAAAAACGAACTAAGCTTGACTCAAGAAGTTTAAAATGCACAATGATTGGCTATTCTGATGAGAAGAAAGGGTATCGTCTTTTGACCAATGGAAAATTCATTGTGAGCAGGGATGTCATTTTTTATGAAACAGAGAGTAAGAGTGCTGAAGAAATTGAAAATCTTCTTCACAAATTAGAAACTAAGGGAAGTAAAAGAAATGGAAAAATGCAAAGTCAACCAACTTCACCAAATTGGTATGAACTTGATTTTCCTTCTTCTGAAGATGAGTCATCCAGTCCATCTACATCAACAACATCATCTGGGTCTTCTAGCAGTTCATCCGCATCTCCAAGCAGCAGCAGTTCTTCAGACAGTGAGTCTCCAGATTCTTCACCTGAACGACGTACATCAGTTTATATTAATCCTCTTTACAATGATGGGGACTTTACAGAAGCACAAACAAGTGAGCACCAACTTCCAAAATGGGCAGTTCAACTTTTGAAAGATGTAAAGCCTGATGAACAGAATAAAACTGGCACCAGAAGAGCACATAGAAGTGAAGGCAATTTTGCCTTGATAGCAAATGATTTTACTGAACCTTCCACATACAAAGAGGCAGTAAAACATAAAGAATGGCAACAGGCTATGGTTGACGAATATAAAGCAGTAATTGATAACAACACTTGGAAACTTGTTGAATGTCCAACAAATGTTAAACCCATAGGATGCAAATGGGTTTACAGAATTAAGTATAACCAGAAGGGTGAACTTGACAAGTATAAAGCACGACTTGTCGCCAAAGGTTTTGCGCAGCAGGAAGGCATTGATTATGAAGAAACCTTTGCTCCAACAGCTAAATGGAACACCATCCGATTAACACTTGCATTGGCCGCTCAAAAAGGATGGAAACTTCATCAAATGGATGTGAAAAGTGCTTTTCTCAATGGGGATTTACAGGAGGACGTGTATATGACCCAACCACCAGGTTTTGAAGTTGAAGGACAAGAACATAAAGTCTGCAAATTGATCAAGGCTTTATATGGGTTAAAACAAGCTCCCCAAGCTTGGTATGCAAAGATGGATGATTACCTTAAGAAAGTTGGTTTTCATCGCAGTGAATCTGATGATACTTTGTATGTGCGACAACAGGGAAAATATTTGGTAATTCTTGTTATGTATGTAGATGATTTGATCATCACTGGCAATCATGATGATCATATTGCACAGGTAAAAAAGGAGTTACAAGCAGGTTTTAAGATGACAGATTTGGGATTACTTCACTACTATCTTGGAGTTGAAGTCTTCCAACGTCCACATCATATTTTCATTTCACAGAGTAAGTATGCAGCAGAGGTTCTTCAGCGATTTGGCATGCAAGATTGCAAGCCCGTTCTCACCCCCATGGAGCAAAACTTGAAACTTTCAAAATTTGAAGGGGGGGAAAAGGTGGACAGTACAACTTACAGGCAGTTGATTGGCAGCTTGATTTATTTGACAAATACTCGTCCTGATCTATCTTATGCAGTCAGTATTCTTTCACGTTTTATGCAGGAACCACGAGACAGCCACTGGAATGCAGCCAAAAGAGTTCTTCGATATATCCAAGGAACAAAAGATTTTGGTCTTCTTTACACAAAGACTAAAAATTTTGTACTTGGTGGATATTCTGATGCCGACTTTGCTGGGAGTATTGATGATCGAGCATCAACATCAGGTTATTTAATGAATATGGGGTCAGCAGCAGTATCTTGGAGTTGTAAGAAACAAGCTACAGTGGCCACTTCTTCAGCAGAAGCAGAGTACATTTCAGCATGGGAAGCAGCATGTGAAATTGTTTGGTTGCGCCGAATTTTGCAGGACTTGGGCATTTCTCAGGCAGAAGCTACATCATTGTTCATTGACAGCCAGTCAGCCATCAAACTTGCCAAGAACCCAGTTTTTCATTCAAAGACAAAGCATGTGGACACCAAGTATCATCATATCAGGTCTCTCATTGCCAAAGATGTTCTCAAACCAGTTTATTGTCCTTCCGAAGATCAGATCTCTGACATTTTCACCAAACCGCTTGGCAGAATAAAATTTACTAAGTTCAGGGATGAACTTGGTATCTGTTGTAATGTATCTTTGGATCATAGGGGGGAATGTTAGATGATCCAAAAATACTTTTTTATCATAGGTTATAAATTAGAATAAAATTAGAATAAAATAATTATTAATTTAAGATATTAAATTAATAATTATTATTCTAGAATGTTTAATTATTTAATGGAGACTTTTAGAATTAGCATATTGTTGTAACTAGATATGACTCTCCAAATGTGTCGTATCTTAGGCTCTATTTTAGGAGATTAGTTAGCTAGTTGGTTTGAATAGCATTTATTGTAAATGGACACTTGTTATTGAATAAGTGATCCATAATTAGAGGTAGTTAGGACATGGAGCTTATAAATAGCTCATTGCAAGAGTGTTTGGTTGTTCGGGTGTAAACTCTTGCAAATCAATTATGTAATTGTTTTTTTTCTGATAAATAAAATTACGTGTCTGAGGACACTTCTGCCATTAAAAAAGCTGCAAATGAAGCAAGAGAAAATTTATAATATAGTCACTTGCGGGAACAATATTTCCTCCCCCTCAAGAAGGTAAAAAATTAACACTTGAGTTACAAAGAACTTTTTTCAAATCTGAAAATTAATAGGACTGTTTCGCAACAACAGATCAACCTTGAATATGAGGAGAATGGCACTTGAAGAAGAGGGAAGAAGCTTCTTGAAGCCAAGGCCTTATCAAAGAGAGAGATAGACTTGACAGCAGCTTAAAATTTTGTCCAGAATCTGCCCCAAAAGATGCTCATGGCCCCCTCAAATGCTGTCAAGTGTAGGCTAAAAGTTCTGCAAAAATATATTAGAGATTTCAAAGGGCTCCTTCTTCAAACCTGCCACCAAAATGAGTTTATAAATCTGCTAAAAGGGGCTGCAAAACAGATCCAAAAATGAGAGGAAAAAGACATGGAAGATAGGAGATGATAATCTACAACTAGTGTACAAGAACTAGAACAAGACATGCAAGTAGAACTCCATACTTGTCTAGTTAAAACCATGCTCTAGATAGCAAATAAAATCCGTGAAAGCACAAGATATGGATCAAGAAATATACTAAATTTAATCTTTTGTGATCTTAGTAGGCTAGAGGAAAGGAAACTCCCCCTTTCAACTTTGTTTGATGAGATCTTTGAAGCAAACCAATTAGGTCCTTCTATGCTTGATTTTGAGAGTGAGTTCGTCTATTGGAGACTTACTCTATCAGTCAATCATACAAATCCTTCAAACAAATCTAAAGATCTCTACACACTTGGAAAGAGATGTTATCAATCATAAAGGGGTTAGATTATACAACGGAGGAGAAGGTTAGAGATTTCTCCAAATTTCTTCTAGTTCTCCTCTTCCTAGAGTATTTCTCTAACCCAAAAACCATACAAGATAGCTTGCATATGTTAATCAAAACAAATGGCAAAATGATAACTAGCATAATCCAACATACATGTAGAATGTAAAGCACAACAATTGAAATAACATCACCTCAAGCAATGGAAGGAGAACACCAACACAATAGTACCCCAAAGTCCTTTTTATTATATGAAGATGAATACAAAATCCAACAAAGTCTTTGTAAGTACAATAGCTCGTTTTCCAAGATTACATAATGAGAGCCAAAGGCTCATATAAATAGGAAAATGGGAGATGATCCAAGGCAAATCCCAATGACAAGTGGAGATGTGGTGGAGATCTCTATGCCAAATCCAATTTCCAAGTGGCAGCCACAAACCTTCAAACTGTTGTAACAAATTACCTTTGCTAGCCTGTGCATATCTCTAACTAGCTGGTCGAATATCTTGGCTGCTAGCATACATAGAATAAGTGAAGACAAGTGTGGCTTGGTGGGGAACAAATATCCCACAAAACTGAGCCAATCAATCCATCAAATGCCAAGTGTAACCTCTGTTATCCAATGAAATCAGTCAATGGTGTTGTACGAATCCTCCTCTTGCTGTGTATAATGAGTGAGTGATATGATTGACTGGTAGTGGAGAAGGTGGGGGACAAATCTTGACTCATGTGGCGGTGCTGTCCCCCTCTAAACTGCTTTTAAATCCACCCAAAAAAAGATGCCAAACTAGTTCTGCGCATTCTTCTTTTGACTGGCTGTTAACTGTGCGTATGGGCTGCTGATCAAGATGTGCGTGTAGCTGGAGTGAAGCATGTTGGAAAATGCAACTATGTTCAGTCTTCATTAATGTACTTGAGTCATTATGTAAACGAATAAAGAAAATAATTGTTATTATTATTATTGTGAGTTGTTAAAGCATGGGTTTCATGCTTAGGTCACCATGTTTTAGGTCAAAGTCCCCATTGAGGACTTCTAAGATTTATTATGAGTCAATAAAGTCATTATAATTTTAAAGAGATCCTTCTTGGGCTTTTGAATCATGTAAAAAGCTTAAGTATTGAGTCAAATATGATTTACGTAACCTCCACACCATGTCGGCCTAGAAGAAGATCAAGTCGGCCTAAGGACACTATTTGACCTCACATGGAGCCTAAAGCAAGCTCATCGAATTCATTTGGAGCATCATTCTAACACACAAGTTCAAAATCTCTTGTAGCTGGGAAAAAGTGTGAAGTCCTCTTGTAGCTGGGAAAAAGTGCAAAGTCTATTGCTGGGAAGCCGAAATGAATGCGAGTTTGGGAAAGTCTAAGGAGAAAGGAAAAATCATAATTTTGGTGCCTCTCTCTCTGTTTCGTGGTTTGGATTGGGAGATTGAAGTCTCCTAAGTTTCGTTGTTACCGAAAGCTGCTGCCGAGTCAAAGTTGCTGGAAGGGGTCAAAGATCTGCGAGGCTAACTTGGTGTAGAAGGAAAGTCTAGACACGGTTTAGGGTGAAGAGTCTCAAAGAATACTATTCAAAGGAAGAATTATCTTGACTGGGTTTTCCCCTCGAGGGGGTTTTTTCCCTGGCATGTGCCTATATCTTGTGTCTCTTGTTTTGTGATCTTCATACACACATAATATGGTAATTGCTTGATGAAAGATAAGATAATAAAGAAGTAAAAGAAGCCAACACACTCACAAGTAATTATCAAGAAAGGAGAATCAAACCCTAATATAATTACCTTGATTTTCCAACAAAGCATAGATGCCATGTGTCGAGTTATGTGGAGACATATCTCCACGAATTTCTCCTTCAAATCTTATCAAATACTTGTAGGAATTTACAGGGTAAGTTCCTCAGAAAGAACACCAAAAGGACACCGCTCACAACCAGATCACAGATCAATACACCAGTATTTTTGACGTGGTTAAAACCCTCAAAGAGGGAAACAGTCCACGGCCTGCGCCAACGTCGCTACTACAGGCAATTTATTAATCAAAGAATGAAAATTTACATAAGCTTCTCTCATGTACGGATTACCCGAACAATGACCCTCCATGCGCTTTAAATAGAACTCATGGACCAATCGGGTGTCAAGCCACAGATCAAGTGTCGGTAATACCGAGGAGAAAGTGAACCGTCGGATCACTACATATCGTGACCGTCGGATTGTAAGTTACAAAATGTACAACGGTAAAGAAACACACTTTACCTAACTCTATACCTAACTCTATACTAGACCAAGTTGAACTTAACTATTTCCTATGTGTCGGAATATCCTAACATCCCCCCTTAAGAACAACTTGGGATAGGATTGAAGGATTTACAAATATGACACAATAGGAGAAGGAAGGAGGCACTAGAGCCTATCCCCCCTTAGTGACAACTTCCTGAACTCCAAGCATATATCGAAGTTTAGTGAACTTCGCCTCTGTGAGAGCCTTTGTGAAGATGTCTGCAACCTGATCATCTATTGAACAATATTGCACTTCAAGAACATGGTCATGAATGAGCTTTCTGATGAAGTGCATGTGTAGTTCAATGTGTTTGCTGCGCTGATGCTGGACTGGATCTTTGCATAGCTGAATGGCACTTTGATTATCACACCAAAGTGTGGTTGGATGCTGCTGCTCAAAGCCAAACTCTGATAGGATCTGACGAAGCCACAAGGCTTCCTTACCACGATACTCTGCTTCTGCTGACGAAAGAGAAATGGCAGCTTGTTTCTTACAAGCCCATGTAATAGGTCCTGAACCAAGAGTGAAGACATAACCGGCAGTAGACTTCCGATCATCAGGGTCACCAGCCCAATCAGAATCAGTGAAACCAACTAATAGAGGAGCTGCTTTGGCACTGTAATGAATCCCAAACTGTACTGTACCTCGAACATAACGAAGTATTCTTTTAGCTGCTTTCCAATGACTTTCACGGGGGTTTTGCATAAAACGAGCAACAAGGCCAACAGCAAAGGAAAGGTCAGGACGAGTATGGGTTAAATACAAGAGTTTTCCTACAAGTTGACGGTATAAGGTAGCATCAACTTCAGGAGAAGTACAAGAGACTGAAAGTTTGACTCCAGACTGAAAGGGAGAAGGGGCTGGCTTACAGTCTTCCATGTGAAAATGACGGAGAATATCACAAGCATACTTGGACTGGGAAAGGGAAATACCCTCCTTGGATTGCAAGACTTGAAGACCAAGAAAATAGTGTAAGTGTCCTAAGTCTGTCATTTCAAATTTCTTTTTAAGGCTGGACTTCACATGGTTTATAAGGTTGGGATCACTACCAGTAAGAATAAGATCATCAACATAAAGAACAAGGATGATAAGAGAGTTGCCCACTTTCTTGGTGTAGACAGTATTGTCAGAATAACACCTAGAAAAGCCAGATTCTAAAAGAAAGCTATCCATTTTGGCATACCAAGCCCGAGGAGCTTGCTTGAGACCATAGAGAGATTTCTTAAGTCGACATACAAGGCTGGAGTCTGTTTGGATGAAGCCAATGGGTTGTTCCATATAGATTTCTTCATGCAAGTCCCCATGCAAGAAGGCAGATTTAACATCCATCTGATGGACTTCCCATTTTAAAGAGGCAGCAAGGGAAAGAACAAGGCGGATAGAGTTCATTTTGGCAACAGGGGAGAAGGTTTCAGTGTAGTCAATGCCTTCAACCTGTGAAAAGCCCTTAGCAACAAGACGAGCTTTATGTTTATCAACTTTCCCATCTGGTCCATACTTGGTTCTGTAAACCCATTTACATCTAACAAGTTTGCGTCCCTTTGGTAGAGGAACAAGATCCCATGTATCATTTGCCAACAATGAATGATATTCTTCATTCATAGCTGCTTCCCAATGTGGATGGCCTGAAGCTTCTGCAAAAGTGTCAGGATCATGATTTACTGGAGCTTGAGACAGTAAAGAAGAGGCTCTTTCAAACTGAGAACGTGTACGTCGCTGATCTGTAGGATCACCGGCAAGATCACCTGCTGCATCCCGAGTAGCACGGACCCATCTTGGAAGTTGAGGATCCTGAGAAGGTGGGGGAGGATTGTCATCCTCACTTTCATCATCTGAAGAAGAAATGTTTTCAAAAGTAGAAGAGATAGGAAGAGGTGGCACATCCGCCGGACTAGGCTCGCAGGCCGATTTATTTTCATCAAATTTTACATCTCTTCTAATGATAACATTTTTGGACTTAAATGGAATAAGTCTATAACCTTTTACATCTTCAAAATATCCAACAAAAGTACATTTCTCACTCTTAGGTTCTAAAGCTTTATGCTTTTCATCTGGAATATGGGCCCATGCTTCACTTCCAAAAACACGAAAGTGACTTACATCTGGTTTAATGGAACTCCAAGCTTCTTCTGGAGTGATATTCTTTAAAACCTTAGTAGGAGTGCGATTGATTATATAATTTGCACAATTAATTGCTTCGGCCCAAAAACTAAGACTGAGTCCTTTAGATTGCAGCATACAATTAGCCATTTCCTTTAAGGTGCGATTTTTCCTTTCAGCTACACCATTTTGTTGTGGAGTGTATGGAACAGTATGTTGCATTTGAATTCCATTTTCGGTGCAAAAGTTGATGAATGTGTTTTTAACATATTCTCCACCATTATCAGTTCTTAGCTTAAGAATTTGATGTCCAGATTGTTTTTCAACAAAGGCTTTGAAGGCCAAAAATGTGTTAAATACTTCGCTCTTGAGTTTTAAGAAGTATACCCAAGTGCGTCTGGAGAAATCATCAATGAAAGTTAAGAAATACTTGCAGCCAGAGAATGAAGCAACAGGAAGTGGACCACATAAATCACTGTGCACAAGCTGTAAAGGGGCTGAGGCGTGCCAAGAGGCACGTTTTTCAAAACTGTCCCGATGATGTTTTCCGAGTACACATCCGGAACAAACACCATCTCTGCAAGATACCATAGGAAGACCTGTCACCATATTTTCTTTACATAGATGCTGAAGGGAGCGATAGTTTAAGTGACCAAATCGCTCATGCCAAAGTTTGCTCACTTCATCATTATGAGCAACAAATACTGAGGGAAGATTTGATGACCCAAAGTTGTGAAACTTATACAACCTTGTGGAATCATCAGCAATACCAGTAGCTAGAATCTGTTTAGGATCTCTCAGATCCTTGATTACAACATCATGAGGTGAAAATTCAACAATTTTACCTTCACCTGAATGAGTTATCTGATATACAGATAGAAGGTTGCAGGATAAGGTTGGAACACATAATACATCATTAAACTGACCATTGTCTAGATGAACAGTTCCAGTCCCTACAACATTAAGAGATCTATCATCACCAACATATATATTTTTGGTGTTACAATCATTTAAAGAAGAAAACATGGCTTGGTTTTTGGCCATGTGATAAGAGGCTCCAGAATCAATGAGCCACTCATGAGAATGAGAAGAAGAAGATACATTTAATGCATAACCAGACTGAGATGATTGACAACGACATGCAGAAAGTGCCATTCCTAAAGATGAAGTTGAAGTTGAAGTTGAAGAATGTTCCACATGGATGTTATGTTTCTTCATTGCGACTTCCAAGGCTTCCATCTTCTTAAAGCATTTAGATTCTAAGTGGCCATCTCGATTACAAAAGTTACAATGTCTATCAGTCTTCTTCCATTTGTTTTTATTGGTCTTATCATTTTGCTGAAATGATCTTTCATTTTGAGGCTGAGTTTGCTTAGGACCCTTGTTTGGTTTAGGACCATTCTTTTTAGGATATGACTTCTTAGGATTCTTTGAATTTGGTTGCTGCTGGGCGGCTAACGCTTTCTTGGAAGAGTTTCCAAGATTAAGAAGACCAAGGTGTAAGAGTTTTTCTTGTTCTCTTATTAAATAATCACAAAAAGAGTCAAAGGAAGGGGCCTTGTAGTCTTTTCCTTGACAAATGAAAGCTTCCCTTGTAGAATGGAAGGTGGAAACAAATACAGAGTAGGCTGGTCCCAACTTAGTAAGGATGGAATAAATAAGGTTACTATCTTCTTTCTTAACCTTAACACCTTCCAAGAGATATCTAAGGGTCTTGAATTTGGACAAGAAATCTTCAATGCAAGAAAAATTATTAGGATCCAATGTAAGCAACTCATTTTCAAGTTGATGGGCTCTAATTTCATTTTTAATCCCAAAAACTTTAGTGATTTGTTCCAATGCTTCATGAGGAGTTTCAAGTTCTGCAATATGGAATCTAAGATCAGGAGAAATAGACATCCCTATCAAACCACGTGCTTGATCTTGTCTATTTTCCCATTTTGCAGCCTTGTCTTCATCTTTTGGTTTCTTCTCTTGGCCTGTGGCTATTCTGTAGAGACCTTTACTTCTAAGTAAATCTTCCATGTAGGATATCCATTGGAAGTAGTTAGTGCTATCAAGAATGACTTGGCATGGACTTTCCATTTTTTTTAAAAACTGAAGCTGAAGATGCTGAAAGTAAGTGTTCCAATGGATAGATCTCGAAAAATTAGGCTGTTTTAAAAAAAATGGCTCTGAAAAAGGCTTCCGGATGAAGAAGTTATGGCTTTTTGAAAAAAATTTGTTGAAGTTGCCGGCAAAGTGCGCGAATGTGCGGGAATGAAAAAATCCGCCCCCACAAAATGGAGACTTGAACCCAAGACCTCTACTCTCTTAAAATAGCTTTGAATCAATTGATCTATACAAAAAATTTGAGAGAGAGAGAGAGAGGGGGGGGCCTTGGTTTGCGTGCTTGCCTTGAGAAAGCTCTTTTTCCCTACAAAACACAAAACCCAACACAGACATGCAAAGAAAACGAACCTTATGGCTCGAAGTTAGCTTTAGCCGAAAAACTATATATTTTTCTCAATGTTTCTGATTTTCCGAGATCACACTAAGGTGCAGGGAAAAGAGCATACGCATGAGAAAAATCCTTCCTTTCTGTTTCTGATTTGCCCAGATCGCACAGAGTCGCAGGGCAAAGAGCATACGCAGAAATGAAAGGTATAGATCCGGTTAAAAAAAACTAAATAAACCGAAACCGAAATAAGCATAGAGAAAATAACAGTAAACTGCAAATAAAGACTGTATACCTCCAGATCTAAAAAATGACGCAGCTAGGGCTACCGGAAACCTTTTCGCGTGAAACGAAAGGGGTTCCTCACTGGAACAGATGCTCCGAACACAACAGAGCAGTCCTCTCGGCCCGAAAGCAGTCAGAAACAGCAGATCTAGGAAACGGCAGTCGGATGCAGTTCTACCGGCTTCAGATTTGGATCACCAACGGATGCGGCCCTCAAATAGCTCTGATACCATGTAGGAATTTACAGGGTAAGTTCCTCAGAAAGAACACCAAAAGGACACCGCTCACAACCAGATCACAGATCAATACACCAGTATTTTTGACGTGGTTAAAACCCTCAAAGAGGGAAACAGTCCACGGCCTGCGCCAACGTGGCTACTACAGGCAATTTATTAATCAAAGAATGAAAATTTACATAAGCTTCTCTCATGTACGGATTACCCGAACAATGACCCTCCATGCGCTTTAAATAGAACTCATGGATCAATCGGGTGTCAAGCCACGGATCAAGTGTCGGTAATACCGAGGAGAGAGTGAACCGTCGGATCACTACATATCGTGACCGTCGGATTGTAAGTTACAAAATGTACAACGGTAAAGAAACACACTTTACCTAACTCTATACCTAACTCTATACTAGACCAAGTTGAACTTAACTATTTCCTATGTGTCGGAATATCCTAACAATACTTTCACCTATACGTTGAATCCCTTGAGAATATTCCAGTTGTGTGTTTATCCTTCAAATTTTGCATGTGCGTTTAATTGTTTGCATTGCCTTCTACGTAGACCATGAGGAGTGAGGTGGGGTCCTCCAAATCTTTCTTTAACATTAGACTTCAAACTTTGGACAATATTTCAATCACACATTAAATTTTTTCCTTTAGAAATTCGTGGGCCTTCAAAATTTTCACATGATGCCCCTTTTTTGACTTGATTGTTGACTTGCATAAGTTGGCCTCCAAGGTGGCTACCATGTCATATAGTTTGTCCCCCCACTAACCTTTAATATGCACCGCTTTATTTTTAACATGCTGAATTAAATAAAATTATTGAACTATAGCCATATGTAATTTTCTCATGAGCTCAATGTGGGACCATTTTGACTTGTTACTTGGCATTTTGAGTTTGACTTGAGTTGTTGTTCATGTGATGGGCCCCATATGGTTTTCACATCATCTTTGACCTTCATTGAATTTGCCTTGCCAAAATTTGACTTATTTTGACTTTGGAAAAATTTAAAAAAAAATTCCAATTATTAATTTTTTTGAATTTTTGCCATTGACATTAGGAAAATCAGCATTTGAAGGACTATAAGATGTTTTTTGACCTTCAAAGTGGGTCCTAGGATAATGTTGGACCTTTGAGGATGAATTTCGAGTAGTCACATGCCCCAAACATTTCATAAAGCATCTTATTTACATCATTACATAGAAAAAAAATTAAAAATCTCGTTTTGTGGGATATTCTTAATTATTAGAAAACCCTACGTAGACCTAGTCAAATTCCATGAAATTTCAGAGATGACCTAACATGGTAATATAGAGACTCTAGACACTAAGATGCGTTAGGGGCTCAACCTTGAAGTTGTCACCCCGGCTTTGGGGTATGCGGTGAGTGAAAAAACCTAGAAAATTATTCGCCACTAAAAAGCAGGAATAATTAACCAAGTAAAAAAAACACTCCAAGGTGTACTCGCTTGTTGATCGAGTCCCAACACCCTAGGCCTGTTAATTAAAAAATCTCATTTTGTTGGATATTTTTAATTATAGAAAACTCGATGTAGACCTAGTTAAATTCCACGAAATTTTAGAAATGACCTAGCATGGTAACATAGAGACTCTAGACACTAAGATGCGTTAGAGGCTCAACCTTGAAGGTTTCACCCCGGCTTTGGGGTATGCGGTGTGTTAAAGTTTCTAAGTTTACTTAGTTAGAAACCCTCCATGCACTTTATCTGATTTATTCCTACCTACTTGTTATTTTACTTAACAAGTTATTTACAATGTAAATACTGAAAATAAACACTAGTGCATGCTCAACATATTACAGATTATCAACAAAAACAAACAAAAACAAACACGCCATATGACACCATTATTTTTGGACTAATGTCCCCGGAAAAACCCAATGTGGGAAAACTAGTGCAGCTATCTAAGTGTTTTCTTATTAAGCAATATCATAGTACAATCTAGGTGCCGAAACTAGCCTACCCAACAGAGAATTTCCTTGGCAGTAATACCTCTCAGTCTCTGACAAATCTCCTGGTTGAAACCCCAGATAATCCTTCTAGCAGCTACTCAGCACAAATCAGCCCCAAAAACCCCAGTGTCAGACTCTCTCTAGAACACGTCATCCCCTCTCTATCCCACGCTGGCCCCGCGTCACCCCCGATGGGTCTGCGTTATCCCTGGGATGCCCTACATCAACCTTCTAACCCTCTGCGTCAGCAACACTGGCCTCTCTGAGGCCCTGCGCAGCTCCCGGCTGCCTCTGCGTGAGCCCTGGCTGGCTTTGTGTCACTCTCCTTGGCTACTGCACTGCTCTCCCGACACTATCTCTGCCTCTCTGTCTCTATGTACTCAGATGCCCCTCAGTTGCATCTCCCGATCACTAATTCTATCTCTCTTGTAAAAATTTCTCATTTCCCACCCCAGTTTTCAGTTTCACCTTATTTCTCCCATATAGTTAAATGCCTTTTCCCATATCCATACATTCAACAACTGAAAAAATAAATTTTTGCTGAAAACACAAACTCTGGAAATTTTACAGAATGCTGGAAAATGCAGAAATAAAAATCAACAGGTACAAACAACCATTTAACACATTTAAACACAGTGATTTTTTGTCAAGGTGACACTCGCAAAACCCCCTACAACTCTTGGGCAAAACCAGTTCAAGAGCTCTTTCTTATTTCTGAAAAATGCTATTACAGTGAGAAATATTCAGCAAAAATCAGCAACCAAATTTTACAACTTATCTCGTTTTCCGTGCCTCACAACCAACTGGAAAATACTAGCAAACAGCAAAACAGGACAGCAATAAATACTGTACGGCCTCCTCGATTTTTGTGCCCACTTTCAGCGTTAAATGTTGTTGTACGACTTGCAATAAATACGTTGTACGGACCTCGATTTGCGTGCAGAAAAACAGCAATACACTGTACGGATTTCCTTGGAAAATGTGCCAGCAAACTGCTCCTCGATTTCTGTGCAAACTTCTCCTCTATTTCTTGTGCAAACAGCTATACGGATTTATAGAAAATCGTGTCAAAATCTGTCTTTCACTGTGTGCTAACTCAGCTGTACGGATTTGCTAAACTGCTGCCTTGGAATGTGTGCCAAGCTGCTGTCTCCTTCTCCTCCCTGTCCAGAAATTTCCCTTGCTCTCTTGCTCTCCTTCTCTCAATCTGCTCATGAAAGAATGAATGACCTTTTCCTCCTTGTCCTCCTTTAATCTAACCCTAAGTGATTTTTGGGTGATCCCTAAATCCAATAGCTGAAATAGATTGAGATCTAGGGCTAAGATTAAATGCTCATTTAAATCTCACTTTCTATTTTTTAATTCATCCCACTTTAATAAAGACCCAATTAGTCATTTATTTCCAAAGTCACGTTTTCTTTCTAATTTTACATTGACTTTATTAAAGTCACTTTAAAATTAGACTTTAGTAACTTTATCACTTAAAGTCACTTTAAAATTAGACTTTAGTAACTTTATCACTTAAAGTCACTTTAAAATTAGATTTCACTTTATAAAAAATTATAAAGTCACTTTAGGAGAAAAATTAAATTCTTTTGAACACTTTTCCCTAGGCAAAAGATCAAAGCCTTAGGGAACCACCTGTCCTCCAGTACCAAATTTCAACACTCCCTCTTACCGAGGAAGGTGTTCCTCACCACACCCATCTTGTCTCTGAAGTAGACATGCTTGCCCCGTGGTAAGGCTTTGGTAAGAATATCTGCAACCTGCTCATCAGTGGGAATATACTCAAGCTTCACAGCTCCCTTCAAAACATAGTCTCTGATGAAATGATATTTGATCCCGATATGCTTTGACCTGTCATGAAATACTGGATTCTCCGTGAGTTTAATGCATCTCTGATTATCACAGTAAATCACTGAAGGTCTCAACGGCTGACCAAATAAGCCAAACAACATCTTGCGAAGCCAGATGGCCTCACAACTAACTAGACTGGCTGCCATATACTCTGCTTCCGCTGAACTCAATGCTACTGACTGCTGCTTCCGGCTGAACCATGACACTACTGCCGAACCCAACCCAAAACAACACCCTGAAGTGCTCTTCCTATCAGAAGCACAACCTTCCCAATCAGAATCACTATAACATGCCAATCTCACTCCATCCCCCTGCCTGTAATCCAGACCATAATCCACTGTCCCCTGCAAGTACCGTAAAATGTGTTTTGCAGCCACCCAGTGAACCTTCCTAGGTTCACACATAAACTGACTCATCGTGTTGACTGCAAAACAAATATCTGGTCTAGTGTTGACCAAATACATCAACGAATCAATCAGCTGCCTGTACAATGTGGGATCCACCAACTCAGAATCCGAAGCATGAAGCTTCTTCCAGTTGGTGATCATCGGTTTCGACATGGGTTTACAATCCTCCATGTGGAATCTGCAAAGGATGTCCACAATATACTTCCCCTGCCCCAGGAAGAAATGCCCCTCCCCCTGCCACACCTCCAAACCCAAAAAGTAATGCATCAAGCCGATGTCCTTCATCTCAAACTCCGCCGCAAGATCTCTCTTGCAGTGCTCTATGAGTCTCTCTACACCTGTAATGACCAAGTCATCCACATACAGCACCAGAATGAGAAGCTCCTCACCTATCACAATATAGTAAAGGTTCGGATCTGCCTCACTCTTTGTGAAACCCATCCCCTGCAAGTATGTATCTATCCTGAAGTACCAAGCTCTGGGAGCTTGCTTCAGGCCATAAAGGGCCTTCTTCAGTCTGCACACATGGGACTCCTTCCCCTGCACCTCAAAGCCCTGTGGCTGCTCAATGTACACCTCCTCCTGCATGAAGCCATTGAGAAATGCAGTCTTCACATCCATCTGGTGGATCTTCCAACCCATCTCTGCTGCTATGGATATAATGGAGCGAATCGAAGTATATCGAGCCACGGGAGCGAAGGTCTCCTCATAATCAACTCTCTCTACCTGGGAGAACCCTCTAGACCTCGCTTTGAATTTCTCAATGCTACCATCTGCAGCATGCTTTACCTTGTAAAGCCATCTGGAAGTAACCAGGGATTTGCCCTCAGGCCTCGGCACCACCTCCCAAACATCATTCTTCATGATAGAAGAATACTCCTCCTGCATGGCCTCTCTCCAGACCTGCTGGCTAGCTGCCTCCTCATAGCTAGAAGGCTCAGAGTCAAGGATGTTGGTAGCCATTGCCATATAGCTACAAAACCTCTCAAGTGGTCTACTCTCTCTGACCGACCTCTTAGGCTCAGCAACAGATGTGGCATCTCTCAAGGTGTCCTGAAGCCACTTGGGCTTCCTCTTCCCTGAGTGCACTTCTCCCATAGGAGAATTAAACTCCTCCCAATCATCATCAGAAGCCTGAACTCCTGACTGTCTGTCTGTTGTCCTCCTGCCTGCACCTGAACCTGTAGAAGCTGAGGTGCCGTGTGAATTGTCGATCAGTGGACTTCCTAGTGAACTGCTCTGCATGCTGCCCGGAGCACCACCCCTCTGGCTCGGCGAGCCACTGCTCACTGACAGACCTGACAACCTCATAGATGTACCTCTTGATCCTCCTGATCCCTGCCCACTGGATTCCTGTGACTGACTCAACTGCTGCTGAGGGTCTCGCTGATCCAGATACTCTAACTCCCGTGATCTCCTAAAGGCCCTGTCCTCCTCGAACTTCACATCCCGCCTGACAACAACTTTCCTCTGTGCAGGAATGTAAATCCGAAAGGCCTTTGAGGTCTCACTGTAGCCCACAAAGATACCCTTCTCTGCGGTGGGCTCTAGTTTGGTCCTCTTCTCCTTGGGTATGTAGGAGTATGTAATGCATCCAAAGATACGAAGATGACCAATATCAGGCTTCTTCCCAGAAAAAGCCTCCTCGGAGTCATGTGCCCCAAGGCACGATGCGGACTCCTGTTCTGCAAATAAACAGCTGTGTTGCAGGCCTCTGCCCACAAGAACAATGGCAACCCCTAATCATGTAACATGGCTTTGGCAGCCCCTACGATAGATCTGTTCTTCCTCTCCGCAACCCCGTTCTGCTGGGGATTGTAAGGAACAGTGAACTCCCTCCTAATACCTGCCTTCGCACAATAGTCAACAAACTCTCCAAGGGTGTACTCTCCCCCATTGTCTGACCTCAGGGACTTGATCTTCCGACCTGTCTGTGTCTCCACAAGAGCTCTAAACTGCTGAAACCGCTTGAAGACCTCACTCTTGGTCTTCAAGAAATAAATCCAGGTCCTCCTGGAGTGATCATCAATGAATAAAACATAGTACTCATATCCACTCAAGGAAACATGAGACATCCGACCGCTCACATCGGAATGAATCAAATCAAGTATCCCAGTCACTCTGCTGTCACTGCCGGGAAAAGGGGATTTCGCAAACTTGCCCATCACACATCCTCTGCAAGTATCAAAGTGATCAGTACTGAAATCTAGCGCACCTGTAGTGATCTCCCGCAATGTCCTCAAGGCTCCATGATACATATGTCCCATCCTGCGGTGCCAAATCTCACACAACTCAGAACTGTTAACTCTGCTGTCGATACTACTGCTCAATGCCACAAGGGATTGGAATGCAAACTTGTAAACCTTTGCATGGCATACACCTATCACTCTAGCTGAATCAACTGGAGTGCCCTTGGGATACATCAACACCTGTCCTCCCCTGAACAGTACCTCATATCTTCTGTCCTCCAAATCTGATACGGATATGAGGTTCTTCCTCATCCCTGGCACATAAAGAACATCTGTCACCTTCAAGGGAGGTTTGGACTCCCTCTGAAATGTCAGTGTCCCCACCCCGACTGCTCTAACAACTCTGTCATCACCGAGTACTACCTCTATATCAGTGCCACTCTCTGAAAGCTCTGAGAAGTACTCACGGACTCCTGTCATGTGACGTGAAGCCCCACTGTCCACATACCAGATACCCGAAGATGCTCCGCTAATCGAGGGAAAAGCATGCTCCCTCTGAACCTGTGTGGCAGGTGATCCTGCACTAGAGGACTCATACACAGTGAACCCAAACTCCCGGTCAAAACGAACTGCAAAGTCCTCAACCTCTGCTGAAGCTGCCACGTTCTGGTTCTTCCCCTTCTTCTTCTTCTCCAGACACACAATTGCATAGTGTCCCATCTTTTGACAATTCCAACACTTCACCTTGGAATAGTCCTTCTGTGTGTCACCCTGTTTACCTTTACCTTTGCCTTTGCCCCCACCATTGCTTCTCGAAGCCTGCTTCTTCCCTTTGCCTTTCTTGCCTCCTGCCGACAGTGCTACATCCTCATCCTACTCAACTGGCTTGGCTGCCCCAAGCTGACCTTTCCTGATCTCTGTCTGAATGCAATCATCCCAAAACCTCTCCCATGTGGGAAGGGTCTCACGTGCACAAACCCCATCAGCAAAGTTCATCCATGAACGGGGGAGGCCATTCACTGCAATCCACACCAACTCAGTGGGTGGAATGTCCTCTCCAACTGCTGCCAACTCATCTCTCACATTAGTAATCTTTGTGAGATATCCAGCTGCACTATCATTACCCATCTTAATAGTCTTCAGCTTCTCCTTCAGGACCATTTTCCGGTTCTTATTGGTACTCTGGTAGAGATTGGACACTGTTGTCCACATCTCATGGGCATTTCTTTTTCCTCTCACATGAGGAATGCAATGGTCTTTGACTCCGTCTAGAATCAACCTCTTACCCTTGTTGTTCTTTTTATTATACTCAGCCAACTGAGTAGCATCAGTAGGCACAACAACAGGGTTCTGTGTGGTATGCACCATGATGTCCCAGACTTCTGCCTCCTCAAAGATACTCTGCATTCTCTCCTTCCAAACGCTGTAATTTGTATGCCCATCCAACCTATCCTCCACCCTCAATCCCAATGACATCCTGCTGTCCTAAAACTGAAAAATAGCACTGCTGTAGTAAAGATAAAACTGTTGTTTGTGAAAAATCAGCTTGCTAGAATTTTCTGAGTGAAAAATCAGCAGCTGTAATTTTCCTCCTTGCTGTCCTAAACTGCACTTCAGCGCTCAAGCTTTGATACCATGTAAAAATTTCTCATTTCCCACCCCAGTTTTCAGTTTCACCTTATTTTTCCCATATAGTTAAATGCCCTTTCCCATATCCATACATTCAACAACTGATTAAAAAAAAAAATCGCTGAAAACACAAATTCTGGAAATTTTACAGAATGTTGGAAAATGTAGAAATAAAAAATCAGCAGGTACAAACAGCCATTTAACACATTTAAACACAGTGATTTTTGGTCAAGGTGACCCTGGAAAAACCCCCTACAACTCTTGGAAAAAACTAGTTCGAGAGCTCTTTCTTATTTCTGAAAAATGCTTTTACAATGAGAAATCTTTAGCAAAAATCAGCAAGCAAATTTTACAACTTATCTCGTTTTCCGTGTCTCACAGCCAACTAGAAAATGCTAGCAAATAGCAAAAATAGGACAGCAATAAATGCTGTACGGCCTCCTCGATTTTCGTGCCCACTTTCAGCCTTAAATGTTGTTGTACGGCCTGCAGTAAATACGTTGTATGGACCTCGATTTGTGTGCAAAAAACAACAATACACTGTACGGATTTCCTTGGAAAATGTGCCAGCAAACTGCTCCTCGATTTTTGTGCAAACTTCTCGATTTCTTGTGCAAACAGCTGTACGGATTTCTAGAAAATCGTGCCAAAATCTGCCTTTCACTATGTGCTAACTCAGCTATACGGATTTGCTAAATTGCTGCCTTGGAATGTTTGCCAAGCTGTTGTTTCCTTCTCCTCCTTGTCCAGAAATCTCCCTTGCTCTCTTGCTCTCATTCTCTCAATCTGCTCATGAAAGAATGAATGACTTTTCCTCATTTTCCTCCTTTAATCTAATCCTAAGTGACTTTTGGGTGATCCCTAAATCCAATGGCTGAAATAGATTGAGATCTAGGGTTGAGATTAAATGCTCATTTAAATCTCACTTTCTATTTTTTAATTCACCCCACTTTAATAAAGACCCACTTAGTCATTTATTTCCAAAGTCACTTTTTCTTTCTAAATTTACATTGACTTTATTAAAGTCACTTTAAAATTAGACTTTATTAACTTTATCACTTAAAGTCACTTTTAAATTACACTTTAGTAACTTTATCACTTAAAGTCACTTTAAAATTAGATTTGACTTTATAAAAAATTATAAAGTCACTTTAGGAGAAAAATTAAATTCTTTTGGACACTTTTCCCTAGGCCAAAGATCAAAGCCTTAGGGAACCACCTATCCTCCGATACCAAATTTCAACATCTCTTAGCAAACCCCGCTCTAGAGAATAGAATGACTGATCACTCTGGTGTGCTCTCCAAGTGACCCTCAAGCCTCCTCTTATACTTTTCTTGTTGACATATCAACGGCCGAAATTAAGTCCCTAATCAACGGCTAAGATTAGATTTGGCTTGATCCATGTCTTTTGGACCATTCTAACACAGATTCATATTAATACACATTAATATTTTATTTTCCCTAAGTTTAGACTTAGGGACTCCATTAAAAATATTAATTATTTTAATATCTTCTGATCTGTTTAGAATCTGCCCAAACCCTTTCTGGGTATTGGAGATCTCATGTGCCCCAACCTCTCCACCAAATTTCGTGGCTAGAGCACATCCAATGCTACCCCAAATCAACACTCCCTCTTAGCGAGGACTGTGCTCTAGCAATACTCCTCACTGAGTATTACTCTGATCATTCGACATCGGTACCTGTGCTGATGCTAGGCCTTCCTGCCCAACATCCTCTGCACTATTGCATCCTATACTATTGCCCATGGTTCTGCCACTGCCACTGCTGCATTTGTACGACAGATCCCTCTACATCCGTGCTATTGTTGGTCCTTTCTCCCAGTACTGCATCCGCACTGCAACTCCTCTCATCATGTTGCATCGTGTTGCCCACTGCTGCATTGCAACTCAGTTACTTAGAAGTAAGTAACTGATCTCCCAATCTGACCTCCTTGTTTGGCTAGAGACACCCACCGATGTGAAGCTCCCTCTGTCGCTGACAAGTGCTCCCTCTCTGACCTCTGCGCTGCTGCAACAACTCCCTACATCTCGCACCATTGCACACCTCTGTGTGCCATCCTGCATTGGTGCAACACTCTTGTTCCTCTCGCATTGTTGCAGCCTGCTAGCCTCATGTTGTCTCGGGACTCCTGCACTGTAGCTCTCTCTGCTGCTCCATCTGCATCGTCTATACCCACATAAGAGTCCTACTACTCCTCGTCAAGGCTCCCGTAGCAAGGTCTAATCCAAGAGGCTGGGTACCTTGAGGATCCTGCCCCTCATTGTCCGTAGTCCGCCTGACTACAGCTCGATGTCTCCCCACTTCTGCTCAAGTGGTGCGTCTGCACTCATGGCACAATCATCGTCTGTCAAAACTTCCTTCTCTACCCTTGCTGGCGCTGCCTTAGTCTGAGAAGACTCTCCCTTACTCTTCTTCCTCGGACACTGGGTCACATAATGACCCAGCTCCCCATAATGAAAGCACTTGATCTTGGAGAGATCTTTCTTCTTCTGCTTTTCCTGCTTTCCCTCAGATGATAGGGCCACATCTTCCTCCTCCTTCTTGACTTTGATCCCCTTACTGCTACTACCCGTCTTCAACTGTCTTCTGATCTCTTCCTAGCGAAGAGCTACCCACATCTCGTCCCAAGGTGGAAGTGTCCCTCTACCCAGTATACTCTGGACAAATACTTCCCAATCTTCTGAGACAACATTCAGGGTTGTCCTCACCATCAGCTCCTGATCCGGTGTCACCTCTATAGCAGTCAACTGATCTCGGATCTCATTCAGTCCTCCGAGGAAGGTGTCAATCGGTTCTCCCTTCTTCATCTGATACAACCTCAACTGATTCTCAAGCAGCATTCTTCTCTGCACAGAAGTATGCTGGTACAACTTCTTGAGAGCCTCCCACATCTCAAATGTCGTTTCCTTCTCGACTATGTGTGGTACAACATGATCCTTGACCCCATCTAGGATAATGCTCTTGGCCCTCGCCATCGCTTCCTTGTACTTGTCATTATCATTAGGGTCGACTGGGATAGCTATTACCTTCAAGGCGAAGTTCTTGACACGATTCTTGTCAAGTACGAATAAGATTTTGGCCTTCCAAACTACAAAGTTCATTGCTCCGTCCAGTCTATCCTAGTCTCTTACTCCATGTAGTGCCATGATGCTCCTCTACTTCCCTCTTGGAAGTTCTCTATTCGACTCCTCTGAGTCTCTACTTCCCGTCTAGAAGTTCTACTCTAGACTCCCCCTGAGTCCTGATTTCCCTCCTGGAAATCCTTCTGTCGCTGTCGAGATGCCCCATACTCTGATCGTCTTGTGCAACCGCACCATTGATTTGGGTTCCTTGGCTAGAAACCCTCGGTAGCAACTCCTCTGGCCTTGCTCTGTCAGGAATTGTTCTGACTACAGTGTCTCACCAGCTCCACTCTGCAATATTCTCGTAGCCTTCTAAACCCCAGCAACCTGAAGGTGAGAGCTCCTAGACTCTGCGCAATCCCGGCACCAGCAACCCGGCCTCCTCAACTAACTACGTCAGCCCTCCCAGCTACTGCGTGGCTCTGCGTGAGGCCTCTTTTGCCTTCCTTAGCCTTTGCGCTGCCTCTTCTCGGCTCACCTTTGATGACGCAGGCACTGCGTCACCCTTCCTCGTTGCTGCTCTACTAGAAACAGCGTCTATCACCTCGCGACAGCGGTTTTCTGCTGCTATTGCTCCGCCCGGCTGATGTCCTTTAGTCCTCCTATGATTTGCAATCACGCTCTGATACCATGTTGAATTTTCTAAGTTTACTTAGTTAGAAACCCTCCATGCACTTTATCTGATTTATTCCTACCTACTTGTTATTTTACTTAACAACTTATTTACAATGTAAATACTAAAACTAAACACTAGTGCATGCTCAACATATTACAGATCAGCAACTAAAAGAAATAGAAACAAACACGCCATATGACACCATTATTTTTGGACTAATGTCCCCGAAAAAAACCAACGTGGGAAAATCGGTGCAGCTATCTGAGGGTTTTCTTATTAAGTAATATCAGAGTACAATCTGGGTGCCGAAACTGGCCTACCCAACAGAGAATTTCCTCGCAGTAATACCTCTCAATCTCTGACAAATCTCCTGGTTGAAACCCCGAATAATCCTTCTAGCAGCTACTCAGCACAAATCTGCCCCAAAAACCCCAGCGGCAGCCTCTCTCTAGACTGCGTCAGCCCCTCTTTGTCCCACGCTAGCCCTGCGTCACCTTGGATGGGTCTACGTCAGCCCTGGGATGCCCTGCGTCAGCCCTCTGACCCTCTGCGTCAGCAATGTTGGCCTCTCTGAGGCTCTGCGCAGCTCTCGGTTGCCTCTGCGTGAGCCCTGGCTGGCTCTGCGTCACTCTCCTTGGCTACTGCACTGCTCTCCCAACACTATCTCTACCTCTCTGTCTCTCTGTACTCAAATGCCCCTTAGTTGCATCTCCCGATCACTAATTCTATCTCTCTTAGCAAACCCTGCTCTAGAGAATAAAATGACTTATCACTCTGGTGTGCTCTCCAAGTGACCCTCAAGCCTCCTCTTATACTTTTCCTGATGACATATCAACGGCTGAGATTAAGTCCCTAATCAACGGGTAAGATTAAATCTAGCTTGATCCATATCTTTTGGACCATTCTAACACAGATTCATATTAATACACATTAATATTTTATTTTCCATAAGTTTAGACTTAGAGACTCCATTAAAAATATTAATTATTTTAATATCTCCTGATCTGTTTAGAATTTGCACAAACCCTTTCTGGGTATTGAAGATCTCATGTGCCCCAACCTCTTCACGAAATTTCGTGGCTAGAGCACATCTGATGCTACCCCAAATCAACACGGTGAGTGAAAAAACCTAGAAAATTATTCGCCACTAAAAAGCGGGAATAATTAACCAAGTAAAAAAAAACACTCCAAGTTGTACTCGCTTGTTGATCAAGTCCCAACACTGTAGGCCTGTCACATGGCTTTATTCATCATGCTAGTAACATTTATACAATATCCCTATAGGGCTGCAGAATCTGAGGACTGAATGAAGAAAGACAAAAAGAAAGTGGCTTAGAAGCCTTGATGAAATCTAGAACTCTGTAGGTGCAGGAATGCTCTGACATATCCTTGGGCATGGAGTCTTCAAAAAAAAATCAGGTGCAACTTTAGCGGTCAACAATAAAGCTTTTGTGCTTACTAGAAGGAATCTTTCCTTGAAATAATCCTTCAAAGATGAACTTCAAAAGGATGTCTATTTTAATGAAAACATGTAATTACATTTATTAGGAAACTCATTAACATGAAAAAGCATAAAAGACAGTAAGAAACCTTCCCTCAAATAATAGGTTGAAACAAATAAGAGGAGGTTGGGACAAAATTGATATCCTACAGCAGTGGATTGCAACGTGAGTGTTAGCACCTCGAAGAAGAAAAGTATTCTTTAAGATAGTGGATTCTGTAAAAGAATTAGAGGGACCTTCTATTAGGTGTGTAATAAAATTTCTGACAAAGAATAGGTGTGTCATAAAGTTTAAATAGGGAATTGACCAATAAAGCTTTTGTGCTTACTAGAAGGAATCTTTCCTTGAAAGAATCCTTCAAAAATGAACTTCAAAAGGATATCGATTTTAATGAAAATATGTAATTACATATATTAGGTAACTCACTAACATGAACAAGCATAAAAGACAGTAAGGAACCTTCCCTCAAATAATAGGTTGAAACAAATAAGAGGAGGTTGGGACAAAATTGATATCCGTTATGAATATAATACATAACAAGTAAAATAAATAAAATTAATGTAAATATTAAATAATCAAATATTGGTTATGTTAAATAGTCATTAAGTTAAGTGAAAACACGAAAGGACACCTGCTTAGGTATATATAGGTGGGTCCTCATTGTAACATTCATCACTTATACTTTATATATATATATATATATATATATAAATAATATTACAAATACCTTTTGTGTATTTTTACATTCAAGTCTACAAGCTATCAGTTTTTATGCTTCAGTGGTATCAGAGCCATGGCACACAATATAATCATGCGAGTCTTTGAATGTTGTTCGCCGCACAATGTGCCATTACGTTCACATCCTAAATGCATTGAGCAGTTTAGTAAAATTCAAGAAGCATTTCAGCGTTTAGAAAAATCATTTACAAAAGTTAAAGCATGTCAAAAGGAAATCGATAATAAGGAAGGAAATAGCGACAGTGAACAAATGAACCTAGGCGAAGCAGGAGAAGCAGATTTTGAACAAAATAATGATAATGAGGATGAAGAGGAGGTCAATGAGGACTATCTTGACAAACATGAAGATGAAAATGATCTCAACAACGATTGTGATGAGAAGGATAGTCAAAGTGGGTATATGAAAACTAGAGAAGAAGACCACTCAAAATCCAAATCCAATTGGGAATATGAAAAAAAGAAGTAGCTTATCTTGTTTCTCATTCGGATCAAAATGAGCTTACAGAGTCCCCCGAAATCCCATGGACCTCCAATGGAAAAACGTTGGCTGTCATACAACAACAACAAAATTTTGATTCTAAACTTGTCCCACATGCAATTCAAACGCAAGATCTAGATATTGAAGGTATTGATGGGAGGTCTGTTAAGGGTAGAATCTGTAAGCTGCAATGCATTGTAGATAATTTGGATTTGATTGAAGACTCAAGCACCTGCAACCCAATTGCTAGATCATTGGATTTTTCTGAGATTATTTCCAAAAACAAAGCAGATCCTAAGAGTCTGATCAATTGGGACAATGTTAAGATTCATATTGTTGAGGTTTTTAAAAGGGAAAAATGCCCTGATTTGAGTTGTGTTGTGTCTCAACGTGTTTTGCTTAGGAGTTCCATTTCAGAAAAGGCAGGGAATGAAGATGAAGATATGGATAGAATTGGAGATGAAA
This sequence comes from Pinus tabuliformis, assembly GCA_031772625.1. NCBI lineage: Eukaryota > Viridiplantae > Streptophyta > Pinopsida > Pinales > Pinaceae > Pinus > Pinus tabuliformis. Next base: position 40,446,146 of record CM062818.1, read on the forward strand.
TTCTTGATAGGCTTCAGCAAGAAAATGGTGAATTCTGGAAGGAAAAACCTGCATGGCAGTTGGTTTTAGGGTTTTAATCAAGTAAGAAATGCATGGCTTTGGTTATTGTTTTTGATAGTAGCCATCGTTGTCTTCCATTATCTGTTGTTTTGGAGCCCTTTACTGTCCATGTAGGCATGCTTTATATTTTGGATTCAACTACAGACCTTAGAATTACTAGAACTTCTCCATTCAAAGAAGCTATTGGGGATTTTTCTCAAGAAAATCCTAATCATGTTGAAGATTCCAATTCTCGTGTACAAGAAAAATCTTTCACAGTGGACCATCTTGATCATCAATCAAGTTCAATGGATCAACATATACATCAGCAACCACAGAGGGAAGAATCTTAAAGCTTTCCATGTTCATTCTGAGCTTGATGGTCATGATATCAGAGTCCAGCAAGCCACAATGAATGATCTTGGTATGCAAGGACCCCCGATGCATGTATATCCATCTACTGATGTCAGGCAGGTTAGTCCTATCATGTCAAAAGAATTTCCTCATCTCAACATCATCAATGACTTGCTCGATGACGAACATTATCGAGGCAAAGCCCTTAGAGCAACGCTCCAACATCCATGTGGCCAGCATTTAAATCAACACATTCCTTTTCCTGGGCTTGAAAGGAGAAATTCAGGTCATATTACAGCCCGTCCAACTAGGCGTGTTATTGGTATAATTAAGCGGAATTGGCATTCGTACTGTGGGTCTCTAGAACCAATGCCTATGCCTGCAGGTGGTGGTGGAATTGTCAACATTGTATTTGTATCTACTGATCGCAGATTCCAGGGTTATTGAAGCTAGAAAGCTATGTTGGGTGACCCTAGATTTTATTCTGACAGAAAACTCTCTGGAAAAAGCGATCAACTTTTATGTTTTTTTAAAATAAATTTAGAACCTTATGTCGATGGGATAAGTGTATAACCCTGCAACGAACACCTCGAAAAGGCTAGCACTGAAAGATCCTCATTGTGGTCGAATTTCAATCTTCTCCGCGGAACTGATATTCCCAATCTTCGCTGCTACATGGCGTTTGCTACCTGTTCTTCTATTGGACATATCTACTTTGCCAGCGAGCATGACGAGCATGGCAACCATTTGGCCAACCACCACTGTGGAGAACACGCTCAGCATTTTCCGCTGCATACAAATGTTGTCCACCACCGTGGAGAACACGCTTTGCAAAAACCGTGGTAGTGAACGAAGAGTAGCTGACCACTGTGTCGGGTATCGGCCAATCTGTGGAGAACAAAGCCTGTCTTGAATCTGTAAAAAGGTCAACGAGGCAGGGTGACTGTTGAATGACGTCGGTTGGGTGAGTACGGGGTTTATAAAAAATTGATATATAAATTATATAATTACATATTAATTATAACTTATATATTATAACTTTATTATATATATATATATATATATATATATATATATATATATCCAAGGGAATATTACTGATGAGCTACATGACGAGAGGATGGCCAGATTATATACATCGACATCGAGACGACAGACACTAAGTGAAGAAAATCCACAGCATTAAAGCTTTGAGGACAAAGCTTCTAAAGGAAGGGGCTATGTTATGAATATAATTCATAACAAGTAAAATAAATAAAATTAATGTAAATATTAAATAATCAAATATTGGTTATGTTAAATAGTCATTAAGTTAAGTGAAAAGGCATGTCTAAAAGACATGCCCAGTCACGAAAGGACACCTGCTTAGGTATATATAGGCGGGTCCTCATTGTAACATTCATCACTTCTACTTTTTATATATATATTAAATTATTATTACAAATACCTTTTGTGTATTTTTACATTCAAGTCTACAAGCTATCAGTTTTTATGCTTCAATATCCTACAGCAGTGGATTGCAATGTGTGAGTGTTAGAGCATGGAAGAAGTAAAGTATTCATTAAGATAGTGGATTCTGTAAAAGAATTGGAGGGACCTATTAGGTGTGTAATAAAATTTCTGACAAAGAAATTGAAGCAAAGTTGAAGGTAGCTAAGATCTCCTTGTGACCATTTCATGGTCTCACAAGTTTCCATGAAAAGCTGAGAGACACCAAATGGCTCACTAGCTTTGTCATTAACATAAGCATAATTCTACCATTAGGGAACAACATGTTGATTTAAATACAATTGAAAGTGAAATATTTTCACTCAGGGTAAAAGAAGAAATCACTGTGGGCCATCTCTATGACTACACCAAAGTGTTGGTGAACCAAGCCTTGGAAACAATCTCCAAGATATCTTGAATACACGGTAGCTGGGACAGTTAGGTCCAATAGAATGCATGTACCACAACTGGAAGCGACTATTTAAACAACTTTCTGAAGGGTTCAAAGATGATGGGAACTTGCCACCTTTTAATTGTGTAAGTAATAACCATCTGTCACATCCACTATTTTGTTTCGTCTAGCTGTGTCTTTACAATCGGTAAATATGTGTTTACACAGTAAATATCAGGGACTGACTACTTCTTCTCCTCGCTTGTCTCCCAGATTTCCCGAATATTCCAGGTCCATCAGTGCCCCATCCTAGCTCCCACAAGCAAACACTTTGAATTTTCATTTAAGTGTTAGTCATAGGAATTTTGTTGAGGCCTTTAAGCCCTATTGTCCCTGACAGTGTTAAACAATTCATCTTGGGAGCACACTGTTTAAGTTTGCTTCACCAAGAACTATTCAAGTCTCCTTTAGCTTTTATGGTTCTATCTTGGTCGTTGACAGATTGGAATTTTGAGTAGATGATTCTTTTCAAACTCATTTGATTAAAAATACAATAATATTTTAAACTTCATTGGATGATTTATGCCATCCTTTTTGTTTTCCCCTCTTGCAAAGTCATGGTATTTCTTGTTGCTTATATTACGTTAAAGGAGGCAACAAATTTGTGTCCTGAGTAAATCTACTTATCATAGACTCTTGCTACTGTTTCTTATATTTTGTCAACGATTGAAACTGCCTAGTCCTCTCTCAAGCAGCACTATGGGTAAAGAAATATCTGAATGATTTAAGAATCACACATTTCTTTGAAGGCAAAGATCCTAAGGGGTTTCACTATAGAGCACTCACCCGTCCCATCCATAAAATTTGCTAAAGAAAATATGCATTTTGACCAAGAGGAGTACCAACTTTATAAAAATGGAGGAGGGCATTCTTGATTTCTCCCAGGAACCCCCACAATGCTGATCCTTTTACCCAACAGAAAAAACAGATCAACACTCTTGAAGGGTATTATTAAAAAGCCTTGTCGATGTCACCACCCTTCTATTATGGTTGCTCCATCATGCTTGTTGACAAAATATTTCAACCATTGGGGGTTAAAATGCAGCTCAAGACTGGGTAGATTGTATATAGCAAATAATGCACTGTATGTGTGTTAACCAATACATCTGCCCATATCCAAATAGATTTTTTGGTCACCCACATTTCCTCTGTGTACCAACCATTGAATTACATCAGAAAAGGGTGGTATCTTCGTTCATGTTGTTAAATTATGAAGGTAGGATCTTTGAACCATGTAATTCATCATTGTTTCATCAAGCATGTCTTCCTTAAAAGATTGATGAGTCTTTGCACCCAGAGATTCATTAATCCACCGTACCTTTCTTTGAACATCTGGATTTGGCTAAAAAAGAAAAATCATTTCCTAAAGTTTCCACTGGACCAGCAAACCCCTTATAATTTTTTATGATCTCATTATTGTATGTTTTTGACCATTTCCATATATCAACTCTTCCCTTGTAATAAAGATAGACTTCAACATAAATTCCTGTTACTCTGAAATATATACTGGTTCTTCCTCCATTTTCCCCTAGGTAACAGGGGTGATAAGGGATTCATAAGGAAACCCTAATGACTCATGAGCAAACCCTAGAAATTTTCATAAGCCTCCCTCACAGTAGCAACACAACCAATTTACTTATCTCCTCAAAGTAGACTCTGATTATTGACTACAATATATCATATGGATGTGTAAACAGTATGGTGTACAGTACAAAGCTACAGGATAATAACAATTAACTTCTGTGGCTGAAATCTTTGAGGAATATTACCTGAAACCCAGGGATTTCATGGCCAGCTTACTTCACCTTAGAAAATATATTGCAGTTTAAACATGGAGTATTACATGAGAAAGATGCGGAAGTAAAGTTTCTAAAAGGTACCATAAGCTCAAGACACTCAAAAAACTACCCTATCTAAAGGAACCACAAGAAAAGCATTATATAACACTCTTGAGTCTTAACCTACATACTTACTATTGATGGAGACATTCATTCATCTTCTTTGCCTGTTCTCTACAGCTCCATACTACAGAGAATGTTCTTCCTTGTGCACATTCAGAAAACAATGCAACATAGTGATCACACTCCTTGAGAGCTCTTGCCTTCATTTTGCTGCGAAGGGCTGACAAACATTTTCAAGTTAGACTCGAAACACACACACACTTTACATGTCCCCCAACATATAATCTCATAAACTTTATTTTGGGTTACGATTTTAGAATTTATTTTCTTCTTTCATTTTTTGTATTAGCAATACAATATATCATCCAACAATGACAAAGAAGACATAAAATGTCTCAAAAGAAAAAATATGGCAGTAATAAAAGATTCTGAAATTGTGGACAATTAAGAGATCTCAGAAAAGCATGTTTTTAAAAAATTGTAGCCTAGATGTCCATTTTATATTTCTTTACTGTCAGTTGAAATTCAACTGCCTTTAGAAAGCAACAATCCAATGCTAACATGCCAACAAAGAAGTACCTAACTGGCTGCCGTAGTTGCTGAGTGACTATTAAAGATCTCTGAACTGAAATCAAATGTTTCCTCCTTTGCCAGGCTAACCTTAATCTCTCAAACTTCCATTTTCACATTTTTATATACCTATAAGGGTGTGTGGCACTGTGGACACACACAGCTAACATATGGCCCTTATTTAGGCTTATACTGTATAGGGTTGCGAGTATTGATACCAAACAATTCTCAGATGATATGATCATATTTAGCATATAACAATGAATTAGGGATAATGAGGAGCCAGATTTCACATAAGATGAATGGTCAGCCCTTTGTGGAAAGTGGAAACCATAACTTTGAAGAATTGCAAATTTGCAATACTCCACAGGTAACATTTCAGACAACTCGGGACTTATCCATACTGCACTATCACTAGTGTTATTCATTCTGCACAATATTCAGTTTGCAAGTTGAACCAAGGATGTGAGACTCAGACTCAGGAAAAACTACTCAAGCTTGGGACACAACAAAACTCAGCGACTCAGTGAATGTCAGTTCAAGACAGCAAAACTTAGCAAATAGAAAACTTTGAAAAAAAAACTTCCAAATACGGGAAATTTTGAGTTTTGCCAAGCTTCTAAGGCAAGTTTGGCCCCTAGTATTTGCACAAAAAGACTCAGCAAGCCTCACAAGTCCCCGCTGAGTCTCACAACAGTTACTTTTATAGCTTCTGATAAAGTGTACATGACGTAATTGATTATTGAATTATGGAAAGTAAATGTGTTGGATCAAAACCTAAGAACACTCCTGAATAGTTACAAAAATCCAGACGGAATAATAAGCAGACTTGATTTCACCACCTTTGTGGGGAAATTTTAGGTATAAGACCTTAGAAACTGCAGGAGACATTGAGGTCTAAAGGCTTTGCTGCATCTGGCATGTTCCTATCTCAATTTCCACATAATCACAGCAAACACCCACTCTGCTGGGAGCGTGTAATTGTTTAAGAACAGGGTCATTTAACACCTTCATCTGAAGCAATGGTTGAGGCTAAATTTGTTAATTATAAAGATGAAGCGCTGTAAAATATACAAATAAAGTGCTGCTCTTTGAGATTGATCCTACTCCTTAATTTTACCAAACAAGTGAAAATGGAACTTTATTATGATTGCTTCATGTGAAAAACTCTGTTCCATCATGTGCAAAAAATTACAACTCAACTCAGATTAATTAGCTGAAATCAGTGCCAGTCCCTTGTATTATGAGCAGACTTCACTTTGAAAATAAAGAAGATATATCTAGATGTCTATCCAAATCTCTAAGTGGAGGACTACAGAGGAATGCAATTGAAATGATGGAGAAGGTGCTTTAGTGGGGCAGATCAGCAACCTGATTGGTGTAGTGAAGTGGTGAAAAGGAAATAAGCCCTATTATCAATCAGCTAATGAAGCTTTCTGAAAATTAAAACGTATGTTAAAGTTTTTTTATGTTTTGTAGGGAACTGGGTGCTCTGTACAGTTATGTAATTCTGTCCTTTTCAATTTTTAGGGTTAACTATTTTGTTGAGATCACTGTAAGCTAGCCTCCATTTTGGTAGAATGGAACATGACTTTGAACATTATTGTTAGTGAATAGTCACATCTTGCTCTATGTATATGCAAGGATTTATACAGAAACATGCTTGCTTGTCACATATTAGTAGACATATCACATAATCTATAAATATGTTTATCTTGGACATGGTTTTGTCTTTGTGGTAGATAGTTGACGATTCTAGTGCAAAACTAGAATGTGCTGAAGAAGTGAAAAACCAAATACCCAGACAAGCAGAAAGTGCGCAACATTAGAATGTGCTTAAGGAGGGAAAAAAACAAAAACAGGAAGAAGCAGAAAGTGCACAGGAGGATAATGCACAACTTATGAGAAGTGCACGACTGCAGAAATAACTTGCAGTGAACTTTGGGTAGGTGACTACTACAATGTGCAGAAAGGAACTGCAAAACTTTGAAGAAACCATTGAGAAAAAAGAATGATGAAAAGCTATGCAAACAAATATTGATTCCATTCAAAAAATCAGATATGGGATTTGGTAGACCTACCTGAAGACAAGAATTGATAGGCTGCAGATGGGTGTACAAGACAAGTACAAATTAAATAGCACACGACACAAATCCAAGGCAAGGTTGGTAGCTAAGGGCTACACATAGAAAGAAGGTATTGAGTATGAATCAAGGTTGTGAGAATCAGACTTGGAGAAACCTCGGCCAACTAGGGACTCCCCGGACTCCCCAAATTCCGCAGCTCATTTCAACTCAGTTCAAGACTGAATGAAGCTTGGCAAATAGAAAAAGATGAAAAAAAATCCAAATACTGGAAATTTAGAGTTTTGTTAGGTGAGATTCGTTGAGTTCCATTTTCAGGTGAGTTTCGCCCCAAGTACTTATTTCCGAAGAGACTCAGCAAGACACACGAGCCCTGCCAAGTTTCACGATACTGATAAAGGTAATAATAGGCTGATGTGATATAGGCTTCATGAGCAGTAAAATGCAGTTTCAAACCTAGAGTAAAAAGCAACAACAACATTTCTATGTAATGTCCATATTTATTATGCCATGCGTTATCCCTCATATTGCATGAGAGGGAAATGTATGATTTTCATAACATGACAGATTTTCAGGAGTAACTTACAGGGATGATGATGGACTAGAGATACACAACTTTCGTTTTTACTTGGGGATGGTACATCTTGGTTGGGCATATCTATGGTTGTGGATCCTTTTATTCATCTTGGTAATGGTGGTTTGTATGGTGGCTCAACTTGATGCATGGTTTTCTTTTCATGGTTATACTTGATGCTTAGATGGTAATGGTGATATGTTCCTCGGTGCTATTTCTGCATATTGCATGCTTTATTTGATGGATCAGCTCACATGATGATCATGCTAGTTCCTTGCTTCATGTTCCTGGCATATTTTGATAGAGGCATGGTCAGCATTGACATGATGAGATGTGGCTCTTGTAGAGAAGCACCCTAGTACTTTACATGTCTATTCTACTCTTATGATGATTTTGGCCACAATAGGCAACTATTTTCCTAGAGCGCTCACCTTCGTGCCTTGTTTTGGAGCACCCTATGGTTTTGGTGAGAGTATCATGAGATGAGTTTTGTGACACAAAACCCAAGTAATTAAGATGTCTATTGTGTTCTTACAGTGATATTGGATGTAATAGACAGCCATTTTTGTAGAGCACAGACCTTCTTGTGTTCTTACAGTGATATTGGATGTAATAGACAACCATTTTTGTAGAGCACAAACCTTCTTGCACTTCATGCATACTAATTGGTGTTTTGATGGAGCAACCTAGGGTTCCAAGCTGGCATTCACATGGTTCATGGCATCTTAGTCACCAGGTTCGAGTTCGAGTTCAAGTTCGGCGACCATGAAATTCGAATAAAGTTCGGCAACTAAAATTTTGTCGATAAAATTCGACATATAGAAATTCGAAAAAAAAAATGTATATTAAAGATAGATATGCATATGAGAAATGGTATGGCAGCAAGTCCTGTGAGCAACCATTCATAACTGTTCAAAAAATAAAATACATCTGAATCTTAAAATAATTCAATCTTTTAAAGATAGATTGGCATAAAAAATATACAAAAACAGTTTTAAAGAATTTTCATTGTCCATATGACACATGATACATGAATACATCCACTAACACATACAAATAGATATTCTTTTGGCAGTTCAATGAAAAACTCTGCATTATAATTTATAAGATACAAAGACGGTTTAAAGTTTAAACTTTAAAGTAGCTTGGCAGTTTTAGAAAATTGTTCATGCAAAAACTAAACTAGAAATCTAAAACAGGAGCACAAGTTTTATTCTTGATGTTCCTGTTGCCCACTTGTTATATCAAAAAGTTCTATGTCATCAAGAGCAGTATGAGATGTGAATCTGCTAGATGCTTCAGCACCAGATTCATCAGTGAATTCCCTGTCAGTGTTTATGTCACTATCAATGTACAAATCAGCATCATCCATTGTTGCATTTGGAACAGGATCGATCCACGGAGTAGAAGAATTGGATGACTCTTTAGCCACATTCTTCAATGCCAACTACAAGTTACTACGAACATAAACAAGATCTTCTAATTTTCTAGATGACAATCTATTTCTTTTTTTGGATTGAATGTGGTCAAAGGAACTCCAATTCCTTTCACATGTTGATGCACTTGTTCCCTGGCTTAAGATACGAATTGCAAAATTTTGCAATTCTGGTGCCCCTGAACCATAAAATTCCCACCATAGTGCTGGATCACTTCTGCTCCTATCATACTTTGCTGATTTTGTTCCAAATAATCCTTCTTCTAACCTGTATGCTCTCAACTGACTTCTGATCAAGCCTGCAATCTCTGGATCTGGATTTAGCTTCTCAATAGACTGGATAAGTCCATTCATGATTTCTTCGTCCCTATGTCTTGGTAACCCAAACAATCTAGGGTCCAAATAGCATGCTGCTACGTGTAATGGACTCTGCATCATCTTCTATCTATGATCAATTAAATCCCATATCTCCTTGTAATCAGCTTCCACATTATCAAAAGCAGTTGCAATGGCCTCTTTGCAACGATCAAGGCTTTCATAAACAAAACCCATACAAGGTTTGTCACCATCAACCATGCGGAGCACATTAACAATTGGGCCACAAATTTTTAAAACCTTGTTTGCATTTTCCCAAAAGCCATTATTGAGCACTATTTGTTCAACATTTTTCCCCTTAGTTTCTTTTGAGAGGGTAGATCTCTCCCACTCAGTGTTGCAAAAAACAGCTCTTAGGCTCGCTTTTTCCTCAACAACTCTTTTCCGAGTAATATAAAAAGTGGCAAACCTTGTATCACAAGGCCTCAACAACTCTTTTGATGCATTCTTCCTGTATATGCTCAAAGTGAGACGATGGTTGATGATGAAGTTTGAAATTGTTTTGGCTCTTCGGATTGTTTCATTGACCCAAGGAAATTTGGCTAAGTCATGCAACATTAAATCCAAGCAATGAGCTGCACAAGGGGTCCAATAAATCTGATTATATTTTTCCATAATGAGCTTCCCTGCACCAACACAATTTGATGCATTATCTGTAACAACATGGACAACATTTTCCACCCCAACCTCTTGAATCGCTTCATCCAAAATTCCAAAAATAAATTCTGATGTCTTCACTCGATCCATTGCATTCACTGCCTTCAAGAAAAGCACCCCTTGAGGACAATAAACAAGCACATTGATCAATGGGCGATGACACAAATCTGACCAACCATCACTCAAAATTGTGCATCCTGTAAGCTTCCAGGACTCTTTAATATTAGCCAACTTTCTTGTCACTCTGTCTTTCGCTCTCTTTAGCAAAGTTGTCCTTAAAGCTTCAGATCCAAGAGGAACATAGCCCTTCCCAAAATCAATGGCCTTTTTAATTACATTTTTAAAATATGGACTCCTCGCCACATTAAAGGGAATTGCACATGCATAAAAATACTCAGCAACAACATCATCAACTGCCTGTTTCTCAACAGGTTTCCAGAATTGATTTAATGTTTTCTGCCCACCTGTTTTTGCTTGAGGAGCTGTAGAACTTGATCCACCAATGTTTGAAACTGAATTAATGGTGTTGGAGGAAGACATGGCAATCTCCCTCTCAATTCGCTGCCTCTTATTCAGCCTTTTCTGCTTTTGCATCTGTGAATTGGAATGGTCTTTCTCCACTGTGGCTTTTTGTTCATCGGTGATCTTAGTGCAGGCTTCAACACCACCTCCACTTCCATTGCTAATACCGAGAAGGTGATCCACTGCTCTAGTCAAAGTGCCAGTGAAATTATGTCCACACAGCTGACATGAAAGATTAAAACCATCTTTTTGGACAAAATTCCAAGCTACAGCAGTTGATTTTGGGGGTGCCATTGGAATTTAGAAGTCTGAAATGTCTGGCACTGCAATGTCTGAAATGTCTGCAATTTTTTTTGAAATTACATTTTCGTTAGTTAGAATTTAGAAAAAGGAAAAGTGATTTAAAACACTTTGCAGTTTGCACACATATTTATGCTTTTGTATCAGTATGTTTCAAGATTTAGGCTCACAGGCCTGTAGGCTGTAGGCTGTAGCCTGTAGCTATTACACGAATATATAGCTCTATGTAAATATAATGCAGTGAATTGTTTTCTGGGCAAATTCCAAGTCCAGCGTTTGTTACAGGCTGGCGTACACACAGAACCTTGATTCCTGAACAGGTGTTATATTGGCTGTTGTTTTGATGGCACAGTTATACTGCTAAATGTTCTTATCAGCACTTTTTAATTTACAGTTTTACTGGCAGTCTGGCAATTGGAATTTGGATGCATCATGCAATAAGTTAGTAACAATTTGCCACCAACTTCTGTTTGCAATGCCTCTTCTATTTTATTTTATTCAAGGAACAAGACTTCAAGGGTAATAGTTAGGAGATAGACCCCTTACTAAGTTACTTCCATATCATCTACAGTTTCTTAGTTGTCTTTACTTGGTGCCTGTAAAAGCCATAGCAATATAGAGCTAGGAGAACGTGTGGCAGAACTCCTTTTCGAGTTGGAACCAAAAAATGCAGCAACCTATGTTCTGCTATCAAATATGTATGCAATTGCTGGCAGATGGAATGACATTGAAAGAGTGCGAAAAAAGATGAAAGCCAAAAGTGTAAAGAAGAATCCAGGTTGCAGCTGGATTGAAGTCAATAAACAGGTGCATTTTTTCATTGTAGGAGACAATTGATGCTAACAAACACAGGAAAATTATGCAAAGTTGATAAACTCATTACAGAAATGGAATCAGGATATCTGCCCAGCAATAGATTTATTTTGAGGGACATGGAGTCTGGAGAAACAGAAGGAAAAGCTTCTGTCACCAAAACATGAAACATGGATTTGTATTTGTCATTAATGGGACGCCTGTTAATTTATTTCAACTTGTGGTGATTGCCATTACGCCAAAAAAAATCCCGTCTTCAACATCGTTGATCGAGAGATTATTGCATGGATGCCAATTATTCATATAATTTCAGGATAAATGGTGTCGTTGCGGAGGTTATTGGTGCACAATAATGTGGGCTTGGATTATACTAATACAATACCCTGCATATTGATAGTTCGCCATAAAGTTTGAAGTTTGAACTCCTACCTGAAGGCTGAACCGTGAACGATGAGCCCTTGTGAACTTCACACTGCACAGTGATACTGATACGCGTCGGCAGGCTGGCAGCTGAGAGTCGAGACGTTGTAGAGTCACGAGTGTAGAGTCGTTTGCAACTTTGCTGTGACTAGAGTCTGGTAGTGGTGAGTATGGAGTCTGGACCGCCAACGAAATGAAACCCTTCGCACAAGTTACAACCAAACAATGCAACAATGAAACCGGCGAGCAATAAAACCCGTGGGCCACAACCTAAAGCCTAAAACGCGCGAAAAAAAAAAACGAATTTAATCGAACTGCATGCGAATTTAATCGAACGTCAAGCGAATTTCATCGAATGTCAAGAAATTTTGTTCGAGAAAAAATCGAATTCGGCTTGAAATTCAAGTTCGCCATAAAATTCGGCGAACTCGAACGAATATGTTCGTTTCTCATTGAAATTCGCCGAATTTCGAATTTAATGGTTGAAATTCGCCGAATCTGGTGACTGAGCATGGCATCATACCTCTTGGTGAGGGCACCCTGAGATTTTGTGTCTATCATGGTTTTGTGATGATATTTGATAGAATATACACTTGACCTTGGTGAGTGCTCAACTCTATCATGGGTTTTCAAGGCTTGGCATAACATTCAACTGATTTTCAGTGTTTGGATGAGGACAATTGACATAGCATCTATTGATGAGGGTACCCTAGGGTTTGAGGTGCCTATTGAGGTCTTATGGTGGTAATTGATGGGATGTACATTCGATCTTGGGGAGCACTCCATTCATCATGGTAGCACGGATGAACTACATTGCTAGATCGCTTGGCTTCTTAGTTGTATGTTGAGGTTAGATTACACCTTATGATGACTATACACCTAATTCTCGTGGAGCACTCCCTACCTTGCACACATGTGAAGGAATGTTTCATGGATTGAGGCTATTTACTATTGGATAGTAATTGTTGCACACATACGGAGGTTGTTGTGGCCATTGATGACTTGGCCCTTGGTTTATGTTGTCTATTCTATGTTATTCAACCTCCAATCTTGAGATCCACTTCATCTATCTTGATATATGGATAATTACTTCACTATGGAGCCACATGTGCCACTTGAAGGGTTTATTTTCACATTCATTGAGGTTGGTTATAGTATTTATGGTCCAATTCATTTGAGTGCTCCATGTATTAATGGATCTATTACACTTATTCGTGATCATGATGAAGGCATTCACTTGAAGAGGTCATGTTGCACATGTTCCTCTACTATTGGTTGAGGGCATTGTTACCCACCACCTATGGGTAGTATGCACAGGAGAATTTTTTTCTCCTAGTGGTCCTCAGTCAATAGCCAGCAGCCCCTTGCAACCCCCATATAGCTCAATGTGCCATTTTCTCCACCACCTGAGCCAACCATGTGGTCCCTCACCCATCTGTTATAAATGTATATTTGAAGGTGCGCCTCCCAACCCCAAAGGTATCCAAAGGTATTGCTTTTCATTGGTATAGTTGAGCAATTTACCTTACTTGTCATCACACTTTTGCGCATAAATTGGTGAGGGGATTCGGTGGAAAGAGTGGGTTAGGCTTGTATTCTTGTCTCCAATGCTCGATTTCGTGGTTACCCTAGTATCCTAGTCCCGTGGGGTCTCCTTTACTGACCATTTGGCTTTTGGGCTGGCACTACATGGGAAATCCCAATTTTGCTTGTGTCGTCCCGCTTCCTGATACCACCTACATCACTACCGGTCCACTCATTTTAGCCCCCATTCATCTATTTTCCCATTCGGGTCCACATGTGTCCACTGGGTCCACATAGGGTTAGCCTCCCCTTCCCATTGTCCACACCTTGGGCCGGGCCTATAACAATGCCTCGAAGGTTGATGCAGCTAAAAGGAAAAGAAAAAGCATAATTTTGCCGCTCTCAATAGGAAATGTACCACAAAATGCAAAAGATGGTCGGGACATACAAATTTAGCATGTGGGCAAAAGCCAAACATGAGCTCTACCCCTTATCCATGGCCATCACCCTGGTTCCTATGGGCCCTAGATGAGACTAGTGTTTTTAAAACTGGCCTAACTAACCGGTTACCGATCTAACCGGCTGATCAACAAGGCCACTGGTTGGAACCGACTGAAAAACCCGATCAGGAAAGCAATGTGGAGAAGTTTTGGCCCTAACCGGCCGGTTTAGGACGGAACCAATCGGTTTGTAGTCAAACCGGCCGGTTACCTGCCATGCCAGCCTCCACCATTTGTATTGTTGGATTGTTTGTGGGGATCCTATCTCTGACATGATTGGCTTGGAAATGAATTGTATGAGGATGACCAGCATTCTCTCTCATCACTTGAACCATATATGCATGAGATTTCAGATCGAAGGAAGAAAAGTGTGACGAAGGCCTTGTTGTAGCACCCCATGTTTCTATTGAATAGTATGCATGTCATCATGTCTCAAATGAAGCATTGTGATGATGAGATACACTTGCATGAAGGCAAGGGTTTGGTAAGTCATATTCCCTTCCAAGTTTCTGAATTTAGTAATGATTCTTTTGATGATTTGGAGAGGGTATATTTTGTAGAACCCTGAAGATGAAAACCTTTTAGGTGTTATCGTTCCCTCATGTCATGAAGAGCATGACAGCCAAGAGGATGAGGATTTTGACACTTTTTTTATTGTAAGGCATATATGGCATTTGTATTACTGGTTTGTTTGTGGAGATCCTATCTCTGACATGGATATTGAGAGTTTAATAGAGAAATGTCTAATTGGCATACTCAATTACTCCAATTCCAATTAGCATCAAAGACCATCCCATGAAGCACAGAGAAAGCATTGTAGGGTCTATCTTTGATGATCTCAAAGAGACAAACATGGTGGAGACAGGTGAACCACTTTTCATTATTAATGAACAACCATATCTTTTCATTGTGGTGATTCAGTGCAAGAAAAAGGGTTTTTTTATGGCAATAAAATTGCAAACCAAACAAATTGTTTAATTGAATCATTGCTTATGTATTTTACTATTTTGTCGATGATATGTATTGCACTCGGTGCCATTTTAATATATTCACCTTTACATGGTATATAAATGAGCAAACTTTGCATATTTTGTCTCTATTGGCTTGGAATCGTGGTTTTAAATCTTAAAAATAGTTTTGTTTCATTAAAAGTTAATTATTTAATGTATTTTTCTAAAACCGGTTCATTTAGACCTAACCAGTCCCAGTTCGACAGGTTCCGGTCAGTAAACCGGTTCATTAGGTGGATCGGTCCAGTCATTGGTTCCAGTTTTAAAAACATTGGATGAGACCCTCTCTTTCATTAAGGAACCCATGATTGTCCCAACCCCCCTGGTGCGCGATGAACCGCCCCACCTTAAGGGGGTATCCACTACTACATATTACACATCATGCTCTCATCCCCTAGAGCCCTAAGCAGTTATGATGAAAACTCAATAGAAGGCAAAAGGCATATGAAAAAGGGTGGAAAAACAAAGGTCGAGACCACAATTTTCTCCCTCCTACACTCATTTACACAAGTGTGGGCTTCCCTTATCATAGCTAGCCTTGCACCTTGACATGTGGTCTGGATGATTCCCCTAATCCCCAATCCCCACTCCATTCCATTATTATATCATTTTCCACCTACCACTTAAAAGATGTACCATGGACATGCCAACCCCTTTAGAGGTTGAAACCACCTAATAGGATCCTTGGTTAACCCCCTATTGAGCTTGGAGACACTTGTACATGCCAAAGCCCACTATGGAAGGGCATGCCACCATGAAGTGCCCCATTGATCCCATGACTTATAAGCTTTATTATTTGATTATTCCAATGACTAGTTGTATTGGAGGGCAAGGGGACGCTTTGGATCTTATGCAGGATTGCAGATGGTCTCCATTTGGGGCTTGGTTTCCCTATACAAAGTCCTAGTCCTCCAGAGGGTCACATTGGAAACATCATCTAATGTATCATGTGTAAAGGGGTGAATATTCCTAGAGATTGTTTCTATTGAACATCTCTTGATAAGTCATCTATTATTACACATCGAAGTATAAACTCTTCTAGCAGTTGCTCTCATGCCCTTATTGCCATGCGAAGTTGTCTAGGAGGCTCCTTGATTGGGTGAAGTTATTCTAAAACACAAATTTCATCTTGACTCCATATTCCCCAAAGGATTAGGCATTGATCCTCCATTGGTGATCACTCAAAAGCATATTCTTCTCACCTTTCTCTCTTTCTTTCTAGGCCTAGCCTCCATAGGTGACCTAGGGCATCAATTTTCTCACGATTCACCCATCCAAAAAGTTCGATCTCTTGCCCTCTACTGCATTGTTGTGTCTTCTAGAGGCCCTCCAAATTTGAAGCAATTCCGACGGTGGGATCTTGAGATATTTCAAGCCCTAGCTCCGAGATCGATTCTTGCCCTTGGTTTCCCTTGGCTAGTGACCTCATTGGGATCGTTACTAAAAATTTCCCCTTTGATCCCCTCAATTAGGTCAAGCACACCCCTGACTAGTCAACTCCACCCCCTTGACCTAATTTTGGGTCCACTTGGTCCCGTGTGGTCCCACAACTTATTGAAGCTAATTTCACAAAGACCACTTGGAAACCAAGTTTCCACAAGGATTTCTAGGACTAGTATCTTCTTTGCAAGTCTTATCTACAAACCCTAGCCCTTGAAATCCCCTTGGCCCTTCCTAGAGAGCCTTACACCTTGTTTCTCAAGCAAGCAAACCATACAATTGAGTCTCTCTTGTGAATAGGCCTTAGGAATCACTCCTTATCCTTTATTGACCCATTCATCTAGTGATTCCCTTTATACTGCGTCTCCTCCCATCGGTGAAAATCCGTAAAGAGCAGGGATCCTTAGCTGAGATGAAAGTGGCCTATTGCTCCATTGTTGCCCTTGACCTAGTAGTTGCCCTTTTAGGATCCCTGCTAGTTTGAGAGGTAACAGTTTGGAGTTGTTGTCGGGGACACGAGACGTGTGTCTTGCTCCTCACGACATTACTGACATATCATTTTGGCGACTCCATTGGAAGAAAGAAGCCCTAATACTTTCGCAGAATGCAAGAGCCACAAAGGAGTAACTTTGCTACATTGGAAAGGGTTAGGGTAATACAATTTCTTCTCTATTCTCCCTTTCCCTTTTGTGTTGCTTACCTTCAAGATGAAAACTTATGCACTTGATATCAATCATTGGATTTGTAAATTGTTGATATTTCTAGCAGACAACAGACTAGAACAATTTTTCTTTCAACGATAACCACTTCCAATGATTTATTAGCATCAATTACATATACATAAGAAAAACTTCAACCATTAATCACAGTAGAGCAGTAGAAATAACCATGAGACAATGAGACAAGAGGCATAGAAAAGGCACAAAAAAGAGGCAAAACCCACAAGGGGAAAACCGAGAAATCTTTCCTTATGAGAGAGAGTCCATATTCATCAATCCATCCAAAAACAAGAACATCAAAATAAAAACTAACTACTACAAGAGAGACCAGACCTCCCACAAGTGCCAAGCCACATCCTTGTCCATCCTTATGTTTTTCATCCTTTTCTTCCTTCTAATTTCACTAGAACAGAGATCAAACTTAAGATGATTCGATGTGCAAATGAGAGGGAGAGCTCTCATATTTATACTCTTCAAAGGGAGTTGAATAGATGCCTCCAAGGGGCCAGACCGACTTGACACTTGTGGAGTCATGAATATAAAATCAAATTTTCCTTTTCCTTTAACAATGAAAATACCGCCCACAGCTACTAAATTTCCAACACTCCCTCTTAGCCAAGGAGGCATTTTTCATTCTCTCTCAAGATCAATATCCCAACGAATCCATAGGTATCTCAACAACAACCCAAGGGAGAGATCAGGTATACAAGTCTCTCTCTCTCAAGATCAATTTGCCCAACCAATCTAGAGGTCTCTCAGCAACTACCCAAGGGAGAGATCAAATGTACGAGTCTCATCATAAAGAAAGATACATAACATCAAATACATCCCATCAATCAATATCATTCATGATGCCAAACTCTCCAACCATATGCAATGGTTACACAGGGTCCATCTCCCCGACCATAAACAAGGTCTCTCAATCCACGACCTAAGGGAGGAATCCCTATCTCGATATCAATCTCCCTAACTATATAGTCTCATGGTCCACGACCCAAGGGAAAGAACTTCATCCTTCCCGACCAAACCATTGGCTTCTCAGTCAATGACCCAAGGAAGGCAACTCAAGATCAATCTCCCTGACCAATCCACTGGTCTCTATCCAACTTCCCGAGGGAAAGATCACAAAATTAGTGTCCCCAACCAAACTCATTGGTCTCTCTATCATCATGACTTAAGGGATCACTTAATGCCTCAGAACGAAGCTCCCCGACCAGACTCATTGGCCTCTCACTCAACTGACATAAGGGAAAGACAATATTCCCGACCATAATCTATGGTCCCTCAACTACAACCCAAGGAAGATTCATGATGTTATGCAATCAATGCTCCCTCTCCAAGAGGGATTTTCAATCATTCCAAGCTTCTCATAGAAGCAAACACTAGCAACCTGCTCAACAGCAGAAAAGTATACCATGGTCGAATCCAACAGGGAACAATAGGATTGAACAACCAGATATTTATTCAGCGTCAGTCGTAGCTTCTCGCAGAAGCAATTTTGAACAGATAGTTCAGTGAGCCAATCAGAGAGAATCAACCAAGTCAGTAAGAGAGTCTTGCAGCTTCTTCAAATTTTCATCATGGAGATGTCCATGGACTCGCAATCCATTATGCCAAATTGCAGCAAGGAGTTCACCAAGCTCACGCCTTTATGAAAATAATTCCCTCTTATATTGGACACAGAAGTCCTCAACCCTTGTCAGAAACACATAATCAATACATAACAGAAAATTTATGGGCTCATCTTCAACAGATTCAGATCAGCATTGCTCTTTAAAACTTCTTGCCATGCTTCAATCAAGTTGATCGTGTCTGCTCCCTCTGAGTCCAAAGCTTCATTCAATATGAGTCTTCTTGTCACAAGCTTTGTTCTTCCAATCTTTTAATTTATTGCAACAGCCTTGACATGCTTCATCATGTATCTGCAATCCTCACTTAGATGCCAAGGAAGAACAAACACAACCAAGTAAGATATACGAGGACAAGAAGAATAACAACAATAGTAATAATTTAAAGAAAGATACAAGATACTTGTCTTTTGAGAACATGTCAGCGCCCTCTTAATCTTATACTTCTTGCATTCAACTTGCAAATCAACCTCATCCTCAAGATGTCATTTCTTCCAGGAGCTAGGGTTTCCTCTTTGAAGTGGAAGCAATCAATTCATAAGTAATATGCTTTCTTCTCCAACCCTTGATAAGGCTATCAATTGTTTAACTAGGGTTTTGACTCCAAACCCTAATAACTAAAATTTAGTCTAGGGTTTACAAACCCACTCATCCTTATATTCTTTTCCAACTTCGACACTCTCAATTCCAATATCAAGATTATGAGTGATCATTTCTAGGGTTTTGTCCATAAACCCTAGGGCAACCCTGTTCAAATCCTTACTAGGGTTTTTACAAGTCCAAAACATTCAATCTTCCAAACCCTAGATTTTGCAATCTCATCAAATCTCAAATCCTCAATAATACTCTGATCAGAGTTCAGGCTTTCAAGGGGAGCTTCAACCTCTTATTATTTCTACCTTGCTTAGCAAATGGTGTAACCTTGACATCCTCGCATTTATTTCCAATGCCCAAAGCTACATACTTGCAAAGATCTTCAGATCAAGAAACTCTCTTATCACAACAACAGCATCTGATCTTGCAATAAATTCCATCATACAGGTCTAAGGTTTATACTCAAACATTCACGCAAGCTCTTAGTTATTTAGGACATTATCAAGAGAGGCATTGGTCTTCAAGGCAGGTGACATCTTTAGACTTAGCAGACCTTCGTAAAAAAAGTTTCCAACCCTTATTCAATACTTGAGATTCCAAAACAATGTCTTGACACTAATTTTTTCACTTGCAAAATTGCAACTTGTTCATCTCTTAATGGTTCTTAACTAGGATACTGAGCCACCCATCACTGTTTGATTGCTCTACATGTCAGTGCCTTTCATAATTTGATTTCAAGCAATTCAACATATTTATGCCATCAGAGTTTAATACAACTTTTGTTCTTTTCATAAAGACAATAGCTTAGATATTGGCACTCTGGGGACTGCTCTGGCTCACCAAGAAGAGGTTGTTGGACCACATTCATATATATGGAGATTCAAAGTCTCTCATTGATGGCATACTGGGGCACTCTAATTTTGCACCCCCAAACCTATGTTGTTGGTTGGATCATATCAAATCTCTAAAACTGTCATTCCATATTTTAACTTTCCAACACATCTACGGGGAATTAAATATGGTGGCAGATGCTCTATCAAAAGAAGGTCTTAATGTTGTTGTTGGAGTCTTGAGATACAGGTACATTGAGGATGACATAACCAAAGACGAGGGCATGATTCCTCTCCCATAGGGTATAGTTTGGTCATTTTATGGTGAATATAGATGTTTGTTATGGTTTATTCAATATAATGTAATGTTTTGAAGGTACTACATATACTGGGCAATAGAGACATATGGTCTACTTGGGACATTATGATTAGATATGGATGGATATTTCCATTATGTAGTGGTTTATTTTGAACAATATCTAATATATGTATTGGATACTATATTATAATATGTTCCAGTGTTTTTTGCATTTTGAAAAAGAAAAAAAGAAAAATAGCTTATGATGGAAAGAATTAGGTCGGCTTCTTTGCAGTGTAATTTGTCCTTCCTTTATGTATAGAAGAGAGTCTCCCACAAACAATATCATGGTCACACCTTAGATCTGAATCCTTCACGGACTTGTGCCACAGAGATGAGCTCAGACTGAAATCATAATAGAGATGACAACCTTCATAAGTCATCCAGGTTTGATCATTCCATGAGGGGGCTTGAATTTGTCACAGAAATCGCATATGTGATGCCATAGAACTCGTATATGTGATAAAGATAATCAGACTTCCATTTATAAAGAGCAATAAATCTTTGCTTATCCATAGGGGCCATGAGATGACATACCACAGGGAATCTGGATCAATTGCATACCTTGATTGGGCTCAAACTTTCGATCATACCTCAATGTAATATGCTTCATAGACTTCGCATTGTTTACAGGGCTCTTGGTGCCTCAAATCCGCATTGTTCACAAGGCTATTGGAGCCTCAAATCCGCACTTACTGGAGCCTCAATACGCATTGTTCACAAGGTTATTGGAGCCTCGATCCACATTGTTGACAAGGTTATTGGAGGCCCAAATCTACATTGTTCACAAGGTTATTGGAGCCTCAGATCTACACTGTTCACAAGGCTTAGATCCGCAGTGTTTTCCACAAAGAATAAGTGCCCCTGGACTCGCATCATTCCATAGAGATTTATGATTTAGACCTCGCATTATTTCACAAGAATTTGTGCCTCAGAGCTCGCAAATTTCCACAGATATAGGTTCCTTAGGTCCACAAATCTCCATAGGAGATAAGATGGCTTAAACTTTTACGCATATTACAGATAGAGCCACAACTTTCGCATTCCACAAATCCGCAAGGTATGTTGCCTCAGGCCCGCAATGAAACACGTCACTATGTCTTCTACTCAGCGTTCCAAATTAGCTTGAGCGAGGGCAAATGAAGAGATATGTCCAATGATCCCAATACCACTCTTTAATCCTAACTCTGATACCATGTTGATATTTCTAGTAGAAAATAGACTAGAACAATTTTTCTTTCAATGATAACTACTTCCAATGATTTATTAGCATCAATTACATATAACATTCAATATCATCAAGTAGTTATACATAAGAAAATTTTCAACCATTAATCACAGTAGAGCAATAGAAATAACGATGAGACAATGAGACACAGAAAATTAGACCTGAGGCTAAGGCAAAACCCACAGGGGGAAAACCCAAAAATTGTTCCTTGTGAAAGAGTCTATGTTCATCAATCCATCCAGAACAAGAACATCAAAACAATAGCTAACCAATACAAGAGAGACCTCCCACAAGTGCCAAGCCACAACCTTCTTCATCCTTTTGTTTTTCATCCTTTTCTTCCTTTTAATTTCGCTGGAAAAGAGATCAAACTTGAGATGATTTGATGTGCAAATCAGAGAGAGAGCTCTCATATTTATAGTCTTCAAAGGGGGTTGAATAGGTGCCTCCAAGGGGCTAGGCCGACTTGATAAAGGGGGCCGACCTGACACTTGTGGGATCATGAATATAAAATCAAATTTTCTTTTTTCTTTAATGATGAAAATACCGATCATGGCTACAAATTTCCAACATAAATAATCTTTGGTAGGGGTCACCCTTAAAATTGCCTTGAGTAGAGGATTTTAGATATAGCCTCTCCACCATAAAACTTGAGTCTAGTAACCAAATTAGAGCTGCTATAGGGCACATCACCTTGGTTGTTTATAGTCCTAATATTTCAAAAGAACCACACTCTAAAGTTGCATGCATGACCTCATAGCCCAAATAGATAAAGACACTAATCTTCCCTTTCATCAACCACCCCAAAAATACGAAACCTCAAAACATTTCCCCCTTTTTGTTCTGTTGCTAACCTCTCTCTTGCTCCCACTTCATATTGCTGTTTGATTGAGGTAAGAGTGGGTAGCTTGCCTAAGTGGCCCTTGGGGTTTCACAATGTGTGGTTAGGGACTTTTGCGTCAAGTAAGAACCTCGGAGGTAACACTATGAATGAAGAATAAGAATTCAAGAATTTTCACTGAAAAGATACGGGACAAGAACCTAACTATTATTCCTCCTCGTCGCTATTTCCATGCTCTAGCTATGAATTTGCATGCCGTGTAATTTTACACTCACCTCTATCGTGTATTTTAATTTTTGCACTCTTGGACTTATAGTTAGGCGCTATAATGAATTTCTCATAGAAATGGTATTTAAAGATGATATCACATAGAACAGAAGCAACTATAGCCCATGTAGATGGTGATAGCTCACCTAGCAGCCTTTCCTTTTCCTTTTCAATGCCCAAGTATATTGGTTGCAACCAAAAAAGATAGGTGCTCTATACAGTAGATGGTGGTGGAAGGTAGATAAACACCTCGTCCATGTATGTGACAGTGATTGAATCTAAATGGTGCATTGGGTGCATTGAATATGGACATTTGCATAGACCGATCAGTCTAAGCCCAGGGTTGGTATGAACCTAGAGATTTCGAAGTTTCATACAAATGACGGCATACTAAATAATGGAGTATGAGATAGATAATCATGAATTCACCACCTCAAGGTGCATACCAGACCCAGTTTTAGATGGGTATATGTTAGTATACTAAGTGTTAATCGATTTAAAACAGGGGGGAAAAATCTAATGATGGATAGTTGTGAATGCTCAAGGGAGGGGGAGAGGGATGGGCCTTTGGATGGATAATGTGAAAGAATACAAGTTGCTTCGGGATAAATAATTGTTTAAACAATCGGCCCGGAAGCTATAAAAATGCTTTGTCTTCAACATTACCTATTATTGAATCTCAACGACTTGTAAAAGATAAGTGACGAAGCTATTTAATTAAGTTCACCTGCAAGAGAAAAGATGCACAAACGACCACACCAAATCCCATGCGCAATTGATTTTTAGAAGATGTATCATTAAACTACACGTCTATATACCTTCTTCGACTTTCTTCTTGAGATGGTTCTCCCTAGCTTCTTCACGAAAACCCATTCGATCCCCCTCGGCAGATTTAACACTGTTCTAGGTACAGTATGCTGACCAAATCAATATGGAGAATTTATGACTTTCGTACAAAAGCTTCGCAGTTTTTCTCATCTCATTTTTCAACCCAGCAGCGTTGGGATTCATAAAACAGTCGAGGACCATCTCATTCCATTTGATCCAGTACCCAAGTTGGGGCCTTGGAAATCAATGTGTGCCTACCCAGTCGAAGGGCGGGGGTAGTGGACCACGGACTTGGAGAGTATAGGTCACAAATGACTTTTAAGGGTTCATGTGTTAGAAACTATTTTTTAGTGTAAACATATAAAATGGAAATAATACAAAATAAATAAATATCAATGAACCATTTTTTCATTCACAAGAATCAAAGAAGAGGTATATAGTTAAGATAAACATTATATAGGTAAATGACTTTCCAAAGTTGTTCCAAAGATGAAATGATGCTTGTGATCCTGCAAAATAACTTACTTCAACCATTTAACTCAATCCTATAACAAGAAATCAATACTAAATGCAGAAATAGAAAAAAACAAGAACAAGAGATGCATGTGAATAAGAAGTGAAAGGAAGAAAAGTAAATGATACAAAAGGGCTCTGAAGCTCCTGGGATGGCCAAGCCCAAGGAAACTCAGAGTCCTATGAAGGAAACCAAGGTTTAGAAGCTGAACATGACACCAATCTCCATTATTTCCATCAATACAATTACATCCCTGCAGAAAATGAAAGTGGAGTTGCACAAATATGAGTTCTCTCCACAAAAAGACTAATAAAAATCTTCCCCTAGAGGCAAATTCGAATTGGTACTTATACAAAATGATTAGGAATCATCCCCCATGAAAGGAAGAAGTTTTCCCCACCAAAATCCCTTGATTACTGGATCTGGTTCCCAATACTAGGAATCTGCATTAAATGGCAGGGAACACATTCTTAGATTTTCTCAATCATTGGAGCTCCACAATCTGTGGGATAATTCCATAATATCTTGTTGATTTATTATTTAATATTGATCCTCATATAGTAGGGAGCAGGTCCCTAGATTATCTCCTCTTCCAAATCTTCATAATCTGCCCAATATTCTCACAATATTCCACAAAAATAAATAATATTAGGCACAAATATGCAATTATCCATAAACCTCCTAATGCACATATTAAAGTTAAAAATACATTATATAATGTAAAAAGAGAGGTTTAATGTGCTGAAGGATGGTTAGATGGGCCTTAATTTATGTCTAATTTAGAAGCCCATCATACCTACCTGCTAAAAGTGTTGCTCATCCTCTGAGCAACTTAGTGACCTCATTGTGCCTCATTCATGGCCCTGGTGGCCTCTCTCTTATGCATTCCTCAGTCCTTTCTCTTAAGAATCTTGGTTGTAAGTTCTGCAAGGACAAGCACAAAAATGTAGTTCTTTTCATGATTGTCTAATAGTCTTTCAAGCAAAAAAACATAACTTTCCTCTTTGCAAGTGAATTACATTGGCTTATAGATCCATTTCATTCATATCCTCTCCCTTGAAACATTCATTCCATTTTCACTCATTTTTCCAAAATTGTTTGTGCATAGAAAAAATCACAGTGTTTCTTGAGACCATTAGTCTGCCTTCTTCCCCTTATTCAAGATGGGTTCTTGAATATTTTTCAGTTTGGCAAGGTCTTCCACATCTTTTTCCAACCTCCTGATACCTTTTTCCACCATTTGGACACCTCTGAAACCTTCAAAACGCCTTTAGATGAGAACTAAGACATTCTGTAGTAAATTTGTAGCGGTTCATGTAGTACTACAGGAAACCCTGTTTAAACCTGTTTTGAGCAAAAATGATAGTCGGAGCCTAGGGTAGGCCCTCAACTTGACTTTCATGCTTTTCTCCCCTTTCTATAACATCTTTTAGGCCTTGGAAAAAAGCTAAAAAGAGATTAGAGACCTCTTGGAAAGCCTCTTTTCATCACTGCAGTTTGAGTTCTATTTTGATGGTGAATGTCTTCTTGCCTTTTGTTGCCTTCTTCTTCTCTTTTGTGGCCTAAATGATTGCCTAATGGCCTTGGAGTTCTCTGTTTTGATTATGTCTCTCTTAGGCACTGCCATTTTGGGTTTTAACACAATTTGTTCCTTTCTTCCTTCTTGTAGCAACATTCTGCCTTCCTATAGCAGTCATTCCTTCTCTTTCAGGGTCTTCTAACTGTATGGGAGTGATGAGAAATGATGTAGAGGGTTTGGAGGATGATGCTAGGGCTCAAAGGGAGTAGTGTAGGTTTGTGAGAGGATATGCACTATGTGTTTTTTCAAGAAATTTTCAAGGTGAGATAGGTGTAGGATTTGTTCTTGAAAAATATTAATTTTTTCTTATGAAATGGAATGGATGAATGATGGATAGATAGTGGATATGAAGTGGATGGAGGGCTTGGAGTGCTTTAGTGTCTTCGCCTTTGCACAAATTTCCTCTTTTAACTGTTGTCCCCATTCCTCGAAATCATCACCCTTCATAATTTGGCTTTTCCACATTGCATGAGTGAAGGAGTGAGCTGCAATTAACTAGTTGAAGGCAGTCGAGACTGCTGACCCATCCTTAGCTTATAAAACCTCATCTCTCATGCATTGACAACAAATTTCTAACTATAATATACTCAAGAGAAGAGGTCAAGAATATTGCATACTTGTACCTACCTGATGGTTGTTGGAGAGACATGCATGCTGCTGCTGAGTTGATGATCGATCCATGGTCCTTTGGAGGTGATAATTTCCTTTGTTTGCTTCTGCACAGGTTTTCATAGCTTGGTGATTCTAAACCTTTGTCTTCCAGTTACCATGAGCAAGTTATCTTAGTCAAATCCGGCCTTCTTGGAGTGTTAGGCTTGGCCATGGGTGATGTTCACCTTCCCTATACCTTATTCCACCATTAGACACCTTTCCCACACTTTATTTCACCTTTTGTACCTTCCTATAGCTTTCAGCCTATTTCCTATAGTAAACTAGGACTCCTATAGTACTACAGGAAACCTTGTAGCAACTTGTTTAAACCCATATCTCCCAAATGGTATACTAGATTGACTTGAAATTTTCTGAGCATGTTGTCATCATCCTTATGCACCTCCCCATAAAAAATATTTGGCCAATGGATGCACAAATCTCAAGAAAAATTAAAAATGGTTGAAATTGATAAAGGTCGATTTCTTGGAAACTGTACACTGGAATCTGTTGAAATTCCTTGGGCATGTTACCATCATACATATGCATCTCCCCATGAAATATATTTGCAAATGGATGCATGAATATCGAGAAAATTCAAAAATGGTTGTAGGTGATGGAGGTCGATTTCTCGAAAAATGTGCATTTGAATTTGTTGAAATTGTTTGAGCATGTTACTATCAACCATATGCATCTCCTCTTGAAACAACTTGGCAAATGGATGCATGGCTTTCAAGATATGACAAATAAATTTTTTCTCTATGTATTTCTGTTTCCTGTAGTAAAACAAAGTCTTCCTGTAGTATTTTAGGACTGCAAGGAAAATGAATGGGAAAAGTTTGGGAATGATGGGTGGATGGTGGAAATAGATGAGGGTGATGGATTGGCATGGCCTTGGTCCATCTGCAGCATCTGAACTAAAGAGGAGAAAGTTCAAGTTTGACTTCCTTTGACTAGAATTTTGACCAATTTTTTTCTTTTTTCTTTTTTTTGTGCCAGCTTGTTTTTGTTGCTTGCAGATGTTGGAGAGAACCTTCATTCATCAGAGAGATACATGGAGCAAAGACTTTTATTTTTTTTTTCTTTTTTTCTTCTACGCCTACTAGCCGCCTCAATGAAGTTTTCAACTCGTAGGTTTGCCTAAGCGCCTCAAAGGAGGTTTTCACCTAATATTTTTTCTTTTTCTCTTTTCTATTTTTTCAACCCATTAACCGCCTCATGGAAGTTTTCAATCAATGAGCCAATCTCAAGCACCTCAAAGGGAATTTTCACTTAAGATTTTTATTTTTTTCTCTTATTTTTCATTTTTTATTTCTTTTCCTATCCTACTCTACTTGAAAAAACAAAATCATTTACAAGTGTAAGAATACTTCCAATGGAGCCACTTGCATAACTGGATGACAGATAAAATCATGTGTAGGCTCGAAACATATTCTTTGACAAGTACCTGAATGTAAGAGACCAAATGCTTTGACTTTGATGATATCAAACATAGTCGAAGAAGAGGGTATTGTTGCAACTTAGTGATTGTCTAGAACCATATTTCAATATAGTTGTGATGCCCCATATCCACTTGTTGATTTGGATCATCCTGGATGTCTTCTTCCATGAAATTCAAATCTTCTTTTTGTTGATTATTCTCTTGAACAGATAGAGGATCTGATGGTAAACATGAGGGCACTTTCCCAATCTCTGATTCTGATGTCTGCTTTTCGTCAAGTGCAACTCATGATTCTTTGGTCTTCTCATTTGGATCTTCTTTGTTTGCATGTTGTCTTTCAATGATATCAAGAAAATCTTTTTTTGTGATACTCTTCCTGACCTAAGATGAATACCATTTAGAACAGAATGAGATGTTTGGAAGTGTTGTACCTTAGCATTGTAAGTGGGCTAAGCTACTTCATTGTGTGGGTTTGGAAATGGTGGTACAGGTAGTTGAGTGAAAGTGGATATTTGAGATGTATGTGGTTGGGGTTGTGGTTGTGGTGGAGGTGAATGGTAAGGGATAACATGGAGTTGGGTATGGAGGATATTGTGGATGGCTCCCATAAGTTCCTTGCCAACCATGTTGCCAAGATTGGTTTTGGAGTTGAGATGGCCAAGGTTTCCAAGGAAAGGGTGTGTTCGAATTATTTTGAGATGGATGTGCATAAGCTTGAAATTGTGAATTAGGATCTTGCATCATATCAGGTTGAATAGGTTGCCATGGTCCTCTTTGAGCTACATAACATAGTTGCATTGGCAATTGACTTGCTCAATTGTCCTCTTGGTAAACTTCCTTCAACCTTGGTAATGAAGGGCAATATTTAACATCATGTGATTCTGCATGGACAACACAAATATCAACATCTTTTTGCTCATTTTGTATTCTTAACATTTTTACTTGTTCACTTAGATTGCTAAGAATTTATGTTTTAAAGTTATCAAGCAAATTTCCAAGTTTAGCTTGACTTACTGATCATAATGGTGATTGACTTACTCTTGCCCTTCCTCTTGATATATGTTTGCATGTTTCACAAATTTCTTCAAAGGATAATTGGTATACATCACCTTTACTCATGAGCTCAAGAATATCAATTCACTTATCCCTAATTGTTCTAAGTAAGAGGGTTTTTAGTGTGTCAAATCCTAAATGATGTAGTTTTGTCCTCTTAACATTATACATGAACCTCTCTATTAGATCCTCAAGGCTCTCATCTTTTTTTTTAATTCATTTTAAAGATTTCTTCTTTAAGATCATGATCTTTATATTTTTCTAGAAATATCTTTTGCATATCATTCCATGATCTTATTGAATTAGTCCCTAAACCTATGTTGCAGGAAACGTGGTACAAAGGTCCATTTCCGTACGGAAACTGGTACGAAACGCGAAAACGTGTTTGGTACGGCCATGAAACACGTTTCCGGCCGTACTGCCATGTTTCCCGAAACGGAAACATGCCAATACGGCCGGAAACTCGTTTCACAGCCGTACAACCCACGTTTCTTCATTAACTTGTGTTTTGTTTTAAAAAAAAAATTAATTTGTTTTTTAATTTATTTTTAGGGTATGTTAGTGACTTCTAGTTGCTTCTAGATGCGTGTCTAAAGTTATAAAAGTGAATTTTTTCCCTAGTGTTGATATGCAGTTCATCAGGAAGTTTGAAGCATATGCAGTTCATGGTAATGTTAAATTCTTAAAGTAAAAGTGATATTCTCGTCTATTTTTTATTTTCATCATTTTACTTAAATTTTTAACATTACCATGAAATGGCTCAGGATGTTTGAGAGTGGTTTCGCCCTCATTGGATTTCATATGGAGAAAGTAGAATTTTAGATCTCACTCAAAATCCAGCAGACAAATCTGTTTTTCAAGATTTCAGGATTGGGGGGATTGCAATGTTTCCATTAGATTTTATCATGTACTTGGGTATGGAATTTGTATTTAATCAAAAGAACCAAGCCCTCTATGCAGGGGAAACTCCCAATAATCAAGATCATGTAGGGTACTAAGGTATAAAACTTGTATTTAATCAAGAGCACTAAGGTCGTTCCACTATGTAGGAGGAGACTCCCAATACAACAGTGGTCCTTCTAAAGAATGGGATGTGGATGCAAAAAATCCTGATTTGGATCTCTCTCTTGCAGCCTTATAGTCTTTATTGTACTTGCAGCCTCATATATTAATATAAATAAAGGCTGATTTTGAGATTTGGATATATAATAAAGGTTGCTTTTGGATATTCCGATATTTTTATTTTTATTATGTGATCATTCATGAGTAAATGTGATGTAAATTAAATCTTAATGTTTAAGTGTAATAAATTATAATGTATCATTTATGCTTTATGATTGCACATATATATATATATATATATATATATATATATATATATATCTATATATATATTCGCGTTTCCCCGTTTCCAAAATTTGGGGAGGTCGCGTTTCGTATCGCTTCCCGTTTTGGAAACTCGTACCCGTTTCCCCGTTTCGTGCAACATAGCCTTAAACTCATGAACCATTTAAGAGCTCTATCTTTCAATGTTGTCAGAAATCATCTCAATTTTTGAGTGTTTAATAAGTAACCACAAGATCTACAAAGGATCTCAAATTCAAAGAGGACGGTTTCCGGATCCTCTAACCTTAGACCATGAAATTTTGGAAGAAAAGATGGAGGGATGTTCTTCATATGCACACTGATCTCAGTATCTTGAATGGGGAATCCAATAGGATCTTCGTCATTGTCATCATGTCCATCCATTTCTTCTATCTTCTTTGCCATCCCTTCTTATTCTACCTGCAAAAGTGGATGGTGGTGTGGCTCTTACTACACCACGTGATCAAATGGGGGAGTGGGTTGGTGTTGGAAAAAAAAAATGTTTTTATGATTGAAAGAAAACACTAATGCAATGCATTTTTCTGTTTTTTAAATAAAATATGTCTAATGCAAATCTTTTTTGCTTTTGCTTAAAGTAAAAAGAAATGAATCAACTAGGGAAGAAAACAATGCATACTTTGATACCTCCCAGGCAACGGCGCCAAAAAGTGATGAGCCAAAGTATTGCAACAAGAATGCTGCAACTCCTAAGGCTACCAACTTTAATTATCAACCAGGAGTTCGTACAAACTTAAGTGGTATCGGCACTATATGTGTAGCATACAATGTGTCATTCATTTGTTGTCATGATGTAATGGAGTGCATGTAATGAAATCGAATCCTAAACTCATTGTAGAAAATGAAATGCTCGAAATGAAAACATTAACCTATTACAAGAAAGAAAGAACAAGGAAAGAAACTTATTCTAATTGCATAAAGTAAAGATCATGAACTAGATGTCAAACATTACATTTCAAAGAGTTTACATCCATTAACAAAGTTCATTGGATGCGGCAATCAAGAAAATCATCATTGTATTATCCAATCCATAAATCTGTCCATTAGCCCAAATCGCTAAAATGTTTTGCATGGGTAAAGAGGCAAGTCCTAACTGGTCTTTAGTCTCCCCTGATAATTGATTTAGAGCCTAGGGGTCTTGATTCAACCCTAATGGACAATAACCAAGTTTCTTGAGTGAATATGGGCAAGTATATACATGTTGGAAGGATGTTACAGGGTTTCCTGTAGTAAACAGATTTGCTATAGGGAGTTATAATTCACCGAATGACCAACCAAATCAAATCCAAATTGGATGGGAAAATTTTGTTATTAACTAGGATGTCTTAGTTTTCATTCCAAGTAAAATCACTTAAAAAGACCTCTATTAACCCATGCTAAAAAATGGCAGAAAATTACTAGTCTAAAATCTAGAAATTCGAGAACTAGTGAGCTAGTAAATCTATCAAATGTCTAACCTAATCAAGTGAAAATGAAATGGGGTAATTTTTGTTATTAACTAGAATGTTTTTGTGATCTAATGCAAGTGGAATCAACTCGATTGAAGCTCATTATCATGCTCTAAAATAGCATAAATTTACTATTATTTGCCACAAGGGACTTCCAGAAATCTAGATTTGGGAATAAGCAAACTAATCTAATTAGTTCAATGATTACTATGACCTTCCAAAGTTGTTCCAAGGATGAAATGATGTTTGTAATCCTACAAAATAACTTACTTCAACCATTTAACCCAATCCTATAACAAAAAATCATCAATACTAAATGCAGAAATAGAAAAAAGACAAGAACAACAGATACATGTGAATAAGAAGTGAAAGGAAGAAAAGTAAATGATACAAAAGGACTTTGAGGATCCGGGGATGACCAAGCCCAAGGAAACTCAGAGTCCTATGAAGGAAACCAAGGTTTAGAAGTTGAACATGACACAAATCTCCATTATTTCCATTAATACAATTACATCCCTGCAGAAAATGAAAATGGAGCTACAAAAATATGAGTTCTTTCCACAAGAAAACTAATAAAAATCTACCCGTAGAGGCAAATTCGGCTTGGTACTTATACAAAATTATTATGAATCATCCCCCACGAAAGGAGGAAGTTTTTTCCACTAAAATCCCTTGATTACTAGATCTGGTTCTCAATGCTAGAAATCTGCATTAAATGGCAGGGAACACATTCCTAGATTTTCTCAATCATTGGAGCTCCACAATTTGCACCATAATTCCAAAATATCTTCTTGATTTATTATTTAATATTGATCCTCCTGTAGTAAAGAGCAGGTCCCTAGATTATCTCCTCTTCCAAATCATCATAATCTGCCCAATATTCTCATAATATTCCACATAAATAAATAATATTAGGCACACAAATATGCAATTATCCATAAACCTTCCTAATGAACATATTAAAGTTAAAAAATACATTATCTAATGTAAAAAGAGAGGTTTAATGTGTTGAAGGATGGTCAGATGGGCCTTAATTTATGTCTAATTTAGAGGCCCATCACCTTTATTGACTCACTCATCTAGTGATTCCCTTTATACCGGGTCTTCTCCCATCAATGAAAGTCAGTGAAGAGCAAGGAGCCTTAGCTGAGGTGACAATGGGCTATCACTCCTTTGTTGCCCTTGACCTAGTAGTTGCCCTTTTAGGATCCCCTCCTAGGACCCCTACTAGTTTGAGCGGTAATAAGTGCCCACATATGGATGGATATCTACTTGCTTGTAAAAATTTCTCATTTCCCACCCCGGTTTTCAGTTTCACCTTATTTCTCCAAAATAGTTAAATGCCCTTTCCCATATCCATACATTCAACAACTAAAAATAAATTTTGCTGAAAACACAAATTCTGAAAAAATTACAGAATGCTGGAAAATGCAGAAATATAAAAATCAGCACATACAAACAGCCATTCAACACATTTAAACACAGTGATTTTTTGTCAAGGTGACCTTGGAAAAACCCCCTACAACTTTTGGGGAAAACCAATTCGAAAGCTCCTTATTTCTAGAAAATGCTTTTTACAGTGAGAAACATTCAGCAAAAAATCAGCAAGCAAACTTTTACAACTTATCTCGTTTTCTGTGCCTCACAGCCAACTGGAAAAACTTGCAAACAGCAAAACAGAACAACAATAAATGTTGTACGGCCTCCTCAATTTTTGTGCCCAGATTTAAGCCTTAAATGTTGTTGTACGGCCTGCCTAGAAAAGCGTGCAAGCTGCCATAAATACGTTGTACGGATTTCCTCGATTTGCGTGCAGAAAAACCAACAATACAACTGTACGGATTTTCCTCGATTTGCGTGCCAAGGTACAGCCACTTGCTGTACGGATTTCTGCTCCTCGATTTCTGTGCACTTGCTGTATGGATTTCTAGAAAATCGTGCCCAATATCTGCCTTTCACTGTGTGCTAACTCAGCTGTACGGATTTGCTAAAATGTTGCCTTGGAATGTGTGCCAAGCTGCTGCCTCCTTCTCCTCCCTGTCCAGAAATCTCCCTTGCTCTCTTGCTCTCCTTCTCTCAATCTGCTCATGAAAGAATAAATGACCTTTTCCTCCTTTTCCTCCTTTAATCTAACCCTAAGTGACTTTTGGGGAATCCCTAAATCCAATGGCTGAAATAGATTGAGATCTAGGGTTGAGATTAAATGCTCATTTAAATCTCACTTTCTATTTTTTAATTCACCCCACTTTAATAAAGACCCACTTAGTCATTTATTTCCAAAGTCACTTTTCCTTTCTAGTTTTACATTGACTTTATTAAAATCACTTTAAAATTAAACTTTAGTAACTTTATCACTTAAAGTCACTTTTAAATTAGATTTGACTTTATAAAAATTATAAAGTCACTTTAGGAGAAAAATTAAATTCTTTTGGACACTTTTCCCTAGGCCAAAGATCAAAGCCTTAGGGAACCACCTGTCCTCCGGTACCAAATTTCAACACTCCTTCTTACCAAGGAAGGTGTTCCTCACCACACCCATCTTGTCTCTAAAGTAGACATGCTTGCCCCGTGGTAAGGCTTTGGTAAGAATATCTGCAACCTGCTCATCAGTGGGAATATACTCAAGCTTCACAGCTCCCTTCTGAACATAGTCTCTAATGAAGTGATATTTGATCCCAATATGCTTTGACCTGTCATGAAATACTGGATTCTCCGTGAGTTTAATGCAATTCTGATTATCACAGTAAATCATTGAAGGTCTCAAGTTTCAACGACTGACCAAATAAGCCAAACAACATCTTGCGAAGCCAAATGGCCTCACAACTAGCTACACTGGCTGCCATATACTCTGCTTCTGCTGAACTCAATGCTACTGACTGTTGCTTCCGGCTGAACCATGACGCTACTGCCGAACCCAACCCGAAACAGCACCCTGAAGTGCTCTTCCTATCAGAAGCACAACCTGCCCAATCAGAATCAGTATAACCTGCCAATCTCACTCCATCCCCCTGCCTGTAGTCCAGACCATAATCCACTGTCCCCTGCAAGTACCGCAAAATGTGTTTTGCAGCCACCCAGTTAACCTTCCTAGGCTCACACATAAACTGACTCATCGTGTTGACTGCAAAACTAATATCTGGTCTAGTGTTGACCAAATACATCAAGGAACCAATCCGCTGCCTGTACAATGTGGGATCCACCAACTCGGAATCCGAAGCATGAAGCTTCTTCCAGTTGGTGATCATCGGTGTCGACATGGGTTTACAATCCTTCATGTGGAATCTGCTAAGGATGTCCACAATATACTTCCCCTACCCCAGGAAGAAATGCCCCTCCTCCTACCACACCTCCAAAACCAAAAAGTAATGCATCAAGCCGATGTCCTTCATCTCAAACTCCGCCGCAAGATCTCTCTTGCAGTGCTCTATGAGTCTCTCTGCACCTATAATGACCAAGTCATCCACATACAGCACCAGAGTGAGAGGCTCCTCACCTATCACAATATAGTAAAGGTTCGAATCTGCCTAACTCTTTGTGAAACCCATCCCCTGCAAGTATGTATCCATCCTGGAGTACCAAGCTCTGGGAGCTTGCTTCAGGCCATAAAGGGCCTTCTTCAGTCTGCACACATGGAACTCCTTCCCATGCACCTCAAAGCCCTGTGGCTATTCAATGTACACCTCCTCCTGTATGAAGCCATTGAGAAATGCAATCTTCACATCCATCTGGTGGATCTTCCAACCCATCTCTACTACTATCGATATAATGGAGCGGATCGAAGTATATC
Organism: Pinus tabuliformis; assembly: GCA_031772625.1. NCBI lineage: Eukaryota > Viridiplantae > Streptophyta > Pinopsida > Pinales > Pinaceae > Pinus > Pinus tabuliformis. Next base: position 40,481,749 of record CM062818.1, read on the forward strand.
GAGCCACAGGAGCGAAGGTCTCCTCATAATCAACTCCCTCTACCTGGGAGAACCCTCTAGCCACAAACCTCGCTTTGAATTTCTCAATGCTGCCATCTGCAGCATGCTTTACCTTGTAAAGCCATCTGGAAGTAACCACGGATTTGCCCTCAGGCCTCGGGACCACCTCCCAAACATCATTCTTCATGATAGAAGAATACTCCTCCTACATGGCCTCTCTCCAGACCTGCTGGCTAGCTGCCTCCTCATAGCTAGAAGGCTCAGAGTCAAGGATGTTGGTAGTCATTGCCATATAACTACAAAACCTCTCAGGTGGTCTACTCTCTCTGACCGGCCTCTTAGGCTCAGCAATAGATGTGGCATCTCTCAAGGTGTCCTGAAGCCACTTGGGCTTCCTCTTCCCTGAGCGTACTTCTCCCATTGGAGAATGAAACTCCTCCTCCTCATCATCTTCAGGAGCCTGAACTCCTCACTGTTTGTCTGCTGTCCTCCTACCTGCACCTGAACCTGTAGAAGCTGAGGTACCGTGTGAACTGTCCATCAGTGGACTCCCTAGTGAACTGCTCTGTGAACTGTCGTGCATGCTGCCCGGAGCACCACCCCTCTGGCTCAGCGAGCCACTGCTCACTGACGGACCTGACATCCTCATAGATGTACCTCCGAATCCACCTGATCCCTGTCCACTGGATCCCTGTGACTGACTCAACAGCTGTTGAGGGTCTGGCTGATCCAGATACTCTAACTCCCGTGATCTCCTAAAGGCCCCTATCCTCCTCGAACTTCACATCCCGCCTGACAACAACTTTCCTCTGTGCAGGAATATATATCCGAAAGGCCTTTGAGGTCTCACTGTAGCCCACAAAGATACCCTTCTCTGCGGTGGGCTCTAATTTGGTCCTCTTCTTGTGATATCCCTCCCCTTAATAATAAATAATAAATAATAAATAATAAAAATAATACAAAAATAATAATTAACAATAAATATAATGAATAATAATAAATAAATCACTTAATAATAAATAATAAAAATAATAAATCATAAGTGTTAAATAATAAATGATATTAAAAATTATATAAAAAAGAAATAAATAATAAAAATAAAAATAGTAATAACCATATTAAAGCTCTAAATAAGAATAAATAGAAATAAAACAAGAAAACTATCAAAAAGAAGGAAATAAAACAAGAAAGCTAAAAATCAAAAGAAAAGTAAAGAAATAAAACAAGAAAAAAGTTGCATGCAAACACATGGAGTGTGTGCATGTGGTTCCCCTTCCAATGTTTTGTTCTATTTAATAGATGGTGAGGAAGATGAGAGGCATTCTGGCATTCCATCTTTCCGAGATTCTGTCTTTCATTCTCTTGGGAGAATGGTATACTAAGACCTAGGAGTCACCGGTAGTAGAACGTTGATTGAGGGCTCGGGGGTGGCCAGTTGTAGCAAGACGTTGCACAATTGAGCCTACGGTTGAGTGGAGAGTCGTCCCCAAAACCTTGTTGCGGTAAGCCTACTTCGACCACAGGTAAACAGGTAAGCACTATTCATTCAATTTGCATTTAGTTAATTAAAATCATGGTTATTAAGCTAGGTAAGTGGCACTCTCATTTAAATTAATGTTAAATTAGATATTTATTTTTTTGGACTGTTACATATGGTATCAGAGCTTTGGCTCAAACCTTAGGGCCTATGGGCATCTTAGAGAAAAAATTATTTGTTGGAATTTTTAATTTGACCTGTTTTGAAAAACAGGATGGGTACTTCCGGGAGGCCACATATTTTTTTTCTACAAACTCTTGCTATACATGTAAAAAAAAATTAGCATAGTTATATTTTGAAGGTGTTTATTTTAAAGTCATTCCTATGAGTAATTTCCGCTGCAATTCTTATCCTGTACATATTATGGATTTATTACTTGGTTCCGTACATCCGTCTATGCTTCATAGTGCTGGCAGAGAAGGTATTGGTAGAGATGTTGCCGAAGCATGTTGATGATTTCTGTAGAGAGCTTGTGCTTATTGTGATCCAGCCAAACTTCAATCTCCATTTGGCATTTGTAAATGGATTTGCCCTTTTGTTTTGGTCATCTCTTAGGCCTGCTTCTGCATGAGCTCCCTCATGCCAATCACCGCCTCCTCCAGCCCTTACATTGTTTCTCTCTATGACTGCCAAATATCGTTGTGCAGAAAATTTTGAATGCCATCATTCACAGAATCTATCATCTGTGCTCGTAAAGTCACTCCTAAGAACCATTTACTGTATTCTGGATATTCTCTGCCAGTTGCTCCCAGTGCCCAAGTATAACATCAAGGAGGGAACTTGTGGTCTGCTCCGAGGCAATGAGGTTTTTTTTTTAAGTTTATTTAAATGCCAAGTTTGAGGGGTATCTATTATGTCAAATCAACCTGGGAGTTGCACCCAGCCTCATTCCCCTTTTAGCATGCCATTTGGGTATGGCTGACCCAACAAGAATCGAATCCTTGTGGAAAGCTCAAAATTCCATCAACCTTATCAGTGAACCAAAGCCTCTTGTTGACAAATTTAGGTCTTTTAGTATTTTTTTTAAATGTTACCAAAGCGTTGTTGATACTTCTTAGTTTTTTTATTCTTAAAAAAATGTTACCAGAGCCTAGCTGACAATTTTAAGTCTTTATCTTTAAGAAAATGTTACCAAAGCCTTTAATGAATAAGAATGAAACTAAAAAAAAAAAAAATACGAATGAGGATTCTTTAGGTTATTTTAGATGCCAGATCTCTATCATCAGTGAAACGATGGCCCGGTTGGCAATTTATGTTTTTATTTTTGAAAAAGGTTACCAGACCTCTAATGAATGAGAATCAAACTAAAAGGACTGGCATTAGAGTGCTGCTAAATTAGCCTTGATCAGAGAAAACATGATGTAGTCTCCTGTTTTAAATTTTCAGTTTCGAACCTTTTCGACTGGCAATAGATACCGCATTCCTAGTTTGAAGCAAACATCGAATTTAGCATGCAAACAGCCCTAAAAGGCTGGGTTGCCTTCGAAATATAGCACAATGGAGATGTGATTTCTAGATTACAGAACTGATGGTTTAACATTAATTTAATACTAAATCAATAAAATAGTGCTAAAGAGGAACAGTGATCCAACCCAAGTAATTAGTGAATAGTATGATCAACATTTTAGGAATGTTATCTCTGTGTTTTTAGATCAGATTTGAAGAGTAAAATAATGAACAGATTGCTAGTGAACAATGATCATCCAAAGGTACTAAAATATCAGAGTTTATCCATTGTAAATTGGAGCAGAATTCCCTATTTTAGAGCACTTTAATTGGTGACAAATTTCCACTTCAATTATCCAAATACATCAAGTGCTATGTAAACTATGTTGTAAAATGAACCGGTGGTGAGTAGTTACACCAGCATTAAAGATTTGTTAAAAAAAAACATGCCAGTATACCATTTCAATAGTGCAATCTTTTAAAGAATTATACATCGTCAATTATGGGTAGATTATCAGTATCCAAGATTAAAAGATTATATACTTTTCCAATGAATTAATGAGTCATAATCAAACTATATCTTTAATTATGTGACTCATTTAGATTTTCACTTTGTAACCAATAGTAACGAAAAGCGAAAAGAATGAAGAGGAACCAAGTGAAGTACTCACTATCTGCAGGGATTTGACCTTCGGAGTGATTGACTTCCAAGATCAAGGTTGTTGTTGGATCGTCATTCTGAGGAGAAGGGTCTAACCAGTGAATGGGACAACTGGTGACCCAACTTGGTTGAACCCAAAAGCAGGCTATTTAGCCTACACAGACATAATATACATAGAGATAAGGAAGAGCCCTCATTTTATCCAGCACAACAGCATCCAATAATATTCGTCCTGGGCTGAGTGAGATTCTGCAATTTTATGACTAATACATTTATACAAGTGTTCATTAAAGTAGAGATCACTCAATAAAACCTAAGCTATGAGCATGGACGGGGACTCTCTTGCTCAATTTGAATATTTTTGCCAGCATCTGGACTCTGTGGAACGACTCTCTTGTCTCTGCTCAATTGTCTCTTCAATGATCGGAGCCGAGCGTCGGACGATTTAAGAGCCTGACTTGGCGAAAAACCCTGGTGATCATCGTTGGGCATTAGCCTGGGAGAAGAAAAACTGTCGGCTCTTCGCGGTATGTCAATAATGATTTTGTCTAGGGTTTTGTGAGAAGTCGATGTCGTCCCTTGGTCGAAGAAGGCAGGGTTCGACACAGAATCAACCCTGTCTTGGGTACCCCAGAAGAGCACATTGGTGGGATAAGTCGGAGACGGGACACCCTCGTCATGTCTGCACGAATTGCAGAGGTTGATGTCGGAACTGTGCAAGACGAATATATCATTAAAAGTCAAACCTTGACCACCATAACCTCCAAACAAATACAGTGCACTATCTCGTGCTACCAACCCGTGAGCAGAGTTGCACAGAGTAATCTTTATTCTGATTCATGGGACACTGCGGTTAAGTGATACATGTATTTTGCAGATTCCTTTGCCCCAGCTTCTAGCATATCAAATTTGTATTTGAAATGGCATATTTTTGAGAAGACAAAGACATTGGTTAGTACTAAAACAAACCGTATTGTTTGAAAATTTTCTTGGTTACTTTCCCTTTTAATATAAGTGACTGAGGAATCCTTGAGTGAGGTTCGATCTGAGGTTTTCAGCCTCTATACCATTTCTGAGATTTTCAAGTAGACTTGCACTTCTGATACAACGCATCTTTTGAATGTCCTTAGAATAAGCAAAAACAATGACTTCAATATATTACAAGAGTGAGATACAAGCCAAACACAAATTGAAGGCAGGCGCTTCCATAACTCTTAGATACGATCTGAAGTTCCTGAGGCTTCTCGGTCATTCAACAGGTTCTGAGAACCCTTGGATTATTAAAACATTGTTCCATTTCTTACCAACAAGGACTTCTTTTATAACAAGCTTTTTAAAATAATATTTAGTCTTACAGAGATAAGATAATGTCTAGGCCTTTCAACAGATCTGGTGATAGTGACTTCTCAACTTCTCAAAAATTTGAAGGAATTGGTCTCATTGAGTAATCTTCAGATCTGGAACCTTATTAAGACTTCAGGATCACGATCACAAAGGGTCATACATTTTTCGGTCTTCTTGGGAATTTTCTTTTTCCTTTCTTCGTTTAGAAGATCGTCTCAAATTTGATTTAGGGCATAATTCTCTTAATACTATTGTTTTGCGTCGGAAATTACAACCATACATAGGTGACATTTGGTTTTAAAATTTGAAGGAGATGTTCTTCTTCGGATGGTTGCCTGAATTGATTTATTTTATGCTAATATTTTCATAGTCTAAAATATATTCTAGTGGGTGGTTTAGTGATTTATGGGTAACTACTGAAGAATTCAAATGACTGGCGCTTTATTTAGGAGTCACTGCTTTTCTTTGTCGACTATACAAAATTCTCAAGAAGAGAAAAAGGTAAAATAATATTTTGGTTGACTTGAAGCAAATGATTTCCTTGATCTTTGATTGCTCTATATCCATTGATGTTTAGTTTCTACATCTGCTCGCTGGTAACTAGCATAAGAAAGTTGTGTTTATATGGATAATTAATGCACTAAATAATGTAAATATTGTGCTATTGCATTTGTTTTATTTTATGCTCCACATTATTAACAATGATAAGGAAAAATCATGAGATGCAATTAAAAGTATGAAATAATCGATCAACTTTTGTTAAGCTCTCTATAAAAAGTCAATTTTCATAAATAACGTAGGAAAATATTGAAATTTCCTTAGTAGATGTATCATTGATGAGTTATGTAATTGGATATGTCAAAGTATTGGGAGTGAAACAATGTTTTATAGAACGTTGGTAAGGCTAGTAATAGCTTAATTAAAGGTTAAGGCTCTAGATGTTGAAACTTGCAAATAAATAGACTACATCAGAATTGTAGCATACAAATTGTGTGATGAACTAATTAGGAGTGCTCACTTAGCTAAGACAGTTACTTTTATGGAGCATCTAAATCATGTTTTATTGTTTAAACTTTATGATACATCTAAATCGTACACTATGATTTTAGTTTAGTTAATCGTTATGATGTTGAGTATAATGTTACATGAGGTTTCGTGATATAATCGTAGGAGGATATGACCTCTCTACACTGCTATACAACTGCTTTGTGTAACAACTAATAAAGTTGAATAATAAAGAAGATCATTTCAATGGCCCTAAAGGGTATGATAACATTAGATTAAAGAAGAGAATCCATAATAAAAATGAGCAATTCAAGAAAGATAAGTTATTATATTAGAAGAATAGTAGCAACATTTCAAGTGTAACATGTTTTAAATTGAGACTAAGGGAAAAATAAATTGTATCTATGAATATATGGTAGGAGGAAGTAAAGGATGTTTATGTCAAGAAGAAAATTCTCTTAATGATATTGATGATTGAACCGAGCAACATGATTAGTAAAGGACATAGTGATGATCTATTTAGTTTAAAAGTGCCAAGATAGGAAGTTGAGAATGCTCGTAATTGAGGAATGACCAATGATAAACTAGGAAAAATAACAGTTTAAGTATAAGAAGGAATGTTGTTGGAAATTTTATAAGTAGACTGTGAGAAGTATTGTGTGCATACTGACAAGTGAGAGTCAACTAATAGAGGTTTTACTTTACTAATCTACACTCATTGTTTCATGAATAAGACTTCACATAGAGAAACTTATCAAGTTTTGTTCCCATAGCGTTAAAAGAGGTTGTTTCCATAGAACACCACACATTTAAATGTTTCATGGACAATGATGGTAGTAGTGTTTCCAACTGTTTCAAAATCTAAAATAAAGATACTATTTAATGAGCAAGAATCTCTTGTCGAACTTGAAGAAGGGTGAATTTTCGATAAAGCAATCAAATGGTATTGAGATAGTAACTTGACAAGATAAGAGAATTTGTGTTTATATGCAATTGCATATAGCGATATTGGAAGCGGTAAAACAAAGGGTAAATGAATGTAAAACCAAGGGATTTTAATTTTGAGATAGATGATTTAAATAATGATTGTATAACTAGTAATATCTTAACAATGAATTTCACCAGAATTTCCTTGGGGAAGGAAGAAAATATGACGAGAGATTAAGACTCAAGATGATGAGACTCGTGTGAAATTTAACAATGTATTTAGATAATTATACCTATATGGTGTAAATGGTCAACTTCTTAGTTGAAAGAAGTGGAAATGATTATTGAAAAACTAATTGATGTCTTGATGAAAACATCACACTAATAACATTGATGAGATAACATAAATCCTAGATGGATGTTGAATAATCTTAGTTCATAGTTGAATGTTTGTAAAGTAAATGAAATTCATTTTTCTAATGAATCATGATAAGAATGCTTATAGAGTATTATTCTATATTTGATAAGTATTGAGATGTTTCTCATATTGACGATGTTTCATAATATGATGGTATGAGGGTGATCATGCCCACGTGGTTCATATTTATATACTGGTTACAATAGTGATGATGTATACTTATGATGAGGCATTATGATGTTATGTCAAGGTATATTGACATATTCATTTACTACGTGATGATAGGTATTTAATGTTGAAAACTCATGCATGGCATAGGAATTATGATGCTATAATATGAGGTTTATTGACATGTGGTTCATTTATTATGTGAAGTCATGATATATTTTTATTGCAATATGTTGAGGTTATAACTTATGATGGTATTTCATGAGGTGAAGCATGTGATAGTTCCGTAAAAATTTATGACATGCATGAGCATGTAGTTCGTTATTATTCATAATGTTACGATTAACAATGATGAATGTTACATGATGACATGCAAGACTTGGCATGTGGATTATTTTCTATGATGGTATAGCTAATGCATTGGTTGCATGTTGAGGTGTGATGATTCACAGGACTCCACAAATGGGTCGAGAGGGCCGGTTTATTTGATGATCTTGTGCGAGCCCATACGCACGAGGGAGAATAAGTAACACCATATGGGCTGGGGACAAACTCGATCAACACTACATATGCCAGTGGTTCCTTTGTCTTGTGTATAGCTCTTGATGGATAGCTCTAGAAGAGCTATGGGACCATCTTGAGGAGGCCAAGTGCCTGATGTTCTAGGCTTGGTGCCTGTTATTGGATTGGGATGCCGAAGTCTGGAAGGGATGTAAAGGACTTCGATGCCTGGGGCTGGGTGCCTTAGTAGTTGTGGAGGGAGTGGGCCAGCCTTGCCAGATGCCCGGGGTCATTGAGTACCGAATCGGATGCCTGCCTTGGGGCAGATGAGGTCTGAGTCAGGCGCGAGCCTTGGGGCCAGCCTTGGACTAGGATACAGACTGGGTCAGGCTTAGCCTAGTGCCGAAAGTGGGAAAAAGGACAGAGATTCCTTGAGATTTCCCGGGGTGTTGGGGACTTTCGATGCCTGCTGGTTATACTAGTTCAGCAGAGGGTGTTGGCAACATGAAGTTAATAAATAATAAATAATAAATAATAAAAATAATAAGTAATAAATAATTCAACTTAACTTCGAGACGAAGTTCCTTAAAGTGGGAGAGTATGTGATATCCCTCCCCTTAATAATAAATAATAAATAATAAAAATAATAAATAATAAAAATAATACAAAAATAATAATTAACAATAAAAATAATGAATAATAATAAATAATAAAAATAATAAATCATAAGTGTTAAATAATAAATGATATTAAAAATTATATAAAAAGAAATAAATAATAAAAATAAAAATAGTAATAACCATATTAAAGCTCTAAATAAGAATAAATAGAAATAAAACAAGAAAACTATCAAAAAGAAGGAAATAAAACAAGAAAGCTAAAAATCAAAAGAAAAGTAAAGAAATAAAACAAGAAAAAAGTTGCATGCAGACACATGGAGTGTGTGCATGTGGTTCCCCTTCCAATGTTTTTTCTATTTAATAGATGGTGAGGAAGATGAGAGGCATTCCGGCATTCCATCTTTCCGAGATTCTGTCTTTCATTCTCTTGTGAGAATGGTTAACCATATTAAAGCTCTAAATAAGAATAAATAGAAATAAAACAAGAAAACTATCAAAAAGAAGGAAATAAAACAAGAAAGCTAAAAATCAAAAGAAAAGTAAAGAAATAAAACAAGAAAAAAGTTGCATGCAGACACATGGAGTGTGTGCATGTGGTTCCCCTTCCAATGTTTTGTTCTATTTAATAGATGGTGAGGAAGATGAGAGGCATTCCGGCATTCCATCTTTCCGAGATTCTGTCTTTCATTCTCTTGGGAGAATGGTATACTAAGACCTAGGAGTCACTGGCAGTAGAACGTTGATTGAGGGCTCGGGGGTGGCCAGTTGTAGCAAGACGTTGCACAATTGAGCCTACGGTTGGGTGGAGAGTCGTCCCCAAAACCTTGTTGCGGTAAGCCTACTTCGACCACAGGTAAACAGGTAAGCACTATTCATTCAATTTGCATTTAGTTAATTAAAATCATGGTTATTAGGCTAGGTAAGTGGCACTCTCATTTAAATTAATGTTAAATTAGATATTTATTTTTTTGGACTGTTACACTTCTCCTTGGGTATGTAGGAGTATGTAATGCACCCAAAGATACGAAGATGACCAATATCAGGCTTCTTCCCAGAAAAAGCCTCCTCCGGAGTCATGTGCCCCAAGGCATGATGCGGACTCCTGTTCTGCAAATAAAGAGTTGTGTTGCAGGCCTCTGCCCACAAGAACAATGGCAACCCCTGATCATGTAACATGGCTTTGGCAGCCCCTCCAATGGATCTATTCTTCCTCTCCGCAACCCCGTTCTGCTGGGGGTTGTAAGGAACAGTGAACTCCCTCCTAATGCCTGCCTCCGCACAATAGTCAACAAACTCTCCAAGGGTGTACTCTCCCCCATTGTCTGACCTCAGGGACTTGATCTTCCGACCTGTCTGTGTCTCCACAAGAACTCTGAACTCCTGAAACCGTTTGAAGACCTCAATCTTGGTCTTCAAGAAATAAATCCAGGTCCTCCTGGAGTGATCATCAATGAATAAAACATAGTACTCATATCCACTCAAGGAAACATGAGACATCCGACTGCTCACATCGGAATGAATCAAATCAAGTATCCCAGTCGCTCCGCTGTCACTGTTGGGAAAAGGGGATTTGGCAAACTTGCCCATCGCACATCCTCTGCAAGTATCAAAGTGATCAGTACTGAAATTTGGCACACCTGTAGTGATCTCCCATAAGGTCCTCAAGGCTCCATGATACATATGCCCCATCCTGTGGTGCCAAATCTCACACAGCTCAGAACTGCTAGCTTTGCTGTCGGTACTACTGCTCAATGCCAAAAGGGGCTGGAATGCAAACTTGTACACCTTTGCATGGCGTACACCTATCACTCTAGCTGAATCAGCTGGAGTGCCCCTGGGATACATCAACACTTGTCCTCCCCTGAACAGTACCTCATATCCTCTGTCCTCCAAAGCTGAGACGAATATGAGGTTCTTCTCATCCCTGGCACATAAAGAACATCTGACATCTTCAAGGGAGGTTTGGACTCCCTCTGAAATGTCAGTGTCCCCACACCGACTGCTCTAACAACTCTGTCATCACCGAGTACTACCTCTATATCAATGCCACTCTCTGAAAGCTCTGAGAAGTACTCACGGACTCCTGTCATGTGATGTGAAGCCCCACTGTCCACATACCAGATACCCAAAGATGCTCCGCTAATCAAGGGAAAAGCATGCTCCCTCTGAACCTGTGTGGCAGGTGATCCTGCACTAGAGGACTTACACGCAGTGAATGCAAACTCTCGGTCAAAACGATCTGCAAAGTCCTCAACGTCTACTGAAGCTGTCATGCTTTGGTTCTTCCCCTTCTTCTTCTTCTTCTCCGGACACACAACTGCATAGTGTCCCATCTTTTGACAATTCCAACACTTCACCTTGGAATAGTCCTTCTGTGTGTTACCCTGTTTACCTTTACCTTTGTCTTTGCCCCCACCATTGCTTGTGGAAGCCTGCTTCTTCCCTTTGCCTTTCTTGCCTCCTGCCAACAGTGCTACATCCTCATCTTGCTCAACTAGCTTGGCTGCCCCAAGCTGACCTTTTCTAATCTCTGTCTGAATGTAATCATCTCAAAACCTCTCCCATGTGGGAAGGGTCTCACATGCACAAACCCAATCAGCAAAGTTCATCCATGAACGGGGGAGGCCATTCATTGCAATCCGCACCAACTCAGTGGGTGGAATGACCTCTCCAACTGCTGCCAACTCATCTCTCACATTAGTAATCTTTGTGAGATATCCAGTTGCACTATCATTACCCATCTTAATGGTCTTCAACTTCTCCTTCAGGACCATTTTCCGGTTCTCATTGGTACTGGTAGAGATTGGACAATGCTATCCACATCTCATGGGCATTTCTCTTTCCTCTCACATGAGGAATGCAATGGTCTTTGACTCCGTCTAAAATCAGTCTCTTACCCTTGTTGTTCTTTTTATTATAATCAGCCAACTGAGTGGCATCAGTAGGCACAACAACAGGGTTATGTGTGGTATGCACCATGATGTCCCAGACTTCTGCCTCCTCAAAGATGCTCTGCATTCTCTCCTTCCAAACGCTGTAATTGGAATGCCCATCCAACCTAACTCCACCCTCAATCCCAATGACATCCTGCTATCCTAAAACTGAAAAATAGCACTGTTGTAGTAAGGATAAAATTGTTGTTTGTGAAAAATCAGCTTGCTAGAATTTTTTGAATGAAAAAATCAGCAGGCTATAATTTTCCTCCTTGCTATCCCAAACTGCACTTCAGCACTCAACCTCTGATACCATGTAAAAATTTCTCATTTCCCACCCCGGTTTTCAGTTTCACCTTATTTCTCCAAAATAGTTAAATGCTCTTTCGCATATCCATACATTCAACAACTGAAAAATAAATTTTGCTGAAAACACAAATTCTGGAAAAATTACAGAATGCTGGAAAATGCAGAAATATAAAAATCAGCACATACAAACAGCCATTCAACACATTTAAACACAGTGATTTTTTGTCAAGGTGACCCTGGAAAAACCCCCTACAACTCTTGGGGAAAACCAGTTCGAAAGCTCCTTCTTATTTCTGGAAAATGCTTTTTACAGTGAGAAATATTCAGCAAAAAATCAGCAAGCAAACTTTTACAACTTATCTCGTTTTCTGTGCCTCACAGCCAACTGGAAAAACTTGCAAACAACAAAACAGAACAACAATAAATGTTGTACGGCCTCCTCGATTTTTGTGCCCAAATTTTAGCCTTAAATGCTGTTGTACGGCCTGCCTAGAAAAGCGTGCAAGCTGCCATAAATACGCTGTACGGATTTCCTCGATTTGCGTGCAGAAAAACCAGCAGTACAGCTGTACGAATTTGCCTTGATTTGTGTGCCAAGGTACAACCACTTGCTGTACGGATTTCTACTCCTCGATTTCTGTGCATTTGCTGTACGGATTTCTAGAAAATCGTGCCCACTATCTGCCTTTCACTGTGTGCTAACTCAGCTGTATGGATTTGCTAAAATACTGCCTTGGAATGTGTGCCAAGCTGCTATCTCCTTCTCCTCCCTGTCCAGAAATCTGCCTTGCTCTCTTGCTCTCCTTCTCTCAATTTGCTCATGAAAGAATAAATGATCTTTTCCTCCTTTTCCTCCTTTAATCTAACCCTAAATGACTTTTGGAGAATCCCTAAATCCAATGGCTGAAATAGATTGAGATCTAGGGCTGAGATTAAATGCTCATTTAAATCTCACTTTCTATTTTTTAATTCACCCCACTTTAATAAAGACCCACTTAGTCATTTATTTCCAAAGTCACTTTTCCTTTCTAATTTTACATTGACTTTATTAAAGTCACTTTAAAATTAGACTTTAGTAACTTTATCACTTAAAGTCACTTTTAAATTAGATTTGACTTTATAAAAATTATAAAGTCACTTTAGGAGAAAAATTAAATTCTTTTGGACACTTTTCCCTAGGCCAAAGATCAAAGCCTTATGGAACCACCTGTCCTCCGATACCAAATTTCAACATTGCTTTGGGATGATCACACGAGCTTCTATTATACATTCCTTATCACATCATGAGGACTTGGACTTAGATCAATTTGATTTGTCTATATATTGAGGAAATCTTCCTCTCTTGATCACATGTGGGGCAGTCATCTAGGAGGTGCACATTTGGATAGAGATCTATCTTTCTATTTTTGGAGCCTTGACATTGTTGAACCCTTAATTAAAGAAGGTGACCCACCACTTAGCTATATTCTTGGACATGTTCCTAACTAACTCCATTATTCTATTATTGTTTGACTTGTAAATTGGAATTAGTTACCCGAGAGCTCATTTTATCATTTTCCTCTAATATTTTGTTGTAAGTTGTACCCTCTTGGAGGAAATTGTGGATCTCAACGAACTATTTTCTACTTTTAGTAAAAGTTTGTTGAGGAGGTTAGAGATGATTGTTCTATGATTATTCCTTGGAGGAATTATGGATCTAGGAAAACAAATAATTGTTTATTATATGAGGAGATAGAGTTGAAACCTATATAAGGGTTTACTCACTCTATTGTAAGTGGGATTTGGTATGAATGAAAGAGCTCCCAAGCTATGAAATAGAATTGTCTTAATTTGTTCAAACTTTGTGTAATGTACAACTTTGTTATGTGTGGCATATTGTTCTAGGAGCACCATTGGAAGCTTTATTTCGCAGAATGCAAGAGCCATAAAGGAGTAACTTTGCTACATTGGAAAGGGTTAGGGTAATGCAATTTCTTCTCTATTCTCCCTTTCCCTTTTGTGTTGCTTACCTTCAAGATGAAAACTTATGTACTTGATATCAATCATTGGATTTGTAAATTGTTGATATTTCTAGCAGAAAACAAACTAGAACAATTTTTCTTTCAATGATAACCACTTCAAATGATTTATTAGCATCAATTACCTATAACATTCAATATTATCAAGCAGTTGTACATGAGAAAAATTTCAACCATTAATCACAGTAGAGAAATAGAAATAACCATGAGACAATGAGACAAGAGGCACAGAAAAGAGGCAAAACCCACAAGGGGAAAACCAAGAAATATTTCCTTATGAGAGAGCCAATGTTCATCAATCCATCCAGAAACAAGAACATCAAAATAACAACTAACTAGTACAAGAGAGACCTCCCACAAGTGCCAAGCCACATCCTTCTTCATCCTTATGTTTTTCATCCTTTTCTTCCTTCTAGTTTCACTGGAACAGAGATCAAACTTGAGATGATTCGATGTGCAAATGAGACGAAGAGCTCTCATATTTTAGTCTTCAAAGGGGGTTGAATTGGTGCCTCCAAGGGGCCAGACCGACTTTACACCTGTGGGGTCATGTATATAAAATCAAATTTCCCTTTTCCTTTAATAACGAAAATACCGACCATAGCTACTAAATTTCCAACACTCCCTCCTAGCCAAGGGGCATTTTTTATTCTCTCTCAAGATCAATATCCCAACCAATCCATATGTCTCTCAGCAACAGCCCAAGGGAGAGATCACGTGTACAAGTCTCTCTCTCTCAAGATTAATCTACCCAACCAATCTATAGGTCTCTCAGCAACTGCCCAAGGGAGAGATCAAATGTACGAGTCTCATCATAAGGAAAGATACATAACATCAAATACATCCCATCAATCAATATCATTCATGAGGCCAAACTCTCCAACCATATGCAATGGTCACACAGGGTCCATCTCCCCGACCATAAACAAGGTCTCTCAATCCAAGACCTAAGGGAGGAAACCCTATCTCAATATCAATCTCCCTTACTATATAGTCTCTCGGTCCACGACCCAAGGGAAAGAACTTCATCCTTCCCGACCAAACCATTGGCTTCTCAGTCAATGACCCAAGGAAGGGAACTCAAGATCAATCTCCCTGACCAATCCATTGGTCTCTCAACAACTACCCAAGGGAGAGATCACAAAATCAGTGTCCCCAACCAAACTCATTGGTCTCTCAGTCATCAAGACTTAAGGGATCACTTCATGCCTCAGAACCAAGCTCCCCGACTAGACTCACTGGCCTCTCACTCAACTGACATAAGGGAGTGACAATATTACCGACCATAATCTATGGTCCCTCAGCTACAACCCAAGGAAGATTCATGATGTTATGCAATCAATGCTCCCTCTCCAAGAGGGATTCTCAGTCATTCCAAGCTTCTCACAGAAGCAAACACTAGCAACTTGCTCAACAGCAGAAAAGTATACCATGGTCGAATCCAACAGGGAACAATAGGATTGAATAACTAGATATTTATTCAGCTTCAGTCGTAGCTTCTCACAGAAGAAATTCTAAACAGATAGTTCAGCGAGCCAATCAGAGAATCAACCAAGTCAGCAATAGAGTCTTGCAACTTCTTCAATTTTTCATCATGGAGATGTACATGGACTCGCAGTCCATTATGCCATATCGCAAGAAGGATTTCACCAAGTTCACGCCTTTACGAAAACAACTCCCTCCTATATTGGACACAGATGTCCTCAGCCCTTGTCAGAAACATATAATCAATATATAACAGAAAAATCATGGGCTCATCTTCAACAGATTCGGATCAGCATCGTTGTTAAGAACTTCTGGCCATGCTTCAATCAAGTTGATCTTGTCTGCTCCCTCTGAGTCCAAAGCTTCATTTAATATGAGTCTTCTTGTCACAAGCTTTGTTCTTCCAATCTTTTCATTTATTGCAACAGCCTTGACAGGCTTCATCATGTATCCAAAATCCGCACTAGGAGGCCAAGGAAGAACAAACACAGCCAAGCAAGATATACAAGGACAAGAAGAATAACAACAATAGTAATAATTTAAAGAAAGATACACGATACTTATCTTTTGAGAACATGTCAGCTCCCTCTTAATCTTAGCCTTCTTGCATTCAACTTGCAAATCAACCTCATCCTCAAGATGTCATTTCTTCCAAGAGCTAGGGTCTCTTCTTTTAAGTGGAAGCAATCAATTCATAAGTCATAGGCTTTCTTCTCCAACCCTTGATAGGGTTATCAATTTTTTAACTAGGGTTTTGACTCCAAACCCTAATAATTAAAATTTAGTCCAGGGTTTACAAACCCACTCATCCTTATATTCTTTTCCAAATTCATCGCTCTCAATTTCAATATCAAGATTATGAGTGACCAGTTCTAGGGTTTTGTCCATAAACCCTAGGACATCCTTGTTCAAACCCTTTCTAGGGTTTTTACAAGTCCAAAACATTCGATCTTCCAAACCCTAGATTTTGCAATATCATCAAATCTCAAATCCTCAATATTAATCTAATCAAACTTCAGGCTTTCAAGGGGAGCTTCAACCTCTTATTATTTCTGCCTTGCTTAGCAAATGGTGTAACCTTGACATCCTTGCATTTATTTCCAATGTCCAAAGCTACATGCTTGCAAGATCTTCAGATCAAGAAACTCTCTTATCACAACAACAACGTCTGATCTAGCAATAAATTCCATCATCTAGGTCTAAGGTTTATACTCAAACATTGACGCAAGCTCTTAGTTATTTATGACTTTATCAAGAGAGCCAATGGTCTTCAAGGAAGTGGCATCTTAAGACTTAGCAGACCTTCTTAAAAAAAATTCCAACCCTTATTCAATACTTGAGATTCCAAAACAATGTCTTGACACTAATTCTTTCACTTGCAAAATTGCAACTTGTTCATCTCTTAATGGTTCTTAATTAGGATATTGAGCCACCCAACACTATTTGATTGCTCTACATGTACTTTCGTAATTCGATTTCAAGCATTTCAACATATTTATGCCATCAAACTTTAATACAACTTTTGTTCTTTTCATAAAGACAATAGCTTAGATATTGGCACTCTGGGGACTGCTCTGGCTCACCAAGAAGAGGTTTTTGGACCACATTCATATATATGGAGATTCAAAGTCTCTCATTGATGGCATACTGGGGCACTCTAATTTTTCACCCCCAAACCTATGTTGTTGGTTGGATCATATCAAATCTCTAAAACTGTCATTCCATATTTTAACTTTCCAACACGTCTACGGGGAATCAAATATGGTGGCAGATGCTCTATCAAAAGAAGGTCTTAATGTTGTTGTTGGAGTCTTGAGATACAAGTACATTGAGGATGACATAACCAAAGACGAGGGCATGATTCCTCTCCCATAGGGTATAGTTTGGTTATTTTATGGTGAATATAGATAAGTCTGTTATGGTTTATTCAATATAATGTAATGTTTTGAAGGTACTACATATACTGGGCAATAGAGACATATGGTCTACTTGGGACATTATGATTAGATATGGATGGATATCTCCATTATGTAGTGGTTTATTTTGAACAATATCTAATATATGTACTGGATACTATATTATAATATATTCTAGTGTTTTTTTCATTCTGACCAAAAAAAACAAACAAACAAACTTGTGACGGAAAGAATTAGGTCAACTTCTTTGCAGTGTAATTTGTTCTTCCTTTATGTATAGAAGAGAGTCTCCTACAAACAGTATCATGGTCACACCATAGATTTGAATCCTTCACGGACTTGTGCCACAAAGATGAGCTCAGACTGAAATCATAATAGAGATGACAACCTTCATATGTCATCCAAGTTTGATCATTCCATGAGGGGGCTTGAATTTGTCACAAAAATTGCATATGTGATGCCATAGAACTCGTATATGTGATAAAGATAATCACACTTCCATTTATAAAGAGCAACAGATCTTTGCTTATCCATAGAGACCATGAGATGACATACCACAGGGAATCTATATCAATTGCATACCTTGATTGGGCTCAAACTTTCGATCATACCTCAATGTAATGTGCTTCATAGACTTCGCATTGTTTACAAGGCTCTTGGTGCCTCAAATCCGCATTGTTCACAAGACTATTGGAGCCTCAAATCCGCACTTACTGGAGCCTCAAATACGCATTGTTCACAAGGTTATTGGAGCCTCAAATCCACATTGTTCACAAGGTTATTGGAGCCTCATATCTGCATTGTTCACAAGGTTATTGGAGCCTCAAATCTGCACTGTTCACAAGGCTTAGATCTGCAGTGTTTTCCACAGAGAATAAGTGCCCCAAGACTCACATCATTCCACGGAGATTTATGATTTAGACCTCGCATTATTTCACAAGAATTTGTGCCTCAGAGCTCGCAAATTTCCATAGAGATAGGTGCCTTAGGTCCACAAATCCCCACATGAGATAAGATGCCTTAAACTTTTGTGCATATTACAGATAGAGCCACAAAATTTCGCATTCCACAGATCCACAAGGTATGTTGCCTCAGGACCGCAATGAAATACGTGACTCTGTCTTCTACTCAGCCTTCCACATTAGCTTGAGCGAGGGCAAATGAAGAGATATGTCCAATGATCCCAATACCGCTCTTCAATCCTAACTCTGATACCATGTTGATATTTCTAGTAGAAAATAGACTAGAACAATTTTTCTTTCAATGATAACTACTTCCAATGATTTATTAGCATCAATTGTATATAACATTCAATATCATCAAGTAGTTATACATAAGAAAAATTTCAACCATTAATCACAGTAGAGCAATAGAAATAACCATGAGATAATGAGACAAGAGACACAGAAAATTAGACCTGAGGCTAGGGCAAAACCCACAGGGGTTAAACCCAAAAATTGTTCCTTGTGAAAGAGTCAATGTTCATCAATCCATCCAAAAACAAGAACATCAAAAGAACAGCTAACCAATACAAGAGAGACCTCCCACAAGTGCCAAGCCACATCCTTCTTCATCCTTCTATTTTTCGTCCTTTTCTTCCCTCTAATTTCGCTGGAAAAGGGATCAAACTTGAGATGATTTGATGTGCAAATCAGAGGGAGAGCTCTCATATTTATAGTCTTCAAAGGGGGTTGAATAGGTGCCTCCAAGGGGCCAGGCCGACTTGATAAAGGGGGTCGACTTGACACTTGTGGGGTCATGAATATAAAATCAAATTTTCTTTTTTCTTTAATGATGAAAACACTGACCATGGCTACAAATTTCCAACATAAATAATCTTTGGTAGGGGTCACCCTTCAAATTGCCTTTAGTGGATTTTAGATATAGCCTCTCCACCATAAAACTTGAGTCTAGTAACCAAATTAGAGCCGCTATAGGGCACATCACCTTGGTTGTTTATAGTCCTAATATTTCAAAAGAACCACCCTCTAAAGTTGCATGCATGGCCCCATAGCCCAAATAGATAAAGACAATAATCTTCCCTTTCATCAACCACCCCAAAAATACAAAACCTCAAAACATTTTCCCTTTTTGTTCAATTGTTAACCTCTCTCTTGCTCCCACTTCATACTACACATATTGAACTTAGTTAACCATAGGAAGCCCCCCCTAGGCTAGAATTTCACCTAGTCTAAAGTGAGAAAGGCAAGGCTATTGAGGAAAGAGTGGGTAGCTTGCCTAAGTGGACCTTGGGGTTTCACAATGTGTGGTTAGGAACTTTTGCATCAAGTAAGAACCTCGGAGGTAACACTATGAATGAAGAATAAGAATTCAAGAATCTGAACTGAAAAGATACGGAACAGGAACCTAACTGTTAAGACAATAATCTTCCCTTTCATCAACCACCCCAAAAATACAAAACCTCAAAACATTTTCCCCTTTTTGTGCAGTTGCTAACCTCTCTCTTGCTCCCACTTCATACTACACATATTGAGCTTAGTTAACCATAGGAAGCCTCCCTAGGCTAGAATTTCACCTAGTCTAAAGTGAGAAAGGCAAGGCTATTGAGGTAAGAGTGGGTAGTTTGCCTAAGTGGCCCTTGGGGTTTCACAATGTGTGGTTAGGAACTTTTGCATCAAGTAAGAACCTCGGAGGTAACACTATGAATGAAGAATAAGAATTCAAGAATCTGAACTGAAAAGACACGGGACAGGAACCTAGCTGTTATTCCTCCTCATCGCTATTTCCATGCTCTAGCTATGAATTTGCATGCCGTGTAATTTTACACTCACCTCTATCGTGTATTTTAATTTTTGCACTCTTGGACTTATAGTTAGGCGCTATAATGAATTTCTCATAGATATGGTATTTAAAGATGATATCGCATAGAACAGAAGCAACTGTAGCCCACGTAGATGGTGATAGCTCACCTAGCAGCCTTTCTTTTTCCTTTTCAATGCCCATGTACATTGATTGCAACCAGAAAAGAGAGGTGCTCTATACGGTAGGTGGTGGTGGAAGGTAGATAAACACCTCGTCCATGTATGTGACAGTGATTGAATCTAAATGGTGCACTCGGTGCATTGAATATGGACATTTGCATAGACCGACCAGTCTAAACCCAGGTTTGGTATGAACCTAGAGATTTCGAAGTTTCATACAAATGCCGGCATACTAAATAATGGAGTATGAGATAGATAATCATGAATTCACGACCTCAAGGTGCATACCAGACCCAGTTTTAGATGGGTATATGCTAGTATACTAAGTGTTAATCGATTTAAAATGCGGGGGGGAGGGGCGGAATCTAATGATGGATAGTTGTGAATGCTCAAGGGAGGGGGAGAGGGATGCGCCTTTGGATTCAGGACAATGTGAAAGAATACAATCTGCTTCAGGGTAAATAATGGTTTAAACAATCGGCTTGGAAGCTATAAAAATGCTTGGTCTTCAGCATTACCTATTATTGAATCCCAACGACTTGTAAAAGATAAGTAACGAAGCCATTTAATTAAGTTCAGATGCAAGAGCAAAGACGCACAAACGAGCACACCAGATCCCATTCGCAATTGGTTTTTAGAAGATGTATCATTAAACTTGCACGTCTACATACCTTCTTCGACTTTCTTCTTGAGATGGTTCTCTCTGGCTTCTTCACGAAAACCCATTGGATCCTCCTCGGCAGATTGAACACTGTTCTGGGTACAGTATGCTGACCAGATCAATATGGAGAATTTATGAACTTTCGTACAAAAGCTTCGCAGTTTTTCTCATCTCATTTTTCAACCCAGCAGCGTTGGGATTCATAAAACGGTCGGGGATCATCTCATTCCATTTGATCCAGAACCCACGTTGGGGCCTTAGAAATCAATATGTGCCTACCCGGCCGAAGGGCGGGGTAGTGGACCACGGCCTTGGAGGGTATAGGTCACAAATGAGTTTTAAGGGTTCATGTGTTAGAAACTTTTTTTAGTCTAAACATATAAAATGGAAATAATACAAAATAAACAAGTTAGCATTTCTTGTTTCATAGTTTACTCATTAAGTTAGCATTTCTTGTTTCATAGTTTACTCATTTAACTTTGAAAGGTATAAAAATAACTTACACATTTAAATAAGGGTTACATTTTAGATACTCTTGCTTAGTTTGAGTAAAGTTAAGTTAATGTCAAAGACATACATGAATGGGTAAACAAAGGGTTTTTCATAGTCTTACAAAATTGCTAATGATCTAGGACTAGGAATAGTACCTCTAACAACTAGAGTGGTGTGGATCAGAAATAATACATCTAACAATTAAAGTAGTGTGGAAAAATTAACAATAACTAGAAACAAATAATATTGTTTACTAGTATTGGACAAAATCTATGGGTAAAATATATTTTTAATATAAAAATATATAATATTTAAATGATAATTAAAAATAAATTATAAAAACTATAATGTTTATATGATAAATCAAAATAAATACATAATAATGATTACAGCTTCGAAAAAATAAACCAAAAAAATTTAATTGAAAAGTGGAAGTGTAGTCAAAAGACAAGTATGAACAATCTATGTTATAGAACTAAATTGTATAGGTCTACATCTGAAGGAAAATGTGATAAGTTAGTTATAAATAAGATGTTAATCTATGTTATAGAACGAAATTGCATAGGTCTACTTCTGAAAGAAATGTGATAAGTTAGATATAAATAAGATGTTAATCTATATTATAGAATGAAATTGTACAGGTCTTGTCTTAAGGAAAATGTGATAAGTTAGATATAAATAAGGTATATAAACATCTTGTTGATTAAATAAGTTATATAAGTATTATCTAATAAATATTTGTTTGGATAAGATATATAAAGATCTTGTTAACTAAATAAGATAGATAAATATTTGTTGGATTTTAGTGATGTAATGGATATAAAGAATTTATAAAAAGTGTGCATTAAATATAAATTAAATGGTTGATAAGTATTATTGGGTATTAATTTATACTAAGTATCAAAATATTTTTTTCATAATATATTTCACATGGTTAATATTAAAAAATAATATAAATTAATTAAAGTATAATTCTATTTTATATTAGTATAGTCATCAATAATTATAGAAAAATAATATGAAAATATATTTTTAATTAAAAAACAAGTAATAAAAATAACATAATAAATAAACCTTAAATAATAAGTGTTAAATGACAATTGTGGACATAGTATATATATTTTTAATTTAATTAAAAAACAAAAACAATATGACTATATTTGAAATAAATCTCAAGACTCTGTTTTGAATATTACACAAATATTTGATATAAATTAAATCATATCATTTGTCTAATAATTATTAAGAATCTTATTTAGAAAATAAACATATAAGCTATATAAGTATTATCCAATAAACGTTTGTTTATATAGGATATATAAATATCTCGTTGACTAAATAAGATAGATAAATATTGTTTGATTTTAGTGATGTAATGAATATAAAGAAATTATAAAAAATTTGTGTATTAAATACAAAATAAATGGTTGATAAATATTAAGACATATAATATGCAAGTAATTTAATTTTTTTTTTAGATCTTCATCCTTCTTTATGCTGACGATATTGTTCTTTTGGCAAGGTGCCCATCTGATCTTGATAAGCAACTCAGGCTTCTTAAGGATTTCTACTCTACCATGGGTATGACTGTTAACACTGACAAAACAAAAGTTATGATTATCAAATCCAAGAAGGACACTTACGCTAATTTTATGTATGACAATAATAACTTGGAGGAAGTGCATTCTTACAAGTACCTAGGAATTGATATTCATCACAAGCTCAACTGGAATCATAGCATTGAGAAAAGGATTAATTGGGGGTGGAAAGCTTATTTTGGTCTTGAAAATAATTGTAAAATAGCAAACCTCGTAATGTGGGATAAAAAGAAGTTCCTCTTTGAAACTTTAGTCACTCCTGTTATCTTATATGGCTGTGAGGTTTGGGGTTGTAGCATCTCCAGAGAATCATGGAGAAAGATTGAGCAAATCCAGAAGCGTTTTATAACTTATAACCTGAAAATTAAAAGTAATACACCCTATCCTATTCTCCTTATAGAAGCAGGTCTTTCCCCTATTGAGAGCCTAGCTATGCTTAGGTTTCTGTTGTACAAGCACAAAATCAATAACATAGACGATTATAGACTTCCTAAGCTAGCTTTAAATTCTAGCCAAAACCACCTAAGGCTCAATCGAGGGTGGCATAAAGACACAAGGGCCTGGTTAAACTATTGGGAGATCAACGAAAATGATGCATTGCAAAACATAAATAACATTAAAGATATTGTTACTTCTAAGTTCAAAGAAAAAATGTGGTGTGAGAAAGATTTAGCAGCTAAAAGAAAATTAAGTTATTATAAGAAGGTCATCAACCCCACCCTAGAAGATCAAAAGTATCTCTCTATTTTAACTAGCTCAAAGAAGAAAATTAATATAGCAAAGATTAGAACGGATTCTCATGAGCTCCATAGTGAAACAAGTCGTTGGGCAGTTCCTAAAACGCCATGGATGGAAAGGATCTGCCATATATGTGAGAATAGGAACATCGAGGATGAAAACCACTTCCTCTTAGAGTGCCCCGCGTACAACCACATTAGATCTCAGTTTCACAATCTTTGTAACAACACTGACCTTCCTAGCCTTTTACAATGTCAAAATTATAGTGAGCTTGGGAGGCTTCTCTCCAAGCTTTTTGAGCATAGGAATAAAATCTTAAATCAAAATAAATAATTTGTTTCTTTAGGTCCGATAGACCATTGTTTGGTCTCAGTGGACGTTAACCATCATCATCATCATCATCATCATCACTAAAACATTCATCAAAATAACAAAGGTGGTGAGCCCATAATCCATAGGTCCGGTCCAAAATTTATCTTGTTTCACATTATAGTAGAAAATGGGCCTGGACATGGAGTACTAGTTAAAAGTGGTTTAAAATGTGCGGGCACTTTGCCGAGGCCGTCACTGGGAAGTAATGGACACGTGTCCCACATGCTGTAGGATCCACAACTGGAAAGGTCGCCAAAATAGCAAGTATATTAAATTGATGTGTCATCTTCTGACCATTACAACATTCCATAGTACATAGGCATCATTGCTGAATAAGAGCTCACCGAAATCAACCAATCATTAAAAAATAATAATAATAGTTAAAATATTAAAAAAATAAATGCTTTTGGTTTTATAATGTTAACATTATATTTTTTTGTTTAATTTTTAGTCAAACAACTGTTTAATGGCCAATCAAACAAAACTCGAATGCGTATATCCACTGCCACGACAGGGATAATACATATCAATGAAACATTTTTGTTATTCACAAGAATCAAGGAAGAGGTATATGGTCAAGATAAACATTATATAGGTAAATCAAGGAAGATGTACATAGTCAATATAAATATTACATAGGCAAATCAAGGAAAAGGTATATACTCAAGATAAACATTACATAAGCAACTCTTGCTCCCTCACAAAGGAAAATCGTGTTAAATGAGACTTGAACCTCAGTGGAGAGGTTATCATTAAACCCTCCCAACAACTTGGGCTACATTCAATTGACAAAAAAATTGAATCATTTCTCGATTTGTGCGTGTTATCCTTGAACAAGAGCCATGCTAATCTTCCATGTACGGTTCCAATTTTATATAGGTGTAAAAGTATGAATTTGTTTAGTGATTTTAACTTAGAAATTTAAGTGGTTTTGGTTTATTGTGTTTATATTAATTTACAAATATCTATTCTTAGGTCCAAGGAAAAACTTTTATAAGAATTTTTAGTAGAGGTGTGAGGTAATTTGCTTAAAGTATTTTTTTACATATTTATTGTTTAAAGGTGTGTATAGTATTTTTATTGTTCTTTTTCTTTGCAATATAGTTAGTAATTAATTTCTCAGTGTGACCTTTTTAATGGAGTTGAAAGGTTGAGAAAATTTTAGTTTTTTTGTTATCATTTTATTTTTAAATCGTTTTTGTGTGTCATGGTTTGGTTATGGTGAAGGAAGGGTTGTAAAGATGTCCTTAATTGGCCATTGGTGAGGTCTAAGTGTCTAAAGGGGTTGTAAATTACGAGATTTATATGTGATAAGCCATTTTATTCTCGAGAGTTGGTTAGCAACTCATATCTCTTTGTGAACAACTAAATTTGTCTCAACATTTGCTCAAGAGATGTAGCCTTTAAACCATGGATATTTCTACCCATTATAACCATGTTTTGTTACTATATGGATTATAAAAGAGATGGGAGTGTCGTTAGTAACTTAAGACTTGGGACTCTTTGGTCTTATGGTGTATGTCAATATATGAACTATTTTCCTCTTGTACCTTGTTTCTTTTGGTCTATGGCAAGAGTATGTCCCTTTGTTTTAGTCATTGTTCTTTTTCCTTTTCTTTGATGAGTTAAGACTTGGGACTCTTTGGTCTTATGGTGTATGTCAATATATGAACTATTTTCTCTTGTACCTTGTTGCTTTTGGTCTATGGCAAGAGTATGTCCCTTTGTTTTAATGATTGTTCTTTTTTCTTTTCTTTGATGAGTTAGTTGATTTGTTCCCTTTGGTGTCAAGTTTGAGCATGTCACTAATATCTAGTATGTTCCTTAGGAATGTGAATTGCATCTTTGCTTGTATAACTTTATAGACTTGTTGATGCAAGCTTCTAATATTACAAGCAAAATGTGGGAGGAAAGTTTTGGTGTGAGGGTGACCCTTTCTTTGGGTCTGTGATAGGGTATATGATAAATATGCACTTGATTTCACATAGTTGTATACTTTTTCAATTTAGCATGTGAGGTGAATATACATATTCATAATTTATGTATAGTTCTATACTTTTTCACCATATTTACATGTGGAACCTATAAATCAAAACAATGTAATGTAAATGGAGTACCTAGAAAGGCTTTTTGTCTACAATTACATCAAAACAATGAGTAAAATCATAGGCTCTATTCTACCATGAATATGTATACAAAAAATCCACCATAATTAAAGGCATGGTGATATATGGGAATGGTATTAACTCACCTATACCAACAAATAACATATTAGATCTCATACGGACAAGAAGGCACCATGCAAGCTAAACCCAAAATCATAATTGGAATTTAACTTGAATAAACACATGAATTAAAATTTTGTTTGCAATATGAGAATGCACATTTACATAACCAATATCTCGCATAGCAATATATGAACATTACCTCCCTTGATTGATGCCTCCAACAAGTGGATGTAGCTTTGTTCAAACCCAAAAAATGTTTAGTCTCTCCCATAACTCTCAACACCAAGCAAATTGGTTCTTCAATGGTTTCTTAGTCATTCTTTGTCTCCAACAACACAATCTCTCCCCTATTTTTAATTCAATAAGCTCGAATGGTAACAAAAATACTCATGAACCACTCGACCATCCATATTAGTTTGTTGTCTCACTCATTAAATGAAACATATGGCCAAAAATTTGAACTTATGAAATTGGTGTTTAGCGTTATCTTATCTTCTTCTCCAATGACGTAACAACAATGAGACCTCCATGTTTATTTGTTTTTCTTTCTAAATTGGTGGTTTCTTTTTCCTTTTATGCAATAAGTAAACAAAATCTGCTTTTACTATAGACCATTCAAATGCAAAGGAAATTCAATCACAAACAAAGAAATCAAACACAAATGCAAACATAATTTGTTGTGTAGAATAGTTAATAAGGCAAGGATGCTCCTGCATCAAATTTCCCTGGTAAAGAAAAGTGTGGGCATCTTGTTCATAAATCTTACGAGGAAACCTTAGTCAATAGCTTATCCATTTGACCAAACTTATCTTTAGAAATCCATGTTGCATTGCCCATAATTCAGCCTTTCTGATGAACCAAATGTACTTTGTACCCGGTCCTCTTCATCCTTAGGTGAAATATTTATTTGAGGATCTCTTCCAGTTCATATTGTGGATTTTCTAGAATGTGTGGTTTCCAATATGCAACTTTCCCTTCTTCTTCTTCACCATTGGCACCTTCATGGTACTTTTACAAATCAAACACATTTAAAAATCAACAAGATGTCTAGATCTTCTCGTAACACAAGCTCAAATGCATTATTTTAGACTTCTCCAAAATTTTTCAAGGCCCTTCCTTCTTAAATTTTAGCTTTTTATATGTTCCTCATAAGAACCTCTCCTTCCACAAATGTAGAGGAAATTTAACCACAAACAAAGAAACCAAACACAATTGCATACATAATTTTTTTGGTTGTGTAGGATAGTCGTAAGCCAAGGATGCTCCTACATCAAATTCCCCTAGTAAATAAAAATGTGAGCGTCATGTTCATAGAGTTTATATGGAAACCTTAGTTGATAGATTATTAGTTTGACCAAACTTATCTTTGGAAATCGATGTTGCATCTCCCACAATTTAGTCTTTCTGATGAACCAAATGTACTATGTGTCCAATCCTCCTCATCCTTAGGTGAAATATTTCTTTGAGGATCTCTTCTAATTAATCTTGTGGAATTTATAGAATGTGTGTTTTCCAGTATGCAACTTGTCCTTCTTCTTCTTCACCATTGGCACCTTCATGGTACTTATACAAATCAAGCACTTTCGAAAATTGATAAGATGTCCAATTCGAATAACACAATCTCATAAGCATAATTTTAGACTTCTCTAAAATTATGCAAGGCCCTGTCTTCTTAAATCTTAGCTTGTTATATGTTCCTTGTAAGAACCCGCCCTTTTTTAAATGTGTTATCATTATGTCCCTTCAACAAATTTATTATATCCTCTTCAAATGTGCATTATCTTTATATTTGAAGTTGTTTTATTGTCGTTGCATTTTAACCTACTATTGCACTTCTTTCATAGATTTTACAAAATGTTGCAACATTCACACTTCTCAAACTTATTTGAAGCAAAATTTCCAAGTATGTTAGTCCTTTTAATGTCTTCCCATATGGGAAATCAAGCATTGCCTTCCTATCAACATATTTAATGAATTATAAGGCCCCTCGGGGCAGCTCAATTGGTGATCATCATGATAATGAAGTGTTATACACCATGAGATTCTAGGTTCAAATCCCCAAGTTTACCCTTGGGCGCGTGTTGGGGGCAGCGTGGTTCACCTAGGGGCTATAGTGGTAGCAATTGGAATCAACCATGTGCCACATGAGTACGAGCCCAACTCAGTTCTTGATTCTTCTAGTCACCCAAAAAACATATTTAATGAATTATTATAGGCAAATTCAACTTGTGCCAGAGTGTATCCCATAGCTTGGGACTCTCTCAAACTAAGCATCTCAATAAGCTTCCTAAAATATGGTTAATCATGTTTGATTGTCCATTAGTTTGAGGATGAGAGATTAAGATGAATTGTAATTTAGTTCCCAATTTATTCCATTTGGTCCTCCAAAATGCATAAGAAACTTATTATCTTATCTATAAGAATGGTCTTTTCAAATAATGTAATCAAACCACTCCCTTGAAAAACAAAATTGTGATGTTTGTAGCATTGTTTATGTTCATACATCTGATGAAATGGGTTGTCTTTGACAATCTATCAATAACTACAAACATAAAGTCATTACCTCATCGAGTTCTTAGCAAGAGATGGAGGAAATTGGAGTTTCATGTAAGAATGGAGAACCATCCCATCATAAAATACAAGAGTATAATGATCTTAATTACAAGAAAATAGATGGATCAACATGAGAAACTATGCTAATTTACCATGAGCGAATTTTAAAGGTTAAATCATTTTGTTACCATATTCAATAGTTTTGACTAGTAATAATGGATCATGTTTTGGTGACAAACGAGTGAAATTAGTTCTCAGTTATATGGATTTTGAATGGAAATGCATTCCTTATAAATTATTGAAGGCCTATTAAAGAAGAAAAGTGTAAAATAGTTGGTGAGGGTGTGTTGGTATTATAAAGAATTCCACTTGCTGCAATTATAAGGGTGTAGAGAGAATGACACATATGCATATGAGTAAAGGTATGAGAATTTTTGGTATGCTTATCGTAATATGTATTTCAAAATGGTGGTATCATTAATATTCATGTTAAGCGTTTTAACCCACTATCATTGTAAGATTGACATCCTTGTTATTGAGTGGTTTTAGTGATGTTTTTGTTGTTTAGGAGATGGCATAGTTTCTTATATGCTTGTTCAAGGGCTCATGCTCTCAAGATTATTAAGTATATTCATCCTTGTACTCTGGGTTGGTCAAAGAATAAAGTAATGGAACATAAGAACATGGAAATGAAAAATATGAATAACAACCAAGGAGGAGGAAAATGGGTTTCCATGGAGTATAGAAAGACATTTGAACACAAAAAAACATGTCTTGTAAATGAGACAAGAATGTGGAAGGTCTGTTGTATGCTTTTATTCAACGAATGAGGCAGAGGAGAGAGCACTTAAATCTTTTCAGCTGCTAATAAATACCAATATCGAGATGATGCAAAGAAAAACCGATAGGTTACAAGGTGAAATTAGGATTGAACTGACAGTCATGCATTACAAGCTAGCAGAGATGGAAGAAATGTATGCCACCAGAGTTCAACTTGTGTCAACAAAGGCTGAATCCAGTGAAGATGTAGTAAGGAAAAAGGGGAAGAAATTTCATGGTCTAGAATGACATGTTTGACCATTGAACTCTTGTCTGAAGAAGAGCTTGGAACAGAAAGTCAATTTTACTTGTATGTTTATATTCCTTATCTTAGTTTCTCTGATGTTATGTAGGTTTTGTTTGTATCTACGAGTCTTTTGCAAAGAATACAATAGGAATTTTCAGAATTGTAGGCAAAAAATGGCACAAGCATGGGCTCCTTATGTTTTGGACATCTGAAAAGCAGAATTATAGGGGAGTTTGATGAAATATGTAAGGGTTCTGGCCCAAAAACCAAACTTTCTTTTTAATAGAAAACTCCTAACTGTCCCTTTGAAAAAAAAATGAGACAAGAACACAAAATTTCAAGCTTATTAGAAGATCAAATGATACTTTCCATATTTTGTAGACAAAGAAAATCATGTTTAAATACTAGAAGCCAACTTTGTATTCAAAATGATGTTGGAATATGTTACTCTAACTTAAAGTGCATCAATTAGCTCATCGATTGAGTGGTCTTGCTACATATCTTGGGCATGATTAGGTGTAGATTGATTGGTCAACTAGCCAACTAGGTTCTAATTTGCAAAAGAACCATGGTTGATTAATTGAATGGACCACCTTGAATGATCAAGGTTGACTAAGTCAACACTTATTTGGGGAAACTGGTTAGATACTCAACTATAAATATATAATCTCGTGTAATGGATAAATATAGTGAATTATGATGAATATACATCATATTTTGCATGCTTCAATGTTGTAATGGTGTGTTTAGACACAACCAAAACCTAGTTTGGAATTTGTGTTTACTTGTACAATGCACCTAGAAATTTTATCGTGGTTTTAGAGCTTTAGAGTTTGAATATTTTTGGCTTAGTTCTAGTTTTTCTAAGGCATTTGGAGGATGTTGCATCAATGAAAGACTAGGGATGGTGTTTTCTTGTTTAAGAAGTAGAATCTCTAAAGGAAATGTCTTGTTTATTTGAAAGGTTTTTATCAAGCTTTGGAGAGGTAATATGGGTTCTAAGTAGGAATTTGTCATACTTAATGGGCATAATAATGACATATGAGTAGATGATATGGAGACCTCGCTAAAAAGTAAAGGTCTATCATTGTTTTTGCAAATATTGCAATTCCTAATATTAAGGATAACCATGAGAAATTCTTGCTCAATATCGAGAAGGATGACACTATAGGTGACATGAAAACTTATATCTAAAGGTTAATTTGGTTCCATATTAGTGGGATCAACTACCTGATTGAAGTGTGGAAGAACTTGAAGAAAATATTTTGTCACCTAGTTGATGAATTTTGGGTTATGAAACTTGGAAAATAGTTGATTTTTCTAGAACATCTCTCATTTGATAGGATTGAGTATTATTTGGGTCATACTAGGGAGTTGTAGTTGAAGCTATGAGATTTTGGAGAATACTTTTGGAATAAAGAAGGGCAGTTGACAAAATTGAATTTAATGAATCTAGAAATAATGTATGCTTCACACTCAAGGTAAAATGGGCCTCAAGCAACAAACTTAGTAAGGAATATACCATTGGATACTTTTGCAATTTTTTTATCGGGGCATAATAGAAATTTTTTTATGAAGAAATCTCTAGGGATAGGTCGCATGTTCTTTTCATGGAAGGGAAAGTTAAGTAAAGTTACAAGGAAGGAGATCGAAATGGAAATATAGAAAGAAGCCATAGATGAGACTTTTATGAGAATCATGATGCTCTCGTTGATAGAAGGAAGTAGTTGACTGGTATTAAGAAATTGACCAAGAAGGTTAAGAGCAAGAAGACTTATAATTATTGTGGTAAGTCATGACATATTGAGAAGACTTGTTAGAACAATACCGATGATATTAAGGAGAAGGTTAAAAAGCTTGTAGGAAAAACCAGGAAATCATCAACACTACTTTCAAGAAGGTGAGGGTGCCAATTATACATTTCTTAAATTATTTTCTTATGAGACTATATATGCACATACCTCTCAAAGGGAATGGATAATGGTATCTAGTGTTGCACACAACATCACTATGAATGCTTCTCTATTTTCTTATTTATGTAGGTCTAGAGAAGAGAAATGCATCATTGAAGATAATTATGCACTTAGTATTGTTGGTAGTGATAGGTTTGAGTGTGAATAGGGTGTGATTAATTATATTTACCATGTAACCTAACTTAGTGAAAATATATGGTAGATACATGATCCAGGTGGCTCTGGAAAGGCTCAAAAATCAATGTCTTTATATTTCATCGAAACCAAGACTAGAACATAGAGCTTGTCTTCTTGATCCCAACAGCGTCGATGACACTCAAATCCAACTTCGTATGCTCAAGATATTCGCATTCAAAGTTTTGGTCAACTTGGCCCCACTAGCTAAATTTAGCAAAGCACCAGCTAAAGTTGGAGGTCTAGCTAAATTTTGAAACCACTAACTAAGACACATTTTGACATTACGTGGTGGTCAAAACTGACCAAATTGCCTCCTTGTTAATCTTTTCGGTGATCCTTAAAGTCCAGTCGATGGCTTTTGACCATGTTATTTTAAAAATAAATAATTAAATATATATATATATATCTATATGTATATCTATATATATATATATATATATATATATAGGTGGTGGGCCAACTCCCCCTCCACCACTCCCCACCATGTAACAATATGTATTTAAAAATAGGACGGGCCACCAAAATGGCGGACTTGCACATTGCCACATATTTAGACAATCGATAGACTGGGGCCGCAGGGATCTAATCTGCTCGGCCGTTTGGCCAACGCCATAACCAAAAATGACACCCATGTAACAAAACAACTCTCTATTTTAAAATAAAATAATGGAAGGTACCATATGGAGGATCCCTACGGGCTTGACCGCGAGACCTCCACCCACTCAGTCAACTGCCTAACCAATACACCAACTGGGCTTGCTTTGATATATTTGCCCGCCACGCTCTATTTAAGGCCACATTTTTGCACCCACGGAGGCCGTGAGCGGAACCCAGCCCATGCGGGGCACTAATTTCAAGAGGGTATATTCTAGGGTAATATTCCTCATAATATTCTTATTCAAAATCTTTGAAGAATCTTGGAGATTCCATAGAAGCTGATTTTTGGCAGTCTCAAAAACATGTTGAGTTTATACTTATTTGAACCAATTTTTTACCAAGGTTCTAATGGTGCAATCCATTTCTTCATTTGAGCAGCATATTTTTTGCCCATGTCCAAGAGAGAATATTGTAAGGAATCTACAAGATTCTCGGGAGCCCAAATTTGACCATGATTAAAAGAGGTCATGTTTATACTCATATTTCATGTTTTTTCATGAGGAATGTGATGGTGCAAGAGGTTTCCTCATCTAAGTAGCCAACTTTCAGGTCATCCTCAAACTTGGAGGTATAAGGTGTATTTTTGCCATGTATCCATTTGATTTTATTAAGATCATGATTTGAATCTGAGATCCATGTATGCCACTTTGTGAGAGAATCATTGTATGCCACTTTATGTGAGAGATTGTTCCTTTGTCATGCTAGAGGAGAACTTCTTGTGAGTGAGAGTTCTTATAGAAGAACATCTCCTGGGAGAGATATGCCACTCTAGATAAGGGGTTTCATCCTTGTACTGATAAATATTGCATCATGTACTCTTCATCTTGCAGCAACTAATAAAGTGACCTCCCCACTATTGACACTAGGCCCAAAGACATAGCCCACATTGGGTGAACTTCGTTATCATATCATGTGTTTATGGTTGTTCATGATTATTGCTTCTTGTTTCATGTTGATGGTTTGTTGAAGTTGTTTAGAATATGCATTGGTCATGATTTCACAAGAAAATGTAAGTGTCAGTAAAATGTCTTGTATAATGGAGATTTTTGTTTGAAAACATTCACGAAAATTTCCCAGATCAATACACAACTCGCTTTTGACTAGAAAGAAGGTTTAGCTTTAACCTGATAAGCTTGTTGTAATAATAATAATAATAATAAATTGTGTTATTGTTGAGGGAATTATTAACCCAAAGGATAGACTATATAAGTAAAGTGAATTCAAGGATTTAAGGAAAGGAAATGGACCATGTGCTCTTGTGCCCAAAATTGATGATAGAAGTAGAGTTTGGCGTGAAAAATTAGGGCATGTAAACTTCAAGAGTATCAATTTAATGGTTGAATTAAATGTGGTTCATGGCCTCAATAGGGTAGTGTAAGGTCTCCGACACTTAACCCCCATTGTTATCGTAATTGTAATCAATTATGTTATTGATCCATGTATGGGCATGTGAATATAAATAGGCAAAAGACTCGAAATAATTGTAATTATAATTGGGGAAAGTGATACTAACCAACTATTTAAGAGGTGGATCCTTGATATTGAGCATGAAAAGCTATGAGGAGGAGGGAAGCAAGCAAGGGGGTTTTGAGAATTAATATTTGCCAATGAATTATTGGTTGTGCCAAAGGATCATGAGATCTAAGAATGTCAAACTTTTCCCAAGAAAATATATGGTGGGAAGGTGCAATAATAACTGCTAGCAATTATGAGGGAACAGAGAAAGTGGTACTAACCTTCTAAAAGGTATGGGTAGTGTACCACTAGAAGACTTATTGGGGGCTAGCTAGAAGCTTGATAGTGCTAATAAAAACATGTCAAAGAAGTTCATCAATGAAAGAGAAGAAAAGAAATGGAAGTATTTTGTAGGAGGGAGGAAGCACTCGTGGAAAGGCATTCACAAAGAAAGTAGAAAAAAATGTGCACAAGAAGGAGAATGAAGCATTAACGGAAGAAGAACTAGGTGTTCCTAAAGTGGAGAATAATTGAGAAGTTATGCATATATGAAGGAGATTAGCACTCAAGGGGGTGTTAGGCCAGCATAGAGAGTAGATAGACAAGAAAGAGGACTAGATGAAGGAGATTAGCTTCATAACTCTGCCCTGAGATGTTGAGAAAAATTCTCTCATGGCTTCATGGTAGGGTTCATGGGTGGCTAGATACAAGAAAGAAAGTAGTGTAATTGATTCTATGGTGGCGTGGAATGTGACCCTTCATCAATTGCAGGAAGAATTTGTCTGTAATCAAATAAGTTCCCTTTGGGACTTTGAATTATGTAATGTAATCATGTGTAAAGAAATAAAAATTATGTTGATAGATTGTGTATCTAGGAGCTTTCCTGTTGAATGGATATCATGGCCTCTGTGTTGCTTATTCATGATATAAACTGGTAAATTTTCCAACGATGCATAGATGAGAGGATAACTCTAGCTGCAATGATTTTTATGACCATGTAATGTTCATATGCCTACCTGTAAATCTTTATGAGCTCTTATGATGTATGGCCATGAATCAATAATGTGACTAACATGGTTATAGTCATGGTTATTGTTTATTTCTTGGATGTTACATAGCTTGATGATGCAGGCTAAATCC
Source organism: Pinus tabuliformis (assembly GCA_031772625.1). NCBI lineage: Eukaryota > Viridiplantae > Streptophyta > Pinopsida > Pinales > Pinaceae > Pinus > Pinus tabuliformis. Next base: position 40,517,089 of record CM062818.1, read on the forward strand.
ACCGCAACTCTTAAATATGAATTTACTTTGTACGTATTATCAAATTCATGACTATGGAACAACCCTTTTAAACACCTCTGGACCCAAAACAATCCACCACATAACCCATACATACCATATGTGCTAAGGGGAAGGGACAAGACCCTTATATAAAACCTCCATACTCAATCCCTTTCCTATATATAATGTGTGTGGGAAGAGATTATAATATAAAACCCATGGGGGAGTTCCTTTACTTACCAATATAGCACAAACTTAATCCTTATGTTATCGCCCTTTCTCCTTAACGAATCTACTACCCACCTCCACCTTGTGATCACAACATACAACCTCAATCGTTATTTTCAACATTCCTATGTTATAACACCTAAGTCCTTGTAATTTTGTTTCAATGCTTCACAACTAGACTATGTGACCATACAATTATTGTGCCCATGGACCCTTGACACCTTACTCAACTCCTCGATGCTTCCATTTCAACTTGCATGAGACCAAGGCTTGTGACCCTAGTCCCTGGAACCCCAGACCCCAACCTCTCCATGTGAAACATGACCTTCCAATCACCCAAGTAAAATCTTTCACGGGTGGAAATCTCTTCTATTACTTGTTGGATCTATCTCCATGTATGATAACTAACATCCTCGGATCCCAACTTTTCAAAGTCCAACATAAAAGGCCTGCGTCGCGAATCACGGGGAGATAAACTTCGGGGGAATGGGAATAATTACTATCAACAAACGATCCCCCTTCTGTTAGATGATGTCCTCGACCTTTGACCTCCTCCACTGTATTGACTTTCTAAGGAACAAGAATATTCACGTTCTTTGCAACATTTCAATTCGTGTTAATTGATGATGCTTCCAAGGAATGAACCTCTGGGAGACACAAATATTTTTTTCTCTGCTACTTAACAGTTCATCACCCCACAACTTGACACGTCCTCCTGGATTTTTCCACAATGTGTCGACTCCTTCCATGTCATTGCAACTTCTCGACGTTTCAAAACAAAGCACGTGTATTCTAACTTCCAGGGAATCTATTACAAGACAAAGATTCGTTAACAGGCTTCACATTTTATTTCCCCAACCTCTATTCTGTGAAATACCTTTGCAAGCCTCAATTGACAAAGTCTCAACCCTTCTACATTATATACTCCTCTACAACACCTCTTCCAACAAACACATGCTCTACCTCAATCCATTATTGATTCTGGATCATTGATCATGTTGTTTGATTAATGATCAATAATCTAAATCGTTTGACTATAAAATAAAAGTTTCATCCTTCGTTCAAAGGGTCCTGACATCCTTTACATTAATTCCAATGTGCATCCTCGAGCCGCGTCCCTCCTGAACTTAATTATAACAAGCCTATAACACAATTGTCCTATTACAAATACAAAGGTGAATTCACATAAATGGAGGACATTTACAAACCATGAACAAAGGTTCGATTTACATCAAACTGAGGCATTCATAAACAATTGACCCAACACTCTAACATGGGTGTTCTTTCATTAATTCACACACTGTGTACAAGGTTACAAAATCCCTCTCATGGCCTAATTTACACGGAATTGATTGTTCTCAACCTTGTCGCCATACTCAACCTCCAATAGTTTCTATTCTCCTCTATCTTTCCTCAATTCTCTTCTATATATTTTTATGCCCTTAGGCTTATAGGTTATACAAAAGGATCCTAAACTAGAATTAGTTCATATCCACAATATTCTGAACAATACTTATTCTAGGATCCTTTGGATCCATAAAATCCTCATAAATTTATTCTTATCCTATATTTCTCTAACTATAAAAAATTCTCAAGGTCTCTTCTTAGAAGTAGTTGGTGAGCCTTGATATTGCACCGAGTGTTGCAACTCCCAAGGGCTCCTGAACTCTATTAATCAACTCGGGGTTCCTACAAACTTTGAGTTGACAGTGCTATATACACAGTAGATGGGATTCTTCTCATGCCACTCTCAACTAGGACATTTGATCAATAGTGCTCCAAGACCATTCTTTCCATTGAATTAGAAGGAAATTAACTACTAAAGGTGCAATTCATAAGCTAGCTCTAATGAAAACAAGGTAAATTCCTTTTAAACCTCAACTTGTAGATGTTATCAACTTGTAAATGCTACTGAATCAATTCATGAAAGAACACAAAAGCTATACTACCTACAGAAAGGGAACTACACTATTTTGCAATAAACCATCTAGCTATCAAATCCACTTGTAAACAGGAAATTATCCTACCAAATCATAACTCAAGATTTCATGCATCATCTATTTGATTCACACACATATAAATCAATGTTATAGTTGTGCTAAATCTGTGATAAGGAAACTAATGTTATTCTATCTTGCAGTGAAGGAAAAAGAATGGTTGGAACGGCCTAGGTGTTGTCCTTGATCATGGAGTCCAAGTTGGGGCTCAAACTACTCCTAAACCAAGTCAAACTTGCATCACAAGTCAAAACAGGGGGTAAAATAGGCTGCTACAAGCATCCTACAGGAAGTTGCTATAGGAACCCTGTATTGCTATAGGAAGGCCTATAATGCTACAGGAAGGTTGTCGAGAGGGTTTGGAAGGTAGGAATGATGAGATCAAGGGATGGCAAGGTGGATGGAGGTTATGGTAGATGGATGAAAGGTGTCCAACACCCCTAGCCAAGCTCAACACCTTAGGAAGGCTTGTTTTGGACTAAGAGGGCTGCTCATGGTGACCTAAGGGAATGAGCTCAAGAACAAAATTTTGGGATTCATCAAAGAGGGTGAAGAAGTCCTGGATGGAGATGGTGAAAGGCCCCTTGCCTACAGATCCAAACAACCCTACATCACATGCACATGCTCTTTTATCATTGACAAAATAAAATAACCAATGGTGGAAAAGGTGAGTTGAATTTAAACGCTTACTAATTTATGCCAAAACTTGGATCTATTCAATGAATCAGTTTCTAAGTTACAATAAACATATGCAAAATAAGATTACTAATATAGAACTTCTTCCAAGAAATCATAAACATAACATTTTTGGATTGTGATTGTAGATTCTTCCATTCATGCTCTCATGAGAGAGATGAGATAGAGGTAGCAGTCACAAGCTTTTTGAGGGATTATATTCTAATAAAATGCAGAGAACTAATAAACATTCTAAGCTAAAAAGGAAATACAAATACATAAGAGGGACCTAAGCCACTAGGGTTGGGCCCAAACCCAAGAGCCTCAGCCCTTTGGAACTAACTCAGTGATTGATCAATAATAAACTTCTCATTATCATTGCATCAATGTCAAATACATCACATAACCAATCAAAAATAACAGTATCAAGTGCTTGAGCTCAATAGCCTCTTAGCTGAAAACAAAGTTCGAATCCTAATGAGCTCTTTGGCATGTTTATTTATACAAGAGGGTAGCTACCAACATCTCCCTAGAAAATAGGAATGTTTGTCTCCCAAAACTCGAGAAGGGTGGATCTAGATCTCCTTTAACTACACTTGCTTGGCTGCCAATGACCTCGTCCTGCTTGGCTACCAATGACCTCGAGCTGATGAGAGAGAAAGTGGTGATTTTGGTTGATTGAGGGAGTTAAGGAGGTGGACAACCTCCTAAAATCTCTCCATGTTGTCTACTTCGAGCTCCTGCATTGAAATCATCTCAAAATTGCTCCATTTCCTGCATTTAAACCATATTAGGCCACATGACATAGCAAAACATCTTTTACCCCTCTCACTAAGCATAATATAACAAAAATTGTAAATAAATGTGAGAAAGAGATAGTTATAAATTTGGAGGATGGCATTATGACTACTCATCCTCTGAGCAACTCAATCATCTATGTTCATGTCCTTCATGGCCCCGGTGGCCTCCCTAACATCCCAAGGATCCTCAGATGGTGTGCCTTCTTGAGGATAGAATCCTGCATTCTTTTCTATCTCTGTCCACTCCTTCCTCTCCTCTGCTTCATTTCTTCCTTCCTATAGGCCTAGAAGCAAGGGTGGATTGAGCTTGAGTCCAATCCAATTGAATTTTAATCTTTGCATGATTCTTTTGTACATGGGTGTCTTCTCCAATGCATTCCTCAACCTTTCAAGAGAGTGATACTCGCTGATCTGGAGACTGTGGGGTGAGAAGTGATACTCGTTGATCTGGAGACTGTGGGGTAAGGCCTTCCATATTCTCTAATGTGCTTGTTTTCTTTCTATCCCTGAAAACGTAAGTGTGTCTTCAAAATGTGAGATGGTTTATTCCTGGGTGGCAAGGTATTTGGGTGCTAGTTCAACATAATTGGAGATGATGCTATGATTACTAATGAAAACCGTTGGGATGATTAGCTCTACCCTCGTATAAAGTGATTCCTTTTCTTCTTTTGCCACATTCCATCTCCTCTAACGTGCTTGTTTGCTTTATATCCCTGACAACCTAAGTGTGTCTTCAAAATGTGAGATGGCTTGTTCTTGGGTGGCAAGGTATTTGGGTGCTAGTTCAACATCATTGGAGATGATGCTATGATTACTAATGACAACCATTGGGATGATTAGCTCTACCCTGATATAAAGTGGTTCCTTTTCTTCTTTTGCCACAACTCTCTTTACTTCCTCAGCTCTTGCCTCCTCATGATTCATCCGAGATGTTAGGGCCATCATTTGTGTATCTCCCAATTTTGCATTGGGATCCCAAATATTCATATCAATCAAGGTTATGAATGTAGAGCTCAACCAATTTTGCTCTATCTTCTATGCTAATCTAGCTGCAAAATTCAATGAATTGTTTGTAATCTTGAAATGGCATAGACCCATGTTGTGCTAAGGTCTTGATTTGGAATTTCATCCACTGCTCTTTGAGAAAGAGTGCATAAGACTTGGATGGTTTTCTGCACTGTAATGCCTCCATGGAGAGGCTTTCCATTGTGGCCAGTTGAGTTTCCTTCTCCTGCAGCTTCTCCCTCAACCACCTATTTTATGCCTGTAGTTTCTCCCTCATTGTGGACTCTCTCTCTCTCTCTCTTAACTCACTAAATTATTTTCCCATTTCAAGGACTTTTTCTTCCATGAGGCCCACATCTTCCACCTTTTTAGACTTAGCAATTTGCATCCATCTATGGGTTCTTCCTCTTTTTGCTTCTAGCTCAAAGAAAAGTGGGACTACAAATTTTTGGGGAATAACTCTCCCTCCTTCAATGAATTTAGAATATGAGCTTAAAATAGGTTGTGGTCTAGGCTCCTGGAGCTATGGGAAGTCCTCAATTTTTTTTGGGGAAGTTGCTACCTCCTGTAGTTGTTGTGTCACATTTTTCCCCTCTTGTTGCTCATTCTACCCCTCTTGTAGCATCCTCTGTTCCTCCTGTAGGATACTCTATTTTTCTTGTAGCACACTTTGCCCTTCCTGTAGCTTCCCCTTTTCATATTGTTGGAGGGTGGTAGGTGTCTTAGGTTGTTTGAAGGAGGTTGATCTGGTGGCAGGCCTCCTTATATATGCTATAAGAGTCTTTGTTATGGATTTTGGAGAGATGACCTCTTCAAATTTTCTTTCAATGGGCTCCACCTCCTCGTTATTACTTGGGGACTCTTAAATTGTGATAGGGGATTTGGTGGGAGTTTGATGCATTCCTTGCTTGATCCCGGTGCTTTTCTTGGTCTTAAAGTACAGGGGGGCTTGCCTTTGTCTCTTCATTTTAGGTTTGACTGGGGTGCCCAAGGTAGCTAAGGTTGCAACTACCTCTTTTTCAGTGGGTTCTGGAGACAAACTTGCTTTCTCTGGGGATACCTCTACTTCTCTAGGCTTTGTAGTTTTCTCATGACTTGGTTTTTCCTATTCCTCCCCCTCTTCCTCTTCATCTTGCTCTTTTTCTATGTCTACCTCTAGTTCTTCCTCTATCCTCTCTGCATTTGTTTCTCTTTGTTCTTCTTCTGACCCTACTACTTCTTCCTCTCATGCCTTTGCCCCTTCTTCTTCTTCTTTTGCTTTCTCCTCTCTTCCTCCAACACTAGAGGCTGGGGTCTAACCTAATGTGAGGGTTTGTGTGTCAATGAAGGCATCTCTATCCATGTCTATGAATTTGGACCAAGGGATAGGGATTCTCATTTTGTTCAAGGCATCCCTCACTATCAATTTAATGATGCCATCGTGGCCTAAGTGTTGGTGTTTTCCCTCTCTAACTTTCCAACTCATGTCCTTGATGGAATGTAGGAGTAAGTATGGTACACTGAGTCTTTGAGCTAGGGGCAATTTTTCTTGAAATCTAAGTTCATGAAGTAATCTAAAATGGTAGGCATAGATCACACTCAACCTCCCCTCACAAGAGATGTATTTCAAAATATGGTAGGCCACCTCATCCCAAGGGTAAGTGTTGGCTTATGGGGGCCTGACCCAGGTTAAGAGTTATTTAGCCAAACAAATCCATACACTACTAGCCCTTTCAGTGTCAACCCACGAAGCATGGATTGAAGTCTCACACTAAGTAGTGTGGGGGGATGCTAGAACCAAGTTCCTGCACTGTTAAGATGGCTGTGATGTCATTTTATTCCAAATAGACTTGGTTCACGTTCTATTCTTACCTTCAATACCTTCGCGATCTATTACAATCAGCGTTCACGCAGCCCTAGCTAGGGGTTGAGATGCTTTCGCGTTGTTATGGTAGCGAACTACACTATTTCCTAAACTAGACTAAGTATCTTACTTATCTTATTACAAGATATTAATTATCTTCACGTAAACAGATATTCTAACTTGCGTTCACTTAGCTAATACAGTTATACATATTCACGCTTCATATAAGCCTTAGAAATGAAATTCATACCCAATATAACAGATGCATAAAATAGGAAATAAAGATGCAAAAATGATAGAAACTTCTCTTTATTAATACTTCAAATGGTTACAGACTCGACTTGCCCTGCACACTCAGCTGCAGGGGTCTGCGCACTTAGTTGCAGACTACTAGGCCTATGTGCACTCAGCTGCAGAGCCTCTACCTACGCTACGACCCAAAACTAGACTTTACACTTCAGATCTATCTCGCATACATCTTCATTCCTTAGACTTTCTATGATTAGCTGCTTTAACTACTTAGAGCTTCACTCTATTTATACAATCCCATGGTTCGCAGACCATGGGTAGACCTTCTACAGCTGACATTACATTATCAAAACAAGGGTGGACAACCCTATGACTCTTTAATAACTACGCACTCCGCGCCCACAAAATGTAGAGTCTTTACATTGGAATTACAAACTTGGACCAAAATCTGGGCTCTAAGCCCCAAAACTACCCTTGGGGGATCCCGCGCCCAACAGGCCCCCAGCACAAACATCATGACTTGCCCTCGAGTCACTTTGTAGGTGCAAAGATCTTAGTGTGAAGACCTCCCAACTCTGATTGGATCACTGCAAGTTCGGCAGCGCACTGAGCGGCTGCCTGCTGAACTTCCTCTATGCGTTGTTCGGTGACTACTGTCGTTGAACTGCTGCCCTGAATCCTTTCCTGAGTTGCTTGTAGTTGTGCAAGCTTTGCTTCAATGGATGTTGTAATTGTATATGCCTCATCGATCCATGGCTATAGGCGCGCTTTCAAAACTTCCTCTTTATGCCAAGTGACATCCACCTGCTCCTTGAGTGCCTTTGCCTACTGCATCCTTGCAAGCCTCTGTGTAAGGGAAACCGTTTGCATGGTACCTTTTACCTCGTCGTACCTCTGTTGCATCTCACGCACCTCTGTCTCTAGGCGCTCTATGTTCAGGTCCTCCTGCAAGGTGGTGAGAACCTCCAACGACTGCTCGAACAACTTCATGCAATCTGTCATTGCACTGTCAACCATTGCCATTGCTATTGTGACCGCAACAATGCGTTTTTCTCTGACCTCCGGTGGAGTTGAAGGTTGATCCTTCAACTATATCTCTTCTATCTGAAGGTTTAGCCCCAGCTGAACCCTGGCCATTTCTGCTCTTGCGTAGCACGTCCCTGTGGCTAACTTTCAAACGCATGCCTCCACCGCTTCCTTTGCTTGGATGGCCAACTCTAGGACCATCTGGAAGGCTTTCTCCACCACCTACAGTATATGTTTGTTTTGCGCCACTGACTCGTTGCGCCATAGGCTCAACTTCTCAATGTTGATGTGTTGCTCGCTCTTTACCTGTATAGCGTGACTCTCCCTGGCCCAAAGTTCTGCAGTAACTCCATAGAGCATCTCCCGAGGGAGCGCAACCATGTTTAACCTGAAACCTTTCAAGCTACTGATGATAGGCCTGTCGGCCTCATTCTCTGTCATGAGTGCTCCATCTGGTAGCACTATTGCGTTGGTCATCTTGGTGCGCAACATTTCCTTGGCTGTAGAAGTGCTGACTGCGAGGTTGGTTGACACTGTGCCAACCTGTGGAGTGCGCACTTGCAACTCCTATATCTATGTTTGAAGAGCACCCAATACTAACTAGTGTTGCTCCTCAAACTGCTGGAGGGCCTCCGCGATGACATCCCTCACCGTTTCGTCGATATCATGTAGATCCCCCTCAGTGAGGGTAATAGGGTTGAACGAAGTCTTTGAGGCCTTTGTCTTCTTTAGTGACCCTACCTTCTCTCGTGGGCACGGACGTTTTAGCTGGGTGGACGTTGTCTATGGGTCCGCACCACCTTGTTCTATGTCTATCTTTGGTTCGGGCAAAGGTGACTTCTATCCTTCACGCTCTTCTTCTGCTGCTTCGCCAACTGCGCAGCGTCGCGCGTCGCCTAGTCCTTAACTGCTGCTTCTTCTTTCCTGCACTTTTCCGCTAGTTGTTCCATCTGCAGCTTTGTCTCTTCCTTCTTCCACTATGCGGCGGACTTCTCTTCTTCCACCGCGGAGCCAGTTGGAGGGCACCACTCTGGCGACCAAGACTCAAGGACTTGAATATTACATCATCGGTCGCCCAAGTATGGTAACTCATGCCACGTCTTCGTGGGGTCCTTCTGCACCCTGATGAAGACATGGTGGAAATATGCTTTGAACTTGGCAAAGATCTGTAGACTATTATAGATAGTGGGTGATAACTGTGGCTTGCAATTGATCCCCATCCTGATGTTCATCTCCATGAGCACCGAAATATCTTACTCTCCCTTCTCCTCTATGCGTCCTTGATTGCCCATAGCGAAGTACGAAGCATACTTCGCTGCCTCTGGAAGGTCCTACACGATGGATGGGAATTGGCTATCTTCGGGCAACTCCCATGCCACCAGTACTATCGACAACAGGAGCCATGCACTATGGAATGTTTTGCCTTGCTCCTGTGCCTCGCAACAGTTCACAAGGAACTCACTGCATAGATAGTTTGCCCAGTTGAACTGGACCCCTTCTGCTCATTATGCTGCTAGTGCAACCACTAGCATGGGCACTTCATCCGCGCGACACTTCTGCATCACCTTCCCTGCCAATATTTGTGTTGCGACCTTAACTGCATGTTTTTTGATGTTGGAGATGGCATACCCTCACTTCTTCTTCTCCAACTTAAATTTCTTTTTCATGGCCTCCCGATGGCCAAGTCATCACTTTTTCCCTATGAAATGTTTGCTGGGTCCTCCCCTGCGAAAGGGAGTCATGTGATTCAGTGAATCAGATGATTTGTGATGGGTATGGGCTACTCCAGCCACAAGCACCCATCGTGCACCAAGCAAAGCAGCTGCCTGATGATGAAAATGGTTGTTAGGGTGCGATGGTATTGCGACACCAAGAGCAGGTTTAGCAACCCTACTTTCTCCACACCTCTGAGCCATTTTTGTGGCTCCAACTCTATCATTCCAACCGGCGTGTCTGTCTTTTGGAACATTATCTAAGTGGTCGCTAAATGCGGGAACTCCTATTAATCCGCGAGGCCCCAATCTTAAAATTTTAATACGGGGACCTGTCCCAAGTGCTCTCCCTCAAACACAATATCGTTTGGGAGTAGCGGAGTTTGCAGAGAGCTCTTGCTCTCATCTATATCCTTGGGCACCTTGGCTTTACCCTTCCACGGAGGAACATATGCAGGTAGCCTGGTGAGAGGGTCTGCACCCTGGGTTTCGACTTCCATCTCTACATCCTCCTCCTCCACCAGGATTTCTTCAAACTCTTCCTCCTCATCGGCCTCCAAATTGATGGCCTTCCCCTTTTCCTCCATTGTGAGCTTGGTCCTCAGTGGATTTCTGGGTGAGACATGCATCGGTATCATGGCTTGCTTATCCTTCTTAGGTCTCAGCATGCACGATGATTTAGGGACCTCTCCGATTATTCTGGTGCTCTCTAGGGCTTCTACTCCCACAATTTCCTCTGTGGCTACCTCGGCTGTCCCTACGCCTATGTCCATGGCTTCTTCGGGTGCTGACATAGTGCGATTCCACAGTTCTCTCAGTGTCTCTGGTAATTGCTCAAGCAACGAATTCACTTTCAGAATATCGAATAAGTCTTGGTTCATGAATATCTGAGCGTGCAACAACTTAGTTCTCAAATTTCCAAGTGTTGTTTGCTGGACAACCATTTGTAATTTATAGTGCCTTTTGAATTTGAATTCGACCGTTCCCCCCACATTCGGTCCATTAATTCTAGATTGGTGGGAAATTTTCAAGAATCTAGCCCATAAATTTCGCCTTAAATGCCTGTTGCCCGCTCCATTTGGCCTCAAACCAAGCATCACATTGTGAATAGTGACTTTAACGGTCACTTTTCGGTCGACTCGTGCGGCAGCGCAACTGTCCTCACACTGTTGCAAACCCTATGACACTTCACTACTACGTGCAGTCCTGACATGGCCTAGTTCCTGGGCAGAGTAGTTTATAGCCCTGCACCTCCTTTCAACTGCTTGGAGCGCTAAGACTATGCTTTTGTCGGCTAGTCAGATGGGCAGGCCACCTGTGTATGGATTTAAATGACTGATATTCACTTTTCCTGGGAAGGGTTCTCCATTTAACTTTACCAGCTGTATCGCGCCACCATCGGTAATCTCCTTCATAACATACGGCCCTAGCCAATGCATTCTGAGCTTCCCTAGAAATTTATCAAACTTACTATCATACAACAACACCAAATCATTCACCATAAAGATGCGCAAAATAATATGTCGATCGTGCCATGCCTTTTCACGCTGCTTTTGGACCTGTTGGTGAAATCAAACCAAAAATCGTTCTTCTTTGAGTTCCTCCAACTACATGAGCCTCTTTTCCAGGTCTCCGTGATCCGTCATACCTGTAAGCGTTGCTATGCGCAGACTAGGCACGATCTATTCCATAGGAATTACGACTTCCACTCCATTGACAAGACTAAAAGGTGTCTGTCCCATTAGTTTCTTGCACGTCATTCGATAAGCCCATAACACTGTAGGTACGCATAGGTCCCAATCATTTCGTTGTGCATTGCATACCTTGGTCAGTGCAGTTTCTAGTACTTTTTTGAATGCCTCTACGCATAAAATATTCCACACGATTTCTCTTTCTACATAATGTCTTCCCAATATTAAGAGCCATCTGTAAGGTTGCCCCCCCAACACATGCCTATTGACCATGTATTTTAGCGCGGAGTACATGTGCATCTGCACAAGTTGGGGCTCTTCTCCATAGGCATGTGTCCACTTGGCCAGATGTGCATGTAGGTTATCCTATCCATCATACTTGTCTACCAGTCGCATCTTAGGCTTTCCAAATTGCGCTCTCATCATTCTCCTATATTCGCGCCAATCGTCAAGGCTTCCTTTGTGCGTACCCCACCATCTCGCAGGCGTAGTGTGTAGTACCCAGTCTAAGGCCTAGAAGCATTGTTTTTCCAGCATATCCATTTCAAATGCATCCAAGAAGGTATCTACCTCATTTAGACCATCATAAGTACGCAGGTCTCTTACTTCTGTTGACACGCAGTGCAACGGCCTGGTCATCATATTGTAATTTAGCGTAGTTACCTCATGTAACCAATTCTGCCATCTTTCTATTTCTTCATCAGAATCTGAAGTGTAGGGACTCTCGCGCTCCCATGTAATCCACCCATTCGTGGTGGGATTCACCCGGTCTTGGTCTTGCATTGTTATCTTATAAATACAGTCCATATCATCATCACTTTCATAGTCGCGAACCAGTTCCGTATAGCGTGATCCTTCAACAGGGTCTAGGGGTACAATTACGCGGAGTGATTTCTTCTCAAAGATCGTTTTGTGCTTCTTCAAATTAATTACCCCATTCATATCAGTAGCCCAATAAATTCCCAGGAGCACGGGGTAGGGATTGTTGTCATCAACAATCTCTATCACTTCGAAATGTGCCAGCGCACTCTCTCCCTCAATATCCAGAGTTATTCCCTGCAATCGCCCCATGGGTATTATTTTCTACTGGTTCACCATCCCTAGCTAAATTGGAGACCATTACAATGCAGGTCTTCCCATTCGCTCCCATGTTTGTTCGGAAGAACATTCACATCCGATCCCAGATCCAAAATGACTTGATCCATTTTGTATTCTCCGATCTGCAAGGTAAGTCTCATTTCACGACCTGTCCTTGTCTTATGCTTTCTGATCTTCCGGACTACGTGCGGTTCTCCTGGCGCGGTCCCCACACATCTATTGATGAGCTCTTGTAACCCTTTCACAGCCTTACCGTCGCTCAATAACTTCATACATGTTGTAAGGAAAATTATTAGCATGGATGGGTCCATTTCTAGCTCCGGTTTATCTCTGCTTCCTAAAGTGGAGGCATCAATGAAGCTCTTCTTAGCTTCCATGAAGGTTTCCCGAGCGCGCTCCAAATCAAACTCAACCTCTTTTTCCGGGGCTTTGCGAGCCCATGTACTGTCTTTTGGTTGTTTTCCTTTGTCATCTCCCATCGCAATTCCACTTCAGAGCACAATGTTTACATTCGAGTCTTCCTCGCGTGGCTCAGACCTCATCATCTGTAGGTTCTGAGTTGGGGGAGGCGGTAGCGCTCCTTTGTTGCATATCCTAGCTATCAGCATAGGATAATCTTCTGTCTCATGATCAAACATCGTGCAGTACTTGCACGACGGGCGCGTTGGATTCGTGCAATCGCGGGTTGTGATGCAGGCAAGTTCCCTCTACGGACAGAGGCAACCCCTCTAGCCCTAGAATGGGTCTAGTCATAGAAAAGACAATACCAAAGAAAATTTCCTTAAATAGTTGATGTCATGAAGGTCTACCTTCAAATTCTCATTTGATGAAGTCCCCGTTATGTTGCTCCAACTCTCGTTCTTCTAATCATTTGTACCTGAAAACAACATACAGAGAACATCAGCGAACATAATAGAATACGAGAAAAACGATTTACTTAAATAGTTGAGGAGCTTCAAGCTATCAATATGAAATTCGACATAAGATATAGGAAATAAGCTATTGATTTGTATTAATATAAACTGAAGTAAAACTTACAACCAAGCCCTGACATCGTAAGTCTCCTTGAAGGGTCCTGTCAGCATGTCTCCGCAAGCATTCACTCATGAAGTGTCTCCCAAAACAAATAACTCTCTCTCCTACCCAAAATGTTGATGCTAGAACACTTTCACAATCAAACCAACTGCACTCAAAACTATCCCAGACTAAGTTACATAAGAGGTTACTTCCACACTCTAGCAAAACTCTTTACCTCTACTACTGAATTCTTGAACTCTGAAGCTATTTTCCAGCTCTCTGAACTCTGAAGCTAGATGATCTCAGCCATGGAGGAAATATTTATAGGAGGAGGAGCTTCCATAAGAGATGGGAGAAAGAGCTTATTCCTTTGAGAGGTTGCACAAAAGGTGGAACAACCATCCCAAAGGAGAGAGGTGAGCTCATCTGATCCAACAACCAACCCTAGGACCGCCCATGAAGCTGTTACACTTCGAAGCTTCGACAGTTTGTTTAAAAAACTCGCCAAAAGTAGCTCGTTGCGAGTGCAACATAGAGACAGAGCGACGACTTCACTAGGGCTAGTTCAATCTTGGCCATCTTCGTGGGTTGAACAATTGCTTATTCGCGACGACCCAAAAACATAGGTAAAAAAGGGTCTTCTCGACGAGTAATGAAATGAGGTATTCTTCCTGAGATGACAAGGAAGACACTGAAACATATTTTGTAACATGAGAGAAAGCAGATGTCAATAACATGGATCGGCAGTGTTCGGGATCAGGGAATGCAGGGTCGGTGACAAATTACTATGTAACAAATGCCCCCTAAAGCATGAAGGCCAAGAGAGTGGGAGGGGTGAAATGCTTTACGAATCCATAACTGAAACATAACACCATTGCAGAGAACCTGCAAATGCAAGTACAACTGATATCTCTGATACAGGGGTACATAGTGAAAGGAAATATAGGGCATGGGCACATCCATATGGAAGATAAACATAAATGATCTGTGGTATGGACGCAACCATCCAATCAAAAGGACCATATAATAGACTCAGGTATGGTCACAACCATCCAATCAAAAGAGTCATGCATACAATCATGAACCAATCCACACAACCTGGACTTGTGTACTCTGAGCCCAGGGTCTTGAATCCCAACTCAATCAAGGTACAAATTATAATATGCGAATAGATGTGCCGAAGTCGAGCATACTTGAAAATTGCTTGATTAACTTTAATGATGTAAACCGTTAACAAGTGCGAGAGAGACCACCAATAATTTCAATGGTTCTCAAGGTACTGCTAGTACAATCCACGAAGTGTGAAGAATGATATGAAATCTAACACCCATGAAATCACCCAATCAAAGGCCAATAATGAAAGCTTGTCGTTGAATGTGAAGAACTTGACATTAAGGCATGCAAGTTCCAAGGTATTAGAAAGGAGTCTTTAGATCAACTTTCCAAATAATGAGTTGAAGTCGACAGGAAGCGATTGGTTGAAGGAGGGCCATAATGTTTCCCACATCATTGATGTGAGACAAAGGAACAAGATGAATGTGGATGAGACAGAGATTCTGAGGAAGGTGTGTAAGGATACAAACTGCAGAAGGATTAAGCTCTTGAACATATCGGCGACACGACTTCGGGGTTTGGCAACATTTTGGTACCAAGGGATCAAAGGTCATGATGATGTAGTAAGGATCAGATCGAATGAGGCAAAATGGATAACCTAAAACCCGGAAGGCCAACGATTAAGTGAGGATATCCCAACTCGATGCGAAGCAGAAAGAGTGTCGATGTTCAAGAGAGACAAGTTGCCGTAATAATTAATACAACCAATGAAATACTTCCAAAATTTTCACCCATCATTTCTGGCAAGTACCCCAATTATTTTTGAAACACAAGCTTGAAGGGGATAGCATACACTTGTAATATATATTTGTCCTTCGGACAAATCTGACCTAGTAAATTTTAACGAGCCCTAGGAAGGAGAAGCTCGATCTTGTCATGATGACGAGTCCAATGTCATCAGGGGTTTAACGAGTCCAACATAGGTAAAACTTAGAGTATTTTTCATATTTAGAGAGTTTGAAAAAGACACGGAAAAGAAGACTCCAAAGGTCCCTTTTCATACATTTGTCCCTCGAATCCGAAAAGGTAGAAAACAATACCCAAGGGAACCGCTTGACCATTTTAGCTAAGGCTGTACCTTTTTCGTAAATAGTGCCTCCCAGCCCAAAAAAGGGGTAAACTTATACTGGGCGCACGACGCTTCACATCCATTAATGAGTTCGGAACGACAAGGGCTTGACCATCTTTTCATTTTTAAAGGGTCGGAAAAAAGCTGAAAGCGGACCCCCCATTTCTATTCTCTTTAACGAGTCAAAAAGGAAAAATACTCGACAATCTTTTCAACTTTTACGAGTCAGAAAAGAGCTTAAAGGTGACTCGTCCTGGAGGAACAAGTGGTATAAAGGGTAGCAACTGGTTCCGGCAATGGTGGAACTTCTCAAAACATGTAATGGTCAAGAGGATGGCTAATAAAACCAGTCATCGCTACGGTCCCTCAGGAAAGGAAAAATAACCAAGGCCCATCTAGCATAAATCAGCTAATTAAAACGACAATCACAAGATGTAAATCAGGTGTGGGTTCATTTTTACACAAGCTTGAACCATGGAGAACTCTGCTTGGATTCGGTTTCATGTTTACACAAGCTTGAAACGAAAAACTATGCTTGCTATAAGTTTGCATGCCCCCAGCATAATGACTCAAATCGAGGTACATGCCCCCCAAGCTTCATTGCATTCAACTAAGTGAATGGAATGAAGGTTCACTTGCGAGATCTTGGAAAGAATCGACTGGGATTTTACAAGATCTTAATCAAAGACTCGATTTGGAAAAGGGAGTTGTTTCATTTTTTAATGAGGTTGACACAGTAAAAGAACTATCCTCATGACCCTTGTTTCATTTTTTAACGAGCTCGACACAAGACAAGGAACTATGCTCAGACATCTTGATTCATTTTTTAACGAGGTTGACACAAGACAAGGAACCATCCTCATACCCTTTGGTTCATTTTTTAATGAGGTTGACACAGGAACAAACTATCCTCGGGCTCCTTGATTCATTTTTTAATGAGCTTTACACAAGACAAAGAACTATGCTTCGAACCCTTGTTTCATTTTTTAATGAGGTTGACACAAGGCCAAGAACTATCCTCATGACCCTTGTTTCATTTTTTAATGAGGTTGAAACAAGACAAGGAACCATCCTCATATCCTTGGGTTCATTTTTTAATGAGTTTGACATAGGAACAAACTATCCTCGGACAACGGTTCATGGACCATATGATAACATGGCTCCCAAGAGGTCTTCACTAGACGGAAGGACCACTGGGAGGAATACGTGTCATTTGGTACGAAAGATAGATCGGGTTCCAATGCCCCCAGTACATAATGTACTATACCATATGTGTGATCATCAATAGACGTGGAGATGGAACGAGTAGCCACATAATTAACGTGTGGTGGGGAAAGTACTGCTTGCAAACAAGAGCTGATAGGGGACGATGGTGGCAAAGGAGTCGGCTGGTGACCAACGAACGACAGTTGATCAATAGTCACAATTATTCCTTCATGTAGAAAACAAACCACACGGAAAAGCGAAGAAACATAGTTGCGTCCAAGGAGAAGATTGAAATCTAACTAACCTTGGACTACCATCACCTATATATAGATGGTCTTTCCTCCCAATGTAATAGGGAACTGTGGAAGGATCCATAAGGGTTGAATGGTTCCTCCGTTGAAATCCAACAAATTATGGGTGACAGGCACAAGCTGTGGGGAGCCCAAAGCTTGCCAAGTAGTAGAATACATGATGCTAACAGACACACCTTCATCTAATATAATGCCAGGTACTACCATATTATAGGCTTTTACGGTGATCTGGAAAGGCACATAAGATGGGAGGTGATAAGCAGTCAAGTGACTCCAATCAAAAGAAACGACAGAACTACTTGGTGGGGGTATCATATGATTGCCCCCATGCTCTGCAGGAATAGAAGAAGGACTCTCCTGAATAGCCAGGATGGGAGGGTCAATCTTCGATTCATGAGACTCTAAGGAGATGAGAAGAACATGAGCAATATCATTACTACGCTCTTCCAGAACAGAGTGAGCAACCAGTGGCAAAGCCAAGTCGACACTTTTTTGGATCAATGGTTGGTCGATAACAGACGCAAGAGAGTCATGCTCAGGAAGAGCAGGATTGGAAAGAGATGAATCCATGTCAATATTTTTACCAATAGGGGGAGGGTTAGAAGAAAGCCTCTGATAACCAACAAGGAGTTGGGGTTGAGAGGCTGTAAGGTTTTCCAAAACTTTGGAAGCTTTATCCATAAGAGGACAAAGGTGAAGAAGATGTTCTCCTTCACATAACCTACAGGGAAATCTAATCTTCCCTTTCTTCTTACCATCGCTAGCCAAGAGTGTAGCATCAACATGATCTCCAGAGGTTGATGGGGATGGTCGATCTAGATTTTGAGACCATACCTCTAAGACTCTGGGAATGCTAGGGTAGTCTCAGAGGAGATGGTCACCCTTACATAACCTACAAGGGAATTTGACCTTTCGTGGAGGATCAGAAGGTTTTCCTATAGGAGGTGCATTTGGAGTAACAACCGCATGGTCGACCCCTTGCTTAGCTGACCTCTTCTTCTTTGTCTTCTTCTTTTTCTTCTTAGCTTCTTGGTTACCAGATTTGAAACTTTCACCATGCGAAGTAGAAGAGGAAGGTGAAGAAATAGGGGAAGAAGGCGAGGGGTCAACCTTAGAATCATCATGTCATGATTCAAATGAAGGAGATGGCAGGGCAGGAGTTGAGACACTCGGGATCACTGAGGTCAAAAATAACCAGACAGGTAAACCAATGGTTAACCCAGGAAGGGACAACGTTGCCATATAAGGAGTACTAGTGTTTCCAAAAGAAGGAAAAGGACCACGATTCCCTTCCATGAGGAACCCTTGACTGGTAAACTCCAGAAATGTTGCCATTGGAATCAACTCTAAAGAATTACTAAGGAAGACAACTTTTACCAAGAATATTTCGTGGGAAGTTAATTTTAGAACACTGAAACAAAACTTTGCCTTATCATGTTTTAAGGGTCGAGAAAGGAAGAAAGGTGACTCTATCGCTTTTGATTAGAAACGATCTCGAAAGGAAAAGTGCTTGGATGATCCTTTTAGAGAGTCGAAAAGGAACGAAAGTGATTGCTCTAGAACTCTAGGCAAAAGGTTTACCAAGCAAGCGTGAACTGTAGAATACCTCCCGGTGAACCAAGAAGTACGAGCAGGAAATCTCCCCGAATGCTGTGTTCAGTGTATCACGTCTGCAAGGCGGCCAACTCAGTTTCCTATGAAGAACAGGATTGCAACCTAGTGGGGTCTCCCATCATATACATGATGGTACAGGGAGCACAAGTCTATACTAGCACTTATTGAATCATAAAAGGAGGAATCACCCAACCTTAGTGAAAACAACAACCACTAGGTTTAAAGACGTCGGAACACGTCTCTAGCCTAGACCTCTAGATGTAAGCGTTAAGTTTCAATGCTTCCTTAGGTTAATTCAATAGATTTTAATAGTTAATCTTGAATTAGATCTCAGTTTCAAAGCCCTACCGAATGTATCTTCAAAAACTCCTAGAATGCAACTAAATGAGAAAAGAAACCATTCCTTTTCAATGAACAACTAACTAAAGAAAAGTGAGAACTTCATTTCAAATCAAGCAAATGCAAGAATGGTTCTTTTCATTATCTCGCAAGCAAACCAATCAAGAGGAAAGAGTTATGCTTCTATCTTTCACTAACTTGCAAGCAATCTAATTAAGAAAATGAAAAATACATCCTTTGCTTTTCAACTTCTAAATGCCAAGAATTTACTAATGCAAAAGATTGTTCTCATTTCCTAATGCAAAATGAATGCAATAGTTTGTTCTTTCAAATGGATGACAAGCAACCAAATGCAAAACTCAAAACAATGCTAGTTTTAAGTCTTTTTCGAATGAAATCATTCAATAAGTAAAGAGAAACATTCCACTCTAAAACGAATCAAAGACTCAAAACCAAGAATATGTTTCTTTTTGCAAAAAATTGGAAGGCTTTCTCATTGACCGGGAAGCAATGTGATCTATGCCAAAGTGATGGAAGGAAACCAAACAAACAAGACTTACAAGTTTGATAACCAAATGTCACATACCAATCAGGAAGACGAGAGAACAATCAATAAGGAAAAACCCTCAAACAAAGCAAGGGATCATTTCAAACATAGCTCAAAGGTCCAAACTAACGAGCAACCCAAGAAAAAGGTAATGCTTCAAGAAACCCTAAGGTGATGCTTCAAGAAACCAAGAGTCAAGTATTCTAGCAAACAACAATTTGACACACAACAAATAGGCAGAAGATAGGCTCAAAAGAATAGGACACATTGGCCAACCAACAAACAAAACTTCAAAATTGTAACCTACAGGAATCTTCGCGAGCATGCGTCGATAATGAAATGTCGCACCTCCCTAACTAGCCACTTTGCGACGTCGTTGTAGAAGTACACTAGTTAAAAACGCCGAGCCGATTTTAGAGGTCTTCGCAACTATGAGGTGATTTAATCGCGCGAAACAGTATAAAGCGCAGCTAATTATATAGCGCAGACACGATTATCTTCGCGACTGTCATAAAATAAATGGCGACAACCCTAAATCAAAGGAAAATTTTAAAAATTTAGCTGAGAAAAGGCGAGACCTATCACTTATGTTAGAGGGAAGACTACCAGGAGTAGTCAAACAACCCACAATATGGAGAATTCATCCCAAAAGTAAAGGAGACAATAAACAAGCAAAACAAAATCAAATCAAGAGACAAAAGACAAAGGTCCCCAGTATGGTCGCCAACTTGTGATGTAGGCAAGTTCCCTCTGTGGACAGAGGCAACCCCTCTAGCCCTAGAGTGGGTCTAGTCACAACAAAGACAATACCAAAGCAAATTTCCTTAAATAGTTGATGTCATGAAGGCCTACCTTCAAATCCTCATTTGATGAAGTCCCCGTTGTGTTGCTCCAGCTCTCGTTCTTCTAATCACTTGTACCTGAAAACAACATACAGAGAACAACAACAAACATAATAGAATACGACAAAAACGATCTACTTAAAGAGTCAAGGAGCTTCAAGCTATCAATATGAAATTCGACATAAGATATAGGAAATAAGCTATTGATTTGTATTAATATAAATTGAAGTAAAACTTACAACCAAGCCTTGATGTCGTAAGTCTCCTTGAAGGGTCCTGTCAGCATGTCTCTGCAAGCATTCACTCATGAAGTGTCTCCCAAAAGGACGAATAATTCTCTCTCCTATCCAAAAGGTTGATGCTAGAACAATCTCACAATCAAGCCAACTCCACTCAAAACTATCCCAGACTAAGTTATATAAGAGGCTACTTCCACACTCTAGCAAAAATCTCTACCTCTACTGCTGAATTCTTGAACTCTGGAGCTATTTTCCAACTCTCTAAACTCTGAAGCTAGCTGATCTCAGCCATGGAGGAGGTATTTATAGGAGGAGGAGCTTCCATAAGAGATGGGAGAAATAGCTTATTCCTTTGAGAGGTTGCATACGTTGACACCTAATCCTTGTGATTGGGTGAATTTATGTAAATAAATAAATTAGAAATATGAACAGTCATCGGGAGATGAACTGAACAATCTCTCCCTCATGTATATAATAAAGATCTACCTGATGGAATAATACAGTCGAATCATTTTTGCCTTATGGAGTTACTGCCTGGCCTGACATGGTACTAGATCCAACTCCTTTTTTTTAGCTTTTATGCCCTTTGTAACTCCCTATTCTGCTCCTCTGCTCTCCATTCAAAATAGTTGTCCATACAAAACGCTGCCTGTTCATAAACGTTGGTAGCCTGCTCCACGCAGTCACCTGACATTCACCTGAATGCTACTAGCCTGCTCCACGTATTCTCTGCTAAACGTTGGTAGCCTACTCCACGTATTCTCTGCTGAAACGTTCCTCTGCCACAACCTAGCCATATCCTCTGTAGTGTCTGGCGCAACATTTGGACAGACCATCCGCATTCAATACATTTTTGAATGCGTTGATTGCTCTCTGGTGTCAAAGCGCTGCATATTGCGTTGCCCCTCCATCCTTATGTTAAGACTCGCCTCTGCAACATCCATTGAAAAGGGTTCTGGTGGTTGACAGAGTGACCAGAAATTAGGTATAGCATGACATCCTGCGAGTACACCCTGACCTGGTTTGCCCACATGTCCTTAGCCAGCTTGATGCCTTCCACTTTAATTACATTTCCAGCATATTCCACTGTCTCTACCAGCGGCCGAGCACGTCGTAATCTTTAGTAAATCACGTAGTGCAAAACATATTCCACCTTACCCTGATGCTTTGTTGCATTGGTAATACTCGTGGCTCGGTCGACTTAGACTTGGTTCGACGCTTTGTAATAGTTGCTTGGATCACATATATAATGTTATAAAAGAGATGAGCATATGAATATGGCAGGAAACGTGAGAACCACCGGGAATTTGTTGCAGAACTGTGTAAAGACCAGCTATGATGATAATAACAGAAAGGTCCAATCTGCGACCATACTCTTTACCCAAACCTAACTTACTTTCTCTTTTTGGGGCGTGAAATTTCAGGTGATAATGTTGACTGGTGTTTCGTTTTATTATAGCCGAGTATTTGTTTAGAAACTACTGGTGGTAGACTTTTGTTTGGGGATCATAAACTTCTAATACTATGCTGCACTGGCGCACTGGCTTTGAAAATTAAGGCGTATGGTTTGTTCTAGTTGAATCATTTTGTAAAGATCTCGGAGCAACTCCTTTTGTAGTATTGTGCTTCCAGAAGTTCTGATAAATATTACAACTATTTTGCTGTAAAAATAAAATAAAATTTACCACTAGAAGTACAATTTTACAGTATATCGGTAGAAGTATTTTTCTATCAGCATAATTAATTTTTTTATACAGAATGCATTCAATCATATCCATGGTGGGAATACTTTTAACTGGCAAGGAGAACTATCCTGAATGGTCCCGGATGATAAAACACACCCTCATTTTCAGTGAGTTGTGGAAAGGAGTGTGTGTTGGAGATGGAGACAATGAACCAGTATAGCCTACCTCAGAAAAAAAGCTCGTCATTTGGGAAAACAAGAACAACAAAGCTTATGCATTAATCGCAACATCTATAAATGAAGAGGTGAGTCGCCATATTTCTTCATATTCAACTGCCTTTGAAGCCTTACAAAAGCTGAAAGAACTCTATGACTCACATTCTGCACTTGAAGTTGTTCAACTCATGATTAAACTCTTCACTCTTGAACTGCAAAATAATGATCCTCTTGCTCTTGCATTTGAAGTAAAGTCTATAATGCATGATATCAAATCCACTAAGGTTGAATTGGATATTCCTCTTATCGCTTTTCTCAAGGCACTTTATCCTACTTACTCCAATTATCTTGAGTCATTGCAAGCAAATGGAAATCTCAAAGATATAACCTTTGACTCTCTTGTGAAAAAGTTTGATGAAATAGAGAAAGCTTTTTGAAAGAAGACAACCCCTGAATCTTCTGAAGAGACTGTGTGCCTTGCTCATAAAGAAAAGCATCCTGCTCAAGATTCTACAACAGGAAGAGGTGGTCGAAGAGGAAGAGGAAGATATTTCAGAGGCAGGGGGGTAGACATTCTCAAGGAGAAGAGGCAGATTTGCACTGCATACGCTGCAAAATAAATGGATCACATGATGCCTCTACATGCAAGCTACCATGGGACAAAATTGAGCAGAAAACAAATCAACGGAAAGGTAAAACTGATGATACAGACAAAGGTAAAGCACCTGAATCCGCTCACTATGTTGTGGCACAATGTAACATTGGAGTAAATGAAGATTTATTTAATGCTTCACTTGCTTCTTGGAAAATGACTGGTTGCTTGATTCAGGAGAAACCTGCCACATGACTCATAGAAAAGATTTTTTTGAAGATTTCATTGACAATGTTGATGGAGCAGTATACTTTGCAGACCAATAAAAAATCAAGCCATCAGGGCTTGGCACAATTAGGCTTAAACTGCCTGGTCTTCTAGACTTTCTTCTGCATCATGTTCTATATCTCCCACAGCTCAAGAGAAACTTGTTGTCCTTGGTCCACATCCGCCAGCAAGGTCACTCCATTCATATGTTTGATGGCAAGCTTGAGGTAAGAAAAGCATCTGACCACTCACTTGTCATGAGGGGAATAGAAGAAGAAAGGCTTCTCCAGCTGCAAGGAACCTCTGCTCATGTACAACATTTCTCATACAATTCTTATCATGAAGAAGGTACACTTCCATCAAGTTTATTATGGCATGCTAGATTTGGACATTTGAACTATGACAGTCTCCGCTTGTTGAAGAAAAATGGTGTTGTTGGTTTGCCTACAAATCGTAGGAAACTTAAGCAATGTGATGCTTGCATTCTAGGAAAGCATAACAAACAGTCTTTTCATGATTCACATTCAAGAGCACATAGAAAACTTGAACTCATTCATTCAGATTTATGTGGTCCAATGCATGTTCCTTCTACAAATGGAAATAAATATATCATGACATTTATTGATGACTTCACCAGAATGTGTTGGGTTTATTTATTGAAGAACAAATCTTATGCTTTTCAAACATTCAAGAATTTTCATAAATGGATTGAAAATGATGCACAATATCATATTGGGTCTATTTGCACTGATAATGGAAAATAATACACATCAAATGAATTTGAAAACTATCTTCGCCAATATGGGATCAAACATCAAACAATTGTGCCTTATAATCCCCAACAGAACAGTGTAGCTGAAAGAATGAATAGGACAATCTTAAATATGGTACGATCCATGCTCTTCTTCAAAAATGTAAAGATAATGTTTTGGGCTGATGCTGTTCTATGTGCTGCATATATAAAGAATAGATGTCCATCTAATGCTATAAGAAACAAGACTCCATATGAAATGTGGTATG
This sequence comes from Pinus tabuliformis, assembly GCA_031772625.1. Taxonomy (NCBI): domain Eukaryota; kingdom Viridiplantae; phylum Streptophyta; class Pinopsida; order Pinales; family Pinaceae; genus Pinus; species Pinus tabuliformis. The sequence continues at coordinate 40,541,489 of CM062818.1, forward strand.
GACATGTTCCTTCGGTAAAGCATCTTAGGGTCTTTGGTTCCACCTATTATGCCTTGATACCAAAGGTACATAGAAACAAACTTGGTGCTAAAAGTCATAAGTGTATCTTTCTGGGGTATTCAAACACCTCCAAAGCATACCATCTCTATGATGAAGTAAATAAAAAGTTTGTTGTATCTAAAGATATAATTTTTCTTGAATCATCCAAAACTGACAATGTTGTTGAGCGGCAACTTGATCGCTTGGATAGATTCACAAAAGCAAAATCATTTCATCAATTTGATAATCAGATTCCACATCTTGAAGGGGGGATTCCTATACTAGATCAACATGTGGAATCTTCTTCTGAAGAACACTATCCCCCGCATGAAACTCCAACAATGGATGATGCTTTAAGTGATGTGATTGATAGAATTGGGAGACTCAATCTTGATTCAGTCCCAACTCAATCAACGGAGCAGCCTGGACCATCTAAAAAAGGTCCCCCAAAGTGGGTGACAAAGACACTTGAAAGTGTTGATCCTGATGAAGTTGGAAAGACAGGAACCAGAAATTCAAACCGACAAAATGGAGGTGATGTAGATGACTCTAATTCACCTGTTGATATGGATGTTTCTTATGATTGTGAATTGAACTTGTCTACAGATTTTGAACCAACTTCCTTCAAAGAAGCTGCTTCTCATGATGAATGGAAATAAGCGATGCAAAAGGAGTATGATGCCCTCATAAAGAATGGCAATTGGAAGCTGGTTGATCCTCCATCAAGAACCAAACCAATTGGCTGCAAGTGGGTCTACAAGAACAAGTATAAAGCTGATGGCTCACTTGACAAGCACAAAGCTAGGCTTGTGGCAAAAGGTTTTGCACAGAAGGAAGGGGTCGATTATGAGGAGACTTTTGGCCCCACAGCAAAATGGGCTACCATCCGAACACTCTTTGCACTAGCAGCTTAGAACGGTTGGAAAGTCCATCAAATGGATGTAAAAACTTATTTCTTGAACGAAGATCTAAAAGTGAATGTTTTTATGTCCCAGCCTGAAGGATTTGTTGTGAAAGGACAAGAACATAAAGTATTCAAACTTGTGAAGTCCTTGTATAGCCTCAAACAAGCACCGCGAGCCTGGTATGAAAAACTAACTGAGCATCTTCTGAAACTCAATTTCAAACATTTTGATCTTGATGATGCAACTTTATTTGTCAAGAAAGTTGGAAAAACAGTTGTATATATTGTGGTATATATAGATGATCTTTTGATGACAGGGAACAATGAAAGCTACATTGCATCCATAAAGAAGGAATTGGGGAAAAGTTTTGAAATGACTGATTTGGGCTATGTTCATTACTATCTTGGCATTGAAGTAACCCAACATCCAAAGTCCATATTTCTTTCTCAAAAGAAATACACTGGAGATCTATTGAACAGGTTTGGCATGACAGAGTGCAATCCTCTTACTACTCTAATGGAACAAAACTTAAAGCTCACATCTATTGAAGGAAAAGAATTTGAGGATGCAACAAAGTATAGACAACTTGTAGGAAGTCTCAACTACGTAACTACTACCAGACCAGACATTTCATTTGTTGTTGGAATCCTCTTCAGGTTTGTGCAAAAGCCTTGTGAGGGACACTGGTCTGCTGCAAAAAGAGTTCTAAGGTACTTGAAGGGAACTCAAGACTTTGGAATCAAGTATACACAGGTGGACGACTTCAGTTTGATTGGATACTCTGATTCAGACTTCGATGGAGACAAAGAAACTGGGGTATCAACTTCAGGATATGCTATGAGTCTTGGATCAGGAGCTGTATCCTGGAGATCATGCAAACAATCAATTCCAGCAGATTCCACAATAGAAACAGAATACGTGGCACAAGCTGAAGCAACAAAATAAATTGTGTGGCTCAGGAAAATTCTTGAAGATTTGCAGGTAAAACAAGTACAATCAACTCCACTCATGATTGACAATACCTCTGCAATAAAGTTGGCCAACAACCCAAAATTCCATGATCGAACGAAGCACATCAATATTAAATATCATCTGATTCAGAATCATGTTGAGGCCAAAACAATCCATCTCCGTCATTGTTCCACAAATGAGCAAATTGCAGACATCTTCCCCAAAGCGCTTGGAAGAGAAAAGCTTGAACGATTCAGAATGATGCTTGGAATCACCAACATCCCTTTAGATTAAGGGGGGGAATTTTGACACCTAATCCTTGTGATTGGGTGAATTTATGTAAATAAATAAATTAGAAATATGAACAGTCATCGGGAGATGAACTGAATAGTCTCTCCCTCATGTATATAATAAAGACCTACCTGAAGGAATAATACAGTCGAATCATTTTTGCCTTATGGATTTACTGCCTGGCCTGACAACATAAAAGGTGGAACAACCATCACAAAGGAGAGTGGCGATTTCATCTTATCCATAAACCAACCCTAGGACCGCCCATGAAGCTATTACACTTCGAAGCTTCGACATTTTGTTTTAAAAACTTGCCAAAAGTAGCTTGTCGCGAGTGCAATACAGAGACAGAGCGACGACTTCGCTAGGGCTCGGCCATATTCATGGGTGGAACAACTGCTTATCCACGACGACCCAAAAACATAGGTAAAAAAAGGTCTGCTCCAGGGGTAATGAACTGAGGTATTCTTCCTTAAATGACAAGGAAGACACTGACACATATTTTGCAACATGATACAAAGCAGATGTCAATAACACAAACCGGCAGTGTCCAGGATTAGGGAATGCAGGGTCGGTGAAAAATTACTGTGTAACATGGGCATAGTGTCCTGGCCCTCCGCATATGTAGCAAATCAACTGTTTGCGACCTCTATCAGGTCCTCCTCCGCCTTGGCCTTGTCTGCGCCCCTGAAATCTTGTTCGCACCATTCCTGCATTTTGGTCGAGGGGCAACGTTTTGGCTTGAACTCTTTAGGTGGGAGTTCTATCCATCATCAACTGATAACTTCTACAAGTATGCTCGTCATGTCCCACCAACCTACAAAAGTTGTAGAACAATTGTTGCGAAGTTTGCATATACTTCTGTAACAAGTCGCAGTTATCTGTGGCATGTTTTCCTACTATTTGATAGATCGCACACCACAAAGCAGGCACCGCACTAGATCCTTCTTGAGCTTCCGGCCTTAAAGGCATCGGTCCTCCTCCTGCGAGGTAATTCGTAAAAACTCAATACTGGTATTTGTTATGACCTTGACCCTTGCATTTCACACACCATACTTCTTCGCGCACTTCTGGTCGAACCGTCCTGTCCTGTTTCAAACTCTGCATCTCAAGGTACAGATTCTTCAGTTGCGCATGGATTTGTTGAACTCCTAGGTTAGGATCCTACATCAGGGTCTCATGTAACCTCATAGCAATCTCTAAGGCCTTTGCCTGAGTTGTTATCTTTTGTTGTGATAGCGCACTCCTTAAATGTGGTAGTAGCGAAGCTACAAACCACTCGCGATGTTGTCCATCTATCAAATTCATATTGGCTTCATGAATCGTACATTTCAGTCTTTGATCCAGCTCCCAAGGAGTCTCGCCTAGTAGCATCGTGATCTCTTTGAATCCCATAATCGACTGCGCTTCCGATTTAGGGCTGCTAAATTCTCTTTTTTGCGTTGTTTGGATATCCACGACTCTCGCATTCAGGTTATCGTTGGAATGCTTAATATACCAAGTCAGCGCACAATCCTGCAGGGTGCTAACCAACATCGCCTTCTTTATATGGTCATTGGTAACACCTTGCGCTTCCGATACAGCTCTTACAAACAACCAGAATTGCTCTGGATCCTCATTTCCCAAACCTGTGAACACAGGAAACTTCACTGTGTTTGCCATACTGAATCGCAGTGGTGGTGGAGTTGGTATGGGCGAAGATGGAGGTGATGGTGGTGTGGGTGGAGGTGGTATTCATGGAATTCTTTGCCTTATTAGATGGATAACACTTCGCGAGGTCTTCCTTGTTCCCTCGCGAAGGTGAAATCAAGGGGCTATTCTCTGGACCCTTATTTCCTTCATTCCTGTAAACCTTTCCACTTCACGTAGCTCTGAACATCAAGGTAATTGCATAACCCGCTTTTCGGACAACAACATTTTAATCCAAGTATTCAAAGACTTTATATACTTACCTCATGGTCCTTTGAGAAAGTGTCGCTCTGCCTCGCTGTAACTGACTGAGGTGTCAACTGCGAACTCAGTAACAAATCTTCCTATAATACGATCGAGCCAATGATCGACGGCGCACACGATCTTATCCTCCGATGCTTCCAATCTTCGCACTAGTTATGGGGTCCACACAATAGGATCGTCAAGCTTCAACCTTCCTTGGCTATCTGCTAGCTTTGCGATCCACTCGTATAGCTCAGTAGGGAAGGACACGAAAAATATTTCGTGGATCTCCGTATAAAGGTAGTTGTCTAGCCACTCTTATTTTGATAGTCACGATTTTTTTTTCTCTTGTGCTGCGAACTCGTGAATTCTTCTATCCAACTAGCCTTCGATTTCCTTCTTAGTTGGATTCCAATGATACGACATCACACATCTCTCATGTAGATTCTGGTCTCGACAAAGGAACCATGTGTTAGCTTATGGGGGCTTGATCTAGGTTCAAAGTTATTTAAACAAACAAATCTGTACACTACTGGCCCTTTCGCCATCAGTGCGCTGAGTGCGGACTGAAGTCTCACCCGAAATAGTATGGGGGGATGATGGAACCAAGTTTCTGCACTCTTGAGATAGTTGTGATGTCATTTTATTCCAACTAGACCTGCCTTCGCGTAGGTCACTTTGCGCTCTATTCTAACCTTCAGTACCTTCGTGATCTGTTACAATCAGCTTTCATGCAACCCTAACCAAGGGCTGAGATGCTTTCACGCTGTTATGGCAAAAAACTGCGCTATTCCCAAACTAGACTAAGTATCTTACTTATCTTATTACCAGATCTTGATTATCTTCGAGTAAACAGATATTCTAACTTGCGCTCACTTAGTCAATACAGTTATACATATTTGCACATCATATAAGCCTTAGAAGTGAAATTCATACCCAATATAACAGATGCAAAAAACAGGAAATAAAAACACATAAATGAGAGAATCTTCTCTTTATTAATACTTCAGATGGTTACAGACTCGACTCACCCTTTGCACTCAGCTGCAAGGGTCCGCGCACTCAGCTGCAGACTACTAGGCCTCTGCGCACTCAGCTGCAGAGCCTCTACCTACGCTACGACCTAAAACTAGATTTACACTTCAGATCTATCTCACATACATCTTCATTCCTTAGTCTTTCTATGATTAGCTGCTTTAACTACTTAGAGCTTTGCTCTATTTATACAATCCCATATTTCGCGGACCATGGGTAGATCTTTTGAAGCCAACATTACATTATCAAAATAAGGGTGGACAACACTATGACTCTTTAATAACTACACGCTCCATGCCCACAAAATGCAGAGTCTTTACTTTGGAATTACAAACTTGGACCAAAATCTGGGCTCTAAGCCCCAAAAATGCCCTTGGGGGATCTCGCGCCCAACAGTAAGGTAGGATTTCCCTCCTAACTCCATTCTTATCCTCGACAGGCTTTCCATTGGTAGTGAAGAAGTTATTTTTAGCAGTGACATTGGTTGTCTTGTCTTCTCTTCCCCATTTGATCCCTAGGGTAGGGTTGTCACTCTGCTGATTAGCTGAGGGATGAGTGAGATAGCTAATCCCCTCACCACAGTGGTGGCACTGTCTTCTGTTTGTGAGTTCAGGGCCATGGGAATTTCAAAGGAAATATTATCATCATATCTTTTCAATAGTTCAAAGAAACCTAGTCACTAGTGTCTTCTAAAAATGTCTAACACAGCAGGGCGTAGATGTATTATTTTGGTATCAGAGGGATCTCTATTAAATTCTCTCCCCTTTTCCTCTATGTTTTTAGCTAAGTGAAGGAGAGATACTTCCTGTAATAGCTTTGGTGTATAATTCAGTGGCAACAATGGGTTAAAATTCATGGTTGATGATAATTTCCTACATTCCCTCTAATATACAACCTGAAAATATCTTTCAATTTCACAATTTGACTGTTACTTCCTGTAGAATTTGAAGTGCACCTTGCATACAATTTATGGGTGGATGAAGGAGATGGTGCACTTACTTTTTATCACGTGGTATGGGATGAAGGTAATAAATTTGGAGACCAATTCAACCCCTTGTGACATCCCTTCACCATTTTAGTCTTCCTGTAACAGTCTCTCGGCCTTCTTGTAGCAGTTGCAGGCTTGCCTGTAGCTCCTTTTTGTAGAAATTGCAGAATAGGGTTTGAAACTCCTCGATGGAACCCCGAGCTCATCGTCTCCTTAACTATTTTTGAAATGAGTGTTTATGCAAAAGAATTCAATCCCTAGTACATAATATGGCATTTTTGGCTTAGGCTTGGAGCGTTGTGATGACCTGGCAGTCACATGATGTTTCTTCTTTTGGATCAGTGTCCCCACTCGGAGTAATTATTCCCCTGTTCGTTGTAATCACCACCCACTCTCTATGATCCAACCTCGACTAATGTGAAACTTCCACGTTGCATGAGTGCTTACCATCACCTTTTGTTTACTAGCCGAGGGTGGCCAAGTTAACTGGCCACCTCCAACTTATTAAAATACCTCCTCTCAACATTTACACATTTTCGTTATTTACACATAGGGAGGAGATGAGAGTTTTCCATACTTGTGCCTACCTCATGATCGAACTAATGTAGGGATGTGCATGTTGGAGATGGACCTCATTATTGTCATCAAGGGAGTTGACTTGTTGTGTTTCTTTCTTGTGTATTTCTTCTTTTCTCCTCATGATATTTGATTGTTGTGGTTGTTGTGTGTGTAGGTACCTTGTTGATGTCCAAGCTGCTCCTACTGGTGGAGAGTCCTGCTGGGAGTGATATGACTACTGCAGAGTGGCCTCATAAGTTTTCATCACCCCCCTATTGATGAGAAAAAAACAAGATTATTTCTTTCTGTGATATGTGCACAGGCTGCTACAGGAGGAGGTTCTCTTCATGTAGCAGTCCTTTTCTTTTCTTCTAGGGTCTTCAAGCTACATGGGGGTGATGAGAGAGGATGTAAAAGGTCTTGAGGACAATGCTAGGAATTTGGGGGAGTAGTGTATATTTGTGGAAATAGGGAGTGTTGTAGCATTTTCTGGTTTCAGTAAGTTAGCATCAATTAGTCAAAAAATGAAAATCATTCCCAAAAAATGTTAAGTTAGGATATGGACAAAAAGAATATTGAATAAAAAAATGTTAGGGATATTTTGATGAATAAGTCCATATCAAAGAAAATGTTAGAATAGATGCCCTAAAAAAGGAAGGCAAAAATAAAAAATGTTAGATTAGAGAGAAAAGAAAAAATAATAAATTCTGAAAGTGTTGCAAATCCAAATTCCACTACTCTCAGTCAAAGTTTATTTTTGCAAATAAAAGTTGTGTGCAGATTATTTGAATGCCACACTAGTTCATACAATCCAATTGTACAGTTTAATCATGATTGAATTTGATTTAAATTGTTTGTCAATAGTGTTAGCACTTGAAATTTCACCTCAGGCTGAGAAAGGTAAACCTCAAGGCAACATCAAACCATTTAGCCTCGTAGCTAGCCCTATGGGGCAGGAGAAGGCTCTCTCCGGTATATCTCGGTAAAATCTTCAATAGATGAGATGACCAATAAGGCAACACTGATAGTAGGCTAGTAAACTGATCAAAAGGGTTGATTTGGGGTTTTTTAGGTTTTTGGTGGCAAATTGAGGAGAGGGCAATTTTGGGTGCGGGGATTGGACACAGTTTCTGCAGGGAGTTCTTTGGGGTGAGGTAGGAGACAATATTGATGCCTTTGATTTGAGGTGGATGGTCAGGAATGAAAGGTGAGGAGCTAAAGAGAGCAAACAATAACTTTGAATTCTCTTTAGACAGTAGAAAACATTGAAATTAAACAAACTTAAAAGCAGAGCATGGCAGGCATGAATTCTTACTTTAACACTTCATTTGTTTAATGTGCAGAAATAAAAGAAAGGAAATGAGTCACATAACAAGCTTACAAGTACATTGAGAAACACACCATCAACACATGAGTCCACAAGAATCCAAAAGAGGACTGCAAAACCCTGGTCTTCCTTAGCCAAAAATTGCAGAGATACAGTGAATAATACAATGATAGTTTCTCCCTCAAGAGTCCAACCCTGAAAATGAGCAAGAAAGTACATAATATAGATGATCTAACCTCTTTCCCTGCCTCCATGGGTCGAGCTCACTATCCTAGGAGCTGTTTCAACTACTTCTAAACTAAGCACTACAAACTAGGCAGTCAAAACAACTTGCCTCTATAAGCTAGGAAACCAATTCATTCATTTAATATTTACCCTTTTCATGAATGAATCTTCTAGAAGTGTTACATAAGAGTAAAAGTGTCTTAAAAGTACAATAATTACATCAAAGAGCCTAATAATCCACCCCAAAAAGTCAAACAGGGTCAAACTGCGTTTTTCTGAGCTGTACACTGAAAATTGGAGAAGTTTGCCTGACGGGTCGCGCGCCTCTGCCTGACGGGTCGTGCGCCTTTGGGACAATATTTGGGGCACTTCCCGGTGTCAAAATTGAGCAAGAGTAGGCTTGTTGGAAAGGTCTGTGAGTCTACTTTCCAACCCAACTGGAATTTATGAATTTGGTGGTCATTTGCTCCTCCAAAATTGCAATCTCCCAAGACTTCTTTCTGTAACTCCAAAATGTTGCAGAAAGTCAATTTTTGCTTGTTTTTTGACTTTCTGGAGGCCCAAAACTTCATAAAATCTCAAGTCCATTGATGAGAATAGGTAACTTCTCATGAAAAATCTGGAAATGCTGAGTTTTTGCAAAATGGAGTTGCCATGATGTAGGGTCGCGCGGGGGGTAAGACCCGTTAATGAGCAAAAACCTGTAAATTGCCTGAAAAATCAAAATTGACCCAAAATTTCTTGGGATTTGTGCTGTGGCTGGGCTATTTAGTGCCTTGGTCCTTCAGTGAGGCCTCAACCAAGATATGGAGGGGATCGGGCCTCTTTCTCCCTTTTTGTGCCTTGACCAACTGCCTTGGATCCGACGATTGCAATTTTGACATTCCTCTAAAACCATGACACCTGTGCAAAACGTGAAGGAGGTTTTTCTTCTTTTGCATGTTATGGACAAAAACCTCTCTCAGTTTTCCAAAATTCATCTTTGATTGCTCTGGAACATCATTTGAGTGCGACTTGTCCCGATGTGTGAAATAAGAAATTTTGTCGAAATGGAGCGAAATGAAGGGGATAGGGGGCTTCTAAATTCTTGGGGAAATTTTTGGAAGTAGGGAGGGATGTTAGGAAGCAGGGGAAAGTGGAATCTCAGAGATTGAGTGAGGGGAAGGGGTCCAAAAGGGCAAAACACAGGCCAAACCTAGAAAATTGCCAGGTTGTAGCTAGAAACTAGGGTTTGTGCAAAAATGAGGAATTTGGCGGATCTAAGGGATGGAAAGTGTTTGATAAGGTACTTTAAGGATAGGGGAAGGTGTATGAACATCAGGATACAAGTTTTGCCGATGATTTGACCGTCCAAGCGAAATTGACTTCAAAACCCTAGGAGAGGGAAATGACCTTACCTAGGCACAACTGAAGCATGAACAAGGTGTAAAATGACTCATTAGACACTGAGATGATAATGAAAACCCTATGAATGATGATAGAATCAGCTGAATAGTGACATAGATGGGAATTTGGGCAACTTTGAAAAGAGTGGGAGCAAACCCTAGACCTAATGCCTAGTGACCAAATTTTGCTTGAAAACTCTTTGAAATGACAAAATTTGACTTGGAAACTCTGAGACCACTTTGTAAGAGCATATTTGATCACTGGAGGAAGGCTGGAAAGACTGACACTAACATTGGCTCCAATGGGGATGGTAGCTCCTTGGAGGTGCCAAGAACCGCAGACCTCTGGGAGAGCAGACCAGTGCCTTTCAATCATTGGGCAATGGAGTCATTATTTGACAAACAATACAAGACCTTGACTCATTTATTGACTGAAAATTGATTCAAACCGACTCAATTATGAAACCTACATGACTGAAAACCGACTCACAAATGACTCATGACTGACTTAACTAAAACAAGATCTTACAAAGCTTATTGAAGGGCAGCAGTCCATCAAGATTTGAAATCATGATGACAACCACCTGTGTTTCTTACAAGACAATATACCATCAAACTATATCAAAATGCCAATGCAACCAATCAAGCAGATTCCTTCTTGATTGATTCTCCTGATTAGATCTGCTGGTCAACAATACAAACCTATCACTGGGCATCCAAAAACATAGTTGACCATATTCTCCTTCATCACTGAATACTGCAATAATCACCTTCACTGTTGACTGCAACAAGGCTGCCATTGGATCTTGAAAAACATGAAGTTTTGCCACTGCCACCTCCTGCTGAAAGAACAAGGTGTCTTTTGTTTCAAATTCTGATCTGCCTTCATCATGTGCTTCGGTAAAAGTATGCTCATGGGCTTCAAAAAATTCTGAACAAATGGATGGGCAGATCTCTTCTTGGAAAAGCATTTCAGCACATGAAACATATGAAGAGGAATCTGAATGGAAATCCTGAATGTTTTGTTCTTCTATGGTCTGAATGTGCTGTTGGTCATCTTCATATGATATCACAACTAAATTATCAAGTTCCTTATTACATTCTTCAATATTATCAAGCACAATATTATCATTTACATCGTTTGCCACAAATTCACTCAAAGTAACTTTTTCACTTGCTTGAGCAAAGATCTCACCTTGCTGTTCATGAGCAGACTGACTGACCTCCTCATGAAGACTCTGTTCTGATGAAATGGGAGCACTTAGATTTGTAACTTTGTTTTCTTCATGCCAAATGATCTCAACAGCCAAGTTTTTCTTTATAGGATTCGACACAAGGTATTCTTGGTCATCATGATCTGAATGTTGATCTGAAATAGCTGACTTGATTGCATCACATTCTGAAATTGAATCTTGACTACCCTGCACGCTGTCTTCTTCTGTGAGAAGATCTGAAATAGAACCCTCTCTTTCATCATTTTCAGCCATATGGCCATCTTCAACCTGCTGATCTTGATTTTGCTGCAAAATTTCCTGATCATTTTGATGGGTATCCACTAGGTTCTCTTCATGTTGCTGAAATGGATTCTCATACAGAGCCTCCATAATCTCAACGTCCATAAAATTATCATCTTCATAATATTTCTCAAGGCTTTCAATAAAACTATAAGCATGCTTGCAACAGTCTTGAACTAAATTTAATGATGGATAAGAGTCCTTATATCGTTCAATGAACATAGCATGAAAATCCTTTAAACAGTAAATACAAGCAGGCAGCAAACTTTCATACCATGATTGGGCTTTACCTTCCAAAGTGGCCAGGAATATCTTCATCAAGCAATCTTCAGGAAAATCCACCTTCAACTTGCGAATATGCATATGAAATCTAACCAAATGTAGAGCCGCGTCCTTCTTACCATGATCATTAAATGTAGGCAAATTCCTTGACCAATCTACCTTTGGAATTTTATTCGGAAAACCTGGAATGTGATCTCGGCTCAAGGGAGCATATCTTCTTGCAATCTGATCCATATTGAAAATCTCAAAGCTACTGATCTCTCTGCAGTGAAGTCACCATGAAGCATTGATCTCTGGAGTTTTCAGTGAAGGAGTCGCCAGTGAATGATTTCAGCCTTGTCAGTGTCTGATCGTTGTCCACTATCAACAATCAGATCTGAAATTGATACATGTACTGGGGTAAAATGCAAATGAAGTGTTGTATTCACAAGTTCACGGAGATTGAATGAAGCAGCGTTTATCTACTAACGTTGATGTAAAACAAGAGCGTTTTCGAAGGCTACCTGGCGTAACTTCAGGCTCCGTCTAAGACTTATGAAGCAAACACATCCATCAACAGACAAGTTTGTTCTTCCCCAGTATGGTTGCCAGTATGTTAGCGCTTGAAATTTCACCTCAGGCTGAGAAAGGTAAACCTCAAGGCAACATCAAACCATTTAGCCTCGTAGCTAGCCCTACGGGGCAGGAGAAGGCTCTCTCCGGTCTATCTCGGTAAAATCTTCAATAGATGAGATGACCAATAAGGCAACACTGATATTAGGCTAGTAAACTGATCAAAAGGGTTGATTTGGGGTTTTTTGGGTTTTTGGTGGCAAATTGAGGAGAGGGCAATTTTGGGTGCGGGGATTGGACACAGTTTCTGCAGGGAGTTCTTTGGGGCGAGGTAGGAGACAGTATTGATGCCTTTGATTTGAGGTGGATGGTCAGGAATGAAAGGTGAGGAGCTAAAGAGAGCAAACAATAACTTTGAATTCTCTTTAGACAGTAGAAAACATTGAAATTAAACAAACTTAAAAGCAGAGCATGGCAGGCATGAATTCTTACTTTAACACTTCATTTGTTTAATGTGCAGAAATAAAAGAAAGGAAATGAGTCACATAACAAGCTTACAAGTACATTGAGAAACACACCATCAACACATGAGTCCACAAGAATCCCAAAGAGGACTGCAAAACCCTGGTCTTCCTTAGCCAAAAATTGCAGAGATACAGTGAATAATACAATGATAGCTTCTCCCTCAAGAGTCCAACCCTGAAAATGAGCAAGAAAGTACATAATATAGATGATCTAACCTCTTTCCCTGCCTCCATGGGTCGAGCTCACTATCCTAGGAGCTGTTTCAACTATTTCTAAACTAAGCAGTACAAACTAGGCAGTCAAAACAACTTGCCTCTATAAGCTAGGAAACCAATTCATTCATTTAATATTTACCCTTTTCATGAATGAATCTTCTAGAAGTGTTACATAAGAGTAAAAGTGTCTTAAAAGTACAATAATTACATCAAAGAGCCTAATAATCCACCCCAAAAAGTCAAACAGGGTCAAACTGCGTTTTTCTGAGCTGTACACTGAAAATTGGAGAAGTTTGCCTGACGGGTCGCGCGCCTCTGCCTGACGGGTCGCGCGCCTTTGGGACCATATTTGGGGCACTTCCCGGTGTCAAAATTGATCACGAGTAGGCTTGTTGGAAAGGTCTGTGAGTCTACTTTCCAACCCAACTGGAATTTCTTAATTTGGTGGTCATTTGCTCCTCTAAAATTGCAATCTCCCAAGACTGCTTTCTGCAACTCAAAAATGTGGCAGAAAGTCAATTTTTGCTTGTTTTTTGACTTTCTGGAGGCCCAAAACTTCATAAAATCTCAAGTCCATTGATGAGAATATGTAACTTCTCATGAAAAATTTGGAAATTCTAAGTTTTTGCAAAATGGAGTTGCCATGATGTAGGGTCGCGCGGGGGGTGAGACCCGTTAATGAGCAAAAACCTGTAAATTGCCTGAAAAATCAAAATTGACCCAAAATTTTCAAAATTTCTTGGGATTTGTGCTGTGGCTGGGCTATTTAGTGCCTTGGTCCTTCAGTGAGGCCTCAGCCAAGATATGGAGGGGATCGGGCCTCTTTCTCCCTTTTTGTGCCTTGACCAACCGCCTTGGATCCGGCGATTGCAATTTTGACATTCCTCTAAAACCATGACACCTGTGAAAAAAGTGAAGGAGGTTTTTCGTCTTTGGAATGTTATGGACAAAAACCTCTCTCAGTTTTCCAAAATTCATCTTTGATTGCTCTGGAACATCATTTGAGTGCGACTTGTCCCGATGTGTGAAACAAGGAATTTTGTCGAAATGGAGTGAAATGAAGGGGATAGTGGGCTTCTAAATTCTTGGGGAAATTTTTGGAAGTAGGGAGGGATGTTAGGAAGCAGGGGAAAGTGGAATCTTAGAGATTGAGTGAGGGGAAGGGGTCCAAAAGGGCAAAACACTGGCCAAACCTAGAAAATTGCCAGGTTGTAGCTAGAAACTAGGGTTTGTGCAAAAATGAGGAATTTGGTGGATCTAAGGGATGGAAAGTGTTTGATAAGGTACTTTAAGGATAGGGGAAGGTGTATGAACATCAGGATACAAGTTTTGCCGATGATTTGACCGTCCAAGAGAAATTGGCTTCAAAACCCTAGGAGAGGGAAATGACCTTACCTAGGCGCAACTGAAGCATGAACAAGGTGTAAAATGACTCATTAGACACTGAGATGATAATGAAAACCCTATGAATGATGATAGACTCAGCTGAATAGTGACATAGATGGGCATTTGGGCAACTTTGAAAAGAGTGGGAGCAAACCCTAGACCTAATGCCTAGTGACCAAATTTTGCTTGAAAACTCTTTGAAATGACAAAATTTGACTTGGAAACTCTGAGACCACTTTGTAAGAGCATATTTGATCACTGGAGGAAGGCTGGAAAGACTGACACTAACAAATAGGTAGCAATAAAATTGGCTCAACAGTTTAATTTGAGCCAATGGAAGCAATAAGGGATAGAAGTAGATTAGTCATTAAAAGGAAAATGTTGAGTTGCTAGTCTAAGTGCACTCGGGTAACTAAGATTGAAAAAATATTAGGATTTAAGAGTAGGTAGACAAATGAAATACAATTGGAGCATGAAAGGATTTTTATCCTAAGATATAACATTGGAAATATGTGCATATGGTGATGGGTTTTATTAACCATAAATTCTAAGTATCAATGTTATTTTGTAAATATCCAAACTTCATCCATTCTTTTGCAAATACCCCATACATGTCACATTTGACAGAACTCTTGGCCCCCCCATCACTTCTGCCTCACTTTTTTAAATCTCATTCACTTTATTTTTCATCCCGCACACTCCCCCGATATCTGATAGCCTACATCGTTTTTCAGCCTTCATTTGCTGTCCGAAATTTATCAGCAGGGGGGGGTCCGAACTGGGAAGTTTTGGAAACTGCCCTCCAAATCTACTTTTCCTCCATCCTAGCCCTTCGGGACTTAAAATATCAAAACAAATTACCGCCCTAACTTGCTCTCGAACGTGGTTTTCATTCGACCATTTATCGTCGCTCCTACGTCATTATCCACGTCCGCTCCCAGTCACTTCCTCTGTCTAATCAATTGCCACCTATCATTTATTCATTTAATTCGTCACTCCCGTGAATTTATACTCCATAGACCTGTTTATCAGTCCCGTTGGATAATTAATGAGGATTTAACCGTTCATCAAACAACCCCTCTCCATTTTATTCATTATAAGCCCTGTTCCTTCATAAAAACCATTACACAGTGTTTGGTCAATTTAGAGTGTCCTAAATTGCTATATTAATTGTCAATCTGAGAGGCATAAACTGCTGAAGTGAGGTGCACTATATATGCAAGATAACCGATTTCTTACTTTTTGTCGTTTTTGATTTTTGGTTTGTTTTTGGGTTTATCTTTTGTTGATTCCCTAATGTGAGATGGCAATTCTAAAAGTCAAGTATGGATATAAGTGTTCAAAGCAATGGTGACCTTTAAAATGATTTCCAAACTTCAAAATTTTCAAAAAGGTTTTAAAACTTGCAATGATGAAATCGATTCCTAAGATAAAATAAAAATGTACCAATATTCTAATTAAACCAAACAGTAGTGACTATGAAACCCAATATCCTTGCTGCTATATAAAAAGAAACTGAACTCAAAGAAATTCAAAAACTGCAAGCAAAGTAAACTAAATCATATTACATCAACTCATATTCTGACCCCTCACCATTCGATTCGCTCTGGATTTAGGGGGTAATCATAAACAAATTGAGCAATCTGATATCTAATTTGCATAGAATGAAACCAATATTAAACTACACACTCATACTCCAATCTCTCACCATTTGTCTCACTCTAGCTTTAGGAGGCAACTGAAAATGACATGAGCAATTCAATAACTAACTTGCAGAAAAATAAACTAATATCAAACTACGCATTCATACTTCAATCCCTCACCATTTGACTCGCTCTGGCTTTAGGAGGTAACTGAAAATGACATGAGTAATCTAATATCTATCTTGCAGAAAAGTAAATGAACAAAACTGAAAGAAATAAACAGTGTTGGAATTAGAACTAAGAAAATAAATTAGCAGAAGGACAAGATAATTCCATGTCATTAGTCATTATAAAGCTATGTGCAAATGCCCGGGCTGCCTATTAGAACCTGAAATAAAGACACTGATCAGTTAACAACATTAGAAAGCATAAAAACTATGGACAACAATCAACATGAATACCATAAGCAGTGGAATATATATAGAAGTAAACGATCATGGCATCAGGAACGTAAAGAAATAAAGCATGAAACTATACAGAAGTTTAAAAAAACCTTGGTGTGTATAGGGGCCCTCTGCACAACCTCGGCCAATCAGCAATCAACCACGAATTGAGCTTATAAACAGTGTCTTCTCATGTATTAAAATGCAGTCATAACATAAAGATAAAGTCACGGCATAGTGGGCTCGTAAACAATCAAAATTACATTCAAAAAGCTAGCTAATATGCGTATGAGAACGCTTTATTTATATCAGAGGATGACACAACTACTTTCCTAAAATCTGCGCTGATAAAAAGACACGTGAATAACCACGTCCAGAAATCTAGCATTATGGTAGCCGTGAAGATTAAATCCAAGGAGGGTGGCTATTAGAGTCGGTTCATGGAGTAGTCCACAGGTGTTAACATGTCTCTTGAGATTTAGGAACGGCCACACAAGTCCTCACGTGGTGAAAAACAGAGTTCTGCCACCGTAGGACTCTTAGGTTGACCGCTGCTTGACTAGCTTTGACCACGGCCTTCTGTGAGGGATTCGGCTGAACCAATAGGACACAGTCCATGTCCACATCATTTTCAACTTGCTCATGTGGCCAGATTCGCCTGAAGACACCTGTAACATAGACTTCAACAAAAAGGCTGCGAAAAGTGACAAGATTCCGCAGTTGAATGAGCAAATATCTAGATCAAACAAGAGACACAAGACATAGTTAGGAAACCATTTTATATGCTCTTTTTAAACTAATATGCAATGATTTGACAGCTTAGGAGGTCTAGGTAAATGGAGAAAGGCTAGAAAGGTGTATTGGGAAGATGCAAGTTTGGGACTCAACATACCCCCACTGTGAAGGTGTTGCATGTCCTCATGCAACCAAAATTTTGATCATCCCCCCTTTAGTCCATGTGTTCTGAAGCTTCTACCAGTACATCCAGTCCTCTTCTCTTCTTCCTTGGTGCTACTACCATCCTGGGCTTCCTTATCAAACATCTGAATTTGAGATTGATTAATTCCCTACTCAACTTCCTGCACTTTTTCTTTAATTTCTTGTTCTTTTTCTGCCACAGTCCCAGATGTAACATAGTGTTGTCATGAATGATTTTGTCCACTTTGCTTTGCTCCTTTAATGCTTCATTTTCTTGTTTAATGTGCCTGTTTAAGACCTCCAATTCAAACACTTCTTGCTTCAATGATTGGACTTGTGCTTCTTGTGATATGTGAGGCAAAGTGGATGACGTGCTCGGGCCTGTAGCTATCTTCTCTAAGGATTCTAGGTAATCATACACCTTTTGCTGATTTGGATCTATTTCAACTGTTTTCCTTGGGCTGACCTCAAAGTCTTGTTGAGGAGGGGGACTCATTTCTAACTCTGGCCGAGAAGGACTTATATCAACATCTGGAGGACTGGTTTCAATATTTGGCTGAGGATGAGGTGGACTACGGCCAGCTGGAGGTTTCTCGGGTGTTTCCCCACCCAAGTCAATAAAGTGGGGTTCTTTTACTTGTGTTTTCCTCCACTTTCCTTTAAGCCAGCTGCTTCTTCTTAAATGTTGTGGGCTAGTACTCTCTTCTTCTATACTCTGTTTTCCTTTTTCTTTCTTCTTGGCTGTAGCAGCTCATTTTTGAAGATGCACTAGTCTTTCAGACAAAACTTGATAGTCTTCCTCTACAGATGGTTCTGGTGATTGGTAGACATCCTCTATGCTTCTTTTTCCTTTCAATTTTCTCTGTTTTCTATCCTCGGTTCTTTCCCCCTCTTTTTGACCAACTTCATTAGTTTTGTTGATAGGAGAGTCTTGAATTATTGCACTTTTCTCTTTTCTCCTACTCCTTCTTGGTGTTTTTGGTGGACTGCTTTCAAGTGCCTCAGATGGCTCTTGAAAGTAGTTTCTTACTAAAAACCGTTCCCATGTATCCTTTTTTTTCTTCAATTGGTCTTCAATTAGAATCCTCACAAGCCCATGATGATATAAATGAGGTTCTATGTCTTCTATGTTCTTTTGGACTGTTGTGCACATCTTTTTCAAGCTCAGAAATAAGATATAGGGCAGATTAAGGGTTTGGTTCTCTAAAAAGTTCATTAATAACCGAGCATGATACATGTACATTGCTCCAAAACGGCCTTCACAAGTAATGAACTTTTGAATGATTAACAGTAAGCTGGCCCACTCTTCTTTTAATGCATGAACATGAATTCCTTTTGTGAATACAGTTACGTCCATACCTGGGTTACGTAATATGACTCTCCAAGCCTGCTCGTCCAAACTTTTGTTTTTAAACCAGCGTTCACCTTCCTGGGGCAGGTCTGTAGCAGCTGCTATGGATGCTTCGGTGACTGTGAACTTAAGGTCTCCAATTTCCACCACCTGGCCATTAAAAGACCTTGCAAAAGCTTTTGTTATCTCCTTATTGTGGCCCTTAAATTTTTGAATGAAACGTAGCCATTTTTCCTTCTTCAGCAAGTCTTTTACTTGAGGGTATCCTTCTAAGAACTTGGGCCCTTCCGGTTCTGCCCTTAATAACCGACCCATCCTTCCTTCTGTTTGAAATTCGACTGTGTGTGAGGGGTTTAGTAGAGGTAAGACGACTAGGTTACGGGGTTTATGGAGAAGAAAATAGTGGCTGAAAATGGAAACTGGAGAACAGGTAACGGGAGTGTTCAGGGACTGTAAGCGGAAACAGAGGATAGGCAGCCGAGGTGAGTTCACGAAATGGAGTGGAGACGTATGTGAACAAGGTGGTAATGTAGCCGTGGCTAAAATGGCAGGGGAGTGAAGTGAACCCGGAATTTTTAAACTGAACGGCTGCGTAGGGGATGTTAACACGTTTATGAAATGGTTGCGGAAATTATGCGTTGGAGAGGAGCCGTAATTAAATAGGTCACATCTCATGATTACAAGTGGGGTGTGAAAGTGCAGTCAACTACGAGTTAAACCCGAGAATTAATCATGAGACTGTTTAGGGAATAAATGCATGGTTCATGGAGGAATGTCGTGGAATGGTAATGGAGCTATTGTGGTGATCATTTCATATAGTGGAGCTTTAAGGTTTAATAACTATGCAAAATTATGCCTTTGATTGCTATTTGAAAGAAATTTTTACTCATACCTTGGAATCTTTGCCATTTGTTGTCCATTAGCCCTTAATCAACTGCTCCTTATTGATGTCTTTAGATGCTCCATGTCTTCATAGTATATCCTCAGTCATACTTGCATTTTCATGATTATTGAACTAACATCTTGACTGTCAATTTGAAAAAACAGAGTGGTGGCTGCGGAAATTGCTTCTGGTTGCGGAAACTGATTCCAGCTGCGGAAACTGACACAACAACCACTTGACTGAATGAAGGTGGTTAGATAATAACTAAATGAATGAAATTGGTCATGAAAAAGACTTTTATTGATGAAATGGATGAAATGGAGTGGAATGAAATGGAGTGGAGTGGAATGAAAATGAAGTGAAGTGAAAATGGGAAAGAAAGAGAGATTTTTTTTTTGGAAAATATAGGGTGCTATGTGTTCCTGATTTTCACTCTATATTTTTTGTATAAGACTGCCAGTTAGTGATTGGTTTTCAGGCTTATACAAATCTTTTCTTTTTTTTTAACAGAAAGGAACAAAGGCTAGGCTGGTGGAGAAGAATGATTCTTCTTCACCGGCCTTATTGCAGAATTCTCTTGAAACATTTTGACAAATTCCTCTTTTGAGAGTGGCTTATGATAAATCTTTAATCTGTGGCCATTCACAATAAGAGGAGTTTGAAATTCATCAATGGTCTTGACTCTTACCGCTCCATTGCTAAAGACTTTGTCAATTTCATATGGCCTAAGCCAATGAGTCTGAAATTTACCTTTGAAGTCTTTAAACTTGGAATCAAATAGTAATGCCCAATCTCCCTCTTGAAACTTTTTCTCTTTGATGTATCTGTCATGTCACTTAGCTCTTTGATGTTGAACTAGATCAGTTCTTAGAATTGCTTCTTGTCTGATTTCATCCAGCTCATTCAACTGCTCCATTCTATGCTTTTGGGCTTCTGATAGATTCATCCTCAACTAAACTGCCATCTTGAAAGTTTTGATTTGAAATTCAATGGGGAGCAGGACTTCCTTCCCATAAACAAGTTCATAGGGAGAATGTCCTGTTGTATTCCTCCATGTAGTTCTGTAGGCCCATAAGGCTTCAGGAAGCCTTTCTGCCTAATCTCTTCCGTGTAGATGAACAATTTTGGTGATGATGCTTTCAATAGCTTTGTTTGTAGACTCCACTTGGCCATTTGCTTGCGGATGTTAAGGAGTAGATTTTCTGTGCTTGATTTTGTATTCTTCCATCAACTTCTCCATCATGTTGGATGTAAATTAACTTCCATGATCTATCACAATTTCTCTTGGGACACCAAAGCGAGTAAAAATACTCTCAAAAAGAAAACTAACAACTGAATTTTCAGTAGCAGAAAGTAATGATTTGGCTTCTACCCATTTAGTGACATAATCAGTACATACCAATATATACTTCTTTTGTTTAGATGGTGGATTAATGGGTCCAATGAAATCTAAAGCCCATTTTTCAAAGGGTTCGATGAGTACCTGTGGTTGTAATGTCATTTCATTTGAAAGAGTCGGTTTCCCTACTCTTTGGTAGCTGTCACACCTTTTGACATATTCTTTTGTATCTTTGAAGAGGGAAGGCCAATGATATCCTAAAGAAAGGATTTTATAGGCCGTCATTTTGTCAGCAAAGTGTCCACTGCATGGTTCATCATGACATGCCTTGAGGATGTCAGGCATTTCATCTTCCCTAACACATCTTCTAATCACAAAATCTGGCCCTGTTTTAAACAATTCGTTAGAAATCCATGAATATTTTGAACTCTCCTGAATAATCTTTCTTCTTTCACTAGGAAATAGATGTGGAGGTAGTTTCCCTTGAACCAAATAGTTAGCAATATTTGCATACCAAGGAGTCTTAGTAGTTACTGCAAATAAATATTCATCTGGAAACTTATCCTCTACAGGAGAATCTTCTTTAGTATTTTGGATCCTAGACAAGAAATCAGCTACTGTATTTTGTTTCCCTGGTCTATCCAACACAGTAATATTGAATTCCTGTAAAAGTAAGAGCCATCTTGTAACTCTGCCATTAGTAACAAGTTTTTTCATTAGATATCTAATCACAGAATGATCAGTATGGACAAAAGTTTCATAGCCTGTTATATAATGTCTAAACTTATTGATTGCATAAACAACAGCTAAGAACTCTTTTTCAGTCACAGTATAGTTCAACTCAGTGGAAGTCAAATTTTTACTTGTCTAGTAAATGGCATAAGGAACTAAATCCTTTTGACCCAACACAGCTCCTAGAGCTGTATCTAAAGCATCTGTAAAAATATGGAAA
This sequence comes from Pinus tabuliformis, assembly GCA_031772625.1. NCBI lineage: Eukaryota > Viridiplantae > Streptophyta > Pinopsida > Pinales > Pinaceae > Pinus > Pinus tabuliformis. The sequence goes on from CM062818.1 coordinate 40,563,128, forward strand.
GGAAGTTTCCAATTTGTCCCTCTCAAGATGGGTGCTTCAGATATTCTTGTTTTCAAAGTTTCAAATGCTGATTGACAATCAGGATCCTATTTGAATTCACAGTCTTTTGTAAGCAATTTTAAGAGTTGAGATGCTATTTTGGTGAAGTTTTCTATAAATCTTCTATAGTACCTAGTAAATCCCAGAAAACTTCTAACATCTTTTTGACAATTTGGAATAGGAAACTTGGATATGACTTCAACTTTTGATCTAGCAACTTTAATCCCATCCCCTAAAATGTGATGTCCCAAAACAATACCTTCAATAAACATCATAAAGCATTTTTCATGACTCAATGAAAGGTTTGTTTCTTTACATCTTATAAGGACTTTTTCCAAATTCTCTAATGCCTCTTCAAATGAATTACCATAAACTGTAAAATCATCCATATAAACCTCTACACAATCATGGATTAGATCAGAAAAGATTCCTAGTACTGCTCTTTGAAATGTTGCGGGTGCATTACATAATCCAAAAGGAAGCACTCGGTAAGCAAAAGTTCCCCATGGACAGGTAAATGTGGTCTTATCTTGATCTTCAGGTGCTACCTGAATTTGATTATAGCCACTAAAACCATCCAAAAATGAAAAGTACTTTTTGCCTGCTAGAGTATCTAATACCTGATCGATAAAGGAAAAAGGAAAGTGATCCTTCAAAGTTGCTTTATTCAATTCCCTATAATCAATGTATACCCTCCATTTACCATTCTTTTTAGGTATTATAACCAAAGGAGAAACCCATCAGCTATCTGAAATTGGATAAATGAAGTTTACATTGAGTAGTTTTTGGAGCTCCTCTTTCACTATCTCCCTAAGGTTTGGATTCATCCTTCTCTGAGGTTGTCTGATTGGTCTACTGTTTTCCTCGATGTAGATGTGATGAATGCAAGTCTTAGGGTCAATACCTTTCGTATCAGTATACTCCCATGCAAATGCAGTAGAATGTTTCTGCAAGATTTTGGTTAGCTCTCCCTGTTGTGATTTTTCCAAGTTTTTGTTGATATTCAATGTTTTCCCTGGAAAAATCTCAATGGCAGAACTTCCAAACTCTTCCATAGAGTAAAGAGACATTTTTCTAGATGATAGGTACTCAATGTCAGAATCTGACTGAAATTGTGTGTGGTCATATTCCGAAGATGTTTCAAAATTTTCTAATGTGTTCAGAATTTAACTATCTTCACTGATTTCAGAAATGGTAAAGACAGGTTGTATAGTGTCCTCATCATCGACCCATTCATTATCTCCCACTTCTGTAATTGCTTTTGCTGGAGGATACAAATTGAATTTCTTTGTCGAATTACCATCTGAAATATATAGATCCCCAGATCTACAACTGATGAAAGCATCAACTGTGGCTAGCCAAGGTCTTCCTAAGATGAGTGGGTGCCCTCCTAGATTACTCTTGGGAGTCAAAATCATGAAATCTATTGGATATTCCCAACAATCTAAGGAGACCGAAATGTCTTCTAATACACCATCTGGTTTGATAATTGATCGATCTGCAAGTTGCAATAGAGTAGGTGTAAAAAGAAGATTAGGAAGTTTTAGCTGTTCCATAGTCTGTCTACTCATAATGTTGATAGCAGCCCCTAAATCAATCAAAGTATTTGGAATTTCTACCCCATTGATATGTGTTTTGACAATTGGACTACCGGGATCTACATACTTCTGCATGGTAATTTTTCCCATCATGATATCTGCAATTTTTCCTACCAGGTGGATTCTTCTTGTATCTCTTGGTTTCCTTCCTGGCCTTTTGAGACTCAACTCCTTTATTTTTTTTGCTAGAATAGGAATCTCTCTAATGGCTTGTAACAAGGGAATCTTGATACAAACATTCTTTAATTCATCTAGAAAATCATAGTCAGGAAACAAGATTTGTTTTTCCACTCGTTTGTCAATTTGTAATCTTTCAGGAAAAGGAGGTGTGGATGAAGATGCAGGTTGCTCAACTATAGGAGTTGTGGGGGTTGACTCTTTTTATTTTTCTTTTTGAGTGCTTGGGTTTTGAAGAGATGCTTCAGAACCTTTATTGGCTTCAAGAGAATCTTCCTTAGAAATGCTTTGCTTTTGAGCATCTATAGAAGGCTTTTCTAAAACTCTACCAGATCTGAGTTGTACATCATTGAGAGGAACAATCATATAGGTGGGAAATTGTTGTCCTTCTACCATGTAAGCATTTTGAGGGTTTTTATTATTTGGGTTTGGCAATGGCTGGGAAGGTAGTTGATTTGTCTTTTGTTGGAATGGAAGCAAGAGTTGGGAATTTGGATTTTGTTGAGAAGGTTGTTGTTGTTGTGGAAATGGCAATGAAAGTTGTGGATTTTGATTTGGAAGTTGTGGAGCTTGTTGATTTTGAAAAGATGGAGGATATTGATAAAATTGAGCAAATCTCCCATAAGGATTTTGCATACCTTGTACCCATGATTGAAATGGATTTTGAGGTTGTGACCAAGGTTGTTGCCAAGGATTCCAATTTGGTGGGGGTTGAAAATTTGTGGGGTTGTTAAACCCTTGATTTTGTTGCCCCTGCCAAGGTCTGTTTGAAACAAAGCAGAGAGACTCAATTGAATTTGGATCTTTTTGAAAGACAGCTTTGAGCCCAGGAATTGAAGGACAATCCTTGGTCTCATGGCTTTCTGAACAAATCATACATGTTTCTACAACTTTTGTATCCAAGGGGCATTCCCTTAGAGCATGTTTCTTCCTACATTTTGGACAAAAGATGGCGAAATCTTCAGCTTCTGCTTTCTGCTTGTTTTGTATTTTAAGGGTATCTAGTTGCTCACTAAGGCTCCCTAAAATATCAGTTTTGAACTCATCAAGCATGTTGCCAATCTCAACCCTACTTACTGATCCAGTTGCAGATTTGTTTGCTCTAATTAGAAAAGGATCTCTAGGCCCTTTTCGAGTTTTAGATTTTCCCGTTGAGAGATGGACACATAGTTCTGCTATATCATGAAGTGGAAGTTGAGAAATATCTCATTTTCCCATCGTGTTTAAAATATCTATCCATTCATCTCTAATGGCTTTTAATAGAAGGGCTTTCAAGGTTTCATCATCTAGGTTATTCATTTTTTCTCTTTTCAGGTTGTATTGAAATCTTTCAAGTAAATCCTCCAAGTTTTCATCCTCTTTTTGCACCATTTTGAATACCTCATCCTTATGATTGGTGGACGTACAATAGTCCAGGTATCTATCCAAAAATGTTTGTTTCATATCATTCCAAGTCCTAATAGATTGAGTGACTAATCCCATGAACCATTTTAGAGCAGCTCCCTTCAATGTTGAAGGAAACAATTTGAGTTTTTGAGAGTCTTCCATATAATCATAAGTTCGGCACGTGACTTCAAACTCAAATAGAAATGTTTCAGGATCCTCACTTCGCAACCCATAAAGTTTGGGAGGACAGATGGTGAAGTGTTTTTCATTGTTGTACAAGATTCCTCATCAACTATAAGAAATCCAAATGAGTTATCTCCATCCCTATTTCCCCCGTTGTTACCTCTACCTCCTCCATTGTTTCCTCCTCCTCTACCTCTACCTCTACCTCCTCCTCCAAATCCGTTTACTACTTCCTCTATCATGATAGTTTCCTCAGAGATTTCAGAGTCTTCTAGTTCTTCTACTAATGGCGAACGAGGAGGAATTTCTCCCTCTTCTTCTTCAAGTGATTCTACTTCCTTGATTACAATTTGTTTTCCTGTAGAAGTAAAGAAAGGGTCTTTTCCTAACTCAGATTCGGTGGATAGTGTGGGAGAGTCTCTTAATTTAGCTGCTGCCCCTTGAATTCCAGGAATCCTAAGGCTGGGAGTGTGAGTTGGAGATGATGTAGGTGTATCTTGTCTATGCCTTGAAGTAGATGGAGTTGTAAAAATTGAACTCTTGGCCCTAGCTATAAACCTTCCCTTAGAATCTCTTGCTCTATGCATGTCATTTTTTTATTTTTCTTCAAGTCGGGCTAATAATTCTCTTTCTGATATTCTAGATCACTCTAGGTGCAAAAAGAGAGCATACTCAATAAATTATTGAACTAATAACTCTCTTTTCTGATCCTCCAGGTCACACTAAGTGCAAGAGGAGAGCATACTTTGAGAAGTTATCAATTTTTACCTTCCTTGAAATTTTCTTGTTTTTTTTTAAAGAAATTGGCTACCTAGTTTCACTTCCCTGGCAACGGCGCCAAAATGTTTGGTCAATTTAGAGTGTCCTAAATTGCTATATTAATTGTCAATCCGGGAGACGTAAACCGCTGAAGTGAGGTGCACTATATATGCAAGATAACCGATTTCTTACTTTTTGTCGTTTTTGATTTTTGGTTTGTTTTTGGGTTTATCTTTCGTTGATTCCCTAATGTGAGATGGCAATTCTAAAAGTCAAGTATGGATATAAGTGTTCAAGGAAATGGTGACCTTTAAAATGATTTCCAAACTTCAAAATTTTCAAAAAGGTTTTAAAACTTGCAATGATGAAATCGATTCCTAAGAGAAAATAAAAATGTACCAATATTCTAATTAAACCAAACAGTGAGCTAATGACTATGAAACCCAGTATCCTTGCTGCTGTATAAAAAGAAACTGAACTCAAAGAAATTCAAAAACTGCAAGCAAAGTAAACTAAATCATATTACATCAACCCATACTCTGACCCCTCAACAGTCGACTCACTCTAGCTTTAGGAGGTAATCATAAACAAATTGAGCAATCTGATATCTAATTTGCATAAAATGAAACTAATATTAAACTACACACTCATACTCCAATCCCTCACCATTTGTCTCGCTCTGGCTTTAGGAGGTAACTGAAAATGACATGAGCAATTCAATAACTAACTTGCAGAAAAATAAACTAATATCAAACTACGCATTCATACTTCAATCCCTCACCATTTGACTCGCTCTGGCTTTAGGAGGTAACTGAAAATGACATGAGTAATCTAATATCTATCTTGCAGAAAAGTAAATGAACAAAACTGAAAGAAATAAACAGTGCTGGAATTAGAACTAAGAAAATAAATCAGCAGAAGGACAAGATAATTCCATGTCATTAGTCATTATAAAGCTATGTGCAAATGCCCGGGCTGCCTATTAGAACCTAAAATAAAGACACTGATCAGTTAACAACATTAGAAAGCATAAAAACTATGGACAACAATTAACATGAATACCATAAGCAGTGCAATATATACAAGTAAACCATTATGGCATCAGGAATGTAAAGAAATAAAGCACGAAACTATACAACAGTTAACAAAACCTTGGTGTGTACAGGGGCCCTCTGCATAACCTCGGCCAATCAGCAATCAACCACGAATTGAGCTTATAAACATTGTCTTCTCATGTATTAAAATGCAGTCATAACATAAAGATAAAGTCACGGCACAGTGGGCTCGTAAACAGTCAAAATTACATTCAAAAAGCTAGCTAATATGCGTATGAGAATGCTTTATTTATACCAGAAGATGACACAACTTCTTTCCTAAAATCTGCGCTGATAAAAAGACACGTGAATAACCACATCCAGAAATCTAGCGTTATGGTAGCCGTGAAGATTAAATCCAAGGAGGGTGGCTGTTAGATTCGGTTCATGGAGCAGTCCACAGGTGTTAACACCTCTCTTGAGATTTAGGAACGGCCACGCAAGTCCTCACGTGGTGAAAAACAGAGTTCTGCTACCGTAGGACTCTTAGGTTGACCACTGCTTGACTATCTTTGACCACGACCTTCTGTGAGGGATTCGGCTGAACCAATAGGACACGGTCCATGTCCACATCATTTGCAACTTGCCCATGTGGCCAGATTCGCTTGAAGACACCTGTAACATAGACTTCAACAAAAAGGCTGCGGAAAGTTGAACTGGCTGCGGAAAGTGACAAGATTCCGCAGGTGAATGAGCAAAAATCTAGGTCAAACAACAGACAAAAGACATAGTTAGGAAACCATTTTATATGCTCTTTTTAAACTAATATGCAATGATTTGACAGCTTAGGAGGTCCAGGTAAATGGAAAAAGGCTAGAAAGGTGTATATGGAAGATGCAAGTTTGGGACTCAACACACAATACATTTCTAAAACTTAATTCATCACTGGAGATTTCGTGCTTGCAGCCTAAATGACAGATTCATCATTCAATCGAATTTTCAATTATGTTCAGAACCAAGCCGACATCCAGGTCCACCTAATCCATTTTCAGTTATACTATTTTTTTGTTATTACTGTGTTTCATACCAATTCTTCCCATTTCCCTCCAATTCATCTTACAATTCACCTAACAAAATGCCTCGTAAGGGAAAGGAAATTGCTGAAATCCCAAATCCCCTCATTCATCCACAAGTTGACTTCCATCATACTCCCTTGGTTGAGAGAGACTGTAAAATCATTGAGTCTTCCTCTCAATTTGATTTGTATGAAATCTACTGCTGGATGGAAGATCAATTAGTTGATCAAACAGATGAAATAGGACTTTGGGACTCCCACCTTCCTCACTACATTTTCCCACAGATACATAGAGCACCTGAATTTGTTAGGAAATGCCATGAATCCTATGATCCCAATCAAAGAGCTATCATTTCACCTATAGGAGAAATCCTTAGTTTCATCAATGCTCAGTCTATTGAACAAATGTTGCAAGCCCCAACTATTGCACCAACCCATCCTTTTTCTCATGAAATCCTGATAGAAGCCTATCAAAAGCTAGATTTCACTAAAAGATCTCAAACTCTTGAACTTTTCCTAGCTGTAGATAGCCCTTTGCCTAAAAGAAACCCTCCCTATGATTCATCCATGTTCCTAGACAAAACCAAGCAAATTACCACTATTCTTTCTTATCTACTTGGTTACAATTTTGATCAATATGTAAGTTAAGCCATCCTAGGTTTCTTGTCTATCTTTTCTGCTGATTCCAAACCCACTGTTCTCTATAATGTTAGCCAACTTCTAGCTGAAGCCATCCATGAACAGTTTGTCCAGTTTAATACTGAAGAAGTATTCAAGTATGCTTCAATACTTGTATATCTTTTTATATATTTTCAGGGAGACAAGTTTCCATTTACCTTGCAGAAGTTACATGAAGAAGGCAATGAACAACCAGTGATATTTTGGACTTCTATGGGAATGAAGGAGAAGGAAGAATTCACATATAAACAGTTCATAGAATTGTTTGTTCATCCAACTATTAATCTTATGAGCAACACTCTAGTACCAAGAATCAATGATCAAATTGTGAAAGTATTGCACCTGGTTGATCAAGCCACAATAGGAAATTGGTATCTTTACCAAAACTATACATAAATCAGAGTCTATGGCTATGATATTCAACCCTACAAACTTCCTAAGTACCTTCTTATCATAATTTTTGCATTAGAATATATTAGGCAGAGGTTAAATGCAGAGGAAGTACATTTTGTAGCTACAAAGAAGAAGTCACAATTCAAGCTAAAGGCTCAGGTTGGTCCTTTCATCTGTAACACTAGAGAAGCAGGGGAAGAAGCAGACAAGTTATTGAAGGAAATGAAGTTTGGTCTCAGTTTCAATTGGCCTTATGACCCAATGGGAGTAATTTCAAAACTCAAGGTTGAAAATAAGTTTACTCCATACCACCACACAGCCAGGCCTGAAATAGAGCAGTACAAAAATCAGTTAGAATGGAAGGAGAACACCCTTCAAGAATATGAAGAATAAGAAGTCTCTACTTCAAATGTACAAACTCCACTTGCACAGGAAAAGATAGCTAAAGGAGGAAGGGAAGAACAGTCATCCCCTACAACTGAAGCATCCATCCAGGGCTTTAGAATTGCGCATAGAAAGAAGAGACCTAGGATCTCTATGAAGGTTAGTGCAACAAATGAGCCACATAAAACAAATTTTGATGGACTTGGAGAGACTTTTCTTTTTACACAGTCTGGTGGACAGTCTACTCAGTCCCCCACTCATTCCACTACTTCTCAGGAACAATAGGTGATTTAGACCAGTGGAACTAGTCAGAAGGACAAAGAAGATGATAGCTTTCATGTCTTCAGTAAAATTGAGAAGAAGAATGAGAAATCAAAGTTGAACACTTATACTCAATTCTGGAAACACTCTTTCAACTCTCAAGCTAGACTTCTTTCAGTATTTGACTCTGAAAAGGGTAAGATGTAGATGGCTTTCTTACAAGCTCAAATTCCACATCCTAGGACTCCTGCATTTTATCATAAGCAAAACTCCTTTGAGTTTAACGTAAAAGATGTACATCCAATTGACCAAATTGAGATTCACAAACATACTAGCCAAATTATTTCTTCCACTTTAACTCACACTGCCATGAGTTTGTCAAATTTGCAGGTCACCTTAGCCAATACAAAGTCACAACTCAAGTTGGAAAAAGTTTTCTCACTGGCCAATACATAGTCACAACTCAAGTTGGAAAAAGTTTCCTCACTGGCCAAGGACACCAAGATCAAATCTCTGGAAGATTTGGTGCTGAAGATGGGATATGATCGCTCAAATATAAACACTTGAGAAGAATTTGTCAAGAATAAAAACGCTGAGCTCTCAGCCTTAAGGAAGCAACTCAAACTGCCAACTTTTGAGGACCCAATGACCAAGGAGATTGAAGAACCGAGACTTAGAAATCTGACATGATGAAGCTCATCATGGAACAAAATCTTCAAATAAAACAAATGGAGGAGCAAATGGAGAAATTGGTCAAAGAGAAAGAGGAAGTTGTGAAAAGGGCTCAACTTCCAATGGATGTAGTTCCTCTTTCAACAGTCTCTATAACCAGAGTTTCTACTTCAAGCACAACAACAACTACAGGTACAACAGAAGGAGTTGAACAACTTGCTAAAGCTGTTTAGAACCTGTCCATTCAGACAATAGAAATTAAGAAGTTGCAAGATGAATTGAAGGAATTACAACATATGAAAGCAGTTGCAGAAAGTTCACATGTAGCTGAGTTGTAGAAGGAAAAAAGTCAAATTGAAGTTCTGCAGAAGGAAATCAAAGAATCCTATCTTGGAAACAAATTGGGTTTGGTAAAGGAGATTTTATGGGAAGATATTACTGAATCAGTCATGGATATCTGGCCTTATATCAAGATAATCTTTGATAAAAAAGACTTGTTGGAGAAATCTCAAGAAGCTATTGAAACTATCTCCAAGGAAATTGAGGACATGCCAGAAGTTTCCACTGAGGTAATTAAGTTTTTGAATTCTAAAGACAACTATGGGCTTGAAGAATTAGGTATAAATGACAGGACAACAACCATACTGGAATTGAAGAAGATCATTACAAATAAGAACCTCATTCTTCGGTTGGAGGAAAAATGCAACAACGTTAATGTCATAGTTCAACGATTTTTTAGTAGGTTATAACCCTTGACCAACAAGGGTTTGTCCTCTATGCTTGTAGACAAGTTAAAGCCCATTGAAGATTATGTTCGAAAGCTTACAAAGGTAGGTACCAATGCAGCTTGAATTTCAAACATAAGAGGTGCAGCAACACCAAGGGTTGTGTTGAATGCACTTAGAGATACCTTTTTCATCCTAAATGAAATCAGGCATATGTTTCTAGTAAAACCCACTTTTACTAAATATACAGAAATGGATGAAGTTTACCGAAGGGTAACTAAGTTGTCTATCCCAGATCAGAAATGTTGGGAATAGTTAATTGATTTACTTGACTGAAAAGGGGATCAAACAACATTCAGTGTTTCTAGGACAGGTCATTAACAGTTCAACAGTTTTCAGCGTTTCCAAGAATAGTCATCAACAACTCAACACCAAAATAGTGACTGATCGACTATCAGTTTATATTCCTGATTTTGTATTGATCTATTTTTGTAAATTTCTTTAAGATGTTTTCTTATCTCTAAGGTTGTATAAATAACTCCCTTCCACAAGTTATTAAGGGTTTCACCCTTGAAAGAAACATTTGTCAGCACTAAATGTACTTGGATTTTTCTGAATCATTAATACAAAAGCAAAGGATTCTGAGTTTTGATTCGTACAGTCTTGTGTTCCCTATAAGTTTTCCAGTTTTCATTTACTGTGTTCTTTCTTCATATTCTTAAGTTTTACAAAGATAAACAGGTAGGAATAATTGTGTTTCAATTTACTCCTATAAGATTTTGAAGTTATCAGCTTTAAAGAGAATGAATTATATAAACTATTTGTTTAACTAATTCCCTCTAAATCATAAAATCATCAGCATCTTTTGTAATCTCAGGCATATTCTATTAAACTTTCTGAACATTGTTTGAAAGTTTCCTTAGTTATGATTATTTAATTATCTATTTGAAAATTGTAATAATCATATCATCTTTCAGTTTCTGCTCATCACTAAACAAGCTATATCACTGTGTGAATTTTAATAGAAACCCTTTGTTTAAATATTAATACTATTCAAAAGGGTTAGGCATGAATGTTTTAAATCTGTTTCATACATTGGTCCTCCAAAATTAAAACAAAACCCCCCAAAACAAATATCTTAGATGCCCTTGCATGATAGCTGACCATTATCATCTCAGAGATACAACATCAATCTGGCGTCGTTGATGAGGACTCGAATTTCATTAAGTTTTCTTGGGTCAATGATATAATTCCTATTCCTTTAAGGTGACTAAAGGTCTAGATAGGTCAAAATCCTTCAACTGGTGAATCCACTGTAGCAAACTAGCACCTTTTAAGTACACTAGATCCCATTCTGAATCTGATGCAGTTAGTCCTCTGTTAGGTCCAGAAAGACTTTTGAGAAATGCTAGGTCTATAAGAAGACATCAACCATATTCTTTTGCTTCAGGCTTGCAGTCTGAAGATATATTACAATTTGATCCCTATAGTAACATTCCATCTAATCGAGAGTACACTCAATTATCACCAAGGGTTGTTGAACTCTTAGATAGGGGAGTTGATTTCAAATCAACTTTCCTTATCCATTCACTTGAATCTCATCCAGAACCCCCACTTCCACCGAGACCACCTAAATCTGAGTCTGACTTGGGTGTTCATTTACCTGAATACAAAACTACAGACTTTATATCCCCCACCACTTATTCATTTCATTCCACTTCTAAAGAACCTGAATCTTCTACTTCTAAACAACCTGAATGGACCTTTTCTATATATTCAAATCCACTCTTTGAAACTAAAGAGGATATACATTCTCAGGTCCACAGGTTGGTTATTAAGACTCGTTTAAAATCATTAAGGACATCTCCACCTTCTTCACCCCCACATAGTAATTCACCCCTACTATCACCATCTTCCTCTTCTCTATCATCATCTTCACAAACATCTCATACATCATCTTCTACTATGGCATTCCAACCTATTGTATAGGCAAGATATGCAGCTTTAGTTTTACCTCCATTCCTTGATGCTTTCCCTAATGGATATTTAAAATACCTGAGGACCATCTTCAAGCCTTTCTAGAGTTTCCAGATAACATGAACATAGAACAAGAAAATGTTTACATGAGATTATTTGTTCAGTCTCTTGAGGGAAATGTGAGGACTTGGTTTAGGCAATTACCTGCAAATTCCATTAGAAACTAGGAAGAGCTAACAAATATATTCAAAAATCAATGGGGAGTGAAGAAATATGCCCTTTACTTTTTGACTGAGTTTGAAGAACTTAAAATAAACATTGATGAACTTATCTCTAATTTTATTAAAAGGTTCAACAAAATTTATCATAAGATGCCCCCTGATTGCAAACCACCTATGGTAGTAGCCAAGTCTAGGTTTTCAAAATATTTTGAAGATGATTTTGCTGTGATGTTAAGAGAAAGAACTTCAATGACTCTTGAAGACATGAAAACTAATGCTATAGAGGTGGAAGCAAATAGGGCTGCCTCAGCGACTTTAAAAGCTAAAGAGGAAAAGGCCCAAAGAAAACTTAAATCGAGTCAAGGGGCCTCTACTTCCTCTAAGACTAAAACTGAAGATTCTAAAATAGATGAGATAACTTCACTTCTTAGAAATCTATCTAATAGAATTTCCAAGATTGAGACTCAACCTAGAATAGTTCAACAAACGGTCACTCAACCCCAAAATCAAAATCAAGGTCAATACAAAATAAATCCACCATTACAAATTCTTCAAAGGCCTAGTAATGATCAGTAGGTTCCAACTCCTTTACTGATAGATGATCAACAACCTAATGAAAATACTATGACTATCACTAAAGACATTAATAATATGGATAACTTTTCTGGTCAGACCGCTATTATTCCTCTCTCTCAACAAAAGCAGGTTCAACAAGATCAAGACTCCTCACAGGCTTCCAAATACCATGCCTTCTCTGAATTCCTAATTGTAGAGCTGAAAAAAAGATATGATCTTAGGCCTAGACCTGGTCCTGGAAGACCTCCTAAGGAACCTCCAACAATTGAACCTCGTACCAAAGTCGTTGAAACTCAGACAACTATTATTCGACCATTAAATCAGTCAACTGATACTACTCAAATTGAAAAAACTATTTTAACTGCATTTAATGTTGAAAAGGAGTTAGAAAGAGTTAAAATCCCTATACCACTTTCAGAAATTTCTAAAAAACCTAAATATTTTTGAGAATATTCTTCGGCGAAAATCACATAGAGATTCTTCTAGCCATTTCTTGTTCAAATCTAGCTGTTGTCATTTTAGCTATTACCTTGTCTAGAAGTTTGGTCATTGGATATTCTGCCCTATCTATTTAATGTGCAATGCGAGATCTTCTCATTCAACTTGTCCTGACGATGAACCACACTGGTTGGTTCGAAACGCGTCGACAAAAGTATCTCTATGTGATTTTCGCCGAAGAATCTTCTCAAAAATTTGATATGGATCATAGAAGCCTAAATTCAATAATTGTAAACCTAGATATAAAAATCAAGTCTCCAAATGGATACAAAACACCTCGATTGATGCTGAAAGTGATATTATTAGTCTTCAAGATGAAAAACCTACAGTTGTCTTTGGTCCTAGCTTAGATATGATAGATTAAATAGTACCCCGTTTCTATGTGACTCTTAAAACAAATGATTCCATGCTATACAGTTGTATGCTTGATTCTGGAGCATCACATAATCTTATGCCAAAAACCATCATGGATCATTTAAATCTCGACATAACTAGATCCTATCATGATTTGTACACCTTTGAATCCAAAAGGGTGCCTTGTCCAGGACAGATTAAGGATTTAGTAGTCACTCTCGCCCAAATCCCAGTAAAAAGTGTAGTGTTAGATATAGTTGTCACAGATACCCCTCCAAAATTTGGAATGCTCCTTTCAAGGTCTTGCTGTGCCAAATTAGGGGGAACTCTTCAGATGGACATTTCTTATGCCACTATTCTAGTTTATGGGGGAGAAAAACTAAGGCTGTATAGACAAGTAAGATTTGTGCACATTGTTTGCAAAATAGATCAACCAAGGAACCATCCCATTTATGCAATTGATCAAGATTTTGGTTGTTTTTAACTCTCTTCAAACCAAACACATGAAACTCAAGTAAAAATCGAAAATGTAATCGAAAGTCCTGTACCGAATTAGACTGATGTGTGGAAGCTATTCTTTGATGGTTCTTGTACAGAGGATGGAGTAGGAGCTGGGGTAGTATTAATCTCACCAGAAAAAGAAAACATTACACAATCATGTAAACTTGATTTTGAAGTTACAAAAAACATAGCTGAATACGAGGCTTTCCTTTTAGGACTACAGTTAGCCAAGAACTTAAAAGTCCAAAACCTGAGTGTTTTTACTGACTCAGAACTCATTGTTAAACAAGTTAGAAATCTTTTCCAAACAAAACATCCTAGGCTTAGATCTTATTGAAATGAGGTTTGGGATTCAGTTGAAAATTTCTTTAATGCTTTTAATTTGACTTATATCCCAAGGGATCAAAATATTCATGCAGATTCCCTAGCTGTTTTTGCTAGTTCATTTAAAATTCCTGATCAAACTAATGTGCTCTATCAAATACAAGTCAAATACAGGCCATCCATCCCAGATAATCTAAAATACTGGCAGATATTCGAAGATGATGAACAGTTAAAATCTTTTCTGCAGGTTATAGATGAATTTTTAGTTCTACAAATTGATGAAAATAGAACAGAAACAAATGAAAATGATAATTTAGATTTCAATTCAAAAATTGCCAATCATGATATCATTAAGTTGTTTAACAATTTTATTCCCAAAGGTCTCATTCCTTTAGAGAAATTGTTTGATCAAAATGATGTCCTCAGAAACCCATAGTCAATTTCTCCACAAGATGACATAGAGGAAGTAAATATTGGAACAAATGATGACATTAGGAACATCAAAATATGTGCATCCTTAGATCCCGAAATCAAAGCTCAATACCTTAATTTATTTGAAAAGTACAAGGATGTTTTTGCATGGACCTATGCTGATCTAAAGACTTACGATACATCACTGATGCAACATAAGGTTCCTTTAAAACTAAAGCAAAACGTTGTCAACAGAAACTTAGGAGGATTAATCGAGCTCTTCTACCAATTGTAGAAAAGGAAATTAAGAAAATGCTAGATGCCCAAATTATTCTCCCTCTTAGATACTCTAATTGGGTTGCTAATTTAGTTCTTGTTAGAAAGAAGAATGGGGAAATTAGACTTTGTGTGGACTTTAGGAATTTGAATAAAGCATCATTAAAAGATAACTATCCTTTACCCAAAATGGATTAGTTACTTCAGATGGTTTCAGGAGCACAAAGACTTTCCATGCTTGATGGTTTTTCAGGTTACAATCAAATAAATGTTGATCCAACAGATAGAGAGAAGACAACTTTTACTACACCCTGGGGTACATTTATGTATTCTAGAATTCCCTTTGGCTTGTCCAATGCTGGAGCAACTTTTCAGAGAGCTATGGACATAGCTTTTGTGGGACAGGTAAACAAATTTGTAGTCATTTATCTTGATGACATAACTGTTTTTTCTAATTCTGATAAAAAACATCTAAAGCACTTGATGAAGGTGTTTGACAGGTGTACGAAATTCGGAATATCCCTCAATCCTAAAAAGTCTATGTTTGCTATCAAAGAAGGAAAGCTCCCAGGCCACATAATCTCAAAAGAAGGAGTGATGACTGATACCAAACGTGTTTATGCTATCAAAACATTGTCATTACCTAGAAATAAGAAGGAGATTCAAGCTTTTCTAGGCAAGATTAATTTTTTAAGGAGGTTCATTCCGAATTATGTTGAAATTGTGAAAGACATAATTGATATGCCCTGAAAGGATCATGAAGTTAAATGGACAATCTCCTTCAGGTATGCATTTGATCAAATCAAGAAGGCAAGCTCTGAAGCCCCAACCTTGGCCACACCTGATTATACCAAACCGTTTAGTATATTTTCCTTTGCTTATGAAACAACCCTTGCTGCTATTTTATTACAAAAGAATGAAGATTCTCATAATGAACCTATAACCTTTTTTAGTAAGGTTACGAGAGATGTCGAGCTTAAGTATGACATAATTGAGAAGCAGGCCTATGCCCTTATACAAGCTCTGAAATCATTATGGATGTATGTCCTACATTCACCTATTACTGCTTATGTTCCTAACAGTGTTGTAAAAATTGTTTTAACCCAACCAGACACTGATGGGAAGAGAGGTAGATGGATCACTTAAATACTAGAGTTTGATCTAACTATCAAAACCACAAAGCTAGTAAAGGGTCAAGGATTAGCTAAGCTTCTAGCTGAATCCAACTGTAAAGTGTTGGGCATCAACTTTATTTTGGAAATACAAGGGGAGAATCAACAAGAACTTGCTCAAAGTTCAAATAAGAAGAATCCAGAAGAACCTTTTGTTCATGCAGAAGGGGAGAATCCACAAGAACCTTCCCACCATCCTAAAGAAAAGAATCCGCAAGAAATTTTACCTTCAGATCAGATCATCTCGAAATTTCTTTTGTCAAATTGGTATCAAGATATTGTAAATTTCTTGATCCATTTTGAATGTCCAATATCATTCTCCAAAAGTCAATGTAAAACTCTCAAATTGAAAGCAGTCAGATACTGTATCATAAATGCAAATCTATACTGGAAGGACCCACTAAATATCTTGTTATTATGTTTAACAGAATCAGAAACTGAAGGAATCATTGATCAGTTTCATACAGGGTTTTGTGGAGGACATTATTCTTGGAGAGGAACAACATATAAGATATTAAGGGCAGGATTTTATTGGGCAACATTGTTCTTACAAGTAGGAGCAAAGGTCAGAAGTTCTGTCCCTTGTTAGATGTTTGTTGGTAAGCAAAAACTAGCAGCTCTTCCACTGATCCCAACAATAGTCTCAACACCTTTTCTCCAATGGGGATTAGATTTTATTGGAGAAATTCATCCCACTTCAAGAAATCAACATAGATGGATCCTCAATGCAACAGACTACTTTACCAAATGGGTGGAAGCAATTCCAGTGAGAAATGCAACTGATTCAATAGTAATCAAATTCATTGAAGAAAACATTTTATCTAGATTTGGTTGTCCAACCCAGATTGTTACTGACAATGCCACAACATTTTCCAATGTTAAAATGATTGAGTTTTGCCATAAATATCATATTTTGATACATCATTCAACTCCATATTATCCTGAAGGTAACGGTCTTGCATAATCATCAAATAAAAGTCTGATAAAGGTGATTAAAAAGACTTTAGAAAATCATAAAAAGAGTTGGGACTCATGTCTAATTTATGCAGTCTGGGAAAACAAGATTACTCCAAAGATGTCTACTGGAAAATCTCCTTTTCAGTTAGTGTATGGCAAAGATGCAATTTTCACTACCAACTTGGCCTTCCCTTTTTAAAGTTTCTGCAGGATTCAACTGATGAACCTGATGATTTTTCAAGGAGAATAAACCAAATTATTGAACAAAATGAAAACAAAGATGAAGTTTAATACAAATTGAAAAAATCTCAAAATAAGATGAAGAGCCTGTTTGACATAAGAGCGATTGAAAGGGACTTCAAGGATTGTGATCTAGTTATGAGATGGGATTCCATAAGAGAAGACAAGGGAAAACATGGCAAGTTTGATAAGCTATGGTTTGGACCTTTAGCTATTGTTGAATGAAAGGGAAACAATACTTTTGTGCTACAAAATCTTGAGGGACTATATTCCAGTTATCCTGTTAATGGAAGGTTTCTCAAACATTATATTCAGTACTGATAAGTTGAAGTAGATTTCATTACCACCATTGTAAAAGGTCCGATTTATTTTATTTTTCAAATTGTCAGTGTGAGTTTTCACAGAAAAGATTCCATAGCCCAAGGAGAAGGCACATGGATCTACAGGTTTTCTGCATCCTACAGGAGAAAGCAGTCCCTAGTTGGAGCCGATGTTGTATCATTTTCTGGTTTTGGTAAGTTAGCATCAATTAGTCAAAAACTGAAAATCATTCCCAAAAAATGTTAAGTTAGGATATGGACAAAAAGAATATTGAATCAAAAAATATTAGGGATATTTTGATGAATAAATCCATATCAAATAAAATGTTAGAATAGATGCCCTAAAAAAGGAAGGCAAAAATAAAAAATGTTAGATTAGAGAGAAAAGAAAAAATAATAAATTCTGAAAGTGTTGCAAATCCAAATGCCACTACTCTCAGTCAAAGTTTATTTTTGCAAATAAAAGTTGTGTGCAGATTGTTTAAATGCCACACTAGTTCATACAATCCAATTGTACAGTTTAATCATGATTGGATTTTATTTAAATTGTTTGTCAATAGGTAGCAAATAAAATTGGCTCAACAGTTTAATCTGAGCCAATGGAAGCAATAAGGGATAGAAGTAGATTAGTCATTAAAAGGAAAATGTTGAGTTGTTAGTCTAAGTGCACTTGAGTAACTAAGATTGAAAAAGTGTTAGGAGCTAAGAGTAGGTAGAAAAATGAAATACAATTGGAGCATGAAAGGATTTTTATCCTAAGATATAACATTGGAAATATGTGCATATGGTGATGGGTTTTATTAACCATAAATTCTAAGTATCAATGTTATTTTGTAAATATCCAAACTTCATCCATTCATTCGCAAATACCCCATGCATGTCACATCCGACAAAACTCTTGGCCCCACCATCACTTCTGCCTCACGTTGTTAAATCTCATTCATTTTATTTTTCATCCTGCACACTCTCCCAATATCTGACAGCCTACATCATTTTTCGGCCCTCATTTGCTGTTCGAACTTTATCAGCAGGGGGGTCCCAAATGGGTAGTTTTGGAAACCACCCTCCAAAACTACTTTTCCTCCATCCTAGTCTTTTGGGACTTAAAATACTGAAACAACTTACTGCCCTAACTTGCTCCCAAACACGGTTTTCGTTCGACCATTTACCGTCACTCCTACGTCATCATCCACGTCCACTCCCAGTCACTTCCTCTGTCCAATCAGCTGTCACCTATCCGTTATTCATTTAATTCACCACTCCCGCGAATTTATACTCCATGGACCTATTTATTAGTCCCGTTGGATAATTAATGAGGATTTAACCATTCATCAAACAACCCCGCTCCATTTTATTCATTATAAGTGTTGGGTACCAAATCGGGCTATCTTTTTGTCCATTTCTATCATCCTTTTTAACCTTTTTGTACTTATTTACTTATGTTTCTATGCTAAACCTACAAGGTAAATACCCCTGACTTGTCTAATTGGAATATTTTAACTAATGAAGTAAATTCACAGAGTCTTATCTATTCGCAACACTAAAACACGTGTTTGACTGCAGCTTGGAGAACAGGAACCCTTACTTCAACATCTCGCAACAGATCTGGTAACGATCAACCATAATGAGGCCGCGCAGCTGGAGTCACGATTCCCTGAAACTATTCTTAGGTCTTTCGTTGATCTCGGTTATCTAGTGTTGGTGCCGTTCCAACTGATGTATAATTCTGATTATGCGGTTACCATGTTTCAGGGAGATATGCTATTCTCCCGTGCTGTGTATAAAAGGCAGATTATTCCTATAAATGGGGATTCCCCCATCGATATTGTAATCACCTGTTACAGATTAATAAAATATCACCCGTTTTTCTGTTCTAATCTTCTCTGTGACTAATGCAGCCCTTATCAGAGCGTTGGGCCCGCTCTTCTGATCAGGTGTTGCATATTTGTGTGTTGTTATTTATTAGTTGATGCTTGTTGTTACAATTCTTTACTTCTTGTAACTATTTCTAGAGTTCTATGGTTAATTTAATCTTATAGCTATGTTTTGAATCTTAATCGCGAACCCTTGGTTGGAACAGATTGCGCTTTTGCCCTTGCATATACCTTGCGCGTTGCCTTGAAAGGATTCGCACCCGGATTGATAAAATTAATGTCAGATTAGGGTGAATAAATCGTTCATACCTGGACACCAACATTTTGGCGCTGTTGTTAGGGAGGCTAACAAGGTGCAAAACAACGATCCGGACAAACCAAAGGGTCAATCTCTCGTCTTGGGGAGAGAATGAGTTTTCTCACTCTGCTTCAAGTCCTGAGCGTAGTTTTTTTTCCCGCTTGTTCACTTTTGCTTTTCTGTTTGATTTTGGGCCACTCTCTTGTCTTGGGGGGAAGGAGTCTTTTGATGCCCTGCTCTAGGCCCTGAGTTAGATTAATTTATTTAAACCCTTCGTGTGATTTTCGAGAAATCCTAGCTTTTACCCTGGGGAGGGAGGAGTCTTTTGATGCCCTGCTTCAGATATGGAAGTATTAGGTCTTCTCAAGGTTTGTGTTTGTTTCTGGTTCTTGTCTCGAGGAGGGAGGAGTCCTTTGACGCCCTGCTCTGGGCCTGAAACCCTAGATTTTCATTTTTTTAGCTACCTTTCTTTTTGTAAGTTCTTTCATCTTGGGGAAGGAATGGTCCTTTGATACCTTACTCCAAGATTGAAGCATTGTAGGTTCATACCAAGACCTTCCATCATACCAACTTTTGTATGAACAAAGAACCAAATAAGAGGGGTAGAGGGAGAGCCCCAAAGAGGGGAGGACCAGATCTGGGAAGAAAGACCTATATCCAGCAGATCATAGCAAAGGCTGAATCAGAAGAATCCTCTCGCACAACTATGAGACCAGGGGCAAGGAGAGTGAAGTCCGAGGGATAGTCAGTAGAGCAACCAGTGCTGTCTACAACATTCTTTGGTGATTCCACACAACAGGTCCCTCTAGCAGTGGAAGAAACATCCAACAATAGACCTGCCCAAGAGAATCTTACACTGGTGATAGCATAGGAAGAGGTCGTAAGCAGAACATCGATAGGGTCAGACTGCTCTAGTAAGGGAGAGGAAGTTGTCATCAAGGGCTCAAGCCATCAGGACATAGGAAAAGGAAAACAGGGAGGTACTCGCATCACCAAGGGACCGAGGAAGTGCTGTTAAAGCAACTCGAATCTGAGTAGTAAGGAATCCTCAGCCATCTTCCACAGAACCTGTTGAAATTCCCAGCGGTTATTGGAAGATATTTGTGGCTCCCACAACTTCCACCATCGATTTTCCAATTGGGGATCTGGGAGTTGGCGTGCCCACAAAGCCTATTGCATTGGCAGCCTTACCAAACTTTCATGGGCTTGTTTCAGAAGACCTCGACACATTTCTATTTGAGTTCGACATAGTGTGCAGGGGTATGACTACACAACAGATGCCTAGAAGTTAAAGATTTTCCCTTCTACATTAAAAGGAATGGCTCTGTGATGGTTCATGGGCCTTAGAGGAAAATCCATTTCCACATGGGATGATATGAAGACAACTTTTTTGGAGAAATACTAGGATTACTGTAGATCCCAGAACATAGGAGGAACTTTTCAAGTTCACACAAAAAGAAGACAAGAGCTTGGAAGATTGTGTGGAAAGGTTCAAGTACACCTTACAGAGGTCAGGTCATTCTAACCTGGATAAGGAAATTTTAAAGATTATCCTCCTTCGATCCTTTCGAGAGAACTCGATGGAACTATTGAACATTGTGGGAAAGGGAGACATCTCTAAGGAGACGTTTGAAGCTATTTGTGAATTATGTATTCAGTGCTTGAGGGGGCTTGCAAGAAACAGGCTAGGGATTCACTCAGCAAAGGGATCTGGCGGGGGTGTTACAAAAGCAGAAATTAGAAACCTGCTAGACAACTTAAGGACAGATATCCTCAGCACTCTGTCGGTAGAGATGGACACTCTGCAAGTAAAATAGAAGTACCTAGAACTGGATAGGACCATGGTGATATTTTGCCCGAAGTGCAGAAAGAAGCACTCGGAAAGGGAATGTCCACTAAATTCCATAGAGGAATGTGCAATTTGTGAGCTCAACCATGCCACAAGCTCATGCCCCTCCTTGCCAGGCCTGAAAGCAGTATTTCAAGGGATGGGAGAGGACACGGAGCAACTGTACCTCATGGGATCTAGGAATCCATGGCAACCTCGACCACCGATGGGAAATCAAGGTATGTACCTAGATCCATCTCAATATTTCAATAATTTTAACATGAATCCTCAGACCATGCCTTATCCCCCCATGTGGCCGCAATACCAGTTCCCACCTTGGAAGGGATGTGGAACCCTCAAGCCAGTACGAGCTCTCCATGGGATCCAACTTGGTGAGGATCCTCTCTTGGGCAGTTTCCCCAGCAGATGCCACAACAACAACTCCAATTTCCCTCTAACGTGCCTCCTGGTAATCAGCCTGCCCGTCCTCAACTTCCAATGCAACCTAACCCTAACCCTAACAATAAGGGAGCCCATCAAGCTGATGTTCTTAACCTGCCTTCATATAGTATCTCCACTGCAGAGTTGTATGAAATGAATCTGCGATCAGGGCGGATAGTTAATGTCCAACCTCCTCCAGTTATCATTGAACAACTTGATAGTGAAGGTAAGGAGGTAGAACCAATTAGTAAAGAGCCAAAACAAACTGATAGAAACCAGGCGCCTCCTGTGAAACAACATCAATCTGAACCACCTTACCCAGAGAGACTAATTATGAGTAAACCAAGCCCTCAAGCTGAATTTGATTTATTAGGAGAATTGCAGAACTTATTTGTTAAAATTCCCTTGTTACAAGCTATGAAGGATGTGCCAATATATGCAAAGACTCTTAGGGAATATTGTTCAAAGAAGCCTGCAAAGAAAACTAAAGACCCCCTCACTATACATGTTATGGGAAAATTATCAGACTTCATGATGGGAAAATCAATGCCGGTGAAATATGGAGATCCAGGGAACCCGATTTTGATAGTACAGATTAATGGGGTAGAGATTCCAAATGTGCTGGTAGACCTGGGTGCTGCCATCAATGTCATCACCACTGAAACCATGCATGCGCTAGGTCTTCGCAATTTGAAGCACACACCTACAGTATTGGAATTGGTAGACCGATCTACAGTCAAACCTGTAGGGAAGCTGGAAGATGTAACAATTTCAGTGGACTCATGGCACTACCCCATAGATTTCCTAGTATTACATACACAATCTTCAGTGGGCGGTCATCCTTTGATTTTGGGTAGACCATGGATGACTACTGCAGACACTTACATTAGGTGCCGTTCAGGAAATATGGTTATTTCTAATGGGCATAACACTAAGAATTTAATGCTATATCCACTTGCAGAACCAAATCCATCCATAAAACCAACAGGTGGAAAGAAAGTTGTATCTAGGGTAGAGGCTGAAACGGAAAATGAGGAAGTGAGACCAGTCCTCACTATTGGATAGGCCCTTCAGTTGAAAATGGAATCAGAAGATGATGTAATCACTTCCTTCATGAATGATCCTTGCTCCGTTTCAGAGCCAAACCAACAAATCCTAGAATCTATCCTAAGCTGTGAGACTCAGGAAACTATGGAAACAACAGAAGGATTAGAGGAGAGGAGCCCCCTGTTGATGCACCCAATGAAAGTGTTCAAGTGGAATTAGAACCCGGGAAAACCCTGAATATTAATCCAAACCTGTCAGAATCCCAGAAGAAGAAACTTGTAGACGTTTTATGGAAACATAAAGAAGCCTTCGCTTGGGATTATGCAGATATGAAGGGAATCCCTGCCAACTTATGTACCCATCACATATACATCAAGGAAGATTGTCGTCCTATAAGACAACCTCAGAGAAGAATGAACCCTGCGTTGAAAAATGTTGTGAAAGAAGAGCTTCAGAAATTACTGGATGTAGGTTTTATCTAACCTATCTCAGATAGCCAATAGGTCTCACTATTAGTAATGGTCCCCAAGAAGAATGGTAAATGACGGATCTACACAGATTATCGAGAGTCAAATAAGGTGACGCAGAAAGATCATTTTTCCTTTCCATTTATTGATCAAGTTTTAGACACATTGATTGGCAAGAAGTTTTTCTCTTTTTTGGATGGGTTTAGTGGATATAACTAGATCCATATTGCTCCTGAGGACTAGGACAAGACCACTTTCACATGTCCCTAGGGAACATTCGCATACCGTGTCCTTCCTTTTGGCCTGTGTAATGCTCCTGCAACATTCCAAAGGGCAATTCTGGGAATCTTCTCTGACTTGATAGATGACAATGTTGAAATTTATATGGACGACTTTACTCCATATGGGGACTCATTTTTAGAAGGGCTGAAAAATTTAGAAAAAGTTCTTGAAAGGTGCATACAAGTGTGTGTCTCTCTGAGTACACTAAAATTCCATATGATGATGGAGGAGGAAATCATTCTAGGACATTTGCTCTCAGCTGAAGGAATTAGGATGGACCCAACAAAGATAAAGGTAATTCTGTACTTCCCAACACCTAAGACACCCACACAGGTATGTAGTTTCATTGATTGTGCTGGTTATTATAGGCGTTTCATAGAAAATTTTGCGAAAGTAGCACACCCACTATTTCAATTACTAACAAAAGATTCAGAATTTGTGTGGTTAGGTGACTGTGATGCAACCTTTACAAAAATTAAAGAATTGGTCTGTAGTGCTCCGATCCTTAGAGGACCAGACTGGGCATTACCTTTCCACATTCATACGGATGCCTCTCAAATAGCAATTGGTGCAGTATTGGGACAACAAGAGGATAAAGTACCTTACGCAGTCTACTATGTTAGTAAGAATTTGGCTCCTGCTGAATTAAACTACACAGTGACTGAGAAAGAGTTCCTTGTTGTCATTTACGCCATCAACAAATTCTGGCACTACATTACCAGGTATCCTACTTTTGTGCATACTGATCATGCAGCCATCAGGTATTTAATGAACAAACCTGTTACCCCTGGTCGCATTACAAGATGGTTGTTGCTACTACAAGAATTTGATATTACTATAGTAGATAAACTAGGGAAGGACAATGTGGTTGCAGATTTCTTATCTAGGATAGAACACGATGGTAAGAATACACCAATTGAAGATAATTTCCCAAATGAGCATCTTTTTGCAGTTTTTTCTAACACTCCGTGGTATGCAGATATTGCTATAAGAAAGGTGCCTCGTCATCTGTCATATAAGGAGAAAAGGAAGATCATTCACCAAAGTACCCGATCTTCATGGATGGCAGGATATCTCTTCCATACAAGGGTTGACCAGCAGATTCGGCATTGTGTGGCAGAAGATGATATTTTTGAGATATTAAAAGCTGCACACGATGGACCCCGTGGAGGAAATTTTGCAGATAAAAGAATAGGTCATAAGGTGCTGCAAATGGGATATTACTGGCCCTCCATCTTTTGTGATGCTCAGGATTATGTTCGAAGGTATGATAGTTGTAAACGGATGGGACAACCTGGGAAAGAAGATGAAATGCCTCTTCAGCCCCAGATAGTCCTTGAACCATTTGAGAAATGGGGCATCGATTTTGTCCGGCCCTTCAACCCACCTTCTCATTAGAAAACTTACATCCTGGTCTGTACTGATTATGTAACTAAACGGGTGGAAGCCAGAGCGGTCATGAGAGCAACAGAGAAAGTAGTGGCAGACTTTCTTTTTGAAGAAATTTTTACCCGATACGGTACTCCAAGAGAAATTGTATCGAACGGAGGATCACAGTCACATCTCATATGATAGGAAAGTTGATGCAGAAATATGGGGTCAAACATAGAGTGACAACCCCTTATCACCCCCAAGCGAATGGACAAGTAGAAAGCACAAACAAGGTATTGGAAAATTTCTTGACAAAGATAGTAGCAAGCCATCGCCAAGACTGGGCACAGAAACTTCCAGAAGCTTTATGGGCATACAGAAAAACATGGCGAAATACAATTGGGTTTTCTCCATTTGAATGTCTATGGAAAATCACCCTTGTTTCTGGTGGAATTAGAGATCAGTACACTCGAAACAGCTCTAGAAGTAGGCCTAGATTTATCAGAAGCACAGAAACACCGACTGGAACAACTGAACAAGTTGGACGAGATTCGAGCAGTAGTTTTCCAGAAGAGCACTGCTGTTCAATAGTAGTGAATGAAATGGCATGATAAATTTATCAAAACTAAGGTGTTTCATGTGGGGGATTGGGCATTATTGTATGACTCCTGATTTAAGGATTTCAAAGGCAAGCTTCGCACTTGCTAGATGGGATCATATGAAGTGGACACAGTGTTTGAAAATGGAATGGTTAGACTGATTACAATAGATGAGAATCATACCTCATTCTTAGTAAACAGACACCGTCTAAAACTATACCACTGTCCATCCTCTAAATATGCCTTTGTCAAACACCTTTATGTTTTATCTGATTTAGTGGTCATTGGAAAAGAAGATACTCTCACTCTGTATATTGTTGATACTTACTTGTTTGTATTTTGCAGGAATAACAAAGAAATATGGTGAGGAGAAATGTAACACTCAGTGCTATTACTCCACCACTGTTGCCATTAACATGTTGTTGTTATTCCACTGGTGGGTGTCAATAAGTGCTGTTACTCCACTAAGTGTTGTTACTTCGTAACTGTCGTTACTCTGTAACTGTTGTTACTCTGTAACTGTTGTTACTCCACTAAGTACTGTTACTCTACTAAGTGTCGTTACTCCATAACTGCTGTTACTCCCTAGTTGCTGTTACTCTGAAACTGCTATTACTCTACCGGTGCCATTACTCCGCAACTGCTGTTACTCCACCGGTGCCGTTACTCTGCAACTGCTGTTACTCTGCCAGTGCCGTTACTCCACCGATGCTGTTACTCCACAATTGCTGTTACTCCACCGGTGTTGTTACACCGCAACTGCTGTTACTTCGCCGGTGCCATTACTCCGCAACTGCTGTTACTTCGCCAGCGCAATTACTCCGTCGGTGCTATTACTCCATAACTGCCATTACTCACTGTTGTCGTTACTCGTTGTTGCTGTTACTCCCGATGCTATTACTTGCTGTGCTGTTACTCGATGTTGCTGCTATTCACTGTTATTGTTACTCCCTGTGCTGTCACTCGCTGTTAGTGATACTCCGCTAGACATTTTTGCTGCTACTCCACCTTAAGGTAGGTCCATAGGTACATCTCCATCGATTTTATGGATTTACTTAAAAATTTCAAAAAGGACATTAAAACATGCCGAGGACGACCGTCATTAAGTTGGGGGGGGGGGGCGTCATAATAAATGATGGCGTACCTAGAAAAAGCATTCATGACACACGATCCTCACCTAACAGAATCTAATGATTTCGATACTCCGTAATCATACCTTTGATGTGTTGGAATGTGTATTCGTACATGCAGAGTCATATCAGTCACCCTCCGAACATGCTGCATTAAAACCCTGAAATATCTAATAGTACCACCATAATCTATCATCATTTTCGAACGTACCAGTACTGTTTCATCTGTTGTCCCCAAAAGCGGCCATGACATTATTTCAGTTGCCAATGGTTTGGAGCCCTATCACTCTCCCCTACCAGCCAACTGTAGTCGTTGCGTTGATTCCGCCTCTACAGCAATGGGTGGCCGATCAGTGCGACATGAACTTGAGGATACGACGAGAGTTCAGAGCAATCAGGAGGTGTGGCAAGTTTTTGAGAATGCAAGCTGGGATGTTTATTTCAATAGGTTGAGAGGGTCGAATGAAGAAATGATGATGGAGTTTCCATTGAACTTGGGAGAAAGAGGCTCTCAAGTTCACGGAATTGAGATCCCTGTGATAGAGGAAACCATCGCGGAAGTCAGTGGGCTCCCTCAAGTTGGACAACGATGGTTTTCGAGAAGGACTGCCCTTCCAGAATTTCCTGAGGCTTTTCTACAAGTAGGAGAAAGTATCGTGCAGAAGGGTCGGGGATATGATAGAAACTCGCTACCACATCCATGGGGAGGAGTAGCAGAGTTCGTCATAAAATATATGACGTGCGAAGGAAGATACTCCACCATCTTTAAATACCATCTCTGCATACTAGCTCACCTGCGATTTCCATAGGCAAAAGCTTTTTCAATGAATGTGCCCTATTTTCTACTAAGGAGCCTTCACTTAATGGCACATTCGGCTCAGGGGTTATTATAGGTATTGGTGGTCATCACTCACCATGGGTTGGTTCAGCTGTTAATAATGAATGCCATCAGATGAATCCTGATCCCGTGGGAACTGTTTCAGGATTCCACGGAGGAAGAAATAGCAGCCGTTGTGGCTGCCAGGGCAGATGAACCTGAAGCTATGGAGGAGGATGTAGAAAAGGATGATTATGTTGACCAGGAGGAGCTAGAAGAGATGGAGATGGAAACCGAAGATCTTGAAGAAGAGGCGGCTCCCCAAGAGTAAGCCGAAACTGTGGAGTCAATGGAAGATACGGGGGTTGATACAGAAAGGCCCACTAGTACCACGACCGAGGCTGTCCCACAAGAACCAGCCTCGCCCGTGGAACTAACAGAGCAAGTTGATAGTATGGTAACCATGGAGGAAGACCCACAATAGGTCAGAGTGGATGAATTGTTCGATATGGCGACCCAGGGTACCCCAGAGGGATCTCCTGCCACCATGGAGCTCATGGAGGAGGATAATCCGATTGAAGAGGAGGTCATGATCACTCTGACCATAGGACCCATGGAAGAGGAGGATAATCCAATTTAAGAGGAGGTCATGACCACTCTGACCATAGGACCCATGGAAGAGGAGGAACATAGACAAGAAGGACCCGGAGCTGAGGAAACCATGGGAACCGTGGAGGAAGCACTGGGAGAATGAGGGCGTGAGGTCGACGTTGACCCACAAGAACTAACGTCGACTTCGGGACCAAAATTTGAAGATTCGTTCCAATTCTCCTTCTTCTTCTCTATTCCAAGAGGAGCAAGGGTAACTTGTTCCCCTCGGTGGAAATAAGAAGAAGATTTTGCCATTCCTTTGGCTTTGAATCTATCACAGAGGCCACATCCATGTGGGGTGGATGCTACTCATACGATAGGTACTTCAGAGCCTAAGAGGAGAGAAGAGACAGAGGTCCTTGAGGCTGAGGAACTGGAAGGGATTCCAACAAGCACATTAGCAGGAGAGTATCTCGCGAGGGCATCACCGGTTGCGGTGAGCGCGCATGAAGAAGAAATAGCCATTGGCGAAGAGGAGGGACCAAGCGAAGCGGTCCCGACGAATGAGCCAATGGAACAGCCAGGCGAGAAGGTCGTGAAGCACGAGATAATCAAAGAAAAGCAGGTAGTGGAGGAAAACCCGATAGTCGGCACAATAGAAGCTGTCTTAGGGGATTTACCTCTAGCTGCTAGAATGGAGGAAGTACTGGTTAAGCAGGAATGGGTAGAGCTGTGTGAACAACGAAGACTCCTAGTCAAACAAAAATATCAGTTGCAGTTTAAGGAGATGATGCAGCTTAAGATGGAGGTCAGGAAATTAAGGAAGCAGGTGCACAAGATGTAGAAATGGATAAAGAAATACAAGCGGCAAGCTAAAAAGTCCAAGGCCGTAGGGGTCGAAGCAGAAACTCAGGTGGACCAGATAGTCACAACCTCTGCTACCACTCAAACAGACCCAGTCGAACGATTGTTTGAAGACCGTGAGTATGCCTTAACGGCCGAAGTGCAAACTTGGAAATCTACTGCAACCCAGTATAAAAATGAGGTCAAGAGAACTCAGGAAAGAGCCTCCACAACCATTTTTGGATATGTGGAGCACATAAATATCATGAGATTAAGGCATGCAAAGTAGCAGTTCCGGATGGAGCAGCTGGAAAAGCAAGTGGCAGAATTGAAAGCCGATAAGGAGCAGATGTTCAATTTGGTGCAAGAGGTGATGGCATGTCATCCCCTTGCTTCTTGTTATTCTTTATTCTTGCATGAACGTTTTCTTTTATTTTGCATGGAAAGCATAAAAAATGAGATTAGCTATGAGATAGAAGATGGTGTACAATTCCTTCGAATAATGAGGAATCATGACGTGCCAACTCAACATCTGATGTGTGAGTTTTACTTGCATGGGTATCTACTACGTTTGGACAGATATTTCAACCCGGTTCCATATGTAGGGGACATTCATTTAAGGGCCCTCACCTCTTACGCTTTCAATCAGATCAATTGGCAGAAGGTTTTTAACACTTTTGAATACAATCAAGTTACAAAGCCATTTATAGTAAGAGGAGAACATGAGAGGTCAATCACAATGTTCAGTAAGCATAACACCTTTTTGGGAATTGAGGGGAACAGAGATAGAATGCTAAGGACACAAAGATGGTGCCTTGATCTTTATGTCAAGCAACTAACCACATTTCAAGATGAGGCCCTTGATTGCTGTCAGAAAAGGTGGATGATGTCACCTACAGCTGTCCAGAACAGGGAACCTTTTGGGGCACCAAATTTTGCACGAGTACTCCCCAGAGTACCCAGATATGTGGCATGTGTCCAAACATGTGGGACCTGGTGGATGGGGATCCAGTTTCAGTTTCCTATTATTTGGTTGCCTGCAGAAAATTACACTCCAACTTATAATGTTCCAACAGATTGGTGGAAGGAAGTTCTCCTTTCGGATGGGTTTAAAGTTCTAGGAACAGAGATGGCCATAGAATATGATCTCGCCCAACTTCATGAAACTTATAGTCTGCAGAATCCAGACCTGCGGAGGCGACAGACTGCATGAGGTCATGCAGAAGGCTAGTTGGGGCAGAGATGTTGGGCACCAAATCGAGCTATCTTTCTGTCCATTTCTATAATCCTTTTTGACCTTTTTGTACTTATTTATCTATGTTTCTATGCTAAACCTACAAGGTAAATACACCTGACTTGTCTAATTGGAATATTTTAATTACTGAAGTAAAGTCACGAAGTCTTATCTATTCGTAGCATTAAAACATGTGTTTGACCGCAGCTTAGAGAACAGGAACCCTTGCTTCAGCATCTCGCAACAGATCTAGTAACGACCAGCCATAAGGAGGCCACGCAGCTAGAGTCACGATTCCCTGAAACTATTCTTGGGTCTTTTGCTGATCTCGGTTATCTGGTGTTGGTGCCGTTCCAACTGATGTATATTTCTGATTATGCAGTTACCATGTTTCAGGGAGATATGCTATTCTCCTGCGCTATGTATAAAAGGCAGATTGTTCTTATAAATGGGGATTCCCCCATCGATATTGTAATCACCTATTATAGATTAATAAAATATCACCTGTTTTGCTATTCTAATCTTCTCTATGACTAACACAACCCTGATCAGAGAGCTGGGCCCGCTCTTCTGATCAGGTGCTGCGTCTTTGTGTGTGTGTTATTTATTAGTTTATGCTTGCTGTTACAATTCTTTACTTCTTGTAATTGTTTCTGGAGTTCTGTGGTTAATTTAATCTTATAGCTATGTTTTGAATCTTAATCGCGAACCCTTGGTCGGAATGGATTGCGCTTTTGCCCCTGCATATACCTTGCGCGTTGCCTTGAAAGGATACGCACCTGGATTGATAAAATTAATGTCAGATTAGGGTGAATAAATCGTTTATACCTGGACACCAACAATAAGCCTTGTTCCTTCATAAAAACCGTTACACAGTACATTTCTGAAACTCAATTCATCACTGGAGATTTCGTGCTTGCATCCTAAACGAAAGATTCATCATTCAATCGAATTTTCAATTCTGTTTAGAACCAAGCCGACATCCAGGTCCACCTAATCCATTTTCAGGTATACTTTTTTATGTTATTATTGTGTTTCAGACCAATTCTTCCCATTTCCCTCATGTTCAGCTTGCAATTCACCTAACAAAATGCCTCCTAAGGGAAAGGAAATTGCAGAAATCCCAAATCCCCTCATTCATCCAAAAATTGACTTCCATCATACTCCCCTGGTCAACATAGACTATAAAATCATTGAGTCTTCCTCTCAATTTGATTTGTATGAAATCTACTGTTGGATGAAAGATCAATTAGTTGATCAGACAAATGAAATAGGACTTTGGGACTCCCACCTTCCTCACCACATTTTCCCACAGATACACATAACACCTAAATTTGTTAGGAAATTCCATGAATCCACTGCTCTCTTTTCTGCTGATTCAAAACCCACTGCTCTCTTTTCTGCTGATTCAAAACCCACTGCTCTCTAAAATTTTAGCCAATTTCTGGCTGAAGCCATCCATGAACAATTTGTCCAGTTTAATACTGAAGAAGTATTCATGTATGCTTCAATACTTGTATATCTTTTTATATATTTTCAGGGAGACAAGTTTCCATTTACCCTGCATAAGTTAGATGAAGAAGGCAATCAACAACCAGTGATATTTTGGACTTGTATGGGAATGAAGGAGAAGGAATAATTGACATATAAACAATTCATAGAATTGTTTGTTCATCCAACTATTAATCTTATGAGCAACACTCTAGTACCAAGAATTAGTGATGAAATTGTGAAAGCATTGCAGCTAGTTGATCAAGCCACAATACGAGATTGGTATCTTTACCAAAAATATACAGAAATAGGGTCTATGGCTATAAGCTTCCACCCTACAAACTTCCTAAGTACCTCCCTATCATAATTTTTGCATTGGAATATATTAGGCAAAGGTTAAATGCAGATGAAGTACATTTTGTAGCTGCAAAGAAGAAATCACAATTCAAGCTAAAGGCTCAGGTTGGTCCTTTCATATGTAACACTAGAGTAGCAAGGGAAGAAGCAGATAGTTTATTGAAGGAAATGAAGTTTGGTCTCAGCTTCACTTGGTCTTATGACCCAATGGGAGTAATTTCAAAACTTAGGGTTGAAAATAAGTTTACTCCATACCACCACACAACCATGCCTGAAATAGAGCAGTACAAAAATCAGTTAGAATGGAAGGAGAACACCCTTCAAGAAGTTGAAGAACATGCAGTCTCTACTTCAAATGTACAAACTCCACTTGCACAGGAAAAGACAACTAAACGAGGAAGGGAAGAACAATCATCCCCTACAACTGAAGCATCCAGTCAGGGCTTTAGAATTGTACATAGAAAGAAGAGACCTAGGATCTCTGTGAAGGTTAGTGCAACAAATGAGCCACAGAAAACAACATTTGATGGACTTGGAGAGACTTTTCTTTTTACACAGTTTGGTGGACAGTCTACTCAGTCCCCCACTCATTCCACTACTTCTCAGGAACAACAGGTGATTCAGACCAGTGGAACTAGTCAGAAGGACAAAGAAGATGACATCTTTCATGTCTTTAGTAAAATTAAGAAGAAGAATGAGGAATTGAAGTTGAACACTTATACTCAAACATTCTTCCAGCTCCCAAGCTAGACTTATTTCAGTCTTTGACTCTAAAAAGGGTAAGATGCAGATGGATTTATTACAAGCTCAAATTCCAGAGCCTAGGACTCCTGCACATTATCAGAAGCAAGCCTCCTTTGAGTTTAACGTAAAAGATGTACATCCAATTGACCAAATTGAGATGCACAAACAGAATGGCCAGATAATTTCTTCCACTTTAACTCACACTGCCATGAGTTTTTCAATGTTGCAAGTCACCTTAGCCAATACGTAGTCACAGCTCAAGTTGGAAAAAGTTTCCTCCAAGGACACCAAGATCAAATCTCGGGAAGATTTGGTGCTGAGGATGGGATATGATCCCTCAAATATAAACGTTGCAGAAGAACTTGTAAAGAAGAAAAATCTGAGCTCTCAGCATTAAGGAAGAAACTCAAACTGCCAGCTTCTAAGGACCCAATGACCAAGGAGATTGAAGAAACCGAGACTCAAAAATGTGACATGATGAAGCTCATCATGGAACAAAATCTGCAAATAAAACAAATGGAGGAGAAAATGGAGAAATTGGTCAAAGAAAAAGAGGAAGCTGTGAAAAGGGCTCAAATTCCAATGGATGTAGTTCCTCTTTCAGCAGTCTCTATAACCAAAGTTTCTACTTTAGGCACAAAAACAACTACAGGTACAGTAGGAGTTGAACAACTTGTTGAAGCTGTTCAAAAACTGTCCATTAAGACAATAGAAATTAGGAAGTTGCAAGATGAAATTAAGGAACTACAACATATGAAAGAAGTTGTAGACAATTCACATGCAGCTGAGTTGTAGAGAGAAAAAAATTCAAATTGAAGTTTTGCAGAAGAAAATCAAAGAATCCTATCTTGGAAACAAACTAGGTTTGGCAAAGGAGATTTTATGGGAAGAGATTACTGAATCAATCAAGGATATCTGGCCTTATATCAAGATAATATTTGATAATAAAAAAATACTTGTTGGAGAAAGCTCAGGAAGCTATTGAAACTATCTCCAAGGAAATTGAGGACATGCCAAAAGTTGCCATTGAGGTAATCAAGTTTCTGAATTCTAAAGACAACTATGAGCTTGAAGAATTAGGTATAAATGACATGACATCAACCATACTAGAAGTGAAGAATATCATTACAAAGAAGTGCCTCATTCTTCAGTTGGATGAAAATGCAACAACGTTAATGTCATAGTCCAACGATTTTTCAGTAGGTTAGAACCCTTGACCAGAACCAGTTTTCCCTCTATGCTTGTGATAAACGACAAATTAATGCCCATTGAAGATCATGTTAGAAAGATTACAAAGGTAGGTACCAATGCAACTTCAGTTTCAAACATATGAGGTGCAACAACACCAAGGGTTGTGCTGAATGCACTCAGAGATACCTTTTTCATCCTAAATGAAATCAGGCATATATTTCCTGTAAAACCCACTTTTACTAAATATACAAAAATGAATGAAATTTACCGAAGGGTAACTAAGTTGTCTATCCCAGATAAGAAACGCTGGGAACAGTTAACTGATTTACTTTACTGAAAAGGGGATCAAACAACATTCAGTGTTTCCAGGATAGGTCATCAACAGTTCAACAGTTTTCAGTTTTTCCAGGAACAGTCATCAACAACTCAACACCAAAATAGCGACAGATCGACTATCAATTTATATTCCTGATTTTGTATTGATCAATTTTTGTAAATTTCTTTAAGATATTTTCTTAGCTCTAACATTGCATGAATAACTCCCTTCTATGAGTTATTAAGGGTTGCACGCTTGAAAGAAACATTTGTAAGCACTAAATGTACTTGGATTTTTCTGAATCATTAATACAAAAGCAAAGGATTCTGAGTTTTGATTCATACAGTCTTGTGTTCCCTGTAAGTTTTCCAGCTTTCATTTACTGTGTTCTTTCTTCATATTCTTAAGTTTTACAAAGATAAATAGGTAGGAATAATTGTGTTTCAGTTTACTCCTATAAGCTTCTGAAGTGATCACCTTTAAAGAGAATGAATTATATAAACTGTTTGTTTAACTAATTCCCTCTAAATCATAAAATGATCAACATCTTTTGTAATCTTAGGCATATTCTACTAAACTTTCTGAACATTGTTTGAAAGTTTTCTTACTTATGATTATTTAATTCTCTATTTGAAAATTGTAATAGTCATATCATCTTTCAGTTTCTGCTCATCAGTAAACAAGCTATATCACTGTGTGAATTTTAATAGCAGCCCTTTGTTTAAATATTAATACTATTCAAATGGGTTAGGCATGACTGTTTTAAATTTGTTTCATACATTGGTCCTCTAAATTTAAAACAAAACCCCCAAAAACAAATATCTTAGATGCCTTGGCATGATAGCTGACCATTATTATCTCAGAGATATAACAGAGAGGATGTGTTATGTGTGTTTTTCAGAATTTTTTTTAACAGGGGTAAGATGGAGTAAAGTGATTTTTAGTGAATTTTTTTTTTTTCATGAAATGGGATGGATGAGTGATGGATGGATGGTGGACCATGGTGAGGGAACCTTATTCAATCTTTGCAAGGTCATTATGGGTTTTCCTTTCCTTCGTATCCCCCTCCTGTAGTTTTTCAGAGCCCTCTTGTAGCACTACAAGACCTTCGTGTAGCAATTAAAGGTCCTTCCTGTAGCAATCCAGAGAGGGGGGTGAAACTTGAATTTTGAGCTAATGGGATGATGGAGAGGGGTGATCACATGAGTTTGGATAATGGATATGAAGTGTATGGATGGAGGAGTGAAGATAATATTGAGGATGTTGGCCCTGTGGCTATGGAATTCAGCATTGTCTTCAATCCTGCAAAATGACAAAAAAAAATTAACAGACATGCTATAGATCCATTTCCTGTGTTTTTCCTTTTTTTTTCTCTTTTCCTTTTTATTTTGAAGACACAGAGGCTACCTCAGAGGAGGTTTTCAATGTGTCTGCCTTCCCTAGGCACCTCAAGAGAGGTTTTCACCCAGTGATCTTTATTATTTCTCTTCTCTTTTTTGCTCATGGCCTACCTTAGAGATGTTTTCAACCCAAGAGTTGGCCTTAATGCCTCATAAAGGTTTTCATCCTGACCTTTTATTATTTTTTTCTTTTTTCAAAAAAACGGTATCTAGAAATGATGTGGAATGGAAGCTATGACACATCGAATCACATTGACCTCTCTACTGATTGTGTTGATGAATTCTTCCTTAGACATATGTTTTTTGTATACCTTCAACCTGTAGCCATTGACAAGCAAGGGAATCCCTTCCTCATCAATGGTCTTGATTTGAATAGCTCCATTGTCATGACATTTTTTTGTTAGGTATGGGCCTAACCATATTTTCATCAGTTTTTATTTGAAATCCTTGAACCTAGATTCATATAATAGTGCCCAATCCCCTTCTTGAAAAAATTTATCCTTGATATGCCTATCATGCCAGACCTTCCTTTGCAATTGTATAAATTTAGCGTGTGGGAGGGCCTTCATTCTGAACTCATCCAAGCCATTCAATTGGAGTAGCCTCTCTTGTTGTGCTTTGGTGACATCTAAGTCCAATTGGGTTGCCATTCTCAAAGTATTATACTCAAACTCAATAGAAAGTAGAGCTTTCTTTCCATAAATCATATCATATGGAGTGAAACCAATAGTTGTGTTCCAAGTGTTGTTATAGGTCCAAATGACCTCCACTAATTTGTCTGCCCAATCTCTCCTCCTGCTGCTCATAACCTTGGTGAGGATGCTCTCCAGTTCCCTATTTGTAACCTCTACTTGCCCATTTGCCTGAGGGTGATAGGCAGTAGATGTTCTGCATTTGATATGATGCTACCTTAAAATATCCTTGATTAGATGTGATGTGAATCGACTCCCTAATCGGTGACTATCTCTCTGGGGTACCCAAATTTATAGAAGATATTTTCCCTTAAGAAATTAGCCACTTTCTCCTTTTTTCTTGCCTTTACAACCTTTGTGTCAACCCACTTTGTGAAGTAATCAATGCGTAGAATAATGTAATTTTTCTTCCCTGATGGTGGATCAATTGGCCAAATGAAATCCATGCCCCACTTGTCAAATGGATCTAAGGCCACTTGAGGTTGTAGGGGCATTTGATCCGCGGGTGTGGGATTTCCCATCCTCTGGCATTGATCACATCTGCTGGTATACCTCCTTGCATCTTAGTGGAGAGTGGGCCAACAATAACCAACTTGTAGAGCTTTGAAAGTTGTTCTTTTGGCAGCAAAATGACCTCCACAGGGTCCATCATGACAGGCCGAGAGGATTTCAAAGACTTCCTCTTCCCTGACACGTCTCCTTAAGATCTGATCTGGTCCTAGCTTGAAGAGATTTCCCCAATGCAAGTGAAAGGGGCACTTTTCCTTACACATCTACTCTTCTCCATGGATGATAGATTTGGGGGGAATTTTGCAGAAACTAGGTAGTTGGCTATGTCAACAAACCATGGAGAGAGAACTGAGATAGAAAATAGGTGCTCATTTCGAAGTTGATCATCGACAATCCCTTCATCACATGCAGGCAAACTAAGTTTAGACAAAAAATATGCAACTACATTTTATTTTCTTGGCTTATCAATGATGGTTAAATCAAACTGTTATAACAATAGAAACCACCTAATTATTATAGCATACACATTAGGCTTATTCATTAAGTATTTAATAGTTGCATGGTGAATATGCACAAAATTTTGGTATCCAATGATGTAGTGTTTGAATTTGTTTAAGGAGTGTACAACAACTAGGAGTTCTTTCTCAGTTACAGTGTAGTTCAGTTTAGCCTTAGATAAATTTTTATTAATGAAGTAAATGGCATAAGGTAACTTACCATCTATTTATCCCAAGGCTGCCCCCACAACTTTTTCGAATGCATCAACATAGATATGGAAAGGCAGAGCCCGATTTGGGCCCCTAAGTATGGCTGCAGTGGCTACTTTATATTTCAAAATCTCAAGGGCCTCTTGGCAATTATTTGTCCACTAGAATTGTGAGTCCTTGGTCAGCAATCCAAACAATGGTGAAGCCACTTTTATAAATTCCTTGACAAACCTCCTATAATATCTAGCTAATCCCACCAAAATCCTAACATCCCTCTGCTTTTGAGGAATAGGGACCCTTTTGATGATGGAAATCTTGTTTGGGTCCACTTGTATTCCCTCTTGAGATATTGAATGGCCAAGGACAATCCCTTCATTCATTAAGAATTCACATTTCTTAGGACTAAGTGAGAGGTTCATCTTAATGCATTTCCTAACCAGGTTAGAGAGAGCCTCCAGGAAATCACACCCATAGGGAGTGAAGTCATTCACATGATCTCTACAGAGTCATGGAGCAGCTCAACAAAGATGCTTAGAACTGCCCTTTGAAAAGTGGTAGGGGAATTTTATAGACCAAAAGGAAGGACCCTATAAGTAAAGGTACCCAAAGGACATGTGAATGTAGTTTTATCTCCATCCTTAGGGATGATATGGATATGATTGTAACCACTGGATCCATCCAAGAAAGAGAAGAACTTATTCCTTGCAAGACCATCTAAAACTTGATCAATTAAAGGAAAAGGGAAATGGCCTTTCTTGGTGGCTTTGTTCAGTTCTTTGTAATCTACATAGATCCTCTACTTCCCATTCTTCTTTGGGACCAAAACTAGAGGGGAGAACCACTCACTATCAGAGATGGGGTATATGAACCTTTCATCCAACAACTTTTTTGAATTCTTCCTTTACTATGTCCTTGAGGGTTGGGTTCATTCTCCTATGAGGTTGGTGCACAGATTTGCATCCCTCCTTGATGTAGATGTGATGAGTACAAATCAAGGGATGCACCCCCTTCATTTCTTTATAGTTCCAAGCAAATGCATCTAAGTGTTCTCTCAACATCTTGCACAACTTCTCTTCTTGGTTGGATAAGAGAGAGGGGTTAATATTTAAGGTTCTAGATGGACCAAATTCTACAACTTTGACATGGGAAGGACTTGGGTCAACTAAGCATAATTTAGTCCAAGGACTACTCTCAGACTCTTTTACAAGCTCAACAAGAGGCATGGTATTGGGGGGTTGGTTCTGGAGGATCTGGTCAATGAGGTCATCTTCATCAGGTTTTCCCCCTCTTATAACAACATCTAGGGTACAAATTGGATGGGATGTTGTATGGTACACTTCATCTTCCTCCTCCTCTTCTAGCCATAGGGGTAAGTCATGCTCAATGGATGGCTGAGCAGGAGGGTACAATACTAATTGTTTGGACAAATGCCCATTCTTAATAGTCATGTTCTCGGCCTTGCAACTAATGTAAGCATCAATAATGGCTAACCATGGCCTTCCCAAGATGAGAGGATAACCATTGAATTTGGTTTTGGTTTGGAGAACCAAGAAGTCAGTAGGATACTCCCAAGAGTCAATATAGACCATTACATCCTCAACAACTCCCTCAGGAGCCACTGTGGATCTATCTGCAAGTTGCAACACTGTAGTGGTCTTTCTCAAGGATCCTTGGAGGTTTGGTTTTAGCATGGTTTCTTTAGTAATCACACTGATTACATCCCCAATATCAATCAGGGTATGAGGGACAATGATGTCATCAATGTGCACATCTACTGCTAGACTTCCAACGTCTAAATATTTTGGAAAAATCACTCTCCCCAACATCAAATCAGATAATTGACCAATAAAATTTATGGTGGGGATGTCTCTTTTTCTCCTCATAGGGTGTTTGAAACATTTCTCTTTGATAAGATTATTGTAGATGGGAACATACTTAATAGCTTGGAGGAGGGGTATTTTAACACAGATTCTTCAATTCTCTCGAAAGTTCGGTCTCTTTTGGGGTATATTGGTTAGGATGGATCAATCTCTCAGGAAAAGGAGTTGGATTTACTTGAGGGGTACTCTCTTCCTTTTCCTCTTCAAGTTCTTCAAGTGGAGATGGAGGTTGGTTATTTGGAAGCACTCTTCCAGACCAAAGGTTGATTTCTTGAAATGCCACAACATAGGCAAGTTAAGATGTCTCTCCATTGTAGACTTGTTGTGCTTGCTTGTTATTCAAGTTCGGATTGGGTTGAGAAAGCATCTGAGGTTTCTTGGGTGGAGCAGGATGAGTGAGTTGTGGTTGAGATGGAGGTGGAGGTAGTAAAGTAGGACGTTGATTTACTTGAGGCCTTCTCCCTTGTGATGGTTTATTCCATTGAGCATGTTGAGAAGCATATGGCTGAAATGGTCGATTGACAGGTTGGGGAGGATATTGAGGAGCATAAGGCTAAGAAGGAAGTGTGGACAATGATGGATGAGTGGAAGAGTGCTAGGGTGACAAGGGTACATTCTAGTTGGGATGGTAATAAGAGTAAGATGCGCCTTGCATGCCCTATTGGTATGGCCGAGGTACTTAAGGCTTCCTTTGATTTATAAAGTAGAGTTGATCAGCTCCACCTTCTATCCCTTGGTATACAACTTTTAAACCAGGCAAACAAGGACATTTGTCTCTGGCATGGTTTTACTCACAGACTAATCATACCTCTATGACATTTAATGGACATTCATTTCTGGGGTGCCTTTTAGTGCATTTAGGGAAGAAAATAGCCAGGGCCCTCTTTGCTTCCTATTGTCTCCTCTTGATTTGCATGGTATCCATTTGCAAGGAAAAGGTATGAAAATTTTCACTTTTAAAGTCCTCCAACATGTTCCCAATCTCATTCTTGATGGATGTTGTGGAAGGAGGGGAACTGACCAAGGCTTCACTAGTCCTACCCTTCTTCCTAGCAACCCTAGAGTGATTTTTAAACACTGTTTTGATGTCCTCATAGGATAACTAATAGATGTATCCCCCAGACAACATGTTGAGGGTTTCCAACATGTCCTCCTTGATCCCTTAGAGAAGAACTAGCTTGAGTGATTTAGGATCAAGGGTGCATCTGGCCCTCCTATAACTGAGTTGAAATCTCTCCTCATAGTCCTCTAGGGATTCATCGGGTCCAAGAGTCATTCTAAAGATTTCTTCTTTGGTTTATTTGGAACTATAGTATCCTTTATACTTGTTATTAAAGGCTTGTTGCATTTGAGCCCGGGTAGTGATGATATTCCTAGGCAGACCCATAAACTAGCACAAGGCTGCATACTGAAGGGTAGATAGGAATAAATTTAGCTTCTGGTCACCAGAGGCATAGTCATAGGTCCTATAGACAACAACAAATTCAAACATAAAAGTATCAGGATCCTCAGAGGTTAACCCATGGAAGTGTGTGAGAACAATAGGACTTATATTCTTTATTCTAGCCTATCCATTAGTCTCTGTGATAGGGAAAACCTCATTATTCTTATTTTTAGCCATGGTTTGGGTAGGTGAAATGGGTTCTTCTTCTTCCCAAATAGGTTCTTCAAAGATCTCAGGTTGTTCACCTAAGGGGTCTTCTAACTCCCCTCTAGTTAGAGAGGGAAGTTGACAATCACCTAAGAAGAGTGAAGGTTGACTATTTGAGGGTGTGGGGGTGTTTAGTAATAATTTTCCTTGCGTATCTCTATTCCTACGAGGCATGAAATAAATTTTTCCTTTTATGTGATTTTTTCAAAACTGAATGCAAAACAAAAAATAATGCTTAAGCATAAATAACATCTACCTAGACACCTCCCCGACAACGATGCCAAAAAGTGGTGAGCCCTGGTATTGCACCAAGAGTGTTGCAACTCCCAAGGGCTTCTCAACTCTATTTATCAACCTGGTGTTCATACAAACTTTGAGGTGATAGTGTTATATACATAGTAGATGGGATTCTACTCATGCCACCCTCAACTAGGACATTTGATCAATAATGCTCCAAGACCATTCTTTCTACTGAATTAGAAGGAAATTAACTACTGAAGGTGCAATTCAAAAGCTAGCTCTAATGACAAAAAGGTAAATGATTTTTAAACCTCAACTTGTAGATGCTATCAACTTGTAAATTCTACTGAATCAATTCATGAAAAAACACAAGAGATATACTATCTGCAGAAAGGGAACTACACTATTTTGCAATCAACCATCTAGCTATCAAATCCACTTGTAAACAGGAAATTATCCTACCAAATCATAACTCAAGATTTCATGCATCATCTATCTAATTCACACTTGCATATAAATCAATGTTCTGCTTGTGATAAATCTATGATAAGGAAACTAATGCTAGCTATCTTGCAGTGAAGGAAAAAGAATGGTTGGAATGGCCTAGGTTCTGCCCTTAATCATGGAGTCCAAGCTGGGGGTCAACCTACTCCTAAACTAAGTCAAACTTGCATCACAGGTCAAAACAGGGGGTAAAACAGGTTGCTATAGGCATGCTATAGGAAGCCACTATAGGAACCCTGTATTGGTATAGGAAGGCTTCTGAGAGGGTTTGGAAGGTAGGAATGATGAGATCAAGGGATGGCAAGGTGGATGGAGGTTGTGGTAGTTGGATGAAAGGTGGCCAATACCCCTAGCCAAGCTCAACACGTTTGGAGGGCCTGTTTTGGACTAAAAGGGTTGCTCATGGTGACCTAAGAGAATGAACTCAAGAACACAATTTTGGGATTCATCAAAGAGGGTGAAGAAGTCCTGAATGGAGATAGTGAAAGGCCTCTTGCCTGTACATCAAAATAACCTTACAGCTTCACAGGCACATTCTCTTTTATCAATTCCAAAATAAAATAACCAATGGTGGAAAAGATGAATTGAATTTAAACACTATCTAATTTATGCCAAAACTCAGATCTAGTCAATGAATCAACTTCTAAGCTACAATAAACATATGCAAAACAAGATTACTAATATAGACCTTCTTCCAAGAAATCATAAACATAGCATTTTTGGGCTGTGATTGTAGATTCTTCCATTCATGATCCCATGAGAGAGATGAGATAGAGGTAGCAGTCACAAGATTATTGAGGGATTATATTCTAATAAACTGCAGAGAACTAACTAAAAGGAAATACAAATACATAAGAAGGACCTAATCCACTAGGGTTGGGCCCAAACCTAAGAGCCTCAGCCCTCTGGAACTAACTCAGTGATTGATCAATAAGAAACTTCTCAATATCATTGCATCAATGTCAAATACATCACATAACTAGTAAAAAATATAATATCAAGTGCTTGAGCTCAATAGCCTCTTAGCTGAAAACAAAGTTCGAATCCTAATGAGATCTTTGGCATGTTTATTTATACAAGAGGGTAGCTACCAACAACTTCCTAGAAAATAGGAATGTTTGTCTCCCAAAACTCAAGAAGGGTGGATCTAGATCTCCTTTAATTGCATTTGCTTAGCTAGTAATGACCTCGTCCTTCTTGGTTGCCAATGACTTCGAGTTGATGAGAGAGAGAGTGGTAATTTTTGTCGATTGAGGGAGTTAAGGATGTGGACAGCCTCCTAGAATCTCTTCCTATTGTGTAATTTGAGCTCCTACATTGAAATCATCTCAAAATTGCTCCATTTCCTACATTTAAACCATATTAGGCCACATGACATAGAAAAACATCTTTTACCCCTCTCACTAAGCATAATATAACAAAATTTGTAAATAAATGTGAGAAAGATATATTTCTAAAGATGGAGGATGGCATTATGACCCTTATGATATACCTATTGAATAGCCTCATTAGTAGTTTTGATTACAAACCAATTACAATAATAATACAATCTTTATAGAATTCCCTAGAAACATAAAAAATTAAAAATAATTAACAATTAGTGTTATCATAAAAAATTGATCATCTAGCCATAATTTACTAGATGGATTGAAGCACACCATGTAGGGCCAATTTTACCATAATAAAATTGCTTTCACTGTATGAAATTACTTAATAAACCACATTTGTTAAGTCATTTTTGATTAAACCCATGAATAGTAATTAAATAAATCACTATTTATTTAATTATCTTCTAGGAATAATTAATTAAACCATTGTTTAACTAATATTCCTTGTCATATTTGACCCAGTTATAAGAAATAAATAGATAAATCATTAATTATCTTATTTTTCTCTAGGAATAATTAATAATCACTAATTAGTTATCATTCATTGTCAAGTTTGACTAAATCCCCTATGAGTACTTAAATAAATCATTATTTGTTTATTATTCCTTAACCATATTTCTTGAGATGATAAATAAATCATTTATTTATTTATTATTTCTTAATAAAAGTATTTAACCAATTTAAATACTTTTTTCCTCTAACCAAATATAATAGAATATTCCAAATGGTTAATTCTAGAATTTGGTTAATAATATTTTATCATTTCCCATTATTCGAGGATAACGTAATATTTTGCTGTAAATTGGAGGGTTTTACATTCATTCTTTACTTTTGATTATTTTCGTTGTTACACTCACTTTTGTAGCTCTGATTATTATTGTTATTGCACACTATCTTCTTTTTCATTTGAGTTCTCATTGAACTCAAACATTTTGTTTGCTCGGTTTTACACATTATAGAGGAGATACAAAGCTGAAGACATCGAGGATAGCCAAGAACCCATTCCATAAAGGGGGACTGGTAACATTATTTGTTCCCTTCCCAAGTGTTGTTTAATAAAATATATTTTTTATATATCTAGTTTCAATTGGATTATTGGAGTTTTTTTTCCGAAGAAAGATAATTCATAATTTCTATTAAAAGAAATTACATGTTGTTGATGCCATTGGCATATGCTGTAGTGTGGTTTTCACCACTGTTCAGAAACAAAATTACATCAAAGTACCCACAGAGATACGGTGGTTCTGTATCCCTCAGAAAAAGTGCAATGTCTCAAAACAAAATAAAACAGTTCTGTAAAAGTATATCCGCTATACAGGTGCAAAAAGAAAACATCTGTGCTGTATCTGTTATATACAATAAATATCATAGCAGAGCCAAAAATT
This sequence comes from Pinus tabuliformis, assembly GCA_031772625.1. NCBI lineage: Eukaryota > Viridiplantae > Streptophyta > Pinopsida > Pinales > Pinaceae > Pinus > Pinus tabuliformis. Next base: position 40,607,597 of record CM062818.1, read on the forward strand.
AGATGGGGGCATTGCCACCCTGTGGGAGGCCATCAATATATGGACGATGGAAAAATCTGTGCATCCCATCTGGTTTGTGTTCCTCGATCAGCCAATCTCCTAGAGGACGATCCGCCGCTTCTTTCGAGAGCCGGTCAGCAGTTGAATTTCTTTCCCTGTAAATGTGAGAAACAGTGATCTGGTCAAAATGTGTTTTGAAAAAAACAATTTCTTCCAAGATATGTTTCAATGAATATGCATGACAGATGGATTTGTTGTTAACCCAATCAATCACAATCTTTGAGTCCCCAAAAATTTGTAGTTGCCGACAGTTTTTGGACAAAGCAAAATAGAGAAGATGTCTCAGTGTAATTAGTTCAGCATGGTTGTTTGTGCCAGGACCAAGTCCCATTCTCAGGTGAAAAAAATGTGAGTCTGATAGATGAAATAGTATGCCCCCCCCACAGCCTTGTCTCGGAGCTGCCCCATCAAAATATGCCCACGGCATATCCTTGTTGATGATTTCTGGCATAATGTTCTTAGGGGTGTTCTGTTTATTTTCAAAGGGGATCTCCGTATATGCCGCGCATATGGAAGGTGGGAGAAGGTTCCAATTTGCGATGCAGTCCTCAAAGATGATTGCATTCCGCCTATTCCAGATGTACCAGGACACCAAAAGCGGTAAGTTCCTGGACTTTTCTGAAGCCACTGCGTTCCACCACTGATCCCAGGCCGAAGGTATATCTTCCCCCTGCCAAGCTGTATTTATATTGAGAGCCTGAGTGACCTGGTTCCATATATCCTTTGTGACCTCGCAGGTAAGGAATAGATGTAGAGATGTTTCTTCCTCTTTCCTGCAAAGGACACACCATGTTGGTCCAGCAAAAGCTCTTTTCCTGAGGTTGGATCCGGTAGGTACTTTATCTGCAAGAATGTTCCACATGAGAAGTCGAGTTCTTGGTTGAGCTTGTAGGTGCCAGAGAGCTGACCACCAACTTTTATGCAAGTCGGGGTTCTTTGCCTCAATCAGCTTGTAGTAGCCGATCTTCGGCGCATAATTACCAGATTTGGCAGCCGCCCAAATTAGCTCATCCCCTTCCTCTTTTAGTCTGATGTGCGATTCAGTTAGCGCCTGTATGTAATCTTTCCAGTTTGAGTTCCATTCATCTGTCAGTTGCCACTGTCGGTCTGTTATCCATGCCTGTGAGAAGATGGAAGTATGTTGCTGATCTCCAATCTGCGCAAGGTATTTAATGCCCCTGTTGTTTAGATATCGAACCAGCCCTTCCGGAAGAATGTGCGCGTTCCCAGAGCCAGGCCAAGGATCTAAGCCTATGCGGACTTGAGAGCCATTACCAATACGCCATAAAAGATTGTCTCTGATGAGAGGCATAGCATTTAGAGTGGCCTTCCAGATCGCAGATATGCCTTGTCGGTTCCAATGGGGTCTACGGATCCAATCGATGATGTTTGAGGGCCAAATATACTTCTGGTGGATAACTTCAGCCCAAAGACTGTTCTGTTTGAGTAGTGACCAGCCCTGCTTGGCTGTCAACGCTTGTGCAAATTCCAAAAGAGCTTTTAGTCCCCACCCTCCCCATCTCTTTGGTGTAGTGACTAATGACCATCTCGTCCAGGCAAAAATCTTCCCTTTTTTGTTCCCATTCCAAAGGAATCTGTTGCATATTTGTTGAATTTTTTGGAGGATGCCCTTTGGGATCCATGTGAGGGACATCCAGTATACTGGGGTAGCCTCAAGAACAGATTTGATCAGCAGGAGTCTACCTGCTTTAGATAGAAGACGATGATGCCAGCAATTTATCCTTTTTTCTATTTTGTTGATGAGCCAAGACCAGTGCTCTATTTTGTACCCATCCGGCCTTAGTCTAAATCCAAGATATTTGATTCCATCCAGCAAATTGATTTCCAAGAAGGGGAAATGCTGTGTCGCCAGCTGAGATTCCTGATATGTGCACCCCGCCGTGGACCTGGTAGATTTCTCCCTATTGATCACCATACCCATAGCCTTACAAAAGAGTTGAAGAATATCATTTAGTGCAATGGAGTCCCGGATACTTCCAGTCAAGAAGATTAGGATGTCATCAACAAACAGCAGATGAGTGAGATAGTACTGCTCAGTGATTTTGAGTCCACTGAAGTCACCATTCCTTTTTGCTGTTGCTATGAGCCTACTAAGCCCTTCCATAACAATAAGAAAGAGGAGTCGGGAAAGAGGGCATCCTTGTCTTATTCCCCTGTTGATGTTGAAGCGAGCAGAGGCCGAGCCATTGATGAGGATAGCAAAGGAGATAGAAGATATGCAACCCATTATCCAGTTAATGAGAGTGTGGGGGAAGCCCAAATGTGTGAGACTCATCTTCAAATAGATCCAATTAACCTTGTCAAAAGCCTTTGCAAGGTCGATCTTTAGAGATATGCCTTTGAGGTTCTTATGCTTTATGGAATGTAAGGCTTCCTGGGCAGTGCCAATGGCCTCTTGGATGTGGCGATTTTGGAGGAAGGCAAACTGTTCAGCAGAGATATGTGAGGACCGAATAGGTTTTATGCGGTTTGCAATGATTTTAGCAATGATTTTGTAGAGGCAATTACATAATGAAATGGGACGGAAGTCATTGAAGGATGTAGGGTCATCAGTTTTGGGTATCAGGGCAATGAAGGTGTAGTTCATAGGGGGATGGATGTGCCCTGTGGTCCGGCTCTCCTCAATGACCTCCAATAAGTCCTCGCCCAGCAGATCATAGAAAGCAAGATAGAACTCCACTGGCCATCCGTCCGGCCCCGGACTCTTATCTTTCTTGAACCATTTGAGGGTGCTTTCCAACTCCTGTTTGGTAACCGGTTGAATGAGATCTTCAATATCCTCCTGACCCACAAAGCTAGGAAAATGACCTGCAAGATTGATGATGTCAGGTAGATTGATGTCATTCGGAGCAGTGAATTGATGCTTAAAATGTAAGACCCCCAATTTGGCAAGTTGCTGATGCGTGGAAGCCCAACCATCTGGTTCACTTGGCAATTTCCAAATAGTGTTTGATGCCTTTCTGCCATTTGCAAGGTTATGGAAGTATTTGGTGTTACTGTCTCCAGCTTTGAGCCAAATGGCTCTGATTTTAAGCCTCCACAGCTCCTCCTTTTCTTATAGAATCTTTGTTTTTTGTCCAAGCATCTGGTTCAGTAATGATTTCGAGGCATCAGATAGGTAGCCAGTACCTTTTTCGTCTGTCAATAGAGCTATCTGTGCTTCAGTATCATTTAGCATCTGTTCATCGCTGTGGCGCTTTCTCCTCGCCCAGGTCTCAGTCAGTTTCTTTAGCTTATTTAGTCTATCACAGAAATCCATCGCTTTCCGCTGCTCTCTCAGGGGGGGTTGTGATGCCCAGAAATCCGAGACCATATTAATGTAGTCTGGTTCTTTTAGGAATCTAGCAAAGAATTTGAAAGGGGATCGGGGCTTTATTTTTTTATCGCTGACCTGTAGAAGAATCAGATGATGATCAGAAAGACCACCTGTGCTGACCCATTGTCTATATAGGGGGAACAAAGGGATCAGATCCTCATGCATCATAAATCTGTCTAGACGCCGCCCCAGAGCTGCCTCACCAGTACGCTGATTGTGCCAAGTTGGGAGCTTCTTATTCATAGGGATATCCACAAGTCTATGTGCATCAATTAACATATTCATTTGATCCGCGATAGGATCAATCTAAGCATGATGTCCCCAGGATTCTCCAACCCCCAGGGAGAAATTGAAATCGCCCCCTAGCACTGTATTCTGTGTAATATGATTGCCATTCAGAAAGTCTTGCCAGAATGATAGCCTATTCTGGTTGGGGCCATATATATTAATAATCCTGATAGGGAACCCCAATTCGCCCATGAAGATGTCCATGCCGAGGAAGCCTCTGCCCCCCCATGTGGAGAGGAGCCTGCTTTTTCTTGGATTTATGCCAATGGCCAGACCACCTGAACGACCACTAGCATCCAATCCATGGAATGTCCAGCCTGGGTGAAGAGCCTGTAGGCTTCGCACCGCCACCTCAGATGTGCATAAGGTTTCCTGAAGGAATATTATATCACATCTTGATTCATGCATAAGTCTTTTCAGAGCCAAACGTTTTTTGGGGTTGGCTAGTCCCCTGCAATTGTAGGAGAGCCAGATCATGGGGAACCACAAGTCAGGGGCTCAATTGCTCTAAGTGCCCGTTCAATGGTATACTGTCGCCCCTGGGCGACATCAGCAACAGCGTTTTGTATGGCCGAGTTGATTTTAGATGGTCTACCCCTTTTAGGCTTGCGGTATCGTCCAGGGGATGATCCCAGACCAAGCAATCTGGATCGAGCCCGGGGTCTGAGATGGTAGGGGTGTGATACGGAGCCGACCGGAGAGGATGAGGGTTCGGGGAGGCCCAGCTCCAATTTGTGAGAGGAGGGTGTGGTGGAGAAGGTGGGTGGAGGGGGAGCAATGGTGCAGGGGATGGAGGGAAAGGGTACTTGATCAAAATGAGGGGACCGCAAAGAGGAGTGCATAACAAAATGCAAAACATCAAAAAAATTATGAGAACTGATGGGAGCAGAAACATTACCCGGGTGAGATGAAACAGTCTCCGCGGTCTTGGAGCGGGTGCACGGCGGGGCGGGTGTAGATGAAGCCTTTCTTCTGGTGTTCTTCTTGGCGCCTTCAGTAGCCAGCTTTGTTGGAGTCTCATGTTGAGTCTGCTCCCCTTCCATAGGAATATTAACTCCTATGTTTTGGTCCACTGTAGGCTGCTGTCTGGGGCCTTTGGTATCCTCGGATGTCACCCCCGAATTTAGTGGGCAGTCCTTGTAGAGGTGACCAATTTTATGGCATCTTCGACATCGAAATGGTACACCTTCGTAGTCCAGCAGCTACTTGCACGAGAAATGTCTGTGATGCAGGGTGATTTTCTCCTCCAGTCCCGGCCTGGTGTCAAGATGAACGAGAATGCGAGCCATTGTCATGATACCAGTTTTCTCATAGGATTTGTCATGCTCCAGGTAAGTGCCTAGAGTGTCGCCTATTCTCTTGAAGACATACGCGGTCCAAAATTGCATGGGCAATCCAGGAAGACGAACCCAGATGGGTCCAGCCCCCAATTGTTCACGCTCCGGGTCGAAAAGAGGATCCCAGCGCTTTAGCAGGACTGGTGCCAGCTCAATATGCCAGTATTGGGAGAGAATCCATTGGGTGTATTCAGGCCTGTGGAAGTGCAATGCGAACCAGCCCCTCGCTAGGACCCTGATTTCCGGTAGTTCTTTAAGAAGAGTGCCCCAAATCTCCTCCGCCCATAGCTTGAGTCTTTCCACTGAGTAGGTACGACCCCTTACCCTACCGACCAGGACTCTCCGGGCAGTTTCCAAAACATCCGGCATCTGTGCTTCTTCGCCAAAGGTGATGTTGAAATCAGAATCTATAGCGCGTAGGCACTTGCCTTTTTTCAGTTTCTCTGAGCGCTTACCAAAAGGGAGGTCCTTTAGTAGTCTGCGGCACGGATCAGATGAGCTGTGCTGTGCGGATCCCGCAGATCGAACTGGAAGCAAAGGAGTGTTAAAACAGCCCGAGCGGATGGGGGAGCGAGGACCAATACTGCTAGTGCCCGGTAGTAGAGAACGGGGGGGGCGCAATGAATCCAGTGGGTTCTGCGGCATCAATGAGACGGAGGGTGAATGTGAGATCGATGGAGGCGGAGGCGGTGGGGGATTCGGTAAGGCAGGTCGAGGAGGGTTCTGTAGCGGAGAATCAAAAGAAGGCGAGGTCTGTAAGCAGGAACCCAAAAGATGGAGCGTTGCTGGTGAAAGGGGCGGGCATTCGAGGGCCGGAAAGTCGGCCAAGTTACAGTCCGAGGGTTTCTTCTTCCCTGAGTGCGGCAGATGCGGGTGTAGGGATGAGGCAGCTGTCTCAGAAGCAAGCTCGATACTCCGGGGTTTCATAGAAGGCCGTTTAGTATGTGCCCAGATGTCTTGGTGAGGCGTGGGGTCCGCCTCGTAGTCTACGAGGTCTTCTTCACCCATGCTGCCTGTCAATACAGAGATGCCCCAGAGAAACCGACCAGGGGACCGCCCGACGGAAAGTTGGAGAGCCTGTGCGCTGGGATGACCGAAGGGGGACCGCAGAGTAAACCCAGGTGCCAAGAACCCCGTGAACTGGTTGTCGCGTAGCTGCCAGTCAATGGTCCGTGAATCCAGCACTCAGACCGATCGTCGCCATGGAGAAACTCGAGTCTGTATCGAAACTAGGGTTAGGGTTCCGCCATTTTCGCTGGCAATTGGATTATTGGAGTTATTTGCACTTATATTACTATTCCATTTTTTGTTTAACTATTTTTGTGGCATAGATCAGGGCTTTGATAGGTTTTGTTTCTATCATTTGTTGCAGATCTACACATTTTAACAACCATTTTTATTGTTAGGGTTGTTTTTCATCCACAACGTAATGTAGTTTCTTTTCGTACACTTTCAAGAAGAATACTACATAACAAATTGGCAACTCGACTAGGGATTTTCTGATTGTCGCTAACAAATTGGCGACTCCATTGCGTTTTTAATTCTGATTCAGAAACTTGGGTGACCTTCAGTTTTTAGCTTAGGGTTTTTCTTTCTTCAACCTCTTAAAGTTTTTTAGTAGCATTCTAACCCTAGATCAGTCAAATTTCTAACTTCCATAAGTTTTCTTGTCATTTCCGCAGGTCATAGGAACCAGCCGCGACAGAGACGACATATTTTTCCAAGACTTTTTGCCCGAGAAATGAGGAGCAAAAATCACACTTTTCTGCCCCAAAAGTGTGATATGGAGGTCCATAACAAACATTTTGTCCCAAAAAGCGTGATATCCCCCTAAACAGGCAAGTACCTGCGATTTTAGGGTTTCTAGGATTTTTTTTAAATATGTTTCTAGGTTTTGCCAAGAGCTGTCCACTGGGTTGGTTGACCACTATCTTAGCCCGCTTAGGCCTTGATCTACTCTATTTAACTTGTCGAAGTAGAATTTAGCCCCTTAGGGCTTATAGTACATTTCCAACCTTATAGGAGTACTTTAGATGAGTAAGAAGTCTGAGTTTTTGCAGAGCTTTCAGCCATATTTTCCATATCTGTACCTTCCTTTTTTCAGATCTTCACAAATAGGTTGTTTCCATCCAAAGTTCCATCTTGAACCTTGTTTGGTTAGTTGCCTTAGGGTGCCACTGTTTGCCCGAGGTTTCAAACCCATCTCCCTATCTTTTGCAACGATTTTCCTCACTGTTTTTGTTGTTGTTGCTGCACCACTTTCTAGCAGCATAGTGTCATTTGATCCTAGTCACACCAACACTTAGATCTCTTGGCCCTTTTTGTGTGTTTTTAGTTTATTTCAACACCAACAAACATAGTGTTTTCAAACCCATTTTGGGTGGGGTTTTAGTGATCTAAAAATGGGTCACTTAGGCTTCTTGTCTAACTTACAAGAACCTCTCCCACTTCCAAAGCTATCTATTTCCAAGTCCTTATGATTAATCAATGCAGAATTAAATATGTGCTTGAAAATAAGGTGTACGCTTATGTCTATTTTAGAACTGTTTATGTGCTTTTAATATTATGGTGTATATGCTGATACAACATATATATAACAATAAACAATGCAGCAATACACCAAACACACAAAACAACAATTTAATTAGGAGTCCACCCAAAACTCTTGGGTTACGTCTCCGTGAGCTCTAGTCAACTCAACTAGGCTCTCTGGGATTATGGCAAAGTCCTTTTTACAAGCCCTTGGCTCAACTCCACTATTTTACAAAGAAACAATGGGTTTAGACACCATTTTATCCCTGGCTCTTGAAGCTCTTGGCTTTCTGGCTCTCGGCTCTTGGCTCTGGCTCTTGCTCTTGGCTTTGGCTTCTTTTACTCTCTGTAGCTCTCTGGCTTTTCACTTGACCCCCAAGTGACTCCCTCGGCTGCTCTGCGCAGTAGCTTTTCGCTCTCTCTCTGCTTTTTGCCTTCAACTTGCCTTCTTTGGCTTAGCTTCTGTGCTTCTGTCTTAGCACTGCCTCTTCTGTCTCTGTCATTCTGTGGCTTTTAAGTCAATCGACACTGTCCGTTCGTTTCCTCTTCTGGGCTTTCTAGTTCCAGACCTCTATCCACTCAAATCCCCCTCTAAGCATTAGAAATCATTGCTAAATGCCTTTAGGGATGGTGGCCACCTGTTCTGTAACGGAAGGAACCATCGGAACTTGAAATCCCCTAGAAACAGTCGTTCCCTGTTTACATAGAAAAACACGTAAAACATGGGAAAGTCCGCCAAACGTAGCCTATCGGACTTCAAATTATATCGCATCCACCCTAATATTGCATCGGGTCCGCCTTTGGCCGCTATCGCGCTCTCCACCGTCGATCTACGGGATCTCTGATCCAACGGTCACCATGCATTTTCGAGCGGCTTAGGAGTACGGGGGTTACCTACTTGAAAAGCCGGTTTCCCTATTCCTCCTCCAAGACACAGGTCATTTAATGTGTGGGATCGGGCGGAGCCAACCCAAAACCATTTACCGCTTGAGGCCCGCCTGAAATCCGCCTTTAGGGAACTCAAATTATATAGATCGCACCTAAATTCCCTTTCGAGTCCGGATTCATCACTTATCGCATCGCATATGTGTTTTGGGTAAAATCCCAAATACACGGGAAATACGTGAAAATCCGAATTCCCGAGCCTGAAATTTTATACAATCGGGCTTTGAAAACTTATCGGTTCCAACCTTTTTATAGGCATCGCTCATCGCATCGGACTTGTGTATCGAGGACGGTCGATCTCCAGATTTTCTGATTTTGGCGATCATCATATCGCATTGGCCTGGGGGGGGGGTCGTTACCTTATGTTATATGCGTAGGCCTTCCTCCGACCTGATATGTCGAGGATCGATAATCGGGGGTGGCTTCGCTCTCCGCTTAAGTTCGCCTTTGGCCCTCCTCCAATGCGATTTCCCTTTATAATGGTTTTTGCTCATTTTAGAGGATTTTTCCTCTTTTTCTAAAGAACATAGGGCAACTTATTTTGGTGATAACTTCTGCATCCTAAGTCCATTTTTTCTCATTCAAGTTGCAGTAGATTCAAAATGAAAAGATCTCTACAATGAGGCTATGTCCAGGAACTTCCTTGGAATTTCATTTTTGTCTGTGAGGAACACTTAGACTTAGGATTCTATCCAAAATCCATTTTGGATCACGCCTTCCCACTAAAAGAACTTTTGGTCTCCAAAAGTCTGATATACTGATTTGAATAGTAAATGAGAGTAACATCACCCTCTTCTTTCGCCTCCACACACTTGCCTTGCATAGTGCCTCTGAACCAAAGTCTCTGACCACTTCCCTTCCTGGATGGGCTGGTCTTCCTGGGAAGAACTGTCTTCCTCCTTGCCTTCCTGTAGAACTTCTGCTGAAATGGTCATAGAAGGTGGTTTGAAATTCTTTGCCTTGATCATTGATCCAAGGTGGCTCAAACAAATGTGAAGTTCATCTGCTCCACAAAACTTTCATTTGTATCTGTTTGACAAGCTGTCAACAACAACTGTTAACAACAACATAAATACAGACAACAACTGGATGGCCTAAACTCCTGCTTCAACAAAAGAAACAAATTTCACAGCTTGTGAACACCTCCATGTCTTACATCTGCATACAAATGATGGACTAGATAACAAGCCCACAAAACATGCCTTTAAACAAATGACTCTTCAAGTCAAGCATGTAGAAAAAGACCATTAGGACTCTTTTCAAAAGATGAAACACTTCATTATTATCTCCATCTTGGAGACCAAGTTAACTTCTCCCAAGTCAACATTGCATCACATGCATGTCAAAGCAATCAATCATACAAGTTAATTACACATACATGTTCAAAACAAGAAAAACATCAACATCCCTGTGTCCATGCACATCATGCTCATGCATGCATTTCATCCTTCAAATTTCACTTAAGTACACTGTACTTTCGAAGCTGAAATGAAATATAATGTTGCAGCAATAAAGTGAGTCTCCTACTCAACTTTTCCATTCACCTTCTTGGTAAGAACCTGCAACTTGCATCTCATTAACAAAGAAATGCAGATAAATGCGTCAATAGACATGCAACCTTAATTGGATAAGAACTCTAGCCATTTCTCACCAATCCCTTTCAAAGGTACTAAATTTGTCTACACATCAGCATCAACATGTGAATCATCTTGAGACACATCAGTCATGGAATCTTCCTTTCCATTTCTGCCATCTTCTCTTTCCCTTTCTTCAGCTTTTGTGGAAGTATTGCTGGATTCAGAGTCCAACATCGTTCAATAAGATGCCCTTGCTTATGGCAGTAAGTGCGACACATGTGCATCCTCTTGACAACGTGATTTGCCTTGTCTAATGGACCTTTGGCTTTTTGCTTCTTTTCCTTCAAAAGTTTCCTGTATGTGGCCATTCTCTTCCAACATTTAGAAACATGATGGTTATCCAAACCACAAAAGGAACATGCAATTCTTTTCCCATTCTTATGACGAAATTTATCATGCTTTGCAAAATCAAAAGGAAGATGATTAGAACTAGATTTATACCTACCTCTTTCACCTTTATTGCCTTCATGAGGAGGTGAAACAAATGAAGAAGTGGCTACCTTTGGAACACCATCAATCTCTTCAGGGCTGTCAGAGTTTCCACAACTCTCTGGTTCAAGTGTGTGCTTCTGAACACCTGCATCCTGCAAATGATGTTTTAAGCTATTGCATTCCTCCTGAATATAACCTTCACGCTCTTGAAGACCTGCAATGCAACTCCTTCTTGGAGCTGTTTTAATGGTCTTCATGGCAGCTTTGGAACTTTCTCCATAAGCTCGTCCATAGCCAAGACCAAAATACTTAGGCCTTTCCTCAACCATTATTGGTTCAACAATACCTTGTGCATGCTTTCCCAAGCCCTTTCCTTCATAGCCCATCTTGGACATTAGCTTGGAACCTATGCCTCTAGTATGTTTTTCAAAAGAACCAATATAAGAATTCTTAGAAGAATTTGAAGACAAACTGGAATGGCCTACCTCTTCTTCAAGCTGATACTTGACTAAGGATTCTTGGGCAACAAAGAGCTATGATTCCAACTCATGCATCCTCTTCAAGTTCATATTTGCAATATGAAGTTGCCTCTCCATTTCCTGCAATTTGTCAAAAAGCAACTACTTCTCTTCCTTCACAGAATTCAACTGCTCTCTAAGTATGCTGCTCTTCCTTCCATCCTCATACATTTCTTTCACCTTGTCCATCATGATGAACAATTATTGCTTCAAGTCTCCATCATAGAGTCTTGTGATGAAGGAGAAATTTGAGAATTCACTTGTAGAGGTTGTCATTATACCAATGAACAAAAGAACTTCAAGCAAGATTAATAAAGAGCTTATTTAAGCAACCTTTTGCAACAAACCTTTTGTGCTTTAAGGACTGCCTTGAGGTCCTTTGGGATAGAAGAATGCCTTAAACCCTTCTTCCTTCTTGTCCTTCCTGGACTGAGCTATCAATAACTTTCCCTTCAACTCTGCAAACTCAAACAATAGTCAATCTGCAAAACAAGCATACAATCATCCTCTTGCTGTTCAAACACCTTTCAGACAAGCAGTCTTTTCTTTGTCAATCAAGCATTTTGATATAACCTTCCTTGAAGGTGGGGTTAACCAAACTTAGGCTTTGATACCACCTGATCTAAAAATGGGTCACTTAGGCTTCTTATCTAACTTACAAGAACCTATCCCACTTCCAAAGATTATTTATTCCCAAGTCCTTATGATTAACCAATGCATAATTAAATATGTGCTTGAAAATAAGGTGTACACTTATTTCTATTTTAGAGCTATTTATGTGCTTTTAATATTCTGTTGTTTATGTTGATACAATATATATATATATATATATATATATATATATAATAGTAAACAATGCAGCAATAAAACAAAACACACATAACAACAATTTAATTAGGAGTTCACCCAAAACTCTTGGGCTACGTCTCCGTGAGCTCTAGTCAACTCAACTAGGCTCTTTGGGATTATGGAAAAGTCCTTTTTACAAGCCCTTAGTTCAACTCCACTATTTTACACAGAAACAATGGGTTTAGACACCATTTTATCCCTCGCTCTTAAAGCTCTAATATTTCTGACTCTCAGCTCTGGCTCTGGCTCTTGCTCTTCGGCTTTGGCTTCTTTTGTTCTCTGCAACTCTCTGGATTTTCACATGACCTCCAAGTCACTCCCTCTGCTGCTCTTCACAGTAGCTTTTCGCTCTCTCTCTGCTTTCTGCCTTCAGCTTGCCTTCTTTGGCTTAGCTTTCTGTGCTTTTGTCTCAGCACTACCTCTTTTGTCTCTATCATTCTGTGGCTTTTAAGTCAATCGGCGCTGTCTGTTTGTTTCCTTTCTGGGCTCTCTGGCTCCTGGCCTCTGTCTGCTCAAATCCCCCTCTGAGCGTTAGCAATCATTACTAAACGCCTTCAGGAATGGTGGCCACCTGTTCTATAACGGAAGGAACCATCGGCGCTTGAAATCCCCCAGAAACAGTCGTTCCCTGTTTACACGGAGAAACATTGTAAAACACGGGAAAATCCACCAAAACGCAGCCTATCAGACTTCAAATTATATCACATCCACCCTAATATTGCATTGGGTCTGCCTTTGGCTGCTATCGTGCTCTCCACTGTCGATCTACGGAATCTCTGATCCAACGGTCACCATGCATTTTCATGCGGCTTAGGAGTACGGGGGTTACCTGCCCGAAAAGGCGGTTTCCATGTTCCTCCGCCAAGCCATGCGTCGTTCATTGTGTGGGATTGGGCGGAGCCAGCCCAAAACCATTTACCGCTTGAGGCTCGCCTGAAATCCGCCTTAAAGGAACTCAAATTATATATATCGTGCCTAAATTCCCTTTCGAGTGTGGATTCATCGCTTATTGCATTGCATATGTGTTTTGGGTAAAATCCCAAATACATGGAAAATACGTGAAAATCCGAATTCTCGGACCTGAAATTTTATACAATCGGGCTTTGAAAACTTATCGGGTCAGGCCTTTTTATCGGCATTGCTCATCGCATCAGCCCTATGTATCGGGGACGGCCGATCTCTAGATCTGCCGATTTTGGCGATCACAATGTCTCTCAACCTGGGGTCCCGCCTTAAGTCCCATGCCATCGCCGACGCCGATCTGCCGATTTCGGTAATCGGCATATTGCATCGGCCCGGGGGGGGGGGGGGGGGGGGGTCCTTACCTTCTGTTATATGCACAGGCCCGCCTCCAACCCAATATGTCGGGGATAGGCAATCGAGGCTGGCTTCGCTCTCCGCTTAAGTCTGCCTTTGGCCCTCCTCCGATGTGATTTCCCTTTATAAGGGTTTTTGCTCATTTTAGAGGATTTTTCCTCTTTTTCTAAAGAACATAGGGCAACTTCTTTTGGTGATAACTTCTGCATCCTAAGTCCATTTTTGCCCATTCAAGTTGCAGTAGATTCAGAATGAAAAGATATCTGTAATGGGGCTATGTCCAGGAACTTCGTCGGACTTTCATTTTCATTTGGGAGGAACACTTAGACTTATGAGTCTATCCAAAATCCATTTTGGATCATTTAGATAATTGATTTGCTATTCATTTTCTGTTTTTAATTTCAGTTTATTTCAACAATATTTTTCTTTTTTCAAACACGATCTAGGCTTAATTAATAAACACACTTGCACACACAAGCACACCTTAAGTGAAGGGCGCTTGGTTTACACTGCCAATCCAAGACTTAATTAATTTATCTCCCCACACAGAGGCAAAAACATCTTGTTTAGCTCCCTTCACCATTTCCATGTGACTTTTGTCTTACAACCATTAGGACACCAAGGTGTTTGTCACGGAGACTCTTAGGCCTCCATCCCTAGTTTCCGCTTGGACATATTACTCCTCCCCGTAGGGTTCCAGTTCATCGTCCCCCAAGTCCCCGTACAGACACTTCTTCTGGTTAATCTGATTCCTTGTCTGATTCCAAGCCTCCTTCACTGCATACCGTCATCATGTCAGGACTCTGTTCTACCTCGGTAGTCACATCTAGCGGAACCGTTATAGAAACCGTTACGGTAGCTCCAATGCTACCTCTCATGGATAGGTTAAGCCTCCCATATTTTAGCTAGTTGATTAATGACCCTATACACCACAATGCTGGCTGGCCATCTATGTCGACTAAGCTTCCCTCGACATTCCCAAGTTTGAGGGTAATTATGGAGAGGACCCCACCAATCATGTCCGCTCCTTCCATATGTGGTGTTCATCCAATTCTATCACCAATGATTCCATTAGTCTTCGGCTGTTACAATGCACACTCATTGGAGATGCTGCGAAGTGGTATGTTGACCAACCCGCCGCTTCTCATTCCACTTTCGCAACACTTGCTAAAGGATTCCTTTCATATTTTGAGTTACCTCTGCAATACGACACTGGTACAGATATTTTGACCACATTTTGTCAGTCCTCTTCCACTCTTCTTTCCGACCATGTTCAGGAATGGCATAGAAGGAGGATCTCCACCCTTCAAAGACCGTGTCTACCTAGATTGGTTTCTTAGGACTTTTTTAGTTCCTATTTCCAAAGGTGTCGCGTCTCATTTTCCTTAGATAGAGGAAGAGGCTCTCCAAATTGCTTTAAGATATGACTTGATTTATGCTCAATATGGTTATATCTATACCCTTATACCAAACCTCCCTCATCCTGGTGGTGCCAGTGCACTAGGGGCATCTCACGACGCCGATGGTATTGGTCAAGCTATTTCACATCCTTCGCCATATACTCAGCAGAGTTATGGCTATCCACAGGGGGCACCAGTTCCTCCAACACTTATCCCCCTCTGCCAGCAACGTGTATTTAGGACAAAGCGTGTATTATGTAGTTCCCCAACCACATCAGTAGATGTCAGGGCCAACTAGTACTCAACCTGTCTACCAAACCGGTGCCACCTCACCATCTTACACCTATGCACTGTCGAGCACTCTAGCCTCTCAGGAATTAGCACCGCAACCTCCCATGCATCCTCATCCCTTGCAGCCACAGCCCCCTCAGGGTCAAGTATATTCACAGTAGAGTGCGACCAATCCCCAAAATTTGAAGAAAAATAATAAGGGGAAGGGTAACAAGGGTAACTAGGGTAACCAAGGTAACCAACCTAATGAACCCCAAGGGAACCATCCTAACACCAAAAACCAACAACAAGGTGACCATCCGAAGCAGAACAAGGATATTCGTACAAATAAGCCTTGTGCATGTTGTGTTGTACATGGCCATTATACTCATGAGTGTCCCCTCTTACCCTAGATGCGCCAAATGTGGGAAGCCCAAGTAGCTTCTAGAGGTCAACCGCCCATGTAGCAACCACCTCAGAATCTTGCGCCATCTCAGCCAGTTGTGCTTACAAATCCTTTCCCTCAGCAAGGATTTGTTGCCGCTCAACCTCAACAAGGACAAGAAACTCACCCTCCCCAACCTTCTTGTCATGGTGACTCCTAAATCCTCATGATGAATTCTGACGAGGTCAATGCTTCCAATATCAACTTGCAAAATTGGTCGCATCAATATGACAAGCCATCACCTTTGTCCACAACTGAGACCAAAACC
This sequence comes from Pinus tabuliformis, assembly GCA_031772625.1. Taxonomy (NCBI): domain Eukaryota; kingdom Viridiplantae; phylum Streptophyta; class Pinopsida; order Pinales; family Pinaceae; genus Pinus; species Pinus tabuliformis. Next base: position 40,623,232 of record CM062818.1, read on the forward strand.
AAAGAATCTACTGAGCCTTTTACAACACCAAATGGCAGATCCCTCAGCCTAAAGTTGAGTCAATTCCTAAGACCCCCAAAGGATCATTACACTGTAACACAACTTCTAACTGAGTTTTCCATACATACAATATAGTAGAGGATTTGGCGCAATCACCTGCTGCCATTTCAACACTGGAGGTGATCTAGTCATGCCTATCTCAAAAGAAAGCTCTACTAACTGCTTTGGGCGTAGTAGATCCTTCATATGATCATTTGATTGTCTTTCCTATTGATACGTTAGAACATCCTCCATTACCTCCATCCGTTTCTTTCGAGATACCAATCCGAGTTTGTAATGCCATCATCTCCCGATGCATTATCGATGAAGGCGCATCCACTTGCGTGATGTCCGCTGTTGTTTGGAAGCAAATCAAGTCACCTGAACTGTCCCCATCCACCATAATTTGTGTGCTTGGGACGTCACTCCTCCGAGCCTCTCAGCATGTATCACAATTGTCTAATGACTCTTATGAGCAAGATTGTCCATGTAGACATCAAGGTTATTGACGTCCCTCTAGATTACAAAATTGTCTTGGGTCATAGTTACACTTATTCCATGTTAGTCGTTGCATCTGTGGTTTTTCGCAAGATGTGCTTCCCCTATGAAGGGAAGATCGTCACTATCAATTAGTTGACGTACTACGAGCCGTCATCCTTAACCTCCCCTGAGTCCATTATCTCATCGATGTTCGATAAGCAGTATTCCACCCCTCTCACCAGTGTTTCACTTGGACTCTACAAAGATTCCTCCTTTGTTGGGTTCTTTCCCTGGTCCTCCCCCTCCCATCTCTAAGCCTATCTCTTTGAGTGTTTGCATGTTACAAGCATCACGGGCTGCTCAAAATAATTCTAGTACCTTTGGTTAACAACCAAATCCTCAGCACCCTGTTGTTACCATCTCAGCCGAGCCATTCGGATCCACCCCCCCAAGACCTCCTTTATTTGTGGGTGCCTCTCCTTTGTTCCCACCAGGAACTATTCCTCCAGGTCTTAACCATCCATGAGCTGTTCCGATGGGCCATTACCCCGGTGGACAGATACCTTTCATGTTTCCTCCTCCTGGAATCTATTATGTCCCTGTCACGACTTTGTTAAGTCTGCCTAAAATGACTTTGGGGATCCTATCTGGTACATTGATCCCCCAACAAGCACTCTGCCTGGTCAGCTCAAACCCTATCATGCTTTAACCCCGGTTCAACTAGTCCCTACGACCCTGTCACTGCTCGAGTTCCACCACAACCTCAATAGGAACCCACTCCTGTTGTGAAAGCATCTGGATAGGGGGCAAAGCCAAGAAGAAGGAACCTAGGAACAAGGCTCCCATAGCTCCTCCAGCCCCCAAAGCTTCAAATCCGATACCTTTGTGCACTGTGTGTGAGGTTGTTGGGCATGCCACCAATAACTGTCTTGAACTTCCTTATCTCAAACCTTTGGTTCATGAAACATTCCCTGAGTCTAATATCCCAGAGGTCCAAGCTACCTTACCGGGAGCAGCTAAGAAACTCAAAACGTTGTGCACAAATCACCCTTGTTCCTTGTGTGATCATTATGGTCACTATTCCCATTGTTTCCCTCGTCTCAATGAATTTTGTGATTTCCTTCAAGTGCTTTGCGACTTCGAGGCCACTCATAGTGGATCACCTACTCCTCTACCTGTGGATTCTGATACCACTAGTACATCGAAACAGGGGGAATCTGGTCCCACCATCGTGAACACTCCCCCCAATGTCGAGATGATAGATTCCATAGTCCCTATCTTTTACCTGTCGTCATCCTTGAGTTCCTCAGACGAAAACCTCTTTGAGGTTTCTACACGTGCTTCTATCAAACCTCCTTCATCGGAAGCCCATGCCTCAACATCGATAGATTTTCCATCTACTAGCTCATTGTCTACCATTCCAGATGATGCGTATGTGAACCTTCTTTCTCATGATGATGCACCAGGTATTGCCGCTGCATCATGTAGTCAGTCTTCCTACCATCTGCCCATCTCCTATTCCGATGAAGATATCATGGAAGCTAGGTCTACCCCTGATTACCCTTACACTTAGGCAAGGGGGCATCTCTTTTGGAGGATTTTGAAGGCCACCTCCTTCCTAATCCTCCCAATGCACTCTACCTCAATAAATTTCACTCATAACATATCCAATTGATTTGTGTGTATTTATTTTTGTCATGTAGTTAGGCAGGCTGCATAATCTCATATGTTGCCTTTTTTACCTTTCACATGGATCCATCATCCACACCACATATCAGTTATGTCAATGGTACGAGTCGCTTCTCTAGGAATCTAGCCTTGGCAGCATGAGCCATTTTCACCCCCTTGCATACGTTAGTTCATTCTAATGGTGTGTGCATTGGATATGCCACTAATAACTAGGTCGAATATGACGCAGTGATAGGTTTGTTAGTCGATGCCCTTGCTCATCACATCCTTCATCTTGATGTTCGTTTAGATTCCTTGTGGCTTATCATGCAATTGAATGGTGTGTATCATGTGCATAAACAAGTCCTATTTAGAAAATATCTACGGGTTAAGCTGTTTGTACATGAATTTGAAACCATTACTTACAGTCATGTTCCTAGAGCCCAAAATAACTATGTAGATACCATTGCAAATAACATTCTAAATTGGCATTTATCACATGTATACCACATAAGGCAACCATAAACATAACACATGGCGAACCATCATCGTCATATAAAGCATGCATAATCATATTATGTATCACATAAAACATATAAGTGTTTGGATCCCATAACTCTAAATACATTTAACATGCCCATAGCATGTTACAAAAATTAAAACAAAGAGGACCCACATGTCCCCATCCCTAGTCACTATCTGGCGGGTCTTGCGCCAAAGGCTTTGCTCCACCTACCCATAGATCATGTATTGCTTGACCAGCCATTTCCATGCACTGCATGATCCCTCACCACTCTGAGGGAAGACTTGTACATTCATCTGTGTACTGATCGTCTAACTAATGCCACCTGCACTTAGAAACCCTAGTCAGGAGAACATCACACCCATGACATAGATCAACGAGTAGGGCACTGTCGTCTGTACCCTGGTGTGACGATGATGTTCCCTAATCTACAGCCCATGGCACTGCGGATGATCCGGATTTAAACATGAACGCAATAAAATACAGAGATAACCATAAAGATAGATATGCAACGGAAATAATACCTCAATTCATTACTGTAAAATACTGAAATATGCTTACAAACAGAAATGGAAATAAACCAGCTAGGGCGATGGTAGCTTATCTCTGAGAAGAGATGTGGTGGCTACATGCCTCTGAACTGTCTTAAAATGAGGCTCGAAGGCCTATTTATTGTTGAGAAACAATGGAAAACCCTTCACATTCCAAAACCTAACCCTAGAAGATGAAACGCCAAATTGTGGGCCCCGTTTTTGGGTAAGTTGGTACATCAACTTCCCGGGGTCGCGAATTGGTTGTACTATCTCTGTTTGACGTGCATGATAGCCCGTTGGAAAGATCTCTCTGAGGATTACGACGGAAAAAACGAATTTTAGACAAAAAAATCATTGGCGGTAGATTTCCCAAAAAAACGTCGTTTAGGGCCTCAAAACGGCTCCGGAAGTTTAGGACCCGAAAAACTGCTAAAAATAGTAAACTGTGCTATAATTAAGGAAACTGAAAAAACTATAAGAAGCACTAGAGGGGATCCAAGTGGAATTAGCGAGTGGCCACCAATATCCACCTGGATCATTCCTCCCCCCTTAGGAAGCAATGGTCCCCATTGCGTTGAGTTCCTCCATGAGATGAGGGAACTTCTGCTGCACTTGGTCCCTAGTGAGCCACTTGCCCTGGTGAAGGAGTTGTCATGCTTTTACAACTCGATACAGTTGGATATTCTGCTAGCGAGTGTGCTTGATTTGTATGTCCATGATCTGATCAGTTGCAGCTTGTTCCATGCAAGCTGGATTTAACTCTGTGGGTGTGAGTTGTTCTGCAATGTCGGACGTGTCTAGTAATGGTGGAAAGTATGGCCGAAGGCGGTCGACATTGAACACCCGGTGCAGGCCAAGGAATGGGGGAATGCTGAGCTCAAATGCATTATCTCCCACAGCCTTGGTAATGGTGTAAGTGCCATATCGGAGTGGTCTGAGTTTCCGATAAGCTCCGGTAAGGCGTTCCTTTTGCAAATGCAACCAGACTTTGTCGCCCACTTGAAACTTGTGTAGCACCCGATGTTGATCATGTCGCTGCTTGTACTTGGCATTCGATTTCTCCAGAATGTCATGGACCTGCTGGCGAATATGTTGGATGTGCTCAATGAAGTTGTTTGCCTTATCTGTTTCAGACTGGACATGAGCAGAATCTGCGTGAGTAGCTGCAAATGGCATGGCCACATCGATGGGACATAGTGGCTGGAATCCCAATCCCACCTGAAAAGGGTTGTGGCCAGTCGAGCTGTGGAGAGCCCAGTTGTAGCTGTTCTGAACATAGGGGAGGCTCTCATCCCATGTGCGTGGATGCTTTGAGTTGTACATGCGTAGAATGTGTACGATCATCCTGTTGACGACCTCAGTCTGGCCATCAGTTTGAGGATGGAAGGCTGTGGACTTAGTGAGTTTGGTGTCCAACATCGACCAGAGGCTAGACCAAAATGTACTAAGGAACCTGCTGTCCCGATCTGAAATGATAGACTGTGGGATCCCAAAGTGTACCCATACTCGTTCAAAGAAGAGTTTAGTAGTGGCTTCTGCTGTGATATTCTTCTTGCAGGCCGCCATAATGGCCATCTTCGAGAACCTGTCGACGACCACAAAAACACAGTCATTTCCATGCCTAGTGGAAGGGAGGCCTGGCATGTAATCCATGGAGATGGATTCCCAAGGTCGACTAGGGGTAGGCAACGGGGTATAGAGGCCTTGCTTCTTGATGGTCGGTTTGGCAATGGCACAAGCAATGCATGATCTGATGTACTTCCCGACATCCTGTCGAAGATTCGGCCAATAGAAATATTTCTGTAGTACTGCCACCGTTTTTTCGACCCCAAAATGCCCAACAACCCTACTGTAGTGTGCTTCCCAGATCATCTTGGCACGCTCGCTTGAAGGAACACAAAGGTGACCCAAGTGGCATAACAGGTCGTCTTGGAGGTGAAAATATGGAACATGTTGACCCTCCAAGAGTGTCTGGTATGTGTGGCCGAATTCCGGGTCGCTTTTGTAGAGCAGTGGCCAATCAAAAGTCTCGTGCCCACAAGAGTTGAGCACGGTGGTTAATGCCATGATCGGTGGTCGACTGAGGCAATCTGCAACATTATTGGTGCTGCCCTTAATAAATTCAAATGGAACTGTTGCAGGTATGTGGACCACTTCTGATGGCGATCATTCTGCAATTTCCCTTGGGTCTGTATGAACTGCAGGGGTCGGTGGTCTGTGTGGATGACCGTTCCCTTCCCCAAAATGTAATGCTTCCATTGTCGGCAGGCTTGCACATTGGAATACATCTCTTTGTCATAAGTGGGATACTTCTGGACTGTGTCTGAAAGTGTCTCACTGTGATACGCCACTGGATGCCCGTGTTGAGTAAGGACTGCCCCAATAGCATAGTCAGAGGCATCTGTCTCGACCTCAAATGGTTGTTGCAAGTCTGGTAATGCAAGAACTGGTGCTGTGCAGAGTCGATATTTCAACTCTGTGAATGCCTTCTGTTGAGATTCAGACCAATTTTTTTTTGCTTTCGCTCCTCCCTTGGTGACCTGACTCAAGGGCCAAGTGATATGAGAAAATCCCAACACGAACCTGCGGTAGAAGTTGGCAAGGCCTAGAAAGTTGCGAAGCTCTGTCAGGATCTTGGCTGGATCCACATGTACCCCCCGTTCATCAATAATGTATCCCAGATACTGAATCTGGGTCATGCCAAAAGTGCATTTCTCCAAATTGGCACATAACTTGTGTTGTCGCAGTGTTTGGAGAACCTATCGGATGTGGTGGAGGTGCTCTTCCTGAGTCTTGCTAAATATCAAGATGTCATCCAAGTATACCACTACAAATGAGTTGGTGAATGGCCGCAAGATGTCGTCCATTAGCCTCATGAAGGTTGCAGGAGCATTCGTCAATCCGAAAGGCATAACCAACCATTCGAAAAGGCCCTCCTTGGCTTTGAAGGTAGTCTTCCACACATCGGAGGGTTCGATTGGTACTTGGTGATATCCTGACTTCAAATCGATCTTGCTGAAATATTTTTCCCCCTTTAGTTGGTCCAGGAGGTCATCAATCCGTGGGATTGGGTACCTATTACAGACAGTGATCTTGTTCAGCGCCCGATAGTTAATACAGAGTGTCCAAGTCCCATCCTTCTTTTGTACCAGCACGATCGGGCTCCCACAGGGCGATGAACTCGGACGGATGTGACCTTTTTGCAGCAGCTCTTGAATCTGCCTCTTGATTTCATCGTTCTCCAGAACAGAGCGCCGATAGATTGGTCCATTGGGCAACGACGAACCTGGGGTTGGATCAATGGAGTGCTTGACCTGACAGTGCAGAGGAACCCCTGCAGGGGAGGTGAAGATGTCCTCATACTCCTCCACAACCTTGTCCATCTGTAGTTGTCGTGCAGAGGGGCCCTGTCTGGAGGTCGTGGCCACCGTCTTCTTCTTTTCTTGAGGGTGTATCATCAGGAAAACAAACTTCCTGGTTTGGAAATGAGCTTACTGCATTTTTTTGCAGTAACCAAAGAGATGGTGGTAGGCGGTGCTACCTCTGGTATCCTGTACAACTTATTTCCCAAAGTAACAATAACAACACGGGGCCTTGACTCATACACAACATGTCGCTTCCACAAGTATGGTTGTCCTAATAAAACATCACAAACTTCAAGGGGAGCAATGTCACACAATACCTCATCCGTGAAGGGCTTGATGTTGTATGGAAGGCGACACTGTTGGCTCACGCGAAGATCCCGTCCTTGGTGCAACCACCCAAGGGTGTATGGTTGTGGATGTGCTGTGGTCGGTAAGCCCAGCCGTTTCACGACCTCTGCCGAAATGAGGTTCTTTTGGCTCCCGCTGTCAATAATGAATTGTAGCGGGGAGCCCTTTACCCACATCTGGGAATGGAAGAGACGCTCCTCCTCCTTTGGATCTTCAGGTTCCTCCTTCTGGATCTTCGTGGTGGCAACAGTAGCGTTGGGCTCCGCATCAATAATCTGCTTCCCTTTGTCATTCCCCTTATCGAGTTCTGACTCAGAGTCAGAACATGCATCTGATTCTGAAACCTTTAGCTCGGCCACCAGTGACTTCTTGGCTCGACACTCACTTGTGTTGTGAGTGGAGCTCTTATGGAACTCACACCACTTTCCGGTGTCCTTTTTCGGCTTCACGGCGCTGTTCTTTGCTTGCAGCTTTGGTGGGTTGTCTTGGGCCGCCCCGCCTTAGCTTTGTCCTTTGTTCTGCGGTTTGGGGGCACTTTTCCCTTGTTTCGGATTCGCAGACCCAAATTCTCGCTTCTTCTGTTTAAACTTTTGCTCGACCTTGACGACGTATCGATATGCTGTGCCGAGCGAGGAGATGTTCAGGAATTCTATTTCTTCTTGGATGTACTTGTGCAGGCAGCCACGATATTTTAGTACCAAATGCTGCTTTGTATCCTTTATACCCAACTTTGTGCGAAGGGTATGGAAAATATTGGTAAACTCTGGTACGTCTTGGTCCCTTCCCTGCCGTAGCGTGGTCCACTTTATGTATTGATCCTCATAGCTTCCGACAGGGTAGTACTGCTCCTTGATGGCATCTCGGAATGAATCCCAAATCGGTGTGACTGAAAATAGTGAGCCTGTACTTTCATCCTTCTGCTCGCAGTAGGTTTCCCACCAGTCCTTGACGTGGGGGGCTGCTTTGAGAAGAGCGAAAATAATCTTTTCCCAACTGGAAAAATCATGAACAGAAAAATAAACCTCTAGCAGATTTAACCATTTATCGACGGCATCTGTGTCTATCTTACCCTCGAATATGGGGATTTCAAAATTAACTTGTACCTTAAATGGTGTGGCGTTTCCAGAGTAGCTGTTGGAAGCCGATGCGTCGCCCCTGGGTAGCCGCTGAAGGATTTGGGCAAAGTTGTCCATCATCGCGTTCCTTTGTCGCTCGAGGGCTTCTTTGAGCAAGATTTTGATAGGATCTCCTGCCCCCTCGTCTTTCTTTTCATTCGCCATGGGAGGCCGTCGGGATTTGCGAGGCTTGTATTGCAAAGGTTCGACCAGTTCAAGCCCTAACTCCTTATATCCCGACCTCGTTGGGGACATGCAAAGAAAAATAGAGAAGAAAAGCAGACCGCTCTGATACCACTGATCTAGATTTAAACAGGAACGCAATAAAATACAGAGATAACCATAAAGACAGATATGCAGCGGAAATAATACCTCAATTCATTACTGTAAAATACTGAAATATGCTTACAAACAGAAATGGAAATAAACCAGCTAGGGCGATGGTAGCTTATCTCTGAGAAGAGATGTGGTGGCTACATGCCTCTGAACTGTCTTACAATGAGGCTCGAAGGCCTATTTATTGTTGAGAAACAATGGAAAACCCTTCACATTCCAAAACCTAACCCTAGAAGATGAAACGCCAAATTGTGGGCCCCGTTTTTGGGTAAGTTGGTACATCAACTTCCCGGGGTCGCGAATTGGTCATACTATCTCCGTTTGACGTGCATGATAGCCCGTTGGAAATATATCTCCAAGGACTACGATGGAAAAGACGATTTTTAGACAGAAAAATCGCTGGTGGTAGATTTCCCAAAAAAACGTCGTTTAGGGCCTCAAAACGGCTCCGGAAGTTTAGGACCCGAAAAACTGCTAAAAATAGTAAACTGTGCTATAATTAAGGAAACTGAAAAAATTGTAAGAAGCACTAGAGGGGATCCAAGTGGAATTAGTGGGTGGCCACCAATATCCACCTGGATCAGCGGATCGGCCTGCATATTCTACTGGTTTTACCAGTGCTATATCAACATGCCACATTATTTACACTCAGTACCATATACACATGATAAAAATATGAAATGCACCATAAAAATAGCAACTTAACACTTACCATCTGGTCCCCATGCTCGTCCGGGTGGAAGTGGTAGGTCAGGATCACCTTGATAGTTCATCCTGCTATAAGGATAATCATCTATGTACAGGGGCATCTAATCCCAGTGTGTGAAAAAATTGGGTCGGAACACACGCCTGACCCCCCCTCCTCCCCCTCTCCGCAGTAGCTACCCCTAACGGTGCATCCTGGGCTCTTGTGAGACCCCATCCCATATTTGTACATGAGGGTGGATGGTGGGTATATTCTCAAAGAAGAAAGCACATAACACTGTACCAAATGCACAATCATGGTTCACCTATCTCTTACATAGACTCAACTGTCGTTTCACCGACAACAACATCATTTGGGCCCACCCATAGTAGGTCCCTACTAATACACTCTCAACAAGCATCATCTGCCCACCAGTGATGTGGTGGAACACTTGGCTTCCCAGGACTCATAACACTGCTACGGCGACAACTAGTGTCTCTAGCCTATCTAGATCACTGATCGGGATGGTCGTGCCCTTCACACGAACACCCTATGGACAATGGCGCTCCACAAACTTTGTAATGTTCCTCCCACGAGGCAACACCAGATGTATATCCCCCACCACCCCTAGGGGAGGGAGTCCAGTCAAAAAGTAAATATCCTATAATGTGAACTCGATCCTGTGCCCCTGCACCACAAATACCTCCTAGTCTGGATCCCAATAGCTCACGATCCTTGATAACAAGGGCTCACATGCCCTCATCAATGGGTTCTCTACCAACTTGAGAACCCCGTAGCAAATTAACGCCCCTTGAATCCCCTGATCCTTTTGAATCTCAGATTGAAGGGTATCCGGATCTCGCTGGCACCAGTTTATTTTCAACTCTCACATAGCTACAAAACACTAGATGTCTTGTCCATTCAAAGAAGAAAACATTGATTTATCAACCTACAGCCCTTGCTAGTCCAACATACCACCCTCCTTAACTCCAAATTGTAGTTTTTTTCCCAGAAATTGTGAGCTCGCAGGTTTTTCCCTCTTTCCTGCAATCCAGATCAAATTTCTGGGCCCAAAAAGTATGATCCGTTCGAAAAGAGGAGCATGAGTCTTCCAAGGAGCTGTGGGGCACCAAACTCACGAAATAAACCATTGAAACTGAAGAGATGAGTAAGGCCACCTACCTAAAAGTCATTGATCCTGATTCAAATGGTCGGTTTGTTCGCTACGATCTCCATAATATTTAGGCCTTTTCCTCCTCTCCAAATTCACCACAACTCACTTAGAAAATGAATTCAAATTGGAGGGAAAATGTACCTTTATAGAAAACCCCACAATTTTTCTGTTGCCCATTGTGACCAAACCGTAGCTCAATTTGATGAACCACCAACACCATTGGAAATCTCTCATCGAGTACTATAATGGCTCTTTCTTAGTTTTTGATTATTTGACACTTCACCAAGAAGCCATTTTTCCAAGGAGGGTCACTTTGTCGCCTCTTAAAATCGAATTTCTTCATATGCAATGCTTGTACCTTGGATACCACTTCCCCTTAATACTAGTCATATAACGTGTCAATTTTCATGATAAGTAACCATAATTTTCTGATGCCTTCATGGTCCCCACCGACCCTATTTTGTGTGGGAGCATCATCAAGTCACTTTTGTTCAGAGCATCTGCGATGAGTCACCTTTACATCCATGCAATCTGTTTCACGTCCCATTGTATCGTGTCATAGTATTCCATCCATATTTTCACACCATTCATCCCGTGTTGCCCATTTTGGCCTTCACTGATATTATCCACCATCCCCTTTGGAGTTGAGTTAGTCGCTGCCAGGTCAACCATGCACTTTATTCTCTGACAAGGGAAGTCATCTGTTTGTCCCTCAGTCACATTCTCTCCATTTTCCCTGGTGTCATTCCATCAGTCACATTACTATTTTCCCTTGTGCCTTAGTTGAGGATCCTCATTGCCTCACCTATGGCGGGCCCTATTATGTCAACATCAACACATCTATTCCAGAAGAATGACCTAGAGGGCAGTGTATCTTGGTTCTAGCTTCCACTCTTGTTCGGTGCCTCGGATCAAGCAACGAGAATCATCATTGACCTTTGAATGATGTACCTATTGATGAGCCTCATTAGTAGTTCTGATTACAAACCAATTATAATAATAATACAATCTTTATAGGATTCCCTAGAAACATACAAAATTAAAAATAATTAACAATTAGTGTTATCACCAAAATATGATCATTTAGCCATAATTTACTAGATGGATCTAAGTACACCATGTAGGGCCAATTTACCATAGTAAAATTGCTTTCACTGTAAGAAATTACTTAATAAACCACATTTGTTAAGTCATTTCTGATTAAACCCATGAAGAATAATTAAATAAATCACTATTTATTTAATTATCTTCTAGGAATAATTAATTAAACCATTGTTTAACTAATATTCCTTGTCATATTTGACTTAGTTATGAGAAATAAATAGATAAATTAATTAATGATCTTATTTTTCTCTAGGAATAATTAATTAATCACTAATTAGTTATTATTCCTTGTCAAGTTTGACTAAATCCCCTAGGAATACTTAAATAAATCATTATTTGTCTATTATTCCTTAGCTATATTTCTTGAGATGATAAATATATCATTTATTTATTTATTATTTCTTAATAAAAGTATTTAACCAATTTAAATACCTTTTCCCTCTAAATAAATATAATAAAATATTCCAAATGGTTAATTCTAGAATTTGGTTAATAATATTTTATTATTTCCCATTTTTCGAGGATAACCTAATATTTTGCTATATATTGGAGGGTTTTACATTCATTCTTTACTTTTGATTATTTTCATTGTTACACTCACTATTGTAGCTTTGATTATTATTGTTATCTCACACCATCTTCTTTTTCATTTGAGTTCTCATTGAACTCCAACATTTTGTTAGCTGGGTTTTTACACATTATAGAGGAGAGAGACTCTACAAGGCTGAAGACATCGAGGATAGCCAAGAACCCATCCCATATAGGGGGACTAATAACATTATTTGTTCCCTTCCTAGGTGTTGTTTAATAAAATATTTTTTTTTTATATATTTGGTTTCCATTGGATTATTGGAGTTATTTGCACTTATTTTACTATTCCATTTTGCTATTTAACTATTTATGCGGCATTGATCAGGGCTTTGGCAGGTTTTGTTTCTATCATTTGCTGCATATCTACACTATTTAACATTTTATTGTTAGGGATGTTTATCATCCACAACCTAACATAGTTTCTTTTCGTATGCTTTCGAGAAGAATACTACATAACAATTAGGGAACAAACTCCCTTAATAAATGAAATACCTCAAGGTATAGTCAAAAGTATTTGACTTGGAGTTTGGAGGCTCCTGCATCATACTCCCAAGGTGAAAAATATTCATGGTCTCCTAACAATGTGCTTCCATAGATTGATTGAAATCTAATGGATTGCAAAATTTATGTTGTAACTTATTTGTTGCCTTCTTGTAATATTCTCTTTCTCTGTTATCTTGTTGCATTGTTTGTTTCACATTTTCCTTTCCAAGATCCCATTTCTTGCTCTGTTACCTACTCATAATCCTACCAATGCAATCACTCTCAGTCCACAATAGCTTGTGGCTGAACGTTGTTCCCTCTTTATGGAAATTCTCTTTGCTTACCTCTTCCATTAGTCCCCATATTTCATCAATTCCTCCTAGCTTGGTGCTTGGTTAGTAGACATTACTGACATAAGGTTTTTGTTGCATATTTTAATAAATTTTTTGCATGACCACTTTCATTTCTAAATCTTCATACTTCTACCCATTCTCAACAAAATATTGCATCCAATGCTTCATATTCTTAAATTGCAAATCTAATGTACATGTCTGCTCCAACAAACTCATATTTTGAATATCTCTAAAATGATATATTTTCCACAAACACTTTATACCTTTATACAAGGTTTCCTCCATAACTTTGGTCCATTCACATTTAGTATGATCATCCTTTACTATCATTTTTATTTAGCAAGTTCCATTGTTACTTCTTTGTAGTCTTGTGGCCTTCCACGATTTCTTGTACTTCATCAACTGAATTATCTCCAAGCCAGCTGATTGTTCCCTACATATCTTCATCATCTTTGTAGTTTCCACTACTTGTACTCTTTAAATTTTCATATCTTCCCTTTTTATAATTAGATGAAACAATGTTGTCTCCCTTACTGATATGATAGAATGATGAGTTTGTCTATCCTTATTTTCCTCATTACATGCAGACACAAATCACTCATTAGTTTTAAAAACATGAGACTTTAGAGTCTTTGTAGATTCTTCTTACATTCTTTCCTCATGCAACACTAGAATCTTCAACCCATTCATGAAATATTCATCTAATTGTTTCACTGTAACAACTTCTTTCCCAATTTCACCATCTTTAAGGTTTGTATGCACATACTCAATTAAAAATTTATCAACCTTATACACTTCTTCATAGAATACAAATTCCTTTATTTCAGGCATCTCATCTAGAAATAAAAACCTTTCAACCTAATGATTTTCTTCCATCGTTGCATTTGTTGATTGCATATAGTCTCCACCTCGATTGCCATTACAATAAAATTTCGTCTTCCTTCCTCCTCAAGAGAATTTAAATTTTATTCTTTTCACAACTTTATAACAATGTTTGGTAATTGTTCTTCATAATTCACAAGCATCACATTCAAATGTTGTTCTTCTTCCCCACATAGAACAAAATTAATGTGTATTCCATCACCCACAACAAATCCTGCATCTACACACCAATTATTAGACTTAAAATCAATAGGCCCTTTAATCTCAGTATATGGTCCTGCCATCCTATGTTGATCTTTCAAAGAATTTGTAAGACTTTGTTGTCGTTGCTACAACACCCTCCAAAATTCTGGCCTGCACCAAATTTCAGAGCCTACCTTGGTCTTTCATTTTTCCACCGCAAACATTGAACTCCATTTCATGTGTTTTCTTTAAGTGTTTTCGTCCCTTTTGCAAGAAAGGAAAAATGTCTTATTTTTTCATGTTAGCTGTCACATAATGTGTGGTAGCTTGCTTTGGTTGTTTCAATGGGTTATATTTATGTTAATGAGTTGATCTAACCATGTAAACATATGTTGCACTCATTCCCAAAGCTTTAAGGATTATCGCACAAGTGTCGTAATGGTCATTGCAAAGTGTATCTTTGGTGTCGCACTTGTCATAAGTCATCACAAAGTTGTCGTACTGAGGGAAGTGTGTGATTTATGCGTCACAAATGATCTATGTTTTTGTGTCGTCAAGTGTTTAAGTGTGGTCATAGTCAAGTCATGTCATTGATTACATGTTAGGTCCCTATACTACTAGCGTAACCCCTTATTGTTATTAGTACAACCCCCTTATTATATTGTTATGCCCATGTAGTCCCCATATTGTTATTATTGTGCCCCATAGAAGCCCACTATTACTTTTATTGTGCCCTTACATTATTATTGTTATGTCGGCTCTGATTATATTATGACCCCTTAGGCTCCTATATATAGAATGGAGGTCTTGTCATTAGTATCATCTAAGAATTATTCATTTGTATAATGTAAAGGAGGTTGCCCCCTCGAAAAGGATTATTTCCAAGGTGTTCATCTATCTTTTCTATCTTTTTGTGAGCTGGTTTCATAACATTTGGTATCAGAGCTTTGGATTCTAGGGTTTCGCTGCTCCAAAATAGGTCAGCGTGGCATTTTCTCTATGACGTCTTTTCTGTGATGTTTCAGAATCTACAAAAAAAACCCATTTGAGAAGAAATCGTGCTAAATCTTGCATCTGAATTTTAGATCTTCTCTTGCTATATTTTCAGGTATATGATCTGCAGAAGTTAGGGTTTTTTTCAAGCTCCAAAATTTCATCTAAAACAGGTCATCGTGGACGTTTCATTATACCTTGTTCTCTATGAAGTTTCAAAAGATAAGAAAAAAACCCATTTGAGAAGAAAGCGGTTTGAACCTCGGGTCTGAATTTTAGATCTTGGATCGCTACATTTTCGAATATATGATCTGTGGAAGTTAGGGTTTTTGCAAACTCTCGAATTACATCTTAAATAGGTGACCTTGGGAGAATTTTCATAACTTTCTCTCTGAGCATCAGATTGAAATTTTGTAGGAAATTTCAGAAAGGGCACAAACTGTAGTTTTTCGTTGTATTAGTTTCAAGTCCTAAGGTTGAAACTGTGACACGTGGCACTTCGTACAAGTTCGCTCTACTGAACTAGTCTATAATCAGGTCATCGTGGGAGATTTGACATAACTCTTCCTTGCAGAATCCAATATTGATAAGACTTGCGGGGTTAGAAATATCACTCAGAGGGATACTGCAGTACGTAATTCCAGAACTTGGAGATATGAAATTATAGATTTATAGTCGTTTCAAGATCGAGCTCCAAAAATCAAGAAAAAGCGAGATGAGGAAGTTTGATGGCAAGGATTCGGTAAATTGGATACTACATATGGAGAAATATTTTGATCTACATGGTGTACCACTGTTACAAAAGGTACGTAATGCATCTAATTATTTAGAATTAAATAAATTTTTATGGTATAAAGGGCTTTGTTCTCGTAAACCACTTGTCAAGTGGTCAATTTTCATGGAGGGAATGATAGCACATTATGAGGATACAAAGAGAAACACCTTCTTTAGCCAATTGATAATTCTCAAACAAAAGGGTTCAATGGTAGAGCACATTGAGGACTTCCAAAAATTGAATATAAGGGAAAGTGATATTCCAGAGAAGCAGAGGATTGATGTCTCCATAGGGACTTTAAAGGATAACATTCAACATGAGGTTCGTCTTTGGGAACCTAATTCATTAGAGAAGGCATTCAGGTTGGAAAGAAAAGTTATGGCAACAAGGAAGTCTACCCCTCACAACTATAAAGATGGAAGTGTTGTTTCTCCTAGCCTTCCACAACCTACAAGGTTTACATGACAACAATTGAAAGACAAAAGAGAAAAAGGGCTTTGTTACATTTGTGATAACAAATACACTAAAGGTCATAAGTGTGTTGAGAAGAAATTATTTTACATAGATTGTGAAGAGGAGGAAGAAAAGGATCAAGAAACATCAAAATAAGAGGATATACACCAGGAACCCACCCCAGAGAAAGAAGAAATAAATCCGACCATATCTTGTAAAGCATTGGAAATAATTACCACTCCTCAAACTCTCAAGATAGAAGGACATATCAAGAAGAAAAAGGTTCAAGAAGTGAAAGATCAGATCGAGAAAGAAGAAATGAATCCGACCATATCTTGTAATGCATTAGCCGGAATTACCACTCTTCAAACTATCAATATAGAAGGACATATCAAGAAGAAAAATGTTCAAGAAGTGAAAGATCACATCAAGCATCAAGAAATGAATCCGACCATATCTTGCTTTTCATTGGAATAAATTACCACTCCTCAAACTATCAAGATAGAAGGACATATCAAGAAGAAAAGGTAATAGTGTTGATTGATTCGGGTAGTACCCATAATTTTATTCATTGTAAGATAGCCAAGGAATTGAATTTCTTCCTATATCAAGCACCAGAGTGTCAAGTGATGGTTGCAAGTGGACGAACCATAAATTGCTATGGAAAGTGCCATAACGTCAAGCTATCCATGGGAGAATATGTATTGAATAGCCCAATGCTTTCCATTCCAATGGGCGGTGTTGATATTTTAATAGGAGTCCAATGGATACAATCTTTCGGTACAATAGCTTTTAATTTTCAAGAACTTTTCTTGAAATTTTTTGGGAAGGAAAGGAAGTTGAATTGTGGGGTATCGAAGGAAAACCTAGAAAGATAATCATCTCTAACAGCATGACAAAGCTTGTAAATAAAGAACAATGGGGTGTAATTGCACAATTATGTTCACTAGAGGATCCCACATGGAAATCATGTATTTCTCCAGATCTCGAAAACGTTTTGGACAATCATTCCAAGGTATTTGAGACTCCTAAAAGCCTCCCACCTATTCTTGATCATGATCATGCTATTCATTTGATTAAACATTAGGCCTTACATATATCCATATTCCCAAAGGAATGGGAACTCATTCAAATGTTGCAGAAGGTACCAGTTCAAACAGTATTGTGAGAACTTGACAAGGAAAGAAAAATCATATTGGAACCTGAAGCAGTCACAGAACCGAGAAATTGAAAGCTACAAAATAGATCAATTTCAGAGCATCTCAACAAGTGGAAGAACTTACCCATCGAATATTCCACATGGGAGGATAAGAATTTATATAGAAGCATCAAGAACTACTCAAGTGTTGAGAACAACACTTTTTGAAGGAGAGGTGCATGTTAGGTCCCTATACTACTAGCGTAACCCCTTATTGTTATTAGTACAACACCCTTGTTATATTGTTGTGCCCATGTAGTCCCCATATTGTTATTATTGTGCCCCATAGAAGCCCACTACTATTATTATTGTGCCCTTACATTATTATTGTTATGTCGGCTCTGATTATATTATGACCCCTTAGAGTCCTATATATAGAATGGAGGTCTTGTCATTAGTATCATCTAAGAATTATTCATTTGTGTAATGTAAACGAGGTTGCCCCCTCGAAGAGGCTTATTTCTAAGGCGTTCATCTATATTTTCTATCTTTTTGTGAGCTGGTCTCATAACATTACATAAGTTCATTGACCCCACACTTAGCCAATTTTTAGAAATTTCCCAGCAACTTAGCCTCATCCAGCCTTCCCCAACTACGCATTCTGTAGTTCCAACCCTCAAGCTACAACCTTGTTCCTTGCCACTACGCAATGTGCAATTCCTACCTCTCAGGACTGCACAGTTCTAGTGCTTAAACCCAGACCTTGGCCCCCAGAATTGCACAATCCAACCCTCCAGCTTGGCTTTAATTGTGCATTGTGAAGTATTTGAGCTCTTGAGCTGCGCAATTGCGTAGTCACCCAACCTCCTTTTCCTTGCGGAACTGCATAATGGGATAAACCTGTGCCCATTCCCTCATCCTGTCTTACTGATCTCCCAGACTGTGCAAATTCCAACCTAGACTACACATTGCACAATCTCAAGGCTCAAGCTTCACCCGTGAGCTCCTAAGCTATGTAATTGCATAGTCACTGAGCTTCTCTCCTAGCTTGCAATCTGGTTCCGGCTTAGTCATGGATCAACATGTGCCATCTTCGACTAGGCGTTTTATCAGAATGGTGTCGGATTGTCATGAGTGAATTGCAGATGCAGGGACTCTATCATACCATGACAAGATGATGGAGAAGGAGATGGAGAAGGGAAACATGTTGAAAGAAACTTGTGTAGTTGATTATGCAAGCTGATCAATCAAGAGAAGACAAAAGGGACACTAGTTTGCTGCCACATCTCAAGTATCATTAAAGACTTCTTACCTCTAAGCCATAAGGAGGTGGATAGAAGAGCATTCTCAAGAAGACATGTAACAAGCAACAACAAAAGTGGCTTTACATTTCCATGTCATGAGTTGTCATATGCCACATAATCATTGTGGGTTATGTAATTATCTATTCAAAATGTACTGTAAAGTGGAAGTCCAAGGGACACATTCAGAATATGGAGAGCCATGTAAAGTTGAAAAGTCATGGGAAGTCAAAGAGTCATGAGGGTAGTCAAAGAGTCACAAAGAAGGTGAAGCATTGCCTCATTGGTTATATATACACCCTCATTGTATGAGAAAATGAATTTTCACCTTGGCTCCTCCTGCAAGACATTAAACAGACAAACTAGTTCTTTTGGGGAGGAAGGAGTGGCTCCAATGCTCCACTATTGGATCTAGTGGTGTTTATTATATACATGTGTCTTAGAACTTTTACTTAATAAAAACAAACTCATGGCCAACACATTCTTCATGCATGGATTATGAATATTTGTAAGTCTTTTCCATGGATGTTTGTATTACATGCTTGTTTTCATATGTGCTAAAGTAGTTGAAATATTTTGTTTATTTTATTAATTATCATATTGAGAATGTGTTGTAATGGTTGCTATTATTGTCACACCCTTATGGACTATTCCACTAGGTATTAGACAAATCTCTCTTGTTGATTGTTTGTATTGATTGTTGCATATTTTTGGACTATTTTGCTGGATGTCAGACAGATCATTCTTGGTTATATGTGTCTATACTAGGGTGGTACTATTACCTCTCTCTTAGAAGATCACTTTCTTTTCTCCCTCTGCAGTAGAATAGCCTTGACATACTTGCAGCCAAGCACTCGCTAAGCACACTCACTTTCTTTTTGAAGGCACATTTGCATTCCTCTCTCTTGCTGACAGTTAGAGCCAAGGAAAATCTTTAAGAAACTGACAACCAGGCCATATTCTGGATGGGGCTCCTATCCCAAATGGTGTGAGGTATAATTGGGACCACATAACAGGGATACCCCTTGAATGTTGGTAGGTCTAGCACAGTCAACAGACTCTCAAAATGTTTCTTCTCAACATATTCATTGTTATCGTCCTCTCCAAGGATTGATCCTTGCTCTAGTTCATAGTAGTGAACTTCCACCTCGTATTATGTTGCTCTGAGTTATTCCATCAACCTGGTAATTAAACTTTTCCTTAACTTAATTTGAAATGAAGGCCATCTTACCTTCTTATCCATGTTCTCGTAGCAACTGCTTTATGTTACTAAGTTATGCTCTTATCTCAACCAATTCCTTCTCAAAATCCTCATAACTTATCTACCTCGTGTCAACTGTTTTAACATTCTCTTCCACCTGATTGTGACTTCTCTCTAAACCCTTAATACGACTATCATTATTCATTCTCACTTACTTCTTCTATGAAATCTCCTTGTCCACTTATGAGCTACAACAATCCTTGTCTATCTCTGGAACAAATCTGTCACTTGTCACCAATACCAAGTCTTCCTCTTAGTATCCTCTCTTATTTTGGTTCTCTTCAGTAGAAAATTTTCTCGAGCATCTCTGCTCCTCAACTTTCCAAGTTTTTGGCTTTCGTATCCTTAACTTCTCACTTTTTCACTTCCTCCTTTGAGAATTCATGTTGTCCTTGTTGGCTTAGGGGGCCCTGGCCCAGGTTCAAAAGTGATTTAGCCAAGCAAATCCCGGTACTATTGGCCCTTTCGTCAATAGTCCGTGGAGGCGGACTGAGGTCTCACAGGAAGTTATGGGAGGGTGCTAGAACCAGGTTTCCACACGCTGGGGATGTCTGATATGAGGTGATTGGTCAGTGGTCCAAACTTCACACTTACTGCGCTACCCGCACCAGCAGGCACCCCATGCCCTGCAATATTGTCTTCGCGTAGTTCTAGCCGCAGTGCGATCCGTTTTATTTACCCAAGTCTTCCTTTATTAGGCTTTGTTAGCTGATTACTTAGATTATTTTCATATATGAGCATTCATACAAGTATTTACCAATTGTGCATAGTAAATAAACAGAGTACAAGTAATGCATAACATCAAAATACAGATTCAAGAATAGATGCATAGAGTAAACTTCTCTTTATTAACTTTCAATCCCAAGTACAGACCTAACTCCGCCCTGCACACTTAGCTACAGGGGTCTGCGCACTCAATTGTAGACTCTACTAGGCCTCTGCGCACTCATCTGCAGAGCCTCTTCCTACTACTATGACCTAGTACACTTCAGATTCCACTCTAACCTTGAACCATGCCTTTGCTATTCTATCTATCCTTCCTTAGCTATCTTTACACTTAGAGCCTCGCTCTATTTATACAATCAAATGGTCTGTAGACCATGGGTAGGCCAACACAACTTTACATTAAATTACATTATTTTAGGGCGGACAACCCTATGACTCATCCTAGACTTTGCGCTCCGCGCTCGCAATTCACGGAGTCTTACAATACCATTGACCAAATCTTGGGCTTTGAGCCCCAAAAACATGCTGTAGGGGATCCCATGCCCAATAGGCCCCCAACACAATCATAGTGACTCGTCCCGAGTCACTTTGTTGGTGCGGCGATCTTGGCGCAGAGCCCCTCCAAATGTGCTTGTGCTGCGTGAAGGTCCGCAACACATTGTTCTGCCGTATGCTGGATCTACTCTACTCTTTCAGCCGAATGCTCACTGTCAGGGGCAAATCCCTGACTTAAGGCATGCATCACCTTCATATTTGCGAGCTTTCCTTCGATAGTGGTAGTGATGAGGAAGGCCTCATCAATCCAAGGCTGGATGCATGCTTTAAGTACTGCCTCTTTCTATCGTGTGGCATCCACCTGTTCCTTCAATGCCTTCGCCTGCTGTAGCTTCACTAGCTGTTGGGTCAGGACAACTGTCTGCACCATTTCGCGCACATTGTCATACTGCACTTGAAGCTCCCGTGCCTCTATTTCCAGGCATTGTATGGTGGGGTCCTCCTGTAAGGAAGTGAGGACTGTGAAGTACTCTTCCAACATAGTAGTACAGTTTTGCACTACCTGTCCTATTTCCTCCAGCCCTTTTTGGATAGCGCCAGTGCACTGTTCCCTAACTTCCAGGGGCGTGGATGACTGTGCCTTTAATCGTAGTTCGGAAATATGAAGGTTGAGGTCCAGCTATATCCTCGTTGCTTCCTCCTTTGCCTTGCAGAATCCATTAGCCAATTTGTGAATTTGCCCTCCTATTGGTAGATCTACCACGATTTCTAGCTCTGGAACACGGCGACATGCTTCCTCTACCATTTTCTCCAGCTGTTGATTCTGCGCTAGCACTTCATCGCGTTGTAGACTAAGCCGCTTGATGGTCATTCTATATTCGCTGAGCATATGTATTGCGCGACCTTCCCTAGCATGGAGTTCTACTGTTGCTCTGTCCTGTAACTGGTATAATGTATATCACAGGAGGGCATCCAAGTTTAGGCCAAGTCCCTTGATCCAGCCCACCGCGGCTTTATCCTCCCCTATGCACGGGCACAACCCTTGTGACATGCCGATCCTGCGCACAACCTCCTTGTCGCGCAGCTCCCTCAAAAACTCTTTTATAGTCCCACGCTCTCTTTCAACTGCTTGGAGCGCTGAGACTAAGCTCCCTACAACTATTCAGGTGGTCGCACCACCTGTGCGAGACTTCAACTCACCTTCTAGCCTAGTTCGTGGGTATTCCTTAATTACCCTCGTGACAGTCAATGCTGCGCGTTCTTCCTTATGCGGTGTGCTACCCTAGTTACTTTGTTTTGTAAGGTGCGGTCGCAGCCATGGTAGCAGAGTCACAAATTCTCAGTGACAATCTTCTAATGCAGTAGAATGGCTGTCCATATCTTGTCTTGTCATTCTTAGTTTATCAACAAGACATGCTTGCGCGATTTCATTTTCCAGTGTTTTGATTTCCACATCCATTAACATGCTTTTCTTCCTTAGTTGTACCCGATCTTCTTTGAGTTCGCGGAGGTTAAGGTTCCCTCGCTGAATGGCTTCCTGAATCTGCATATGTTCGCCCTCGCGTAGCTACATGATTCCTTCATCTTGGTCCTCGCGTATTGTCCCAACTGTGGGAGCTATTGCATGAGGATTCCTTTCCTCCAGGATTATGGTCTTGGCTCTGCTCCTCTGCTTTGGAATCATCTCCACGCTTAGGTTTTTGTACATGGCCCTATAGACCCATTGAATCGTTGGGATGCGTAGGTCTCAATCAGTTCGTCTCACCTACTGAACCCTGTTCAGGACTCTGCATACCTTATTGAATGCTTCCACGTGGAATGTTTTTGGTGCACGTCGCCTTTCCTACTGCTGCGTCCTGTTCTGATTTTCGATTCTGAGTTTGGGGTGTGCTTGTGTGGGCTGTACATCACATGTCTGTACCCATCGAGACAGATGGGCGCGCAGGTTGCTCCGTTCTTGCTGACCGATTCTTGTTCGAAGTTGGGGGCTTCCAAACTGTAGGTGCATCATCCTTCTACATCCGCGCCAGTCTTCAAAGTTTCCTTCCATCATGCGGGTGTTGCGCGCAGTGCCCACTTCAACGCATCGAACCGCTGCTGTTCCGGTATTGCACTTCCAAAGTTTCTCAGGAATTCATCCACCGTTGTAAATCCATCATATGTCGGCAGCTCTCTTGCCTCTATTGTCACGCAACACAATGATCTAACCATCATGTTACAATTCAGTGTTGTCACTTCGTGCAACCAACTTTGCCATTGCTCTGCTTCTTCGTCTGAATCCGAAGTGCAGGAGATTTTGCACTCCCACGAGATCCTTCCATCTGCAGTCAGATTCACCCAATCCTGGTCTCATGCAGTTATCTTGTAAATATAATCAAGATCATCGTCGCTATCATTGTCGTGCACTGGTTCAGTGTAGCACGTTCCTTCAGTTGGGTTTAGTGGGACTACTACGCGTAGTGACTTTTTCTCGAAGATCATTTTATGCTTCTTCACGTTGATGACTCCATTCATATCGGTGGCCCAGTCTATTCCTAATAGCGCAGGATAGGGATTTCTGTCATCGACAATCTCTATTATTTCAAAATCTACCTGTGCGCTCACACCTGCAATATCAACTATTACCCCTTGCAACCTCCCCATGGGCAAAATCTTCTGTTGGTTCACCATTCATAATAGAATATGGGACCATTGTAACGTGGGCCTGCCCATGCGTTCCCATGTTTGCTTTGGTAATACATTCGTGTCCGAACCCAGATCTAGGATTACCTGATCCATTTCATACTCACCAATTTGTGCAGTCAATCTCATTTCCCTTCCAGTGCGTAGTGCATGCTTCCCCAATTTTCAGACTACGTGTGGTTCTCTTGACCCCGCGGACCCGGTGATTAGTTCCTGTTGTCCTTTAAATCACAGCACTTTCATGCATGTCTCTAGAAAGGTAGTGAGCATTGAAGGATCCATTCATGGCTCTGGTTGATCCTTACTACCTAAAGTGGAGGCCTTCGCAAAGCTCTTCTTAGCTTCCATGAATGTCTCCTTTGCACGTTCTAAGTCAAACTCAGGTTCCTTTGCAGGAGCCTTGTGAACCCACATACTTTCCTCTAGCTACTTCCCCGTAACCTCTCCCGTGGCTGTACCGCTTCTAAGCATCATGTTTACATTTGGGTCCTTTTCGCGTGGTTCAGACCTCATCATTTGTATATTCTGAGTTGGGGGAGGCTGGAATACCCGTTTTTCGCACATCCTCGTGATCAACGTAGGACAGTCTATTGTTTCATGATCAAACTGAGCACAATACGTACAGGATATCCTCGTCCGGTTGGTACAATCACGGGCATAATGCATTGGTCCTCTGTAATTGTAACAAAATAATTGTCCACGGCCCCTTCCTGGTCCCATTCCACCTTGTCCTTGACCTTGTCCCTGAAATCTAGCGCACCATCCCCTCATCTGGGTCGAGGGCTCGCGTTTAATTCTGCATCCTATAGGCAGGGGTTCAATCCATCATTAGCTCATAACTATGGCAAGTGCGCTCATCGTGGCCTACCTACCTGCAGAACTTACAAAACAATTGCTGGGGTGTCTGTGTATACTTCTGCAAAAAATGACAATTATCCATCGTGTGTTTCCCTCCTATCTAACAGACCACATGCCATAAAGTGAGTGCCGCGCTCGGCCTTGCTTGTGCCTTCGGTCTCAATGACATTGGCCCTCCTCCTGCTAAGTAGTTCACGAACACTGGGCAGTGATCCTTGTCATGGCCGTGGCCTTTGCATTTTATGCACCATACTTCCTCATGCGCCTCTGGCCGTGATGCCCTATCTTGCTTTAAACTTTGCATTTCCAAACACAGGTTCCGTAGTTGCGTGTGGATTTTTTGAACTCCCAACCCAGGGTCTTGTATCGGAGTCTCATGTAATATCATCACCATTTCCAATGCTTCGGCCTGGGCAGAAAGTTTCTGCTGTGACAGTGTCGTCCTCAAGTGCGGTGTCAGAGATGCTACAAACCATGCACGATGTTGTACATCTGTCAATGTCATATTGGCTTCGCGGATCGTACTCTTCAGTCGTTGATCTAGATCTCAGGGAGTCTTGCCCGGGAGCATCGCAATTTCTTTTAACCTGATGATTGACTGTGTTTCTGAATTTGGTCTACTAAATTCCTTGTTCAGCGCGTTCTAGATCTCTGCTGTCCCTGCATTTGGGTGGTCGTTAGAGTGCTTGATATGCCATGTTAATGCGCGATCCTGTAGCACGCTCACTAATGTATCTTTCTTAATATTATCATTTGTGACACGTTGTGCTTCCCATACTGCTCTTACCACGAACCAGAATCAGTCCGGATCTTCATTCCCCACTCCTCTGAATACTGGTAGTTTGATTGCGCTCGCCATACTACATTGTGGAGGTGGTGGAGGTGGAGTGGGTGGAGATGGAGGTGAGGGAGGTGAAGCAGGTGGTGGTGTGGGTGGAGGTGGTAACACAAAATGCGCTGCCTTACCAAACTGACCGCGCTTCTCATAGAAACCTTAGCAAAATCTTCCCCGCTCTATCGCGCGAGTGAAATTAAGGGACTTTTTTTTCTAATTCTTCACTATTTTTGTAGATCTTTCCGCTCCGCGTAGTCCCAAACATTAATGTATTCGCATGACCCTTTTTTCACATAATAGCATCTTAATTTAAGTATACAAAGACTTAATATACTTACCTCGCGGTCCCTTGAGAAAGCGTCGCTCTACCTCACTGTAGCTCATGGTCGTGTCTACCACAAACTCAGTGATAAACCCCCCTATTATCCAGTCGAGCCAATGGTCCATAGCTCACGTGATATTATCTTCTGATGCTTCTAGTCTACGCACTAATTCTGGAGTCCACACTATTGGTTGGTCGAGCCTACACCTTCCCTGGCTATCGGCTAACCTTGCGATCCACTCATACAACTCAGATGGAAAGGATGCAAAGAAAATCTCGTGGATTTCTGTATACACGTAGTGCTCCAACCACTTTTCCTCAGATACTTGCGGAGTTCTGTTTTCCTGTGTCGCGAACTCATGAATCTTCTTGTCCAACCACTCTTCAATTTCCTTCTTTGTTGGGTTCTAGTGGCACGACATCAGACATCCCTTATGCAGATCTCGGTCCCAGCAACGGAACCATTTTTTGGCTTAGTGGGGCCTAACCCAGGTTCAGAAGTGATTTAGCCAAGAAAATCCCGGTACTACTGGCCCTTTCGGCAACAGTTAGCAGAGCACGGATTGAGGTCTCACCTAAAGTAGTATGGGACGGTGCTAGATCCAGGTTTTCACACCCTGGGGATGTATGATATGAGGTGATTGGTCCGCAGTTCAACCTTCGCACTTACTGCGCTACGCGCACTAGTGGGCACCTCGCGCCCTGCAATACTGTCTTTGTGCAGTTCTAGCCGCAGCACGACCAGTGTTATTTACCCAAGTCTTCCTTTGTTAATATCTGTTAGCTGATTACTTAGATTATTTTCATATATGAGCATTCATACAAGTATTTACAAATTGCGCACAGCAAATAAATAGAGTATAAGTAATGCATAACATCAAAATACTGATTCAAGAACAGATGCACATAGTAAACTTCTCTTTATTAACTTTCAATCTTAAGTATAGACCCGACTCCGCCCTGCGCACTCAATTGCAGGGGTCTACGCACTCAGCTGCGGACTCTACTAGGCCTCTATGCACTCAGCTGCAGAGCCCCTTTCTACTACTATGACCCAGTACACTTCAAATTTCACCCTAACCTTGAACCATGCCTTTGCTATTCTATCTATCCTTCCTTAGCTATCTTTACACTTAGAGCCTCACTCTATTTATACAATCCCATGGTCCACGAACCATGGGTAGGCCGACACAACAATACATTAAATTACAATATTTTAGGGCGGACAACCCTATGACTCATCCTAGACTTCATGCTCCGTAACTGCAATTCGCGAAATCTTACAATACCATTGGCCAAAACTTGGGCTTTGAGCCCCAAAAACATGTTGCGAGGGATCCCATGCCCAATAGGCCCCCAACATAATCATCGTGACTCGTCTCGAGTCACTCTGCTGGTGCAGCAATCTTGGTGTAGAGCCCCTCCAACTATGCCTGTGCTGCGCGAAGGTCCGTAGGGCACTGTTCTGCTGTCTGCTGGATCTGCTATACTCTTTTAGCCGAATGCTCGCTATTAGGGGAAAATCCCTGACTTAAGGCATGCATTATCTTCATATTTACAAGCTTTCCTTTGATAGCGGAAGTGATGAGGAAGGCCTCATCAATCCAAGGCTGGATGCGCGCTTTAAGTATTGCCTCTTTCTGTCGCGCGACATCCACATGTTCCTTCAATGCCTTCGCCTGCTGTAGCTTCACTAGCCATTGGGTTAGGACAACTATCTGCGCCATTTCGCGCACACTGTCTTACTGCACTTGAAGCTTCTGCGCCTCTGTTTCGAGGCGCTATATGGTGGGGTCCTCCTGTAAGGAAGTGAGGATCGCGAAGGACTCTTCCAACATAGTAGTACAGTTATGCACTGCCTGTCTTATTTCCTCCAGCCCTTTTTAGATAGTGCTAGGGTGTTGTTCCCTAACTTTCGGGGGTGTGGATGACTGCGCCTTTAATCGCAGTTCGACAATCTGAAGGTTGAGGTCTTGCTATATCCTCGTTGCTTTCTCCTTTGCCTCGCGGAATCCATTAGCCAATCTGTGAATTCACACTCCTACTGGTAGATCTTCCACGATTTCTAGCTCTGGAACATGGTGACATGCTTCCTCTACCGTTTGCTCCAGTTGTTGATTCTATGCTAACATTTCATCACGTTGTAGACTAAGCTACTCAATGTTGACTCTTTGTTTGCTGAGCATCTGTATTGCGCGACCTTCCCTAGTGCGGAGTTTTGCTGTCGCTCCGTCCTGTCGCTGGTATAATGTATCCCATGGGAGGGTAGCCAAGTTTAGGCCAAGTCCCTTGATCCGACCCACCATGGCTCTGTCCTCCCCTATGCATGAGGGAAAACCTTGTGACATGCCGATCTTACGTGCAACCTCCTTATTGTGCAGCTCCCTCATAGACTCTTTTATAGTCTTGCACTCTCTTTTAATTGCTTGGAGCGCTGATACTGTGCTCCGTACGGCTAGTTAGGTGGTCGCACCACCTGTGCGAGACTTCAATTCACCTTCCAGCCTAGTCCATGGGCATTCCTTAATTACCCTCGCGACAGTCAACGCCGCACATTCTTCCTTATGCGGTGCACTCCCCTGGTTACTTTGTTTGGTAAGGTGCGGTTGCAGCCATGGTAGCAGAGTCACAAATTCTCGGCGACAATCTTCTAATGCAGTAGTATGGTTGTCTGTATCTTGTCTTGTCATTCTTAGTTTATCGACGAGACATGCTTGCGCGATTTCGTTTTCCAGTGTTTCGATTAACATGCTTTTCTTCCTCAGTCGCACTCGATCTTCTTCGAGTTTGCGAAGTTTAAGGTTCCCTCACCGAATGGATTCCTGAATCTACATATGTTGGCCCTCGCGTGGCTGCATGATTCCTTCGTCCTGGTCCTCGCGTATTGTCACGACTATGGGAGCTATTGCATGAGGATTCCTTTCCTCTAGGATTATGGTCTCGGCTCTGCTCCTCGGATTCGAAATCATCTCCACGCTCATGTTTTTGTACATGGCCCTATAGGCCCATCGAATCGTTGGCACACACAGGTCCCAATCAGTTCGTCTCGCCTGGTGAACCTTGTTCAGGACTCTTCATACCTTATTGAATGCTTCCACGTGGAACGTTTGTGGTGCACGTCACCTTTCTTGCTGCTGCGTCCTATTCCGATTTTCGATTCTAAGTTTGGGTGTGCTTGTGTGGGTTGTACAACACATGTCTGTACTCATCGAGATAGGTGGGCACGTAGGTTGCTTCGTGCTTGATGATCGATTCTTGTTTGAAGTTGGGGGCTTCCAAACCGTAGGCATATCATCCTTCTACATCTGCACTAGTCTTAAAAGTTTCCTTGATGTGTACCCCACCATCGTGCAGGTGTTGCACGCAGTGCCCACTTCAACGCATCGAACTGCTTCTGTTTCGATACTGTGCTTTCAAATTTTCTCAAGAATTCATCCACCGCTGTCAATCCATCATATGTTGGCAGCTCTCTTGCCTTTGTTGTCATGCAACGCAGTGATCTAACCATCATGTTACAATTCAGTGTCGTCACTTCGTGCAACCGATTCTGCCATCGCTCTACTTCTTTGTCTGAATCTGAAGTGCAGGAGCTTTCACGCTCCCATGAGATCCTCCCATCTGCAGTCGGATTCACCCAATCATGTTCTCACGCAATTATCTTGTAAATACAATCAAGATCATCGTCGCTATCATTGTCGCACACTAGTTCAGTGTAGCGCGCTCCTTCAGCTGGGTCCAGTGGGACTACTACGCGTAGTGACTTTTTCTCGAAGATCATTTTGCGCTTCTTCAGGTTGATGACTCCGTTCATATCGGTGGCCTAGTCTATTCCTAACAGCGCGGGATAGGGATTGTTGTCATCGATAATCTCTATTACTTCAAAATCCGCCTGTGTGCTCGTGCCTTCAATATCAACTGTTACCCCTTGCAACCTCCCCATGGGAAAAATCTTCTGTTGGTTCGCCATTCGTAATTGAATAGGGGACCATTGTAACGCGGGCTTGCCCATGCATTCCCATGTTTGCTTCGGTAATACATTCGTGTCCGAACCCAGATCTAGGATTACCTGATCCATTTCATACTCACCAATCTGTGTAGTCAACCTCATTTCCCTTCCAGTGCGCAATGCATGCTTCCCCAATTTCTGGACTACGCGTGGTTCTCTTGACCCCGCGCACTTGGTGATCAGCTCCTGTAGTCCTTTAACTGCCTTGTTGTCGTGCAACAGTTTCATGCATGTCTCTAGAAAGGTAGTGAGCATTGAAGGATCCATTCTTGGCTCTGGTTGATCCTTACTACCTGAAGTGGAGGCCTTCGTGAAGCTCTTCTTAGCTTCCATGAATGTCTCCTTTGTGCGTTCTAAGTCAAACTCAGGTTCCTTTGTAGGAGCCTTGCGAACCCATGTACTTTCCTCTGGCTACTTCCCCGTATCCTCTCCCATGGCCATACCGCTTCTGAGCATCATGTTTACATTTGGGTCCTCTTTGTGTGGTTCAGACCTCATCATTTGTATATTTTGAGTCGGGGGATGCTAGAATACCTATTTTTCGCGCCTCCTCGTGATCAACGTAGGATAGGCTATTGTTTCATGATCAAACTGAGCACAATACGTACAGGATATCCTCGTCGGGTTGGTACAATCATGGGCATAGTGCCTTGGTCGTCTGCAATTATAACAAAGTAATTGTCCATGGCCCTTTCCTGGTCCCATTCCACCTCGTCCTTGACCTCGCCCCTGAAATCCAGCGCGCGCCATCCCCACATCTGGGTCGAGGGCTCCCGTTTCGGTATGCATCCTATAGGCAGAGGTTTGATCCATCATTAGCTCATAACTGCGGCAAGTGTGCTCATCGTGACCTACCGACTTGCAGAAGTTACAAAACAATTGTTGGGGTGTCTGTGAATACTTCTGCAACAAATGACAATTATCCGTCGTGTGTTTCCCTCCTATCTGACAGATCATGCGCGATAAAGCGGGTGTCGTGCTCGGCCCTGCCTGTGCCTCCGGTCTCAATGGCATTAGCCCTCCTCCTGCCAAGTAGTTTGCAAACACTGGGCAATGATCCTTGTCATGGCCCTAGCCTTTGCATTTTATGCACCATACTTCCTCGCGCGCCTCTGGCCACAGTGCCCTATCCTACTTTAAACTTTGCATTTCCAAACACAGGTTCTGTAATTGCATGTGGATTTGTTGAACTCCCAACCTAGGGTCTTGTATCAGGGTCTCATGTAATCTCATTGCCATTTCCAACGCTTCAGCTTGGGTAGAAAGTTTCTGCTGTGACAACGCTGTCCTCAAGTGCGGTGTCAGAGATGCTACAAACCATGCACGATGATTTCCATCTGTCAACGTCATATTGGCTTCGCGGATCGTACTCTTCAGCCGTTGATCCAGATCCCAGGGAGTCTTGCTTGGGAGCATCGCGATTTCTTTAAACTTGATGATTGATTGTGTCTCTGACTTTGGTCTACTAAATTCCCTGTCAAGCATGTTCTGGATCTTTGCTATCCTTGCGTTCGGGTGGTCATTAGAGTGCTTGATATACCATGTTAATGCGCGATCCTGCAACATGCTCACCAATGTAACCTTCTTAATATTATCATCTGTGACACCTTGTGCTTCCCATACTGCTCTTACCACGAACCAAAATTGGTCCGGATCTTCATTCCCTACTCCTCTGGATACTGGTACTTTGATTGCGCTCGCCATACTACATCGTGGAGGTGGTGGAGGTGGAAACCGCATAATGCGCTGCCTTATCAAACTGATCGCGCTTCTCCGAGAAACCTTAGCGAACTCTTCCTTGCTCTCTCGCGCAGGTGAAATTAAGGGACCTTTTTTCTAATTCTTCACTATTTTTGTAGATCTTTCCGCTCCGCGTAGTCCCAAACATTAATGTATTCGCATGACCCTTTTTGCACACAATAGCATCTTAATCCAAGTATTCAAAGACTTAATATAGTTACCTCACGGTCCCTTGAGAAAGTGTCACTCTACCTCACTGTAGCTCATAGTCGTGTCTACTGCAAACTCACTGACAAATCCCCTATTATTCGGTCGAGCCAATGGTCCATAGCTCGCACGATATTATCTTCTGATGCTTCTAGTCTGCACACTAATTCCGGAGTCCATAATATCGGTTGGTCGAGCTTACACCTTCCCTGGCTATTAGCTAACCTCACGATCCACTCATACAGCTTAGACGGAAAGGATGCAAAGAAAATCTCGTGGATTTCTGTATACACGTAGCACTCCAACCACTTTTCCTCGGATACTTGTGGAGTTTTGTTTTCCAGTGTCGCAAACTCGTGAATCTTCTTGTCCAACCACTCTTCAATTTCCTTCTTTGTTGGGTTCCAGTGGCATGGCATTAGACATCCCTTGTGCAAATTCCGGTCCCGACAACGGAACCATTTGTTGGCTTAGGGTGGCCTGACCCAAGTTTAGAAGTGATTTAGCCAAGCAAATCCTGGTAGTACTGGCCCTTTTGGCAACAGTCCGTGGAGCGCAGACTGAGGTCTCACATGAAGTAGTATGGGAGGGTGATAGAACCAGGTTTATGCACCCTGGGGATGTCTGATATGAGGTGATTGGTTTGCGGTCCAACCTTCGCACTTACTACGCTACGCGCACTAGCAGGCACCTCGCGCCCTGCAATACTGTCTTCGCGCAGTTCTAGCCACATCGTGACCTGTGTTATTTACCCAAGTATTCCTTTGTTAATCACTATTAGTTGTTACTTAGATTATTTTCATATATGAGCATTGATACAAGTATTTAACAATTGCGCACAGTAAATAAACAGAGTACAAGTAATGCATAACATCAAAATACAGATTCAAGAATAGATGCACAGAGTAAACTTTTGTTTATTAACTTTCAATCCCAAGTACAGACCAGACTCTGCCCTGCGTACTCAGCTGAAAGGGTCTGTGCACTCAGCTGCGGACTCTACTAGGCCTCTGCACACTTAGCTGCGGACTCTACTAGGCCTTTGCGCACTCAACTACAGAGCCTCTTCCTACTACTATGACCCAGTACACTTTAGATTCCACTCTAACCTTGAACCATGCCTTTACTATTCTATCTATCCTTCCTTCGCTATCTTTAGACTTACAACCTTGCTCTATTTATATAATCCCATGGTCAGTGGACCATGGGGAGGCTGACACAACTTTACATTAAATTACAATATTTTATGGTGGACAACCCTATGACTCATCCTAGACTTCGTGCTTCGCACCCGAAATTCACGGAGTCTTACAATACCATTGACCAAAACTTGGGCTTTGAGCCCCAAAAATATGTTGCAGGGGATCCCATGCCCAACAGTCCTCTTTGCAACAATTTTCATATGCTGTTGGGTTCTATCACAATTTTCTTATCGTGAGAGCTTTGTTTGCTCCCTCTTTCTTGTCATAGTGTTAGTTGACATATAGTTTTTACCTGCAAACACAAATTCTTTTATTTTTTCCACAGAAAAAAGCGAACCATCTATTAAGAATAATAGGTAGTTACATAGCAAATGCACTGCATTGCAAGAGGACTCGTTCTTTTCCATGAGGCAGGGGAAAGAACAGAGTCGTTGCTGAAATAATGAGAGATCAGCACCGTCAAGCGCACCCGGGATGCTATGAACCAGCGTGGAGATCCCAAATGTTTACATTCAGAAAGGAGAAGTCATGCGCCGAAAAGAGACAAAAGAAGAGAGGCATATAGCCTGTCAAGAAACACGCCTCTCTATGGCCCAAGGAAGGGCAGATCGACGAAGAGTATTTCCCATGCAGAAAAAAAAAAATTTCGCACAGGGAAGGAGCACCCATCGTCCAGGCAGAAATCCTGCGTAAACACGACCAGGATTCTGAAGAAAAGGAAAATGGAAATAAAGACCAGGTTGAAGCGGGCCTCCTTTTACAAGGAAAGCAGCCCGAGAGACCTGAGAAGGAGCAATGAAACAACAAAGAAAAAACTAGAGAAACAAGACATGTATGTACAGAGCACAGGAAGGAGAAAAACAGAGAAGAGAACTAAGCGAAAATGGGCTGCTCAAGAGGACGAGCAACCCCATTTTCTTCTTCCAGGACAATCCACGACCCCATCATTTGATTAACACCTTCTTTGGAGAGACGATCAGCATCAGAATTTCTTTCCCTGTAAATGTGACTGAGAGAGAGCTCCGTGAAGTGATTTTTTAGTCGAGAAACTTCTCTGAGCAAGGGAAGCAGGGTGAAATTGTTGCATAACTGCGTCCCATTGAACCAACGCACAGTGTTCATAGAGTCCCCGAAGATCTGAACCTCATGCATGTTCCGCAGGACAAGCCAACCGAGGAGAAGGTGGAGGGCTTTCAATTCAGCAAAATTATTGGAGCCTTGTCCGAGGCCAACTGAAGCCTTGACAGTCTTATCCTTTGAAAGATGAATTATTAAACCAGCCCCACAGCGGCCATTTATATCTGAGGCTCCATCAAAGTAAGCCCACGGAATGGAAGGTCTTATTGTTTCTTGTCGAACCAGCCTGGGAGAAGGAGAAGTAGGCGGAGCAGGGATACTATCGAATATTGCAGCTCCTTCAGCGGCCAATCTTGCGATCGGGAAGACAGAGTCCTTGAAAATGACCTGGTTCCTAGCCAGCCACGTCCCCCAGGTGATGAGGAGCGGGATGGATCTCTCTCTGTCATTTGCAGCTTCATTCCACCACTTCTGCCAGGCTTCCGAAATCCCTTGCCCTTCCCACCTATAAGGGATTTTAATTAACCTTAACGATTCAGCCCAAAGACTAGTGTTGAAGGGGCAGTAGAGGAACAGGTGTTGAACTGATTCATCGCTGTTCTTGCATAGAGGACACCAGCCCGGGCCTATCCTACCCCATCTTTGAAGAAAATCCCAAGTAGGGACTTTTTGGAGTAGAGCACACCAGAAAAAAAGTCTGGTTTTCGCTGGACCTTTTAACTTCCATAGAGATTTGGCCCACCAAGACGGATTTTCCCACCCTTTCTGGGTCATCATCCATTTGTACCCCATCTTTGGAGAGTAGATGCCATTCTGAGCAAAAACCCATCGAAGTTCATCTGGGGTGTCGGAGAGTCTGACAGAAGAATTAAGGAGGTCATTCCTGAACGAATCCCATTCCTCCAGCCATTCTTCATCCAATTGAAGATCTATTCCTTGCATCCACCCTTGGTTCCATATGGAAGTGGTCCGGGGATCGGCCACCTGGTTTAATGTGAGGAGACCTTTCTCTTTTAACACCGCAGCCAACCCCTGGGATAGGGAGAAGCGCTCTGAACAGCCAATCCAGGGATCTCTGCCCAGCCTAATTTGAGTGCCATCTCCCACACTCCAAGCCAATCCCTTTTCAATGATGTTGACAGAGGCAACCATGGCTTTCCAGACCACCGAAGAGTGTTTGCAGGCCTTTGATGGCAGTCTGATCCAATCTATTGTTGATAGAGGGTCGATGTATTTTCTCTTAGTAACAGTAGTCCACAAATTGTCAAAAGAGATTAACCTCCAAGCTAGTTTTGCTGCTAAAGATTGTGAGAAGCATTGAAGGTTTTTGATCCCCCAGCCTCCCCACTCTTTGGGGCGAGCCACTTTATCCCAGGCGATCCAGGGAGTAACCTTTTCTGACTTGGAACCTGCCCACAGAAACCTGCTGCAAACTTTATCGATTTGGGAAAGGACTCCTTTAGGAACCCAAGTCAGACTAGCCCAGTAGACAGGCACAGCCATAAGCACAGATTTTATTAACACAAGCCTTCCCGCCCTGGAAAGCCATCTGAAGCTCCAGTGTTTCAGCTTGGATTCGATTTTGGCAAGAATCCAGGTCCAATCTTTGTTTCTGTAGTTGTCCGGTTTGAGGAGAAAGCCCAAGTATTTGAAGGTATCCTCCAACGCTTTGACATCGAAGTTTAATACCATCTTCACGCTGTGCACCATATCTCTGGACACACCTGAACACGTAAGAGAGGATTTCGTCTCGTTTATACAGAGTCCATTCGCCTTCAGGAAAAGGTCCATGATCCTTTTGAGCATCTTACAATCCTCCAGGCTGCCATTACTGAACAGAATTATGTCGTCCAGGTAACCCAGAGATTTTCAGCTGCTTCAATGCCTTTGAGGGTTCCTTGTCTTTTAGCATCATGGATCATAAGGCTTATGCCCTCTGCAGCCAACAAAAACAAAAGAGGAGAGAGCGGACAGCCTTGACGCAAACCGCGTTCAGGGTTGAAAAAATTGGAAGCCGCTCCATTAATCAAAACAGCTATGGAAGAGGAAGAAATACAGCTCATAATCCATTTCACAAAGTCATACCTGAAACCCAGGTGAGTTAGCAGTAGCCTGAGAAACAGCCAGCTGATTCTGTCAAAAGCCTTTGACAAATCGATTTTCACTACAACTCCTTTTTTTTTCCCGATTTTGAGACTATGGAGAGTTTCTTGAGCAACTCCAACCGCTTCATGGATTTGTCTGCCGTCGAGGAAGCCAAATTGCTCAGGGGATATGTTTCGGGAGAGGAAGGGTTTTAATCTGGAGGCAATGACTTTAGCTATGATTTTGTAAACACAGGTGCACAAGGATATGGGTCTGAAGTCTGCAAAAGAGCCCGGGAGGTCAGATTTAGGGATAAGAGCGAGAAAAGTGGAGTTGAAGGGATGGAAAATTGATCCCGTGCACCTTGACTCTTCTACAACTGCCACAAGCTCATCACCAATGAACTCAAAAAAGTGTTGGAAGAATTCGACAGTCCAGCCGTCCGGGCCAGGGCTTTTGTCCTTTTGCATTGATTTGAGAATGTCCTCTACCTCTTCCTTAGAAACAGGGGCCATGATGGAATCGTTGCCTTCCTCCTCTATGAACCTAGGGAAGAACTGAGCAACTAGTATGACTTCAATGATAGTTGCTTCCTCTGGTTGTTTAAAGAGATTCTTAAAATAGGAGTTCCCTAAAGTAGCTAGCTCTTCAAAAGAGAGAGCCCTATCACCATTGGCTTTTTTCATTTCCCATATGGTGTTGGAATTTTTCCTGCCTTTTGCGTAGTTCTGGAAAAACTTGGTGTTGTCGTCCCCCGCCTGCAACCAGATCGCTCTACTTTTTAAGCGCCAGCTTTCTTCCCTGTTCTGAAGAATCCGCTTCCTTTCCAACTCCAGATCTTTGAGTCTGGCCCGAGACTCTTCAGTTCTATAGCCAATACCTCCTGAATCTTCAAGAAGGGCTATTTCCGCATTGACATTTTCCAGAGATTTTTCTTCATTTAGTTTCTTCTGGTGAGCCCAATACTTGGAGGCAGCCTTCATCCTTGTGAGATTTTCCATGAAAGCCTTGTCGCGACTTTCATCTTCGCTGAGGTTATCATTAATCCAGGTGCTGTGGAAGAGGCTGATATAAGATGCATCCTGAAGCCAGGAAGCATTAAATTTGAACGGAGTGCCCGGTTTTGGGAAGGCACCCTTCACCTCGAGGAAAACAGGGAAATGATCCGAGAGACCTCCTTCTCCAACCCAGTGTCTGAAAGCCTGTAACTTTTCGGACAACGAATCACAAATTAGGAATCTGTCGAGCTTCTTCCCAACCCAGTCATCACCTATTCTTCGGTTTCTCCACGACGGACGCATCTTAAGCGGAGTGACATCCACCAAAGGAGAGGAGGCCAGCTTATTTATGAAGAAATCCGTGAGAGGGTCTGCTCGGGCTCTGACCCCCCAGGACTCTGTCATCCCCAGAGAAAAGTTGAGGTCTCCGCCGATTACAAGATTAGGGTGCGCCATAAACGACTTAGCAAAAAAGGGGTTCCAAAATTTCTCCCGATCCGCAACAGGACCATATACATTGATAATGAGGAAAGGGATGCATAGTTCGCTTGAGAAGAGTTCCACAGCCAGAACATTTTCCCATCCCCACGAAGAGATCTCTCTAAGAACCTTCGAATTGAAACCCAATGCCACCCCTCCTGAGTGGCCATTGGCATCTAGGACATGAAAACTCCAGCCCGGAAGAAGCTTGTTGAGACAGCCTGTGACTTCTTCCCCTTTTCCCAGAGTTTCTTGGAGAAGAATAATGTCAGGTTTATTGGACCTGACCATTTCCTTCAGAGCTAGCTTTTTGGGTTGGCTAGCTAGACCCCTACAGTTGTAGGATAAAATGATCATCGTAAACTCGCAGAGGGTGTCCGCTTTGCTCTAAGCACCCCTGGAATAGATAGCTGCTTCCCATCTGCAATGTCTATGACTGCCTTCAACTGAGCCTTCGACAGATCAGTTTTCCTTCCTCTTTTGATCCTCCATCCCGAATTCTCCGTATCCAGCTCCAATCCACTCGTTGCGAGCCCTTTTCCTTTTCTATTGGCCAAAGGTCTGAGGTTGTATGGGGGCTCAGGACTTCGGACAGAAGGAGGGGCAGAACAGACAATTTCGAAGGGAGAAGAGGACGGCAGCGGGGAGGAGGGGATGGTCATAATAATGCTGTCAGAGGAGATTTGCCCCTTCCTCAGTTCCATCGATTCATTCGAGAGCTGTCTTAAAGGACCAGCCTTATCACTACAAGGCATAGATGGAGCAATAGAAAGACATACAGAGGAGGGAGGGGAAAGAATCAAACTCGCCTGATCCTCACCTACCATTTCAGAGATTAGTGAGGGTCCCCAGGAGAACATCTGATAAGAGTTGTGGTCCTTTACTGCTGACCCCGGATGGTCCTGGAAATCTATCTCTCTTTGCTCCGTGGCCAAACCCTGAGAAGATGCCGGGGGATCGCTTTCCGTTGTCTGAGCCTCTGCTTCCTGAGGGATCGCCTTCTGATTTGTCTTCTGGGTGTTTCTGCTTCTCCTTTGTCCTCTGCGCCGACGGTATCCAAGCGGACATTCCCGGGCCAGATGACCATATTGATGACATCGGTGGCATCTGAAAGGGAGATTTTCATAGTCCAAGATCTGAACGAACTCCAGACCACGATACTTCAGGTTCATAGCGTCTGCCAAACCCGCCCTGGGGTTTAGACTAACTAGAATACGGGCCACTCCCCATTCATGCGTTCGAAGGTATGTTCTATCAATGTCGAGAAATTTCCCCAGAGTGTTGCCAATAGAGGTGAAGGCAGAATCAGTCCAGAATTGCATAGGGAGGCCCGGAAGTTTAACCCAAACTGGGGACTCCACCTCTTTTTCTTTCTGGGCGTCAAACAGGGGCGTCCATCTTTTGAAGAGGATTGGCCTCTTACCGAAGCTCCAGTTTTTTCCCATCACCCAGTCAGCGTGCTCCTTTTGTTCGAATCTAACACAGAACCAACCTCTGTCCAAGTTTTTGATTTGTTCTGGTTGTCCCGGTGCCTCTTTCCATTCCAACTGAGTCCACTCTTTTATGTAACCTACCGAGAACTTTCTTCCTCGGACTCTACCGACTAGTAAAGTTTTCGAGGCTTCCATAGCCTGGTCAATGAGGATGTCCACTCCAAACACACAGCTAGGACGCTCCTCCTTCATTTTGATGGGGTTGATCTTTTTCCTCTTTCCATCCCCACCGACCTTCCTGGCTTCTCCCGTTTCTGTCTTCTTAATGGCAGGATCAACTGCCTTATCTGCCTCATTCAGCTCAGGATTATTAGCAACATAGTCTCTGTTTTCTTTTTCCTCCTCCTCAGCCGGCCTTTTTATCCCAGCCCCTGGAGTAAGAGGTGATCTTCTCCCTAGATCCTCTTTTCCGATACCTGTCAGCTCCCTTCCCTTTTCTATATTAGAGGGGTCTTTGGTTATGATGGCAGCCGGGACTTCCAATGCAGGTTTTATAGCAGAGGCCTGTTCCTGGCCTCCTGACTTCAAGCTCCCTCCTCCCATCACCTTGTCAGGAGACCGAGGGTACCTTGTTTTGTTCGGGAAGAAATGTATTAGGTTTTTCTCGGAGACGTCAAGACCCCAGCAGGCAAGAAGGTCTTCTGGAGCTGGGTCTATATCGACGGTCTCGACCTCCGAGGCCATCTCGCGATGAGCACCACTTCCTGGGTCCACCATTAATATTCAAAACTGAAATCTGTCATAGCATTTTCAATAATACGGTCCCACCTGCTTACTACCCTGACCCGCTCTCCGCCTCCCTGCACGCACTGATTCCTTCTTTCAATCTACGCTAACACTGCCAGAGGAATCCCTGTTTGTCTGCATTCGAAGTCTCACAGAGATGGGTCTTCACTAAGCTGATCTAGCTCCGCAGGAAAGACCCGTCCTCGGCTTCCATGGCCGCATCTGACTTCGCCCGCCGTAAGGGTTTAGTTGCAGA
This sequence comes from Pinus tabuliformis, assembly GCA_031772625.1. Lineage (NCBI taxonomy): Eukaryota > Viridiplantae > Streptophyta > Pinopsida > Pinales > Pinaceae > Pinus > Pinus tabuliformis. Next base: position 40,663,203 of record CM062818.1, read on the forward strand.
ACCGATTTCCATGCAAACACAAATTCTTATGAGCAAAGTCAACACAAAACTCTTAAATCAATCCTCATTTTTTTTTATCAACTTCCTTCCATGAGCACATATTCTCTAAATTTATCCTTCAAAACAATCCTCCTGAAGAGCCAATCATCTCTTCAATCTATCATACTTCCAATTCTGATCTTCACTGTCTATTTCTGCAAACTTAGGTCTTTAACTAATCCTTCCAACTCTGTATATTTAACTGTAGATTCCCCATTTTAAATTAGGGTTTACATAGCATTCTGTTCACGGTGTTGGACCCACCAACATTCGGGGGATCACCCCGGTATGAAGTCCCAACTAGACCTCACACCATTTGGTGTGGGAGTCCCATACGGTATGATGGCCTAGTTGCCATTGTCTTAAGGATTTGCCTCAACTCTTGCTTGTCAGCACAGGAGAGTGGTATGCTTTGCCTTCGAGAAGTGAGGTTCATGTGCCTGGTGAATTCTAGTGTACTTTTGTCAATGGTTCTTTCACTGTAAGGGGAGAGGGTGAGAGTGAGTCCCAAGTTGGTTGGGATGAAGTCCCAACTCGACTAGGAACACACAACACAATAGGACGTGCATAGCTTCCAGAGGAGCAGTCCACACAGATGCGGCAGTCACAACACACAAGGTAAGATAACGCATACAACACTCAATGGATGAGTACGCACGAGTGCAATGGTTGTTACAACAAGATTTATGTGAAAGGTCTATCTGATGTCTGGGGAGATAGCCACCACAGGCGAGACAACGTTAACAACATATACAACACATTTCCATTAATAGATTATGTATTACAACAAGTGATATAGTTCAAGTGTTCAACACAGGTTAAAGAAACATGCATTACAAGTGTTCAATATTAGTCTTACAATAGTTACAATACATGTGTGAAATCATGCTAGCCTATTAGTAGGCTTCTGAATTAAGCAAAAGTTCCAAGACACATTGTTACACCATACGTCACTAACCCCGAGTGCGGGGCGTTGGAGCTACTACTTACTCCTCAAAGAAAATATTACAGACTCTCTTGGATATGTGGGAGGAGTTGAGATGAAAATTTATTTTCATGTAAAAATGAGGGGGTATTTGTAGCCAAGGGTGAAACTAACCCTTGTGGTTGTTCGACTACCCTCATGACTGTTTGACTTCCATGAATTTTCGACTTTGCATGACTCTTTGTACAAAAAGTGGGTCTCTTGGACTTCCATGTTACATTACATTGATTGACAACATAGCCCATAGTAGAGATGTGGGCGACATGACTCATGACATGACTCGACATGATAGTGCTGGTACATTCGTGCTGCTGCTGGAGTGCATGTCAAGCTACAATGTTGCTAGGTGATGGATGTCTTCATGGTGTAGCACAACTTCACCTCCGCATGGAAAAGTGCACAGAGTCTTTGATGGTCTTTGGTTTGCTTGATGATGCTTTGGCACATTGTTCCTTGCTTGCATGTTGGAAGGCTTGATAGGCTCATCTGTTTGTGAAAGGTGCATGTTCGTCCATTCGTTCGTTCGTGAGCACACCTTGTATGTTTGCTAGTCCATCCGTCTACGAACACATCTTTGCATGATCATCTATTCACGAGCATATCTCTTCGCATGCATCGTTCGTTCATCCGTTGGTGAACATGTCCTTCTGCATGTGCTCCCTTCGTTCATCGCTTTCATTGTCACGCCATGTTTGTTAGTGTACATGTGCCTACAGTCACTCATGACGAGACGACATCAAATCCAAAAACCTCCTAGTCTACCATGACACATGATTATTTCGAATGTAGGTGATCGGGAGAGGCATCAAGGTTGTAAAGCAGGATGATGGCTCTCGGCACTGCTGATGAAAAATACGAAAGAGTCACTGAGTGATGAAGATGGGAAATCCAAGTCGACAGTGACTGTCTGCGAGGTCCGACTCGGATGGAAGGCAAAATTGCACAAATTTTTGGAGGGACAGTCCGGGATGCAGGAAGAAAAGGTAGGCAGAATCTGCACAGTTTCTGGAATGAACAGGCAGTAGGGGCTGGAAGGAAAAATTTGCCCGATTTTTTGGAGGAACAGACTAGGCTACAAGGAGGATCAGTAGGCAGAAATTGCATATTTTTTGGGAGGAACTAGCCAAGAGCCTTGCAGTCAAAACTGTGCAATTCCTAGAGGGAACTAGCAATTGGCTGCTGGGTCATTAGCAACAGAAACTGTGCAATTCCCAAGGGGAACAGACAGTCAACTACTGGGAGCTTGGCAGCGGAAACTGCGCAATTCCTGGAGGGAACTGGCAGTGTGCTGCTAGGGGCTGCTGGTGAGGAAAACTACACTAAGGCCGACATTATGGCCTACTGATCATCTATGCAAAGCTTCTTAGTTGAGTGGACTGTTGTCCAGCAGAAGCCCTGCCCATGAAAACTGCGCAATTTCCTGGATGAGCAACCGATCGACTATCGAGAGGATTGACTGGGAAAACTGCGCAATTTTTTTTAGGGAGACAGGGATGGGCACTTGGTGTCTGTCCAGCCTTTCTACACAATTTCCTCAGTCATCAAAGTGGGCAAGCTTAGAAGCCTCTACGTAAATTTTTTAAGGGAGTCAGTCCCGGGGTGGCTGCCGATTCCAACTGTTCGGGTGGTCAGCATGAACGCTAATTGGATTGCTTGCGATCATCACAACTTAGAGATACTTGCTAGGTGCTTCTACGCTGTTCTCAGTGATAGTCAATCGAGTCAATGGCGGGGTGATGGTCTAGGTGTTAGAGGGGAGTCTGATCGTCAGAAATTCAACACAATGACTAAGTGTGTGAACGATCAAAAGATGCATAGGTGGTCTGTTGGGTTGTGTTATTATTTTTTCAACCCTATATTAGGTTGGGGGGACCTACCTATGGTTTTGTGCATGTTTTTCACACATGGTTTTGGACGTGATGGTTTTCGGTCCATGGTTTTGGATGCGATGGTTTTTGGTCCATGGTATTGGATGCTTCGGCATGTATAAATATGTATTGTAACATTGAAAGGAACATAATGAAAAATCAAGCTGGTAGTCCCAGTTTTGGGATCCAAGGGAAAATCTCTGTGTGTATGTGTTTTATGTGTTATTCTCTCGCATTGTTTATTTTTTGTATTTAAGAAATCATATGCAGGTAATTTATGTACGGGGTTTAAACCTACATTTGGTATCATAACTGTTTTGGCTTAAAGGGGACGCCTTTGTTACTGAGGGGTTTCGCTCGGGCTTGTGGTAGACCCCGTTCAGTGGGAGATCTGCGGGATTGATTCTGGTGGTGAAAGAATATGGCGAGCAGTGGAAAGATAGAGATCAAGAAATTTAATGGTCAGAGTTTTGAGTTGTGGAAATTCAAGATGGAGTATCTGTTGGTGGATAAAGATCAGTGGATCACGGTAGATCCAGGTACTAAACCAATGGGAGTGTCTAATGAAGAATGGAAGAAGTTGGATCAGAAGGCAAAGAGCACAATACGATTGTGTGTCTCAGATTCAATATTGTTGAATGTATCAGGGGAAGCTACGACGAAGGCTTTGTGGGACAAGTTAGGGACTTTGTACCAATCTAAGTCTCTAGTGAATAAACTTTTCCTACGGAAAATGTTGTATAATCTGAGGATGAAAGATGGAGACTCGGTGACAAAGCATCTGAATGCGTTTAATACTGTGGTAAGTTAGTTATTGTTTGTTGATATCAAAATTTCAGATGAAGATAAGTGCATTAGTTTGTTGTGTTCTCTACCAGATTTGTGAGATAGTCTGGTAGCAATGCAACTACCTTGCCGTTTGATGAAATAGTCTCATGCAAGCTGATAGAGGAGATGAGATGAAAAAATATGGAGAGCCAGAATGGTGATGCCTTGTCTGTATGAGGACGATCCCAGAACAGAAACAAAAATAAGTCATCGAGTGGGAGATCTAAATCTAGAGGGAGATCTAAATCTCTAGGAAAACCTGTAAAGATGGTGTGTTGGAAATGCTGAAAGGAAGGGCACTACAAAAGGGACTATAAATCTAAAGCTCCTAACAAAGGAAAGGGATCTGATGATGCTCCTTCTGCAGAGGTGAAAACCACCTCAGATGAAGGTGGGGATGTGTATTTGGCTTCTTCAAGTACACATGTAGATCATGAGGCATGATTGATTGACTCAAGTGCATCCTTTCACTTCAATCCCCATATAGAGTGGTTCTACGAGTATGAGAAATATGATGGTGGTGATGTCTTCTTAGGGTATGATAGGAAGGCTAGAATCATTTTTCGCGGAAAAGTAAAGTTGAAGCTGCAAGGTGGAAGGGTTAGAACACTTCTGCGCGTTCTACATATTCCTGCATTGGCCATAAATCTGATTTCTGTAAGCAATTTGGATCATGCAGGTGTAAAAACAGTGTTTGAGAAGGATACCTACAGGATGGTTCGGGGAGCACTGGTATTGATGCGGGGAGTTTGGATTGGAACTTTGTACAAGCTGCAAGGTAGAATTGTTGTTGATGGGTGCAACAGTTATGTGGTTTCTGAAAGTGGAGCAGAAAATCTAGTGGTCTTTGGAGAGAAGACTATGTTGTGGCATCAAAGGCTTGGACATATTGGAGAGAAGGGTCTTCGAATACTTCATGGTAAAGGTATGGTAGAAGGTATGAGTAATAGCTCTTTGGATTTTGATTTCTGTGAAAATTGTGTATATGGGAAGCAGAATCGGGTGAGTTTCCCCTCTGGTGGTAAGAGGACAAAACAAATATTAGAGCTTGTGCACAGTGATGTCTTTGGACCTGTTAAGGTTCCATCACTGGGTAAGTCTGTGTACTATGTATCATTTATAGATGAATTCTCAAGGAGTACATGGATATATTTCCTTAAGAAGAAATTTGAAGTCTTTGACAGGTTTAAAGAATTTAAGGCTCTAGTGGAAAACTAGACATAGAAGAAGATAAAGGTGCCGAGGACAGATAACGGTGGAGAGTTTTGCAGTAAGGAAATTGAAGAATTATGTAAGAAGCATGGTATAGCACGACAAAGGACTACTCCATATACACTTCAGAAAAATGGAGTAGCAGAAATAACAAACAAGACGTTGATGGAAAGGGCAAGAAGCATGCTCAGTGGTGTCGGGTTAGGATAAGAATTTTGGGCAGAGGCGGTGGAGACAACATGCTACCTTGTCAATAGATCACCTTCATCAGCGTTGGAGGATAAAACTCCACAAGAGGTATGCACTGGTAAGAAACCCTCTCTTTCACATATGAGGATATTTAGATGTGATGCATATGTACATGTTCCAAAGGAGAAATGAACCAAGTTGGATAGTAAATCTGAAAAGTGCATCTTTATTGGGTATAAGGATGGTTTAAGGGGTTATAAGCTTTGGAACCTAGTAATAAGGAAGGCTATGTACAACCGAGATGTGGTGTTCAAAGAGGTGAAAGATGTTATTAAACATGAAGTCCAACCAAAGGAACCTGAGAAGATAGAGTTTGAGCTAAAGGAGGAAGAATCAGACTCTACAGTAGAGGAGGAATCATAAGATGAAGAGCCACAAACTCTAGGTGTGAAAACATCAATTTGAGAAAGAAGGCAGCCAGAAATGTATAGTCCATCTGCTTTTTGTTCAAATTTTGCTTTATCTGTTACTGATGATGATCCCAGAACTATGAAGGAAGCAACAGATTCGGAGGATGGAAAACTATAGAAAGATGCCATGGTTGATGAAATGGAATCTTTGCACAAAAATGAGGCTTGGGATCTAGTGGAGTTGCCGGCTAGAAGGAAACCCATTGGCAGCAAATGGGTGTTCAAGAAGAAAACAAATGTAGAAGGAAAGGTGGAGAAATACAAAGCTCGGTTGGTAGCAAAATGTTATTCCCAGGTGCCGGGAATTGATTTTGGTGATATTTTTTTCTCTTTTTGCCAAGGTAGCTTCTATTAGATTATTATTATCTGTTGATGCTGCTTTTGATTTTGAGGTAGAAGAGATGGATGTGAAGAAAACATTTCTTCACAAGGATCTGGAAGAGGAGACCTACATGAAGCAACCTAAAGGCTTTGTGATGAAGGGTAAGAAAGAACTGGTATGCAGGTTAAAGAAGTCTTTGTATGGGTTAAAACAGTCACCAAGGATGTGGTATCAGAAATTTGATACACTTATACGAGTACTTGGCTTCACCAGAAGCAAAGCAGATCACTGTGTGTATTTTAAATTAATTGGTGACCGTGTTATTTATCTGGTCTTGTATGTGGATGATATGTTGCTGGTTGTAAATGACAAAGAATTTGTCCAGGATTTGAAGACCCAATTGTCCTCCAAATTTGACATGAAAGATCTTGGTGCTGCAAACCATATTTTAGGCATGGAAATTAAAAGAGATCGGGCAAAGAGGAAACTCTAGTTAAACCAGAGGAAGTATGTCGAGACAATATTGCAGAGGTTTAATATGCAGGATAGTAAACCGGTGAAGGTTCCTATTCCTGTAGGTGTAAAGTTATTTGCTGAATAGTGTCCCAAGACACAAGAAGAGGAAGAGGATATATTCCGTGTTCCATATGCAAGTGCAGTCGGTAGCTTGATGTATGCGATGGTTTGTACTAGACCAGACATTGCACATGCAGTGGGAGTATTGAGCAAGTTTATGTCAAAACCAAGGAAGGAACATTGGACATCAGTGAAGTGGGTTTTCAGGTATTTGCGTGGCACTAGTGATTATGGTTTGTGCTACCAAGGAAGACTAGGATTGGACAAAGTTTTGGATATCCATGGATTTGTTGATGTGGACTGGGCTGGAGATCTGGATCAGAGAAGATCTACAAGTAGGTATGTGTTTAACCTATTTGGAGGTGGAGTCAGTTGGATGAGTAAGAAACAATTTGTAGTGGCACTATCAAATACAAAGGTAGAATACATGGCAACCACTCATGCAAGCAAGGAAGCAATTTGGTTGCAGAGATTGTGTTCAAATATGGGGTTAGTACAGGGAGCTATAATGATACATTGTGACAACCAAAGTGCAATTTTCTTGGCAAAGAACCCTTCTTCCCATTCAAAGACAAAGCACATTGATGTTTAGTATCACTTTGTGAGGGATATGATAGAAGACAAAAAGGTGTTGTTTGTAAAGGTGGACACTTTGAAGAATAATGCAGATGCATTGACAAAATCTGTGAGCTATGAGAAGTTCTCTTGGTGTAGAGAAACAATGGGCGTTGCAGGGCTGGATAAATGACTCAGCTCTCTTTTGGCCCCCTGTGGAAAGAAAAAAACAAGTGAGAGAATGTTGGGTTGTGTTATTCTTTCCATGACTAGCCCACGTAGTGAATCGGGGGGTGGAGCCCCCCTTCATTGCGTTGATTGTAAAGCGGGGGTGGCAACCCCCCCTGTCCGGGGGGTTTGAGGGGGGATGGTAGCCCCCCTCTACGGGGTCCGAGGTAGCGCCTTGGGAATTTTTTTGTTGGACCCTATATTAGGTTGGGCGGACCTACCTATGGTTTTGTGCATGTTTTTCGCACATGGTTTTGGACACGATGGTTTTCGGTCCATGGTATTGGATGCTTCGGCATGTATAAATATGTAGTGTAACATTGAAAGGAACATAATGAAAAATCAAGCTGGTAGCCCCATTTTTGGGATCCAGGGGAAAATCTCTGTGTGTATGTGTTATGCTCTTGCATTGTTTATTTTCTGTGCTTTAGAATTCGTATGCAGGTAATTTCTATACGGGGTGAAAACCTACATGATCATGCAAACACATACTCACATGACTCGACGACGAAACGAATCAAAACATCCAGGCACACATGTTCACTATGACTGACCGACGGTGCAAGCAACAAGCGCGACACTCGTGATTGATCATTGATCAACCATGACGATGCTTGTGTGACAGTGAATGTGACTCTGTGTGTGAGTGCGATAGATGCTTTCATAGCGAACACAACAAGTACACACGAATCGAAGACCTTGAGCATAACCAGATCATGGTCGCAAGCATGGCTTATACACCAACATGCATAAACTTGGGTGAAATGAACAAGCAAGGTAGATGGAAAGACTCCCATGGGCTCACAGAGTGAACCTAAGGGTGTGCAGTCATCAAGCGAAACTCCCTAGAGAGGCTCCTAAAGTAGGTGCAGGCCAAAATTTTGGAGGGTGGTTGTAGCTACTACAACACTTGGCGACACATTGATATAACTCCAACTTCTCTATTTTGGTTCATTGCTATCGCAAGGCCTTGGTATTTCGGGGAGTATTGAATCACTGCATGGATTACTTCAGCTTCCCCACTTACCCCATGGACATACATGGTTCACCCTTTGCCAACTCAGTTAAACACAATCAAAAGTTTAGCTTAGACCTCAATGTTTCGAATCTGGGAAGGGTAGTTTAGCTCGTGAGTTGAAGATTTTTAAAGTATAAGGTTTCATCTCTGGTGTTGCTCCGCTGCTAGCAAGCCTGGACAATACCTCAGCGGAGTCACGCAGGAACACACACATTTCTCCACTGCCAGTGAGCTTGGTCAGTACCCCAGTGAAGTTGCATGCTTCACCTCTTTGCGCATGAAGCCTTTCTCTTCTTTCGCCTTTGTATTTTTCAAGAGGATTGTGCATAGGCACTTATTTATTTTCGAGGCGGAAGAGGGATCCCGACTTATTGAGAGTAGAAGAGGTTGTTCCTTCAGAGAAGCATGTAAGACCTCTAACGTAGGTTTTCTCGTTTGGATTTCCCCTTCTCCATTTCTACTTGTTGGATGAGTTTGAACACACAAATCATAAGGCAAAGTACAGGCATGGGGCTTCCCAGTGTGGACACAGGTTCATGGTTGGACCAAAACTTCCCTTGTAGATGGCTCGTATTTTCAATCAATATTGCATCGATTGAAGGTTATAACCAAGCATAGAGAAGATAGACACAAGATTGGCCAAGTGATGTAGTGTCACAAGTCTCTTCAAATTTCAGTGACATACTCTATTCAAAAGCCATAATGTAGTGGTTGGTAGCACTTATTTCTAGAAACAAAAATAGTAATATGTCAAATAACAAAATGAACGTGAACAAAAATAGTAAGTAGAATCAAACAAATTAAAAACATAGATAATAAGCAAAGAAAACAAGATGAAACAACAAGTAGCAAGCAAACTATGTACATGGCACGGGCGCAGCCCGGCCTACTGAAAATAATGCTTGAAATCTTGGTCATTGATAGGAAGGTTGTCAATCTCTCATTGAGTGATTGCAAACGATACGTGTGTGGGACAAGATTTTCATGGACTGTGTACGGACCAATCCACAGGGACTGGAAATTCATATGTTTTCCTTTGTCTTCATGGGGCTTATCCCATTTTAGAATCAAGTCACCAACATCGAAGTTGGCTTTCCCTGAAGACTTCTTATCAAACCATCTCTTGATACGGTTATGGTGGAGTGTGAATTTTTCTTTTTCTTTCATCCTTTCTTCTTGAAGCTTATGGAGGGCATCCATCCTACGCTGAACTAGACGGAAAGGCTTGCCTTGAGATTCTTGGGAAAGCTGAAGTGCAAGCAAGTAGATATTTGGCGGAAGGATGGCTCCTTTACCATAAACTAGGAAGTATGGTGAGGTATTCAAAGAGGGCTTAGGTGTTACACGGTCAGCCCATAATGCATTCGTCAGGGCGATATTCTAGTTGTGCTGCTCAAAGAAAACAATCTTCTTGATTATATGGATGAGGTTTTTATTCGTGGACTCTGCGAGACCGTTTCCTTGTGGGTAATAGTTAGATGAATGCTTTAGCACAATACCATTCTATATTGCAAAGTCATAGAGTGTTAAAGACGAAAAATAAGTTGAATTATAAAAAACAATTGATACTAGAACACCGAAGCGTGAGACGATGTTCTATTGGAGGAAGTCGATGACCTCCTGGTTGTTCACTTGTTTGAGCGGAACTGCTTTTGTCCACTGCGTGAAGTAGTCAGTTGCTGTTAGGATGTAGCGGTGTTTCTTTGACATATGAGGGAAAATTTCCCCAATGATGTCCAGGCCCCACTGTTGGAATGGTTTGCTCACTGTAACAGGATGTAGTGGGGCTGCCGATCTTCGTGTTCTGCTAGCGCATCGCTAAAAGAATGGGCACTTGCAGGCATAAGCATGTGCATCCTTGAATAATGTGGGCCAGTAAAAATCGGCTCGCATAACTTTATGTGCAGTGGTGTTTCCCGCAAAGTGACCCCCAGCTGGTTCTGTTGGGTTGTGTTATATTCTTTCCACGACTAGCCCACGTAGTTAACCGGGGAGTTAGAGGGGGGGCGGAGTACTCCCTTCGTTGTGCCGATTGTGTAGCGGGGGGGGGTCACAGGTGGGTTTGAGGTGTACACGTAACCCCACTTTATGGGGTTCATGGCAGCGCCCCGGAAAATTTTGGTTTTGGACCCTATGTTAGGTTGGGCAGACCCACCTATGGTTTTGTGCATTATTTTTGCACATGTTTTTGGACGCGTTGGTTTTCGGTCCATAGTATTGGACGCGATGGTTTTCTGTCCATGGTATTGGATGCTTGGGCATGTATAAATATGTATTATAACATTGAAAGGAACATAATGAAAAATCAAGCTGGTAGTCTCGATTTTGGGATTCAGGGGAAATCTCTGTGTATATGTGTTATGCTCTTGCATTTTTTATTTTATGTGTTTTAGAATTCGTATGCAGGTAATTTCTGTACGGGGTTAAAACCTACATTTGGTATCAGAGCAGATTTGGCTTCAAGGGGACGCCTTTATTGCTGAGGGGTTTCGCTCGGGCCTGTGGTAGACCCTGTTCAATGGGAGATCTACGAGATCGATTCTGGTGGTGAAAGAAGATGATGAGCAGTGGAAAGATAGAGATCAAGAAATTTAATGGTCAGAGTTTTGAGTTGTGGAAACTCAAGATGGAGGATCTGTTAGTAGATAAAGATTAGTGGATTGTAGTAGATCCGGGTACTAAACCAACGGGAGTGTCCAATGAAGAATGGAAAAAGTTGGATTGGAAGGCAAAGAGCACAATACAATTGTGTGTCTTAGATTCAATATTGTTGAATGTATCAGGGGAAGCTACAACAAACGCTTTGTGGGACAAGTTAGGGACTTTGTACCAGTCTAAGTCTCTGGTGAATAAACTGTTCGCGGAAAAAGTTGCATAACCTGAGGATGAAAGATGGAGACTCGGTGACAGAGCATCTGAACGCATTTAATACTGTGCTAAGTCAATTAGCATCTGTTGATATTAAAATTTTAGATGAAGATAAGTGCATCAGTTTGTTGTGTTCTCTGCCAGATTCGTGGGATAGTTTGGTTATTGCAATAGGTAGCAATGCAACTGCCTTGCAGTTTGATGAAATAGTCTCAGCCTTGCTGATGGAGGAGATGAGACGGAAAAATATGGAGAGCCAAAATGGTGATGCCTTGTCTGTACGAGGACGGTCCCAGAACAGAAACAAAAATAAGTCATCAAGTGGGAGATTTAAATCTCCAGGACAACCTGTAAAGGTGTTGTGCTGGAAATGCGGAAAGGAAGGCCACTTCAAAAGGGACTATAAACCTAAAGCTCCTGACAAAGAAAAGGGATCTGATGAGGCTCCTTCTGCAGAGGCAAAAACCACCTCAGATGAAGGTGGGGATGTGTACTTCGCTTCTTCAAGTACACATGTAGATCATGAGGCATGGTTGACTCAGGTGCATCCTTTCACTTCACTCCCCATAGAGAGTGGTTTTGTGAGTATGAGAAATATGATGGTGGTGATGTCTTCTTGGGGGATGACAAGAAGGCTAGAATCATTGGTCGTGGAAAAGTAAAGTTGAAGCTGCAAGGTGGAAGGGTCTCATACACCAATGTGGTGTCTAGATTGGTCATGACCTTAAAATTGGATAATAATAATAATATATATATATATATATATATATGTTGTATTTTTATTATAGCTAGGGTTTCCCTGGTTGTTGTCATGTTACTTTAGTCTAGTGAAGTTGTGAACAATGCCTTTAGATCACTAATCCCCTCAGCCTAATTTCATGGATGCATTTCCTTGTGATTTTGTCAACCTTGGCTTGCTAGATATTATTATATGTTTTCTTACACCTTTCAATTCTTTAGGCCCGAACTTCATATTTGTTGAGGTTTTTCGTTGGTGTGTTGTCAAATAATGACAATGGGTGGGCCTTCCACATCAAATGTGGAAGCCCAAGCTTCAATACGTGAGAAGAAATCTAGAATTGTAAAAAGGGTTGATTCCATCCCCAATCTAGATATGAGGCACTCTATGGCATAATTGGACATCAAAATTATTACAGAGAGAGGATTAATTAGCAAGTTTACTAACCTTTGTCCTAGCCCTAGAACTTCTCAAGAATAGCCCCCAAAGAATCGAATCAACAGAAACTGTATTTCTACCTATTACTTCAAAAAGGAATTTTAAATATTTTTAATTTGTAAAATGCAATGGATAGTTCGTCTGAACAATTTGATAAAATATATTGAAATTTGAAAATATATACTATGAGGGTTTATTTTTCTTAGATTTCTATGTTTATTTTGTTAATAATTTATGCTTATGCCTGCGAGAGATAAAGTATGGAAAATAGAGAGTGATGAAATATAAACACCAAAAAATGATAATGAACACAAGATATGCTTTGGGAAACCTTTACCAGAGAAAACTCAGATAGAATGTGTGCCAGGTTGCTCTGCTCTCTCTTTCTCTGAATGGAAACAGTGCAAATACAAAGCAGTGAGACTTGTGGTCCATGGGATGCAGCATAAAACAAACCCTCTCCATTATGATCTCTCTCTATCCACTCTTAGCTACTTCTTTTAACCATGGAACATAATGTGTTTGAATAGAATGAAACCCCTTTTCCTCCTAGGAGCCTGGTTATAACATAGCTTGATAGACAAGTAGTGGTTAGGTTTGACTCCAACTCTTAACTAGAGTTACAATATTAAGCATTATATAGTCTTCTTCATAATGTTCACATGGCTAGTCTCTTTTCCATGAATATGGGGGCTTGTGTGGTATCCTATCAAATTATGGTGGTTCATACAATAGATGAACTTTTGGGAGGTATAACTTTTGCATACGAACTCTAATTGATGTCTTTTTTAGATTGTTGGAAAGGTATCTATGTGTATAATAACACTAGTGGATGCAACTCTTAAGTGACAATGTTTTTGTAATATTCCCTTTCCTTGATATGGTCAAAATGGATGGAAATTTCCCATGTTAACCCATGGTATTTTCCCCTAGGTATTGCCTTCATTTTTTGGAAAAATGAATAAACTAAAGACATCTAGAAAGTCCATGGAGCCTATAAAAAGGGAGAGGAGTGAAGCGTTTGGAGAATTCTGAGTTTATCTATCTTATTGTGTTTTCTTGAGAACTTGGCATGGTCATTTCCAGTTTAATCCTGGGATGAAAACCTCACGGTGATCTTTATTGGGTGGATCCATCCAGGATTCATATGTGTGCTTTAATGTCTTAGATTAGTGATTGATGAGCAGCGATACATGCCATTGGCATGGGATTCAGAATGACTTGTATAATAATGCATTTTTTTTCTTCAGTTATTAATATAAATAAGAGGCCGAAATTTTAGATTCCTTTTGTGTTCTTGTTATTGTTGAAAGTTTATTTGAATTAAAACGCTAAAATGTGCTAGATCTATTATTTTTTTTTACATTTTGGATCTTAAAGTGGTATCAGTCTGGTTTTCCTACCAGCGTGATGGTTTATTGTAGATCAACTTTGGGAAAGATCGAGGGTCTAAGAGAAACTAGTATTCGATGATCCTCCATAATCACCATATCTAGAATTTCAACAGTTTCAGTGGCTCTCTGCAACCACCCTAATTGGCTTATCGTTGTTAGATTTTTTTTCCTAAGGTTCAAGATGCCATTGTGATTACCAATTTTGCAGGTAATTTTGAAAACCAAATTATAGCCACTTGTGGAGAGAAATTTATGAAGAGGCTAAATAAATGTTATTTTTTCCATATTATTTATTTTCGAGGGGCAAAAATTTTATGTTGGAAAAATTATATTTGAAGGTTTTATTTGATGCCCAATCTTTTTTTCCTAAGGCAAGAGTAATTTTTCTAAAAAGGGATTCACAACAAAAGTTATTCTTATAAAGGCCAAATTATTCATTGGAATTCAAGCGGACATTTTTGGAGGCCATATTAAGGGGGGCAAATATTTATCTTAATCTTCCAAGGGCTCAATTATTATTTTGAAAGTCTATGAGGAAGGGCTCAATTAATTTTTAGTCTTCCAAGGACTCAATTGTTTCCAAAGGTGACCATAGAATAAAATATCAAACCGTTAATTCAAACGCCAACCCAAGAGCTATTCGGTTTACCCTTGCAGAGGCCAAGCGTTAAGATTAATTACAGAGAAGCAGAGTTGGAGGGCTATTCTCTCAGTCGATTTATTGAGGCACATTACACCAGGCGATTTCATGATGCAATCTCTGAAGACTTGTATTAAGCCACCAGAGGGGCCTATTAAAGTCACTTTCTTTACTCTCAAGATTATTGGAAGCCGAATTTGGGGCAAACCGACTTTTTGGAGGTCGAAAATCTTTGTGAAAATCGTGCGCCGTCCATTGTGAAGTTTGAATTTGTCTCAGAAAAGGGCCAAGTGTATCTTTAATTGGAGGCTAAACCGATCGTTGTTGAAGATTGAGATTCATTGGCCGAATTTGTATTGTGCACCAAAAGAGGATTAAATTGCCTCCTTGTTGCAGGGGACTTTCATATTGGGAACTGAGTTAAGCCTGTGGGGATTGATTTTCCTCTACAAAATGAGACCGAGTTTCATCTATTTGCTGACTGTGTTTCAAGAGGAGCATAATAGCAATTGTTTCAGAGTCGAGTGGGCTCCTTGAGCTTTGATCTAGCTACCACATTCATCTGTGATACTTCTTTGCTTGTATTACAACTGTTGTAAAAAGATTTCTGAGCTTGAGACTGAAGTTATCGTCACTATGTCAAAGGAAACACTCATTGTCACCACGCTGAAGCTTACACAGGTTGAGAACAAGATCCAATTTTGAGTTACTCAGACAAACCCTCCTCTATATCATTTCCCAGATGTATCTACAAATCAGAGAATCTGGGGATTGTTGGAAGCACCAAGAGCATTTTAGAGGGCCAAAAACCTATCATTTACTACAATTTGAGTTTTGTACATTTACGGGATAATGTTAATCACTGAAGTTATTGCACAGGGATTGATATTGTAGAGGTTGTCTTTCTAGTTATTATTGCAGAAGGATATATTGCTATTGCAGGGTCTTATTGCAAAAACTCATTATTTACAAGAGGACAATTTAAGGATTTATTATTATTTTGTTTGTTGAAGGAAATCTCTACAATAGTTTATTATCTCCACAAAATATTATTTACTTCCGACTCTTGTTGTAGGAGGTTGACTTTGAGGCTTTGATTATTTGTAGGAGAATTTCTTCTACGTGGGCTGCTGTTGCATTGGGTTATTATTTTCTCTGGTTGCATTTGCAGGGGTTTAATTTCCTTATGGAGCTTGAAGAATTATCATTTGTTTTTACCGAAGATTCAAACCTAGTATATATCGATTTCTCAAAGGGTGTAAATCAGTTTTATCAAAGAAAACCGAGGAGAGAAAAATAAGACTAAGTATTGAGATTCAAACCTAGTATATATCGATTTCTCAAAGGGTGTAAATCAGTTTTATCAAAGAAAACCGAGGAGAGAAAAATAAGACTAAGTATTGAGATCCATTGATGCCAAACCATAATGTCATCATTTTACTTTTGGAAATGCCACAAGAATCAACATAGTAATACATAGTTTATTCTATAGGCTACAATACTTTTATGGATAAAAAATGGAAACAACCTATAGATCAAAAGAAAGCGCAGAACTAAAGGCCTTTCTCTCGGAAGGTCCATGTTATCCTTCAACAGTCAAAGGATATCCAGAAGGAAAGTGTAAAAAGAAAATGTGTCTTCACACTTCGATCTAAATTGCAACGAACAAAGTCAGTGATAAACCTTCATAAGTTGGAGGAATTAGACACATGTTTGTCCAAGTTGGGGCAGCTAGAATGGAAGAAACTCCGCTGGGCTCTCAAGCCATCCATGCTTGTGCTAATACAACCCAAACTCTGGGAACATCCTTGTGAAGAAGTTAGGCTCATAGTTTCCTCATCTCAGTGGGATCATAGCTTTAACATCGCCACTACCACCTTACAATAATTGTATCATGAGGGAGATATTGAAGTTGATAGTAGAAACCCTTCAAGGGTTGAACAACATCATGCTTCCTACCTTTCAGAAATAGGACAAAATTCTAGAACTCATGAAAGAGTTCAACTTTGGCACATTCATGTTGAATCTAGAATGTGACAACTTGATTTTTCAATTTATCCAAAACTTTTACACTAACATTACATCAACTCGTCCATACCATATCAAAAAAAGCATGTAAATTATTGTGTTTGTGTTCTTAGAAGATGCCAACATCTGCAAGATATTAATATCCAAACTATTGACCATTTGGAGGAAGGAACCAATGGTACCACTAGCTGCCTATGATCTAATTAATAAGTTGGTCAAGAAAAACATAAAATTGCTCATAAGAATGTTGATTAAGGAGTTAACAAGGATTGATGGAGGAAGCAAGATCAAAGGAAGTAAAGCTTGCAACAAGAATGAACTAAGAAGGAGAGGACCATGCTTTATGTGCAAAGCACCTTGGGCACCTAACCATTTATGCTCAAGTGATAGGAAGGAGGCAACAAGGGTAGAACAATTGGATACTTCTTTAGACCATTCATCTATAGTTGGGTTCATTAGTTTTCAGGAGAAAACCCATGAAGAATCTGTTCAATCAAGTTCAGGTTGTGAGTAGCAACACAATGTTATTTAGAGAGACTTGCAGGACAAGTCGATGATAATCAGCGACCTTGATAAGAACTTAGAAGTACATGGGGAAAGAAAGGAGGAAATCCTTCTTAACGATGTGGTGGACTCTTGTACATTTGAGTCCATATATCTCCATGAGGACATCCATGAAGAATATGAGCAATCAAGTGTAGATATCAATCCACCAGTGCATCCATGTTTGACAACCAAAGAGGATGAACAACAGATTGTCCCCATAGGTGGATAAGGCTAGGGGAAAGGCATTAAAGGAAACTCAATTAAGGAGCCATTAGTAGTGAACCAGAATGATGAGCATGATCATGAGGGGCAACGTGAAAAACATAGTATGCGGGATTGACCATTTCCAAAGATTCGGTCAAAGGCTTAAGTTGAAGTTCTGATAGTTGGGCATCTAGCGCAGAAAGATGCAGACATTCAGAAAGACACAAAAATTTCTAGGAGAGGACTGTTAGGAAAATATTAAGAATTTCAAGATAGATATTATGATGTTGAAGTAGAGGATTCAGATAGTCCAAGGCACTGCCTTACAAGAGAACAAGAAAATTGAAGAGCTCATAAGAGTATGTGTTGAGTGAGTATTTAAGTTGTCTAGTATTGAGGAATGGTTTGAGTCCCTCACAAGGCAACAAGAGGAGTACAATTGGGATCTCGAGAGTAGCCTTCTACAAGAGGACATAGATAGGTCTTACAACACTACTAACCCACCTTTATGTGAAAATTCCTACTCTCAAGGAACCCCTGCTGCAGCAAATCTGAATCTACTTCACCTACTTGATGTTTTAACATACATTATCAAGTTATTCTTCTGAATACTGAAGCAAATTACTTCTGCAACGTACACTAATTAAATGTTTGATCTCATGAAACATAAAACAGAGCAAAGAACAAGATACATAGGACACACTTATTTTTGGACACAATAGTCCTCGGAAAAACCCAATGCCGGAAAATCAGTGCAATAGTTATCAGAGTTTTATTATTATGCAAGAGAAATATCTGAATACAAATTTTATATGCTCATATAGCAATACTTTACAGAGAAAATACTAGCAGAAAATCTGAGTGAGTTTTACCTCTCTTCACCCGGCAAAATTCTATTTGATCCAGCACAAGACTGGCTAACCCCGACTATTTCCGCACTGGCTTTGCGTCAGCCCTATGTCACCTTCTCTGCCCTCTGCGTTAGCTTTCCCAGTTGTTTCGGCAGTTCCCGGCAGTTCTCGGCAGTTACCGACAGTTCTCGACAGTTTCGGA
This sequence comes from Pinus tabuliformis, assembly GCA_031772625.1. Classification (NCBI taxonomy): domain Eukaryota; kingdom Viridiplantae; phylum Streptophyta; class Pinopsida; order Pinales; family Pinaceae; genus Pinus; species Pinus tabuliformis. The sequence continues at coordinate 40,681,403 of CM062818.1, forward strand.
TGTTTTGGCAGTTCTAGATTCTGCATGACAGGCAACTTTTCTGTGTCATCTTTCTTGGATACTGCGATACCTCGATGTTAGCTCTCCCATTTGTTCTGACAGTTCTGGTAGTTCTTGGGAGTTTCATCTGTTCCGACAATTCTGGATTCTGTGTGATAGATATGTTTTCTGCGTCAGCTCTACCGGCTACTGCGCTACCTCTTTGCAAGCTCTCTTCGCCTCTCTGTCAGTATTCTCCGGAAATTACTTCTTTCGGATTCTCATTGCCCCTCAGCTGCAAGATCTCCCCAATCAATTTCCCTCCTGAGAACTGTTGAGTCCCAAACTTGCATCTTTCCTATACACCTTTCTATACTTTTACCATTTACTTGGACCTCCTAAGCTGTCAACATCATTGCATATTAGTTTAAAAGAGCATATAAAGTGGTTTCCTAACTATGTTTTGTGTCTGCTGTTTGAATTAGATTTTTTCTCATTGAGTTGCGGAATCTTGCCACTTTCCGCAGCCAGTTCAACTTTCCGTAGCCTTTTTGTTAAAGTCTATATTGCAGGTGTCTTCAGGAAAATCGAGCCACATGGGCAAGTTGGAAATGACGTGGATATGGACCGAGTCCTATTGGCTTAGTCGAATTCACCAAAGAAGGTCGTGGTCAAAGGTAGTCAAGCGGTGGTCAACCTAAGATTCCTACGGTGACAAAACTCCATTTTTCACCACGTAAAGACTTGCGTGGTCGTTCCTAAATCTCAGGGGACATATCAACACCTGTAGACTGCTCCATAAGCCGAATCCAACATCCACCCTCCATAAATTTAATCTTCACGGAAGCCATAATGCTAGATTCTTGGACGTGGTTGTTCACGTGTCTTTTATCAGCGCAGATTTTAGGAAATTAGTTATGTCATCCTCTGTTATAAATAATGTGTTCTCATAGGCATAATAGCTAACTTTTGTAATGTAATTTTGATTGTTAACGAGCCCACTGTGCCGTGACATTATTTCTGTGTTAAGACTGCATTTTGAATACATGAGAAGACTCTATTTATAAGCTCAATTCGTGGTTGATAGCTGATTGTTCGAGGTTGTGCAGAGGGCCCCTATACACACCGAGGTTTTGTTTAATGCTGTATAGTTTCCTGCTTTATTTCTTTACATTCTTTATGCCATAATCATTTACTTGTATATATTGCACTTCTTATGGTATTAACGTTGATTGTTGTCCATAGTTTTTTTATGCTTCACAATATTGTTAACTGATCAGTGTCTTTGTTTCAGATTACTGTAGGCAGCCCAGGCATTTGCACATAGTTTTACAATGACTAATGACATGGAATTATTCTTGTCCTTCTGCTGATTTATTTTTCTTAGTTCTTAATTCCAGCACTGTTGTATTTATTTCAGTTTTGCTCATTTACTTTTCTGCAATATAGATATTAAATTACTCATGTCATTTTCAGTTACCTCCGAAAGCCATAGCGAGACTAATGGTGAGGGATTGAAGTATGAGTGTGTAGTTTGATATTAGTTTATTTTTCTGCAAGTTAGTTATTGAATTGCTCGTGTCATTTTCAATTACCTCCGAAAGCCATAGCGAGACTAATGGTGAGGGATTGAAGTATGAGTGTGTAGTTTGATATTAGTTTACTTTTCTGCAAGATAGATATTGAATTGTTCATGTCATTTTCACTTACCTCCGAAAGCCAAAGCAAGACTAATGGTGAGGGATTGAAGTATGAGTGTGTAGTTTGATACTAGTTTTATTTTCTGCAAATTAGATATCAAATTGCTCAAGTTGTTTATGATTACCTTCAAAACCCAGAGCGAGACGAATGGTGAGGGGTCAGAATATGAGTTGATTTAATTTGATTTTAACTTACTTTGCTTGCAATTTTTTTATTTCTTTGAGTTCAGTTTCTTTTCTATTTAGACAGCAGCAAGGATACTGGGTTTCATGACCAAAAGTTCATTGTTTGTTTAATTAAAATAGTGGCACATTTTCATTCTTTTGAAGGAATTAATTTCATCATTGCATGTTTTAAAACCTTTTTGAAAAGTTTGAAGTTTTGGAAATTATTTTAAAGGACACCATTACCTTGAAGATTTATATCCATATTTATCTTTTAGAATTGCCATCTCACATTAGGGAATCAACAAAGATAAACCCAAAAACAAACTAAAAATAAAAAATGACAAAAGCAAGAAATAGGTTATCTTGCACATATAGTGCACCACATTTCAACAGTTTACGACCCCCGGATTGACAATTAATATATCAATTTAGGACACTCTAAATTGACCAAACATTTTGGCGCCGTTGCCGGGGAAGTGAAACTAGGTAGACAATTTCTTTAAAAAAAAACAGAAAAATTTCAAGGAAGGTAAAAATTGATAATTTCTCAAAGTATGCTCTCCTCTTGCACCTAGTGTGATATGGAGGATTAGAAAAGAGAGTTATTGGTTCAATAATTTCTTGAGTATGCTCTCTTCTTGCACCTAGTGTGACCTGGAAGATCAGAAAGAGAATTATTAGCCCGACTTGAAGAAAAATAAAAAAAATGACATGCATAGAGCAAGAGATTCTAGGGGAAGGTTTATAGCTAGGGCCAAGAGTTCGATTTTTACAACTCCATCTACTTCAAGGCATAGACAAGATACACTTCCATCATCTCCAACTCACACTCCTTGCCTTAGGATTCCTGGAATTCAAGGGGCAGCAGCTGAATTAAGGGACTCTCCCACACTATCCACTGAATCTGACTTAGGAAAATAACCTTTCTTTACTTCTACAGGAGAACAAATTGTAATCAAAGAAGTAGAATCACCTAAAGAAGAAGAGGGAGAAATTCCTCCTCGTTCGCCATTAGTAGAGGAACCAGAGGACTCTGAAATATCTGAGGAAACTATCATGACAGAGGAAGTAGTAAACAGATTTGGAGGAGGAGGTAGAGGTAGAGGTAGAGGAGGAGGAAACAATGGAGGAGGTAGAGGTAACAATGGGAGAAATAGGGATGGAGATAACTTGTTTGGATTTCCTATAGTTGATGAGGAATCTCGTACAACAACGAAAAACATCTCACCATCTGTTCTCCCGAACTTTTATGGGTTGCGAAGCGAGGATCCTAAAACATTTCTATTTGAATTTGAAGTCGTGTGCCGAACTTATGATTATATGGAAGACTCTCAAAAACTCAAATTGTTTCCTTCAACATTGAAGGGAGCTGCTTTGAAATGGTTCATGGGATTAGTCACTCAATCTATTAGGACTTGGAATGATATGAAACAAACATTTTTGGATAGATACTTGGACTATTGCATGCCCACCAATCATAAGGATGAGGTATTCAAAATGGTGCAAAAAGATGATGAAAACTTGGAGGATTTACTTGAAAGATTTCAATACAACCTGAAAAGAGCAAAAATGAGTAACCTAGATGAGGAGACCTTGGAAGCCCTTCTATTAAAAGCCATTAGAGATGAATGGATAGATATTTTAAACATGATGGGAAAATGAGATATTTCTCAACTTCCACTTCATGACATAGCAGAACTATGTGTCCATCTCTCAAGGGGAAAATCTAAAACCGGAAAAGGGCCTAGAGATCCTTCTCTCATTAGGGCAAATAAATCTGCAACTGGATCAGTAAGTAGGGCAGAGATTGGCAATATGCTTGATGAGTTCAAAACTGATATTTTAGGGAGCCTTAGTGAGCAACTAGACACCCTTAAAATACAAAACAAGCAGAAAGCAGAAGTTGAAGCTTTGGCCATCTTTTGTCCAAAATGTAGGAAGAAACATGCTCTAAGGGAATGCCCCTTGGATGCAAAAGTTGTAGAAACATGTATGATTTACTCAGAAAGCCATGAGACCAAGGATTGTCTTTCAATTCCTGGGCTCAAAGTTGTCTTTCAAGAAGATCCAAATTCAATTGGGTCTCTCTGCTTTGTTTCAAGGAGACCTTGGCAGGGACAACAAAATCAAGGGTTTAACAACCCTATGAACTTTCAACCCCCACCAAATTGGAATCCTTGGCAACAACCTTGGTCCCAACTTCAAAATCCATTTCAATTGTGGGTGCAAGGTATGCAAAATCCTTATGGGAGATTTGCTCAATTTTATCAATATCCTCCATCTTTTCAAAATCAACAAGCTCCACAACTTCCAAATCAGAATCCACAACTTTCATTGCCATTTCCACAACAACAACAACCTTCTCAACAAAATCCAAATTCTCAACTCTTGCTTCCATTCCAACAAAAGACAAATCAACTACCATCCCAGCCATTGCCAAATCCCAATAATAAAAATCTTCAAAATTCTTACATGGTAGAAGGACAACAATTTCCTATCTATATGATTGTTCCTCTCAATGATGTACAACTCAGATTTGGTAGAGTTTTAGAAAAACCTTCTATAGATGCTCAAAAGCAAAGTATTTTTGAGGAAGATTCTCTTGAAGCCAATAAAGGTTCTGAAGCATCTCTTCAAAACCCAAACACTCAAAAAGAAAAAGAAAAAGAGTTAATCCCCACAACTCCTATAGTTGAGCAACCTGCATCTTCATCCACACCTCCTTTTCCTGAAAGATTACAAATTGACAAAGGAGTGGAAAAACAAATCTTGTTGCCTGACTATGATTTCCTAGATGAATTAAAGAATGTCTGTATCAAGATTCCCTTGCTACAAGCCATTAGAGAGATTCCTATTCTAGCAAAAACAATAAAGGAGTTGAGTCTCAAAAGACCAGGAAGGAAACCAAGAGATACAAGAAGAATCCACCTGGTAGGAAAAATTACAGATATCATGATGGAAAAAATTACGATGCAGAAGTATGTAGATCCCGGTAGTCCAATTGTCAAGACACATATAAATGGGGTAGAAATTCCAAATATTTTGATTGACTTAGGGGCTGCTATCAACATTATGAGTAGACAGACTATGGAACAGCTAAAACTTTCTAATCTTCTTTTCACACCTACTTTACTGCAACTTGCAGATCGATCAATTATCAAACCAGATGGTGTATTAGAAGATATTCCGGTCTCCTTAGATTCTTGGGAATATCCAGTAGATTTCATGATTTTGACACCCAAGAGTAATTTAGGAGGGCACCCACTCATCTTAGGAAGACCTTGGATAGCCACAACTGATGCTTTCATTAGTTGTAGATCTGGGGATATGTACATTTCTGATGGTAGTTTGACAAAGAAATTCAATTTGTATCCTCCAGCAAAAGCAATTACAGAAGTAGGAGAAAATGAATGGGGCGATGATGAGGACACCATACAACCTGTCTTTACCATTTCTAAAATCAATGAAGATAGTCAAATTCTGAACACATTAGAAAATTTTGAAACATCTTCAGAATATGACCACACACAATTTCAGTTAGATTCTGACATTGAGTATCTATCATCGAGACAAATGTCTCTTTACTCTATGGAAGAGTTCGATAGTTCCGCCATTGAGATTTTTCCAGGTAAAACATTGAATATCAACAAAAACTTGGAAAAATCACAACAGGAAGAGCTAACCAAAATCTTGCAAAAACATTCTACTGCATTTGCATGGGAGTATACTGATATGAAAGGTATTGACCCTAAGACTTGCATTCATCACATCTACATTGAGGAAAACAGTAGACCAATCAGACAACCTTAGAGAAGGATGAACCCAAACCTTAGGGAGATAGTGAAAGAAGAGCTCCAAAAACTACTCAATGTAAACTTCATTTATCCAATTTCAGATAGCCGATGGGTCTCTCCTTTGGTTATAGTACCTAAAAAGAATGGTAAATGGAGAGTATGCATTGATTACAGGGAATTGAATAAAGCAACTTTGAAGGATCACTTTCTTTTGCCCTTTATCGATCAGGTATTAGATACACTAGCAGGAAAAAAGTACTTTTCATTCTTGGATGGTTTTAGTGGCTATAATCAAATTCAGGTAGCACCTGAAGATCAAGATAAGACCACATTTACCTGTCCATGGGGAACTTTTTCTTACCGAGTGCTTCCTTTTGGATTATGTAATGCACCCGCAACATTCCAAAGAGCAGTACTAGGAATCTTTTCTGATCTAATCCATGATTGTGTAGAGGTTTATATGGATGATTTTACAGTTTATGGTAATACATTTGAAGAGGCATTAGAGAATTTGGAAAAAGTCCTTATAAGATGTAAAGAAAGAAACCTTTCATTGAGTCATGAAAAATGCTTTATGATGTTTACTAAAGGTATTGTTTTGGGACATCACATTTCAGGGGATGAAATTAAAGTTGATAGATCAAAAGTTGAAGTCATCTTCAAGTTGCCTATTCCAAATTGTCAAAAAGATGTTAGAAGTTTTCTGGGATTTACTGGGTACTATAGAAGATTTATAGAGAACTTCACCAAAATATCATCTCCACTCTTCAAATTGCTTACAAAAGACTGTGAATTCAAATGGGGTCTTGATTTTCAATCAGCGTTTGAAACTTTGAAAACAAGAATATCTGAAGCACCCATCTTGAGAGGGCCGAATTGGAAACTTCCTTTCCATATTTCTACAGATGCTTCAGATACAGTGTTAGGCGTTGTGTTGGGTCAAAAGGATTTAGTTCCTTATGCCATTTACTATACCAGTAAAAGTTTGACTTCCACTGAGTTGAACTATACTGTGACTGAAAAAGAGTTCTTAGCTGTTGTTCATGCAATCAATAAGTTTAGACATTATATAACAGGCTATGAAACTTTTGTCCATACTGATCATTCTGCGATTAGATATCTAATGAAAAAACCTGTTGCTAATGGCAGAGTTACAAGATGGCTCTTACTTTTACAGGAATTCAATATTACTGTGTTGGATAGACCAGGGAAACAAAATACAGTAGCTCATTCCTTGTCTAGGATCCAAAATACTAAAGAAGATTCTCTTGTAGAGGATAAGTTTCCAGATGAATATTAATTTGCAGTAACTACTAAGACCCCTTGGTATGCAGATATTGCTAACTATTTGGTTACAAGGAAATTACCTCCACATCTATTTCCTAGTGAAAGAAGAAAGATTATTCAGGATAGTTCAAAATATTCATGGATTTCTAACGAATTGATTAAAACATGGCCAGATCTTGTGATCAAAAGATGTGTAAGGGAAGATGAAATGTCTGACATCCTCAAGGCATGTCATGATGAACCATGCGGCGGACACTTTGCTGACAAAAGGACAGCCTATAAAATCATTTCTTTAGGATATCATTGTCCTTCCTTCTTCAAAGATACAAAAGAATATGTCAAAAGGTGTGAGAGCTGCCAAAGAGTAGGGAAACCGACTCTTTCAAATGAAATGCCATTGCAACCACAGGTACTCATCGAACCCTTTGAAAAATGGGCTTTATATTTCATTGGACCTATTAATCCACCATCTAAACAAAAGAAGTATATATTAGTATGTACTGATTATGTCACTAAATGGGTAGAAGCCAAAGCATTACTTTCTGCTACTGAAAATTCAGTTGTTAGTTTTCTCTATGATGATATTTTTATTCGCTTTGGTGTTCCAAGAGAAATTTTGACAAATCAGGGAAGTCAATTCACATCCAACATGGTGGAGAAGCTGATGGAAAAATACAAAATCAAGCACAAAAAATCTACTCCTTACTATCCACAAGCAAATGGCCAGGTGGAGTCTACAAACAAAGTTATTGAAGGCATCATCACCAAAATTGTTCATCTACATAGAAGAGATTGGGCAGAAAGGCTTCCTGAAGCCTTATGGGCCTACAGAACTACATGGAGGAATACAACAAGACATTCTCCCTATGAACTTGTTTATGGGAAAGAAGTCCTGCTCCCCATTGAGTTCCAAGTCAAAACTTTCAAGATGGCAGTTCAGTTGGGGATGGATCTATCAGAAGCCCAAAAGCACAGAATGGAGAAGTTGAATGAGCTGGATGAGATCAGACAAGAAGCCATCCTAAGAACTGATCTAGTTCAGTATCAAAGAGCTAAGTGGCATGACAAATACATCAAAGAGAAAAAGTTTCAAGAAGGAGATTGGGCATCACTATTTGATTCCAAGTTTAAAGATTTCAAAGGTAAATTTCAGACTCATTGGCTTGGGCCATATGAGATTGACAAAATCTTTAGCAATGAAGCAGTAAAAATCAAGATCATTGATGAATTTCAAACTCCCCTTATTGTGAATGGCCACAGATTAAAGATCTATCCTAAGCTACTCTCAAAAGAGGAATTTGTCAAAATGTTTCAAGATAGTTCTGCAATAAGGCTGGTGAAGAAGAATCCTTCTTCTCCACCAGCCTAACCTTTGTTCATTTCTGTTAAAAAAAAAAATTGTATAAGCCTAAAAACCAATCATTGATTGGCAGTGTTATACAAAAAATATAGAGTGAAAATCAGAACACCTGACACCCTATATTTTTTCCAAAAAAAAAAATCTCTCTTTCTCCCATTTTCATTTCACTTCACCTCATTTTCATTCCACTCCATTTCATTTCATTTCATCAATAAAAGTTTCTTTCATGACCATTTTCACTCAGACCATTATCATCTACCCATCTTCATTCAGTCAAGTGGTTGTTGTATCAGTTTCCGCAGCTAGAATCAGTTTCCGCAGCCACCACTCTGTTTTTCAAATTGACAGTCAAGATGTTAGTTCAGTAATCATGAAAGCAAATGCAGGTATGACCAAGGACATATTATGAAGACATGGAGCACCTAAAGGCATCAATAAGGAGCAGTTGATCATGGAAAAACAAATGGCAAAAATTCCAAGGTATGAGTAAAAGTTTATTTCAAATAGCAATCAAAACACATTTTTGCATAGTTATCAAACTATAAGCTCCACTATATGCAATGATTGCCGTGACCGCTCCATAACCATTCCACGACATTCCTCCACGAACCATGCATTTATTTTCCAAACGGTCTTATGATTAGCTTTCGGATTTAATTTGTGTTGGTTGCATCTTAACACTCCACCTGTAATCATGACATGGTCGACTTGACTACGGCTCTTCTCAGCCGCATAAAATCCGCAGCCGTTTCATAAACGTGTTCATATCTACTCTGCAGCCACCCAATTTAAAATTCTGTCGAATGTACTTTATTCCCCCTACTGTTCTATTGACATCACAGCTGCATTTCCACCGTGCTCACATAAACCTTCACCCATTTCACTAATTCATTTCCACTATCTGTCCTCTGTTTTTTTTCCACTCACAGTCACTATTTTTTCCATAGACTCTGCTCACTCCCATAACCAGCCGTCTCACCTCCGCTAAACCCTCCTCAAGCAGATGAATTTTAAGAACAGAAGGAAGGATGGGTCGGTTGTTGAGGGCAGAACTGGAAGGGCCCAAGTTTTTGGAAGGATACCCGCAAATGAAATACATACTGAAGAAGGCAAAATGACTACAGTTTATTCAAAAGTTCAAAGGCTATAACAAGGAGATTACAAAGGCTTTTGCGAGGTCTTTTAACGGCCAGGTGGTGGAAATTGGGGACCTTAAGTTTACAATCACCGAGGCATCCATAGCAGCTGCTACAGAACTTCCCCAAGAAGGTGAACGCTGGTTCAAGAACAAGAGCTTGGACGAGCAGGCTTGGAGAGTCATATTATGCAACCCTGGTATGGATGTAACTATATTCAAAAGAGGAATTCATGTTCATGCTTTAAAAGAGGAGTGGGCCAGCTTACTGTTAATCATTCAAAAGTTCATTATTTGTGAAGGCCATTTTGGGGCAATGTACATGTATCATACTCGGTTATTGATGAACTTTTTAGAGAACCAAACCCTCAATCTGCCCTACTTTTTATTGCTGAGCTTGAAAAAGATGTGCACAACAGTCTAAAAGAATATAGAAGACATAGAGACCCATTTGTATCATCATGGGCTTGTGAGAATTCTAATTGAGGACCAATTGAATAAAAATAGGGATACCTGGGAACGGTTTTTGGTGAGAAACTACTTTCAAGAGCCATCCGAGGCACCTGAAAGCAGTACACCAAGAAGGAGTAGGAGAAAGGAGAAAAGTGCAATAATTCAAGACCCTCCTATTAGCAAAACCAAAGAAGTTGATCAAGAAGAGAGGCTAGAAAGAACAAAGGATAGAAACCAAAGAAAATCAAAAAGGAAACAAGACATAGAAGCTGTATCTCAAACTGCAGAGCCTTCTCAAAAATAAGATCACCAAACACTGTCCGAAAGGTTAGCCTATCTTAAAGAACAAGCAGCTTCATCCAAGAAGAAACGAAAGGAAAAACAGAGTAAGGAGGAAGATACTAGTCCACAGCATGTGAGAAGAAGCTCTAGGCTTAAGGGGAAATTAAAACAGTGAAAACCAAAAGGCCCCACTTTATTTATTTTGGGGAGGAAACCCCAGAAAAGCCTCTAGCAAACTCTACTGATCGTAGCCCACACCATACTTCCATTCCACAGCCAGATGTTGACATGAGTCCTTCTCGGCCAGAGTTTGAAATCAGCCCTTCTCAATAGGATTTTAGGGTCAGCCCAAGGAAAGCTACACCCGAGGTAGACCCAAATCAGCAGGAGATGTACGACTATATAGAATCCTTAAAGAAGACAGTTGCAGGTCCAAGTACGTCATCCACTCAGCCTCACACAACATAAGAAGCTCTAGTCCAATCATTGAAACAAGAAGTCTTTGAATTGGAGGTTTTAAATAGACATATTAAAAATGAAAATGAGGCATTAAAGGAGCAAAGCAGATTGGACAAGATCATTCATGACAACACTATGTTACATATGGGATTGTAACAGAAAAAAAACAGGAAAATAAAGAAAAAGTGCAGGAAGTTGAGTAGGGAATAGATCAATCTCAAATTCAGATGCTTGATGAGGAAGCCCAGGATGGTAGTAGTACCAAGGAAGAGGAGAAGAAGACTGGATGTACTGGCAGAAGCTTCAGAGCACATAGACTAAAGGGGAGGATGATCAAAATTTTGGTTGCATGGGGACATGCAACACCTTCACAGTGGGGGTATGTTGAGTCCCAAACTTGCATCTTTCCTATACACCTTTCTAGACTTTTTCCATTTACCTGGACCTCCTAAGCTGTCAACATCATTGCATATTAGTTTAAAAGATCATATAAAGTGGTTTCCTAACTATGTTTCGTGTTTGTTGTTTGAATTAGATTTTTTCTCATTGAGCTGCGGAATCTTGCCACTTTCCGAAGCCAGTTCAACTTTCCGCAGCCTTTTTGTTAAAGTCTATATTGCAGGTGTCTTCAGGCAAATCGAGCCACATAGGCAAGTTGGAAATGACGTGGATATGGACCGAGTCCTATTGGCTCAGTCGAATTCACCAAAGAAGGCCGTGGTCAAAGGTAGTCAAGTGGTGGTCAACCTAAGAGTCCTATGGTGACAGAACTCCGTTTTTCACCACATGAAGACTTGCGTGGCCGTTTCTAAATCTCAGGGGACATATCAACACCTGTAGAGTGCTCCATAAGCCGAATCCAACGGCTACCCTCCATAGATTTAATCTTCACACCAACCATAATGCTAGATTCCTGGACGTGGTTGTTCACGTGTCTTTTATTAGCGCAGATTTTAGGAAATTAGTTATGTCATCCTCTGTTATAAATAATGCGTTCTCATATGCATAATAGCTAGCTTTTGTAATGCAATTTTGACTGTTAACGAGCCCATTGTGCCGTGACATTATTTTTGTGTTAAGACTGCATTTTGAATACATGAGAAGACTCTGTTTATAAGCTCAATTCGTGGTTGATAGCTGATTGCCCGAGGTTGTGCAGAGGGCCCCTGTACACACCGAGGTTTTGTTTATTGCTGTATAGTTTCCTGCTTTATTTCTTTACATTCCTTATGCCATAATCATTCACTTGTATATATTGCACTTCTTATGGTATTAACGTTGATTGTTGTCCATAGTTTTTTTATGCTTTACAATGTTGTTAACTGATCAGTGTCTTTGTTTCAGATTACAGTAGGCAGCCCGGGCATTTGCACATAGTTTTACAATGACTAATGACATGGAATTATTCTTGTCCTTCTGCTGATTTATTTTTCTTAGTTCTTAATTCCAGCACTGTTGTATTTATTTTAGTTTTTCTCATTTACTTTTCTGCAATATATATATTAAATTACTCATGTCATTTTCAGTTACCTCCGAAAGCCATAGTGAAACTAATGGTGAGGAATTGAAGTATGAGTGTGTAGTTTGATATTAGTTTATTTTTCTGCAAGTTAGTTATTGAATTGTTCATGTCATTTTCAGTTACCTCCGAAAGCCATAGAAAGACTAATGGTGAGGGATTGAAGTATGAGTGTGTAGTTTGATATTAGTTTACTTTTCTGCAAGATAGATATTGAATTTCTCATGTCATTTTCAGTTACTTCCGAAAGCCATAGCGAGACTAATGGTGAGGGATTGAAGTATGAGTGTGTAGTTTGATACTAGTTTTATTTTTTGCAAATTAGATACCAGATTGCTCAAGTTGTTTATGATTACCTCCGAAAGCTAGAGCGAGATGAATGGTGAGGGATCAGAATATGAGTTGATGTAATTTGATTTTAGCTTACTTTGCTTGCAATTTTTGGATTTCTTTGAGTACAGTTTCTTTTCTATTTAGACAGCAGCAAGGACACTGGGTTTCATGATCAATAGTTCACTGTTTGTTTAATTAGAATAGTGGCACATTTTCATTCTCTTGAAGGAATTAATTTCATCATTGCATGTTTTAAAACCTTTTTGAAAAGTTTGAAGTTTTGGAAATCATTTTAAAGGACACCATTACCTTGAACATTTATATCCATATTTGTCTTTTAGAATTGCCATCTCACATTAGGGAATCAACAAAGATAAATCCAAAAACAAACTAAAAATAAAAAACGACAAAAAGTAAGAAATAGGTTATCTTGCACATATAGTGCACCACACTTCAGTAGTTTACGACTCCCAGATTGACAATTAATATATCAATTTAGGACACTCTAAATTGACCAAAAATCCTCTTTGTGTAGGTGTTCCCCACTTTGTTGAAGGTGTAGGGCACAAGATAGCCCTCAAATCTTCCTACGCGACCCTTGGATGTGGTGGTACGGCCTATGGCGTACCCCACAAGAATCATGTGGGTTTACGGCAGCCTTCACAAGGGTTTATCCCACACAAAATAGTCCTTAAACAATTGCAGTTTAACCTCCAGCCCTGCAGCCTTCCCTTCTCATCAACCAACCCTTCAACGCATTAGAAACAACCCTTAAACATGCCCTAGAATAGTCTGTTGTACCTCAGCAACTCGGCCTCCCCTTTAGGAATGCCCATGTTGTCCTGAAGTTGTCTCTCCTTGCTACAGTTAGGGAATTTCTCTTTGCTACGGCTAAGTCTACTAGACCTGCGGCTAGGGCTCTTTAAGGCCTCCACATGATAGTGGATCTTGCTGCATATAGAAGCTCTCCCAAACTTGTGGTTAGAGAATCCTTTAGGTAGCATATAAGGGCATGTTTCGGCAACGTATAGGAGCCCCTTTAGGCTGAGTATAGGAGCCTCTTTATTGCGGCCATATCTCCTTCATGACTATGTTTTAGGCTACCTTTGGACAACATATATCTAGGGAATCATTATCATCTTCATGCCGGCGTTTTAGACCTTTCTCTAGAAAACGTATGGCTAGGGAATCCTTATAACAGCAGCTAGGGAATCCTTCTTTACCTGCGATTATGGCTTCATCCTCTTATATTTCTCTTGCCACTAAAACCCAAAACAAGTGGAGAGAAATCAAGAGTGAAGTGTGTGTTTAAATGACCATCAAGTCATCTCCTTTTATACTAAAACGTTGAGCACAAGTGGGTTTTATTTGGTTATTGGCCGACCTTAATGAATTGCCTTATAACACAAATAAATTCATAACTCCATGAATACTTATCGGAATCAGATGATATTTAGATCAATCCTACACCTCTCGATGAGAGGAATCCAAGAAAAATATTAGCTGCCATAAATAAGATGACCCACATGGAGTTTGGCCCTAGTTTCCAATTTTAACACTCTCACTCAACTAGGGAGAACTCCATTCGCTGATCCATATGTCTGACTATACTATCTCTGCCATCAGTTCCTTGCACTGCTCTGCTCTGCTCTTCTTTGTTGAGCTCTGCTCAGTTCTGTTATGCTCTGCTGAACCATGAAGAAGAAGAGTTGATCGAGAATGTCTCATACCATTCTCTACTGACCCTAAGTTAGTTTCATCTGAATTGAGTGTGTCATATCACTCTTACTGACCTGAAATCATTTTTATTGATCCCAGATCAATATCACAGGAGAGTGTCTCAAACCACTCATATTGATCCCAGATCAATGGAGGTCATCCTAGCATAGGGAGTGATCCAGGTGGATTTTGGTGGCCACCCACCTATCCCATTTGGACCCCCACGACTGTCTCTTTCAGTTTTTCAGTTTCCGTAATTGTAGCACAATTTACTATTTTTAGCAATTTTTTCGGGTCCTAAACTTCCGGAGCCGTTTTGAGGCCCTAAATGACGTTTTTGGGGAAATCTGGGAGCAACATGGGTCCAAGGACTGATGTTGCTCTTCCAAAAGTTATAGTTCTCGAATAGATCTTTCTAACAATTTATTGTACGCATCAAACGAAGATCGGGTGCCAAGGTTACGACACCGGGAAATTGATTTACCAATTTACCCGAACGGGGGCCACAATTTGGCGTTTCATATTCTAGGGTTAGGTTTTGAGATGTTAAGGGTTTTCCATTGTTTCTCAACAATAAATAGGCCTTTGAGCCTCATTGTAACATAGTTCAGAGGCATGTAGCTGCCACATCTCTTCTCAGAGATAAGCTACCATCGCCCTAGCTGGTTTCTTTCCATTTCTATTTGTAAGCATATTTCAGTATCTTACAGTAATGAAATGAAGTATTATTTCCACTGGATATTTGTATTTATGGTTATCTCTGTAATTTGTTGCATTCCTGTTTAAAATCTGGATCAGTGATATCAAAGGGGTCAGCTTTTCCTCTGTTTTTCTTTGCATGTCCCCAACGAGGTCGGGATATAAAGAGTTAGGGATTGAACTGGTCGAACCTTTACAAGACCAGCCTCAAAAATCCCGACGGCCTCCCATGGCGGATGAGAAGAAAGACGAGAGGGCAGGAGATCCTATCAAAATCTTGCTCGAAGAAGCCCTCAAGCGGCAAATGAATGTGATGATGGATAGCTTTGCGTAGATCCTTCAACGGCTACCCAGAGGCAACACATCGGCTTCCAACAGCTACTCTGGAAATGCCACACCGTTTAAAGTACAAGTCAATTTTGAAATACCCATCTTTGAGGGTCAAATAGACACAGATACCGTAGATAAATGGTTAAATATGCTAGATGGGTATTTTTCTGTTCATGAATTTTCAAGTCAGGAAAAGATTGTTTTCACTCTTCTCAAAGCAGCCCCCCACATCAAGGACTGGTGGGAAACCTACTGCGAGTAGAAGAATGAAAGTACGGGCTCACTATTTTCAGCCGCACCCACTTGGGATTCATTCTGGGATGTCGTCAAGGAGCAGTACTACCCTGTCAAAAGCTATGAGGACAAATATATCAAATGGACCACACTGCGGCAGGGAAGGGACCAAGATGTGTCGGAGTTCACAAACATTTTTCATACCCTTCGCACGTAGTTGGGTATCAAGGACTCTGAGCTGAATTTGGTACTAAAATACCTACACAGATACATCTAGGAAGAGATGGAGTTCCTGAACATCTCCTCGCTCGGCACAGCGTACCGATACGCTGTCAAAATCAAGCAAAAGTTCAAACAGAAGAAGCGAGACTTTGGATCTGCAAATCTGAAGACCAAAGGACAAATCTAAGGCGGGATGACCCAAGATAGCCCGTCGAAGCCGCAAGAAAATAATAACACCATGAAGTCGAAGAAAGACACATGAAAGTGGTGTGAGTTCCATAAGAGTCCCACTCATAACACAAGTGAGTGACGGACCAAGCAGTCACTGGTGGCCGAGTTGAAGGCTTCAAAATCAAATGCGTGTTCCGACCTTGAGTCAGAACTCGACAAGGGGAATGGCAAAGGGAAGTAGATCACTGATGCGGAGCCCAGCGTCACTATTGCCACCGCCAAGATCCAGAAGAATGAGCTCGAAGATCCAAAGGAGGGGGAACGTATTCTCCATTCACAGATGTGGGTGAAGGGTTCGCCGCTGCAATTCATTGTCGACAGTGGCAGCCAAAAGAATCTCATTTCAGTAGAGGTCGTGAAGAGGTTGGGCCTATCGACTACACCACACCCGCAGCCGTACAGTATCGGATGGCTTCATGAAGGATGAGATCTCAAAGTTCGCCAGCAGTGCTGCCTTCCCTACGGCATCAAGCCCTTCACAGACAAGGTATTGTGTGATGTTACACCTCTGGATGTTTATGATGTACTATTAGGCCAACCATACTTGTGGAGGCGACATGTTGTGTATGAGTCAAGGCCTCGTGTTGTCATTATTTCTTTGGATAATTCATTATATAGGATACCGGAGGTAGCCACTCCTACCGCCACCTCTTTGATCACTACCAAGAAAGGCAGCAAGCTCATCTCCCAGACTAGGAAATTCATTTTCTACCTGGTTCGCTCCCAAAGTAAGGGGAAGATCGTCACCATATCCATGACACCTGTGAAGGGTTCCTCCACGCAGCAGCAGCAACAAAGGGATATAGTCATGACATAACACAGGAACAACTTCTCCTCACCCACAGGGTTACCACTTAAGCTTCAGGTGGGCAACAAAGTTTGGTTGCATCTATAGAAAGAACGCCTTACAAGATCCCATCAGAAGCTCCAACCACGCCGACATGGTCCTTACATCATTACCAAGGCTGTGCAAAATAATGCTTTGGAGCACAGCATTCCTCCGTTCCTTCGCTTGCACCAAGTGTTCAATGTGGAATGCCCTCGACCATGCTTCCCACCATTACTGGACACATCAGAGATTGCAGAACAACACACCAGGGACCAAGTTCTTCAGATGGAGGAACTCAATGCAATGGGGACCATTGCTTCCTAGGGGGGAGGAATGATCTAGCTGGATTTTGGTGGCCACCCACCTATCCCATTTGGACCCCCATGACTGTCTCTTTCAATGTTTTAGTTTCTGTAATTGTAGCACAATTGACTATTTTTAGCAGTTTTTTCAGGTCCTGAACTTCCGAAGCCGTTTTGAGGCCCTAAACGATGTTTTTTGAGAAATCAGGGAGCAACATGGATCCATGGACCGACGTTTCTCTTCCCAAAGTTATAGTTCTCGGATAGATCTTTCTAACGAGCTATTGTACGCGTCAAATGGAGATCGGGTGCCAAAGTTATGACCCCGGGAAATTGATGTACCAATTTACCCTAATAGGGCCCACAATTTGGCATTTCATATTCTAGGGTTAGGTTTTGGGATGTTAAGGGTTTTCCATTGTTTCTCAACAATAAAGAGGCCTTCGAACCTCATCGTAACACATTTCAGAGGCATGTAGCTGCCACATCTCTTCTCAGAGATAAGCTACCATCGCCCTAGCTGGTTTCTTTCCATTTCTGTTTGTAAGCATATTTCAGTGTTTTACAGTAATGAAATGAAGTATTATATCCACTGCGTATCTGTATTTATGGTTATCTTTGTAATTTGTTCTGTTCCTATTTAAAATCTGGATCAGGGAGTACAGTAGCTACAACGATGCGTCCATTGATAGTACTACTATGGTCCTTAACCTCATTTCCTTGCTCATTGATCAGATGAGAGGTACTCCCCATGAGTCCCAGACTACATGGATAGGATGCCTCGATAGGAGAACTAATCATCCTATCCACAGGAGAATGAATCATCCTATCCAACAATTGCCACAGGAGAACTAGTCATCCTGGCCCACAGGAAAACCAATCATCTTGTCCCACAGTCGCCACGAGAGAACTAATCATTCTGGCCCACAGGAGAATCAATCATCTTCTCCCACAGTCACCACGGGGTGTCACAAAGGAAGGTTGAACCATTCACCCTGTACATAGCACACCACCAGGGGATGGTGAGTCGCCCTATGGTCGCATGTCACTCCAAGAAGTACCCCACGCCCCCCGGAGCTCCCAGAGCTCAATATATGCATCATATACGACCCTCATAAGAGGGTCTCTCAACGACACCAAGTTGTTCTCGAAAAGTCAAGAATTTGACCTTTCCCAGGGGCTTCATCAAAATGTCGGCGACTTGTTCATTTGTACCGATATGTTGGAGCCTTATTTCTCCCTGTTGTACCATATCCCGGATATAGTGGTACCTAATATCAATGTGCTTAGAGCAATCATGAAATACGAGATTCTCTGATAGACGAATCCCGCTTTGGTTGTCACACAAGATCACGTAGTATCTAATGTGAATCCAAACAGCTCACTGAAAAGCTTCCGCAACCAGACTACCTCATAAGATGCCATACTAGCAGCAATGTATTATGCCTCAACGGTGCTCAAAGCCATCGACTTCTACTTCCTGCTCATCCAGGATATCGAGGCAGATCCCAAAGAGAAACAGCACCCGGAAGTGCTCTTTCAATTCACCACACTGTCTGCCTAATCAGCATCGGTATATCCATGTAGTCTCACATCTTTGGTAGTGTATCTCAATCCATGAGAGATTGTTCCCCAAAGATATCTCAGAAGATTCTTGGCACCAATCCAGTGAGGCTCAACCAAATATGAGCTCACCATGCTAACTGCAAAACATATGTCTGGATGGAAGTTCACCAAGAACATCAAAGCAAATAAGTTTATGAAACTCAGAAGCATTTCCCAAATCTAGTTCGGCATCATCACCATATAACTTCTAAAAGTTAAGATCCTCGAGGTAGTCATGGGCTTGCAGTTTACCATTCCACATCCAGAATCCAACTCCCTCTTACTTCTACAAGTGAGAGGGTCTGCACCTGTCTAAAATAGGTCGTCCTCAGAAGGTGTCAGTATGAGAGGTCTATCATCCACGACCTTCAAACAATGGTTTGGATCGACTTCACTCTTAGTGAATCTCATCTTCATCTGACAGTTATCAATCCTCTCATATCAAACCCGGGGTGATCTACTTCAAGCCATAGAGGTCTTTCTTCCACCGACACACATGAGATTCTCGATCATGAATCTCAAACCCCTCGAGTTGTTCCAAACCTGTGGACCTGCTACATGAGGGGAAGGTCCCCTTGTAATATTTTCCCTTTGGTACATCTTAGACATGTATGTTCATGCTCCTTTTGAATTCAGGCATTCATGTCATCATCTGACTTACAAACCTCTGGTGCTATGTGTTAACTGACATTGTCCCCAATGGACTTCCTGCCAACCCTGAACTCAAAGATAAAAGCATCTTTGAAAGTTATATTTCCAAACACGTACCTTTCCATCAATGAATGCCACCCTGAAACCTTTTGACTTCCATTGCCGAAATGGACACCAAGTTCTTCTTGCGGTTGGGTACATAAAAGAGATTCTTGTAAATGAATCAAGTTACCCACATTTAATTGAGGGGTAAGATTCCCTACACTCTTTCCGGGATAGGTGGCATCGACTCCAAGTATAATCCCACAATTGTTTCCATCTCTACCAAATTCGAGAGAGCACCCTTTTGTCCGATGAGGTGCCTTGAAGCACTACAATCAATAAGCCAGATTCCCAAATAATCTGAAGGAGAGTTCCAATACAAGATAACACTTCTTTATCTTATCAGAAACAACATTTTATTCTTCATACCTGGGGTTCCTTGCGTTCTTTGAAGTGTCGGTCGTTTCCTTGATGACCTGCATTACATGTCATTCCTCTGATCATTGAAGATGTCCCTGGAATGATTGTTATTATCATCAAGTGATGTGTCCCTGCCATTTGGACACTCCTTCATATAATAGCTGAACAAGTCATCTACGTTTTTCTCCACCGTTAGATCTGGATTTCCCAATGAAGTTATCTTTAGGTAGGCCATCATAAGCTTCTGCTGCACCATTCTGATAATTTTCTCTACTTCAATTTCATAATAGGTGAATTTGAAGAGGGATGAGGAATCCATTGATCCTTTTGTCCTTTCCCACCTGTCTTCGGTGATTTCTATTTCACTCTTGCTTGGGAATTGTCTTCATCTCACCTCTGATACCATGTTAAGTTTAGGTATGTTCTATGCTTAGAGCAATTTATTTTAATTTTCACAGTTAGCTCAATATATTTTCCAGATTAGCAATAACATCAGCATTAAAGTAAACTGCAGATAGAACATAAACATAAATCGCAGAAGACAAGCCAAGACAAGAGGACACAAGATGTGGCGCTAGCCAGGGACAAACCCCAATGTGGGGAAACCCTTGATCAATTCTTCTTATATGTTCTTCAATAGTTCAGCAGAGAGAGAGAGAGAGAGATTGTACATTTACAATAGAAGTCAACACTTTGACTTATCTACATAAGATCATAGATCGTCTCTAAGAAGATGATACATGAGATCAGTTGAAGACATGCTGCTTCTAGTGATTCTCCAAGGTGACTCCTTCACCTATCATCTTGCTGCATCTCGTCATCATGTTGCACTTCATTGTGCTGCACCATGCTACATCCATCATCACAATGCTCCATATTATCATGCTTCATCAATCATGACAGTACCCATCACTACACTGCATCATGTACCATCATGTGCCATTGTTGCACCTTGTTTTTCCATCATGTGATTGATGCACCTTGCTTACCATACTGTTGTCCCAATTTCTATTGCATCACTATGTTTTTTGCTTCTTTCATATTGTTGTTCTTCACATTTTAATTGTTGTGACCATGATGACTGGTTAGGGCACCAAACACTACTGTAACAGTCCTTCAATAGTCAACAAAACAACTCTAAAATCTGTGGTCCTCCTTGTGTAGGTGTTCTCCACTTTGTTGAAGGTTTAGGGCACAAGATAGCCCTCAAATCTGCCTACGCTACCCTTGGTTGTGGTGGTATGGCATGCAGCCTACCACACAGAATCCTGTAGATTTATGGCAGACTTCACAAGGGTTTATCCCACACAAAATAGTCCTTAAACAGCTGCAGTTTAACCTCCGGTCCTGCGGCCTTCTCTGCTCATCAACCAACCCTTCAACGCATTAGAAACAACCCTTAAACATGCCTTAGAATAGTCTGATGGACCTCAGCAACTCAGCCTCCCCTTTAGGAATGTCCACGTTGTCCTTAAGTTGTCTCTCCTTGTTGCGGCTAGGGAATTTCTCTTTGTTGCAGCTTAGTCTACTAGACCTGCGGCTAGGGCTCTTTAAGGCCTCCACATGACAGTGGATCTTGTTGCGTATAGAATCTCTCCTAAACTTGCAGTTAGAGCATCCTTTAGGTAGCATATAAGGGCAGGTTTGGGCAACGTATAGGAAACCCTTTAGGCTGAGTATAGGAGCCTCTTTATTGCGACCATATCTCCTTCATGACTACGTTTTAGGCTACCTCTAGATAGCATATAGCTAGGGCATCATTATCATCTTCATGTTTGTGTTTTAGACCTTTCTCTAGACAACCTATGGCAAAGGCATCATTATAATCTTCATGTATGCATTTTAGACCTTTCTCTAGACAGCATATGGCTAGGGCATCCTTCTTTACTTGCGATTAGGGCCTCATCCTCTTAGATTTCTCTTGCCACTAAAACCCAAAACAAGTGGAGAGAAATAAAGAGTGAAGTGTGTGTCTAAATGACTATCAAATCATTTTTTTTATACTAAAATGTTGAGCACAAGTGGGGTTTATTTGGTTGTTGGCCGACTTTGACGAATTGTCTTATAACACAAATAAATTCATAACCTGCATGAATACTTATCGGAATCAGATGATCTTTAGATCAATCCTACACCTCTCGATGAGAGGGATCCAAGAAAAATATTAGCTGCCATAAATAAGATGACACACATGGAGTTTGGCCCTAGTTTCCAATTTTAACAACGTTGGCAACCCTATTGTATAACTGTGCAACCTACCGTCAGCAGGGGAAGGGAGTGGAGAAAAATGCACTGATGCTAAAATTTAGGTTTTTAGTTAACCTTCTTCAAAATGGATTCAAGGAAGTTTTCCTTTGATCTTTTAGGGAGATTTTGGTATGTATATCATGATGGATATGTTGCACATTAGTCAATGTTTTAACACATTGGGATATGGAACAGGAAGTGAATAGGAGGTGTGACAAAATATTGTGTAACACTATGAGCTCGCAAAGATAGCAGGCCAACATGAACTTCGCGTCCAAGACTTGTCACAACCTTCTTTAGGTGAAAAAACTTCTCCTTCTTAAGAGGTGTCTGGAAAGTCTTCTGGTTCCGTTGAATCTGTGGTTAATGTCATGAAATTAGAATCTAACACTATTTTCCCTCCATTTTTATTTACTTTTGAAAATTTTAATTATAATGTCCATAATTCTTTAGTTGATTCTGGTGCATCTGTGAATGTAATGCCATTATTTGTTGCTAATAAAATAAATGCTAAATGGGACAAAACCGATGCACAAATTATTCGGTTGGACAAGACATCTGTCCAAGCTA